>CM062296.1:322305362-324705362 GCA_031216915.1 Pictodentalium vernedei | reverse complement strand
ACCGAGCAGCGGCGAGCAACTGCCAGGCCCCCCATCATGATAACTCCACACAAGTAGAGTTAGCATTGGTTGAAAACAAGAGCACCATCAACGTGCAGTACACCTTAGCGCTACCGTGCCCCAGCTCCAGATAACATTATTTAGGCACGGTTTCCACGGAATTTCTCCCGAGAAGTCTCGCGTATCACAAACAATGGAAAACATTCTACCTAAAATAATATTCATTAGTATCCCAATCGGAAACCTCCACCTCCTCGCCCCCTCACACCAGATACCCAGGTTGTCTGGATTTATTTAGTAAAATTGTTTATTTTTGTTCGTGTTGTTGCTAGGATGAAATATTGTACGTCTCAGTTCTGTGATTGGTTAATTGTGAGTCTCATCAGGTTGTCACTGAGTGGATGTAATCGGATGAAGAAAAACGATAGGCTCCCACAAAACAATTTTACCTCAATAGAATATATCGACGTATACTCTACGAAAAACATTTCAAGGTTGAGAAAACACCGCAAACAATTTAAGCTGGTGGTGACGTATTTTAAAACATTCAACAAAGGCAATTAAGTTCTCTCAGCTGTGAATGCTTGTCGCATAAGCCGTAATGTGACGCCCCAGATATAAAAACGAAATCCATTCATGTTTTGTTGTTTACAAAAGCTGTTCTTGAATAACATATTTACGTTTGTGAGACGATTAACAAAACAAAAACAGCATTCCAATTCTGAACTATCGCAAACAGTTATGTGCGTCGGTGTGCTTCATCACCAATCACAAAACAAAACCACCCTTTTCCTGAATCACTGTCGGCGGAACCATTCTCAGTTTAATCGCTTCTCTTGAACTTGGCCGCTCAGAAATATCTTAATTTAATACCCGCTTTAAAGTTCCTTTGAAAGACTAGCATTTTGGTATCTTTTGACATTTCGGAGACAGGATAGATGCGTAATATGGGTGTGTGCCAAGAACATGTGTGATGCACTGGTTTCCAACAATTACATTTTAACTGACCTTAATTACCCAGATAATGACAACCGGAGAATACTTCTTTGATCAGTTATCAGATAGCCCGCGTGGCGTTCAGCAAATGCAACATAATGGACATTAAATTTCATACTTAATTACAAAAGTTCCAGTGACAGATCGGTTTTCGGGGTCCGTCATATACCTATCTTTACGCTTTACATTTAGCCCAGGCAGAAATATTATCGAAAATATCTACACTTTTTTTAAACAAGAAAATGGCAACTTTTAGCTATCACCTTGACAATACCCTACCAAGGAACATACACTCAGTTGTTCCAAAAACACCAAGGGGATAGCATTCACGTGCATCTACTCTCACACTCCTCTCTTAGAGGTATCTCACAATTTCGCTCTACTATTACACTAGTATACTTATAATTCTCACACACAGTCACACGCATGCGCACCCTGACGCGCACCGCCAATAACTCCCAGTAGTTTGACTCGGTTCCCCATTGGAACGCACGAGCCTATCCACATCTCATATAAGCTCGCGCGCTCACTTCCACTGACGCACAATTGGAGGTGGTCCGTTGGTACACATGCAGCCAACAGGTCCCCATATACACTGTCTCTCTCTCTTGCAAAATATTATACTACTTTTTCACACACACACCGGTATCAATGTACACTCACGCAACATATGCGCAAAATAAAAAAAAATATTAGCAAGGGGAATCCACCCTGACCCAAGCCAGCCGATGGGCCCCTTGCCCCAACTCCCATTATCTCGTTAACTTGTCGCCCCTCCTTGGATAGGGAGCCGCGCCCGGCTCATGCCCGTCAACGGATTACCTGCCCTATTAAGCACTACCTCTAAATATTTACACGTGTGGTGAGAGCCTTCCTATTCCCCGGAAAGCCTTTCTTTTTGACGACTCGGGTAATCAGCAACCACGTTTTCACTGCCTTTGATTGCCTCTATCCTGAAGCGGTAATTCTGCATCAGGAGGGACCACCTCATAATCCTACTGCTTTCCACTCTACACTTCTGGAGCTCGTTTCAATCCAATGAGTTGTCATAAGCTATGTTTTGGGGTACTGCCGTCACTGCCTCGATAGAAAAGACATGAGACCAAACCGAGACAAACGTTCATGGCAGTTTATAGCCGAAGTCAAAAGATTGTGTCGTATTTCGCTTATGTTCATTGACGCGTGCCACAAGCAAATAACTCTCAGAGAGAGAGAGAGAGAGAGAGAGAGAGAGAGAGAGAGAGAGAGAGAGAGAGAGAGAGAGAGAGTTTAACGGTAATCTGGGCAGTTGGTGGGATCGCGGTGGCTCAGTTGTTAGAGCATGGGGCTATACATAGAGATTATTACCATTGTGTGGATGTACAAAATATGTATCCGAGTCGAGCTCCGGGTTCTAAGGGCAGATCACGACGAGTCGAAGACGAGTCGTGATCTGCCCTTAGAACCCGGAGCGAGACTCGGATACATATTTTGTACGTCCATATAATGGTAATAATCATTTTATCTTACAATATATTGGGGATAAGTCAAGAATGTATACGAATATATAACGAACTATTTATTCGTACGGATGAACTAAAAGAAAAAAATGGAACTCCCGCGAAAGGAACGTGCTTGTATCCGACCCCCTGATACAAACATCTGTATCAGGGGGTCGGATACACGACAGTTGCGGAGTTAATACAGACAAAATACATGTTGCTTGTAAGATAAATAGAGATTATTACCATTGAGTGGATGTACAAAATATGTATCCGAGTCGAGCTCCGGGTTCTAAGGGCAGATCACGACGAGTCGAAGACGAGTCGTGATCTGCCCTTAGAACCCGGATCGAGACTCGGATACATATTTTGTACGTCCATATAATGGTAATAATCATTTTATCTTACAATATATTGGGGATAAGTCAAGAATGTAGACGAATATATAACGAACTATTTATTCGTACGGGTGAACAAAAATGGAACTCACGCGAAAGGAACGTGCTTGTATCCGACCCCCTGATATAAACATCTGTATCAGGGGGTCGGATACACGACAGTTGCGGAGTTAATACAGACAAAATACATGCTGATTGTAAGATAAAAAAAATATCGACCATTCGATCCTGACCAACGTAACTCCATTGTGTCCATTGCATATGTGGTTGGACAAAATACTTTATCCCGATTGCGCACGTTGGGTCACGGTTCTAAGGCGTATTGAACATCGATGGGGCACTTCTCTTCTTTCGCTGCTATCTCGGCTTGTAATTAGTACGGTGGAGAGTTTGACACTTGCTCATCGCTGCTCTGTGCTTCTCATTATGCATTATGGACTATATAATCAATATATCATGCAATTAATGTTTGATGTTGCAATTAGTTGTACGGGAACTCGGTGGCTCAGTAGGTAGAGATGCAGGCTGAGAGCCGAGAGGTTCTCGGTTCGAATTCCACCTGCGGCAAACGCGTTGTGTCCCTGGGCAAAGCACTTAATCCCAATTGCCCATGTGGGAGCACGGTGGCGTTGTGTACTAAGGCGCACTGCACGTCGATGGTGCACTTGTCTTCGACCAATGCTAACCCTGCTTGTGTGGAGTTAGTACATTGGGGAGTCTGACAGTTGCTCGCCGTTGCTTGGTGCTTCTCTCCGGGTACTCAGCTTCCTCCACCCGTAAAACTGTCCGACACGAGGTGACCCTGGTTGTCGAAAGTGTCGTTAAACCCCAATAAATAAATTAGTTGTATTTTGAAATGGTAGTAGATATGGCCACTCTGACCTATTCTGCCACACATCTGTTGTCTGATGTCTTGTCGGATTTCGTTTAACCCTTTTACCTAACATGGAAAGCAGACAACACTTGCCAAAAAAAAATTTGAATAACTAATTTTTTTCATTTTTTGACTCAAAAACATAGGTTATGACCTTCGTTGGAACGAGCTCTTTCCAACGGGGGGGGGGGGGCGGGGGGGGGGGGGGAGGGGGGGGTCGTAACCTCTGTTTTTGAGATAAAAAATGAAAAAAATAATGAAAATTAATTGGCGATTTTTTAGGAATAGCACTGGCTGGTTTTGGCCGTTACGTTGGGTAAAGAGTTAAATAATAGTATACTACACTGCCAAAATGTAGGTCATATACAGTTGGTCCCTGCGAAGCTTCGAAAATCGATTCCATTTGAAATAGTTTCGATACGTTTTGATTCTTGAAAATCCTTCTGCTTGTCTTCTTTTGAACTCTTCTTGTATCGTCAGGTCTACTGTAGAGGTGACCTAATGATAAAAGAAGAGTTCAAGGGGGCATTGCTGTCGAAACTACTCTGATTCAGTTTTGGAAAATCTGGGGGGGGGGGGGGTATTGATTTTCCAAGACAGACGGTCCATGGGTTGTCGGGAAAGAAGAGTGATGGCTCTCAGTCGCCATCACTCTCCTAAACGTTTCACTAGGGGAGCAATTAATCACTCGTCTTCTTGATGTGTGTGGAAATTATGTCTAAACATCAAGTTATATATTGCATTTCAGTCCCCCGTTATCTGACCCAACCTGGAGACGATACTTAAACATTATCTCACAAGCACTGGGGGTGACCGGCTCTTACAGAATCAGTTCGTTTGTGACTTCCGCTCGGATTCGTTCGCGATTTTCTCTCCGATTTTGACAAGAAGATGCCTGTTTATCAACAACAAATGACATAAATATGGCGAGTACTTAACCAGAAAAGAATACACGGGGATTATTACAGTTGCTCTGGGTCGACTGAGCCCTCGCGCATCTCCAGTTACAAAATGAGAACGAATAAAAAACACGACAGAGAAACACAATTTCTCACGAAATCTTCAGTTCTATAACTCATCACTCTAAAATCAGTTGGGTTAAAAATCAACCCAAATCGACTGGGTTGAGTGAATATGAACCCAATTGGGTTCATATTCACTCAACCCAGTCGATTTGGGTTGATTTTTAACCCAACTAATTTTAGAGTGTAAGTTCAACATAAGTTAAATAGCAATATTTTCTTACGTACTTCTGAAGCCAATGAGGATATTTTGAGACATGTCATGGGCGCTGATTCTTTCCACCAATGCCGCAGATTCGTTGGCAGGCAGATCTGATGGGCTCTGGTTTGTCGCAAAGCAAATCAATGAGACTTCTTGGAATAGTTCTCACAAATTGATCAGTATCACTATAATTCAGTGCGGTCGAGAACAAGAAATAATTCTTCCTAGCAATACTATGCCTACAGAATTATTATAAAGCATACAATTTTGACCAATTTATGAAATTTATCAGTTCGAGTCATCGGTATATTGGTTGAGTGGTATACAAGTATATTCTATCACATATTATCGTATTAAACATAAATATGAAATGTACACCCACAAAGCTTCCTGCGCTAAGAATTTTACGTATTCCGTAGACAAAGAATTAAACAACCGACCCTCTCCAATACGAACACACGCAGCGAAGTTTTTTCAAATAAGTATACAATGTTTTCCTATTCCACCATATTATGGCTCTGACACCCCCTTCAACTAACTGCAAACTATGAATGACAGATCCAACAGGGGGAGGGGAGGGAGGGGTGGAAAAAATTAAAATTGCAGACACTGATGCCTTTTTTGTTTTGGTTTTCAACCCATCTGAGGACCCACCCACCCCAACTGTGCATTTTGATCCCTATTTTGCCAATGTTTCCTGGTGTTATCCAGACACCCCACCCCCTAAATACAATGATTATGCCTTCCCAAACCCACCATAAACAATTTTCTCCTGATTTTTCCTGGAATATCTAACTGTCAGAAACGGCCAGAGTTTTAACCAAAATAAGCCAACCATACCCACAAGCATCTTAGATATCTCCCAATAAAACCGCCGACCCGGTTCTAATGATATCCATATGTGTATAGGTTATTGTTTTATTGAAAAATTGTGAGATTTTTTTGGAAAAATCTACAATTTAATTTTTTTTTTTTTTTGAAAAGGGTGTCTTACGTAAAGGGTTCAATGGCATAAATGACTCAACGTATATCTTATAACGTATCTCTGCGGAAGGCAGTAAGCTCAGTCATTTATGTTCTTGAAGTGTTTTTTTTTTATCTGAGATTTTCAATATCATTACTCATTTTTAATTTCATGTCAATAAGGTTTTCGTGGGGAAAACCATTTGGGAAATGTTGGGCCTGCCAAGTATAACATATGGTACGGAAGTGGTGCCCCTAAACCAGATGGCTGTAAAGAGCTTGGAAACCCTGCAGAACGACGCAGGCCGATGGATAACGGGGTCGTGTAATGCTGCAGCACTAGAAGCAATCAGGGTTGAGCTTGGGTGGATGAGGATCAAGGAAACGATATACGTTGAAACTCGGTTATCTTAATTATTTGGTAAATCTCCCCGATAGTCGATGGTGTAAAGTAATGTTCCAGAGAATTTTCAGCTCAAATATCAAGACAAGGTGGATGGTCCAAGTGAGGGAGCTAATAGAGAACAACTCATTGGAGATCTCGGACCTAAACGTTGGGGCATACCAGGGTAAAAGAATCGTCATAGAAAGGGTCATGGGGGATGGTAACTTTAATTGGCGAGAGGGGGTCAAATCAAAGAGGTCTTTGGATGGCCTGCGTGATAAAGAGAAGCCTGGTTTTGAAGAGTACCTTGATGGCACCATTGAGGGGTCACTGTTGACGAAGCTGAGGTCATGGTCCCTGGAGCTGAGGGGAAAAATTGGGGAAAACTGTGAAAAGGAGTGCCAGATGTGTAATTTGGGCGTGGTACAGACCCTGGAACACTTTCTTCTAGAATGCCCAATAAGATTCAGTGAGAGCATAATGGGGAACTGGGATGGGAGAATGAAGGACATGTGGTAATTGGGAGACTCAAAGGAGAGGGTTAATATGCTAATCGGAGAGATTGGGAAAAATGGGGCAAGGGATGTCATCAATCAGTTCGTCTCCGAGTGTTGGGAGGAGAGAAGAAGCGTGGGAATAGGGAGGCAGTTGGGAGTACAGGGGTAACCAAGGCCTTCTCACCCAAGAACCGCGATAAATCAGCGGCCGTCCAAAGTGTTATAAAAATTATGTAGAGCCCTGGTAGGGCTAGTAAATGCTTTTTAGCTGGAATCACATGTAAAAGCCAGTGATTTAATTTTTAATGGTTTTTTTATGTTATATACTTCCTGTACTGGCCATGAACAAGAAGATTCCTTGATATTTTCATGCTAGATCTGGATAGATAACTGAATAGAATTTTTCTTGTTATTGAATAGTACAGTGCTACAATGGCTGATTTAGGACATAGACAATTTTTTTTATCTCATTATAACGAGATACTTTCTCGTTATATCGAGAATACATCTCCTTACAACGAGAAACAGTTCTCGCTATAACGAGAAAACATCTCGTTGTAACGACTTAGCATCTCGTTATAACCAGATGTTTTCTCGTTTTGACTGCATAAAAAATGAATAAAAAATGAAAATAGCTCTGAGCTTTGTCAGTGCAAGCAAGAGTGACACAAAGTGATAATCACTTCAATATCATTACAAGATTTTATCTGAAACAGTGGTCAATATGTGTAACATCGCCTCGTGCTATTGATTGTATCAGGGCAAATGTATGGGTAGCCGTGTGTGTGTGTGTTATTGGGGCGGGGGGGGGGGGGGAGTATGTCTTCCCGTTTTTTGTGAGAACCCAGACAATAGTGTTTGCGTTTTTGCGTCCCCTCGCAGATTTCTTTGTTTTCACAGATGAAAGAGTGGGTTTGTTTTCGGAGTCCTCACCACGACAGCTAAACAAGATTAAGGGTGTGTGTGTTTGTGTTTGTGTAGGTGGGATGGGTGTACGTTATTGGTCTTGTGCTTTTGTGTTGTGTGTTGAAATTTGCCATCTACTCAGGTACATGGATTGATTCCCAAACTTGTATGTGGGTTTCCTCCTCAGTATACAATTACATAGCAAAGAACTGCCGGACTTGGGCGATTCAAATATTCAAGTCTATATACCAGTATAATACCATTTCTCATAGCTCTCTGTCTCATATCTGACATTTTTTGTCGTCCCTGGGATATTCATTCTGCTTTCAGTACTATGATATAAATCTCTATTTTGGATGCAGTGTTTAACAATCTAATGAGGGTTGGATGCGGCAAACTAGTTGTAACCGCCGATGACACACGGATCTGTTTGTCTAGGGCAGAGCGGACAGCTGCGCATCCACTCACCCCAAAACTTTGAATGAATGAATGATTTATTTCATAGTACATGAGTAATAGGACATGGTCTGGACGTCCCTCATCTTATGGATCTCATCTGGTGGATCTCATGTGACGTCATACCGTAATGTATTATGGGTATCACGTGGTTGTCATGGTAACCCATGTGGGCGGCCATGTTGTGACGTCATTGTCATTGTGATGGGTGATGTGAGTGCGCATGCGCAGCTCGTGTTGTTAGGTTGATACGTGTTTCCGTCGTCCATTTTGTATGAAGGGGGCCGTCATCTTTGTTTCTATGGTGGCACGTGGTGTCCGTATCAAATAAAATACGTGGGAATCCGTATCAAATAAAGTCGTTTCCGGTGATTTACGGCCATTCTCGGGCTCATTTGGGTAATTATACAGGGAAGTCGTTCCAGAAAATACTCCCAGTCAATCGAACATACCTGTTAAAGGCCTCTTGGCCCTGGTGGAGACCTTTGGGTAACATAGCAACCACGTGTTCTCAGTGTTGCCATCTCGAAATGCCTGTTCTAGTTTGGTCACTGCCTCTTGGATGCAAGATGCAAGAGGGAATGAAGCGCGAAAAAAAAACAGCGATTCCAGTATCAATGCATGCGTGGTTTGCCACACGCTTTCCTTTTATTTGTTTCACAGTTGCAGAACCATATCAACACAATCCAGCAGTAGTCAGTTCCGCTATTCTCAATATAGACACCAATGGTACGTAGTTGTACCATCACAATATATTCCTCTGGTCGTCGAATCAGGTTTCCCATATCTCGACGAGCCACCTGGGGTTGTTTTCCGGGTTTGTAGAGCCCTAGATCAGGGTGACAACAGTTCTTACGTGAGGGGTCCGTGACCTTTGCGTTTATTGCATAGGCCCGATTTAGATTTGTTAGCATGTTCGACCATTCATGTGCCGAAGCAGCAAGCAATGGAGGTACTGCTATTCGCATGACAGGCATAACGGAGTGAATCGTTGACTGTTATTCAGACCAAGTCGGCATTGCAATGGTCCGCGATTGCGTATCTGCAACATCTTCATTGTATTCAGTGAGACTCCCCGATCTGAACATTCTGCCACTGTCTCACATATTTGAGGTATTGCTTGGGCTCTTCCTAACAGCCAGGCCATTTGAGGGAGGCTGATGTTTAGATCATTTTGGTCTCTATGCTGTATGTTGCATACGTGGGTTGATGGGTTTGGAAGCAGGATTCGGACAGCTCCAGTAATGGTTTCTGGCAAATCAATGATTGAGCGAACACGAGCAGAGCCTGTCGCCATTTTAGTTCTTGCAATTTTCCAGAGTGCCAACAGTTTTTTTTTTCCTGTTTTGTTACACTTAATACACATTTCTAGGTCGCCTCGGTTTCAGAAGAAAAATCACACTGGACTTACTGGCTCGCTGGCTATAGTTTGAAGCCATTTATCACCGAAACACCAATAATAAAAGATTCATGCAAACATGTTTTGTATTTGTTACTTTTAGTAACGAAAGATGGCAACATTATACCAAAATGTACCTGAGGTGTCGGCGCCCCTCATAAAATGGATTGAAACGATGAGCAGACTTACCTCACAGATCCACAGACTCAAAAATGCCTGCTTTGGTTCATCATCTCTCTTCAAAGTTAGATTAATATGGTATCACACAGTTTCCATCTCTAAGAAGTTGAATTAATATGGACGAACACAGTTTCCATCTCCTAGAAGTTAGATTTGATATGGATTTGATATGGACTCACACATTTTGCGTCCCGACAGCGTTTCTGTGGGCAGGTTGAGCTCAGTTCATTTACACAATTAGACACAATTATAAATGCATACACAATTTACCAACTTATGTACATATATATAAATTCTCCAGAACCTATTTCTTCTGCTGTGCACAACTTTTCTCTGATAATACGTCTCTCCCTAACATCAATTCCTTCTGTCATGACCAGTCCCTTTGCCAGCCTCTTTTCAGAATGTCCCCTCTCCCATGCCGGACGTCTACACACAAAAACGTAGCGTCATTCCTCACATTCCTGACATCTCCAAAACGTGGACACGGAATTGGAAATCCACACAAGTCATACATATAGAGAACAATCTGTTTCACTCTTCCCTCCTTTAACATTTAACCTCTTACTCAATCGTGAGAATCTGTTTGATAGTCCAATTCACCAATTCTGATAGTTGGTGGTCTTCTTGACCGAACAGGTCGACGTGCCAGCTGAGGGCCTTGCCCTGTTGTAGGAGTGTTTATACCAGCCTGAGCCGTAAAGGGTTCACTTGACTCATCTAGCTCCAAAGATGGAGCATGACCAAAAAATCCTGTTTCAGTGGCATCAGTCTCACGTCTGAATGTTCACAACACTCCCGAGAGGCGAAATGGCTATGAGATTCTTCCTGATCTACAGGTTCCGGCTCCATTCCATCAGAAGCAACAAGAAGATCATATTTATCAGTCACTTTTGGCGCATCTGCAACATCTCTTTGTGTTTGTTTTGATGTTTCCTGTTTAGGAGAGTTGAAAGTCAACAGATTTGATCGGCAAGGTATCTGTGTCATTAACCCTTCAACTAACGAATCGCCCGCATCCGCCCGCGTAATATGCAAATTGAGCAGTTGAAAAAAATACATTTTTCAAAATATTTCAACAAAACCATATCATGTGACCCCCTCATTAGAACGAGCTTATTGGGCTCGTTCCAATGAGGGGTCACATGATATGGTTTTGTTGAAATTTTTTGAAAAATTAAAAAAAAAGGATATTTAAAATAATAAATTTTGATATCGTCTGCGTTGGATAAAGAGTTAAATCATGATGTCTGAGAAATCGCCGTCTGAAGTTTTTACAGTTTTTTACCCCATAGGTGTTCACTTGACGACCCTGTCTAACCTCGAATGACCTTGCCAGAGACGCTATGATTGTGTGGGTTTCCCCTTAATGTGGTGCGAGGTATATAAGGACTTTGTCTCCCACTGAATAGGTAGTTTTATGGGCTTTATCAAAACTCCTTTTCCCTCCTTTCCCCTTACTTCTCAATTCATTACCATTCACTTCTGAACGTGCAATTCTAAGACTATCTACAAGAACTTTCAACAACTGAGGAAATTTGTGCGTTCCCCCCATACAACAAATAGAAAGGAGAATATTTGGTACCTTCGTGGATATGAGCTTGATAATACGACCGAGCAAAAGGTATTTCTTTATCCCAATCATCCCCAGGTTTTAGTGATTTCCTCAAAATCCCACCAAAAGTACGGTTTAAACTTTCCAGAGCCTATTGCTTTAGGGTATCATGGGGCTAATTGATTTTTTGTCAGTACCAAGTCTATGAGATATTTTAAGAAGCTGCTTATTACTAAATTCACATCGTCGATCTGTTAAAAGAGATTGGCAAACCCCACGACGGCAGAATACTTCTGAAACGATAGCTTCAGCTACAATCTTGGAACTCGTATCTAGGATATTGATAAATTCAGCACTTCTAGTAAATAAATCAAGGACAACCAACAAGTACCTATTTCCTAACTTAGTTGCATCCTTCCTAAAGGGTCATTTTACGTTAACTGCAGTATCAGCCCATGGTTCACTTGCTTGTGATGAAAGCTACAATTCGGCACGTGGCTTAGGCCTGGGTCCAACTGACGATATATAATCAAAACATGATCTACAATAATTTTTGACATCATTAACAATGGAAAACCAGAAATAACACTTCCTTTTGAAAACTTCTGGTTTTTTTCAGGACCCTGACCCAGTCTGATCATGATTTAAATGCAAAACCCTAGATACCAAATACTGAGGAACCACAATCTGTTTCATACTAATCTTCCCCTCCTGGTGATAAATAAATTATATACCACTAGTAAGGCCCAGATGTAAATCCTCCCACCATCTGAGCCATCGTTGCATCTCTGGAAATTTTGACTACCAAGCTGTTTCTGACAGATAACCCTACTCAATACAGGGTCCTTATTCTGATGGTCTCGGAATCTTCCTCAGAGGGAGAATAATCAAATTTCATTGAGGTAACATACACACTCCTTGACAATGAATCGGCCAGTTGATTATCTCGTCCTGGAAAATACTGAATATCAAAATTGAACGCTGACATCTCTTCACCCAAATGAACCTCTAGGATCTTTAGTGTTTCGAGATATTGAAGACCCATGTGGTCAGTAAACCATTTGAAAGTTGTACCCAGAAGGTAGTATAGCTCCTAAGAGCAAATATAAAAGCAAAAGTATCCTTGTCCCCTGTAGACCCATTTAATTAATTTCCAGTGAGAGCCTTTGAAGAAAAGTAAACTGGACGGGAAAATCCATAGGAATTCCTTTGCGACAAGACACATCCGATTCTTGTGTCACGTGCATCAGAACTAACCTCGAAGGGTTTATTCATCAATGGGAACTGAAGAATGCAATTAACCGACAGAGCAGTATTTAAGTCTTGAAATGCCCTTTCTCTTTGATCAGTCCACACAACATTTGCTTTACCTGTTATTTCACTCAAAAGTGCTGCCCGATTTTGTAAATTTGCAACAATTTCGACATAATAATTGCACAATCCTAAAAACTGTCTCAATTCTTTGGTATTTTTCGGAGTAGGCCACCTTTCAATAACTGCCACTTTCCCAGGACAAGGGGCTATCCCATTTTCAGAAATTTCATGACCTGCAAACGTCAACTAATCCCTCCCGGCATAATTTCACTTTCTCAGTTTTGACAGTTAAACTTGTATTACGCAACCTCTCCAAAACTTTCCGAAGAACCTCAATGTGCTCAGAAAAAGTCGAAGTATCAATAGCTATGTCATCTACGAACACGTCTACGTGATTTCCTGCTAGACCTTCAAGAACATCAGCCATGAGTCTAGAGAGAAATGCCAGCGCATTTTTAACGCCGAAAGGGACAACATTATATTCCCAAAGACTGTACTGTAAATCCAGTTTTGTGCTTATCAGACTCTTTAAGAGGGCTTTGCGAGTGACCATTAAAAGGAACCAGGCATGAAAAATACTTAGAACCTCCCAAAGACTCCAAGCATTTCCTCATCGATGGAAGTGGAAAAATTTCTGTTTCTGTGACTTTGTTTAGTGCACGGAAATCTGTACAAAATCTCATTTCCCCCAGGTTTAGGAACAATTAAAGTGGTCGCTGACCAGGGTGATTTAGATTTTCTTATAATTTTACGCTTAACCATGCCTTCAACTTGCCTCTCTACCTCCTCCCGTAAGGCATGAGGCGTACGTCTAAGTCGATATGCTACTGGTTTAGCATCAGTAGTATGAATACTAAACTCTGCCATGGAAGTAAGGCCCACTTCCTCTTCCAATTCACCAAACACATCACTCAATTCAGACAATACAGATCTAGATTTGAATTGATCAGGAAGCAAACCACTCTCCGACAAGTCAAGATTAACCTTCCGTTTACACGTTTTGTTTGATTTTTGTGAACTAAAATCATCCACTCTAACAACAGATAAACTACCTAGAACTGTCCCAGTAAACAACTACCTGTCTGGGGACGTAACAAAATTGGCAGTCTATTCTCAACTGCCTGTTTCAAAACACTATGATGGATTTAAATTCCCAATTTAACCCTTTACCCAACGTAACGGCTAAAACCGGCCAGCGCTACTCTCAAAAATCGCCAATTAATTTTCATTATAGTTTCATTTTTTGTCTCAAAAACATAGGTTATGACCCCTCTTTGGAATGAGCTCATTCTAATGAGGGTTCATAACCTATGTTTTTGAGACAAAAAATGAAAAAAATTAGTTATTCAAGAATTTTGTTTGCAAGTGTCGTCTGCTTTTCACGTTAGGTAAAGGGTTAACATCTAACCCTCTCGAGGCAAAAATAAACTATTCTGATCATGAATTCCAAACTCACAGCACCAACAACTGCAATACTCTCAGAGTTCGAGGGAACAAGGTAATCGTCAATAAGCTGAACACAAACCGTTCTAACTGACATACCCTATTCCCGATATTGAATAGGAATGTTCATCTTCCCAACAGACAAGACCAGATTCTTAGTATCTACGGATAATGAAAGAATCTTTCAAAACATCAAGATCTACAGTTAAAACTAGAAATCTTGTCACGAACTGTGCGCTTATCTAGGCTTAATTGCGCGTAGGAATGGCGAGCAATTGCCATATCGAATAGCATCCAAAGCATGGCATGTTCTCCTGGTTTCTCACAGCAAACACGGGCAATGTTTCTGCCAATGGACCTCCGGGTTACCCGGAGGTGCATTGGCTGAAACATTTCTTGTGCACTAGACATATGTACAGAAACTGATATTCTTACTATGGTCATAACGCGTAGACTAACGCGCAAATCGACGTGCTATTTGTGCGCATGTCATGACAGGACCTCTAGTTTTAACTGTAACATAGCCGGAAAACTTTTGTACTACTAAAACTTTAGTTGATTTAACAGAAACCTCGTTTCCTAACTGAATATCAACAAACATTCACCAACACACCACATCCCTTCCATCGTCCGGACGAGTCGCCCTTCGAAAGTTCCTTAGCGGTGGCTCCCCTTTCCATCGTCGGGACGAGTCCCCCTTCGAAAGTGCCCTAGCGCGGGCTCCCTTTCGTTCGTCCGGAGAACATTGTTGCAAATCCAACTTTTTTATCCCTGGTAATTGGGAACTCACACATGTTATCGAACTCCCGGTATCAAGAAGCTAACGACAAGCAATATTTCACACCTTCCCATCTGCATGGAGGGTCATGGTTCCATTTTCGTCAATCTTCTCAGGAGCTTTCGTGTGCTCTTGTTGTTCCAGTGGTTGCTCCACGCCAGTAGTATGTCTTGTATGTTTGAGGGATAGGTTGGGGGATCTCATCGGGGGATCTCATGTGACGTCATAGTCACGTGACGTAGTGGCGCCATGTTGTGTTGTTATGGTAACCGCGTGAGCGGCCATGTTGTGACGTCATCTCCATAGTGATACGTGTTGTGAGTGCTCATGCGCAGCGCGTGTTGTTAGGGTGATACGTGTTTTTGTCGTCCATTTTGTATACTGGAGGCCGCCATCTTGGTTTCTAGGGTAGTACGTAATTGCTATGTTACCTGAAGTCCTACAATAGGACGGGGTATGTTCAGAGGGTATGTTCGATTGTAGAAGAGTAAATCTAATTACCACAAACACCCCGACAATCTCCCCAAGTCACCAAAATCCAACCAAAATCACCGAAATTGACTTTATTTGATACGGATTTCCCATGTTATTGGTTTTATTGACTTAGCACGTAGTGCTATAGTACTAAGGGGTACAAGGGGGTGCATTCGATTGAACAGGAGTAATGTTCTGGATTACAATTCTCCCAGAATCCCTTTTTGGATCCCTATCCCATGACGTTTTTCCCCTATTAAGAATAGCACGTAGTGCTATAGCACAAATTTACCCAGAATTCTCTGCTTCTATCTATATATGCAATAGTTATCGTTTATCTGGCCATGTTCCTTTATTCTAGAGTATACTCCAGTAGCGTAGAAGAGCCTATCAACTGGAACAGTTTACCTTATTATTGCTATATTTAGCAATTTCTGGTCTATTCTTGTTAGTTCTGACCCTATTCCAAGTACTCTTGTTGTTTCATTTATCTAGATCATTTACATAAATTATAACTAACCAATCAGATTGCTTGATTTCCCATAACCTGTATGCAGAGTTATCTCCCTTCTGTACAACAAAAGCCAATATCATTCCCAAAGCCAATATCATTCCCAAAGCCAATAAGCTATCGAGCAGTTACTGATAAGTCATTGCTCGAACGACTCGAAGCTCATCGAGCAAATGAGCCTTAGAGCAATTGCTCGATCGAGTGACTCGGCATATTGCTCGAACGACTCGAAGCTCATCGAGCAAATGAGCTATCGAGTAATTGCTCGTTCGAGTTCAATACAACCAACTCTTCGACTCATTTCAGTATTTGAGGATACCTATGGCCCGGCATTGTATTATTTGAGGATACCTATCGAGGATACCCTTTATAGGATATTTATCTGAGGATACTATTACCTATATCACAAGGCATACCTATCTCAAATATCCCTTATAAGCTAAAGAGCAAGAGAGTAATTGCTTCATGAGCAATTGCTCCATCGACTCGAAGCTCATCGAGCAAATGAGCCTAAGAGCAATTGCTCGATCGAGTGACTCGGTATATTGCTCGAACGACTCGAAGCTCATCGAGCAAATGAGCTATCGAGTAATTGCTCGTTCGAGTGACTCCTCGAACGACTCTTAGACTCATTTCAGAAAAAAGGGGTGCCGAAGGCCATATGTTTCCAAAAAGGGGTGCCGAAATTGGGGTGCCTTCTGGAGAATCCCTTTTTTGTCAAATGAGCTATCGAGTAATTGCTCGATCGAGTGACTCGACATGCTGCTCGAACGACTCGAATCCCATCGAGCAAATGAGCTAACGAGCAATTCCTCGTTCGAGTGACTCCTCGAACGAGTCTTAGACTCATTTCAGAAAAAGGGATTCCATAGCCATAGCCGTTTTCGAAAAAGGGATTCTTAAAAAGAGATTCTGTAAAATGGGATTCCTATTTAGCCCAAGAACATTAGGTTTCACTAGGGAAAAAAATCGGAGAAAGCTGATTTTTTCAGGGAATGTCGAGTACATGTCACTGAACGATTAGACAAAAGTCCCCTAAAATCCCAGTTGAGCTTTTTTTCTACAGCCTTTTTTCGAAAACGCGTTTGAAAAAAATCAAAAAAAATCGCACGAACTTTGTAACCTCGAATTGATCCAACTGTACTTTTTGTTTACGCGTATTTCGAGCTACATAATGTCTAATATACATTTACCTAGAGGAAAATGTGCATTCTGTGACAATTTCTGCGAAAAATTATTGAAAATTCACAAAAAAATATCGGATTTAAGCAAAAAATGACGATTTTCCTAACGGATTTGCCCAAAGGGTCGTAGTACAGAACGGGATGTTAGTTGGACAGACGATAAAAAATCCACCACCATTTGAAGACTTTTATCATTGCTTACAAAATAGACATTATGGAAGACCCCCTCTGCTTCTGGCCGAGTTCCCCTTTTGGCATAAAATTCGTCAGCATGAGAACTCAACTATTTTCGGGCTTGGGACCGAAAAGACACGTCTGTGTCTGGCAGCATTAGATCAATAAATAATATTTACAGAATGTACAAAAATCAATAAATAATATTTACAGAATGTACAAATCAATCAACATGGATTAAGTTACATTGACTATTATCAACGCTATATACAGAAATGACATGACCTATATACATATTATTCATCGAACTCAGAAATTTCCGACAGGACAGTGTTTCTGTGGTTGTTACAAGAATCCGAACTGCAATTACACAAACCTGAGCAAGAGAGTCCTGCCTTCTTACACCCACACCTTTTTGTACAAGCACTTTTGCAACCACAATTGATCAGATTCAGTAGGTTATCGGGGGCACATGGCTTTGTGGCTGCAGTCGGTACAAGAAGTCCATTGTCTAGCGACCACCCCCAATCCGTCGGAGGAAGCGAAGTGCCCAGCCATTGTTGGACCTGGAGATAACATCTGTAGACATGTTGTTGTGCAGCATCGCTGCTTGGTGGGAGTGAGGCTAGGTCGATGGGTTTATTCAGTTTAGATTTTGCTACATAACGCTTGTAAGTGACATATCTATATTGGTCGAGAGAGGAAACAGTTTTACTCCCGTGTAAGATCAGGAGAAGTTGTTCCCCGGCTGCGGCTACTGCACTTGGTGTACTGTCATCCGCCAAAATTGTGTTGACATACTGTTGTGAGTCGCTAGTAACATCGGAGACAATTGTACTGAATACTTTCTTCTTACCAACTCGAAAGAGTGCAGAAGTAGTGTCACAACCACTTATAGAATGTGCTACAAGGAGGTTGCTTCTATGGTCACCCATTTTGGTTGCTATTTCACTAACTGAAACTAATAAGTTTAGGGTAATGGAATACATCATGTGAATATTACATCCCGGTTGAACTCGAGAGGTAAGAATGACTAACAAGTCTGTGTCTGTTCCCACAACGACAACATTGTTGTCATCTTGAGCGATGTCAAGTGCAGTTTCGGCTATCAGTACATCAGCATCAGCCTCGGCCAGCTTGGACTGAATATTGATAGCAGATAGCTCCTGCATTAGAAGATCGATCAGTTGGGTTTTGTTCTTGGCATTTGCAAGGAAATCGGATTGGGGTGTGGTGGCTGGTAACTCGGGTGAGATATTGATATCAATGGAATACCTGTCTTTAGATCTACGGGCTTGTTCCATGCCCTTTGTCGACATTGTACAAGCATAACCATCAAAAACAACCACGACGTTCGCCCCAAAATGTCTCACTAGATAATTGGAATATGATGTACATATGTCCTTATATGACGACTGTTTAGGCCATATAACTGCCCTCAATAAAAATCCACCATCTACAACAAACAGAGAATGTTCTGGGATTTTAGTTTGCTCGGAACCGTATGTTTTGAGGATCTTACCGAGCGTGCTTTTCTGTGTCTTCCTCATTCCAGTAGAATCAAACAATGCTGGTGGTTTCGGGGCGAGTTCATATTTGAGATACTCTTCCATCTCTGCTTGTGACTGAATAACACGTGATGCGGTTGAACAGAATTGTGGGGTCAATCACTACCTTACTTCCACGGACTTTGATGCTATTTGCCATCGATGAGAAAGACTTCACAGTGTCAACACGTCGTAGTTTGATGCTGTTGAACGTTTTGCTTACAACTTTCGAACAATTCACCAATTTTGCGAACTTGGTCACAGTTCACAGTTTCGTCGGCCACAAGCCCGGTCGCTATAGAGACTAATTGTAGTGGATCTCTATTCTGAAAGGGGGAATGCACTCTGAGCCAGTTCAATAATTTGGTGATATCATTGGCATCAGTCAATTGTGAACTTTGACGGAGATCCCGATGTTGTTCGCCATGACCAGTGTGAACATGAACAAAATTTTCGAGAGCATTACATATCGGAAGGCAAAGAGGTAGTCCATGTACCCATTTCGCAACAGTGCTATCGGTTATTCCCCTGCCATGTGTGAGACCACCAGGGAGCTTGAACATTCTCATTAAACACTGTTCTATGGTCTGATCAGAATATATCCCGTCCCAGAATTTATCTGAGCGCCTTATGGTAAAGTAACCTTTCTCAGTGAACAACTTCAAATCATCCTGTTGCATTATTTCTGTTAGCTCATTCATCTGCTGCAAATAGAGATGAGAACTTTTTGCGTATGCAAAATGACCACCTGCGTGAAATACTGGAATCATATTGCGAACACAATATGTGTGGAGTTCCCAGTCGCCCAGTCTGCTCTCAAGAACAACTGGAGAAGACCTATTTGCTCGTAGTATTATACCCAAAGCTTTCCTGTGCGTCCTACGGACGCATTCTGGAGCAGTTCGTGTAATTTTGACAGTAGATGGTTGACACTTTCTTGATTGACAGCGTCAGCTGTTGTACAGTCACCTCTGGCAAGTCCACAGAATATTTCATTGACTTCTGTGCAGTCTATGTTATCTAGTGTTCGGCTTTCTTCAAACACAAGTTTTGTAATGGCAATTTGTGTTAGCAAATGGGCACGAACTGCTCTTGAATATGCATGACCACTGATCAAATGATGGATTGACCCACCAGCATAAACAGTCCCCCAAAGTTCATCCAAGCCGCTACCAGCCATGATCGAACCAATTGCCCCTAAATATGACAAAATCATATGGAAGCCGCCGAGTCTAACGAAAACTTTTGTCAACTTATCTTGAGTGTAGGCGAACACCACATTATGTGATTTAATCGAACATGAAAATTGAAACAATGATGCTATAATACGGTATTTGAATGAGAAAAGTCGATGCCGTTTGAATTTGAGTTTAGGGGGTATGGTTAATATTTCACACGTTTCACCAGTTCATTATGGAATAAATGACTATTGTTATATATCATGATAAAGCCACTGCTTTTCTGCAATTTTTTATATATAATTTAACTCCCAAAGTAGTCGTAGATTTGATTTAATGGACGTTGTGTACCGTTGTGTGTATGAAAACAATAATTTTTTTTCGTAATTTTGTACATTTTCGTGAATATTTCACCATTGAGTGTGAGGATTGGTACAAAGTTGGCATTTTCTGTTGGGGATATGTATTCTCAATATAATTCATGATTCTCACCCTACTAAGGCGAATAAGAATGAGAAATATGGAGCTGGGTCGAATTTTTTTTTAAATTTTTTTTTTCATCATAAAAACGCTATAACTAAAAAAGCTCAACTCGGATTCGCGGGGACTTTTCACACTTTATCCGCAATGTGTGTCCCGGAAACATATAAAAAAAATCAGCTTTCTCCGATTTTTTTCCTTACTTTCTCATTTTTATGTCTAATGTGCCTGGACTATATTCGAGTCCGTAAAATTTGGATTCCCTGTTTTAACATCGACACTCGAGGGTATTCCCCTTCCCTACTGGAAGAATTCAGTTTAATGGGTTGTATTCTCGAGTTAAAATTCAGATCACCTTCGTTATATTTTCATTAAGTTTAAAATTTATTAAGTTAAACTTTGTTCAGTTCAAAGGTGTTAACATTGGGATGTAGTTAGAGGTTATACTTCATTCAGTTGAAGGGTGTTAATACCTTCATTTAGGTTATAGTTAAGAACTTTCTGGACTTCAAAGGGGTTTTAATTACATAAAGTTCATTCAGTTGAAAACTTTGTTCAGTTCAAAGGGTTCATTCAGGTTTGTTCAATTTAAGGGGGTTAACATTGGGTTATATTTAAGAGTTATAGTTCATTCAGTTGAAAACTTTGTTATGGTCAATTCACTTCGATACCTTCATTGGATCTTTGTTCACTTTGTTCTGTTCCCATCCATCTTGGTTGTATTGGATCTTTGTTCACTACGGCTTCATTCGAACAGGTGTCTTGTATCTGTTCATAATTCAGATCTGTTCAGTCTGTCCAACTAGTTCGATCAATCCGACTAGTTTGACATTCTTTCACTTTGTTATGTTTACTTCGTTGTTTTGTAGTGACTGGTTGTATCTGTTCATAGTCTTGTAGTCATTGTTGAATTGGTTGTTATTAATCCCTTTCCATACCCTCGAGTGTCGATGTTAAAACACGGAATCCAAATTTTACGGACTCGAATAGGAATCCCATTTTACAGAATCCCTTTTTAAGAATCCCTTTTTCGAAAACGGCTATGGCTATGGAATCCCTTTTTCTGAAATGAGTCTAAGAGTCGTTCGAGGAGTCACTCGAACGAGGAATTGCTCGTTAGCTCATTTGCTCCATGGGATTCGAGTCGTTCGGGCAGCATGTCGAGTCACTCGATCGAGCAATTACTCGATAGCTCATTTGACAAAAAAGGGATTCTCCAGAAGGTACCCCAATTTCGGCACCCCTTTTTGGAAAACATATGGCCTTCGGCACCCTTTTTTCTGAAATGAGTCTAAGAGTCGTTCGAGGAGTCACTCGAACGAGCAATTACTCGATAGCTCATTTGCTCGATGAGCTTCGAGTCGTTCGAGCAATATACCGAGTCACTCGATCGAGCAATTGCTCTTAGGCTCATTTGCTCGATGAGCTTCGAGTCGATGGAGCAATTGCTCATGGAGCAATTACTCTCTTGCTCTTTAGCTTATAAGGGATATTTGGGATAGGTATGCCTTGTGATATAGGTAATAGTATCCTCAGATAAGTATCCTATAAAGTGTATCCTCGATAGGTATCCTCAAATAATACAATGCCGGGCCATAGGTATCCTCAAATACTGAAATGAGTCGAAGAGTTGGTTGTATTGAACTCGAACGAGCAATTACTCGATAGCTCATTTGCTCGATGAGCTTCGAATCGTTCGAGCAATATGCCGAGTCACTCGATCGAGCAATTGCTCTAAGGCTCATTTGCTCGATGAGCTTCGAGTCGTTCGAGCAATGACTTATCAGTAACTGCTCGATAGCTTATTGGCTTTGGGAATGATATTGGCTTTGGGAATGATATTGGCTTTTGTTGTACAGAAGGGAGATAACTCTGCATACAGGTTATGGGAAATCAAGCAATCTGATTGGTCAGTTATAATTTATATAAATGATCTAGATAAATGAAACAACAAGAGTACTTGGAATAGGGTCAGAACTAACAAGAATAGACGAGAAATTCCTAAATATAGCAATAATAAGGTAAACTGTTCCAGTTGATAGGCTCTTCTACGCTACTGGATTATACTCTAGAATAAAGGAACATGGCCAGATAAACGATAACTATTGCATATATAGATAGAAGCAGAGAATCCTGGGTAAATT
This sequence comes from Pictodentalium vernedei, assembly GCA_031216915.1. Taxonomy (NCBI): domain Eukaryota; kingdom Metazoa; phylum Mollusca; class Scaphopoda; order Dentaliida; family Dentaliidae; genus Pictodentalium; species Pictodentalium vernedei. The sequence goes on along the minus strand of CM062296.1, from coordinate 324,682,821 downwards.
TGTGCTATAGCACTACGTGCTATTCTTAATAGGGGAAAAACGTCATGGGATAGGGATCCAAAAAGGGATTCTGGGAGAATTCTAATCCAGAACATTACTCCTGTTCAATCGAATGCACCCCCTTGTACCCCTTAGTACTATAGCACTACGTGCTAAGTCAATAAAACCAATAACATGGGAAATCCGTATCAAATAAGGTCAATTTCGGTGATTTTGGTTGGATTTTGGTGACTTGGAGAGATTGTCGGGGTGTTTGTGGTAATTAGATTTACTCTTCTACAATCGAAGATACCCTCTGAACATACCCCGTCCTATTGTAGGACTTCAGGTAACATAGCAATCACGTGCTACCATAAAAACCAAGATGGCGGCCTCCAGTACACAAAATGGACGACGGAAACACGTATCACCCTAACAACACGCGCTGCGCATGCGCACTCACAACAAGTATCACTATGGAGATGACGTCACAACATGGCCGCTCACGCGGTTACCATAACAACACAACATGGCGCCACTACGTCACGTGACTGACGTCACATGAGATCCCCCGATGAGATCCCCCAACCTATCCCTTAAACATACGAGACATACTACTCACGCCACTGACACTTACCTTACTCGTTTAACCCTTTACCTAACATGAAAAGCAGACGACACTTGCAAAAAAATTCTTGAATAACTAACTTTTTTCATTTTTTGTCTCGTTCCAGTGAGAGGGTCATAACCTATGTTTTTGAGACAAAATATGAAAAAAATGAAAATTAATTGGCGATATTTGAGAAGAGCGCTGGCCGGTTTTGTCCGTTACGTTTGGTAAAGGGTGAAAGCTTGTGATGGACAATGAGAAGCTACATGATTCCAAACCATACACTTATGGCATTGAACTTTTCCTCGAGCTCTCTGGGTTTCTCTATTCCTACCACGACCAAAGACTCGAGTCCTCTGACCACGAGATGTCCCTCTTTTTACAGAACATCGAGCTGCGTGACCTTCTGAATTACACACAAAAGAGCGTATGGGTTTCCCCCGACCACGGCCGCGAAATGTCCCGGAACCTTTCACTGATGCAACTGAATGGACAGCATATTCATCAAACCATGTCTTTAGATCACTAATATCTTGCTTCAAGGAATCAATAGCTGAAATATTTTTAAGGACTTCTGAATCAGAACCATTCGCAGAACATGCTACAACCCCAAAAGAATCTGACGACCGTACACTGCAATACACCATTTCAATTGTGTTAGTAGACTTAGATAAAAAAGCTAATGGTGCAGCTTCATAGTCTAACAGAAACTTAGCAGCGATTTGGGGTGGAATGCCTCTTACAAACTGACGACAAATCACGGCTTGATCATGACTAAACAAGGCTTTCCCCTCGTCAATACTGAAGGCTATCCTAAAAAGTTGTTATGACTTGGAGACAAAAACTGTGAAGCTCCCCCCCCCCCCCCCCCCCCCCAGGCTTCCTACGTAATTCTTTCTCATAAACAAGAGGACTGACCTGAAACTCTTTCTTCAACACAACCTTGAGTTCGTTCCACGAATTTCTTTCCTTATCAGTGAGGGTCAGGGGAAAATCAAATTTTGTCGGCGGCAACGTCAATGCTGTTGTCCAGCTAACTTCTTATCGCCTCACCCTTTGGAATTTCCGAACATGTCAAGACGAAAAAGAAATTTATTAAAATCTTCCCCATCTGCCCAGGATAAATGAGATTGTAAAAATTCTTCAAACATTTCTCCATCATACCTTAAATCGTGAGAAGATCTAATGAAAGTGTCAATGACACTGTAGCTCAACTTGTCAAGACAAAGACATGTATAGTATGTGACACAGCAATGACAAACATCTAAGTAATGACCTGATAACAAAGGTACATATAAAGTATTGTAACGGTCTGTACATAAATACTGACCGTTGCCTGTAACAGATGTATAGGTAAAGTATTGTAAAGGTGGGTGACAGTCAGATGCTAAACTAGAAAAGAAATCGTAGTCCCAGAGTGGGTCTGACTGAACCCTAAAATATTTGTTCTCATAGCACAGTGATAACAAAGGCACCCCAAAGCACACTCGTTCCTGTCCCAAGGTGAAAACAAAGGTACCCAAGAAGTTTTTGTGAAGATCAGTTCATAAATAAGAGTTGTATAGAACTTGTGACAAAAAACTGATTGGACCTAATTTTGGTACAAAATGGCCACTGGCAGCCATCTTGAATTTTGGACGTACCCAGAAACACTCATTCTCGTCCCAAGGTAATAACTATGGTACCCAAGATGTTTTGTGAAGATCGGTTCATAAATACAGCCTCTGCCCTGAGCCGTATTGACATGTGTGCTTACATTGTGTAAGTGGCACTGAATAAATCAAAGTTCATCTAATTTGCATAATTTCTGCACGAAAAAAAACCCTTACAATATGTGATGTATTCCATGTTACTAAACATTCATACAAAAATTTATTCAAATCAGAACTTTCATACAGAAGTTCTGTACAAAAAACTGATTGCACTAATTTTGGTACAAAATGGCTGCTGGTGGCCATCTTGAATTTCAGACCACACCTAAAAACACTCGCTCTCATTCCACGGTGATAACAAAGGTACCCAAGAAGTTTCGTAAAGATTGGTTCATAAATATGGTCTCTAGTCTGAGCTGTATAGAAGTTGTGTACAAAAAACTGATTAGACCTAATTTCGGTACAAAATGGCCACTGGCAGCCATCTTGAATTTTAGACCGCACCCAGAAACACTCGTTCTCATCCCAAGGTGATAACAAAGGTACCCAAGACATTTCGTGAAAATCAGTTCATAAATACAGACTCTAGTCTGAGCCGTATTGACATGTGTACTTACTGTGTGTAAGTCGCACTGAAAAAATAAAAGTTAATCTAATTTGCATAATTTCTGCACGAGAAAAAACCCGTATTATATGTGATGTATCCCATGGTACTAAACATTCACGCAAAAAATTATTCAAATCAGCGCTTTCATATGGAAGTTCTGTGCAAAAATCTGATTGCACCTAATTTTGTACAAAATGGCTGCCATCTGCCATCTTGAATTTCGGACCGGACCCAAAAACACTCGTTCTCGTCCCACGGTGATACCAAAGGTACCCAAGAAGTTTCGTAAAGATCGGTTCATAAATACGGCCTCTAGCCCGAGCCGTATTGGCATTTGCACTTACGGTGCTGAAAGTAACACCAAAAAACATCAAAATTAGTCTAATTTGCACAATTTACGCACAAGAAAAAACCCCGTATTATATGTGATGTATCCCATGGTACTAAACATTCATACAAAAAATTATTCAAATCAGAGCTTTCATATGGAAGTTCTCTACAAAAAAAACAGATTTCTGCATCGTCGGTACAAAATGGCGGCTGGCAGCCATCTTTAATTTCGGACCGCACCCAAAAACACTCGTTCTCGTCCCACGGTCATAACAAAGGTGCCCAAGAAGTTTCGTAAAGATCGGTTCATAAATACGGCCTCTAGCCCGAGCCGTATCCAATTGTTGACGTACGGACAGACGGACAGACGGACGACGGACGACGGGCCATGACAAAAGCACAAATTTGGCTTCTCCAAAGTTGAGCTAAAAATCAATGCTACCTGGAGTTTCCCAAAGTGAAGAACACATAAATGAATAGAAGTTCTTAATTTAATAGCTGATCGAAGATCAGGGAATTGCACCGAAGTCCCCACTCGTCTGCCACAAGTGAAACGATGAGCAGACGTACCACACAGAGTCAATGTTGCATCCATCTGCTTTGGTTCATCATCTCTCTTAGAAGTTAGATTTAATATGGTCTCACACAGTTTCCATCTCTTAGAAGTTAGATAAATATGGATCACACAGTTTCCATCTTTTAGAAGTTGGATTTGATATGGACTCGCACAGTTCGCGTCCAGACAGCACGGCGTTTCTGTGGGCAGGTTGAGCTCAGTTCATTAACACAATTATACATGTATACACAATTCCCGTAACCAACTTATGTACATATACATAAATTCTCCAGAATCTATTTCTCTAATAAGACGTTTTTCCCTTACTGATAGTCACAACTCCTTCTGCCATGAACAGTCCCTTTGTCAGCCTCTTTTCAATATGTCCTCCCTCCCATGCCGGCCGTCTACACACAAAAACGTGATGACCAGTCCTTTTGTCAGCCTCTTTTCAATATATCCTCCCTCCCTTGCCGGCCGTCTGCGCCGACAAAAACGTGACGTCATTCCTCACATTTTTGACATCTCCAAAACACGGACACGGAACTGAAAATCCGCACAAATCATACATATTGAACAATCTGTTTCAAGATGTTTCATGCGGGGCCTACTTGAGCACCAGAAAATGAATTCACAGAGGATACACACGCTAAAATCAGTTGGGTTAAAAATCAACCCACATTTACTGGGCTGAGTGAATATGAACCAAATTGGGCTCATATTCACTCAATAAAGTTGATTTGGGTTGATTTATTAACCCAATTGATTTTAGAGTGCATACAAAGTACCATTAAAGTGGGTTACCATTAAAACGGGTTCAAACCGGGGGACCATTTACTAAAACTTTGCATGTCGTTCTTAACCCTTTGATCACCAGAGGCCGCTTTACAGGCCCAGGGACATGGTACGTCATACTTTCATTAAGTAGGATGCCTGCTAAGTTATGGGTGGGGTATGCCAATCAATATTTTCAATGTGCAGCCCTAAGGCTGCACGTCGAAAATATTGATTGGTCTATCCCCAAATAATGAATATGGACTCTTCTAATTGTTGCATATGAAAGCGACATGGAAGGTACCACCAGGGCTCAAAGGGTTAATATGATTTTTCATAGACTTTTTGTTCAGGCGGAAAATCCAAGAGTGAGGTTTTGGTGTTATTGAGTTATTCATGTCTTGTTGAACAAGAATAACTTGGCATTTAGAAAGTTCACCCCTTGAGTATTTTTCCGTTTTCATTGCTTGGACTGTAAGCTATCAAAAATAGATTAGTTCTGGAGTGGGCAGGTGTTTGGTGGGTGGGGTGGAGGTAAAAAACGGTCCAGTACACATATGATGGGGTGGAGTTTTTCAAAGCTCCAAATATTTGATCGTTCATATTTTTAAAAGTCTTTTAGTCTGTTTGGTAGGAAGAACAGGAAAGAATGTAGTTTCATCTTCACAACCTTCAGATAGTTAGTAGTCATCTCTATGTTTAAATGGCTGTGGTTACATTTCTTTATTTATTTGTTGGTGTTTAAGGTCACATATTTTTGCACAATGGCTAATCATGACCACAACATGATTATCAACTCAAGACCAGGGGTGAGTGTCAATAAGCCATGTTGCCCATTTTAGAGAGGGTTTGCACCTCTCAAGCATTGGTGACTGGGTCCTATTTTACCAGTAAAACAGAGCCTTTTGGCTATGGTTACAGGTCATGTCAGTAGTATGTCATGTTCCCCTACAGGTCTATTCTGGATGACCCCGGTGGATGACCCCGGAAGTGAGTCATGTCACGTGACCTGGTGGCGCCATGTTATGTTGTTATGGTAACCCGCGTGTTTTTCAAAAAAGTGGTGCCGAAATTGGGGTGCCTTCTGGAGAATCCCTTTTTTCTGAAATGAGGATAAGAGTCGTAGTAAATTAGACCTCACTGAGGAATTTTTACTACGACTCTTATCCTCATTTCAGAAAAAAGGGGTGCCGAAGGCCATATGCTTTTCAAAAAAATGGGTGTCGAAATTGGAGTGCTGGGGATATTGCCATTGATATAGGTTTTTATTATACAGAAGGGAGATAACTCTGTACGATTAAGTACAGGTTATGGGAAATCAAGCAATCTAATTGGTTAATTATAATTTATATAAATGATCTAGATAAATGAAACAACAAGAGTACTCGGAATAAGGTAGGAACTACTGGTATTACGTGCCACCTTACCAGTAACAGGATGATACAAAGCATTTGGTAGGTTAATACTATGAACGGTTAGGATGGGACCTATAGGGGAATATACCAACCATACTCTGCTGCCGTTCTGTATTACCAGGCATTGACCCCACCCCAGAATACCGCTCAATAATATGAAGCATCTGGTGGATCAGTAGTACCAAGGGCCAGCAAGAGACCTACAGGGATATGTACAGCCTATGCTATTCTACCGTTCTAAACTACCAAGCATTACCCCACCCCCACAAAATCACTAGGTCTACCATAACGTACTACATATACCAGCCATATAATAAAACAAAGCAATCAGTTGGTTAATAGTACCAAGCACTAACAGGGGCCTATAGGTGTATATACCGCCCATACTATAGTACCGTTCTAAACTACCAGGCAGTACCCCTACCCACAATACCCCTATGCCTAGCATTGCATACTACCTATACCAGTCATAGGATAACATGAAGCATTAGGTGGATTAATAGTACTAAGGGCCAGCAAGAGACCTACAGGGATATGTACAGCCTATATTATCCTCCGATAAGTATCCTATAAAAGGTATCCTCGATAGGTATCCTCAATTTAGTATCCTCAAAAGGTATCCTCAACTGATACGTGGCCATGTCATAGGTATCCTCAAATACTGAAATGAGTCGAAGAGTCGTTCGAGGAGTCACTCGAACGAGCAATTGCTCGTTGGCTCATTTGCTCGATGGGATTCGAGTCGTTCGAGCAATATGCCGAGTCACTCGATCGAGCAATTGCTCTAAGGCTCATTTACTCGATGAGCTTCGAGTCGTTCGAGCAATGACTTATCAGTAACTGCTCGATAGCTTATTGGCTTTGGGACTGCTTTTGTTATACAGAAGGGAGATAACTCTGCATACAGATTATGGGAAATCAAGAAATCTGATTGGTTAGTTATATAAATGAAACAACAAGAGTACTTGGAATAGGGTCAGATCTAACAAGAATAGACCAGAAATTGCTAAATATGGTAATAATAAGGTAAACTGTTCCAACTAATAGGCTCTTCTACGCTACTGGAGTATACTCCGGAACAAAGGAACATGCCTAGGTAGAGGAAAACTATTACATATATAGATAGAAGCAGAGAATTCTGAAAGAATTCGAAATAGTAAAAGTCGGGTGGATTTTGGTGATTTGGATGGATGGATTTGGATGGATTGTCGGGTTGTTTGTGGTAATTAGATTTACTCTTCTACAATCGAACACACCCTCCGAACATACCCCGTCTTATTGCAGAAAAATTGGGTAACATAGCAATCACGTGCTACCATAGAAACCAAGATGGCGGCCTCCAGTATACAAAATGGACGACGGAAACACGTATCACCCTAACAACACGCGCTGCGCATGCGCACTCACACCACGTATCACTATAGAGATGACGTCACAAGATGGCCGCTCACGCGGGTTACCATAACAACACAACATGGCGCCACCAGGTCACGTGACATGACGACACTTCCGGGGTCATCCACCGGGGTCATCCAGAATAGACCTGTAGGGGAACATGACATACTACTCATGTCTATTTCAGTATACACTTACAAACATACATTGCTCTTCTTTCTATGATTTCAATTTGCCCATCAGCTAGATTAAAGCATATCAGGTAAAACTATAATATCTCAATAATAGCAGAATAAAAAGCCATTTTGGACCATTTCAGAGAGGTTTTCAGAAAATGTCACCTTACACGGTTGAACCAAGTGCGTTGCCAATCTCAACTAATATTAAGGAACACAGTAAATTTTATTTTAGAGGTTATTACTTGGTTAGTTTCATATCGGCCGATATATCAGCCCGAGGTAACTTCATATCAGTCTGAGACCGGAGGTCGAAGGCTGATGTGAAGTTATCGAAGGCTGATATCTCGGCCGATATGAAACTAACCAAGTAATAACTTTAGAGCTGAAACGGTTAAGGGGTTTTCTTGATCGATTAATCACGTGGATTAACCTTGGTTAACCGATTAATCACTTGTCCAAATAGATATCTGAATAACTGCCATACCGTTGATGATTTACAGCATGAACCCTTTACCCAACATTTCAAACAAAACCGATTATATAAAAAAATCTCCATTCAAATTTATTATGTTTTCAATTTTTGTCTCAAAAACATACCTTATGACCCCTCATTGGAACGAGCTCGTTGAACTCGTTCCAATGAGGGATCATAAGCTATGTTTTTTAGACAAAATTGAAAATTTTTAGTAATTCGTGAATTTATTTTGCAAGTATCGTCTGCTACCCGCAATGGGTAAAGGGTTAAGAATGACCATTTCCAGCCACTGATACAGTATAATGATCATGCAAGTAAACAAGTATGTCAGCAAGTAACTTGCGTGCTTTACTCTGTCTCATATAATTGATGTGAGTCCGTGTGATAATGTTTGCCTGTTTTGGAGGATGTTTGTTCCTTTGTTAACCCATATAATACAGTTGTTCAAAAGTAACGGTCAATCGATCAATTACTTTTTGGATCGATCAAGGTGTTGATCATTGATTAATCGATTAATGGTTAACCGTTTCAGCTCTAAAAAATAACTTCTTTATTTATTAAATCAAAACAAATAATTACAAATGTTATCAGATCGATTGCAGTCTTCTGACAATTCTATTGTTTCTCATTCTTTTCACAAAGTCCCCAGTTTCATCTTCTCCAAGTTCAGCTATCCGTACTTGTAGGCTTCCCCAGTGGGGAAACCGCGACGTTCGGATAGGTGAACTATATCTTCTCTCACTTCGACGAATCTCGCCTTACGATTCTGAAACTTAGTTTACATTGAATTTCGTGTACAACTCTCTTCCCTTTTCTCTTCATCCACCTAATCCTTACTTATTGCAATCATTAACCATTTACCCAACGTAACGACCAGCCCTATTCACAAAAATTGCCATCCAATTATTTTCATTATTTTTTTTCATTTTGTGGCTCAAAAACATAAATTATGACCCCTCATTGGAACGAGCTCGCAAAAATTAAAAAAAAATAGTTATTCAAGAATTTTGTTCGCAAGTGTCGTCTGTCGTTCGTGCTGGGTAAAGGGTTAATTCCTTGCCATACAAAAACTACTCCCTTTTTCCTGGTAATGTTAATTTTAATGGATGATTGCGTTCGACGAATAACGGAGAACAATTTCGCTGTAAACAAAACGGTTTCGCCTGGTAACACATCAAGGGGGACAATCCTAGTTGGGCTCATATCGGCCGAGATTGACGTCATATCAGTCCGCTTTGATCTCATGTCAACCGAAGGAGATAACGGGCATTTCCGGGAAAGAAAATCATATAAATGAGTCAGATCAAGATAAGTACTTCGCGAAATAAAATGATTGAAAATCATACCTGCATCTAGATGCTTGCATGTGATGTTGATGTCAGAAATACAGTTCACAAACTTGTCGATATTGCCATAAGCTATTAAACAAGATTATTTTTAAATGGAAATGAGGGAACGTGGTGGCTCAATGATTACAACACTGAACTTCAAACCGAAAGGTCCACGGTGACCAACGTGTACTACGTCGTGTCCTTGGGCAAGGCGCGTAATCCCACTTGGACACGTGGGAGAACGGTAGCACTGTGTGTACTATTTATTTATTTATTTATTGGAGTTTAACAAAACTTTCGACAGCCAAGGTCACCTCGTGTCGGACAGTTTAAGGGTGGGGGGAGCCGGAGAGAACCACAGAACAACGGCGGGTAACTGCCAGACTCTCCAACATACTAACTTCACATAAGCAGGTTAGCATTGGTTGAAGACAGGTGCACCATCGACGTTCAGTATGCCTTAATACACAGCGCACACATGGGCAATTGGGATTAAGTGCCTTGCCCAAGGGCACAACGCAGTTAGAACTTAACCCTGGCGAGAGCGCAGTATACTAAAGGTGCCTGCGTACTGCACGTCGATGGAACACTTGCCTTCAACCAATGCTAATCCTGTTTGCCCTGATTTAGTACGTTGGTGAATCTGACAGCTTTTGTTTTCAGTTTTTATCAAACGACATAAAACTCTTTGAAACTAGAGAAAGGCATGTACAATGCTTATAGTCGAGATGTGATGGCAACGCTGACCTGGTCTTTGATCCAAATATCTAAAAATCAACAAATGCAAGAGCCATAACTCTCGTACTGATAATCAGATAAAACTAAATTATTTTTTAACTTGATCGTGAAATTATAGCAACAAACGCGGATACTCAAGTTTATTGGAATTCATTGAGGCTTGTTTTGTTAATAAGCTAAGTGCCATAATTCAAGTAAAGAAATCGGATGAACCTGTATTTCAGATTCATCTAAGATATTTTAGCGTCAGACTCACATTATGGAATTTTTTGAAATCCATTGACCTTTGTTTGAGTTTCTCACAAACAGGCTGAAATAATAATATACCAGGACAATATGGTTACTTAGAAAAACTGAACGGCACTAGTTTTCAAACTCTAGCAAAATATTACAGCAATGGAGATATAAACCCAAACTTGCTCATAGCCGTTGTACTGATGTTTCTCTGAGTTATTGCGCTGAAGGGCAAAAATCATAATGAATCTACCAACTAAGGGCAATAACTCGGGAATGGAAACTGGGACAGTTGTAGTTATTTTCGAACTCAACTGAGAAAATGAAGGAATAAACTCAAATCCAACAATTCTTCGAAAATTGGTTCTAGTTGTTGCGCCAATGGGCTAAAAACCTCGGAAATCAACCAAGAGGCATAACTCAGGTAAAACGCTCGTACCAAACTGGGTTTCAAAATCGGTCAGGATATTGCAGTGTCAAACTCAAGTACCGGACATTATTGAAATCCATCCATATTTTTTAAATTATTGCGTTTGAATATCATGAAAAATGAACAAACTAATCGTCATAACTGTTAAGAAAAGACGGTCGTGACAACTGTTAGTTACTCCCAATTCCTTATTTGACATTCGTTATCAATCGATGTTATCGGTTTATATCGAACGTCGAATAAGGAACTGGGAATAAATAACGGTTGCCACTCCCCCAAAGAAAAGTTTAACAAAACTCGTTTTCGAATACGACAGCGTGGAACCGCCATACTCACTTCAGTTATTGTCTTGTTAAAACAACTTTATTATCTTGTTAAAATAATTTATCTAGTTAAAATAACTTATCTAGTTAAAATAACTTATTGTCCTGTTAAAAAAAACTTAATTATCTTGTTAAACACTCATTCTCAATAAGAGAGTCCATATCCAGTGTGACAGAGAAGAAAAACAATTGGACCGGAATTACATAAATTTGTTTTTTTTCCCACATGCTGATGTTCCAAAAAATGGGATTTAAAAAAAAATCAACTCTCATGGTTTGGTTTAATATGTGTGACCACTTGAATCCAAGGTTGATTTTTTCATAAAACGTAAAATGTAATGTACGTTACATCATACAAGATGTTCTTATTGATATGTTTTATTACAAACAGTAACACCTTACAAAACTATGGAACGAAATTAAAAACACTTTCACTGGTAGAACATTAACATAGAAGTATATGCAAGTAAACAATCAATATTTTGCACGCCGTGTGCTGATGAAGCCAAAGATAAAAAGAGAGCGATTACCAATTGTTTATATAAAAAAACCTGCTATGTCTCAATTGTTTTATAAGGCATTTACGGCAAAACTGGATCGAAATTATGGAGCCTGTCAAAATCGCATGTTAGTACTTTACAAGAGAATCTACCTTCCATTACAGTCAGTATAAACCAACACAACTAAAATACTCGTACTTCGAGATAGTACACTCTGTAACGTATATTTCGCAAAAGCTCAGCACATACGTTAAATTCTGAAAAGTCTTAAAAAGAAGCCTTTCATGCAGAACATATGGCATGCATTGTTTAGTAGCCTTTGATAACTTTGAAACTTAATGTTTTTTTTAAAAAGTATGCTAACACACAAAATGATCAAAATCACGTACATTTAAAAAAAAAGACTACTGTTTCCTGTAGCTATTCAGATAGCGAGACGAAACGTTTGCATTTCAAACCCTAACAGAACAGTAGATATAGGTTCAGTGTCGTTTTTTAAGAAAGAAACCCACCAATAAAAGTTATAAACCGTAAATATTCGGTAACGTACGTATTCTAAGCCCTAATACGTAAAAGGAGAAAAACATGGATACATGTCGACAAGTTTATTGTGGTGGGGATTGTAAATTTGAAAAACGATTTTTTTTCGGGCAGTTTTATTATTTTTTTAAGGCCAAACATGCCCGAAAAAAAAATATAAAACTGACCGAAAAATTCATTTTTCCCTTACTCGTGGGATGGGCGGGGTCTCCGCTGAAAATGTGCAATGACCTCAATTATACCACATTACTTTCTCAAATGTTTTTCATCAAACAGGTTTTCAATCTTATTCCGATCTGTTCCCCTGTATCACATTCCGCGTCGATCACCGCTGCATTGTGACATGTTTTTCACAGCTCTCCACCCCCCCCCCCCCCCCCAAAAAAAAAAAATATTTTGCTGTTCTGTGCGTCTTCGGAAATGTACGTTACATAACTTACCTGATGGAATGCCTTATATTTTTCTAAAGTCACTTAAATTTGTTCTGTATTTTGGGTTTTGGGATAGACTTAAAGAATCTTCAAGACAAACTTTACATTCTAAAAATGGCTGAACGTGCGACAAACATACTGTAGTACATAAGATATATATTTTTTTGTGTGGTTCCTTTTATACTCGCTTGAATATGAGCCGTCATATTCAGATCAATGGTGTACCCCAGCCCCCCCCCCCCCTCTAAAATTTTAGTTCCCCCCCCCCCAAAAAAAAAAAAAAACATTGACCCAATGCAAGTTTCACATCACTTAGAGCCCCAAAATACTCTCCAATATAGGGCTACACATGCTACAATTGCCTCAGATTCGATCTTAGAGCACAGAATTTTGCAAAACACATTTCGAGGAGGCCTTGTCCTAACTAGGACCTTCTAGTCGTTACCCCTCCTCCAACTTGTCTGTCCTAACTAGGAACCTCTGGTCGTTAATCGAACCTCCTACTTCCCTAAAGTAGGACTATAGGGTAGAACCCTGAAACCCCACAACAACCTTCCAAATATCATGGTAGCACCCCCCCCCCTCCAAAAAAGAAAAGGAACTGCCCCCCCTCCCCCCCCCCCCCCCATTATAGAATCCTCGCTACGCCCCTGATGCAGACTACGGATATTCCTAAGTTATCCAACATTCAAAGGAATTTCGGAATAGATGTTCTCAGAATGTCGCAATTTTCCTTCATATAGTTGGCAACAAATGCTTTACCCGAATTTGGAAAATGTGAAATGTACGTTACCTTTAATAACGTACATTTCATTACACTTTATGCAAACTGCCACGAATAAAGCAATTCTCAAGCCCCTTGTAATCAACAATCTCACTTTTCCCGTCCAAAAATACAAACTTTCCTGAATGAATTTGTTTGACTGATACTGAACTTACCTTTGGTTTCACGACGTCCCTGGTCCTTTATTTTTTCACCGTTGAAATTTTCAAATGGAAACATATGATGATAGACAAACCACGCTTTCGGCTTGCAACAAAATATCAATGGTGGTCAACCAGTACGCACGCGTTGGCGTTTCCTTGAAAACAGGCACGTGCAGAGACCTGGATTCATTTTGACGTAACGTACATTTCTGTAACGTTCATTTCAGTAATGCTTCATTCTTTTTACAACGGTCCGATTTTTTGTTGAAAAAATCAAAGTAGTAAATTTCTATTTGTGTTATAGGGTGGCCTAAAGAAATAAAATGGTTATATATTTTGCATCTTCTATTCTTGCGAACCCAGACTAGTAACGTACATTTCTGCGTGAAAATTAACCACTGAATTTCCAACTTTGTCATCAATGTGTTTACTCAAAGGCGTGTATTAAGACGTAACCGCTATGGGTTAACACAGTACGAATTATGAAACACCCAAATCATGTAGAATTTCAATTTAAAGATTAGTGCAGACAAACTGTTTATGCCTGCAAGTTAATATGAACATTTGAGTCCGATTTTAGGCGACACAGGCTATTATACATTGGCGCTTATGGGTGCTTTGCTTTTTCTGTGTAAGAACGGTATGACAGAAACTGCCATGTGTTTACGTTACATAAGAAACAAAGATTGTCGTGTTCCCAAACTAAGGACATGGGAGAAAATGGGGATAAACATCGAAAATGTGCACGGCGACAGTAACGTTCGTTTCAAAATCGCACTTTTACAATAACTTAATCTAGAAAAAATTGGGAAGTCTGATTTAGTGGGGTGATTTATGTTTTAAGTTTGACATGGTTAAAAAAGGGGAAAAACAATATTGGGAAAAACCATGACCATTTCAGGATTATCCGTTGACGACATTGTTTGGCCCTTCTTATTGAGAATGAGTGTAAAACAACTTTATTATCTACCCCCCCCCCCCCGGCCCCCACTCCCCCATCCCTAGCTCGGCCACTGGTCACTTTGAGCTGCTTTGAGGAGAATAAAAATTGAAAATGGGAACAGTTTTTGGTCGGTGAGTTTTCGTTCATGATAACTCATCGACGATAACAGCATGCTGGGTTCGGATGTTTCGGTAAAAACTCGTGGGAAAAAAATTGGGGAACATGACAATCGTTTCTTATTCCCGGTTCCTTATTCGACATTCGTTATCAGCCGAAACTAATGTCGAATGAGGAACTAGGAATAAGTAACAGTTGTCACATCCGTAAAGGCGAAATCTTTGCCTTAGGACAATAACTGCATATTATTTAAAAGAATGCCCGGTAATTAGTTAAAAGAATGCCTGGTCATTCTTAATAATAATGCACACTTGTTGATAGTGGCGGCACAACCACTGGCTGAAGTGAGCATGGAAGGGCGTGTCCCCCCTCTCGAAGGCTGGCGTCCGGGGGGGACTTTCCAGGCCAATTCATTCTCGATGTGTCAAAAGACGGTTTCCGTCATTTATTTTTCCTAAGAAATTTATGAGTTATATGAAGACTTAGGACTTAGTATATACTACACAAGGAAGCTTTACAGCTGTTTTAGCGACGGACCCTTGCTTAAGATCCGCGGATCCCACCCAACTGGGGCAATGAAGCGGACTTCAACATCGCCAGGTCGCCAGGCCCCGAGGTTAGTACACCGCTTCCCGCCCCAAAGGCCCAAAGCACCAGCGTTGAAACAGACTTCTTTATTTATTATTATTTATTTATTTTACGAGTGGAGGAAGCCGGAGTATCCGGAGAGAACCACCGAGCAACGACGAGCAGCTGCCAGCTCCCCAACATCGTCACTCCGCACTGCAGCACAGGCAGGGTTAGATTGGCTGAAGACATGCGCACCGTGGACGTGCAGTACTCCTTCGTACACGGCGTCATTGTGCCCCCATGTGGACTATCGGGGTTAAGTGCCTTGCCCAAGGACACAACGCGGGAGTCCGAATCGATCGCTCAGACGGTCACCCATCCGAGGACTAACCGGGCTCGACGTTGCTTAACTTCGGTGATCTGACGAGAACCGGTTACCGCAACGCCACCGCGCTCCCTACAAACTTCTTTGACTATAGTTTCGAGGCGTTTAATCATCTCCAAATGTAATTATAGAAACCTTCTGCCAAAGAACATCGGGCACTATACTCTCTTTGAAAACGAATTGATCCAGGGTGATCGGCAAGGTTTCGAGTCTAATGTGGACCTTCGTGAAACTGTTGGCACCTCCGACGTTGCTCAGGTTCCTCTCTCACTGTTTCGTAAAGTGAACCCGTATCATTTAATGGCCAGCTATAACTATCTTTTATCGAGTATTCAAACTGTCGGTATACCCGGGATGTTCAATCGGTGTTCTAGGATACGCCCGACACTCGACCCATAACTGAATAAAATGCAAGAGGACTTACTAAAGGTCCTTCGAGTCCTTTCTCACACCAATTCACTGCAACGCAAAGCTGTAATGTTTTCCCCATTTGTCTTGCGAGAATGGAGTTGGTTGGTAGTGGGACTGGGGGGAATAGAACTTGGTGAGATATTAAGCTAGATGCAATAGTAAGTACCAGCGTACCCGGAAAACATAAGTAATCAAGTTACGTAACCAAAGTACACAATCTCCAGACATGTTGTAAAAAGACCAACAGTGATGTCTAACGGTTGTTAGAGTAATGTTATTTTGTTGCCAGTGTACACATCATAACAAAGTAGACGTGCATAATTCGTACGCTTTGGGCAGTATTGTTCACTGTTGAATACAATTAACCACTTCCCACAAAGAATAAAGAAATTAGTACGCGAAAATCATGTTATCCAGGTCACCTGAGCTGAGGGCGCGCCGAATCACGACGATTCTCTTAAACAGCATCTCGAATCGAATCATGCAAAAGAGACGAAACCGAATCAAATGGCGCCTTGGTGCACTTAACGGACGAAATGGGAGCGCAGTGGCTCAGTGGAAGACTGTTGAGCAAGAACAGAACCAAATGTATTCAACTTATTATCACACGATGTCTCGGGGCACACAATCTTGGCGAATTTTGAAATTCAAATGCGAATTTCCCAGTCTATGTCGCCAACCAAGAAACCCATCACAAGCCATTCTTCGTAGTTGACAATTTAGGCCATAACTTCCGTTCTGTGGAGTGCGGCGGCTTATAAATTTATAAATTGTAGCCTCTTAGTAGGCCTACTTATTTGATTGGTATCTTCATCTTTGACTGTTCTCTTTCTTCTATATTCCCTGAATTCATAAATGTGTTTCCAACCTACATGTACATCAAACTGTATCTCTAATTAGTAAAGCAGCTAATGGTATGGATTTAATTTATTTTATAGCTGTTTCTCGATGATATTGTATGTAATTAATTAATGATGTGGAAACGACCTTGTACAAGCCATTGGCTTTCTGTCGAATCCACAAACATCTTTACATTCTGTGCTGTACTCATCGAAAGATGGAAATAAATATTGTTTAAACTAAATCTCGAATCGAATCCACTTTTCAATTGTTACGATACCATGGCCTACAGGCGCTGTCTATCTCCGTCGTGGACCCAATATCAATAGGTATACTAGACTATTAGAAAATGGGCAGGTATCACTATCGTGGTCGAAGAAAAAAACAATTATCGTCCTTTGAGTGCAACAAGGCGCCATCTGCAATGCCAGGGCATTGCATATGGCGCCTTGGTGCACTTAACGGACGAAATGGGGGCACAGTGGCTCAGTGGAAGACTATGGGACTTCTATGCTAGATGTCCCGAGATCGATCCCTGTCCGGGACGACCCACGTTGTGTCCTTGTGCAAGGCACTTTATCCCGGTTGCCTACATTGGGGCACGATGACGCCGTGCACATGTCTTCAAACGCTGTAAAGCTGCTTGGGCGGAGCTTGAACAGAGTTAGAATGGTGAGGAGCTGACAGTTGCTCGTCGATGCGCGTTGGTTCTCTCCGGGTACTCTGCCTTCCTCCACCCGTAAAACTGTCACGGTCATGATTAGCCATTGTGCATAAGTATGTGACGTTAAACACCAATAAATAAATAAATAAACGGACGAAATATTTTGCAAACGAGCCGTAACGCAATTTCCAATCTCCACTATGGATTCAAATGTAATTTTTTAATGAATTTTCAGACTGAATTGGTGCTATCTAGTTAGACAGGATATGTTCAATCCTATTCCCCAGAAAACTTCAGGTAATCGACAATGAAGATTGTATGAAAACCAAATCTCCCCAATTTTTTCGAATAATCGAGATGGTTTCGAATCTAATCGAATCAGTAATAAGGTTCGAATTCGAATCGATCTCGAACATTCACCAGACTCTAGCCGTTCACCACAGGTGTAGATCTTAACGAAGATACAATCTCCTCGACATATGTGTTGGGGGTTGGGGGGGGGGGGGGATAAAATACAATTTGAAAAAATGCCGTAAAAATAGTTATGGCAGCTACTCTGGGTACTTTTGGATCCCCTGGCCAAGATTTGAAATTTACTGTGGAATATCCCAAAGAGTTGCTGATACCCAAAGCGGCTCCCTTGGGGGAAAAATACTATAGAAATTCACATAAGGACCATGATGTCCAAAGTGGCTCATTCATTCCTACTTTTGGGAGCGCGGTGGCTCCGTGGTTAGAGCGCTGGACTTCAAACCGATAGGTCGACGGTTCGATCATGACCATGCAGCAGTAGCTGCGTTGTGTCCTTGGGCAAGACACTTAATCCAGATTGTCCTTCTGGGCGCATGATGGCACTGTGCGCTAAGACGTACTGCACTTCGATGGTGCACTTGCCTTCAATCGCTGCTAACTCTGTTAAGACGGCACAGTGCTCTAAGACGTACTGCACTTCGATGGTGCACTTGCCTTCAACCGCTGCTAAATATCACGGTGGCACTGTGCGCTAAGGCGTACCGCACATCCATGGTGCACTTGCCTTCAACCGCTGCTAACTCTGTCACGGTGGCACTGTGCGCTAAGATGTACTTCACTTCGATGGTGCTCTTGCCTTCAACCGCTGCGGTCACGATGGTACTGTGCGCTAAGGCGTACCACACTTCGATGGGATACTTGCCTTCAACCGCTGCTAAATGTCAGGATGGCACTGCGCGCTAAGGCGTACCGCACATCGTTGGTGCACTTGCCTTCAACGGCTGCTAACTCTATCAAGATGGCACTGTGCGCTAAGGCGTACTGCACTTCAATGGGGCACTTGCCTTCAACCGCTGCTAACTCTGCCATGATGGCACTGTGCGCTAAGGCGTACTGCACTTCGATGGTGCACTTGCCTTCAACCGGTGAAGTCACAATGGCACTGCGCGCTGAAGCGTACCGCACTTCGATGGGGCACTTGTCCTCAACCGCTGCTGTCACGATGGCACTGTGCGCTAAGGCATACCGCACTTCGATAGGGCAACTGCCTTCAACCGCTGCTAACCCTGTCATGATGACATGGTGCGCTAAGGTGTACCGCACACCGATGGTGCACTTGCCTTCAACCGCTGAAGTCAGGGTGGCACTGCGCGCTGAAGCATACCGCACTTCGATGGGGCTCTTACTTTTCAACCGCTGCTAACTCTGTCATGATGGCACTGTGCGCTAAGGCGTACCGCACTTCGATGGTTCGCCTGCCCTCAACCGCTGTTGTCACGATGGCACTGTGCGCTAAGGCGTACCGCACTTCGATAGGGCACTTGCCTTCAACCGCTGCTAACTCTGCCATGATGGCACTGTGCGCTAAGGCGTACTGCACTTCGATGGTGCACTTGCCTTCAACCGCTGAAGTCACAATGGCACTGCACGCTGAAGCGTAGAACACTTCGATGGGTCTCTTGCCTTCAACCGCTGCTAACTCTATCATGATGGCACTGTTCGCTAAGGCGTACTGCACTTCGATGGTGCACTTGCCCTCAACCGCTGCTGTCACGACGGCACTGTGCGCTAAGGCGTACCGCACTTCGATGGGGCAATTGCCTTCAACCGCTGCTAACCCTGTCATGATGACACTGTGCGCTAAGGCGTACCGCACACCGAGGGTTCACTTGCCTTCAACCACTGTTAACTCTGTCACAATGGCGCTGTGCGCTAAGATGTACTGCACTTCGATGGTGCACTTGCTTTCAACCGCTGCTGTCACGATAGCACTGTGCGATAAGGCGTACCACACTTCGATGGTGCACTTGCCTTCAACCGCTGCTGTCACGATGGCACTGTGCGCTAAGGCGTACCTCACTTCGATGGTGCACTTGCCTTCAACCGCTGCTGTCATGATGGCACTGCGCGCTAAGGCGTACCTCACTTCGATGGTGCACTTGCCTTCAACCGCTGCTGTCACTGTGCGCTAAGGCGAACCGCACTTCGTGGGGCCCATGCCTTCAACCGCTGCTAACTCTGTCACGATGGCACTGTGCGCTAAGGCGTACCACACTTCGATTGGGCACTTGCCTCCAACCGCTGCTAACTCTGTCATGATGGCACTGTGCGCTAAGGCGTACCGCACTTCGATGATTCACTTGTCCTCAACCGCTGCTGTCACGATGCACTAAGGCGTACCGCACATCGATGGGGCACTTGCCTTCAAGCGCTGCTAACTCTGTCATCATGATGGCACTGTGCACTAAGGCGTACCGCACTTCGATGGGGCGGTTGCCTTCAACCGCTGCTAACGATGGCACTGTGCGCTAAGGCATACCGCACTTCAATGGTTCATTTGCCCTTAACCGCTGCTGTCACGATGGCACGGTGCGCTAAGGCGTACCGCACTTCGATGGGGCGGTTGCCTTCAACCGCTGCTAACGATGGCACTGTGCACTAAGGCATACCGCACTTCAATGGTTCATTTGCCCTTAACCGCTGCTGTCACGATGGCACGGTGCGCTAAGGCGTACCGCACTTCGATGGGGCGCTTGCCTTCAACCGCTGCTAACGATGGCACTGTGCGCTAAGGCATACCACACTTCGAGGGGACACTTGCTTCCAACCGCTGCTAACTCGGTCATGATGGCATTGTGCGCCAAGGCGTACCGCACTTCGACGCGGTGCTTGACGTCAACAGCTGCTAACTCTGTTTGTGCAGAGTTAGTAAGTTGGGGAGTCTGACAGTTTTTGGCGGTGGCTCCGGCAGTCTCCATTCCTAAACTTCACCGACGCAATGTCGCTTTATCTGTTGAAAGTGTCGTTAAACCCCACTAAAACAAACAAAACAAAATTCGTACTTCTGCATGGTGGATTTGTCTGTGTCGAAGGATGACTTATGAAGGAAGAGTCCTTTCTGAAGGTAGACAAATTAATATTTTTAAACTATGACCATACGGCAGCATATTAATCCTTTACCTAACATAGCTGCCAAAACGGTCAGGAAATTGACCAAAATACGCCTACCATGCTTAAAATATCTTAGAAATGTCTCGATAAAACCATACAAATATGGATATCATTAGAGCCGGCTCGAAGAGCCGGTTCAAATGATATCCATATTTGTATGGTTTTATTGAAAAATTGTGAGAATTTTTTTTCAAAAAATGTGAAATTTAATTTATTTTTTAAAAATCTGTGTTTGGAAAAAGGTTAAAGATATTAATGAGGCTACTCTTGCTGATCTTGAACAGTCTCTTGGTATGATGAAGCCACACCAAATAAAAGAGCAGGTTCAACGTTCAGCTTGTTGCGCGAACAGAAAAGTTGGGCACAATTGTGTATTACAGTTACAATGCGTAGAAGTTCTACGGCAATGTTTTCCCCAAGTTTGTTCCATATGACAGAACCGAAAAACAAAATGATTCAGTATTCTAGAGGTCACAAGTATATTTATTTGAATATTTAGAAATTTCAGAACTATTCTGATAGTAAATAAATTATTATCAAGTATCGAGTCAAAAGTATGAAATTTATATATCTAATGCTAGTGTTTTTGAGTGGATAGGATACGAAAATTATCTCATTCGGGACCGCGCCAAATGTTTAGTATTTGCGAGTATCTTAAAAAAACACCAGATTTTCATTTCATTATATTCACCTCGATAAGGCTTCAAATAGAAGCACGAAAGCCCACAGCTGATTCTTTCCCATTCTGCTTTATTAGTCTGCCGTGATAAAATATACTTCGCATATACTTCCGTTGTTAAACCATATAGATGTATCAAATGTTAATATAATGTTAATACATAGTTTATTTAATATAATTATAATAATAACAGCTATTATATCTCATCATTATAAAACGACAATAACATCGACACACGGAAGTAATTTCGTCGTGTTCTCGAAACAGAGGAAGTGAAAATTTCTATATCTTCACAAGAGGTGGGGAGGGGGGGGCAATTATGATTTCCCTGCGATGTTTGTTATAATCTATAACAGAGAAAAATGTTCTGACTACTTCAAACTACGATAAAACAGTGAACCACGATATTTTACTTTAATTATCGAGGTTTTTAATCAGTGGCGGCGCCAGAGTTACAGACGTGAAGGGGTACAGTTGGGTATTGCCCGCCGCGCGTAAGTTTTAAAAATGTCCTCTCCCGAAGTTGAGAACATTTTTAAAACTTACGTTGTAAATGGTGTTCTCTGGAGCATTCTCAGACAGCTAAATTAAAACAGTTTTATCCTTTTGAAACTTATTGGTTAGGTCTTTCAGTTATAGAAAACGTCGCGCATGGTGATATTTTAACGGAAGAACGCTGTTATAAAGTGCGAGCACAAAGCACCAAACGACACTCAAATCGAAAATGAAAGTAGGCTGCATTCCAAACGGATGCGTTGCACGTTCTCGATTCTGGCATTCCCCGAATACTCTTAAGCGGTATGTTTCAGACCGTTTGAACTCGGCACGCCTTGTTGCAATTTCGGTCCTCGACTCTTGTTTGTTGTTTGCTGCTAATGTGTGTGAGTGTGTGTGTGTGGGGGGGGGGGGGGGGGGGGGGTGGGGGGGGGGGTGCTTCACACACAAACATAATTTAAAAACTTCTCTGATTTAGTGCACTTGGGAATATGGAATTAAGCATACCCACCATTACACCGCAACGTTCAATACAAAAATTAAAATGATAGTATTTTTTTACTACGATTGGCGAAAAAAGTGGAGGGGTAAGTACCCCCCATCCCCCCCCCCCCCTCCATGGCTCCGCCACTGTTTTTATTATGTTCAGGGTGAAAAAGCGAGTTTCACACTCGCCCTTTGAACGCCTGTAGTATCTTTCATGACAGTGCAATGGAATCTATTCGGAGAGTCCATATTCATTATTCGGAAAAGACCAGTTAATATTTTCGATTTGAAGCCTTTGAGCTGCAGGAACGTTGAAAATATTGATTGGCCTTTTCCTTAAATACCTAAAAACGGTCTTCGCGAGTTCAAATGATTGAATAATTGTATTCTTATAGTACACAACGCCACCGTTCCACGGAGAGGGCAAACCGGATTAATTGCCTTGCCCATGGACACAGCGTAGTTACTCACACATTCCCTTAACATTTTGACATTGACACATCATGTTCATGGGCCGGAAAAGCGGCCTCTCAGTTTCAAGGTTTTAAAAAAATGAAACATTCACGCTGTTTTGGATAAAGGTTGACGCTGTAAATTTAAAAACGAATACGTAAGGCTAAAGAAAATTAATCTTTTGATTCTCAGGCAGCGGCGAACTCGTTTTTGTCGACCCGCGTTCGTCATATTTGTTTCGGAGGCAAAATTCAAAATGTATAAAACTACCATAGGGTGTGATTTTAGCGGCATCACATTGCGATTTGCGTTGCAATATGTCGGATACGTTGATACAGTATTGTTCTCTTCTTAGCCAAAAGCGACACGATTATCAGATGTATGTACAAAATAAATATTTATTTAACCCTTTACCTAACATGAAAAGCAGACGACACTTGCAAAAAAAATTCTTGAATAACTAAATTTTTTCATTTTTTGTCTCAAAAACATAGGTTATGACCCCTCGTTGGAACGAGCTCGACGAGCTCGTTCCAACGAGGGGTCATAACCTATGTTTTTGAGACAAAAAATGAAAATATTTTGAAAATTAATTGGCGATTTTTTAGAATAGCGCAGGCCGGTTTTGGCCGTTACGTTGGGTAAAGGGTTAACTGGTTGAGGGCTAGATTAGTTTGCTGGTCTGAATCTGTTCATCAAAAATTGTTTTATTACAAATTATTGGAGAGTGCCAATAGGTACTCTCCAATAATTTGTAATGGAACAAATTTGTATGAACAAACTATTATCTACGTTTGACTGAATACGAAACATGGGTAAGGAAAATGTTGGCTTTTGCACGGGTACTCTCATTTTTTTAACCCTTTACCCAACGTAACGGCCAAAACCGGCCAGCGCTATTCTCAAAAATCGCCAATTAATTTTCACTATTTTTTTCATTTTTTGTCTGAAAAACATAGGTTATGACCCCTCGTTGGAACGAGCTCGTCGAGCTCGTTCCAACGAGGGGTCATAACCTATGTTTTTGAGACAAAAAATGAAAAAAATTAGTTATTCAAGAATTTTTTTTGCAAGTGTCGTCTGCTTTTCACGTTAGGTAAAGGGTTAAAAGACCTGATTGTGGCTTCTAGCACTCAAGCAGTTAAAAAACACCTTATTGTTTTTGATCTCCGTTTTAGCTGTTTTATATTAATTGTGTGTGTTGTATGATCACTGTTACCAAAAAAAACTATCAGTGAAATCAACATGGAAGCTCTAGTATTTAATTTTAGGCCCTCACAACTGGATTTTAGGCATCGGCGACTTTTCCATCAGCAATAAAAAAATAAAAATAAAAACCGCCCTCCCTCATTTAAAAAAATGCCCGAGAATCAATTATTTAATTTAGTTTGGCCTAATAGAGAACAAATATCTGACTTGCGTGTAATATTTTGAGTGTAGGCCAACGGGAAGTGCACCACAAATTGACAAGAAGGAAAAAGTCGAACGATAAAAAAGCCTTGCAATTACATATATCACTTCAACATTGCTGAATCGGATAATTGTCTACTTGCTAAGTCATAACTTACATATTTATCAATAATTTCTGACTATTTGATTGATTGTTGAAGTGCACCAATAAAACGTTCCGAACTATTATGATAATCATCAATTAAATCTGATGTTTCCTTATGGTGATGTATCGCCCCTACCTAAACTAAAAGCTTTCGCGTTATCAACCCTTCCTGTTTCGCACAGCGATGGTCGAGTCTTGAATTAGAAGTTCGAATGCTAGATCTGGAGAATATGTCCTCCTCCAAAGCGGATGTAAGAAAAATATCCCGGGGTGGCATAGGGGTATGGATTTTGAAGGAATGTGTATAGCAGTGCTGGAAAATTCTGCTCGACCGTTCGCCATGACGAGTCGACGGTGGCGCAAGATGAGTAAAAAACTACATTCGGTCAGTCGGTCAGACGAGTGAAAATTTGTAATTTAAATGCTGGAGACAATTCGTTCAAATCGAAACGGACAGTTGTTTTCTTATTTTTCAGTTCAGCAAGGGCCACAACTCTGGAAGGAAAGTGTGAACAGAATTCCCCCGATTTGGGAAGCCTTTTACCCGTGCTGGTCTATAAGCATATCAAAGAACAACCAAATTGGATTATCAACACCCGAGCAACAGGGTGAGATGTTTGTGCGGACGCAGGGACGGAATCACTATTTTCTAAGTTCAACAAGAGCTTGAACTCTGGAATGAATGTGCGGACAGAATCCAGCTTACATGGAGATCCTTTCCCCGAAACTGGTGTACCTGCATACCAAAGGATCGCCTAATTTGAAATCCACATCCAAACTACAAGGCGAAATGCGTGTACGAACGGGAGGAATAAATATTTCCAAGTCTAACAAGGGTCCACAACTCTTGCGAAAGGGTGACAGAATCCGTCCTTTGTGGAGATCATTTCCCCATGGTGATCCACTGGCATACGAAACGACAACCAAATGCGATTATCCACACCCTAGCGACAAAGCGGATTGCTTCTGTGGCCCGACTCACGCACGGTCGGAAGTATCCACTATATACCCCACATTTATCCTCTAAGGTCGGGCATAATAATGGACAGCACAGCACATCGATTCAAAGAACGAAACACCAAAAAAAAAAAAGAGTTACAATTTTCTGAGCTTCTGAACTCAGCCTTTGCACCAAGAATGAGGACGTGACATCGTTACTTATTCCCAGTTCCTTTTTCGACATTCGTTATCCACCGGTTTCGGTGGATAACGAATGTCGAATAAGGAATCGGGAATAAATAACGGTTGTCACGTCTCCGAGTAGGATTAAATATCAGCTTTACTTCTGCCTTAGCCTTGTGTAGAAAAACCGAAACCTTGTTACCTGAAAATTAGTTGTCGAAAAGGGTGTTAAGGTACCCTCTTTTCTGATCGTCTTAATTTATAATTTGTTCGTGCCTGAAACATGAAGACATTGAATACTTCATATCCACGTTGGCAAAAGAAACTCTCCCGCCAATGGTAATACAAAAACATGACCACGCCATTAGATTTCGATGTTTTTCTATTACACGGGATTCGCTGGATTGCACCACGTGTTAGGGTGCACTTTGTTTGCATATTTATGCTCAACGACACTTTCAATACCCAGGGGGATTTTCTATTGGCCAGTTTTACAGGAGGAGGTAAGCCGGGATACCGGTTGAGAAAAAGCGTGTGCTGGTGACTGACTGCTGGTTTCTCTAACCTACAGGCATGCACACACCTGGGCAATTTGCATTATATGCCTTCCCCAGGTACACAACGCAGATGGTTATAGTGAAGTAATGAACGAATTAGTTTATGTGGCATGTAATGTATGGCTAATGGTACACCAAATTAATTGCAGTTTTAAAGTGCAGGAGGATCAAGTACTCCTCTTTCCCTCTGTGAGTAAGTCCATGGATTCACCAAGACAAAGCTTGCATTGATCACTTTGTGTCTGGAATAAACGTTGAGTGAAATTAAATAAAAAGTTTTGATTTGATTTCAAGTGTTTTCATATTTGCAGAGGGCGTAGCCAGGATATATGGAGCATGGAGACAATATTTTTTCTGCTACAAATGTCAGCAGAGAAATATCCCCCACCCCCACACTGCATTCGACCTCATGTTGGGTTCCGGAAGAATGCGTGCCCTCAGAAGGTGAAGTTCTTCCCCGATTAAAAATGACCTTTTCATGCCAAATGGAGTACACTTGGTATTTTTTCAGGGTTTAAGTTAACCCTTAACCCACTGCGTATTTTCAAAATATTTTTCATCAGATCTAGTCAAGGCTACTATGAAGCAGCCAAGACAAGATTTGATGAAACATTCATCAAAATTTATCTAAAGAAATCATTGGTCGAAAAGTTCATTTAATTTACAGGGAAGAAACTGGATTAAATGTGCCAACGTTTTATTTATTTCAGTAATACGGGATTTTATATCCCGTACAGGAATATCTGCCAGCAACATGTTAAGAGTTAACCCTTTACGCAACATGAAAAGCAGACGACACCTGCAAATATTCTTGAATAACTAATTTTTTTTTCATTTTTTGTATCAAAAACATAGGTTTTGACCCCTCATTGGAACGAGCTCGTTCCAATGAGGGGTCATAACCTATGATTTTGAGACAAAAAAAAAATGAAAAAATACTGAAAATTAATTGGCGACTTTTCAGAATAGCGCTGGCCGGTTTTGGTCGTTACGTTGGGTAAAGGGTTAAAGTACCCAAAAACTTAATGAATAACTATAGCAACACGAGCAAAGAAATATCAGTGAGAGTACATGGACAAATTTTTTTTTTTTGGGGGGGGGGGGGGGGGTTCAGGTGTTAATGTGTAATGCGGGGTTCTCACTTTCACGGTTTGGGCCCCGGATTGCTCCGGTTTTCAACCGCGGTAAAACCGGCATGTTTTGGACACGGTAGACAATTTCTACTGTGGCACTAGGGTGTGGCTACGGCGCCTACGGAAGACCTAAGGAAACGCTAAGGATGTACTGAGGTTGTGCGAAAGAAGTACCAAGGATTCGCCAAGGACTATTATGGTTAAGTGACTGTTTCCTACGGTTATGCTACGGCACCACCGGACGCGCTGCGTACGGGCCACGTTTTTCTTACGGGTTGTCCTGGTTATTGACGGCCATGCTGCGGTGTTACGGATATGCTACGGTTCTTTTACGGTCTCTGTGGTTATGTCACGGCCATGTTGCGGTAACATAACCGTAGACACCGGGAAAAAAACAAGGCGGCGGAAGCGCAATGGTCTATCCCGGAACGCCCGGTACGGATTTACCAGGAACAATCACGGATTAAAACCGTGGGCTCCGGCGATCCGAACCGTGAAAGTGAGAACGTAACTTAAGGCTGAAATTTTAGGAAGAATGGGGGGCGGGAGGCTGTGTCTAGAATACAAGTTTCTATTCAAAATAATTATCAATGATTTTATATTTTACTTGGCGTTTTATTCTCAATGTTTTTACTGTTTCTGTTTGTTCTGCAGCGTGAATCAATTTAGAGGCATCACATCATTTATTTGTTTATTGATAATTTAGAGAACTTGCAACATCTATGGCATATCATGACCACATCTTATGAAATACAGTTTAAGCTTAAAAATATAAAAAATTTGTTTCTCAGGCCCTCCCGCGTGGTCCTTTTGGCTGCCGCATGCTCTCTTTTTATAACCAATTTAAACTTAAAAAAAAATAAAAATTAAATGGTTTATGTCTGATATTTTACCCAAGTTAAAAAAATTGATGAATTTATCCCTTGAGTGCAAGAAGGCTTTGCAATGCTTTAGCATTGCAAAGCCTTCTTGCACTCAAGGGATGAAATACACCACCACCCATGCTATTCTGTAGATTATGAGGCCTAAAACTTGAACCAAGAACATGAACTTTTGATGGCAAAGAAGAAATTACTGAAATAAAAAATAAAATAAAAAACCGCTCGCCCGCATGCAATTTCACAAATAATGGCCTGAGAAACAGAAGATCTACTTTGTGTGGCCTTAGCCAATCATTTATACCTCTATTGCGCACTTTAAGTGGACTTCCACCACAGACGTTGGTTCAGTGTCTTATTTTATCAGTAAATCGGAACTTGCTTACCAATGTAAAATAGCACTTCTCCATTTCCAAGAGTTCTCACGGTGGAGAAGCTTTACATCATGTCGAAACTTCAGCCTCAGGTAAATCGCTGTTTATTATTTTGTCGCAATGTTCCGAATGATCGCACTGCGTATAGTATTTAAAGGCCTCTATTTTTTAACCGGTTCGCATTTCTATCCAAGTTTAACCTGTAGGATTTTGTGTGAATGATTTTGCATTTCTCCCAATCAGTGGAAAATCGACTGAGGGATGCTAAGCGGTTGCATTGATAGTATATTAACCTTTTACCTAACATGAAAAGCAGACGACACTTGCAAACAAAATTCTTGAATAACTAATGTTTTTCATCTCAAAAACATAGGTTATGAACCCTCATTGGAACGCGCTCGTTCCAAAGAGGGATCATTTCCTATGTTTTTGAGACAAATGACAGTGTCAATGACACTGTAGCTCATCTTGTTAAGACATGTTCATGTATAGTATGTGACACAGCAATGACAACCATCTAGGTAATGACCTTACAACAAAGGTACATATAAAGTATTGTAACGGTCTGTACATAAATGCTGACCGTAGCCTGTAACAAATATATAGGTAAAGTATTGTAAAAGTGGGATGACAGTTAGATGTTAAACTAGAAAGGAATCTTTGAGTCCCAAAGTGGGTCTGACTGAACCCAAAAATATTTGTTCTCATAGCACAGTGATGACAAAGGCACCACAAAACACGCGTTCCTTTCACAATGTGATAACAAAGGTACCCCAAGAAATTTCGTGAAGATTAGTTCATAAATACAGACTCTAGCCCGAGCCGTATTGACATGTGCACTTACTGTGTATAAGTAGCACTGAACAAATCAAAGTTCATCTAATTTGCATAATTTCTGCGCGAGAAAAAAACATGTATTATATGTGATGTATTCCATTCATACAGAAATTTATTCAAATCAGAACTTTCATACAGAAGTTCTGTACAAAAAACTGATTGCACTAATTTTGGTACAAAATGGCCGCTGGCAGTCATCTTAAATTTCGGACCGCATCCAAAAACATTTGTTCTCGTCCCAAGGTAATAACAAAGGTACCCAAGAAGTTTCATGAAGATCGGTTCATAAATACAGCCTCCAGCCCTAGCCATATTGACATGTGCACTTACAGTGTATAAGTAGTACTGAATAAATCAAAGTTCATCTAATTTGCATAATTTCTGTACGAGAAAAAACCCGTATTATATGTGATGTATTCCTTGTTAACAAAGGTACCCAAGAAGTTTCGTAAAGATCAGTTCATAAATACGGCCTCTAACCTGAGCCGTATAGAAGTTGTGTACAAAAACTGATTAGACCTAATTTCGGTACAAAATGGCCACTGGTAGCCATCTTGAATTTTGGACCGCACCCAGAAACACTCGTTCTCGTTCCAAGGTGATAACAAAGGTACCCAAGACGTTTCATGAAGATCGGTTCATAAATACATACTCTCGCCCGAGCCGTATTAACATGTGTACTTACTGTGTGTAAGTAGAACTGAAAAAATCGAAGTTCGTCTAATTTCTGCACGAGAAAAAAGCCTATATTATATGTGATGTATCCTAAACATTCACACAAAAAATTATTCAAATCAGCGCTTTCATATGGAAGTTCTGCGCAAAAATCTGATTGCACCCAATTTTGTACAAAATGGCTGCCATCGGCCATCTTGAATTTCGAACCGGACCCCAAAACACTCGTTCTCGTCCCACGGTGATACCAAAGGTACCCAAGAAGTTTGGTAAATATCGGTTCATAAATACGGCCTCTAGCCCGAGCCGTATTGGCATTTGCACTTACAGTGCTGAAAGTAACACTAAATACATAAAGGTTAGTCTAATTTGCATAATTTATGCACGAGAAAAAACCCGTATTATATGTGATGTATCCCATGGTACTAAACATTCATGCAAAAAATTATTCAAATCAGAGCTTTCAAAATGCAGTTCTGCGCAAAAATCTGATTGCACCTAATGTTGTACAAAATGGCTGCCAGCGGCCAACTTGTATTTCGGATCGGACCCCAAAACACTCGTTCCCGTCCCACTGTCATAACAAAGGTACCCAAGAAGTTTCGTAAAGATCGGTTCATAAATACGGCCTCTAGCCCGAGCCGTATTGAATTGTTGACGGACAGACGGGCGACTGGCCATGGCATAAGCTCAAATTTGACTTACGTCAAAGTTGAGCTAAAAATGAACAAAATAATGAAAATTAATTGGCGATTTTTGTGAATAGCGCTGACAGTTTTGGCCTTTAAGTTGGGTAAAGGGTTAATTGAAGGATGACGAACAGCGGCATTGTATAGGCCTAATTGAATTTATTGCCTTCGCGATTGCTGGGCGTGGCGAAAGTTAAAACAATTCAACGGTCGTGAGATGTTTTTCCGCGTGTGCACATTTGGAACAATGGAAGCTCGTTGTTAAGATAATCTGAATTATTCACCATTTTACCACCTTGTCGATCGTGTTCTAACATTTTCTGATCAACTTCCCTGTGTTCCCGGCCATCAGTCCGGTGCATAAACTAAATGCAGTACGTAATGCATCACATGGTGATTAGAGTGAAATTGTTTCAGTGACATTTCCTTCAAATGTATGTTATAACGATCAAATGAATTATAAAAAATTGGGTGGAAGAGTTTATGGGAATATCTGGCGACAAAATTAATCAATCCTTCTAGTTGTCAAATCAGGCCCGAAATGTTAATATGTCGTGCTTCCCCCCCCCCCCCCCCCCCCCGCCTCCGAAAAAATGCGACGCAGTTGGTAATGAATGTGATCTTCCTTCACACTGACACGTAGGTCTGAGAAGGGCTGGGTCATGGTTTTAGCTTATTATGGGAAGCGTATTATGGACAAAGGGTATATACGAAGGCGTTTTCGTATATACGAAAATGTTTTTGTATATTGGAAAGAGTTTTCGCAGAAACGATTTTTTTTATACCTATGCCCCTAATACTCCTCTGTACGGTTTGATTAGTTTCAAGATAATTACGTTGCTTGGGTTGAGTCGCTTTGACCCTTTACCTTACACAACGCAATTACAAGTTATATATTGAACTGTAATTACAGGTTATTAAATTGTAATTGCGAGTTAGCTAAATTGAAATTACAAGTTGGGTAACTTGAAATTTCAAGATAACTTACATATTACAAAATACTAACTTGTAGTCACAAGTTAGTATCTTGTAATTACATTTTAGTATTATGTCATTACAAGTCTGTATCTTGCTATTTAAAGTTACGATCTTGTAATTACTGGATAATAAGTGAAGGTCAGTGGTGGTACAGAAGTACATTCTTGTGGATCCATTTTTCAATATTTACCACAGGGTCGAAACATGGTAAGTCCAGTGTGTTTTGGACATTCGTACCCCCCACCCAACATTATTGATAACACCCGACATTATATCTCTAAATTTGTTAATAGTGCGCTTATTACTTCTTTGGAATATTTTATGCCGAAATGTGTGATCAGTTTGTTTCGTAATAATTCTGTTTAGTAAAATCAATCAACACATGCGAATATTTTAATGATTACTCATCGAAAGTTCACACTTTCTTTAAAAAGAACAGGGATTTCATTGATTACTAGGGTTGAAACGGTTGGCTCATTTTCGTAACCGACTAACCAAGAGCTATAACCGAGTAATATCCGGTTATCCGTGGCAATTATTTCACCGAATATGGGATCAAAACTACAGGAATTGGAAAGCAGTATTCTCAACCTATTCTGTAGTAAGTGTACAAACGAACGTTTGTCGAGTACTCGACAACGTTCGTTCGTATGCACACTACGGAATAGTTTATGCGATTACTCATTACTCACGGAAACTGCCGATCATTAACGAAGTCTTGAACGCCAAAATCGATTATTTCTCAATATATATAACGCGGCTTCGATGTGAAATATATCACAAAGGAGAAGCGGCAGATTCACTACGTTTTAAACGTGGAATGACGATCACTATCGATATTTCGGATAACCGGCTGGTGGTTTTTCTAATCGGTTAGGTAGCTAACTGGTTTCAAACCGATTATCCGGTTAACTATTTCAATACTATTGATTACATATATTTCTTTAAGAATTAAGAACATGCATTTGGCCTGTATTCAAACATGCTATTGTAACTACTGCAATGCCCAATGTGGCACCTATGAAGCAGCGTCGCGTAGATTGACGATTGCGTGGGAGTGTAAAACTGATTTGTCCAATCTTTGATGAATCAAGTCTCGGGAAGTCCCGATTGATACCTTGTTCCAGCTACATTATCTAGTGATGTTTTGTTTGTTTGTTTTATGGTATGTAAAGACACCTTCAACGGAGTCACATCGAGTCTGGTAGTGTACAGAGTTGCGGCGAACAACTGTCAGACTCCCCAATGCACGAGCAGGATTAGCAGCTGCTGAAAGCAAATGCCCCGTCGATATGCAGCCATATAGTATGCAGCGCCACCGTGCCCCGTATGGACAAACGAGATTAAGTGTCTTGCGCAAAGACATAATGCCTTGATGACGTGGCTGGACTATTAGTAAGTCTAGAATTTAACCCTTTACAAAACGTAACGGCCAAAACCGGCCAGCGCTATTCTAAAAAAATCGCCAATTAATTTTCCTTATTTTTCCATTATTTGTCTCAAAAAACATATGTTATGACCCCTCTTTGGAACGAGCGAGACGAGCTCGTTCCAACGAGGGGTCATAACCTATGTTTTTGAGACAAAAAATGAAAAAAATGAGTTATTCAAGAATTTTGTTTGGAAGTGTCGTCTGCTTTCCATGTTAGGTAAGGGGTTAATTAACGTCTGCTTTCCATGTTAGGTAAAGGGTTAATTAAAAAACTTAAAGTGTTCTTGGAAATTTAAATGTGGATAAATACACGCAGTCGTGATGCAGGAGGTTTCCAACTTATTTACTCAGCCCATGTCGTGCTTTGAATTGGAAATGCTCTTCACTCAACAGCCCGAATCGGGTACCACAAACCTCCCTCCATCTGCATGGACGATTGTATGTACGACTGAAATCTAATGATCGCAATGTCAGAAAGTACATGATTAACTGTGGGAGCTAGTTGATATCTAGGACTTCAGTTCAGGCCTAGACTGAAATATGCAGACTCAGCCCATGTCGTGCTTTCAATTGGAAATGCTCTTCACTCAACAGCCCGAATCGGGTACCACAAACCTCCCTCCATCTGCATGGACGATTGTATGTACGACTGAAATCTAATGATCGCAATGTGAGAAAGTACATGATTAATTGTGGGAGCTAGTTGATATCTAGGACTTCAGTTCAGACCTAGACGGAAATATGCAGACTAGAAAATATGGAGGTGGGGATGGGGGACTTGTGTCACATCTACTACACCCCCAATAATTACGCTATATATATCGTTATGGGCTCGACGCTGGAGAAATTTATCTTTGGGGTTATACAAGAGCCATTTTTTCATAGGTGACAAAAAACCTCCACTAACCTGTTTCTGTCTCCAGTCTCATCGAGCACATTTCGGTGTAAACAGTACAATGTCTGCCAAGTATATCACCTCTTGGAAAAACTACACTGCAAAAATTATAGTTCGCTACGTGATTTTTACCTTTAAGTTCTGAATTCCTCAACTACCGTCCAGATTAACACTGAATAAAATTGTAACACCTAACTTTCTCCCAACCTATTTTGTGGAGTCTCCCAATTTTGAGAGGGCAGTAATAGCCAATATTTTTCACCCTGTGTTTGTGAAAAAAACTGTAAAGCCCTCCAAACTCATGTTACTCTTATATTAAATATAGAGAGCAAACCGTTTGGGGGTGTTGTTTTCAGAAATACAATGCCACAACATTATCGATGTTGTGGTCAATTACAATGAATGTAGGCATTTCCTGTCTGAATAGCTCGCCGAAAAGCATAGGTATGACATAAGAACTTTCGACCAAATACATTTCATTGTTTGGCACCTCCAGTGGCGTAGCCATTGGGGTACACGAGGAGCCTTGCTTCCTCCGCGGAATATCCACCGGCCCTTCTTAAAATCCTGAATTATACGATCTGCCTGGGGCGTCAGTTAATGAACTTACAGAAGTAGTATGTCATGTACCCGGACAGGGGCCAGTTGGGGGACCTCGGTGGGGGACCTCGGAAGTGACGTCATGTCACGTGATGTAGTGGCGCCATGTTGTGTTGTCATGGTAACCCGCGTGAGCGGCCATCTTGTGACGTCATCTCCCTAGTGATAGGTGGTTTGAGTGCGCCTGCGCAGCGCGTGTTGTTAGGGTGATACGTGTTTCCGTCGTCCATTTTGTATACAGGAGGCCGCCATCTTGGTTTCTATGGTAGCACGTGATTGCTATGTTACCCAATTGTTCTGCAATAAGACGGGGTATGTTCGGTGGGTGTGTTCGATTGTAGAAGAGTAAATCTAATTACCACAAACAACCCGACAAACCCCCCAAATCACCAAAATCCACCCCAACTTTTACTATTTCGAATTCTTTAAGAATTCTCTGCTTCTGTCTATATATGCAATAAGTTTCCTCTACCTGGCCATGTTCCTTTGTTCTGGAGTATACTCCAGTAGCGTAGAAGAGCCTATCAACTGGAACAGTTTACCTTATTATTACTGTATTTAGCAGTTTCTGGTCTATTCTTGTTAGTTCTAACCCTATTCCAAGTACTCTTGTAGTTTCATATATATAACTAACCAATCAGATTGCTTGATTTCCCATAATCTGTATACAGAGTTATCTCCCTTCTGTATAATAAAAGACTATATCCAATGGCCATATCCCATGGAATCCCATTTTGGGGAAACACTCGTGGCTATAGAATCCCTTTTCTGTCATATATGCTTATGTGAAAAAGCACAATGTGACACAATGTGCCCAAGCACAAAGGCACATGCTTTATGTGTCGATATGTGCTTATGTGAAAAGGCACAATGTGACACAATGTGCCCTATCATATAGGCACATACGGGTATTTGAGGATACCTATGTCCTGGTATTGTTTTCGAGGATACCTACTGGAGAATCCCTTTTTTGTCATATGTGCTTATGTGAAAAGGCACAATGTGACACAATGTGTACTAGCACAAAGGCACATGCTTTATGTGCTTATATGTGCTTATGTGAAAAAGCACAATGTGACACAATGTGCCCTAGCACATAGGCACATACGGGTATTTTAGGATACCTGGTATTTTATTATTTGAGGATACTAGTTGGACTTTACATCCGGGTACTTCATGCTACATCCGGGTACTTCTGTTGGGGTAGTAGATAAAAAAAAACAACAATATATATAACATTTCATTTTTATTCAAGTATACAATTCAATGTTTCAAGGCATTTTTCTTTGTAGTTCTTCTTGCATGGGCTAACCATTTCATCTTCTTGTGGGTTGGAGCTTCTTCCCATCGCATGGCTAGGATCTTGATAAATCTCTCATTTGATAACTTGGCTTTGTTGGTTGCTTTAATTTCCTGTCTGGCATCTTTGGGTTCCTCTTTCTCTAGGTGTTTCATAGTAGTAACTTCAGACTTCTTAGTAGTAACTTCATTTGTGGTTTGAGTGGAAACATCCTTCGTATCTTCAGTAGTAACTTCATTCGTTTTTGAGTGGTAACTTCATTCTTTATGGGAGCTGGCATCTTTTTCTTGACTTCAGTAGAAACTTCATTCGTAGTGGTAACTTCTTTCTTTATGGGAGCTGGCATCTTTTTCTTGACTTCAGTAGAAACTTCGTTCTTAGTGGAAACTTCTTTCTTTATGGGAGCTGGCATCTTTTTCTTGTCTTTGGTAGAAACTTCGTTCTTAGTGGAAACATCTTTCTTTGTTTCTGTAGAAACTTTGTTCGCAGTAGTAACTTCGCTCCTGTTTGTATTGTGAGTCAGTTCTGTCTTTATTCTTTTGTTTACTGATCGGCCAGTATCCACACATCTTTGTTTCTTTTCACCAGCATCCATGTCTAGATTTTTTCTCTTGGCTGCATTTACCACACGATTCACTTGGGTCAGTTCCTGGGAAGTTAGCTTTAATCCAGCATCATTCTTGAAGATCTGTATATGTAAGTCATCTTTGAATCTGAGCACTGTTGTTGACACAGACATCTTCACTCTTCGACGTTCAAAACGGGAATGAATTTATTTTTATACCAACACTCCTTTTATACTTTTTTTCTAATCGTTTTCTTCTTCATCATCATCTACTCGGAATGAGTAATTTGTCATAAGGTTGTCGAACAGAAATCATCGCTTTTCCAAGGCATATTTCTGGGATTCTTCAAAGTCAAAATCCTCTTCTTCACGAAAACGCTTGGCAGTTTCTTGAATTTTCTTCTGAAATTGAGTCGTTGCAAAAATTTCGAATGTACTCAAGGGTATAAATGTATTTCTCACTAATGGCTTCTCTAACATTCTTTTGAAGTGCTCTATATGCTGTTTCAACTGCATCTTCACTATCCATTCCATCTTCGATATATTTGTTCATGAGGTTGTCAAAATCGTTTTGGTATTTGTCAAAGGCACTTTGAACGATACCTCCCATCATAGAAACGTCTTCTTCTTCGTCTTCTTCTTCTTCATATTCCATATCGTCTGATAGTTCCGACGATTCATCAGGGTCCGAATCTCTTGACCAATTTTTTGGTGCACAGCTGGATTGCATTGTGTCCGCTCTCTTCGAAGGTCAGATTACAAATAACAAATTTCTTATGAGTACGACCCTTTTATAGGATATCGGACAGTGCATTGATGACGGGTTTGATCAACTTTCCTAAAAATCCTCCTTTCTGTGTGATGCGTCTTCTTTTCCGATAAGATAGTTCTCTCTTTGGTGAGGCAATTCTCCTTATTTCGTACTTGTGTGGAATCAGCTTAGCTCTCTCAGATTTGGTTATAGGCACTGCGCCCGTCAAGATGTTTGAAGCACAATCACATATACATTCTATCAAATCATCACTGGCCATCTTCAGCATAGTCTTGGTTTCATATCGATTCGCATCAGATAGGATGCGCAGTGTATCTAAATTTCTTTCTAATCTTGTAGTGTTGCTCGATGTTTCCGATTTCTTCATGGGACAGTAATCCTCTTCATGTCTCTTACGTGTGAAGCTCCTGGAGAATTCTTTATCACAATATCTGCAGCAATGGACCTTCATGACTGTACTCTTTCGTGGTCGTAGAACAAATGAATTTATTTCCGTTTTGAACGTCGAAGAGTTAAGATGTCTGTGTCAACAACAGTGCTCAGATTCAAAGATGACTTACATATACAGATCTTCAAGAATGATGCTGGATTAAAGCTAACTTCCCAGGAACTGACCCAAGTGAATCGTGTGGTAAATGCAGCCAAGACAAAAAATCTAGACATGGATGCTGGTGAAAAGAAACAAAGATGTGTGGATACTGGCCGATCAGTAAACAAAAGAATAAAGACAGAACTGACTCACAATACAAACAGGAACGAAGTTACTACTGCGAACAAAGTTTCTACAGAAACAAAGAAAGATGTTTCCACTAAGAACGAAGTTTCTACCAAAGACAAGAAAAAGATGCCAGCTCCCATAAAGAAAGAAGTTTCCACTAAGAACGAAGTTTCTACTGAAGTCAAGAAGAAGATGCCAGCTCCCATAAAGAAAGAAGTTACCACTACGAATGAAGTTTCTACTGAAGTCAAGAAAAAGATGCCAGCTCCCATAAAGAATGAAGTTACCACTCAAACCACGAATGGAGTTACTACTGAAGATACGAAGGATGTTTCCACTCAAACCACAAATGAAGTTACTACTACTATGAAACAGCTAGAGAAAGAGGAACCCAAAGATGCCAGACAGGAAATTAAATCAACCAACAAAGCCAAGTTATCAAATGAGAGATTTATCAAGAACCTAGCCATGCAATGGGAAGAAGCTCCAACCCACAAGAAGATGAAATGGTTAGCCCATGGAAGAAGAACTACAAAGAGAAATGCCTTGAAACATTGAATTGTATACTTGAATAAAAATGAAATGTTATATATATTGTTGTTTTTTTATCTACTACCCCAACAGAAGTACCCGGATGTAGCATGAAGTACCCGGATGTAAAGTCCAACTAGTATCCTCAAATAATAAAATACCAGGTATCCTAAAATACCCGTATGTGCCTATGTGCTAGGGCACATTGTGTCACATTGCGCTTTTTCATATAAGCACATAAAGCATGTGCCTTTGTGCTAGGACACATTGTGTCACATTGTGCCTTTTCACATAAGCACATATGACAAAAAAAGGGATTCTCCAGTAGGTATCCTCGAATAAAACAATACCAGGACATAGGTATTCTCAAATACCCGTATGTGCCTATGTGATAGGGCACATTGTGTGACATTGTGCTTTTTCACATAAGCATATATGACAGAAAAGGGATTCTATAGCCACGGGTGTTTCCCCAAAATGGGATTCCATGGGATATGGCCATTGGATATAGTCTTTTATTATACAGAAGGGAGATAACTCTGTATACAGATTATGGGAAATCAAGCAATCTGATTGGTTAGTTACATATATGAAACTACAAGAGTACTTGGAATAGGGTTAGAACTAACAAGAATAGACCAGAAACTACTAAATACAGTAATAATAAGGTAAACTGTTCCAGTTGATAGGCTCTTCTACGCTACTGGAGTATACTCTAGAACAAAGGAACATGGCCAGGTAGAGGAAACTTATTGCATATATAGATAGAAGCAGAGAAATCTGAAGAATTCGAAATAGTAAAAGTTGGGGTGGATTTTGGTGATTTGGAGGGTTTGCCGGGTTGTTTGTGGTAATTAGATTTACTCTTCTACAATCGGACACACCCACCGAACATACCCCGTCTTATTGCAGAACAATTGGGTAACGTAGCAATCACGTGCTACCATAGAAACCAAGATGGCGGCCTCCTGTATACAAAATGGACGACGGAAACACGTATCACCCTAACAACACGCGCTGCGCATGCGCACTCACACCACCTATCACTAGGGAGATGACGTCACAAGATGGCCGCTCACGCGGGTTACCATGATAACACAACATGGCGCCACTACATCACGTGACATGACGTCACTTCCGAGGTCCCTCACCGAGGTCCCCCAACTGGCCCCTGTCCGGGTACATGACATACTACTTACAGATGATATACCACGCTTGACGTTCATCTGAGCCTCTAAATTGCGCCATTTAGGGCATATTCTTCAAATTTCCTCCGCGGTGGCCCAACCGTGAGTCACCCCCGCAGAAAATTTGAAAAAAGGCGCCCCAAATTTAATTTTGAAGAATTATTACCCCGGCCCCACCAACGCGACATGAACGCGAGATGGACACCACGCTGATACATTTTCAAACTCAAGACTTCGATGTTCGCGAAATGCCTATACGGCATAAAAAAAAAAAATGGTTTTCCCCTCAAAAGATCCATTGCCCCCCCCCCCCCCCTCTCCCCCATATGGATGCCTTGCTACGCTCTTGCTTCCCCACCCCTTCATATCTTGAAGATAGGTACGGGCCTGACTAGCGTTTTGGGAAGAACTGAAACTTGGTTATGCATGACAAGACACACAAAAATATTTCTCAGTTAAAGAAACAAATCTTTAATATTTCAGCACCCAGGTTACAACTTAATTACATAATAATTTAATTTAACACAATTTTTTTCAATAATAAAAACAAATCTCAACAACATTGCACTTACCACTGAAGAGACAATATCAACCATCCAGCTATGGAAGACTGAATACATTTTAACCCTTAGAAAGATAGATAGATATTTTATTTAATGGTATAGTTTACAGGCAATTACACATTTAAATATAAAAAACATATAGATAATTAGAAAATGATATTCACTTGCCCACAATAACGGCCAAAACCCACCAGCGTTATTCACAATAATCACAATTCAATTTTCATTATTTTGTTTCAAAAACATAGTTTATGACCCCTCATTGGAACGAGCTCTTGAGCTCGTTCCAATGAGGGGCCATAAGCTCTGTTTTTGACGCAAAAAACGACAAAAATAGTTATTCAAGAATTTTATTTGCATGTGTCGTCTGCCTTTCATGTTATTTAAAGGGTTAATAATTTTAAAATTACATTCAGCGGCAGAGAATGTAGGGCAGTAAAGTAAACAAGCCAAGACCAATACCGGATCTGGACCTGCGTCGCTGCATGCAATTGAATCGGCAAACAGGAAGTGGTTGCACGGCAGATCTGAAAATTGCATACACGATACAACTGATCATTATCAGGCTCCAGATGAAATATGAAATCAATCCCTTGCATTGAAGCCGAGAAAAGTTTGACGAAAAATTTCAATGTTCAGTGGGTACAGTAAAATTTCAAAGTATCGGCAAACAGGAAGTGGCTGCACGGCAGATCTGAAAATTGCTTACACGATACAACTCATCATTATGAAGCAGCAGACCAAATATAAAATCATTCCCTTTCATAGAAGCCAAGAAAACCTTGACCGAAAAAGTGTTTCGGACGGACTGACAGACTGACGGACTGAGTCGAGCGGTTACTAGACCTGTTCTGCCGCTGGCGACGCAGGTAAAAAGGCACAGATTGTTATCGACATTAACAGAGCTGTAGGTTACTGCGATGTCTCGGCTGCCCAGATCCGCCTTTGGCTTTCAATGAAACAACTTTCCAGAATTTATTTAACGTGTATTTTGTATTGGTATTTAAGGTCACTTTCTATATCTATGACTATATAATGACCACAAGCGGAAGCGCGGCGACTCAGTGGTCACGGAATTGAACTTCAAACCGAGAGGTTCACGGTTCGATCCCCGCCTGGGGTAACTGCGTTGTGCAAGGCACTTCATCCCGATTAACCACGTGGGGGTGGGGGGGGGGGGGGTGGCACGGTGGCGCTGTGTACTGAGGTGCACTGCACGTCCATAGAGCACTTGTCTTCAACCAATGCTAACTATTCTTGCGTGGAGTTAGTACATTGTGGAGTCTGACCGTTGCTCGCCGTTGTTCGGTGGTTCTCTCCGAGTACTCCGCCCTCCTCCACCCGTAAAACTGTCCGACACGTGGTGACTATGGCTGTCGAAAGTGTCGGTAAACTCCAATAAATAAATTATTATTATTTATTAAGGTTTACCGACACTTTAACAGCCAAGGTCATATCGTGTCGGTGTCAGTTTTACGGGTGGAGGAAGCCGGAGTACCCGAGAGAACTGTGACGAATCCACTATCCCCAACCCAACACAAGTCTAGATTCAATTTCTCCCTCCCAAAAACAGTTCGATCAGCCGAGGCGGTGCGGTTTCTAAAACCACATCACCCCAGATGGTCGAACTATTTTATAAGAGATATTTAACATTTGCGTTTCCGACCGGGCTTTAAAATAAGGAAAAGGGATCGCAGTTATAATGGGTAGGTCGGAGCCCCACATAAAGTTCTCGGGTAGATGACCCACCTTTAGACTGAAATTAAAAACTACAAACCATCAAGATGTAGCAAGGTAACAATAATTCAACACTAAGAAATGTTATGGTATAATTTATTGAATGAAATTAAACATTATTACATATCCAAAAAGCGTTTGTTTCACTATCTTAAATTGGGCTGAAATTCGGAGGCTAGAGAAAAAAAAAAATATCAAGAATCCGTTAAACAAGGCCCTTTTTATTATGTCCAGGCCACCCAGATTTTCTAATATAATATTAGGAGACTACTATTCTCCCATAGAGGACGTACCAATGACCAAAGGGAACTGTCATAAGAAGCTTCCACCCTCGAAGAACCAGAGTTCGTCGAGTGTGAAGTCTTCCAATATAAATGAGGAGTCACCTCTGCTCCTCCATAGGCGTCATACCAAATATTAATAATCAGGCCTCAATCAAGTAAGAAGCTTTCACCCTCGAAGAACCAGAGTTCGTCGAGTGTGAAGTCTTCCAAATATAAATGAGGAGTCACCGCTGCTCCTCCATAGGTGTCATACCAAATATCAATAATCAGGCCTCAATCAAGCAAGAAGCTTTCACCCTCGAAGAACCAGAGTTCGTCGAGTGTGAAGTCTTCCAATATAAATGAGGAGTTACCGCTGCTCCTCCATAGGTGTCATACCAAATATCAATAATCAGGCCTCAATCAAGTAAGAAGCTTTCACCCTCGAAGAACCAGAGTTCGTCGAGTGTGAAGTCTTCCAAATATAAATGAGGAATCACCTACATTCCTCCATAGATGTCATCTCCCAATAGTAATGATCAGGACTACACAGGTAAGAAGCTTTCACCCTCGAAGAACCAGAGTTCGTCGAGTGCGAAGTCTTCCAAATATAAATGAGGAATCACCTACATTCCTCCATAGATGTCATCT
The DNA here is from genome assembly GCA_031216915.1 of Pictodentalium vernedei. Lineage (NCBI taxonomy): Eukaryota > Metazoa > Mollusca > Scaphopoda > Dentaliida > Dentaliidae > Pictodentalium > Pictodentalium vernedei. The sequence continues at coordinate 324,639,917 of CM062296.1, read as the reverse complement.
CCCAATAGTAATGGTCAGGACTACACAGGTAAGAAGCTTTCACCCTCGAAGAGCCAAAGTTCGTCGAGTGTGAAGTCTTCCACATATAAATAAGGAGTCACCTCTGCTCCTCCATAGGTGTCATACCAAATATTAATAATCAGGCCTCAATCAAGTAAGAAGCTTTCACCCTCGAAGAACCAGAGTTCGTCGAGTGTGAAGTCTTCCAAATATAAATGAGGAGTCACCGCTGCTCCTCCATAGGTGTCATACCAAATATCAATAATCAGGCCTCAATCAAGTAAGAAGCTTTCACCCTCGAAGAACCAGAGTTCGTCGAGTGTGAAGTCTTCCAATATAAATGAGGAGTTACCGCTGCTCCTCCATAGGTGTCATACCAAATATCAATAATCAGGCCTCAATCAAGTAAGAAGCTTTCACCCTCGAAGAACCAAAGTTCGTCGAGTGTGAAGTCTTCCACATATAAATAAGGAGTCACCGCTGCTCCTCCATAGGTGTCATACCAAATATCAATAATCAGGCCTCAATCAAGTAAGAAGCTTTCACCCTCGAAGAACCAAAGTTCGTCGAGTGTGAAGTCTTCCACATATAAATAAGGAGTCACCGCTGCTCCTCCATAGGTGTCATACCAAATATCAATAATCAGGCCTCAATCAAGTAAGAAGCTTTCACCCTCGAAGAACCAGAGTTCGTCGAGTGTGAAGTCTTCCAATATAAATGAGGAGTTACCGCTGCTCCTCCATAGGTGTCATACCAAATATCAATAATCAGGCCTCAATCAAGTAAGAAGCTTTCACCCTCGAAGAACCAAAGTTCGTCGAGTGTGAAGTCTTCCACATATAACTAAGGAGTCACCTCCGCGCTGCCATCTCTGACACCCCGCACACTCGGTGACTACCCAACAAGAAGAACTTACACTCGACAAAAGTTTGTCGAAGGCGAAATTCTTCAAAAAAATATTCCCGGAGTTCCAGAGAAAAAAAAACCACTCTAAAACTTACTTAACTCTGATTCCATTGATCCGACAAACGGAGAAAAAAGAATACCAAATAAATTCCTAAATAACTATCTCGGTCTCACCAATGGCACAGAGAATTCGGTGTTTAGTTTCTCATTCCGGAACTCCAAGGAATTACTATTTAAACTCATGACCAGCCGGCTCTTCCCAAACCTTCCAGAGAAAAGCTAAACAACCTACCCCAGTGAAATCCTATCTCGAACTGACTTTTTCGACGGTCCAGATCACCCACTTCAATTCATACACAACACGAAAAAATCATGCAACCTCTGAAATCTTGTATCGATTCAGGAAATCGCTGGTGTGTGCATTTCCCTCAGTGAAACTTGACAACAATTCAATCAACCGTTACTAGATCTCGTGCTACCTGACACTCTAATCACTGGTGGAGACAACCACCACAGATAGTGCAAATAAGTAATATGGAATTAACCCCTGTTGGACGACAAACCCCCGACTCCATTTATCAAAAAACAGCACAGAACCACAGAGCGACGACGAGCAGCTGCCAGCTCCCCAACATCGTAACTCCGCAATGTAGCACAGGCAGGGTTAGATTAGTTGAAGATCATCGACGTGCAGTACATCTTTGTACACGGCGCCACCACCCATCCAAGGATTAACCGGACTCGAACGCCACCCCCACCCCCCTCCAATAAATAAATAAATGACTACAAGACTGATATGAACTTATGTGGTCAAATTTAGCCAATTGTTATACCTATGTCATACCTAATTTGCTATGGCTGAATGGGTGGGTCGGTGCACTGACAAGGTTCTGACATTGGACCATCATCAACCATTTCTGTGCAATGCAAAAAGTATATACAAAAGTAACAATGAAAGCAAATGTCCAATCAAATTTATATCAAAATAGCCAAAGTGTGGAGTCTTCAATGAGAAAAATATGTTCAATCGTCCGCAAAAATGCTTAAAAAGTAGAAGGAAAATTTTCAGCCAGCGACTGAAACTCAATGAGCTGTCAAACAAAGTGTCATTTGCCAAATTTACACTTCCATGTAAATAATACAATTTCGTTGACCCTTTACCTAACACGAAAGGCACAATACACTTGCTAACAAAGTTCTTGAATAACTAAAAAAACATTTGCGTCAAAAACATAGCTAAAAACCCCTCACTGGAACGAGCTGAGAGCTCGTTCCAATGAGGCGTCATAAGCTAGATAGATAGTTTAATGACAATAACGTCCACATGAGACCGATGCCAGTAAATAATAACAATAAACAATATAAAGATAACAATACATTTCAGTATATATTAGTATATAATCAACACTTATTAAGAGAAGCATTTCTTTTTCGAAGAAATGATCCAACCATGTTGCAGATGACGTTGCATGTATCACTTCTCTTGTTACTCATTATACATACGAATTTTGGTTTGTCGCTCATGCCTGTAAAGTTTTGATTTAGTTTCCCAATTTCCGCAAAATATTGTTTTCTGTGTTCAGCATGTATTGGACATCTCACGATGAAATGCTCTTCTGTTTCGATTTCCGAATTACACCTTTTGCAAATCCTTTCATTAAGAGGTACATTGGGTTGATTGTGTCGCCCTTTCTCATTTTCCAATAAATGGCTACTAATTGGTAATTCACAGAAGAGTTTTCTCAAGTTCATATCTTTAACGTTTTTTAAATATGATTCTAATTCATGATCAGATTTAAATTCTCTATATGTTCTTAGTCTGTTCTTTCCACTTGGTTTCTCGTCATCAAATATGTCTGCCAAGAAATTAGAAATATAGTTATTCTCCGGTTTAATAATGATGTTATCAACAATAAAAGAATGTGCATTATCGTTATTCATTATCTCGGTTATCATTGGTATATCGAATTTATTTGACAACTTCTCCGGGACGGTAAAATCACTACATTATGCCGCAGCCTTGAATGTTAGCGATTCTTTATCAGTTGCATGAAGTTTTGAAGTGTATTTAACAGCAATTCAATTCCATCTGGATATCTACCGAGTTCCGCACGCACTGCATGATTCGATGACCATTTACACCTAATGCATATTTTCAAAATGTACGGTGTAAAGTTTCACATGGAGCTATCAATTCTGTTTAAGTTCATCGACGAAGCCCATTTTTCGCTACCACACAACACGAAAGGTTTGATTAGTTTATCAAATATTATATCCACGTTTCAATCGACGATATGTAATGTTCCCGTAAAGATTTTACCAAGGAAAATAATTCTTTCATGCCTTTACTGACCATTTCCATTCGGGCCTTCTTGAACGACCCACTCGCGGAAAGCTTTATACCACAGTAAGTGTATTCATTGACGACACCAACACCAGTGCCACATATTGTGAATAATGGTGTTGCGTTGGGACATCCTTTGCGGAAAACCATGCATTTAATTTTATCTGTATTTATAGCAAATTTATTTTTCTGCGAATACGTGTAACGCATGTAAGCAGTTTTGTAAACCTTTTTTTGTTGGATATACCATGACCACATCACCAGCAAACAGATGATTTACTAGTTTATTATCAATAGCTACCGGGGCGCACTTTCGATCGAATTCTTCTTTTATATCATCAATAAAAATTTTGAATAGCGTAGGGGATATCACACAGGCTTGTCTGACACCGAATTGTGATACGGATGGGGGTCCAATTTCTCCCCCTCGTTTGTGTAGCATAAGAGCTATTATCATACAATGATTGAATAGTGTTCAAAATAGACCCACTTACCCCCACCCTCTTTAGTTTCTGGAACAGCATACATCGATTCACCGAATCAAACGCCTTACGAAAGTCGACAAATGCCACACACAGGTGTTTATTCTAGTGCCTGGATCTGTTAACCAATGTTTTCATGATGAAAACACTATCAATGGTACTACGATTTTTTGAAAACCTAAATTGATTATCACTTATTGTCCCATTTTCTTCTAAGAAACATATAAGTCTTTTATTGAATAGTTTTCCAAAGGAGTTGTTCAGTGCAATGACGACCCCTCTTTTTGTGGATGGGCTTAAGGACTGACGCATCCCATGCCTTAGGATAATGTGATGATTTATATACAATATTAAAAGTTCGTGTTATTTCCTCGACTATGAATGGTACTGCTGCATTAAAAAGTTCGTTTCTTATTCTATCTTTGCTCGGAAGAACTTCGTCTGGTGTAATGCCACCGTATCATTGATACTATATTTTATTGTTGGTGCCTTATCATTTGCCAATATACGTGCCTCGTTTTTGTGACCGTCATTGCAGTATAAATTATTGAAAAAAAAAATCATCGATGTGTCAGGATAGAGGTCATTGTAAACCGACATTTTACAGGCTCTCGTGTTTAATCATATTCCAATACACGCGTGGGCTGATGTTTCTGAAGAGTTTATTGTTGATTCAAAATCCTCACAAAATCTTCTTCATTTAAATTTTAATTCTCTTCTATATTCCTTCCTGGCTTTAAAAAACGTAACAGCAAGAGACCTATCAAATGGGAAGTTTCGTATTTCCATTGCGATCTTATCAAATTTTTTCTTTAGTACATTACCTTTATCATCAAACCACTGCCGTTTTCTTCTCGCCATTTTGTTATTACGTTTCACTGGATTTGAAGCCATGTGATTTACTGCCGTTATAATAGATGTTAGTTTGTCCACTGCGCAATCGCCTCCATTATCGTCATTCTGAAAAGACTCCATGTTGAATTGTTTTATTTTATTCTGAATATCATTGCTTTTAATTTCAGTTGTCCCTTTAACAAAACTTTCGGCTGGCCATTTTAGTGTATATAGCAGTTTGTGATATCTGTATTCTGTTCTGTTAATAGAAACTTCCAAAGTGTACTAAGTGTAGTACTAATTGACAATGGTCTGAGAACTCATTTGGCAACTTTACACAGAAATATGTAATATCTGATAAATATCCGTTTGATATAAGATAGTCAACAACACGATTACCACTGTAGAGATGACTAGTAAAATTCCCCAAACCATCCCCAGTTGTTCTACCGTTAACTATACACAATGACGTTGTTTTGCACCTAGAATGGGAGCACGGTGGCTCAGTAGGAAGAGGTGCAGGCTGCAAGCCGAGGGGTCCTCGGTTCGAATCCCACCTGCGGCAACCGCGTTGTGTCCTTGGGCAAGACACTTCATCTCCATTGCCCACGTGGGGGCACGGTGGCGTTGTGTACTAAGGCGTACTGTACGTCGATGGTGCACTTGTCTTCAACAATGCTAACCCTGCTTGTGTGGAGTTAGTATGTTGGGGAGCTGACAGTTGCTCGCCGTTGCTTGGTGGTTCTCTCCGGGTACTCCGGCTTCCTCTACCCGTAAAACTGTCACGGTCATGATTAGCCAGTGTGCATAAATATGTGACCTTAAACACCAATAAATAAATAAATAATTGCACATAGAAATCAATTGCCCATCAAACGAATTCACGTGAACATCAAGGGAAACACCCAAACCGTCCTCTGGCCGAACCGTCCTCTGCAATTTTACCCAAACCGGCCGCTACTTTTTGACCCAAACCGGCCGCTAATGGACCCAAACCGTCCTCTAGTAATAAATATTTATTTCCCCCTTTTTTAATATTTTAAACTGAATTTTTATTATTTTGAGTAAATAATAAGTTATTTTCGAAAGTTTTTCAAAATCATTTTTCACGTTTGTTTTCGATAATTATCACCGAGTAAATATTATTTGCGTACATTTAATTAGTTGTGATTAATTATAAAATGTTTGTTTCGTTATCTCTTTGTACTCGTTTGTATTGTGTATATCGTGTCAACGCAGCCGCTGGTCGCAGGAATTTACAATTATTCCTGCTTGTAGAACTTTTGCACAATGAGGCCACCTACATTTCATCAGTGAGAGACTTTCTGAACAGAGGCCAGCTCAGTCGCCATGTAAGCCCCAAGACAAAGAAGTTCAATAAAGCCCTAGAAGAAATATGGAGCACGTATGAATCTAGGGAAAAGACTCCAAGACAAACGTTATCTGCTATGGCCATTTTAATTAGCAAGTGTTAAAACGTAAAAATATCATTTTGTTATTCAAGTATTCAAAACTAAATGTTAATTATTCATATCTTACCTAGCGACAATTTATAAATATCATTTTATTACCAAATGTTGAAAACATTTTTCAACATCTGGTAGTAAAATATTATTTATAAATATCGTTCCGACAAGAATTTATTTAAAATTATTCATATCAAAGAACAAATATAAACATCGCTCCGCAAAGAATTTATTTATTTATTTAAAATTATTCCTATCTGACCTAGCGATAGTTCATAAATATCATTTTGTTACCAAATATTCAACATCTGGTAGTAAAATAATATTTATAAACGTCGCTCCGACAATTATTTATATGATTAAACGATAAATTATTCATGTATTATATGTTACTATATTTTTCAGAACATTTTTGTGGACAAGATATAATATGTTTATGAAGGATGTGTTAAAAATAAAAGCAAATATTGTGAAAATATTGTTCCTTCTTGTTTCCCACATGGACCTAATGGTCACAATTTATAGAGGATGGTATGGGCCAAATTGCATAGAGGACGGTTCGGGCACTGTAGAGGACGGTTCGGGTGCTGTGAAAGACGGTTCGGGCTAAATATAGCGGCCGGTTTGGGTCAAATTGCAGAGGACAGTTCAGCCAGAGGACGGTTCGGGTGTAATTCAACATCAATACTCACACTAGGCGTTACATCGTCAAATTTATAAATTAAGCTATGTTTTGAGACAAAAAATGAAAAAAATAATGAAAATTGAATGGTGATTTTTGTGAATAGCACTGCCCGTTTTTTTCGTTACGTTGCGAAAGAGTTAAAGTTACAATCGTGAAGTGTTCAAGTAATTGTTTATGGAGTTTAACCATCTGCATACTCATTTCAAGACAAAATGAATGTGTCAATGACACTGTAGTTTAACTTGACCGCGTGTTGTGCTCGCTGAAAAGGATAATGTTCAAAGTTTATGAAACTATTATGAAATACAAGAATTGTGATAAGTGAGAATATGTTATTTTCTGTTCCCTGTATGCGATGTTTTCAATAAAAATAATCTGAGGTGTAGACTGTACTAAATAACTGAGGGGTAGGTTAATGTGGCTCTCACAGTTAATGTATGTCAACCAAAGTTATCAAGTTACAATGAAATCCCTCCATAAATACGACCTGCAGACTGTGTTAAAGGTTTTCGGGTTTTGGGCTCGGGCAGCGGTCACGGCTGACAAATCGCATCCAAATGGGGAAGTTCTCATCTAGACATCATACGGAGTCATCCTACCAAGTTACAATGGAATCCCCCATATTAAATATGACCTGTAGACTGCACTAAAAGTTTTTGGGTTTCGGGCTTGGACAGCCGCCATGGTTGACAAATCATGACCAAAAGGGGACGCTCTCATCTAGACATTATACAGTCATCCTACCAAGTTACAATGAAATCACTTCATAAATGCGACCTGTATACTGTGCTGAAGATTTTCGGGTTTTGGGCTCGGGCAGCCATCACGGTTGACCGATCGCGACCAAATTTGCATATGAAATTTCATGACGATCGGACAAGAACTACAGGGTGGAGCCTGTGCTAAAGGAATATGTGAACAGACTCGCTGACTTCCGCACGTGTGATAGCAATAGCTTATATGGACTTTGTCAAGTTAAGCTAAAATGAAAGTGTCAATGACACTGTAGCTCAACTTGTTTAAGACATGTACATGTATAGTATGTGACACAGCAATGACAAACATCTAGGTAATGACCTGATAACAAAAGTACATGTAAAGTATTGTAACGGTCTGTACATAAATGCTGACCGTAGCCTGTAACAAATATATAGGTAAAGTATTGTAAAAGTGGGGTGACAGTTAGATGTTAAACTAGAAAGGAATCTTTGAGTCCCAGAGTGGGTCTGACTGAACCCAAAAATATTTGTTCTCATAGCACAGTGATAACAAAGGCACCACAAAACACGCGCTCCTTTCACAAGGTGATAACAAAGGTACCCCAAGAGGTTTCGTGAAGATCAGTTCATAAATACAGACTCTAGCCCGAGCCGTATTGACATGTGTACTTACTGTGTATAAGTAGCACTGAACAAATCAAAGTTCATCTAATTTGCATAATTTCTGCGCGAGAAAAAAACCTGTATTATATGTGATGTATTCCATGTTACTAAACATTCATACAGAAATTTATTCAAATCAGAACTTTCATACAGAAGTTCTGTACAAAAAACTGATTGCACTAATTTTGGTACAAAATGGCTGCTGGCAGTCATCTTGAATTTCGGACCGCATCCAAAAATACTTGTTCTCGTCCCAAGGTGATAACAAAGGTACCCAGGAAGTTTCATGAAGATCGGTTCATAAATACAGCCTCCAGCCCTAGCCATATTGACATGTGCACTACAGTGTATAAGTAGTACTGAATAAATCAAAGTTCATCTAATTTGCATAATTTCTGTACGAGAAAAAACCCGTATTATATGTGATGTATTCCATGTTACTAAACATTCATACAAAAATTTATTCAAAATCAGAGCTTTCATACAGAAGTTCTGTACAAATAACTGATTGCACTAATTTAGGAACAAAATGGCTGTTGGCGGCCATCTTGAATTTTGGACTGCACCCCAAAACACTCGTTCTCATCCCACGGTAATAACAAAGGTCCCCAAGAAGTTTTGTAAAGATCGGTTCATAAATACAGCCTCTAGCCTGAGCCGTATAGAAGTTGTGTACAATGAAAGTGTCAATGACACTGTAGCTTAACTTGTGTGTTGTGTTTGATGAAAAGGATAATGTATAAAGAGCTGGGGGTGGGTTAATATGACCTCACAGTTAATGTATGTGGCCCTCACGGTTAACGTATATCAACAAAAGTTACCAAGTTACAGTGAAATTATTCCGAAACGAGTCATCCTATCAAGTTACATTAAAATCCCTTCATAAATATGGCCTGTAGACTGTGCTAAAGGTTTTCGGGCTTCGGGCCCCTGTAGCCGTCAGTTCCCCAATTGCGTCCAAAGGGGACGTTCTCATCTAGACATTATATGAAGTCAATCTACCAAGTTACAATGAAATCCCTTCATAAATACGACCTGCAGACTGTGCTAAAGGTTTTCGGGCTTTGGGCTCTGGCAGCTATCATGGTTGAATGTTCGCAACCAAAAGGGGCCATTCTCATCTGGGCATCATCTGGAGTCATCCCACAAAGTTACAATGAAATCCCTTCATAAATATGATCTGTAGACTGTGCTCAAGGTTTTTGGGCTTCGGGCCCCTGAAGCCGTCACAGTTGACCAATATTGACCAAAAGGGGATGTCATCATCTAGGCATTATATGGAGTCAAACTTACGGGTTACAATGAAGTCCTTCCATAAATATGACCAATAGACTATGCTAAAGGTTTTGGGATTTTATGTTCGGGCAGCCATCAAGGCTGAATGATCGCGACCAAAAGGGGACGTTCTCATCTAGCCATTATTTATTTATTTAAATATCACCTGTAGACTGTGCTAAGGATTTTCGGGCTTTGGGCCCCTGTAGCCAACACAGTTGCCTAATGGTGTCCAAAAGGGGCTGTTCTCATCTAGACATTACATGAAGTCAACCTACCTAGTTACAATGAAATCCCTTCATAAATATGATCTGAAGACTGTGCTAAAGGTATTCGGGCTTTAGGCTTGGGCAGTCATCATGGTTGAATGATCGCAACCAAAAGGGGACATTCTCATCTGGACATCATATGGAGTGATCCTATGAAGTTACAATGGAATCCCTTCATAAATGTGACCTGTAGACTGTGCTCAAGATTTTCGGGCTTCAGGCACCTGTAGCCATCACAGTTGACCAACCACGACCAAAAGGGGATGTCATCATCTAGGCATTATATGGAGTCAACCTAACAAGTTACAATGAAATCCTTCCATAAATACGACCTACAGACATGCTCAAGATTTTCGGGCTTCAGGCACCTGTAGCCATCACAGTTGACCAACCACGACCAAAAGGGGATGTCATCATCTAGGCATTATATGGAGTCAACCTAACAAGTTACAATGAAATCCTTCCATAAATACGACCTACAGACATGCTAAAGGTTTTTGGGCTTGGGCAGTCATCATGGTTGAATGATCGTGACCAAAAGGAGACGTTCTCATCTGGACACTATTTGGAGTCATCCTACCAAGCTACAATGAAATCCCTTCATAATTACGACCTGTAGACTGTTCTAAAGATTTTCGGGCTTTGGGCCCCTGTAGCCAACACAGTTGCCCAATCGTGTCCAAAAGGGGACGTTCTCATCTAGACATTATATGAAGTCAACCTACCAAGTTACAATGAAATCCTTTCATAAATATGACCTGTAGACTGTGCTAAAGGTTTTCGGGCTTCGGGCTCGGGCAGCCATCATGGTTGAATGATCGCAACCAAAGGGGACAATCTCATCTGGGCATCATCTGGAGTGATTCTGCGAAGTTACAAAGAAATCCCTTCATAAATATGACCTGTAGACTGTGCTCAAGGTTTTCGGGCTTCGGGCACCTGTAGCCATCACAGTTGACCAATCACGACCAAAAGGGGATGTCATCATCTAGGCATTATATGGAGCCAACCTAACAAGTTACTATGAAATCCGTCTATAAATATAACCTTTTGCCTGTGCTAAAGGTTTTTGGGCTCGGACACCCATCAGCGCTGAATGATCACGGCCAAAATGGGACGTTCTCATCTAGACATTATTTGGAGTCATCCTACCAAGTTACAATGAAATCCCTTCATAAATATGACCTGTAGACAGTGCTAAAGGTTTTCGGGCTTCGGGCACCTTTAGCCGTCAAAGTTGCCCAAACATATCCAAATGGGGACGTTCTCATCTAGAATTATATGAAGTCAACCTACCAAGTTACAATGAAACCCCTTCATAAATATGACCTGTAGACTGTGCTTAAGGTTTTCGGGCTTCGGGCTCGGGCAGCCATCATGTTTGAATGATCGCAACCAAAGGGGACAATCTCATCTGGGCATCATCTGGAGTGATCCTACACAGTTACAATGAAATCCCTTCATAAATATGACCTGTAGACTGTGCTCAAGGTTTTCGGGCTTCGGGCACTTGCAGCCATCACAGCTGACTAATCACGACCAAAAGGGGATGTCATCATCTAGGCATTATATGGAGTCAACCTAATAGGTTACAATGAAATCCTTCCATAAATATGACCTTTTACCTATGTTAAAGGTTTTTGAGCTCGGGCACCCATCAAGGCTGAATGATCACGATCAAAATGGGACGTTCTCATCTAGACATTATTTGGAGTCATCCTACCAAGTTACAAGGAAATCCCCTCATAAATATGACCTGTAGACTGTGCTAAAGGTTTTCGGGCTTCGGGCACCTTTAGCCGTCACAGTAGCCCAATCATGTCCAAAAGGGGGCGTTCTCGTCTAGACATTATTTGAAGTTAACCTACCAAGTTACAATGAAATCCCTTCATAAATATGACCTGTAGACTGTGCTAAAGGTTTTCGGGCTTTGGGCTCGGGCAGCCATCATGGCTGAATGATCGCAACCATAGGGGACAATCTCATCTGGGCATCATCTGGAGTGATCCTAAGGAGTTACAATGAAATCCCTTCATAAATATGACCTGTGTGGACTGTGCTCAAGGTTTTCGGGCTTCGGGCACTTGTAGCCATCACAACTGACCAATCACGACCAAAAGGGGATGTCATCATCTAGGCATTATGAGTCAACCTAACAGGTTACAATGAAATCCTTCCACAAATATGACCTTTTGCCTATGCTAGAGGTTTTTGGGCTCGGGCACCCATCAAGATCTGCATGATCGCGATCAAAATGGGACGTTCTCATCAAGACATTATTTGGAGTCATCCATGTTACTAAACATTCAAACAAAAATTTATTCAAATCAGAACTTTCATACAGGAGTTCTGTACAAAAAACAGATTGCACTAACTAAAGTACAAAATGGCTGCTGGTGGCCATCTTGAATTTCGGACCGCACCCAAAACCACCCGTTCTCGTCCCACGGTGATAACAAAGGTACCCAAGAAGTTTCGTAAAGATCGGTTCATAAATACGGCCTCTAGCCCGAGCCGTATTGGCATTTGCAGTTACAGGGCTGAAAGTAACATTAAATAGATCAAAGTTAGTCTAATTGGCATAATCTATGCACGAGAAAAAACCCGTATTATATGTGTTGTATCCCATGGTACTAAACATGTACACAAAAAATTATTCAAATCAGCGCTTTCATATGGAAGTCCTGCGCAAAAATTTGATTGCACTTAATTTTGTACAAAATGACTGCCAGCGGCCGTCTTGAATTACGGACCGGACCCCAAAACACTCGTTCTCATCTCACGGTGATAACAAAGGTACCCAAGAAGTTTCGTAAAGATCGGTTCAGAAATACGGCCTCTAGCCCGAGCCGTGTGTACGACGCAATGGACGAACAGACGGCCGACGGGCCATGACAATACCCCAAATTTGGCTTCGCCAAAGTTGAGCTAAAAGTTACAAGCAGCAAATATTTCCCACAATGCAACTAGGAACTGAACCAGTTAAATAAGCTATGTCAACCAAGACTGAATTGGTTAGAATTCCTCATTACATATGGGAAAAATCTGGAGATTGGATTTTTGATATTCCAATATCAGTGTACGCGGTTAAGATCTCCGTTTCAGTATCTGTTTATTTATTGGTGTTTAAAGTCACATATTTCAGCACAATGGCTAATCATGACCACAGCATGGAGATAAAGTCAAGTCCAGTCACGGTGCCCATTTTAGAGGACTTCCACCCCAAGCGTAGGTGACTGTCATATTTTACCCATAAAATTGAGGTATTTATTTTTTATTGGCGTTTTACGTTCACTTTCAGCATCTTCGGCCATCTCATGACCGCAACATAGGGATGAAGTCAAGTTTAGCCAATGTTTTATACCTATGTTGCCCACTTTTGAGGACTTCCACCCCGGCACTGGTTATCGGATCCTATTTTACCAGTAAAACACAGTAAACCAGTACTGTTTCACTCCACTGGGTTCCCACAGGGGTCTATTGCTATATCATAACCACAGCTAAGTATAAAAACAAAGCTTAAGGCCCCAGAAATTAGATCTTCTATTTCTCAGGGCAATTTTGTAAAATTGCATGTGGGTGGTCATTTTCTTAATCATATCTTTGCCATCAAAAGTTCATATTCTTGGTTTGTTTTATGTTTTAGGCCTCATAATCTACAGCATAGCATGGCGATACATTTCGTCCCTTGAGTGCAAGAAGGCTTTACAATGCTAAAGCATTGCAAAGCAGCCTTGTTGCACTTTATACATTTTATTAACTTGTGTAAAGTATCAGACATAAACCATTTAATTATTATTTTTTTAAGTTTGCATTGGTTATAAAAAGAGAGCATGTTGCAGCCAAAATGACAGTAGGGGTGGGGGGGGGGGGGGGGCTGAGAAACACATTTTTAACTTCTTTTTAGGCCAAACCAATCATTTGTAGTGCTGCCACCTTATAGAAATCACAACAAAGGCATACAGTGTTGTTAAGCCAGTATCTATTTATCAGAGTTTAAATTCACTTTCAGCGCATATGGCTATATCATCTGTTTATTGGTGTTTAAGGGAACAGTCAGCAACTATATCATGACTGCAAGATAGGAATGAAGTCATGTTTAGAGCCTTGTACATCAAGCATAGGTTACTGAGTCCTATTTTACCAGTAAAAGAGAGGTTGTTTACCAAAGTAAACAAACACTGCTTCACTTCCTGAGGTTCCCATTGGGGAGGGTATATTACTATATCATGACTAGAACAAAGTCTACAAACAAACTTTAACTGGTAGAGTGCTGGAAGCCCATATTTGGGCTTTATTCTGAAGTGCACGTACCACAACTTAAAGACTTCATATTCTGTGGATGTTGTTCATATCACCTTTGAAGTGAAATTATTTCGACTGTTAGGATTTGCATTGTTACAATTTATGAGAGAGTGCCTATTGGCACTCTCCCATAAATTGTAACAAGGCAAATATATGTGAATAAATTTTGATGACCAAAAATAATTCAGCACTCTACCAGTTAACCAATCAATTGTAACTCTGTTGCCACCTAAGAGAAATCAGAGCATAGGCATACAGCACTGTTAATCTAATATTTATTTATTGGTGTTTAAAGTCATTTCCAGTATCTGTGGCTTTCTCATCTATTTATTAGTGTACAAGGTCACAATCAGCATCCATGACTATATCATGACTGCAACATGGGAATGAAGTAAAGTTTAGCCAATCTTGTGTTCTTTTGCTGCTCACCTTAGAGAACTTCCACCCCAGGCATAAGTTACTGGGTCCTATTTTATCAGGCAGAACTTGTTTACCACAGTAAACAAGTATTGCTGCACTTCCCAGGTTTCCCACAGACTAAATATCTGTATTATTATTTATTGGTGTTTAAGGTCACATATTTTTGCATAATGGCTAATCATGACCACAACATGAGTATCAACTAAAGACCAGGGATGGGCGTTAATAAACCATGTTGCCCATTTTAGAGAGGGTTTGCACCTCCCAAGCATTGGTGACTGGGTCCTATTTTACCAGAAAAACAGAGCCTGTTTACTGCAGTGAACAGACACTGAAATATCTGTATATTTTGCACTGTGGCCAATAGGTTTATATATTTTAATGGGAAAACCAGTAGCTGTAAACCCTTTACCCAAATCACATGATATCAAAGTTTATTATTTTGATTATTGTCTTTTTAAAATTTTTCAAAAAAATGCATATGATATGATTTTGTTGAAAATTTTGGAAATGTATATTTTGTTCAACTGTTTAATTTGTAAATTATGTGGGTGTATGTAGAGAATTTGTTAGGTAAAGGTTAAAGAGTAATTCAACAGTTTAAAAGATTTTTTTAGGCAATCAGCAAGAGTTTTGTATACAACCTACACACACACAACAGGTATCTGTAGGCAGTGGCATAGCCAGTGTGGGGGCCTCCCCCTCCCCCCCCCCCCAATTTCAGTCATGTCCCCCATGTTAACCCATATAGGGAACATCATGAGAGGGGAGGGGGGGGGGGCACCATCTCTTACGCTCACCTCCATATTGCTGCTGCAGGGCTCGAAAGATGCAGAGAATCATATTCTGTAGGCCTCCTAACTTTGATATCCTGGCTACATGCCTGTCTGTAGGTATGGTAAATGACTTTGTGTAAGGACATTATTTGTAATTAACAGAGAAACTCAATTAAGATATATCAAATTAAGATAGGTCCAGTCTAACCAGTAAGCAATGCCTGTCATCCACAACAGTGAACAAACACTACTCTACTTCCTGAGTTCCCACAGGGATAAACCCGAACTTTAACAATGAATGATAAAACTTGTTTAAAAATTGTTCATAACCAATAAGATAACTTAAGAAGACATCCTTCTCTTCAAATTTATTTGAGTTATTAGTTATTAGTAGAATGAAGGAAGTTTTATTTTTCTGAAACATTTTAGCTATCCCATTTTCATCAAGGACCGACAAACCCGGAAGAGGAATAGAATAGGTGAGTAGAGATTTTAATTCTCCCTTACACACACAAGCTGTTGTAATTTTCAATATGGTATTCCCAAACTTAACACTTTTCATAAATAATCAGGGAAAACCTTTAACCTTTTACCAAAAGCACAGGATATCAAAATTTATTATTTTAATTATTGTTTTTAAAATTAAAAAAACATTTCAACAAAACCCTATCATGTGACCCCTCACTGGAACAAGCTTGATGAGCTCGTTCCAATGAAGTCGTAACATGATATGGTTTCATTGAAATTTTTGAAATTTTTTCAGCTGCTTAATTTGTAAATTACGTGGGCGGATGTGGCCGATTTGTTATTTCTTATTTATTTATTTATTGGTGTTTAAGGTCACATATTTCTGCACAATGGCTAATCATGACCACGACTGTTTTACGGGTGGAGGAAGCCGGAGTACCCAGAGAGAACCACCGAGCAATGGTGAGCAACTGTCAGCTCCCCAACATACTAACTCCACACAAGCAGGGTTAGCATTGGTTGAAGACAGGTGCACTATAGACGTGCAGTACGCCTTAGTACACAACGTCACCGTGCCCCCACGTGGGCATTGGGGGTGAAGTGTCTTGCCCAAGGACACAATGCGATTGCCGCAGGTGGGTTTCGAACCGAGGACCTCTAGGCTTGCAGCTTGCAGGCCGATTTGTTATTTTATGGGTTTAACAAAGCTTCATCTAGAATAATTACCTTTAAATTTTGTTTTTCCAGCCATATCACACGTTGTGACTCTTCACTGGAATAAGTTTGTGGTATATTGGAAGTCAGATGGATACAGAGGTCCTCAATTTTGATGCTGTTAGTTAATTGGGCAGGGGTATAAGTAAGGGCACTGGAAGGGGGCGGAGCGACCTCCCCAGATATTTTTCCTGGTTGGGACATTTTCATATGAATCGGAAGGGGGGGGGGGGGAGGGGGGGGGGGGTTAAGGTATCACTTTCAGTATATATTGTTATTTATTCATTTATTGGTGTTTAAGGCCACACAGGCTTAAGGTCTCACTTTCAGTATATATTGTTATTTCTTTATAGGTGTTAAGATCATAGGGGGTTAAGGTCTCACTTTCAAGTATATATTATTTATTTATTGGTGTTTAAGGTCACACAAGGTTAAGGTCTCAGTCAGTATATATTGTTATTTATTTATTTGTTGATGTTTAAGATCACACATGGTTAAGATTTCGCTTGCAAAAAAATATTGTTATTTATTTATTTATTTGTGTGTAAGGTCACACATGGTTAAGGTCTCATTTTTAATATATATTGTTATTTATTCATTTATTGGTGTTTGTTTAAGGTCACATAGGGTTAAGGTCTCACTTTCAAGTATATATTATTTATTTACTTATTGGTGTTTAAGGTTACACAATGTTAAGGTCACACTTTCAGTATATATTGTTATTTATTTATTCATTGTTTAAGGTCACACAGGGTTATGGCCTTGCTTTCGGTATTTATTGTTATTTACTGGTGTTCAAGGTCACATGGGGTTAAGGTCTTGCTTTCAGTATATATTATTATTTATTTATTTATTTATTGGTGTTTATGATCACATATTTCTGCACGATTGCTAATCCTGACTGCAACATGGATATAAAGTCAAGTCCAGCCAATGATTTATACCCATGTTGCACATTTTAGAGGACTTTCACCTCAGACACTGGTGAATGGATCCTATTATACCAATAAAATAGAACCTGTTTATCACAGTAAACAAGCACTGCTTCACTTCTCTTTCTTCAGTAAATGGAAACCAATTTTATTCAAAAGTTACTGAAAATGTACTTCCTGATAATGCACAATTTTAGGCACAGGTAAAGTGGCAACTTACCAGGTTAAGTCTTGAATTTATTTAGAATTATTGCGTTATCAGCTTGTCGAGCTTATTCCAAAGAGGGGTCATAACCTATGTTTTTGAGACAAAAAATGAAAAAAAAATCAGTTATTCAAGAATTTTGTTTGCAAGTGTCATCTGCTTATCATGTTAGGTAAAGGGTTAAAAAAAAATGTCCATAATCCAGTATAAGTATTTCCATAAGTTTCTTGAATTCTGCACACTATGTAACATGCAAGCCACTAACTCTGCATTTTTACAATCTTAATCAGTGTATGTTTTCATGTAGTCTGTGATATGGCAGTTGGGAGCACCCTGGTTCAGTGGTTATGGAGCTGGAATTCAAACCGAAAGGTCCCTGGTTCGATCCCCATCAGGGGTAACTGTGTTGTGTCCTTGGGCAAGGAACTTAATCCTGATTGCCCACATTGCACTGTGTGCTAAGGCATACTGTACGTTGATGGTGCACTTGTCTTCAGCCAATGCTAACCCTGTTTGTGTGCAGTTAGTATGTTTGGTAGTCTGACAGTTGCTTGTCACTGCTCAGTGGTTCTCTCTCACGGTACTCCGGCTTCCCCATCTGTAAAACTGTCCAACATGAGGGGACCCCCATTGAAAGTGTCATTAAACCCCAAAAAATAAACAAATAAATAAATATGGCAGTTATCAATTTTTATAACCAGAAAGTGTGACTAACCCTGTGCATTGCACAGGCTTGGTCACACTTTATGGTTATAAAAATTTTTCATTATTAGCTGAGCAACTAACCCTGTGTACTGTACAGCCTTAGAGTAAATCTCATCAAAAGCAACTCTTTACCCAAAATGGCCAAAAGAAGCCAGTAATATTCTCAAAAGGCATTCAAACTTGCTCAAGACCCCCTTATTGGTGTGAGCTTGTCATAAGTGTAATCTCCGACAGTGAATGAGCTTATATACTCACATTATAGGTCATTTGTGCTAAATGACACATTATTGTCAATGTTCGTTCTTGGGAGAGTTCCCCAAAAGAAATGATGTAAGAAATGTTCAGATAGCTGGAAAATTGAGCAGCTATTTATTTATTTGTGTTTAAGGTCACATATTTCTGCTTAATGGCTAATCGTGACCACAACAGATAAAGTCAAGTTTAGTCAATCATTTATATCCATGTTGCCCATTTTACACGACTTCAACCCCAAGCATTGGTGATTCGATCCTATTTTATGAGTAAAACACAGCTTCTTTACCACAGTAAACAAGCATGACTTCACATCCTTGGGTTCCCACTGGGAAATTGAGCAGCTGAGGTCCCCAAAAGCATCACTTGTGAGAGAGGGACAGCCCATCCTACCCCTTACCACATGAGGACTCTATAGTTGCCAACATGTACAATGTCAAAAAATTGTTTCTTTGCAATGAAAGTAGAGAAATCATCAAAAGGCAAGTTATCCCTTAATTTAGGCCCGTTTGTGCACTTTATGGTACTTCCTGTGACTAAACATGTAGACAAACAGATATTCAAGGTTGTAAAAAGCTAGAGATAACTAATTCCAGAAGTTAATTTAATTTGTCTACACATTCAGGCTTCGGCAAAAGATTTTTGTTCACCTATATTTTGCCACAGAAGATATAGGGCAACAGAGACCAATGGCAGGACTGTTTACTCAAGTTGCTCCCAGTGCAATGGAACCCTATTAATTGAACTGCCACTTTGCCAATGAAAATTATTCAGTTAATAGGAATATTCAATTAACAGGGATTTGGTCACTTGTCTGCATTCTAAAGATAAACTGAACATTTATCCGTATTTATTTATTTATTTATTTATTGGTGTTTAAAATCACATACTTTTGCACAATGAATTGCCCGTTTTAGAGGACTTCCACCCCAAGCAATGGTAACTGGGTCCTATTCTACCAGTAAAACAGGAGCTCTGTCAAACAAGATATAATAGATTAAATGCCTGTATTGGATGCAGAGATGTCTATAAACAAGGGGAATTCAGAGACTGTCAGGGGAATTTCTCGACATATTTCAAGATTTTTATTCAATTAACAAGATTTTACTCTATAATCTGTATACAATTAAGACGTTAAATTTGTACTGAAGGTATTGTAAATGGTTTGGTGTTTGGAAGTTATATTCAATCAACATGGTTATTCAAGAGATACAGTGGAGCCCACTTAATTGGATATCTCTTAACTGAATAACCCTGTTAATTGAATATAATTTCCCAACACAAAACCATTTACCATACCACCAGTACAAATTTGACCTGTTAATTGAAAATAGGTTAAAGTGTAATCTCCTGCTAATTGAATAAAAAATCTTGTAAAATGTCGAGAAATTACCATGACTCTCCCCAGTTTTCCTTTGTTTATAGACCTACTTGGCTTCGTAACACCAATACAGGCTTTTAATCTATTATATCTTGTTTGACAGAGCTCATGGAGCTCTGTCAAACAAGATATAATAGAATAAATGCTAAGTTTATCTCTAGAATACAGGAATGTGACACTGTCCCTGTTAATTGAATACTCTGGTTAATCAAATAATTTTCATTGGCAAAGTAGCTATTCAATTAACAGGGTTCCACTATATTCAGTTTTGTGGGCTCCACTGTATTAACACCTGAACTCTTCTAGAATCATAAACTCTTTTTTATATTGACAATAATACTTTCAACATTGGCAGTGAACTGCTGTGATGTAATATGCTGTTAGAAAGGGTTGAGCCCTTTCCAACAGTGTATTACAACACAGCATGTCAGCTTTTTGAAGGAAACTCCTGAAGCAAGCTGCTGAATTACGATTCACTCATCTCAGCATTTACACTAACAAGGCCGGATAAATCAGAATCGCCATGTTTTCCAAGCTGAAAAAAATCTGAGAAAGGATGGTCTGAAACATGGGCTGTCTCAAACAAGTTAGGGTAACCTCTTTTCATCATAATTTCCAATTAAAATAGGCCTTTCACATTTTAATTTATTTATTGGTGTTTAAGTTCGCTTTCAGCATTACTGGCTACATCATGACCACGACATTGGTATGAGGTAAAAATTAGCCAATCGTTTATATGTATGCTGCCCTCTTTAGAGGACTTCCACCCTGCACCTCTGCACATTGGTTCCTGGGCTTATTTGTAAGTCATGCAGTAAACAAGCACTGCTCCACTCCCCGGTGTTCTCAAGGGGTTCATATTTTTTAATGTCTTCAATATATGTAATAAGAATTCTACTGGACACAAATAACTGTGTCTTCAAGTCAATCAACTTTGCTGAATCACTATTTTCTTCCGTGTACCCTGACTGAATTGACAGTATTTCTATTGGATGAATTTTCTTTATGACGTGGCATGAAATATGAAAAAAACAAAACAATGGTATGCCGTTAGTAAATTTGATCAACAGGATGGGCTGATTTTGAGTTGGTTCTTGACGTGTATTTACCCTGTATGTAATATGTCCTGGTTGACCCTGTTCCTATAGCACAATGAAAATCGATCCGTGCTATCCACAAACAGTTCCATCAAACGTTTTTTTCCAATATATGCCTCAAAACATATTTTATATCCCCTTGTTGAAGCAACTCATTGAGCTTGTTCCAATGAGAGGTCATAAGCTATGTTTTTGAGGCAAAAACACAACGCATTTCCAGTGAGGGGTTACAGAACTGCCACCGTGGACTGGTCACTTTCCAAGAGTGGGCAATATTTCCACGGCCGCAATAATATTAGACAAACACTAATTATAGGAATAATTATCAAAATTTTAATTAATGAAGCACTGGGTACAAACCAGTGCTTTATTAATTAAAATTTTGCTGATGCTGTTTTTAATTACCTGATATTATTTATTTATTGGTGTTTAAGGCCACACACTTCTGCACAATGGCTAATCATGACCACAACATGGAGATAAAGTCAATGTCAGTCAATTATTTATACCCCATGTTGCCTATTTTAGAGGACTCGCACCCCAAGCATTATTGACTGGGTCCTATTTTACCAGTGAAAAAGAGCTTGTTTACTACAGTAAACAAGCATTGCTTCACTTCCCGGGGTTCCCATGGGGGAATTACCTGGGAAATGCCTGCCCACTTGTGGATTATGACCAGTTCATGGTAACTGTACTGTATTAGTTACGTTTTTAGAGGAAAAATGATTTTTTTTTTGTTTTGTGTTAGGTAGTTAAAGGGTTGATTGTCTCTGTTCTGTTATGAAATTTACACTGATAAAATTACTTGTATCTTTGTCTTTGATGAAATGCCCTTCTGTGAAATACTATTGGAAAGATATTTCTGAGCCCAATAAAGGCATCATAGAGAACTAGTGACAGTACTTTCTCTATTCGACTTTGCTTTGGCACAGGTGATGCTAACCCTTTACTTATGAATTGGCAGCATTCATCTGTGTAATTTCTAAATGGAGTAATCGAAAAAATTATTTTTCCAAAAATTTCAACAAAACTATTTAGAACCAGCTCGTCGACCTCATTCTTATGGAGGCGTCACATGATATGGTTTTCTTGAAATTTTGTGAAAAATTAGAAAAAAAAGATTTAAAATAATTTTGATATAGTGCATGTTGGGTAAAGAGTTACCCCTTTACCACACATTCAATGAATAGCACCAGAGATTGTAGTAGGGGCTAAATAAAAATAAAAAAAAAAACCGGAAAGTAAAGTGAGTGATGCACAGCAACATGTGCATCCCAAGACTGGGAGTCTGGGGGCCTGCCTCGGGCCTCAGAAACTCTTGGGGTAAACATGCAATTTCCTGCATTCGAGAGCATTCAAAAAAATAGCTTAAGATCCCTCATTGGAACAAGCTCAATGTTCACTTTATACCCAATACGATATCAAAACTTTTTAGTTTTATTATTTTTTTTCAAATTTATAAAAAAAAAAAATTCAACAAAATCATATCATGTGACTAACCACTCAGGATGAGCTCGTTCTAATGAGTGGTCATGTGATAATGGTGTTGTTGGAATTTTTTCAAAAATAATTTTCTTTCAACAGCTGAACTTGGAAATTATGTAGGTGTGTGCAGCTGATTAGTCAGGTAAAGGGTTATGGCAGCATTTTGATACAAAGTTTTACAAAGGTATCTGAATCATTAGTCATGTTACCTGTGCTGGAGACAATATCATGATGACATAGCAAAAATATAAACAAACAGATCAAAACACTCCGTAATTCATTTGAAGTTCCTGAATAAAAAGTATTTTGGTACATGTATGGAAAAAACTCTGTCCACTCTCAGATAAAATGGAAAAAACTCTGTCCACTCTCAGATAAAATTTAATCTATGTTCCTGAAGGCCCACAACATAGATCTTCTGTTTCTCAGGGCATTTTTTGTAAAATTGCATGTGGGCAGGTGTTGTTTAATTTTATTTTTGTAATTATTTCTTTGCCATCAAAAGTTCACATTCTTGGTTTGTTTTATGTTTTAGGCCTTATAATCTACACAATAGCATGGGTGGTGGTGTATTTTGTCCTTTGAGTGCAACAAGGCTTTGCAATGCCAAAGCATTGCAAAGCCTTCTTGCACTCAAGGGACAAATTTATCAATTTTATTTACTTGGGTAAAATATCAGACATAAGGCCAAACAAAATTAAATAATCCATTTTCAGGCAATTTTGTTTTAAAACGAATGAGGAAGGGCATTTTTTTTTTTATTCCTCATGGAATGGTCGCAGATGCCTAAAATCCAGTTGTGAGAGCTTAAAATTAAATACTAGAGCTTCCATGTTCCATAACTTTAATACACACCTATTACTTTTCCTCCAGTTCCATATTTACATACAGATTTCCATTGACAGACTATTTTTTCACTCTGACATCATGGGTCCATCAAAAGAACTAAACTCGGCCTATTTTCATAATCAGCCAATCAAAATGAAGTATTTTGGCCTAGAGCAATTTGGAAGCTATATGGTGACAGTTGATAAATCAAAAGTCAATTCGATATTTTTTTTGTTCAAAATCCACCAAAATTAACAGAAAATTAAACTTATTCTATAAATGGGGAGTGATTTTATAACACTTATGTTCAGACTTGGAAGTGACTATCTCTCAGATAATGGCAGCCAATTTCTTACAAATATGAATAAATAACCAATTTGGACACAGTTTTCATTTATATTTTTCTGTTTGACAGTTTTAATAGTGAAGGAATTAACAGAATCACCAAGCAGTGGCATGCAATTATAAGACTCTCCAAAAAGAAGAGCAGGCAGTGGTTAAATGCATGTGCATCATCAACGTGCAGTGTGCCTCAGTACACAGTGCCACCATGCCCCCAAAGGCAATTAGGATTAAGTAGCTTATTCATGAATGATTAATCTCAATCCGTTAGTTTAGATGTGTTGATACTGCATTATAAGTTATTGTGAGAAACTGATGGTGGCATGATCTGAGGTTTGTGGCTTGGAGTTTATGTTCAACTGAGATGAGTACATGTTCCA
The DNA here is from genome assembly GCA_031216915.1 of Pictodentalium vernedei. Lineage (NCBI taxonomy): Eukaryota > Metazoa > Mollusca > Scaphopoda > Dentaliida > Dentaliidae > Pictodentalium > Pictodentalium vernedei. The sequence continues at coordinate 324,615,984 of CM062296.1, read as the reverse complement.
ATAAGACTCTACCCATAGTCCAAAACCCACGTCATCAAATGAACAAGGCAGCTTTTAACAATAACCAGTTTAGTAAATAAATAGACAGAACGTGATGTGTGTTTGAATCGGTGGATGTTTTACATAATGAGTTGGAATGGCGTAGTAATAATTATGATTACGCCTTTCCAACGAGTTATGTAAAACACCCACCAATTCAAACACACATCACGTTCTGTGTTTATTACACAACCCATGCATTAAAATTCATTTAAATAAACAAATTTCAATCCCGATGTTGAAACCCAAAGGTGAAGAGTTTGTTTTAACTGAAGCTGTACTGATCATATGGATCGATAAAAAATCAAAACGTTTTCAGAACCACGGTTTGTTGAAATTCATATCGCTGTTTACTAACAGTAATAGCCACCAAATGGTTAGGCGTGAATGGGCTGGTGCCCATTCACGCCTAACCATTTGGTGGCTATTACTGTTAGTAAAAATGTAGGTACAAATATGTGCAGATTTGCAAAACAGCTGGGAGAAACATTTTTAAAAGAAGTTCGAAGCATGTCAAGATGTACAAAGATTTACTGAAATAAAGTTGACCAATTTAGATATAATGGGATCCACAAAACGAGAAGGCCACGGGACTGGGTTAATGTTCCGGTTGGAAATGATTGGGTTTTTTAAAAATATTATCTCATTTCTGTCAGATTTTTTGTGAACCGACTTTATTTTGCTTTGGACGTTTTCATTTTCACACTATGCAACAGACGGTCAATGATTGTATAACGAAATATGGAAACCTTTCCGGCTTGTATATCACCCGTTGAATACAGAATCATTTATATCGTAGCGGCAATTTCGTTGAATACAAGGGTTTAAAGTTTAATGGAGTATTTATTTATTTATTGGTGTTTTAAGGTCACATATTTCTGCACAATGGCTAACTATGACCGTGACAGTTTTACAGGTGGAGGAAGCCGGAGTACCCGGAGAGAACCACCGAGCAACAGCGAGCAACTGTCAGCTCCCCAACATACCAACTCCATACAAGCAGGGTTAGCATTGGTTGAAGACAGGTGCATCATCGACGTGCAGTACGCCTTAGTACACAGCATCACCGTGCCCCCACGTGGGCAATGGGGGTGAAGTGTCTTGCCCAAGGACACAACGCGGTTGCCGCAGGTGGGATTCGAACCGAGGACCTCTCGGCTTGCAGCCTGCACCTCTACCTACTGAGCCACCGCACCCCCCAGTTTAATGGATGTGTAATAAACCTCTTGTGTACCCTACAACATCACTGGATAAATAATCAATAAATCACTCAAAGGTCGAGGCTACTCCATCTCAGATTTGTAATTTAAATGACATTTCACTCGGAACATCATCTGCAGCAAGTGCAAATGAAAGTATCAATGACACTGTAGCTCAACTTGTGAAAGATATGTACATGTATAGTATGTGACATAGCAATGACACAGATCTAGGTAATGACCTGATAACAAAGGTACATGTAAAGTATTGTAAAGGTCTGTACATAAATACTGACCGTAGCCTGTAACAAAAGTACAGGTAAAGTAATTTGCATAATTTATGCACGAGAAAAAAACCTGTATTATATGTGATGTATTCCATGTTACTAAACATTCATACAGATATTTATTCAAAACAGAACCTTCATATAGATGTTCTGTACAAAAAAACTGATTGCACCTAATTTTGATATATAATGGCCTTAGTCAGCCATCTTGAATGTCGGACCGCATACAAGAACACTCGTTCTCATCCCAAGGTGATAACAAAGGTACCCATGAAGTTTTGTGAAGATCGGTTCATAAATGCAGCCTCTAGCCCAAGCCGCATTGACATGTGCACTTACTGTGTATACGTAGCACTGAATAAATCGAAGTTCATCTAATTTGCATAATTTCTGCATCAGAAAAAAACCTGTATTATATGTGATGTATTCCATGTTACTAAACATTCATTCTGAACTTTATTCAAATCAGAACCTTTATATAGCAGTTCTGCACAAAAAACTGATTGTACCTAATTTCAGTACAAAATGGCTGCCGGCAGCCATCTTGAATTTTGGACCACACCCCAAAACACTCGTTCTCTTCCCAAGTTGATAACAAAGGCACCCAAGAAGTTTCTTGAAGATCGGTTCATAAATACTGCCTCTAGCCTAAGTCATATTAACATGTGCACTTAAGTACTGTGTATAAGTAGCACTGAATAAATCAAAGTTCATCTAATTTGCATAATTTCTGCATGAGAAAAAAAACGGTATTATATGTGATGTATTCCATGTTACTAAACATTCATTCAAAACTTTATTCAAATCAGAACATTCATATAGAAGTTCTGTACAGAAAACTGATTGTACCTAATTTCGGTACAAAATTGCCGCTGGCAGCCATCTTGAATTTTGGACCGCACCCAAAAACACCCGTTCTCATCCCAAGGAGATAACAAAGGTACCCAAGAAGTTTCATGAAGATCAGTTCATAAATACAACCCCTAGCCTGAGATGTATTGACATATTTACTTTCTGTGTATAAGTAGCACTGAATAAACCAAAGTTCATCTAATTTGCATAATTTATGCACGAGAAAAAAGACTGTATTATATGTGATGTATTCCATGTTACTAAACATTCATACAAAAATTTATTCAAATCAGAACTTTCATACAGGAGTTCTGTACAAAAAACTGATTGCACTAATTTCGGTACAAAATCACTGCTGGCAGCCATCTTGAATTTTGGACCGCACCCAAAAACACTTCTTCTCATCCCACGGTGATAACAAAGGTACCCAAGAAGTTTCATAAAGATTGGTTCATAAATGCGACCTCTGAATTGTTCATGGACAGACGAACCATGACAAAACCTCAAATTTGATTACGTCAAAGTTGAGCTAAAAATCGGGTGAGGATGTGGCCTGTAGGGTGTGCTGAAGGAATTGTTGACAATTGATATGCCACATCCAAGATGGCTGCTGGAACGAAATTTAGAAAAATTTGATAGCCCCATCTGGATATGACACCAAAGCTACATATGAAATTTGAAAAAGACTGGGTGAGACAAGTGACCCGAACGGTGTGCTAATAGAATTATTGACAATTTATGTGCCAAATCCAAGATGGCTGCTGGCGGCCATGTTTTTCAATGAAACTCGTAAAAAATTAATAGCTCCCATCTAGACATCACACCAAAGCAACATATGAAATTTGAAGAAGATTGGGTGAAAGATGCAGCCTGAAGGATGTGGCAATGGAATTGTTGACAATTTATGTGCCAAATCCAAGATGGCCATGTTTTTCAACTATGAAACATTTGATAGCACCCATCTAGACAACACACCAAAGTTATATTTAAAATTTGAAAAAGACCGGGTAAGAAATGTGGTCTGTAGGGTGTGCTAATGGAATTGTTGACAATTTATGTGCCAAATCTAAGATGGCAAATGGTGGCCATATTTTTCAACAAAATGCAGAAAAATTCAATAGTTCCCATCTAGACAGTGCCCCAAAGTCACATATGAAATTTGGAACTGATCGGGTGAGAGCTGCAGCCTGTTGGGTATGCTAAAGGAATGGTGGATGGATAGAGGAACATACATATGGACAGACAGACAGATCACAACCTATCCCATCAGCCCATACTTTTGTTCTATTTCCCTTTGCCCCTTACTGGATCTGGCTGATCTGTCTCAACAACTCAACAGAATCCGACGACCCAGATCAGCCATCTGTTGTAAAATCTATATATCACATCTCTAAAGCAACAGTTGGTTACCTTGAATTTTCACTTTATTTCTTTATGAACCTAGGTCATGGAAGCTCAATGGAAATGTGTAGGTGTGGAGGAAACAAACAACAAAGACAAAGCAGATAGATCCTACTTTGGCCCATAGGGATAAAAACTGACCCAACAGACATGCCATTACCTTGATTTCAAAGTCTTGATGAATGCAACAAAAGGTGTGTTTGTGTGAGGAAAGGAGGGCATCAATAAATGTACAGTGGAGTCATTTTTTTGAATAGCCACTTTGTTAAAAATATTCAGTTAACAGGAGTATTCAATTAAAAGGAATCTGATCATTTTCTGCTATTTTATTGATAAACTGAGCATTTAATCTATAATATTTTGTTTGTAGTGTTGAAACGATTAGCCGACTAATCAACGTTGATGCGATTATTAAATTAGTTGATCCCAAAATCTGCTAGTCGATTAGTCAGAACATCCGCCCCAACCATACACCATACCCTTAAATTCTCCCAACATTGTTGCGAAGATCACAAGTCAACTCCGGAGATCAAGATGCATCCCACGGAAATAGAGCGTTTGATGTTTCTGATTGCCTGATTAAAAACCCTAGTGGGCCTACTGACCAAGGAATAAGCCCGGAGGTGCGTGAAGTAAACAATATATGGATGAGCTTATTCTCGAGGGAGCAGACTGCAGGAAAATTAGGACCCAAAGTTGACACGAACATCAATTTGTTGACCTGGTACTGGCAAGTTTGAAATGTCTTACAGAAACATCAAAGACATATTATGGAAGAGCACATACCAGTTTGTAATTGTATTTGGAACAATTTGTAATCACTAAAGAACCAATTATAAAACCCATGTGCTTTTATTTTCATTTTGTAAATGGATGTGGTCAAATTCCTGGAAATCTGAGAGTTTCAGGGAAAATGAAAGTGAAACTAGCTTTTCTATGAACTGCAACTGATTTTTAAGGAAACCCAATCAGGTCAGGTGATGATTTTTAAAGCAGACAATATGGAAATTAGTAGGCGTGTTCGATGTATGCATAATTATGGACAGGCGAGAGGTTAAGTCGTAACGCAAAAAGTTGTGTTCTGTGTGCAGTTGTTGACAGACTGCTGTGGGCGTTAACTTGCTTAATTTTTGACAGGCGACAGGTTTCTTAGGCATGCGTAAACAACAATTCCTTTTTTTTGACATTCAATGGGAAGGAAGGAATGAAAAAAAAAAACAACCTGAATAATGATTCATTTTAATAAAATATCAGTGGCTATATTGAGAGAAAAAATGATTTTAAACACTGAAGCTACCAACATTAATTCTCTCTGGAAACTGAGAGAGGTTTGGGGGACTTTGAAATCTTCACTCTCCATTTTGTCATTGCAAGTATTACTGTTAGTTTTAACCAGGGAAGAGCCGTTCTACACGTGTTTGATAACAATAATATGGGGCTTCGACTAGTCGATTAGTAATCATTTACTGCCAGCGACTAGTCAATTCCTTAAAATCACTAATCGTTTCAACACTATATGTTTGACAGAGCTTGTGGAGCTCTGTCAAATGAGATACAATAGACTGAATACTTACTTTGGATGCACAGAGGCTGAAAATGTCCTTAACTCTTTACCCAACGCAATGGCCAAAATCGGCCAGTGCTATTCTAAAAAATCGCCAATTAGTTTTCATTATTTTTTATATCAAAAACATAGGTTATGATCCCTCATTGGAACGAGCTCATTGTGCTCGTTCCAATGAGGGGTCATAACCTATGTTTTTGAGACAAAAAATTAGTTATTCAAAAATTGTATTTGCAAGTGTCGTCTGCTTTTCATGTTAGGTAAAGGGTTAACAGGGTGAGGAGATAGGAGGTTTGTTAGAGTATTTATTCAACATTTTGAGTTTTATTCAATTATTTACTCTTACCTCTATACACATGTAACAGGTCAAATTTGCATGGAAGGTATGGTAAATGGTTTGGTGTTCGGAAGTTATATGCAATGAACAGGGATATTCAAATTCAACTAGTTGAGTGCTGGATGTCCATCTTTGGGTTTTATTTTGAAGTACAGGAGCTACAACTTAAAGGCTTTTTATCATGAGGATTGGCTTTGTGTTATATTTTAAGTAAAATTATTTAGTCTGTATGTACTTACCTTGTGACAATTTATGGTCAACTAGCTGCAGGCACTCTCCTATTAATTGTGAGTTGTGAACAAATTTTGATAACAAAAAATAATTTAGCAGTGTACTAAGTTAAGAGATATCCAATTTTATTACATGCCTGTTCTATGTAATCCCCATCTACAGCAACACTAAACCATGCAGAAAATAAAAATTTGTTCACTGACTATTTTTAAATAGAAGCGAAATTTCACTGGAATTTTCTACAAATCGTGCAACGCAATTACCATCTGAATCGCTAGTGAGAGCTGAAAATCTTCCCCTGAATTCCAATGTGTTCTATGTGCCAGTAGGCACATAGAACACATGGGAACTAAGGGATGAAATAGTAACATGGGTTCCCCTTGCAGATTTGGTTGGTGATAAAATGTGTTCTTTTTGTTGATAGTTGTCAAATGAATTGCTGGGTGTCCTTCTAATAATTGTTTTTATAGGTGTGAAGGCATGAACAGAGAATGAAACACACATGTGAATGGGTTAATCGATATGGCACTTGTGCCATCATGCCATATCAATTAACCCATTCACACCTGTGTCGTTCTGTGTATTTTTGGTAGTGAAATTTTCTTTGTGCATCTTTACCTTATTACGTTTTAAGGGAGAGTGCCTATAGGTAAATCCTAACAGATAAAATAATATCATTTCAAAGATAATATGAAGCACATCCACAGAATATTAAGCCTTTAAATTGCAGTACCCGCATTTCAGAATAAAGCCCAAATATGGGGTTCCTGCACTCTACTAGTTAATGTAGTTTCTAGAATTCTTAATCTATGGAAAATCACATGGAGCAAAAACAAAACTCAATTCACTGTAACTATATGGATTCCTCCTGAAAGTCTGTCAGTTGAAACTCATCTAGAGCTGTTCATGATTTTTTTTACAGAATTACAAAGATCAGCTTACTAATAAATCCACTTTATTGATCAGCCTTAGATATAGACCTTTTCTAAAGTTTGTGCTGGGATGGGGGGGGGGGAGCAGGTGGTTCCAGTCTGATTTTGTCCAGTCACACCCAGAAATAACACACTGTTAAACTAACAGTATTGTCAAACATCTGCTGTTTAGGAGCAGCATTAAACAGTACAGGGTAAACTGAGTAAAGTGAGTGACTGTACTGCACTGATCCGAGTGCACAGGTAGGCCAGTAGTCAAACTCAGAGCCCTACAATGAGAATCATTCAATTGTCAAGCACAACATACCCATTACTAATAAACAGTAAACCTGCTATATTAAACACCAAGCACTTAAATGACTTGATAAAATGAATCTACTTATGCTGGCTCAAGGATATAAAGAAAACATACAAACCACAACCACATATTTGGCACAAGGCCACAACAGACCAGCCAGTTTGGACACAAAAGGGGAAAGGTGGGCACTAATCCCCCCCCCAACATTTATTTATCAGCAATATGAATATAAATTCAAGTCCAGCCTATTGTTTATACCCATGTTGCACATTTTAGAGGACTTTCACCCCAGGCATTGGTTACCAGGTCTTATTTTACCAGGAAAACAGAGCCTGTTTACCATAATAAACAAGCACTGCTTCACTTTTGGGGTTCCCATAGGGATTCCAGAACCAGTTTCTAGTACTTTTTTGTATGGGTCCAAAATGGGAAAGGGGAGGTAACCCCCCTCCAACCCAGTATTGGCACTGAAGAACAACAATTGCACTCAGTTAACTACTGAATTCAAACATTACTTGCACAAAATATTCTCATTCAACACAAGTTAACAGCTGACCAACCTTTGGTTAACTTTCAACACACTGGTTATACACTGAGTTTGACAATCCTTTATATCTTGTTTAACCTTTTACCAAATGCACACAATATTAAAATTTGTTATTTTAATATTTTTTTTCAAATTTTTAAAAAAGTGCCAACAAAACCATATCATGTGAAAACTCAATGGAACGAGCTCAGCGAGTTCGTTCCAATGAATGGTCACATGATAGAGATTTGTAGAAATTGTTTGAAAAGTAATTTAATTTCGTTGCTCAATTTGTTATTTATGCGGGCAGATGCAGCCAATTCATTAGGTAAAGGGTTAACTAGAAGAGACTGACTGGTTTTACACTTCATACTGTTTCACCATGTTATAGTGATATATGCTGATGCAACATAAAGCACCAATAAATAAATAAAAAAAAAATAAACAAATAAACTGGAAGAGTTCTAAATTATTTTTCAAAGGATATTTGTAGTGCCTAAAAAAAAATAAAAATCTGTTTCTCAGGCCTTCTTGTATGGTCCTTTTGGCTGCCGCATGCTCTCTTTTTATACCCAATATAAACTTTAAAAAAATAAAAATTAAATGGTTTATGTCTGATATTGTACCCAAGTTAAATTTTTGTTTATAAATTGGTCCCTTGAGTGCAAGAAGGCTTTGCAATGTTTTAGCATTGCAAAGCCTTCTTGCTCTCAAGGGATGAAATACACCACCACCCATGCTATTCTGTAGATTATGAGGCCTAAAACATGAACCAAGAACATGAACTTTTGATGGCAAAGAAATAATTACAGAAATAAACAATAAAATAGAGATGGTCTGTCACCCGGTTTACCCCCACCGTGGCATACCGCATAGTGTGGGTGACTGAAAAGGGTCATTCAAAAAACAAATCCAATATGGCCGCCAGTCGGCCATCTTGAATCCGATCGGGAAAAAGAATATGTCATGCACTGCTCCTCATCATGTTGATCATTTTGGTAAAGTTTCATGAAAATGCGACTAAAACTGTGAAAGTAGTTCGCTCCACAAGTATTTTGCAAAATCCAATATGGCCTCCAGTCGGTCATCTTGAATCCGATCTGGAAGATCTGATCTTGAAAAGATTTATGTCACACACTGCTCATCATCATGTCGATCAATTTATATTGTGTTTCATGAAAATGCAGCAAAAACTGTAGAAGAAGTTTGCTGCACAAGTATTTTGTAAAAATCAATATGGCTGGCAGTCGGCCATCTTGAATCTGATCTGAATTTGATCATCATGTTGATCATTTTTGTGAAGTTTCATGAAAATGCAACTAAAACTGTGGAAGTAGTTCGCTCCACAAGTTTACATGTGCAACAGACTGATGACGACGACAGACAGACTGACCAACGGACAAGTTGACTTCTATATACTCCTCCTTGTTTTGTGGGGGTACAAAAACCGCTTGCCCACATGCAATTTTACAAATAATGACCTGAGAAACAGAAGATCTACTTTGTGTGGCCTAAAATGCGTATATTTTTCAACTACCAGAGAGAGCCTTAGTTTAGCAAGGTTTTTTTCATTAATCCTTAAAGGTGCAATTCTGACTTTTGATGAACTTTTACTGCCACAAAACAGGTACTCCGGTCAAGATGCAGAGTTTCGGGCAAATTTCAATTTACAACCAAAGTATCTTGACAGTTGTTTCTAGGCAAGTCTTGGCTGCCCATTCAGACAGCCAATACTTACCTTGAAACAAACGCGAAACCACAGGATGTAGACTTAAAGTGCAGTAAAATGTATTTTCAGGTCATTAAGGCCACACAAAGTAGATCTTCTGTTTCTCAGGCCATTATTTGTAATATTGCATGCAGGCGAGCGGTTTTTTATTTTATTTTATTGTTTATTTCTGTAATTATTTCTTTGCCATCAAAAGTTCATGTTCTTGGTTTATGTTTGAGGCCTCATAATCTACAGAATAACATGGGTGGTGTATTTTGTCCCTTGAGAGCAAGAAGGCTTTGCAATGTTGCAAAGCCTTCTTGCACTCAAGGGACAAATTTATCACTTTTTTTAACTTGGGTAAAATATCAGACATAAACCATTTAATTATTATTTTTTTTAAGTTTACACTGGTTATAAATAGAGAGCATGCGGCAGCCAAAAGGACCATGCAGGAGGGCCTGAGAAACAGATTTTTAATTTTTTAGGCCTCATGGTTAATAATTGTTTTGTTACAATTCATAGGAGACTACCAAATGGCACTCTCTAATTAATTGTTACAAAACAATTTTATATTAACATTTTTTGTCTACTGCTTAACAAATAACAATGCATACAGTATATTGCCACTAAGGTGGCTTGCAGCACTTTTCGAGAGAACCTTGATAATGGCTCCTAGCATACAACCAGTCAAGAGTGTTTGTATGGTTCTGTTACACCTTTACCTAACACAACTAGGGGCTGACACTTGCACAGAAATTTCTGCCTGCAAATCTGAAATTTTGGATCGATTTGAATCCCAAATCAGAATAGCAGAAGATTCTGAAAAGAATCAAATCTTGAATCAAATCTCATGGCGCATTAAGATGTAAAATATTTTACCTTCTCAAAATCGTAAATATTGCTAGTCTCCACTCAAGTATTGTATTCAATGGCAACTCATCTGTTTGGGCAAGTCAATCAAAATGTAGAATATTCAGGAATGGAATAAAAGTAGTTCTGAAGCAGAACTTCCTTATCCTCTTCTTCTATCATGAGGTCTCCTGTACAGGAGACCTTATGATAGAAAAAGAGTTGAGATGAGACATGTAGTTAGATTTTGAGAACTTGCAGACGATTCAAAAATTTTCGAATCAACACAACTCACCTCAAATTATATCATTGTAATGATTTTGAATTGAACAAAATTTTGAAGGTTCTCAGGGCTGTATTGAAATACTAAATTATTTTCATTTTTTGCCTCCCAACACATATCTCACTGCTCCCTCGCTGAAACAAACTTGTTCCAATGAGGAGACACAAGCTGTGTCATGGAGGCAAAAATAAAAAAAAAAAAAAAAAAAATGTGAATGGTGATATTTGTACTGACTATGCAAATAAGATTGTTATGTTAGGTAAAAGGATACGGTAGTTATAATTAACTATAAAATGCTTGCATTTCAAGTTTGGAGAGCAGATCTATTCGTACATTAGAGGAATTTTCTGTCTGTTGCAAAACAAATTCTGGCGTAACTGAACAGTTTCAGTTTTTGAACCAAACACAAAGCTTATGACACCTCTATGAAATTGTCTGAATGAGTTCTTCCAATGAAGGGCAGTAAGCTATGTTTTCTAAACAAACACTAAAAAATTCCACTTATGTCAATAACCACTGCTTACAATAAATATCCCCAAAACTTCAAAGCAGCTCTCAGGCCACCAGTCAAATTCTCTAAGGAATCCAAATGTTGTTATGGGATATTTATTTACCCACTTTTCAAGGAAATTTGCATATAGATAACCATTGGTGTAATGTGATGTCCTTTTAACTCACAAACATACACAGATATTCTTTAGTACTGCAGTTATAGATATTTCAGTCAATAAGTATTCAATTCACATTGACACCATCAAGATATTAACACAGTTAGTGGAACTATGTGACATAATGATAAAACTATGTCTGTGATGAGTCATCATTCCTATTGGTAATGTCATCAAAACTTTGGCAAAATTTAGACTTGACTGTGCAACAATTCTTCAGTTCATTTTAAGGAAATGAATGTTTATGGCATTTTTTAGATACAATCATCTGGAATATTTTAGTTAGTCAGAAAAGTGAACCATAGGTTCACTTTTCTGACTAACTGAAATATATCAGACAAGTGAATCTAAACACAGGAAATGAACTATTCAAGGGCTAGACTAGTTCCTGCCCATAACAGGATAGAAGTCCTAAAATATTAGACTGGTGGCAAGCCTGAAATAAGCAATAAGTCATTTGAGGAATGGGGTCCCCAGAGGGTGAATTTGGTGATGTCATTCCATGCAGTGGGCTAGAATCTCCCAATTTACACACAAAATTTAGTGATGATCGGACAAGAACTACAGGAGTGTAGCATGTGCTATAGAAAATGTGAAGAGACTCACAGACTTCCACACATGACTGTGATGGCAATAGCTTATCTTGACTTTATCAAGTTACGCTAAAAAGTATTCTTGTTTCTTAACCTGGAAATTTCTTCCATGAAATTATTTTGTACTTGTATGACTAAGCATTTAACCAACTATATCTTCACTGAGCTCTGTCAAACAAAATATAGTTAGTTAAATTTGGAACTGCATTATGGGAAATTTTCACTGCTGAAAAGTTTGTTTTTTACACATAATAGTGTAAGGTGTTAAATTTCTAATTCATTTTTAGAAAACAGAAAAAAAAGAAAAACCTCCCTCACACATTATTAAATCGAGGGAAAGTGCCAGAGACGGAATACATTTTTCTATATGCATTAAGTAATTTTATGTAAGGAGTTTATAACACATCTAGGACATGCCAAAGGAAGAAATCCCTCCCTACTATAGTAATGGGTTAATAGCTTAATGCTCTCTGATAACTTATTGAGAGGATGTCCAGACTCTTCCTGCAATTTCTTTCTCACTTGCTGCTGGAATGTCGCCCGTGTGTAATGATGACCACAGGTGAACAAAACAACCTCAGAATCTTTCTCAACTTTTGCACCATCACTCAGTATCTCTTCAATGTCATTCTGAACATCAGTTTCCAAATGATCAACATCACTTCTGGAAAGAGCAATATAGCTCCTAGAGTCAGACACCTTCTTCAAATTCCTTATAATCTCCTGCCAAAGTCTTTCAAATGAAACCATTTTTTCTCCTGCAGTAGAGGAATTTAATTTGATGTCAATGTTTGTTTCTGCCAGTTTCTTGAAATGTGTACAGACTCCAGGAAACTGCTTGGAGAGGTCAGTGCTAAGGTTCTCTATGATATAGGAGAGAATGTTCAATTTAAACTTGCTTGTAAACTTCTTTGAAAGAGCACCTAAAGAATCCATATTGTCTACCATCGAGGATGCACTGCAAAATAAAAAAAATATTAAAAATACAGAGGGATCTCAACTGAAAGTAAGAAAAAAAATAATTAATCAACCATAATTTGGTTAATTTCCACTTTGCCAGTGATAAACTTTAAAATATAATCTAAAAGAGCAAAAAAAGTGATGTCACTTAAGATACTGTGGATTAATAGTTTAACCCTTTACCTAACATGGAAAGAAGACGACACTTGCAAATAAAATTCTTGAATATTTAATTTTCATTTTTTTCATTTTTTACGTCAAAAACATAGCTTATGACCCCTCATTGGAACAAGCTTGTTGAGTTCGTTCCAATGAGTGGTCAAAAGCTATGTTTTTGAAACAAAAACAAAAAAATAATGAAAATTGGATGGTGATTTTTGTGAATAGCGCTGGTTGGGTAAAGGGTTAAGAAGGGGTTTAAATAGTGCTGTTCTGTGTTTTATTATAGTGGATGGACACCAATTCAAAAATGCTGAAGACGATGGTTTTAAGAATTCATGTTCGGTCCTCACTGATTAGAGTTATGTCCTATTTCATCCAAGAACTCTCTCACGAAAACTCAGTAATCTCCTGACCAGCACAGAGAAATCTCTGTCGAAACACTGAAGAATTATAAATGGATGGAGCAGCCAATACTTACCTTCTTTCAATCATTGGAATTCCCACAATAATACAATTACTTAAGTCACACAAAGTAGACCTTCTGTTTATCGGGCCATTTTTGTAAAATTGCATGTGGGCGGGTGGTCTTTTATTTTATATTTTAATTTTGTAATTATTTCTTTACCATCAAAAGTTCATGTTCTTGGTTCATTTTATGTATTAGGCCTCATAATCTGCAGATTAGCATGGGTTGTGGTGTATTTCGCCCCTTGTGTGCAAGAAGGCTTTGCAATGCTAAAGAATTGCAAAGCCTTCTTGCACTCAAGGGACAAATTGATCAATTTTATTAACTTGGGTAAAATATCAGACATAAACCATTTAATTTTTATTTTTTAAAGTTTGCATTGGTTATAAAAAGAGAGCATGTGGCAGCCAATATGACCATGTAGAAGGGCCTGAGAAATAGATTTTTAACTTTTTGAGGCCTTCGTGCTGAAGAGTAAATTCACTATTATATGATAAACTGTGATCTGGAGCTCTGCACAGAGAATGTAATTGCAGAATGTCATGATTTTCTTTGACTTTCATGACTGGTGGTAATCTAGTGGAGACTGCACATCAGATACACATGCAAAGGGAGATAATTCACTGGCTGCATTTGTGAAATGAAATAATGGGTGAAAAAAAGTATAACAATAACATTTTTACTCGCAGATAGGGGATGATAGGAAGATAGTCTCAAGACTATGTCATTGCCCCACAGAATTCATTTTTCTATGATTTTGCAATGTTTTCTTTTTTCACTTGTATTTTTGTTAGCTCCTATTTGTACTTGTGTACTGTGAAATAAAATTTTCTTGTCCAGAGACAGCAAATATTGTCACTAGGGTAGGTGTAATTTGGGCTTACTGCCAAATTTTTTCCCTGTAGACTGCATCAGCTATTTAATCCCTTGCCCAAAGCACATGATATCAAAATTTATTAATTTAATTATTATTTTTACAACAAAACTATTATCATGTTGCCCCCCCCCCCCCCCTCCCCTCATTGGAACAAAATCAGTGAGGTGTGGGGGGGGGGGGGGGGGTTCTCACACGATACAGATGGGTAGATGCAGCCAATCCGTTTGGAAAAGGATTAACCACCAATTTCTTCACAGATGTAATATACTATTCAAAGAAAGTAGGGAATATTTGATAAAAGTGAGATATGTGAAAAAATATATTTATATTTTCACCAAAAAGACAGTTGAGGCATTGCACTGTGACATCTGATGAATGATTTCAGCGATTGTTGGGTGTCTGACAAGCACACATTCCATGCACTGTGCTGTAGAAGACATGGACAGTCAGTCAGAGAATTTACGACATTCAGTCCAAGACCTCAATACCTTGTGAATCCTCCTCGGTTCGAGAGACTAGTGCAGATCCGACGTGGCATACTCCTCACCAAACATCCAATATCAGCTTGCCTGATGTTACTCCATTGTTCCTGCAGCGCAGTGGCAAGTTCCTGGACATTGATAGGGGGGTGCTGGCATTGTCGTAGGCATCTGCCAAGCATATCCCAGGCATGCTCGATTGGTGAAAGGTCTGGACTTAGTGCTGGTCGATGCAGTGTAGTGTTGTTCTGCTCCTGGAGGGACTCTGTAGTGACACAGGCCCTGTGTGCTCTTGCATTGTCATCTTGAAAAATGAATCGACAGCTGTGACATCATGCAAATGGCACCACATGAGCTGCTAATATGTTGTCACAGTAGTACTGCCCTGTGATTACATTTGATGCGCTTGGATGACATGTAATGCTGCTCTGCTTGTCATTGTTATGCCTCCCCACACCATAACCGATCCACCACCAAAACGATTGTGCTGCCTAACGGTTACGTCATGGCATTATTCGTTCTGCCACCGCCGTGCCATCGTGCTCCACACCAATTGTGCCTTGCTGCAATGTGATGTTCAGTCAAACATGGAATTATTCGAGGTCGCCGAGCGTACAAATTCCAGCTGGGTCGGCGATTTTCGATGGTATGACCACAGACTCGCACATCTGTCGCTCGGTGCAGTTGCTGTCCAATTTCTGAGGCACTTTGATGGCGGTTACATAATGCTATGGTTCAGATGAAATGTTTGTCACACTTGGACAACCTGACTGACGTTTGTCATCAACATTGCCTGTTTGATGGTAGAATGACCACAACCTGCTACTCACCAATTGAGTAATGTAGTAGTAGTCTGTCTGTTGCCAGCTTCCAACATGCCAGTGGAACGTAAATGTTCGTCACATGTCATTCACATACCTCAAAAGTTACGTTTCGACCAAAAACTGACCAAAAACGAGTTTATACCAAGAAAAGAACGATGAGACATCCGAAAAAGCCCGTCCAGTACAAATGAAAATTTCAAAACGTACCCCCATGGACATTAATACGGCGCTCGTGCAAAAAATCTGCACAAAGTTTTCGTGGGCTGGTGACATTCATGATCCACACTAAACTTGGTAACATATTGATGTGTCCAGTCAAGCGTATCCAATGACCATTTTCCGAAAGTTAAAAAATTTATAGTAATTTATATATTTTTTATACTTACCAATGACCCAGACTTGGCTGGTGCTAACTCCTTAAATTATAGGGCCAAACACAAATTTTGCCCCCGAATCCCCAAAATTTGCCACCAAAACCCGAAATTTCAATGTCCTATGTGGTCCTCCATACCTTTTATCCACTGCGCATGTGCAGTGTCAAGGAGGTCTCGAAATTGGCTCCAAAAGTCATTCTTACAACCAGTGCCCGATAAGCATTATGTAATCAGCAGGGAGGTATGAGTTTCGAACTCATGGGAGGGCCATCTCTGTCTGGGTCATTGGTAGGTATAAAAAATATATAAATTACTATAAATTTTTTAACATTTTAATACTGTACCAATGACCCAGACTTAGCTGAATAGAAAAAAGGCTGGAGGGCCTAGGACATAAAGGAAAATCCAATAGTCTCATTTACATGTAAACAGAATTATCCCCTCAAGGAGAAGAGGAGAACAGGTTTTGCATGTATCTTTCTTGTTTGTATCAAAAAAGAAAGACACAATACCATTCCGTAATTGAGCACAATAACATCAATGATCTCTATTAACATCCAGTATAACCCATTATACTAATCTTTTTAAAGGAAAGCAAATAAATAAAGATAGTCCAGAGAATGAGACTCTTTATACTCATTTAAAAGTGTCCAAGGATTGTATATTAGTGCTCGTATGACCCGTGACATATACAAATGTTTCACACCGAGCTACACTTTAAAAATATTACATGAATTAGCTTTACACTTTAAATCCATCCCAGCACCGACTCGGAATTACTGATTCCAGAGGAGGTATTCCCTTGCTTTTCACTATAAAACAGGTGACCTAAGGGAACACCATCCCCCCCCCCCCCCCCCTCCAATGCCCTGGATCAAATACCCTAGAGCGAAGAGGGCAGCAGGACAGAGTCGCTGCCGGAACAGAAAGCCTGCATAACTATAGTTGCAACTGTTTAGTGGTCGACATTCTGAGCAACAGATAACGGACCTAAACAATGCAGGTTGCCAGAAATAGACTCAATATTTCTAAGATAAAAACTCGTGAATGTAGAAGGCTGAGACCAATATGCAGCCTTCATCAGATCGGTAATAGCAACACTATTAGCATAAGCTCAAGATGTAGACAGCGCTCTTACTTCATGCGCCAAAATCTTAAGCACAGACTGCTGAGTTGAAGATAATTTTTCATAAGCAGTACGGATAGTTAATTGAATCCACCTTGCAATAGAATGGACCGTAATGACCCTTCTATTAGGCAGCACAGACAGAAAGAAACGTTTACGTCCCTTTCTGATAAACTCAGATCTACGTTTGTAAATACGTATAGCTCTAACAGGACAGAGTAAAGGCCTATGCCCGTCTGGAGACGGAAGAGCCTTAATAACAATAGGTTCCGGATACTTATTAGGAGCCTGATTCTAGCTCAAAATCTAACATTAGTAGTCAAAGTAATAGTATTACCTACACTACGATAGTGAGAATCATCAACAGATATGCCTGAAGCTCACTAACTCTTCTAGCAGAAGAGAAGGCTAAGAGAAAGCTGTCTTATAAGATAAGATTTTGAAGTCCACTGTATCAAGAGGCTCAAATGGCGCTTCTTTAGCTTAAGAAGAACCCAAGCTAAATTCCACTTAGGAATTAATCTTAGGGTTCTAGGTCTATTTATCGAAAAGTTTTTCAGTAACTTAGATAAAGAGACATTAGATCCAATCTGTAAACTATCATGATGTGCATAGGTATCAACAGAATGATTCCTACATCACCGTGAGAAAACCTTCCACTTAGCAGCATAATTTAGCGAAGAGGAGGTCCTCCTACAGTTAGAAATTGTGTCCACTGCTCGTCCTGTAAATTGCTTGCCGTGCAAGAAGGACTGTACAACGGAAATACATGAAGGTTGAGACCTTGCAGGTTGTGATGCAGTGTGCGCGATTTCCCCTGCGAAAGAAGATCCTCTCGTGGAGGAAGCTTAAGCGGCATGTCCCACAGCAGACACCTGAGTAGATTTATCCATGGTCTCTGGGGTGACAGAGATGCTACCAACAGAATTTTGCAGTGAGATTGCTTTATCTTGAGCAATATCTGCTGAATCAATGGTGCTGGAGAATACGCGTATCCTATCATTCCGTCCCAAGAGATCGAGAGAGCGTCTATTGCAAACGCTCGAGGATCTGGACATGGTGACACATACGTCTGCAACTGATTGTTGAGATGCGTCGGAAATAAGTTTACCATTGGACTATCCCACTGGTAGCAAGTCTGATTGAATACTCGTTGCTGAGAGTCCATTCTGACGACAACATACGACCTTTCCGAGAAAGAGAATCCGCTAGAACGTTCAGACGACCCGGAATATGACGGACCGATAGAAGAACTTGATGCTCTAGGACAAACAGAAGGATCCTTTCCGTTAAATTGAATAACGGAATGGAATGAGTGCCTCCCTGGTTCCGAATATACGCTACTACTGTCGAATTGTCAGACAGAATTTGAACATGCGAATTCTGAAAAATGTTCATTAATTGACGTAGCGCAAGCCATATTGACATCATCTCTTGATGTTTATGTACTTGTTAGGAACTGCGGATCCTAAAGACCCTGGCACCCTGAATCTCTTGGGCTCAAGAGTTGCGCCCCAACCTGTTTGACTCGCATCCGTCATTATCGTAAAACTTGGATCCGGCAGTTGCAGTGGTACTCCTTGAGTTAACCACTGAATATCTGCCCAAGTCTGATTCTCTTGTTTCACTTGATTCGACAAGACGATGTTCGATTCGAGCGAATGAGTCTTCACACTCCAATTCTGAGATAAATTATCTGTGAAGTGGACGAGTGCGTAGCCGCTCAATCGGAATAAGATTCGCAGAGGGTCCGCACAAACCTGTCAGTCTCATGAATTCTCTCGCCATTACTACATCTGAGTGAAGGCAAAAGCGAGCGTAACAACTGACTAATATCACTCTGGTTAAAGGCAGACAAACGAGATTGTTGTGCGTCTCTAAGCTCATTCCCACGTGGGTGAATTAGGATGTCACTAGATCCGACTTCTTGTCATTTACTATGAAACCGAGATGTCGGAGCAATTGAAGCAGACTCTGAAGATCGTTCTGAAGTGTTACCTTGCTGCCGTAACCCTGAAGAATGTCATCCAAGTAGGCCGATGTTTTTCTCTTTGCTTGAATATAGCGTCATTCAAAAGTCCAAATGTCCGTGACATTTCTGGACTGGGTCGGAAACTCAGGGACAGTGTCCCTAATCCGGCTGAAAAAGTCTGTGTCCAGTTACGCTTTCAGTTTCTTATCAGGTAACGCAGCATTTTGTCCAGAGAAACAACTTCTAAAAGGTGATGCCGGATGAAGTCTATGGCCACCTTAAGTTGTTCGGAAAGGGAAAATTTCAGCTGTGCTGATTCCCTTTTACCATCCGCCTGGACCACATAATAATTTCGGTCGTCCTTTACTGACTCTGCAGGGGAACGAACCGACCCAGCTGCTCAGATAGTTCTTTACTGAAAAAGTTTCTGATAGCTGCTGGGATGCTGCGATGAATTGAGCTATCTGTGATAGCAAGTCCGTCACGGAGGCCTGTGGAACCGCAAGATTCCTGGTTTTCTATGACGTCTATAGCATTCTTGTCCAGAAGAGATTGAACTTCTGATAGAAGCGAATCTCTCTTCTGAACGTTTAACGTAAGCTGAGACCAGCATGGACTTCGAGTTAACGGAGGTTTTTCCTTGAAGGACAGCTAGACCTTCGGAAATAACCCCTTGTACCCATGGGTTGTCCGTAATTGACAACCAATTGGTTAAGAATCTTGACAGCCTTCCGCCCACTGGAATGCAATACAGGTTTAGACCATCACCTCCTGGCCCTGCGAGGATTGCGGAAAGAGAAATCACGTCCTCCATGACCCGCACCTCGCCCAGTCGACCTAGGGGCGTCTGACCTGATATCTCGGCCAGCATTACAACCCCTATGTGAGTCGCTACTCTGACGGTCTCCGGAGTAAGACGTAGAGGCTTTGATCCTCTATAGAAACTTCCTTTGAACGTATTCACCACCGAAGAACCTGCCTTACTCCTCCCAGCTGAGTCCGACTTTTTCAAAGTGGAATAAACGCAGAGAATCCGTAGCTTTGTTAGTAATCTAATATAGATTGTAGAAAGCTTAACGTCGAAGAGAAGCTCTCCTGAGACCGGAGCGACTGGAAGAGAGTTTTTTCACCTTACTATCCACTCTTGTGGATGCAGCAGGGCAGCATCACGTCTGACTAACTCCGTATTGCCACTGAAAGGGCGGAGTTATACATAGAATATGCTATAGCCCTCGAAAGAACTCTTAAGGAAGTTTGAAGATCCTGGAATTCTTTCACTTTGAGACGTAATGATAATGCTCTGGTAAGGTGATTCTATTAGGTGATATTGTCGTCTCCAGTATACTGGAGTAAATAGACATGGACGCCGGCAATGACCGTTCCAGATCTTCAGCCTAGTCGTCCAAACGCAGAGGAACTCTCGGCACGCCTTGTCCTGCCATTTCAAATTTATATCTAGCATTGATGAAAGGCAGCTGTATAGCGCTTAGGCGATAAGAAACCAGATTTGCCAGTCTTAGAGGCTAGCTTGAATATAGCGTCATTCAAAAGTTCAAATGTCTGTGACATTTCTGGACTGGGTCGGAAACTCAGGGACAAAGTCCCTAATCCGGCCGAAAAAGTCTGTGTTCAGTGACGCTTACAGTTTCTTATCAGGTAACGCAGTATTTTTGTCCAGAGAAACAACTTCTAAAAGGTGATGCCGGATGAAATCTACGGCCACCTTAAGTTGTTCGGAAATGGAAAATTTCAGCAGTGCTGATTCCCTTTTACCATCCGCCTGGACCACATAATAATCTCGGTCGTCCCTACCGACTCTGCAGGGGAGCGAACCGACCCAGCTTGCTCAGATAGTTCTTGACTGAAAAAGTTTCTGATAGCTGCTGGGATGCTGCGATGAATTGAGCTATCTGCGATAGCAAGTCTGTCACGGAGGCCTGTGGAGCTGCGGTCTTACGTAATTAGGCGCTGGAAGCTCCAGGGACGTTAATTCCTGCATTTATATAATATGCGAACGTCCCAACTGGACAAGCCCTGTGTCCTTGGCTAGCGGATGGCGTGACCTGGTCGACATGGATTCCCTGGTCGGCAAAGCAGGCTGGATATCTGTGGTCACATACCCAAGGTGCGGTCGTGTGTGCTGACGTGAGGATGAGCAAGCCAATAGACAATCGGCGTTGGACTGTCTATGCGACGGAGCATCCCGAGCAGGAGGAGTGGATGTATGCTCCAACTAACGAACGAACATACAACAACATCGCGGCCCAGATGTTGTTGTAAGAGAGAGGGGGCCTCTCTCGCTCGCGGTCCGGATAGACCTGGATGAGCTAGCTACCGGACTGACAGGCTTCCTCCGTACTATCCTCGGATCCGTCGTCGCTGGGTGTGCACGTTCAATGTTTATAGTGCTTGCATCACCCAAACTGCTTCCCTGGACTGCAATGGACAAACCCGGCTGCCGAGCCATTCGATGAATGGTCACTACACCGGGCGAGCTAGCAGACAACAATGCCGTCGATCCTACTAGGGACCTCTTAGGCAATTGTTGTATTTCATGAGCACTTTTGCCACTAGCTCTTCGTTAGACTGCAACGACGGAGACACACTTGTTGAAGACATCACGGAAACATCACCCTGTTCTTGTTCTTCTGAAAAAGAGACTGATAAACTAGAGTGACCTTGCAGAGAGAGGACCAGCATGGACCCCTCTCCGCTAACAATATACCGTGACACACATCTCCAACGTTGTCATTCCAATTGGCTCACACTGAGCAAGAATTAGTGCGAGTACATTGACTACAAGAAACACAATGAACATGAGAATCAGAGGAAGATTTCCTCGCATTACAATTTGAACAATATTCTTTCATCATGAAAAAATATAAACAGTCATAGTACTCGCACTAACCCTTGGAACAAATATACATAATATAATGTAATCCATTATAACATTTCGAAGAAATAATTTCAAAAAAAAAATTTTTTGAAAAATTTTCTTCAGAGCCCAAGTTCCCAATGGGAACAATGAGCCCAAATGGATCCCCCAAAAGCCCAAGTGTGGACAAAAATTTTAAAACATTTTTAAAAATTAATGTAACACTTACGGACAATATTAATGTATCTGGCTATGAGCAGAACTAGATAGAAGACAAGTAATCACTATCAGAAGGAACCGTTGTCAACAAACAAAAGTGTACAAAAACCGGAAACATGACTCCAGGCACTGTAAACATGGCCCAAAATCAGTCAACAATTTAAACACTATCCGATGTAAAACAGAGGCTTCCAGAGAAGAAACTGCAGTACATCGGATGGTAGATGCAGATTGCAACGCCTACCACCCAAGGGTGAGGACGTAAGTATGGGGAAAAACAGAATAATCATTCTCTTACCAAGCCAAAACTCCCAAGAAATTTTAGTAAGAAAATTATAAAAATTATGCCAAAAGCATGGGAGAATAGCAAGGGGGTATTAAGGAAAGGGAGAGAGGAAACACTGAACAAACAATGGTAAATTCATAGCCAGAATGACAACATAAGGCTCATGCCCCAAAATTAGGAAACATGAAATAATTTCGTAAAAAAAATTATAAGTTACAGCCCTGAACACATTCTGCCACTGTTTCTTCCCCTCATCCTTTATTTCATCCTTAGATCCACCAATTCTTTCATAATTATGTGTCTGGCATCATTTAAACTGAGATTTACAAGCACAAATATCAGTGACATGTTATTGATTTTAGGGCCAAACTAGAAAAACTGTGAGCACTGCTCACTATATGATACCACCCACTCCCACCAAGAAACATTTTACAACAGTAAAAGTGTGTTTAATGTAGAGAGCACAAACACTGACAACCCCCCCCCCCCCCCCCCCCCAAAAAAAAAAATAAAAATAAAAATACCTGAAAGCAGAATAGAAGGTGCACATCTATAATGTATATAAAAGAATGTCTGAGAGTTTCAATGAAATTCGCCCACTGGTATAAGAGGAGTAGCGGATAGCAGGAGTGTACCCCCCTAAAGCATCACAACAATTTGGCTAAGTTCATTTCGCCCTTTGGGAAAGAGTAAAAAATAAAAATACCTGAAAGCAAAATAGGAGGTGCACATCTATAATGTATAGAAAAGAATGCCTGTAAGTTTCAATGAAATCCACCCACTGGTTTAAGAGGAGTAGCGGATAGCAGATGTGTACCCCCAAAGCGTCACGGACGTACGGACGTACGGAAGTACGGACGTACGTAAGTACGGACTCCATGAATGCTATATACCGCCCACTTTTCAAGTGGGTGGTATAACAAAGAATGACTTTTGGAGCCAATTTCGAGATCTCCTTGACACTGCACATGCGCAGTGGATAAAAGGTATGGAGGACTGCATAGGACATTGAAATTTCGGTTTTTGATGCAAATTTTGGGGATTGGGGGGCAAAATTTGTGTTTGGCCCTATAATTTAAGGAGTTAGCACCAGCTAAGTCTGGGTTATTGGTACAGTATAAAAATATAAACTGATGGGGCAAAATTTTAATGATGATTGAGAGGCTTGAGAACATGAGGATTTTTTTTATAGCCCAATTGTATATATTTTTTTTATCAAATTCATACAATATTTATATTTCATCCCAAGTTCAGTAGAATCCATTTGGATTATCCCCAAAACGTCTACAAGAATCCATGAAAATTAGAATTTTTGCGCTTGAGAAATGCATTTTCCTGGCACTGGAAACGAAATTAATAACTTTTATATCTCAGAAAAAATTGGTGTCTTCCGGATTTAATTTTGAGTATTTTGTGTTACAGCCATTGACCATATGCAGTAGAAACTAGAAGTCCTGTCAAAATTAGTGCAGAAACTTAAAAAATTTATAGTAATTTATATATTTTTTATACTTACCAATGACCCAGACTTAGCTGGTGCTAACTATAAAATATGTAGGGCCAAAAGCAAATTTTATCTCCCAATTCCCAAAATTGCAAACTCGAAACTGCCGCCAAAAGTCATTCCTAACAACCAGTGCTTGGTAAGCGTTATGTACGCAGCGGGGAGGCAAGAGTTCCGAACTCCTGGGAGGGCCATCCCCGTCTGGGTCATTGGTAAGTATAAAAAATATATAAATTATTATAAATTTTTTAAGATTTTTATACTGTACCAATGACCCAGACTTAGCTGAATAGTAAAAAGGTTGGAGGGCCTAGGACATAAGGAAAATCCAATAGACTCAATTACCTGTAACAAACCTATCCCATCAATGAGAAAGGCGAGATAGGCTAAATGTATCTTTCTTATTTGTATCAAAAAAGAAAGACACAACACCAATCTGTAATTGAGCACAATAACATCTAGTATAACCCTTTATACTAATATCTTTTAAAATCTCGGAACCGACTCGGAATAACTGACTCCAAAGGGAGGTATTCCCTTGCTTTACACTATAAAGCAGGTGACCCAAGGAAACACCCCCCCACCCCCCTTTCCCTTGCCCTGGATCAGATACTCCAGAGCAAAGAGGGTAGCAGGACAATGTCACTGCCAGAACCGAAAACCTATACACATAAAGTTGCCACTGTTTAGTAGACGACATTCTGAGTAATAGATCTGCAGAAAGGACTCAATATTCTCAGATACAAAATCGTGCAAATGGAGGGCTAAGACTAATATGTAGCCCTCATTAGATCTGTAATATCAACAGTATTAGCTTAAGCCTATGATGTAGAAGAACTCTTACTTCATGAGCTTAAAACCAACGCACAGACTGCTGAATGAAGATATAAACATTAGCAGAACTGATAGTAGATTGAATCCCTCTGACCATAGAATGGACCGCAATGTGGAGTGAGCTTCCACGGCATGTCCCACAACAGAAGCATGAGTAAATTAATCCTCAGTCTTTGTGGATGTAGAGGAGCTACCAACAGAATTGCATTGGAATAATTACATTGAGCAATATCTGCTAAATCAACGGCACTGGAAGATACGTATATCTTATTATTCCGTTTCACAAGATCGAGAGCGTTTACTGCAAACGCTCAAAAATCCAAACATTGTGACATTTACAAATGATTGTTGAGATGCGTCGCAAAAAAGTCGATCATTGGCCGCTCTCCTGGTAGCAATTTGATTGAATACTGGTTTGTTGAAAGTCCATTCTGGTGGCAACAAACGGCCCCTCCATGAAGGGAGTCCGCTAATACAATCAGACCACCCGGAATATGTCGGACGAATAGAAGAACTTGATGTTCTAGTACCAAACGAAAGATTCCTTCCGGTAACATGAATAACAGGATGGAATGAAAGCCTCCATAATTCCGAAAATATGCTAATACCGTCGAGTTGTCGGACAGAATTAGCATATGAGCATTCTGAATAATGTTCATCAATAAGGTAGAGCAAGCCAAAATGACATCATTCTTGATGTTTGTGTGCTTGATAAAGAACTACGGAAACAAAAGACCCTGGCACTTCAAATCCGTTGGGTTTAAAGAAACTACCCAAAGTGTTTGACTGACATCCGTCAAAACTGTAAAACTCGGATCCGGCAATTGCAGTGGAACTACTTGAGTTAAGCACTGAAAACTTGCGCAAGTCTGAATCTCTTATTCACTTGATTTGACAAGAAGATGTCCGTATCGAGTGAAATAATCTTCACCCTTCAATTTTGAATTAAAAGAAAATTGGAGAGGACAAATGCGTAACCGCTCCATTGGAATAAAATCACGGCAGTTCTGCACAATGTATCAGTCACATGAGATCTCTCGCTGAGACCTTGTCTGAGAGAAGACAATAGCGAGTATAACTGATTAATTTCGCTCTGGTTAACGGCAGACGAACAAGAATGTTATGGGTCTCGAAGCTCATCCCCCGGTGGGTAAATGACTTGAACGAAACCAGATCCGACTTCTCCTCATTTACTTATGAAACCGAACCGTCGGATCAATAGAAGCAGAATCTGCACATCGTTCTGAAGTGTTAACTCGTTGCCACACCTCTGAAGAATGTCGTCCAGGTAGGCCGACGTTACCGCAGATGAATGAGCTCGGAAATGAGTCATTACCGAGTTCGTTATTCGAGTGAAAGCCCAGGAACTAGATTCAGACCGAAACACTTTGGTCGGTGCTGAAACACAATTCCTATGATAAAGAAGCAAAGATACTTTCTGAATGCCTGATGTACCATGACGTGAAAGTATGCAACTAGAAATCTATGCATGTAGCATAGTCGTCACCCGAATACTCGCTCTGACCGATCAGATGGACTCCATCTAGAAACTTGGAGTCACGATCAGCTTGTTATCCAGCTCAGAATATGAGTGGACGGAACGAGCCGTCTGGTTTGGAACCAGAAAAGGATGGTTGTAGAAGCCTGGAAATTCCTGGATTTCTACGATCTCTACCGCGATCATTCCAGAAGAGACTGTACTTCTAATGGAAGCGAGCGTCTATTCTACTGACTGACATAAGCTGAGCCCAAGTTGGACTCCGAGTTAACAGAGGATTTCGTTTGAGGAACAATTAATTCTTCCAAAATCACCCCTTGAATCCAAGGGACGTCTGTAATCTAATCCCAAATCATTGAGAAACTCTAGTCTTCCACTCACTAGTACACGATAGAGGTTAAAACCATTACCTCCTGGTCCTGCGAGGCTTGTGGAAGTAGAAGCCATGTCCTCCATGGCCTGCACCTCGCCTCGTCGACCTAGGGGCGTCTGACCGGATGTCTCGGTCAGAATTACAGCCCCTATCTGAGTCGCTACCCTGACGGTCTCTAGAATAAGACTTAGAGGATGCATAGGAACCTCTATAGGAACTTCCCTTGGACGTAATCGGCCCAGAAGTGCCTGTCTTACTCTTCTCTGCCGAATCCTACTATATGGAAGCAAATTAATAGCAGAGGGTCTAAAGCTTTCTTAGTTAACTGATCATAAACTGCGGAAAGCTTGCCGTCGAAGAAAACTCTCCGGAGACTGGAGCGACTCTAAGAGAGTTTTTTCACCTTACTATCTACATGCGTGGATGTAGCCAGGGCCGCGTCACGTCTAACCAACTCCATATTGCCACTAAAGGACGGAGTTTTACGTGAGGTCCTTGAAAGAACTCTTAAGGAGGTTGTACATCCTAGAATTCTTTTTCGTTTAGATGAAATGGTAACATTCTGGTAAGGTGATCTGCATACGATTATGCATCTAAGCTGTCCCTGCTAGACGATATTGTTATTTCCAACATCGTGGTTGGAATTGACATAGACGACAGTAAAACAATACTAGTTCCTGAACTGGTCGTCTGGACGCAGAGAACTCTCAGAATGCTCTGTCCTACCATTTCAAAATATTCAATGGAATGATGAAAGGCAGATGTAGAACCTATTGCCGATAAGAAACCTGACCTGCCCATTTAGGTAGCAAGTTATATAAATATAGCGTGATTCAACGGATCAAATGTTTGTGAAACATATCTGGACTATGTCTCTGGACTATGTCGGAACAGAGGGATGATGTCCCTAAACCTATTAAGAATTCTATATCCAGTGGCGCTATCCATTTCTTATCCGGCAACGCAGCATTTTGGTCCGGAGGAACAACGTTTGATGATAATGCCGGATGCACTCTACGACAATTATGTTGTTCCGAAAAGGGAAAATACAACTTATCCGTATCCCTTTCACCATCCTGTCGGACCACTTGAAAATCTTGGTCATCCGTGTCTGAACCTGCAGCGGGACGTGCCAACTCAGCTTCGTCGGATAATTCCTGATCTGACAGAGTTACTGTCAGTTGCTAGGACGCTGCGATAATTTGTGCTATCTGCGATAGCATATCCGCAACAGAGGCCTGTGGAGCTGCGCTCTTATTTGATTTAGCCGCTGGAAGCTCCTTGGACGTTCACTCCTGCATACCTCATATCCTTGGCTACCGGATGGCGTGACCTGGTCGCCATAGAATCCCTGATCGGCGATGTTGGTTGAATATCACAGGTCACATAGCCAAGGTGCGGTCGTGTGTGCTGCCGTGAGGATGAGGAAGCCAAAAGAGCAGTCTCTCTGGACTGTCTATGTAACGGAGCGTCCCGAGCGGTAGACGTATACTCCGACTGAGGAACGTTTTGTACCACAACATCTGAGCCCAGATGTTGTAATACGAGAGAGGGACCTCTCTTGCTCGCAGCCCGGATGGACCTGGACGAGCTAGGAACCTGACTTAATAGGCTTCCTCTGTACCATCCTCATATCCGTCGTTACTGGGTGTGCACATTGTATTTTATAGTGCTCGCAACACCCAAATCTCCTTCCTGGACCGCAACGGACGAACCGGGTGCTGAGCCATTCAGTGAATGGTCGCGACACCGGGCGAGCTAGCGGACGCTAACGCCATCGATAGTACTAGGGAACTCCAGGCAATTGATGTATCTACATGAGCACTTTTGCCGCTTACTCTTCATTGACTGTGACAACGGAAGCACACTTTACGAAAACATCATGGTAACATCACCTTGTTTATGTTACTCAATGAGACCTGTGGAGCCGCGGTCCTACGTGAATTATCCGCTGGAAGCTCCCGGGAAGTTCATTCCTGCATTAATATAATATGCGAACGTCCCCTCTGGAAAGGTCTCGTATCCTTGGCTAGCAGATGGAGTGACCTGGTTGACGTGTATTCCTTGGTCGGCGAAGAAGAGCACCATGGACGTTCAATCTTGCATTTATATAATATGCGAACGTCTCCTGGAAATCTGTGGTCGCATAGCCAAGGTGCGATCGTGTGTGTTGAGGAGGATGAAGAAGCCAATATTACAGCCGCGTCGGACTGTCATGCGACGGAGCGTCCCGAACAGGAGGAGTGGACGTAAGCTCTGGCTAAACAAAGAACATACAACAACATTGCAGCACAGATGTTGATGCAAGAGAGGGGGCCTCTCTCGCTCGCGGTCCGGGAGACCTGGACAAGCTAGCTATTGAACCGACAGGCTGCCTCCGTACTATCCTCGGATCCGTCGTTGCTGGGTGTGCACATCTGAAGTTTTATAGTGCTCGCATCACCCAATCTGCTTCCCTGGACCGCAACGGACTAACCCGGGTGCCGTACCATTCTTATTTCCTGGTGAATGGACGCGACACCGGGCGGACTAGCAGGCGACAATGCCTTCGATAGAACTAGCTAACTCACAGCAATTGTTGTAATACCTTGAGCACTTCCTGCTAGCCCTAATATTGCAACGACGGAGACACAGTTATTGAAGACATCACGGAAACATCACTCTGAGTTCTGAAAAAGAAACTGATAAAATATAGTGACCGTACGGAGAGAGGACCGTAATGGACCTCTCACCGCAACAAAATACCGTGTTCCCAATGGGAACCCTGAGCCCAAAAAAGCCTAAGTGTGTACAAAAATTTTAAATCATTTTGAAAAAATTAATGTAACACTTACGGACAATATTAATGTATCTTGCTATGAACTAAATTAAGCAGAAGCCAAGTAATCATTGTCAGAAGTAACAGTTGTCAACATAAGCAAAAGTGTCAACAACCCGGAAACATGACTCCAGGCACTAAAACAAACATGGCCCGAAATCAGTTACCAATTTAAACACTATCTGATGCAAAACAGAGGCTTCCAGAGAAGAAACTGTAGAGCATCAGATGATAGATGCTGACCAAAAAACCTAAACACCCCTAGGGTGAGGACGTAAACATGGGGAAAAAAACAGAAAATAATTCTGTTTCCAAACCAAAACTCCCAAAAAATTTTAGTAATAAACATTACAAAACATAAGCCAAAAGCATGGGAGAACAGCTAGGGGGGAATAAAGGAAATGGAGAGAGGAAACACTGATTAAACAATGGAAAATTCATAGCAAGAATGACCACAATAAGGTCATGCCACGAAAATAGGTAACATGAATAATTTCGTAAAATAATTATAAGTTACAGCCCTGAACATTTGTTTCCACTGTTTTTTCCTCTCCACGTTCTATTTCCACCATATATCCACCATTTCTCTCATAATTATGCGTCTGGCATCCTTTCAACTGAGATTTACAAGCACAAATATCAGTCAGTTGTAACTGAATTGAGGGCCAAACAAAGAATGACTTTTGGCGGCAGTTTCGAGACCTCCTTGACACTGCACATGCGCAGTGGAGTAAAAGTATGGAGGACCATATAAGACATGTAATTTTCGGTTTTAGATGCAAATTTTGGGGATTGGGGGTAAAATTTGCGTTTGGCCTTAGATATTTTAGAGTTAGCACCAGCTAAGTCTGGGTCATTGGTACAGTATAAAAATATGCTCATTGGGTAATGCACTACTTAGTGCAGAAGAATGAAGTAGTCTGAAATACATTAGAGCATTTGCACTGTGCAATGCAAAATATAATGTGCTATTAGCAAGGTCTGGAGTGAAATCATGAACTGAACTGATCAAACAGAAAGAAAATATTGAGACTACAGCGTGGAAGGAGGATAACTAGTAAATCATGTGGGATAGATTTTTCACCAAGTAATTATCTACAACTTCTCAGGACAAGTCACAAAAAGCACTTGTAAACTGTCATCACATGGATCACCGGGAAGCATCCAGTGGTCCATGTGATGAAAGTTTGCAAGTGTTTCTTGTGCTGTTATGAACAATTATAAATACTTTTTGAGTGGAGAAAATATGGTGCTGCAATTAAATAGTACATGTAAATTCTCTCTACATTCTCCATTTGTAGTCAACTTTTAATATCTATTTATATCATAACATATACATGTATCCCTGTCGAAGTTAGGAATGATGTTAATGATCTCCATTTACTAGAAAAGAATTGTTGGGCATGCTGTTCAAAAACCCAATGTTATCCAGTTTTTTTATTTAGTATAGTGAATTTTACATTATTCCTAATCAGTTGACAAATTGTTAATGTTGTGCTATGTCTTGTAATAGCATTGTGTTTAGATGAAAAATAGATTATGTATGAGTGATCCATCATCTGTATTTATTACTGACTAAAATATTTTGCTTTACCTAATAAAATCAGTCAATTTTAAGGTTGACTCTTCTGATAAAGTACCTGGGCAGACTTGGGTTCTCCTACATTGTTTAGGGTGGACTTCCCCTTAATTGTATGAGCTGGCTTCTCACATGGACCAACTTCTCTCTTGAGCGCAAGTTAGCAAAATAGCACTGAACTCTCTGCACTCCTCATAGCTATACTTGAATCGGGTGAAATTAAATAAAACACATTCCCAAAATAAACAAAATATTTATTTCAGGGACTCAGGATAGTTATTGGAAGCAATCATATATCAAATTTGCACCTTAAGTTGACACAAAAATAATAGTATTTGATGACAAATCAAAGATTATTATTTATGCGCAATTAAATGGGCAGGAAAAAACACAAACAATTCATATATGGAGAAAAGAAAGCTTGTAACTTTTCCAACATAATAGTATAGATGGAATACGGATTCAAATGAGCTGTGTCAATCAGTAAAAAACTGAAGAAAAATTATGATTTATGATTTTATAATGTAGGTTGTGAATATAATTTTGCATTTGGTGAATGATTTTTTAAAAGTGAGAATTTTCTTACTCCATTTAATAAACTGATTTAAAAAGATTTGAATGGTCAATCCTTTTCCCCTCCATCCCATACCCATTATTAATTTTGTTCTAGTAGAATCCCATCAGTGACCTGTCTCCAAATACCCATGTTGTTGCCGAAAATCAAAGTGTTCTTTTGTAAACGCATGTCGAGTCAAATAGTGGCTTCTCACAAGAAAGTGCAGCACTTTCTAAAGCTTAGTGGACAATATTTTTTGCATGAATTTTAGCATAGGTGCAACATGAATCTCCATGATTTGGTTGTTCAAATTGATTCACATATTCACCTTGAAATACAAGCCCTGATATATCCCTAAAAAGACAATCCATGTGTTTCATGGACTTTTATATTGTGTTTTCGTGCACTTACAGGCTAGAAGTTAACTCTTTACCTACCATGAAAGTCACTTACAAAGAAAATTCTTGAAAAACTAATTATTTTCATTTTTTGTGTCATAAACATGATAAATTTAAAGTAATTGTATATTTTTGTGCTTACCAATGGGCCAGTCTTAGCTGGAGCAAACTCGATAAAATCAAGGGCCAAACACAAATTTTGAACCCCCTCAATCCTCAAAATTAGCATACAATAACGAAAATTGAAAGTCCTATCTGGCCCTCCATACATTTAGTACTGCGCATGTGCAGCACAGGGAGATACCAGAATTGGCACCAAGCATCATTCTTCCTAGTTGTGCCTAACAATGTTATAACTCAGTGGGGAGGCATGAGTGCCCACTCATGGGAGGGCCATCCCCGTCTGGGCCATTGGTAAGTATAAAAAATATACAAATTACTTTAAATTTATCATATTTTTATGCTAGAAACAATGGCCCAGAGTTAGCTGAATAGTAAAAAGGCAGAAGGGCCTTGGACTTAAGGAATAGCAGACTAAAATTCGGCTCCTTAGCCTGCATTAGGACTCCCAGGTGAATAGGAGATTAACATTTTAGGAATTACATATATCCCCTCTCTATGCTACAATAGAGAAGGACATACCACCGAATAGGAGCAATATCCAAGTGATTCCTTATTATTTAGCATAAATGTTTACGCTAATAGGGTGTAACAAGCCCCCAATTTTAAGGCTAGTCCGGACTAAGACACTTAAAATTAGGAAAAGCATGTCCGAGTGTTGGAGACTAATGCCCACAGACACACGCCGTATATAATGCAACAAGCTGTACATAAGATCAGTATAATCTATAGACAACTAGAGGGAACTGTTTGAGTGAACTAAAACACATGTCTTCCCTTCAATTAGTTCCATGCTTCCAACTTACGACTAACAGAGATCAAACTAAAGGTCAAATGTCAAGATCATGTAAGTTCAAGATAGAATGTGACTCATCAGCCTGGCTGTTGCATTCATATGCCAAATATCATAAACCTAGCTGAACAATTCAATAATTTGCTCTTGATATCAAAGATCAAGGTCATCTGTCATCACAGCAGTACATGATATAATGTTGTCTTATGTTGATACACCCACATGCCAAATGTCATAAGCCTAGGTCAAAAGATAAAAAAAATCAATAATTTGACCCTGGGGTCAAAGATCAAGGTCATATGTAGGTCCGCAACACATCGTCATATGTAGGTCCGCAACACATCAACACATCGTCTCGTACTTTGACCTTGAGGTCAAAGGTCAATGTCATATGTGGCTCATATGGTACGTGACACATCTCATGGTGATACACCCACATGCCAAATATCATAACACAGTGAAAATGTCAATGACACTGTAGCTTTACTTGTCTGTGTGTTGTGTGTGATGAAATGGGTAATGTTCGATGTTTATGAAAGGATTATGAAATAAGACAAGAATTGTGATTATTGGAAATATGTTAATGTCTGTTCACTGTATGCTATGTTTTCAATAAAAACAAGAAAAATGTTACTAAGGTAACACATGCCCCCCCCCCCCCCCCACCCAAAAAAAAAAAAATCACCTTGACCTTACGGACCTGGTTGTGGTGTGTGACACATCCACCCATTGTCCTTTATAATTGAGCGAAGTAAATTGATTGTAGACCTAATAGTTTTGGAGTTATGCTTGAGACACGATTTGTGACCCTGAACATATGAAGGTCAATTGTGACCTTCATCTTGCAGATGCGGCGGAAACTATTATATGCGACACACCTTCTGACTGTCCTCAACATTTGTAAAAAGTTTAACAATTGTACTATGATTCGTTTCTGAGTTATGGCTGAGACACGAATATTGACCGATTTTTAGTGTGACCTTGAAATGTGACCTTGACCTTGAAGGTACGAACCCGGCTATGGTGTGTGACACATCCTCCCATGGTCCTTTATAATTGTGTGAAGTTTGATGACTGTGGCCTTAACAGTTTCGAGTTATTGGCTCGGACACACACACAGACACACGCACACTTCAAACACTATATGCCACCCAACTCAAGTCGGGGGCAAAAAAATAGGGATTGTGAACTGTACTAAAGAATAGAGGGGAGGGTTAATGTGGCCCTCACAGTTAATGTATGTGGCCCTCACAGTTAATGTATGTCAACGAAAGTTACCAAGTTACAGTGAAATTATTCCAAAATGAGTCATCCTATCAA
Source organism: Pictodentalium vernedei (assembly GCA_031216915.1). NCBI lineage: Eukaryota > Metazoa > Mollusca > Scaphopoda > Dentaliida > Dentaliidae > Pictodentalium > Pictodentalium vernedei. The sequence continues at coordinate 324,581,798 of CM062296.1, read as the reverse complement.
GTTACAATGAAATCCCTTCATAAATACAGCCTGTAGACTGTGCTAAAGGTTTTCGGGCTTTGGGCCTATGTAGCCATCACAGTTGATCGATCGCAACCAAAAGGGGATGTCTGCATCTAGACATTATACTGAGTCATCCTACCAAGTTACAATGAAATCCCTTCATAAATACGATCTGTAGTCTGTGCTAAAGTTTTTCAGGTTTTGGGCTCGGGCAGCCGGCATGGTTGAATAATCAGGACCAAAAGGGGACATTCTCATCTAGGCATTAGACATTATCTGGAGTGATCCTACCAAGTTACAATGAAATCCCTTCATAAATATGACCTGTAGACTGTGATAAAGGTTTTTGGGCTTCAGGCCCCTGCAGCTGTGACAGCTGACCAATCACAACCAAAAGGGGACGTTCTCATCTAGACTATGGAGTCATTCTACCAAGGTACAATGAAATCCCTCCATAAATACGACCTGTAGACTGTGCTAAAGGTTTTGGGCTCGGGCAGCTGTCACGGCTCAATGATCGTGACCAAGAGAGGGCGTTCTCATCCAGACATTATATGGAGTCAACCTACCAAGTTACAATGAAATCCTTCAATAAATACGACCTGTAGACTGTGTTAAAGGTTTTCAGGTTTTGGGCTTGGGCAGTCATCACGGTTGACATATCGCGACCAAATGGGGAAGTTCTCATCTAGACATCATACAGAGTCATCCTACCATGTTACAATGAAATCCCTTCATAAATACGACCTGTAGACTGTGCTAAAGGTTTTTGGTTTTTGGGCTCGGGCAGCCATCACAGTTGACCGATGGCAACCAAAAGGGGACGTTCTCATCTAGACATGACCTCAAACCTGCATATGAAATTTCGTGACGATTGGACAAGAACTACGGGGTGTAGCCTGTGCTAAAGGAAAATGTGAACAGACTCACAGACTAACAGACTTGCGTGATGGCAATAGCTTATCTTGACTTTGTCAAGTTAAGCTAAAAATCATATGCCTAGGTCAAAAGATTGAAAAAAAAGTCAATAATGTGACCTTGAGGTCAAAGGTCATATGTGGATCGTGATGGTACGTGACACATCGTCTCATGGTGATACACCCACATGCCTAATATCATAAACTGAGGTGGAAAGGTAAAAAAGTTCTGGCCCAGACAAGCTAACTTGCCAAAAAATCAGTAATTTGACCTTGAGGTCAAAGGTCAATGTCATATGTGGGTCATGATGGTACATTGCCTCATGGTGATACATCCACATGCCAAATATCATAAGCCTAGGTCAAAAGATAAAATAAATCAATAATTTGATCTTGAGGTCAAAGGTCAAGGTCATATGTGGGTCATGATAGTACGTGGCACATTGTTTCATGGTGATACACCCACATGCCTAATACCATAAGCCAAGGTGAAAAGGTAAATAAGTTCTTGCCCGGACAAGCTTACTTGCCAAAAAATCAGTAATTTGCCCAAATATATAAATTTTATAGTAAATTTCCTTTCTTATTATACCTACCGCAATTGCTTACTACAGGCTTGCACTACAGTGGAAGACCCTAACTCAGATAAAATGCTCTCTATTTTAATCTTTCCCAAGAGATGTGGGAAAGAAAAACGGTGTAAAAAACACCACAAAAAAAATAAGCCAAAACTGGGCCGAGCGCCATCGGCGCACACCCAGTATGGGACGCTCTTCCCTTAGTACAAACCCATGACTTCCGTTAACCAATGCGCAGTGCTTCATCAATTCATCATTCTTTTGAGTCCACCAACATAGGAGTTATGTGATCAGCGGGGAGGAAGGATTCTTACCCGAAAAAGAAGACGGGAGGGCCTCCATGTAAACAATTGCGGTAGGTATAATAAGAAAGGAAATTTACTATAAAATTTATATTTCTTATCAACCTACCTTACAATTGTTTACTACAGGCTGAATAGACAATAGGATGGAGGGAATCACATAACCAACCCACACATAGGGCCCTGCGAAGCTTCGAGTATTCGATTCGATGTCGACATCGCTTTGGTATTCGTATATCGATCTCGAATAGTTTGCCGATTCGTTAGTCAAACGAAGCTTCGAGGAAAATGAATCAGTGTTCGACAATGTCGACATCAGTTGAAATAAGGAGCGAACTCTTCTAGTTTTAATGTTTCTATCAGGAAAATAGTCAAATTCATTGCAAATTTCTGTCGTTTCACTTTCAGTTTCAGATTCCCAGAAAACCACTCACCGCAAATTCGCTATTTATAGATTTCCAGGAATTCGTGTGAGAGTTATTCGCGGAATCCCATTTGCTCAGCGGCTCTGTCCAAGTTGTAACCTGTTCACGCCCATCTATACAACCGAAATATCCAGCTATGGGCCTAAGGCCTGCTCCCAGTCCCGGAATCTTCTAACACAATAATGGAGACATGTCGCCTGGAGCGCTTCCATTATTGTGTTAGAAAACTGTGGGAGGAAAACCTCTGTAGTTTCTTTGCATTGTTCGGAGTTGGTACTTGGAAGTTGGAATGAAGTAAAAGCAATTTGTGTGAATGAGCACTGCGTCACTATTCGAGTTAACTAATGCAGAAACTAACACAGTTTAACGCCTTCGCTGCTTTTGATGTATACTGTGTTATTGAATAGAGAACGGACCGAAATCTACAAGACCCAAATTCTGATAATACAAACCACTAAACATAACAATAATGTATTTAGGCATGCTAACGTACCTGAAGTTAGCGGCTGTAGCTGACTTCAACCCATGGGAATTAATGTGCCACTTGTATTACATTTGTGCTTTTAAGTCTCATGTTTCAATTTAGTGGTTTGTCTTAAATGTCTCTGGGCAGTAACACCTTAATTTGTCCATATTTATGTCTTGAATTTATTGTCGGGCCAAGTGAACATCTGGATGGCCATTCAACGAGAAAGAAAATTAAAACAACGCCAAGTTGTCAAGTTATGTCAACGATCTCTTCTCGCAGTGCTTTCCGGACATCTCTGCACAAGATAATGCCAGTTATAATTATTTCTCGAGTTTATCCCGATTCGATTCGAGATTCGATTCGATGTCGACATCAGTCCCGATTCGATTCGAGATTCGATTCGAACATAAATTTCCCGATTCGCAGGTCCCTACCCACACATAACTCAACTGCACTGGAACCGTGGACAGAGGAAGAGATCCCAAGGCCTATCAAACCATATCATCACAAACATTAGTAAAAGACAATGAAAGATGAGGCGTATGGTGAAGTGTGACACACAGACAGAAAGGGCAGTAACAGCACGGAGCTGGAACTGACCCTGTTAAAAAAACTGAATGGCTGGGATAGACAACAGCCTGAGCCGAAGAAAGAGGGCCCGTAGGACAAAGGTCCTCTGTCGGCTCCTGCAACTGTTGCAGATAAAAGGCGAAGGAAGCATTTCTCCAGTAGGCTGCCAGTATAACATCCAACAACATGACGGAGTTAGTAAAAGAGGAAGACAATGCACGCACCTCGTGGCAGAAAAAACGACTGGCAATACAATCACCAGTAGCTAGACGAGCGGAAGCTGCACGAATATCAAGACAAATCCATCAAGAAATGGATGCAGGAGAGATCTGGCATGTGAGAGAACGCATATCCATCCAGGATAAAGGCGCGAATGCCCCCCCACCCCCCACCACCACCCACAAACAGAGTAGCGCCCAAGAAAGTGTCCATTTTTGAGTAAACTGCAAAGTCCTAGGCCTTTTCAAGGAAAAGAGCTGAACAAGCTTAGAGAGGCAAGGATGAGTGTCGAAACAATGCGGTACCACATATGAAAAAGGTCTCTGAAGCATTGACTTGTACCCATTGCTGGAGACCCCCCAGAAACAAACATATACCAGAAAATCCGCAAGCGGTGTGATTGAAGGAATGACAGAAACAACAGAGTGATCGCATGCCATCGACAGAAGAACCTTCTGCTTAGCCACAGAGGCTAAACCAGTGGAGTGAGTGCCTCCTTGAAGAAGAAAAGCAACTTCACTGCTTGTCTCTAAAAACCACTACGGAGGAGACAGGAGCTGATAAAGATATGCGCGAAGGCATAATGAAGTCGGGTCAACTTGAAACCTCCTCGGGCGACTTGGGCAAAGAAAGTCGCGATGTAGAGGGAGACATGCCGGAACCACCGCTAACAGAGAGCGGAGCAGATTGAACCACATCCACCGAGGCGACAGGGGTGTGATCGAAAGGATTCGACGACTGTAGGTTCATATCTGGGCTAGAACCCGAGGTGGAATCAGAACCGGCAGGAAGGCGTAGCCGACAAGACCGTCCCAAAGGAGGGCCAGAGCATCCACTGCGAAAGCCAGAGCATCTGGACTCGGGGACACGAAAGTGTCCACCTGATGGTTCCAACAGGTCGCAAAGAGATCGATGGAACACCGCCATGTGGAGCATCCACTCGGTGGAAAAGAACCTGCCCCGTCGGGACAGGGAGTCGGCTAGGACGTTAAGACGACCAGAAATGGGTCGAACAACGACCCCAGCGTTGACATCCTGAGCGAGCAGTAGCAGATCCTGAGCTAATTCGTACATTGGAACCGAGTGCGTGCCGCCCTGGTTCCGAATGAAGCAACCACTGTCAAATTGTCAAACAACAGAAGGATCTGACGATTCGAGTTGAGGAATCTACTGCCTGAAACTCAGAAGAAGAGCAAGAAGCTCCTTCTGGTTGATGTGTAGAGATGCCCGATCCTGGTCCCAAATGAAGTGAAAGACCTAGAGGATCCAACGTCGCACCCCATCCGAGATTGCTGGCATCTGCCGTCAGAATGCGATTGGACGTAAGTCCAACGGGACACCCTGCGTGATCCACTGAACATTCATTCAGTGGAGAAGGTGAGGATGAAGAGATTCTGGTAAATGACGCATCAGATCCAGAGAGTTGACATTCAGCCTCCAAAGACTGAGCAGAAAGTGTTGGAGAGGTCTGTCTAACATGCAGCCGACCAAGAGGAATGAGATCTGTCACCGAACAGCAGAGACCGAGCAGCCGGAGAATACCCCGTGCTGTCGTGGATGTGGACTGGGACAGAGTCAGAGCAAAAGCTGAGAGAATCACAGCCCTGGCCTGGGGAACCGCCACCGTATTGAACAGAGTGCGAAAGGCCATCCCCAGATGACAAAATGACGGAGAAGGGACCAGATCTGACTTCTCCTCGTCGACTCTGAATCCTAGCGATGTGAGCAAGCTCAACAGAGTGTCGACATCCGACTCCAGTAAGGCAGCATTGGAATGTCTCTGGAGGATATCGTCTAGATATGCCGAAGTAGTCACCCTGGACTGTGTGCGATGGAAGGCTATCACATGCGACATCAGTCGAGTGAAGGTCCAAGGAGCCAGGTTGAGGCTGAAAGGCATGGCCTTTCAACTGGTAAACTCGCCCCAGAAAAGCGAACCTGAGATACTTCCGCGACACCCAATGAATCGGAATGTGAAAGTAAGCGTCTCACAGGTCGATGCTGGAAGCAAAATCTTCCTGGTGAATGGAACGGCAGACCGACCTGAAAGTCTCCATGCTGAACTTGGGAGCAATGATAGACTCGCACCCCATCCGAGATCGCTGGCATCTGCCGTCAGAATGCGATTGGACGTGAGTAAGTCCAACGGGACACCCTGCGTGATCCACTGAACATTCATCCAGTGGAGAAGGTGAGGATGAAGAGATTCTGGTAAATGACGCATCAGATCCAGAGAGTTGACATTCGGCCTCCAAAGACTGAGCAGAAAGTGTTGGCGAGGTCTGTCTAACATGCAGCCGACCTAGAGGAATGAGATCTGTCACCGAACCGCAGAGACCGAGCAGCCGGAGAATACCCCGTGCTGTCGTGGATGTGGACTGGGACAGAGTCAGAGCAAAAGCTGAGAGAATCACAGCCCTGGCCTGGGGAACCGCCACCGTATTGAACAGAGTGCGGAAGGCCATCCCCAGATGACAAAATGACGGAGAAGGGACCAGATCTGACTTCTCCTCGTCGACTCTGAATCCTAGCGATGTGAGCAAGCTCAACAGAGTGTCGACATCCGACTCCAGTAAGGCAGCATTGGAATGTCTCTGGAGGATATCATCTAGATATGCCGAAGTAGTCACCCTGGACTGTGTGCGATGGAAGGCTATCACATGCGACATCAGTCGAGTGAAGGTCCAAGGAGCCAGGTTGAGGCTGAAAGGCATGGCCTTTCAACTGGTAAACTCGCCCCAGAAAAGCGAACCTGAGATACTTCCGCGACACCCAATGAATCGGAATGTGAAAGTAAGCGTCTCGCAGGTCGATGCTGGAAGCAAAATCTTCCTGGTGAATGGAACGGCAGACCGACCTGAAAGTCTCCATGCTGAACTTGGGAGCAATGATAGACTGGTTCAGGATACTCAGATCAATAACCGGTCGGAGTCGGCCAGCCTTCTTTGGCACCAAGTACAGGCAGGAATAAAACCCCACTGACTGAATGTTCTTGATGACCTCGAATGCCCCCTTGGCCAGGAGATTGTCTATCTCCATGGACAAAAGCTCCCGATGTAAAACGTCTGAAGGAACTGTGGTTGGAAGAGGCACTCTGCACAGAGTGGGGTGCCTTCGGAAGGATATTCGCAGCCCGGACCGAACAACATCTAACACCCAAGGATTGGATGTGATGGTGGCCCAACGGTCCATGAACTCTGCTATCCTTCCTCCAACCTGGGACGAATCGAGGTGAGGACCTTCAGTTCGAGCCCCGACGAGGCCCACGAGAGGAGAAACCACCTCCTCTACTGAATGAAGAATCCTGAGACTTCCCTCTAGCCTGCCGACGCTTAACCCATGAGTAAGAAGTAGAAGCGGTGGCAGAAGGATCAGCCCTTTGCTTCGCAGAGGAAGCAGAAAGGCATTTGTTAGGCTTTGAACGGTCCCTGCCTCCCCTAGAAGGCTAATCAAGCTGACGAAGCAGCAGCTAATCTTTGGAATGAATTAGTACGTCATCCCGGACCATCGACACGGAACCCATGGAACAGTAGCAGACCCGCCAAAGAAGCAGATTGAAGAGCAGCGCACTGCCCCCAGGAAGGGATTGGCCTGTGTCCAGCACAGAGTCCCTTCGAACTAGTTCAAAAATAGCTGTGTCACAGGCACAGGGACGTTCCGACAGGGGGGGGGGGGGGGGCTCACCCCCCCAATAAAGAGCCTGATTTTCAAAAGTTGGAAATTTTGTGGGTCAAATCAAAAGTTGGAAAAAAATTAATAAAATTTTAAAATTTTCAAGTCGATTTTTGCTATTTGCCAAAACTATCATTTCATGTGCTGGCTGTTTTTGTTTTCCAAATTTTAGATTTAAAATCTCTTCAACAGTTTCCTATTTTTCCATATTTTTTGGTGTTACATTGTTACTTGAACCTACAGTCTGTTTTAACAGGATCGTACCAGGCCTCCAGAAACTGGTGGCACACCTTGGTGTGAACATTTAAAATTTGCTAAATCTTGAAAGAGACTCAATAGCTTAATTTTCTCAACCCCCCCCCCCCCCCCCCCCCCCCCCCCACGGCCTCTATGGGTGCTACGGTACTGTGTTACAGTTTCCTAACTTAACCGCTGGCGGCGGCGGGTCTCCTGGGAGTTGATACTCCCTTTCGGTAACAATTTTTCGCATTGAACTTTCAGTTATCATTTACTTATCAATAAATTTATAGTCACCAATGACTATTTAAATTGAAATACTGAAATAAATTTAAATAATGTCTCTAATATGTTTTGTGGGGCGTGTAGCAAATTGCCATAGGTGCTGGAAAATGGTGAGAATCACCAATTATTTTAGAAATATTTCCTGTCTAGACATTTTGTGAAAAAGCGGACTAAATCAGTTTTTTTTTCAATGATTTGTAATGATTACTAATGAACAGTCGATGTGGTGTAATTGATGTCGTGTTTCAGAACGGTCACTTTTTTCTTACTCCGAACTTTGTGTTCAAATTTTCCTGTTTTCACTTTCGACTGGAATTAACAGTGGACACGGAAGTTACTCTGGAAATTAGATAGATTATATGCTTTAAATTGCTTTTTGCTTCACAAATTCGAAGGATTGTAAAAAAAAATGCCACCAAAGAAAAAACAAAAAATTGAATGCCTCGAGTGTGGAAAAGTGATTGACCAATACTACCGAAAAAGTCACAACGAAAAACGACATGCTGATTTGTCCCAAGCTCATAAGCAGATAAGATTTAAAACACTTGGTGCCAGGGAGAGCCTTTTCTTCAAACCACTGAAACCAGATCGACCCACATTGGGAAAAGAAAGTATTTCCACCATTTCCACACCGACATTTGAACATGTAACAACACAGGAAAGTGATCCTGTTCCTTCTACTACAACTAGGGTTGCGAGTTGCGACACATGACAATAATTCAGATATGCACCCCATTCCAGGTACATCGATGACAACAGCACCGTTTGATTCTATAATTTCTATTCCTGGCGAGGTTAGCATTCTGAAAGCTCATGGACCTATGTCATCAGATTCGGATACAGAAAATGAGGAACCAAAAGCGTCAAAATTCTCAGGAGAAGCAGCTTGTGAAGAGAACATTTTTACATGTGCTGGAAAACTTAAACATCTAGCTTCATTTGCTGATACTTCTCAAGAATTATTGAAAAAAGTCACCGATGCCGAAACAAGTCACAACAATCTTCTTATTGAAATAAAGTCGTTTGCCTCAGATGTCACAGAGAAAAGAAAATTGTTGCATTCTGCATGTACTAATGCCCTCAAACACATTGAAAGTGATGTTATTATTACAGAGGATGACATACAACATGGAATAGTTTCCCATGATCCGGCTAATCGTCCAAAGGAAATGACATTTGGGCAGAAACAGTTTTTAATTCAAGCCGGTCCACATCAGCCCAAACTGCCGATCTTTCCCAGAAACATTGATATAAAAGGTGGAAAGCAAAATAGATTCAATAAAGACTGGTACTCAAAATATCCACACCTAGAGTACAGCATTCAAAATGATTCAGCTTTCTGCTTTGTTTGCAGCTTATTCCCCACTGGACCGAGTAGAGAAAAGTCGGATGAAACATGGGTAAAAAAGGGTGTTCGGTCGTGGCACCGCATGATGAGAGTTGGAAAAAATAAAGACGGAAAGCTATCTCAACACTTTTCCAGTTGCTCACACAAAGCTGCACTTCAGGACTTTATGAGGTGTCTGTTGGGGGGTGACATTCAGACGTTACTTGACACTGAAAAAAGAAAAGCAGAGATCCAGAAACAATCTGATATCACCAGAAACAGAGAAGTTGTGTCAATCCATCTCGATATTTCCAGGACACTTGGGCGACTTGGGCTCCCGTTTCGAGGAGATGATGAACAGGATGGCATTTTTTACCAAATCACACACCTCTTGTCAAGACATAGTGCTGTCCTTAAAAATTAGTTGGACGACAGATCAATGCGGCCATACTGTGTGACGTACTGTAGTCCGAGAGCACAAAATGAGTTCATTTCATTGTTGGCAAATTGTGTTCGAGGAAACATCATTGAAGACGTGAATGCTGCTGAATTTTTTGCCGTGACTGCCGATACAACCCCTGATGTTACACATCAAGATAGAATCAGCTGTTGTGTGCGTTTTGTGGATAGGACAGACTCCGCAATAGAAAGGCTCATTGAAGTGAAAGAATTAACAGACAAAACTGGTGATGGGCATGCATCATCACTACTCGAATCAATAGAAAAGAATGGCCTTGATAGTAAAAATATTGTTTTTCAGTCCTACGACTATACATCATCCATGTCTGGTGTTCACAACGGTGCACAAAAGAAACTTTCGGATAAACTCCACAGAGAAATACCGTACATACCATGTCAAGGACATCGAGCTAATACAGTGGTGGAGCACAGCATAAATTCGTCAACGTTGATAAGCTCACTATTTGATGTGCTTGAAAATTTGTACACGTTTTTCTTCGGAAGTACAAAAAGACATACAGTATTGAAAAATGAGCTTTCAGAGATAGAAAACAGTCTGCAACTGAGAAATCTTTCAAAAACCCGGTGGACAGCCAGAGCAGAATCCATAAAAGCTGTGTGGGTCTCATACGAAGGGCTGACAGACGCCCTAAAAAGTATTTGTCAGTCTTCGGAATCTACTGAAACAAAATCGCAGGCTCAAGGACTATTGACAAAATTACATCGTTTTGATTTTTTGTTTGCCCTGATGTTCATGAAGAATATAATGTGGAAGGCAAAAATTATGACAGAACAGATGCAGGAAGAATCTTTAAATATTATCGATGCTTTGGTTATAATAGCCAGTACTGTAGATCAATTCAAATCCATGAATGAAAATGAACAGCAAATGAATGACTTGATCAGATCAGCAAAGGCATACGGAGAACGCGTGAACATTGACCCCGAGGCAGACTATGCTAGATTTCATCGTACAAGAAAACCTCCTCGTCGAATCGATGAGAATCCCGATTCATCAGCAAATTTGACTCTAGAAACATTCTATAGAAAAGAAATGAAGGCCGTGTTAGATGTTTTGATCACAGAGTTGGATGAGAACCACAGAAAATGTATGTTGATGATTGAACCTCTTACCATTCTGTACGGTACTGTACCCTCCCATAAAAAAACCTGACAATCAAAAAGGTGAGAAAATTTGTAAGCTCTTACCTACACATTTGCATTTTGATTCTGACAATTTTAATTCAGAAATTGATGTACTAATTAGTGCCCTGAAGCATAAACAAGAGGAGGATAGCACTAAAGGTATTACAACTCTGCGTGAAGCTGCACAATTTGCTCACGAGCACATGAACGTTTTGCCGTTAGTAAATCGTTGTTATCGACTTGTTCTCACTGCACCAGTTACTACAGCTAAAAATGAGCGAACATTCAGCAAGCTTAAAGTAGTCAAGGACTTTCTTCGTTCCAGATGTGGTGACGAACGGCTAGATGCCCTTATGTTGCTTTTCTGTGAGCGTGATATTACTGATAGTATTGATATATCACAAGCTGTTAATGAATGGTCTAAGTTAAGGGAGAGAAGAATAGACGTGTGAGGATTCAGTTTCAAAACTATTTGAACTCCTGATTTGCAAGTATGCAATAACATGACTTTTAAAAACTTCGAACTATATATAACATAGGTTAATAACGTTATGTAGCTTTTGTTGTCTAAAGTTCGAAGTTTTTATATCATTCGCCTCTATGACTTTTGTTACATTGTCTTATTCTAGTCATTCCTGAGTTACAGACTTGATTGTTTTTACACTACTTTTGTCATTGGTTACTAAGGGTAAAGTATTTAATGAATCGATTATCACTTGAACACTCACTGAGCGGGGACTCCGTTTGGTTAATAACGTCTACAGAATAGCACAAAAGGGCAAGCAAAGTTTAGCCAAAAAGACTCCCGAGTTAAAAACCCAGAGGTCTAATGACTGAAACTTTGCTCGCGCTTTCTATGCCTTATCTTTGAAGCTGCAGATATGATATAGGCAGAAAATCCCACTCTATAAGTATTTTAGTGATAAGCGGATAACCCTTGCAATGCGTCAAGATTTTGTTTGTTGCTCAAGTAAGCAGTTGTCAAAGTTTTTTTTTCTTTTTAATTAATGCTCGAATAAATAAGTCATATTTAACAAGCACCTCCGTTTGGTTCCTTCAGATAGTCCTTAATTACACACAGATTGGAAAAATAACATCAAAATTACCAAAGCATTGGTAAAAATGTAAAAATGCTTATCTCTAATATTTTGGTGTGAAAACGAGCTGTCGGCATACATGGATAAAGTAGATAATGTCTTCAATCTTCCGCTGCTCAGCATTTTCCCACGGGTCTAATCAGTACTATTTCTCAGTACTCGCTAGAAGTGATTCTGATTTTTCACTTTCAGGTACTGAGTCACAGCATTCCAGATTAGAAATACAGACTCCAGCCACAATGCCGAGTTGCTCCTTATTGGAGCTAGAGTCTGTATCTCTAATCTGAAATGCTGTGGCTCAGTACCCGGGATCCGAAGACCGAAAAGTAACAACACTCGGCCTGAATTTGGTTACTTTTCGGATCGTATCTCAAGTTATCTCAACCGACTCAGTTGCGCCCTTGGGCTTGGGTTGCAGTAGGTACTTTTCTTGCATTCGCAATGGCACGATAATGTGGCCGAGAAGATTAGCACTGGTGGAAAGCATGAGCAACGCGACTCTTTGGACCATCAATAAACGACGCCACTTTTTGTCAATAGTTGGAGATCTGGGTGTACTGTATGGTGGATTTGCAGGCAGACCGATATGCCTTCAATCAATGCTAACCCTGCTTGGGTTTGTAGATTATAGTCTGGCTTGCCTGGAATTACTTTGGATAATATTCGTTGAGTAAAAATGTATAAGCGAAAATATCGTCACCTGCATACTATAATTCGGTGGGACCCAAAGGAAACATTCAACATCATGGCACTCAGGCGACGATATGTTACCTAGTTACCAACTGACACTATTCTTCAAAAGGCCACAGTTCGAAAAGTATGGTTTGTCTGCTTGTGCTACCGAATCCCAGCCACTACACGTAAAATATCCTTTCTTAAACTCTCATGTACCCACTAACTGCCGCATTTTAGGCCCCTTGTGCTTTGCTTTTAAACAACCCCAAACCAAAAAACAAACAAACAAACAAAAATTGGAAAATACAGGACCTCACACCCCCCCAATCGAAACCTCTTCGGAACGTCCCTGCACAGGCATGCATGTGAGTAAGATGCATGAGCGCCTTGGACAGCACATGCAAAGGAGCCTGTAGATCGTCAAACCTATCTGGTGGCAGATAGGCAGCTAAGGCAGAGACGATGCGATTGGAGAGAGAAAGCATACCCAGCATTCCTCTCGATAAGCCCAACATGGACTCCAGAGTCGTCATAGGAATGACGGCAGACTTGGGATTGGAAAGCCCGAGGGAATTGGAGTCCTGATCCAAAACCTTCAAAGTCTGGCAGACTGACAGATTGGCGAAATTGTAGTAACGATAACGCACCAGAGGCAAAAAGGTGTCAACCATGGTGAAGAACGGAGCCTTCTTAGCCATGGAACTCAGCTTAGAGTCCAAGGCTGAAAATGCTTCAATCACCTGGCACGGTCGAAGACGCCCAGAAGCAGGTTGCTCCACAGGCTGTAGGCACGCTACCGATGACCGCGGCCTGGTTGACACTGTCGGCTGGTTTGATGGTTGGAGATCCGGAAGGAACCCAAACACAAAGTCAAGAGCTTCCCCCAAGTCAGAAGACTGCAGGCTCTCGACATCAAAGATGTCTGACTCCCCGGAGTCAGAAGACACATAGCCCATCGTGGGCAAACCAGCCGATGCCTCCCATGGTGTAGGCACCAGAGGGATCAGGAAGCGGCCTGTTTCCAATCCCGGGAGGCAGCTCCGTAGGGAATGCCTGGAAACCACTCGCTGCCTCACTGGAAGCAACGGGAAGGCTCTTGGACAGAACCTGAGTGAGCAAGGAGTGGGCCTCCCTAAGCTCACTGCCCGTACCAGCCGGTTCGACATGGGGACGAACCAGCAAAGTGGCTTCACACCTGATCCTCTTAACCAGCGAAGGGTCACGATCCTCCAATACACCCGAAGTGGGGCGACGACGGCAGCCAAAAGATCTGAGGGCAGACATGTATAGGGGTACGACACACCCCGAGGATCAACATAGCGGGAACTCAGGAGAGTTGCCACGGACCTCTGCGGGGCAGAAGGTCCAGGCTGCACAGAAGGCATTGGTCCCGCAAAACTGGCTGTGTGACCAGAATGAGTGGACGGAAAACGCCAATGACAAAACTGTGGTACTCGACGGCGCAGAGAACACAGTAGAGGGTCCGGCCAGCAGCCACGTCCAACTTCGTCGAGTTGAAGTCAGGGAAGGCTGAGGCCGATACCCCCACGTCTACACTACCAGACACCACTGTAGACCACTGCAGGTATAAAACTGCTGTGCTCAACGGCTGAGAGGACACAGCAGGGGGTTCAGTCGGCAATGATGAATTGATGAAGCACTGCACATTAGTTAACGGAAGTCGTGGATTTGTACTAAGAGAAGAGCGTCCCATACTGGGTGTGTGCCGATGGCGCTCGGCCCAATTTTTGGCTTATTTTTTCGTGGTGTTTTTTACACCATTTTTCTTTCGCACATCTCTTGGGAAAGATTAAAATAGAGAGTATATTATCCGAGTTAGGGTCTTCCACTGTAGTGCAAGCCTGTAGTAAACAATTGTAAGGTAGGTTGATAAGAAAAATCATATTGAACACCCCCCCACCCAAGCCCCCCCCCCCCCCCCCCCCCCTCATAATTCTAGCTAGGCTACTACAGTGTCAACAATAAGATTAAAATCTGTGACCTTTAAGAAAAAGAAGGAAAAAAATGTACTCTTTCCTTTCAGCAGTTCTATTCCCAAAAGACAGAGGTCTCAGCCAAGCAAACATAGCTAGAAGTCTTCAGCTCTGTGAAGACAGATATCTCAGTGTAATTTTTGCGACTTTAGAAAGCTCACTAACAGAGACTTACAACGTTAGTCACTCAAGTTAAGGGAAAAAGGGCCACACTTGATTCTAATAAGGCGGCCATACCCGTGTAGGCCATCAGTAAGTATAAAAAAATATACCAATTACTTTAAATTTATCATATTTTAATATTATAAACCAATGGTCCAGACTAGCTGAATCGTAAAAAGGTGGAGGGCTTAGGGCTTCAGAATTATCAGACCAACATAGTTCCTAAGCCTGCAATCCAAGGTGAAGGGAAATTGAATTGAAAAGGAATTACATGTATGTCTCTCTATACAATAATAGAGAAGACATATCATAAATTAAGGAGCCAAATTCAAGTAATTCCGTACTCTTAGCATGAATGACTATGCTAACTGGATGTAAGAAGTTCCCAATTTTAAGGCTAGTCCAGACTAAACGCCCAAAATTAGGATGGCATATTCAAAAGTGAGAGGTTAACCCCCACAAACATACGCCATATACAATAATAAACAAGCTGTATCCAGGATCAGATATAATCTACAGACAAAACAGCTTCACTCATAGATACACACTTATCAAGCCGGAGAAGATTTAAAAAATCATCCCTCTCCCCTTTTTTGAAGGAATCTTCTTCAAAAAGAAAGAGGGGAGTGCTCTGGAATCAGTAAAAGTGGTACCAAATAACAATATATGTTCGCCGAACAGCCACCTAGATATTATTATTAATAAAATGGTGCTTAATGCCACTTCAGAAGCTAAGGCTATCATACCAGAAATTAATAGCGGACACTTGTAACGTATACCGGAGTCGGCATATGTAGATAGGTCGAAAACCAGTGATATAACATGTACAACATACACTTGTCCAAAAGAATCACAATGGATGATCTCTGGAGAGTAAACACACTTCCAAGGCAACCCACAGGCGACCCCGTTCAGGTGTACAATTAATTCCAATAAATAACACTCCCAGAAATGAGCAAAAATACGAGAATGCAAGAAATCTCATACATTGTATCCGATTTGTGTACTAAAACTTATAGAAACTTGGATTCAGAAATGGATCGAGCTATGATTAACAGACTCGTCACGGACCACCCCCGAAATAATTCATTGTTCCTAAGGTCCATAACATACAATAATGCGTCTGCCCAATAATACACATATTATGCACTCGAGCATTGAAATCCTGCATGTAATCATCTAAATACCAGTTAACTGACTTGTCAGCCATACTGGTACACAAAGGCTATCAATTTATTGATGATGAATCATATGTTCGTATATGACTTATAAACACGAACAATCACAGGAAACAAACTAACTAAAAAGTGGATGTGCCCATGAGGTCGCCATAGAACTTGACCCAGCCGCCAATCGAGAAGTCATGAAAGGCATGTATATACTGAAATGCCTACAAGGCTTACGGGAAGGAAACTATGTCCTGCCCAGTAATCGCCTCTTAACACATTGGCGGTGGGGGGGGGGGGGGGGGGGGGGGGGGGGAACGACCCCCCCCTCACCTCCATTACATGAATCATTCTTGTGTTAGTCAATCAAATAGTATAGAAACCGCAAGGCTCCCTCATGTCTGACCGACTCCATAATGCCACTAAGGACGGAGAAGGACATGGTGAACAAATACACCGTATTAACATAATAATTCACACAAAACATGCCAGTTGGAAGAGAATAACCTCCTCTAACAAACAGTATAATGTCCAATAGGACAACAAACTCAGCTTAGCTGAAGCAGCTAAAGGTCTTCCTATACGTGAAGACCATTATAAGCTGATAACTGCGGCCCTAAAATCTCACTAAGGAGACTTACAACGCTAGCCATAGCTTATTAGTCTTCACGTCTGTGAAGACAGATATATCGGTGTAAGCTGAGACCCTGAAGGCTCATTTAATGGAGACTTACAATTATTGTCATTCAAAGTAGGGAATGAAGAGCCAATATATTAACAGTCCTAAATTCCCAAAGAGATCGCAGTCTCAAGAGATATAATTTCAGTTATGTCACTGCATAATTACTGAAAAAATCTCGCTCATGGATCTAGCTAGGCTACTAAGGTGTAAACAAAAAGACTCAAGTCTATGACACCTAGGAAAAACAAACTGAAAAGCACAGTACCTTTTTCGGATTGATTCCCAAAAGACAGCGGTCAGAGCCTAACTAACGTAGCTAGAAGTCTTCTTCTCCGTGAAGACAGATATCTCAGTGTAACTAGTGACCTAACCATCGTCACGCAAGTATGGAATGTCAAGCTGTTATTCTAACAGATGTAATTCCCAAAAGACCGCTGTAACCGTACATAAGGCTACTATGGCGTCCACAATGACATAACTGACTTGACGCCAAGGAATATTTCAGCCTATCTATGCACTATCTGTTTGGATTCAGGACGAGAAACAGGTGATAATAATAAATCTGGAGAATAATTTCGACAAAGTCTAATGCTTTTCTTCAATAGAAGAGCTTGTACCTCCAGAAGGAAAGCCTCTCTTGGAAGAATTGTCTAACAAGTATTTCTTGTAAGTGGAGCTTTGCTCGGGCTGATAGCCACCGGCCTGCCGAGACTACATTCTCATCCACTATCTTCTGCAATTTATCCACTTTTTGCGAGGTTGATAGCCTACCGCCAAGTGGAAAGCAACCAAAATCTATTCTCGATGACCTCAATTGTTCCCTTCAATAAGCGAGCCTTTACGTCCACTAGGAGTGACTCTCTTTGAAAGGAACTTCCATTATTAACGTCCAGTTTCTCGTGAAGTTGATAACCTTCCGTCAATTGGCAAGCAATAGAGGTCATGTCCATCAAGTGTCCGACTTATGATGCTTACGGGAGGAGAAACTACGTCCTCCCCATGAAGAAGCTCGTCTTGTCGACCTCAATTGTTTCCTTCAATAAGAGAGCCTTTACCTCCACTAGGAGCGACTCACTTTGAAAGGAACTTCTGTGATTAACGTCCAGTTTCTAGTGAAGATGATAACTTTCCGTTAATCGTCAGCTTAGGGGGGGTCTGATCCATGGCCTTGATCAGACCTATGCCCCATTCCCGAGTCGCTATAATGACTTAACGACTTGACGATATAAGAGGGTTATTGTACCCGGATGCCCCAACTCACTAAAGTTTCTCGAAGTGGAAAACAGTCGAACCCGACTGCTGACGGAACGGAGAGGGTTCTCCAGCTCGCCGATCTGACTCAAGACCTCGATGAGCATTCCGTTTAGAAACTTGCAGACTTCTACCCCTTAGCGTGCTTTTCCATGGAAAAAGAGGAAGCCATAACAACAGCCAATCCTGATGGAGAGAGGACAGGGTGGCCCGACTTGCACATTTCAGACGGGTGCTCTGACTCATTGATGTTTCTCACGACAGAAAAGTAGACCCTGACTGCTAACAGGATGGAGAATGCTCTCCAACTCGCGATCTGACCCCAGATCTCATCACCGAGTATCCTGTTGAGAAACTTGTAGGCTAATCCCCTTTGCATGCACTTCCATGTAAGAAGAAGAAGCCATAACAGGAGCCAATCCTGGCTGCTGTGTGGAAGGAACATCCGACTCGCAAAGTTTGGGCGGGTGCTCCGACTCATTATAGTTTCTCACAACGTATACAGTTGACCCCGGCTGCTAATGGGATGGAGAGGGATCTAAAACTCGCGTTCTGAACCCAGATCTCGCCGAGCATCCTGCAGAGAAACTTTCAGGCTTCTCCTTTTGCCATCATCGCTTTAGTTTATGAGGTGCTCGCTCTACTCACATCTATATTACTCGACCGCAATGGACCTATCTGGCATCCCGGCTCCCATATAGGGATGACCGCTTCACCGATCGAGCTAGCTGCATGCAGAGGATTAAGCGAACTAACTAGAGACCTCAATCCCCTGCTAATATTCATGAGCACCTTGGCAGCTAGCTCTGTATACTCATCAAAGCAGGGCTCATCAGAGTGTGACGATGGCAGCACGTAATGGACAGGTGGCAAAGTACTATCACCATGTTCTTGTTCCTCTGTAAAAGAGACTGAAAGATGAGTAATTAGCCTGTGGTGAAAGCTCCTATGTCGGAACTTCACCACCCAACACACACATCTCGACACCAATTTCCAATGTTCGCATCCCCACAGTACAAGCAGGAAAGAGTACAGTGACTACCGGCAAACAACAAGCATTTAAATCTGAGGCTTATTGGACTTACACTAAGTACCAAGTTATTATAATAGATACAATAATAATGAAGCCACAATCATAAGTCTGCTACACTCCCAATAATAATACAGAACAAGAGGCCCCAGGGGGCCTGAGGGCACTCACCTGACATGGTAGCCTGAATATCAACTCTGGGAATTGACTTCAACAAGTTGCATCTGCCCTTCCTAAGAAAAGCTTATACCAAATATCCAAAGATTTTGACTAGTGGATCTAAAAAAAGATTTTTAAAGAATATTCCTAATATTGAACTAAGTAATAAGTCGGGCTCCCATATATGAACCCAGGGACTTGGCTTTAACAAACTTGAATATCCCCCCCCCCCCCCCCCCCTCCAAGGATGCTGCACACCAAATATCAAAACATTCCGACTGCTGGATCTCAAGAAGAAGATTTTTTAAGAAAATTCCTCATTTTGAACTATGTTACAATTCAAGCTCCCACAGTGAGCCCAAATATGGACCTAGGGACATGGCATGAACAAACTTAAATCTCACCTCCCTAAGGATGCTGCATACCAAATATCAAAAGATTCTGATTGGTAGATCTGAAGAAGATTTTTAAAGAATATTCCTCATACTGCACTAATTTAAACATTTGGGCTCCCATAGAGAGCCCAAATATGGACCCAAGGATTTTATTTCAATAAACCTGTGAAACAATCTTCCAAAGATGTTATATGTGAAATTTGAAAGCCTTGGGAGCAGTGGTTTGGGAGAAAAGTAGTCTTAAATGCTTTTCCCATTACCCACAGTGTTAAAAAATGCTGACTCAGCACTTTTTCAAAGTCCAAAAAAAGTACCCCATGATAAAACCGATAGCAATTTTTTTTTTGACCATTCCATTCTGTTGGTCGTAAGGAAGCTTCACACCAAAAAAGAATTCTCAGTGCCGTGTAGTTTTGGAGATATGGGCGTTTTAATTGTTTTCTATTTTTAGCTCCTGCAGTTCCCATGGGGCGATGGGGAAAAAATTGGGGCATAAATTAAGTACTTATGATCCAATAAGCCATCATATCAAATTTGGTTCAAATCTGCCTCTCGGTTTGGAAAGTTAAAAAATTTATAGTAATTTATATATTTTTTATACTTACCAATGACCCAGACTTAGCTGGTGCTAACTCTAACAAAACCAGGGCCAAACACAAATTTTGCCCCCCAATCCCCAAAATTTGCATCCAAAACCAAAAGAAATCATGTCCTATAGGACCTCCATACTACGCCCCCACTGCGCATGCGCAGTGTCAAGGACGTCCCGAAATTGGCGCCAATTATCATTCTTACTGGCAGTGCCTGGTCAGCGCTATGTACTCAGCGGGGAGGCAAGAGTTCCCAACTCCTGGGAGGGCCATCCCCGTCTGGGTCATTGGTAAGTATAAAAAATATATAAATTACTATAAATTTTTTAACATTTTTATACTGTACCAATGACCCAGACTTAGCTGAATAATAAAAAGGATGGAGGGCCTAGGACATAGAGGAAAATCCAATAAGCTCAACTATATAATAAAGAGGTAACCCCTTAAGGAGAAAAGGAGTATTAGGCTTTACATGTATCTTTCTTATTTAATATTAAATTAGAAAGATACAATACCCTTAATAATTGAGCACAATAATATTCATGTTCTCTATTAACATCCAGTATAACCCTTATACTAATTATTTTTAGAGTAAGTCAATAAATAAAGTAGTCCAGAGAATTGAGACTCTTTATAATCTTTTAAAAGTGTCCGAGTATTGTATATTAAAGCACGTTTGACACTTGACATATACAAATGCTTCACACTGAGCTACACTTTAAAAATAAGACATGAATGAATTTTAACATTAATATTACACTTTAAAACCATCCCGGAAGCGACTCAGAAATAGTGACTTTGGAGGAGGCATTCCCTTGCTTTTCACTATAAAGCAGGTGACCTAAGGGAACACCCGCCCCCACCCCCCCCCCCCCCCCCCCCCTTTCCCCTTGCCCTGGGTCAAATAGCCCAGAGCGAAGAGGGCAGCCGGACGGAGTCACTGCCGGAACAGAAAGCCTGCATAACTATAGTTGCAACTGTTTAGTGGACGACATTCTGAGCAACAGATAACGGACCTAAACAATGCAGGTCTCCAGAAATGGACTCAATATTTCTGAGATAAAAATTTGTGAATGTGGATGGCTGAGACCAATAAGCAGCCTTCATTAAATCTGTAATAGCAACACTATTAGCATAAGCCCAAGAAGTAGCAAGAGCTCTTACTTCATGAGCGGAAATCTTAAGCACAGACTGCTGAGAAGAAGATAAACTCTCATAAGCAGTACGGATAGTTAATTGAATCCATCTAGCAATAGAATGGACCGAAATGTCCCTTCTATTAGGCATCAAAGACAGAAAGAAACGTAACCGTCCCTTTCTGATAAACTGAGATCTCTGTTTATAGATACGTAACGCTCTAACAGGACAGAGTAAAGGCCTATGCCCGTCTGAAGACGGAAGAGCCTTAATAACAATAGGTTCCGGATATTTATTAGGAGCCTGATTCTTAGCTAAAAAACCCACATTAGTAGTGAAGGTGACAGTGTTCCCGACACTACGATAGTGAGAATCATCCACCGACAGTGCATGAAGCTCACTGACTCTTCTAGCAGAAGAGAAAGCTAAGAGAAAAGCTGTCTTATAAGATAAGAATTTGAAATCTACTGTCCCAAGAGGTTCAAATAGCTTTTCCTTCAATTTAAGAAGAACCCAAGCTAAATTCCATTTAGGAATTAATCTAAGAGTTCTGGGTCTATTTATCGAGAAGTTTCTAACCAACTTAGATAAAGAGACATTAGATCCAATTTTTAAACTATCATGATGTGCATAGGTATCAGATAACATAGACCTATAACCCTTAATAGTAACAGGCTGCAGTTTGATTTCGTCAAACAAGTATACTATAAAGTTTGCAATGTCTGGTATGGAGGGATCGAAAATATCTACAGAATGATCCCTACACCAACGCCGAAAAACCTTCCACTTAGCCGCATAGTTTAGCGAAGAGGAGGTCCTCCTACAGTTAGAAATCGCGTCCACTGCTCGTCCTGTAAAGTGCTTGCCATGCAAGAAGGACCGCACAACGGAAAAACGTGAAGGTTGAGACCTTGCGGGTTGTGATGGAGTTGACGCGATTTCCCCTGCGAAAGAAGATCCTCCCGTGGAGGAAGCTTTCGCGGTAGATCCCACAACAGACACCTGAGTAGATTTATCCACAGTCTCTGTGGCGACAGAGATGCTACCAACAGAATCTTGCATTGAGATTGTTTTATCTTTAGCAATACTTGTTGAATTAACGGCGCTGGAGGATACGCATATCCTATCATTCCGTCCCAAGGGATCGACAGAGCATCTACTGCAAATGCTCTTGGATCCGGACACGGAGACACATACGTCTGCAACTGATTGTTGAGATGTGTTGCAAATAAGTCTATCATTGGCCGTTCCCATTGGTAGCAAATCTGATTGAATACTTGTTTGTTGAGAGTCCACTCCGACGGCAACAAGCGACCCTTTCGTGAAAGGGAGTCTGCTAGCACATTCAGACGACCCGGTATGTGACGGACCGAAAGAAGAACCTGATGTTCTAGCGCAAACAGAAGGATTCTTTCCGTTAGATTGAACAACGGAACTGAATGAGTGCCTCCCTGATTCCGTATATACGCCACTACTGTCGTATTGTCGGATAGGATTTGGACATGAGCATTGTGAATAATGTCCATCCAATGACGTAACGCAAGCCAAATTGACATCATTTCCTTGATGTTTATGTGCTTGCACAGGAATTGCGGATCCCAAAGACCCTGGCATCTCGAATCCGTTGGGATCAATGATGCACCCCAACCTGTTTGACTGGCGTCCGTCATAATGGTAAAACTCGGATCTGGCAACTGCAGCGGAACTCCCTGAGTTAACCACTGAATGTTTGCCCAAGTCTGAATCTCTTGTTTCACTTGATCTGACAAGAGAACGTCTACGTCGAGCGAATGAATTTTCACACTCCAATTCTGAGTCAAGAAAATTTGGAGAGGACGCGTGCGTAACCGCCCCATCGGAATGAGATCCGCAGCGGCTCCGCACAGACCTATCAGTCTCATAAATTCTCTCGCTGTGACAATAGCGAGCGTAATAACTGACTAATTTCGCTCTGGTTAACGGCAGACGAACAAGATTGTTGTGCGTCTCGAAGCTCATTCCCAGATGAGTGAATGACTTGGACGGCACCAGATCCGACTTCTCCTCGTTTACTATAAAACCGAGACGTCGGAGCAATAGAAGTAGATTCTGAACATCGTTCTGGAGCGTTAACTCGTTGCCGTACCTCTGAAGAATGTCGTCCAGGTAGGCCGACGTTACCGCAGACGAATGAGCTTGGAAATAGATCATTACCGAGTTCATTACCCAAGTGAAAGCCCAGGGTGCTAGAATCAGTCCGAAGCACATCGCCCGGAATTGATACACCACTTCTAGGACTGCGAAGCGTAGATACTTTCTGAATGTCGGATGTACCATGACGTGAAAGTACGCATCTTTGAGATCTATGCTTGTTGCATAATTGTTCACCCGAATACTCGCTCTGACCGACCGAATCGTCTCCATATAAAATTTCGGAGCGACGATCAGCTTGTTTATCCAGCTCAAATCTATGACTGGACGGAACGAGCCGTCTGGTTTCGGAACCAGAAACAGATGGCTGTAGAATCCCGGAGTCTCCTGGTTTTCTACAACCTCTACCGCGTTCTTCATTAAAAGAGACTGCACCTCTGATAACAGAGCGTCTCTTTTCTGCGGATTTGACGGAAGTTGAGTCCATTTTGGACTTCGAGTTAATGGAGGCTTTCGTTTGAAGGATATCTTTACGCCTTTCGAAGTCACTCCTCTCACCCAAGGGTCGTCCGTAATCGATGCCCATTCTTGTGAAAAGCTTGACAACCTTCGCCAACCGGTACGCGATAGAGGTTTAAGCCATCACCTCCTGGACCTGCGAGGCCTGCGGTAGGAGAAACCACGTCCTCCACGACCCGCACCTCATCCCGTCGACCTCGGGGCGTCCGACGGTTGTCCCGGCCCGAAGGACGTCCCGAACGAGAGTCGCTACTCTGACGGTCTCTCGAATAAGACCAAGAGGACGCACCGGAACCTCTATAGGAACCTCTCTTGGGCGCATTAGACCCAGAAGTGCCTGTCTTATTCTTGTCTGCTGTATCCGACTTCTTAGAAGCAGATTTGAACAACAGAGAATCCGAAGCTTTCTTTGTAATTTTATCATAAATAGCAGAAAGCTTGCCGTCAAAGAGAAGTTCTCCGGAGACCGAAGCGACTCTAAGAGAGTTCTTCACCTTAGTATCCACGAGTGTGGATGTAGCTAGGGCTGCGTCACGTCTAACCAACTCCAGGTTTGCCACAGAAAGGGCGGAGTTACACGTGGAATAAGCTACTGCCCTTGAAAGAAGTCTTAAAGAGGATTGTATATCCTGAAATTCTTTCCCTTGAAGGCGCAGTGATAACGCCTTAGTAAGGTGATCTGCGTAAGATAAGGCATCTAAATTGGCTCTGTTAGACGAAATAGCTGTTTCCAACACCGCGGTTGGAATAGAAGCCGACGACAGTAATGATAGCTCTAAGTCTTCCGCCTCGTCGTCCATATGCAGAGGAACTCTCGGTATACCATGTCCTGCCGTGTCGAATTTATTCCTTGCATTAATGAAAGGCAGGTTGAGAGTATTGGCGGACAAGAAACCTGCTTTCCCCGTCTTGGAAGCAAGTTTAAATATAGCGTCGTTCAATAATTCAAATGTTCTTGCAACATTATTGGACTGCGACGGAAACTCGGGAGCGATGTCCCTGAACCGCTCAAAAAATTCAGAGTCCAATGACGCTATAATCCTCTTGTCCGGAACCGCAGCAGTCTGGCCCGACGGAACAACTTGAGGGAGAAAGTGCCGGATGAAGTCCACGGCAGCTTTATGTTGTTCCGAAAGGGATAGCTCCAAATCATCCGTATCCCTTTCACCATCCGGTCGGACCTCATGATGCTCCCGATCGTCCGCCCCCGATGCTTCGGCGG
This sequence comes from Pictodentalium vernedei, assembly GCA_031216915.1. Classification (NCBI taxonomy): domain Eukaryota; kingdom Metazoa; phylum Mollusca; class Scaphopoda; order Dentaliida; family Dentaliidae; genus Pictodentalium; species Pictodentalium vernedei. The sequence goes on along the minus strand of CM062296.1, from coordinate 324,556,980 downwards.
AGCGTACCGACCCAGCGCCGTCGGATAATTCTCGATCCGACACCGTTTCTGTCGGCTGCTGGGATGCTGCGATAAGCTGTGCTATCTGCACAAGAATGTCCGGCGTCGAGACCTGCGGAGGCGCAGTCTTTCGCTGCTTCGCCGAGGGCAGCTCCGCATCAGATGGCTCCCGCATACTTTTTCTATGCGAACGTCCGGAGTCCATCGGCCTCGTGTCCCTGGCTGCCGAATGGTGTGACCTGGTCGCCGAAGAATCCCTGATCGGCAAAGCTGGTAAGATATCGGCGGTCACGCAGCCAAGGTGCGGTCGTGTGCGCTGACGAGAAGAAGAAGCCTTAGCAGTCTCTGCGGACTGCCTATACAACGGAGCGTCCCGAGCGACGGACGTATGCTCCGCTTGCGACACATTTTGTACCACAACATCTGGTCCCAGATGTTGTTGTACGAGAGAGGGGCCTCTCTCGCTCGCGGCCCGGCTGGACCTGGACGAGCTAGGAACCGGACTCAAAGGCTTCCTCCGATCTTGTTTACTATCCGCCATCACTGGGTGTGCACATTGAATGTTTATAGTGCTCGCATCACCCAACATTTCCTCCTGGACCGCATCGGACGAACCCGGCTGCCGAACCATTCGGTGAATGGACGCTACACCAGGCGAGCTAGCGGACGACATTTGTCTAATCTCCATGAGCACTTTTGCCGCTAGCTCTGAATTCATTTGTGACGACGGAAGCGCATTTGCAGAAGATAACATGGAAACATCACCCTGTTCTTGTTCCTCTGAAATAGAAACTGAGAGAGTAGAGGGACCTTGCAGAGAAAGAGCTGGCATAGCCCTTTCTCCAGTAACAACATACCGTGACACACGTTTCCAATGTTTGTCATCCCAATATTGACATATAGAACAGGGATTAGTGCGAGAACACTGACTACAATTAATACAATGATCATGAAAGTCAGAGGAAGATTTCTTCCCATTACAATTTGAACAATATCCTTTCATTGTGAAAAGTCAACAAGTCCTAGTTACTCGCACAAACCCCTGACACAAAGATACATAATAACATGATCCATTAATAAATGAAAAAACAATTGCAAATCAAAATAATTTTGAAAAAATATTTTTTCAGCGAAGCCCAAGTTTCTGTATCCAAGCAACTCTCCCAAGAAAATTTTAGAAATGAACTTTCTCAAAAATATGCCAAAAGCATGGGAGAATTGCAAGGGGGGACTTAGAAGGCTAGGGGAGAGGAAACACTGAATAAGCAGTGCAACATTTTAGCAAGAATGACAACAAGAGGCCCATGCCTCGAAAATAGGCAACTTAACATAATTTCATAAAAAATTTTAAGTACAGCCCTGATTATTTTTTGTCACTTCTTTTTCCTCTCCTCCTTCTATATCCTCCTTAGAATCACCAATCATTCCAAAAATTACGTGTCTGGCATCCTTAAACTGAGATTTACAAGCACAAAGATCAGTGAGATGTTGACTGATGAAGGGCCAAACAGAGAATGATAATTGGCGCAATTTCGGGACGTCCTTGACACTGCGCATGTGCAGTGGGGGCGTAGTATGGAGGTCCTATAGGACATGATTTCTTTTGGTTTTGGATGCAAATTTTGGAGATTGGGGGGCAAAATTTGTGTTTGGCCCTGGTTTTGTTAGAGTTAGCACCAGCTAAGTCTGGGTCATTGGTACAGTATAAAAATATAGAAATTTTGGGCTTGGCGAAAATTCTTGCCCCTCCCATAACGAAGGCAAATATAGCTCCTCGAACTTCTCTTGAACAAATCTGAGTCTACACCTCAAAAGGAAGCTGCACACCAAATATCAAGTCTCTGCTACTGCTGGTTCATGAGAAGATTTTTTAAGATTTAAGCACACTTTTTGGGTGTGGGCCTACCGAGGGGCGAGGCAACTTGATTTGAACAAAATCAAATTGCAATGTCATAACAAACTATTATCTCAAATATCAATTAAATTGGTTCAGCGGTTTGGGAGGAGAAGACGCAAACACTATGTTCACGGACGACGGACGGTGAGTGATCACTATAGCTCTCCTGACTGAAAGTCAGGTGAGCTAATAAAAAACATCGCAAGGATACATAACATAGACAATCAGAAAAATTTCTGAAATAAATTTAAAAAAAAATTTTGAATGAAGCCTAAGTATCCCAAGGGAACCTCATGAGCCCAAGGGCATCCCGATAGAGCCTAAGTGTGGACAAGCACTACCTAATAGGAGCTAAACTACTGGAATAAGATATAATATGTATCCTAATAGAAAAAATAATAATTGTTTATAACCAAACACTGAATTAATACGTATCCACAATGTTATTGAACAGACAACATCAAGAGGAATAAACAGCTGCGCCATGAGCGCATGATACGTTCATTATTAATTACAAGAGGGAAGCACATAATATGAGTATACATGTATTGCCTATATTTTGATGAATGAAGTCCCATAACTCTGGAATGACAAATCGGACAGCGACACAAATCGAAAGGGAGCTTCCTTCCATCAACATATACTTTCCACCAAAAAATGACAAAAATTGCTAGAAGCGTTTTCGAGTTATTATATGTGTGGACGGATGGATGGATGGATGGATGGACGGATGTTCTTACAAATGGCTACTTATGTGGCTATTTTATGGACATGTTAGGTGGCTAACCTAAAACACATGTCCAACATAATAAAACAAGTTTTTTTGAGGAAAATTTTTGGGGGGTCAGCTATCCCTAACCATAACCTTTACTGACCCTAACCAACTCTAACCCTAGCCACATAACTCTAACACCCCTTCACTGATGCCCACCCCACCCCTAAACCCCACCCAAGAATGCCCTAACCCTACTCTACATTTATCAACCCCCCCACCCCCCCCCCCCCCCCCCCCCACACACACACACACATAAGTATCCTGTTTTACTAACTCGTAGCCACATAAGTAGTCATTTGTGTGTGCGGACAGATGGCCAGACAGACAGACAGAGATGGACAGACAGCGGTTTACCATAATACGACCGTTTTTTCATAACGGGCATATAAAAATATGGCTTATGATGCCTCAACGAGTTCAAAAAGCTTGTCCCAATGAGGGGTCATAAGCCAGGTTTTTGAGACACAAAATGAAAAATGCGTACAGCTATGGCCGTTTATTCCATTACATTGGTTAAAGGGTTAATTCAATCATCTCTCATGTTTGTACACAAGTGAGTACACAAGTGAGTTAACAATTCCTAAACATGTATTCAAAACCTGTAGTCCCATCACTTGACACCCATCCTTTGGAAGCTCTATAAAAACTTCCCAAGGAGTAGTGTAAGGAGGCAGTATTACTTCAGGGGATTTAAATAGCAATTTACATAACTTAACACAGAAATACCATAGATTATAAGTTATTTTTATTCTGACCAAAAGGAGCAAGGCAATTTCCTTGATATATTTTTCATGGAAAGAAAGGCAATTTCCAAGCATTATCAGCAGCCCAGAATTCAGTTTCGAAATCAGACACTTGTACACACTTTTAACTCTTCACCTGCTGGTGGTGGATATTCCTGCCCATGACAAATCTCTTGCCACTAGAAAAAGTAAAATTAGGGCATTTTTAATTACATTTACCCCCGGTGATTTTAACCAAGAGGAGCCAGGCAAGTTCCTTGATATATTTTCAAGGAAAGAAAGACAATTTTCAAGCACTATCAGCAGCCAAAAATTTAAGTTTTGAAATTCAACTACTTTTACACACTTTTAACACTTTACCTGCTGCTGACAGATATTCCTGCACTGGACTGCAAATCTCTTGTCATTAGAATAAGTTAAGTTTCTTGAGTTAAATTTCCAAAAGATTTTCATCAAATCTAGTCATGGCTGCTTTACAGCAGCCATGCCTAGATTTGATAAAAGTAGTTTTACAAAGACTCAGTGGGTTTAGAGTTAAGGATCTGAACGAAGCCTGTTCCTTGGCCAAGGTATTCCTACTACATTCAATGGAAATTTTATATTTAAACTGAAAACAAGAAAAATCCTTGTTAACCTTTATGAATATTTTTTATTAATTTTTGCTACACCTTGACACTTAATGACTTCTCGACAAAATGTTGAATTATACTGAAATCAGCATCTTGGTCCTCCTTTACTTTAAAACACAGTATTAACAAAATGAAAGTGTCAATGACACTGTAGCTCAACTTGTCAAGACAAAGACATGTACATGTATAGTATGTGACACAGCAATGACAAACATCTCGGTAATGACCTGATAACAAAGGTACATATAAAGTATTGTAATGGTCTGTACATAAATACTGAGCGTTGCCTGTAACAAATGTATTTTAGGTAAAGTATTGTAAAGGTGGGTGACAGTCAGATGCTAAACTAGAAAAAAAATCTTTTGAGTCCCAGAGTGGGTCTGACTGAACCCCAAAATATTTGTTCTCATAGCACAGTGATAACAAAGGCACCCCAAAACACACTCATTCCTGTCCCAAGGTGAAAACAAAGGTACCCAAGAAGTTTCGTGAAGATCAGTTCACAAATATGAGCTGTGTAGAAGTTGTGACAAAAAACTGATTGGACCTGATTTCGGTACAAAATGGCCACTGGCAGCCATCTTGAATTTTGGACCACGCCCAGAAACACTCGTTCTCGTCCCAAGGTGATAACAAAGGTACCCAAGAAGTTTTGTGAAGATCGGTTCATAAATGCAGCCTCTAGCCCGAGCCGTATTGACATGTGCACTTACAGAGTATAAGTAGCACTGAATAAATCAAAGTTCATCTAATTTGCATAATTTCTGCACGAGAAAAAAACCCGTACTATATGTGATGTATTCCATGTTACTAAACATTCATACAAAAATTTATTCAAATCAGAACTTTCATACAGAAGTTCTGTACAAAAGACTGATTGCACTAATTTTGGTACAAAATGGCTGCTGGTGGCCATCTTGAAATTCGGACCACACCCAAAAACACTCGTTCTCATCCCACGGTAATAACAAAGGTACCCATGAAGTTTCGTAAAGATCGGTTCATAAATACGGCATCTAGCCTGAGCCATATAGAAGTTGTGTACAAAAAACTGATTAGACCTAATTTCGATACAAAATGGCCACTGGCAGCCATCTTGAATTTTGGACCGCACCCAGAAACACTCGTTCTCATCCCAAGGTGATAACAAATGTACCCAAGACGTTTCGTGAAGATCGGTTCATAAATACAGACTCTAGCCCGAGCCGTATTGACATGTGTACTTACTGTGTGTAAGCAGCACTGAAAAAATCAAAGTTCATCTAATTTGCATAATTTCTGCACGAGAAAAAAACCCGTATTATATGTGATGTATCCCATGGTACTAAACATTCACACAAAAAATTATTCAAATCAGCACTTTCATATGGAAGTTCTGTGCAAAAATCTGATTGCACCAAATTTCGTACAAAATGGCTGCCATCGGCCATCTTGAATTTCGGACCGGACCCCAAAACACTCGTTCTTGTCCCACGGTGATAACAAAGGTACCCAAGAAGTTTCATAAAGATCGGTTCATAAATACGGCCTCTAGCCCGAGCCGTATTGGCATTTGCACTTACAGTGCTGAAAGTAACACCAAAAAACATCAAAGTTAGTCTAATTTGCATAATTTACGCACGAGAAAAAAACCCGTATTATATGTGATGTATCCCATGGTACTAAACATTCATACAAAAAATTATTCAAATCAGAGCTTTCATATGGAAGTTCTGTACAAAAAACAGATTTCTGCATCGTCGGTACAAAATGGCAGTTGGCAGCCATCTTGAATTTCGGACCGCACCCAAAAAACACTCGTTCTCGTCCCACAGTCATAACAAAGGTACCCAAGAAGTTTCGTAAAGATCGGTTCATAAATACGGCCTCTAGCCCGAGCCATAGCAGCTTGGCACTTACAGCTCTGAAAGTAACACTAAATAAATCAAGGTCAGTCTAATTTGCACAATTTACGCACGAGAAAAAAACCCGTATTATATGTGATGTATCCCATGGTACTAAACATTTATACAAAACTTTATTCAAATCAGAACTTTCATACAGAAGTTCTGTACAAAAAACTGATTTTTGCATCATCGGTACAAAATGGCCGCTGGCAGCCATCTTGAATTTCGGACCACACCTAAAAACACTCGTTCCCGTCCCAGGGTCATAACAAAGGTACACAAGAAGTTTCGTAAAGATCGGTTCATAAATACGACCTCTAGCCCGAGCCATAGCCAATTGTTGACGTACGGACAGACGGACAGATGGACAGACGGACGGACGGACGGACGGACGGACGGACGGACAGACGGATGACGGACGACGGGCCATGACAATAGCTCAAATTTGACTTCGTCAAAGTTGAGCTAAAAATAAAGGAATCTTCCATTTTTCCTAGAATATTTGGAAACCATATATTTGGCACAAGAAAAACTTGAGAAAAAGCAGTAATTTTTCTTAATTAATTTACTTTGACAGACAGGTTCCTCTGATGTCAGTCAGTTTTACGGGCAGTAGAAGTTGGAGTACCTGGAGAGAACCACCAAAATAGTGGCAAGCAACTGTCAGCCTCTCCAACATACTGGGTGGAGATAGCCAGAGTACACAGACAGAACCATTCAGCAATGGCAAGCAACTGTCAGACTCCCCAGCATACAAAACTCCACCTAGCAGGATTAGCATTGGTTGAAGATGAAGTGCACCATCAACGTGCAACATGCCTTTGTACACATTGCGACCATGCCCCCACATGGACAATCAGGATTAAATGCCCTGCCCATGGACACAATGCAGTTACCCCTAGCAGAGATTGAAAAGTGGACCACTCAGTTTGAAGTCCAAAGCCATATGCACCATGCTAATTTTTAAAGGAATTACTAAAATAAACAGATAAACTCACGCTCATATAAGACTCTTTAAAAGCACTTTCTATTTCAGTGGATACTCATGACTGCAATATGGATATAAAAAAAGTGAAGTCCCTGCAATCGTTTATATCCATGTTGCCCATTTTAGAGACTTTCACCTCAGGCATTGTTGACCAGGTCCTATTTTTCCAGTAAAAACAGAGCTTGTTCACCATAGTAAACAAGCACTGCTTCATTTCCCAGGGTTCCGATGGGGACCCTTCTGCTAATGACCAACATATATAAAGTTGTTAATGGAAAATAGAAAATGTTTTCATTTTTGGAATTCCCTTTAAAAAAAATTACCCCAATTCGGTATAAGTTTTCCAATAGTTCCTTGAATCTTGCACCCTATGCAGCATAAAACCAACTAACAACTGTGCCTTTTGACAACCTCAGCCAGTGTATATTTTCATGCAGTGTGTGATATGGCAGCTTATCAAATATTAATGTGCAATGCCTAGGATTAGCTAGTGTATGTCAGCTTACCAACCAACTCTGTGCAATGCACAGGGTTGGTCACACTTTTCTTTCTGGTTATAAATAAGATCTCCATTATGTGACTAACTCTGAGCCCTGCACAGCCTCAGTCAGTTTACATTTTCATGCAGTGTATGATATGGCACTTACACATGTTTTATAACCAGAAAGTGTGACTAACCCTGTGGTTAATAACACTTTCTAGTCATAAATTTATTTTCATTATTTACTGAGTAATTAGCCCAGTGCATAGCCTTGTAAATTTCATCTATAGCAACTCTTTACCAGATGTAATGGCCCAAACCAGCTCATAATATTTTCAAAAATCACTTAAACTCAGCTTATGACCCTTCACTGGAATGGATTGTGGAAAGGCTTTTTAAGTGAATTTCAAAAATGAAAACATATTCTATCTTCAATTATAGCTTATTATACATATAGTCCAAACTTTATAGAGAAATAAAATGATTTAACTTAAATTCACTACATACCTGAATAAAAATGTTCCAAGAACAAAACCAAATACATCAACATTCTTATAGAAGAAACTCTCTAGACAGTCAATGGGTAATGTACAGTCACTCCAGTGATTAAATATCTGTAAAAAAAAATAAGTTATCACTTATTTATTTATTTATTGGGGTTTAAGGTCATATATTTCTGCACTGTGGCTAATCATGACCATGACAGTTTTACGGATGGAGGAAGCAGGAGTACCCAGAGAGAACCCCTGAGCAACGGCTAGCAACTGTCAGCTCCCCAACATACTAACTCCACACCAGCAGGGTTAGAATTGGTTGAAGACAAGTGCACCATCGATGTGCAGTACGCTTTAGTCCATGATGTCACCATGCCCCCAGATGGGCAATGGACGTAAAGTGTCTTGCCCAAGGACACAACGTGGCTGCCACAGGTGGGATTCGAACCGATGACCTCTTGGCTTGCAGCCTGCACCTCTACCTACTGAGCCACCGTGCCCCTAAGTTTATCACTTAAAAATCATTAATGCACAATGGGCAGAAAAAATACCCATGAAGAGGAGTTTTCACCAAGGCTTACCAGTCAAGTTCAAGCATGAATCAGATTCGATTCTTGAATATGATTCTCGCAGTTATGCATTTCTTGAAGTCCAATGAGAATTAACTTTGATTCTTGCAAACTGTGCATTTGATTCTTTTTGAAAATTCCAAAACTGTTCATTAATGGTTAAGGGCTAGATTATTTTTGAAGGTCTGAATTTGTTCATCAAAATTTATTCTATTACAAATTATTGGAGAGTGCCATTGGCACTCTCCAATAATTTGTGATAGAATAAATCTGTATAAACAAACTTTTATTTGCGTTTGACTGAATATGGAACACAAGCGAGGAAAATGTTGGCTTTTACACTGGTACCCCCCATTTTTTGAACGCCCTGATAGTGGTTTCTAGCACTCAACCAGTTAAGACCTGGAGAATTTTACTTCGATGGCAAAACTGCCAAAACCTTCAGGATTAAACTCAAGTCATTATATAAATAGGAGGTTCACTTTTAACACTGGAATGTACGCTATTGCACTCACAAGGGTATAACAATACTCTCAAATTCTGATTATTTTAATGCTGAAAATTGATTCATACAGTAGGAGTTGGCGAGAATCAAAACCGATACTTGGGAATGGGCACCAATTTTAAGGACTGATTCACCCAAGTGATAATTCATCTTCTCTGAAAAAAAGCATGGGGACACACCAGAAACTCCATTTTAGTCACTGCATTTTTACTTCCTGCATCTCTAACTGGTTGAGTGCTAGAAGCCACTATCAGGACTCTACTGAAAAATGCTTTAAAGGCCTTACACTGTACGCATTACCTTGTTTGCTCAGCAGTTGAAACACAAAAAAAGTTTAAACAAAATTGTTTTGTTACAATTTATTGGATAGTGCCATGAGGCACTCTCCAATAAATTGTAACAAAACAATTGTGAATGAACAGAATCTTACTAAACTGTGTCTTTTCCTTATAGCAAGGTGGCCTTGAAAAAAAAATACCCATATTATAAATCATCTTTGAAAATAATTTGGCAGTCTACCAGTTAAAGCTGCCCCAAAAGGTTTTCGTTCTCATACAATCCCTCATTGAAATCAAACCCTCTAACTGAATGTCCTTATTGGCTATGGCTTGCAATGTCTTCCAAAATAACTATGAAATTGCGATACTTTAAAATTTTACCTTTTTTGAATGATATATATTTATTTCCTTAACCCTTTACCTAACATGAAAAACAGACGACAAAAAAATTCTTGAACAACTAATCTTTTTTTCATTTTTTGTCTCAAAAACATAGGTTATGACCCCTCATTGGCATAAGCTCGATGAGCTCATGCCAATGAGGGGTCATAACCTATGTTTTTGAGAAAAAAGAAAAAATAATGAAAATGATAAATTTTAAGTAATTTGTATATTTTTTATACTTACCAATGGCCCAGACTAGCTGCAGGTAGGTGCTAACTCAAATTAATCCAAGGCCAAACACAAATGTTGCCCCCCAATCCCCACAATTTGCATGCAAAACCAAACAAGAGGCCCCAGGGGGACTGAGAGTGCTCACCTGACATGGTAGCCTAAACAGCAACCCAGAGAATTGATTTCAACAAGTTGCATCTGCTCCTCCTAAGAAAAGCCTCCTACCAAATATCCAAAAATTCTGAGCAGTTGATTTAAAAAAAAAGATTTTTAAAGAATATTTCTCATATTGAACTAAGTTATAATTCGGGCTCCCACAGGGAGCCCATATATGAACCCAGGGACTTGGCTTTAACAAACTTGAATCTCACCCCCTTAAGGATGCTGCACACCAAATATCAAAACATTCCGACTGCTGGATCTGAAGAAGATTTTTAAAGAAAATTCCTCATTCTGAACTAAGTTACAATTCAAGCTCCCACAATGAGCCCAAATATGGACCTAGGGACATGGCTTGAACAAACTTGAATCTTACCCCCTAAGGATGCTGCATAAAAAATATCAAAAGCATTCATCTGCTGGATCTGAAGAAGATTTTTAAAGAAAATTCCTCATTTTGAACTAAGTTGTCATTCGGGCTCCCATAGTGAACCAAGGGACTTGGCTTGAACAAACTTGAATCTCAGCCCCCTAAGATTGCTGCATGCCAAATATCAAAACATTCCGACTGATGAATCTGAGGAAGAAGATTTTTAAAGAAAAATTCCTCATATTGACTAAGATATAATTCGGGCCCCAACAGGGAGCCCAAATATGGACCCAGGGACTTGGCTTTAACAAACCTGAATCTCCCCCCTAAGGATGCTTCACACCACATATTAAAACATTCCGACTGCTGGATCTGAAGAAGATTTTTTAAGAAAATTCCTCATTTCGAACTAAGTTACAATTCAAGCTCCCACAGTGAGCCCAAATATGGACCTAGGGACATGGCTTGAACAAACTTGAATCTCACATCCCTAAGGATGCTGCATACCAAATATCAAAACATTCCGACTGCTGGATCTGAAGAAGAAGATTTTTTAAGAAAATTCCTCATTTCGAACTAAGTTACAATTCAAGCTCCCACAGTGAGCCCAAATATGGACCTAGGGACATGGCTTGAACAAACTTGAATCTCACCCCCCTAAGGATGCTGCATACCAAATATCTAAACATTCTGACTGCTGGATCTGAAGAAGATTTTTAAAGAAAATTCCTCATTTTGAACTAAGTTATAATTCGGGCTCCCACAGTGAGCCCAAATATGAACCCAGGTACTTGGCTTGAACAAAATTGAATCTCACCCCCTAGCATGGTGCATACCCAATATCAAAAGATTCTGGGTGTTGGATCTTGAGAAGAAGATTTTCAAAGAAATTTGACTGAAATGAAGATTTGTAAAGAAATTTGCCTGAAATGCACTAAGTTCCAATTCAAGCTTCTATAGTGAGCCCAAATATGAACCCAGGGGGCCGATTTGAACAAACTTGAATCAGATTCACCCCACAATGTTGTACACCAAATATCAAAAGATTCTGCCTGCTGGATCTGGAGAAGAAGATTTTTAAAGAAATTTGCCTGAAATGCACTAAGTTCCAATTCAAGCTTCTATAGTGAGCCCAAATATGAACCCAGGGGGCCGATTTGAACAAACTTGAATCAGATCCACCCCACAATGTTGCATACCAAATATCAAAAGATTCTGCCTGCTGGATCTGGAGAAGAAGATTTTTAAAGAAATTTGCCTGAAATGCACTAAGTTCGAAATCGGGCTCCTATACTGAGCCCAAATATGAACCCAGGGGGTCAATTTGAACAAACTTGAATCTGACCCCCCTATACATGTTGTATACCAAATATGAAAGGATTCTGACTGGTGAATCTGAAAAAGAAGATTCTTTAATGTTTTTCCCATCGCCTACAGTGTTAAAAAGTGCTGACTCAGCGCTTTTTCAGAAGTCCCAAAACTGTACCCTATGATAAAACTGATGGCAATTTCTTTTTACCAGTCCTTTCTGTTGGTCCAAAGGAAGCTTCACACCAAATAAAAATTCTCAGTGCCGTGCAGTTTTGGAGATATGGACGTTTTAATTTTTTTCTATTTTTAGCTCCTGTGGTTCCCACAGGGCTGCGTGAAAAAATTTTTTGGCATAAATTAGGTACTTATGGCCCAATAAGCACTCACGTAAAATTTGGTTCAAATTGGCCTCGCGGTCTGGAAAATAGAAATTTGGGGCGGGGCCAAAATTCTTGCCCCTTCCATAAAGTCGCCAAATATTGCCCCTCAAACTTTTCTTGAACAAACTTGAGTCTACCCCTCAAAAGTAAGCTGCATACCAAATATCAAGTCTCTGCTACTGCTGGTTCATGAGAAGAAGATTTTCAAAGATTTTGGTGCCCCTTGGGGACGTGACCCCACCCAGGAGGAGGGGCAACTTCATTTGAACAAATCTGAATTGACATTAGGTAATAAACATTTACCCAACATTTGAAAAATATTGGGCCAGTGGTTTCTTCGGAGAAGTTGGTTTTGTAAAGTTTACGCCGGTCGACGATGGATGGAAAGCGATTAGTAAAGCTCCCCTTGAGCTTCGCTCAGGTGAGCTAAAAACTTAAGTCCTAGATAGTACTCTATACTTTTGAGATCTGCGCATGCACAGTATCCAGGAAGGTACCAAAATTGGCGCCAACCATCATTCTTTCTACAGATGCCCGCTAAATGTTATAAACAGTGGGGAGGTATGAGTGCCCACTCATGAGAGGGCCATCCCTTTCTGGGCCATTGGTAAGTATAAAAAATATACAAATTTCTTAAAATTTATCATATTTTTATACTACAACCAATGGCCCAGACTAGCTGAATCGTAAAAAGGCTGGAGGGCCTAGGACTAGGAAAATCCAATCTCTAAATTACTTCAGTAAAGGATAGCTCCTACAGGAGAAAAGGAGAAGATAGGAATTATATATGTCTTTCTCTTTTACGAGAAAAGAGAAAGGCATAACACCAACAATGTAATTGAGTATTACATAATATATAATTCTCCATTTAATGCCAGCATAACCCATTATGCTAATTCGGTGAAGGAAAACCAATATATAAAGACAGTCCAGAGAATGAGACTCTTTATACTCATTTAAAAGTGTCTGAGGACAGTATATTAAAGCTCGTTTGACACGTAACATATACAAATGCTTCACGGTGAGCAACACTTTAAAAACAGTACATAAATGAGACATAGTTATTGCTTCACACTGAGCTACACATTAAAACCACCCCAGCACCAACGCAGGACTACTGTCACTGGAGGAGGTATTCCCTTGCTTTTCATTATAAAGCCAGATAATCATAAGGGAAAACCGCCCCCCCCCCCCCCCCCCCCTTCTCCTTGTTCTGAGGTAAAATTCCATAGAACTAAGAGGACAGCGGAACAGCGTCAGTGTTTGAGCAGACTGCCAAAAGACCTTATAGATATAACATTAGTGGATGAAATTCTGAGCAACAGAAAGAGGACCCAATGATGTAAGGTCACCAGAGATGGACTCTAAATTTCGCAGGTAAAACTTGGTAAATGTGGAGGGCTGTGTCCAGTAAGCAGCTTTCATAAGCAGAAATGGCTATACTGTTAGAATAAGCCCTAGAAGTGGACAGTGCTCTAACCTCGTGCATTGAAATCTTGTTGACAGAACGTTGATCCGATGATAGATTTTCGTAGGCAATACTTATTGCCAACTGAATCCATTTAGCTACAGAAATAACAGAAAAACCTTTTCTGTTAGGAACCAAAGAAAGGAAGAAACGTTTTCTTCCCTTTCTAATAAAATCTGATCAACGTGTATAAATGCGCATAGCTCTGACTGGACAGAGCAAAGGTCTACGGTTATCCGAGGACGGTAAAGCCTTAATGATAATAGGCTCCGGCCGCTTGACCAGAATCTGATTCTTAGCCAAAAACCCCACTTCCGTAGTGAGGGTAATGATATTACCCACACTACGGTAATGAGATTCATCAACAGATAATGCATGAAGTTCACCAACTCTTCTAGCAGATGCAAAGGCTAAGAGAAATGCCATTTTATAGGTTAAGAATTTGAACTCTACAATGTCTAATGGCTCAAAAGGAGCTTCTTGAAGCTTCAAAAGAACCCAAACCAAATTCCACTTCGGAATTGATCTGAGGGTTCTAGGTCTATCAATAGAAACATTTCTAACAAGCTTGGATAAAGAAGTATCTGATCCAATAGCCAAGTTATCATGATGAACGTATGTGTCTGATAACACAGGTGACCAAGAAATTGGCAATATGTGGAATGGATGGATCATCTATTTTGACAGACTGATCCGTACACCAACGGAAGAAAACCCTCCACATTGCTGCATAATTCAACAGAAAGGAGGTCCTCCTAGAGTTAGACATTGTGTCCACTGCTCGTCCTGTAAAATGTTTTCCGTGCAAGAAGGACCACACAACGGAAATGCGTGAAGGTTGAGACCTTCCGGGTTGTGATGCAGTGTGCGGGACTTCCCCTGATATAGAAGATCCTCTCGTGGAGGAAGCTTCCGAAGAACGTCCCATAACAGACACCTGAGAAGACTGATCCATGGTTTCTGTGATGACAGAGGTGCTACTAGCAAGATTTTGCAGTGAGACTGTTTGATCTTTAACAGAAACTGTTGAATCAATGGAACTGGAGGATATGCATATCCTACCATCCCGTCCCATGAGATCGACAGAGCGTCTACTTCGTACGCTCGATGATCTGGGCATGGTGACACAAACGCCGGTAACTGCTTGTTTAGGTGTGTTGCAAAAAGATCTATCATGGGACGATCCCACTGGTAGCAAATCTGTCTGAATATTCGCTTGTTGATAGTCCATTCCGATGGCAACAGGCGACATTTCCAAGACAGCGAGTCTGCTAGTATGTTCAGACGACCCGGTATATGATGGACTGAGAGATGAACGTGATGATTCAGAACGAATAGGAGAATCTTCTCCGTTAATTCGCATAACAGAATCGAGTGAGTGCCGGTGTCACACGTCATCTTCACCCTCTGGATATCTTCCCCCGTGGGGGAAGATATCCTAGGATATCTTCCCCTCCGGGGGGGAAGATATCCTAGTATATCTTCCCCCCCAACCTGAATATCTCCCCCTCAGCCCACCACGAACATTTTTTGGGGATTAATTTAACATTATTTGATGATGAAATGGCGAGAAAAATTAAAAAATTTATAGTAATTTATATATTTTTTATACTTACCAATGACCCAGACTTAGCTGGTGCCAACTCTTAAAATACTAGGGCCAAACACAAATTTTGCCCCCCAATCCCCAAAATTTGCATCTAAATCCAAAGAAATCATGTCCTGAAGGTCCTCCATACTTTGCCCTTACTGCGCATGCGCAGTGTCAAGGACGTTCCGAAATTGGCGCCAATTATCATTCTTACTGGCAGTGCCTGGTCAGCGCTATGTACTCAGCGGGGAGGTATGAGTTCCCAACTCCTGGGAGGGCCATCCCCGTCTGGGTCATTGGTAAGTATAAAAAATATATAAATTACTATAAATTTTTTAACATTTTTATACTGTACCAATGACCCAGACATAGCTGAATAGTAAAAAGGCTGGAGGGCCTAGGACATAGAGGAAAATCCAATAACCTCAACTATATAATATAGAGTCAACTCCTCAAGGAGAAAAGGAGTATTAGGCTTTAAATGTATCTTTCTTATTTTATAATAAATTAGAAAGATACAATACCCTTCATAATTGAGCACAATAACATTCATGTTCTCTATTAACATCCAGTATAACCCATTATACTAATTATTTTTAAAGTAAACCAATAAATAAAGTTAGTCCAGAGAATTGAGACTCTTTATATTCTTTAAAAGTGTCCGAGGATTGTATATTAACGCCCGTTTGACACTTGACATATACAAATGCTTCACACCGAGCTACACTTTTAAAATGTGACATGAATGAATTTTTAACATTAATATTACACTTTAAAACCATCCCAGAAACGACTCAGAATAACTGACTGCGGAGGAGGAATTCCCTTGCTTTTCACTATAAAGCAGGTGACCTAAGGGAACACCCTCCCCCCCCCCCCCTTCCCCTTGCCCTGGGTCAAATACCCCAGAGCGAAGCGGGCAGCAGGATGGAGTCACTGCCGGAACAGAAAGCCTGCATAACTATAGTTGCAACTGTTTAGTGGACGACATTCTGAGCAACAGATAACGGACCTAAACAATGCAGGTCTCCAGAAATGGACTCAATATTTCTGAGATAAAAATTCGTGAATGTGGATGGCTGAGACCAATAAGCAGCCTTCATTAAGTCTGTAATAGCAATACTATTTGCGTAAGCCCAAGATGTAGAAAGAGCTCTTACTTCATGAGCCAAAATCTTAAGCACAGACTGCTGACTTGAAGATAAATTTTCATAAGCAGTACGCATAGTTAATTGAATCCATCTAGCAATAGAATGGACAGAAATGTCCTTTCTATTAGGCATCAGAGACAGAAAGAAACGTTTTCATCCCTTTCTGATAAACTGAGATCTTTGCCTATAAATACGTAAAGCTCTAACAGGACAGAGTAAAGGCCTACGCCTGTCTGAAGACGGCAGAGCCTTAATAACGATAGGTTCCGGATATTTATTAGGAGCCTGATTCTTAGCTAAAAAACCAACATTAGTAGTGAAGGTGATAGTGTTCCCGGCACTACGATAGTGAGAATCTTCCACCGATAGTGCATGAAGCTCACTGACTCTTCTAGCAGAAGAGAAAGCTAAGAGAAAAGCTGTCTTATAAGACAAGAATTTGAAATCTACTGTCCCAAGAGGCTCAAATGGCTTTTCCTTCAGTTTAAGAAGAACCCAAGCTAAATTCCACTTAGGAATTAATCTAAGAGTTCTGGGTCTATTTATCGAAAAGTTTCTAACTAACTTAGATAAAGAGACATTAGATCCAATTTGTAAACTATCGTGGTGGGCATAGGTATCTGATAACATAGACCTATAACCCTTTATAGTAACAGGCTGCAGTTGATTTCGTCAAACAAGTATACTAGAAAGTTTGCAATGTCTGGTATGGAGGGACCAAAAATATCCACAGAATGATCCCTACACCATCGACGAAAAACCTTCCACTTAGCCGCATAGTTTAGCGAAGAGGAGGTCCTCCTACAGTTAGAAATCGCGTCCACTGCTCGTCCTGTAAAATGCTTGCCGTGCAAGAAGGACCGCACAACGGAAAAACGTGAAGGTTGAGACCTTGCGGGTTGTGATGCAGTTGACGCGGTTTCCCCTGCGAAAGAAGATCCTCTCGTGGAGGAAGCTTTCGCGGTAAGTCCCACAACAGACATCTGAGTAAATTTATCCACGGTCTCTGTGGAGACAGAGATGCTACCAATAGAATCTTGCATTGAGATTGCTTTATCTTTAGCAATACTTGCTGCATTAACGGCGCTGGATGATACACATATCCTATCATTCCGTCCCATGAGATCGATAGAGCGTCTACTGCAAATGCTCTTGGATCCGGACATGGAGACACATAGTTCTGCAACTGATTGTTGAGATGTGTCGCAAATAAGTCTATCATTGGCCGTTCCCATTGGTAGCAAATCTGATTGAATACTTGTTTGTTGAGAGTCCACTCCGACGGCAACAAGCGACCCTTCCGTGAAAGGGAGTCTGCTAGTACATTCAGACGACCCGGTATATGACGGACCGAAAGTAGAACTTGATGTTCTAGAGCAAACAGAAGGATTCTTTCCATTAAATTGAATAACGGAACGGAATGAGTGCCTCCTTGGTTCCTGATATACGCCACTACTGTCGTATTGTCTGACAGAATTTGGACATGAGCTTTCTGAATAATGTCCATCCACTGACGTAACGCAAGCCAAATTGACATCATTTCCTTGATGTTTATGTGCTTGCTTAGGAACTGTGGATCCCAAAGACCCTGGCACCTCGAATCCGTTGGGATCAATGATGCACCCCAACCTGTTTGACTGGCATCCGTCATGATCGTAAAACTCGGATCCGGCAACTGCAGCGGAACTCCCTGAGTCAACCACTGAATGTTTGCCCAAGTCTGAATCTCTTGTTTCACTTGTTCTGACAAGAGAACGTCTATGTCGAGCGAATGAATCTTCACACTCCAATTCTGAGTCAAGAAAATTTGGAGAGGACGAGTGCGTAACCGCCCCATCGGAATGAGATCCGCAGCGGCTCCGTACAGACCTATCAGTCTCATGAACTCCCTCGCTGTGACTTTGTCTGCATGAAGACAATAGCGAGCGTAACAACTGACTAATTTCGCTCTGGTAAACGGCAGACGAACGAGATTGTTGTGCGTCTCGAAGCTCATTCCCAGATGAGTGAATGACTTGGACGGCACCAGATCCGACTTCTCCTCGTTTATAATAAAACCGAGACGTCGGAGCAATAGAAGCAGATTCTGCACATCATTCTGAAGTGTTAACTCGTTGCCGTACCTCTGAAGAAAGTCGTCCCGGTAGGCCGACGTTACCGCAGACGAATGAGCTCGGAAATATATCATTACCGAGTTCATTACCCGAGTGAAAGCCCAGGGTGCTAGGTTCAATTCGAAGCACATCGCTCGGAATTGATACACTACTCCTAGGACTGCGAAGCGTAGATACTTTCTGAATGTCGGATGTACCATGACATGAAAGTACGCATCTTTGAGATCTATGCTTGTAGCACAATCGTTCACCCGAATACTCGCTCTGACCGATCGAATCTTCTCCATATAGAACTTTGGAGCGACGATCAGCTTGTTTATCCAGCTCAAATCTATGACTGGACGGAACGAGCCGTCTGGTTTCGGGACCAGAAACAGATGGCTGTAGAATCCCAGTGTTTCCTGGTCTTCTACGACCTCTACCGCGTTCTTCATTAAGAGAGACTGCACCCCCGATAACAGAGCGTCTCTTTTCTGCGGATTTGACGGAAGTTGAGTCCATTTTGGACTTCAAGTTAAAGGAGGCTTTCGTTTGAAGGTTATACTTAAACCTTCCGAAATCACCCCTCTCACCCAAGGATCGTCCGTAATCGACGCCCACTCTTCTAAAAAACTTGACAACCTTCCGCCAACCGGAACACGATAGAGGTTGATACCATCATCTCCTGGACCTGCGAGGCCTGCGGGAGGAGAAACCACGTCCTCTACGACCCGCACCTCGTCCGTCGACCTCGGGGCGTCCGACCAGTTGTCCCAGCCTGAAGGACGTCCCGAACGTGAGTCGCTGCCTTGACGGTCTCTTGAATAAGACCAAGAGGACGCACCGGAACCTCTATAGGAACCTCTCTTGGGCGCATTAGTCCCAGAAGTGCCTGTCTTACTCTTTTCTGCCGTATCCGACTTTTTGGAAGCGGATTTAAACAGCAGAGAATCCGTAGCTTTCTTAGTAATTTTCTCGTAGATTGCAGAAAGCTTGCCGTCGAAGAGAAGCTCTCCGGAGACCGAAGCGACTCTGAGAGAGTTCTTCACCTTACTAACCACTCGTGTGGATGTAGCTAGGGCTGTGTCACGTCTAACCAACTCCAGGTTTGCCACTGAAAGGGCGGAGTTATACGTGGAATAAGCCACTGCCCTTGAAAGAAGTCTTAAAGAGGATTGAATATCCTGGAATTCTTTCCCTTGTAGACGTAGTGATAACGCCTTAGTAAGGTGGTCTGCGTAAGATAAAGCGTCTAAATTGGCCCTGTTAGACGTAATTGTCGTATCCAACACTGCGGTTGGAATGGACGTTGACGACGGTAATGACAATTCTAAGTCTTCCGCCTCGTCGTCAAGACGCAGAGGAACTCTCGGAACACCCTGTCCTGCCGTATCGAATTTATTCCTTGAATTAATGAAAGGCAGGTTAAGAGCACTGGCAGACAAGAAACCAGCTTTGCCTGTTTTGGAAGAAAGCTTGAATATAGCGTCGTTCAATAATTCAAATGTTCTTGTAACATTATTGGACTGAGACGGAAACTCAGGGACGATGTCTCTGAACCGCTCAAAGAAATCAGTGTCCAATGACGCTATCAGTCTCTTGTCCGGTACCACAGCAGTCTGGCCCGACAGAACAACTTGAGGAAGGAAGTGCCGGATGAAGTCCACGGCAGCTTTATGTTGTTCCGAAAGGGATAGCGCCAAGTCATCCGTATCCCTTTCGCCATCCGGTCAGACCTCACGATGCTCCCGGTCGTCCGCACCCGATGCTTCGGCGGAGCGTACCGACCCAGCGCCGTCGGATAATTCCCGATCCGACACCGATTATGTCGGTTGCTGGGATGCTGCGATAATCTGTGCTATCTGAGCTAGCACGTCCGTCATCGAGGCCTGCGGAGTAGCGGTCTTTCGCTGTTTAGCCACGGGAAGCTCCGCATCAACTGACTCCCGCATACTCTTCCGATGCGAACGTCCAGAGTCTATCGGCCTCGTGTCCCTGGCTACTGGATGGCGTGACCTGGTCGCCCATGAATCCCTGATCGGCGAAGCTGGTAGAATATCCGCGGTCACGTAGCCAAGGTGCGGTCGGGTGCGCTGCTGAGAGGATGAGGAAGCCTGTGCAGTCTCTGCGGACTGTCTATACAACGGAGCGTCCCGAGCGACGGACGTGTGCTCCGCTTGCGACACATTTTATACCACAACATCTGGTCCCAGATGTTGTTGTACGAGAGAGGGGCCTCTCTCGCTCGCGGCCCGGCTGGACCTGGACGAGCTAGGAACCGAACTAGAAGGCTTCCTCCGATCTCCCCTTATATCCGCCGTCACTGGGTGTGCACCTTGTATGTTTATAGTGCTCGCATCACCCAAAACTCCTTCCTGGACCGCAACGGACGAACCCGGCTGCCGAATCCATTCAGTGAATGGACGCTACACCGGGCGAGCTAGCGGACGACAGCGCCGTCGATCCTACTAGGGACCTCTTAGGCAACTGTCGTATCTCCATGAGCACTTTTGCCGCTAGCTCTGCATTCAATTGTGACGACGGAAGCGCACTTTTGGAGGATAACATGGAAACATCAACCTGTTCTTGTTCCTCTGAAATAGAAACTGATAGACTAGAGTGACCCTGTGGAGAAAGGGCCGGCATGGTCCTTTCCCCGTTAACAATATATCGTGACACACGTTTCTAATGTTTATCATCCCAAAAATTACATACTGAACAGGAGTTAGTGCGAGTACACTGACTACAATTAATACACTGATCATGAAAGTCAGAGGAAGATTTCTTCCTATTACAGTTTGAACAATATCTTTTCATTGTGAAAAAAAAAACAACAACAAGTCCTAGTACTCGCACAAACCCCTAAAAGCAAAGATACATAATAACATGATCCATTAATATTGAGAAAACAATAGCAATCAAAAAGAATTTTTGAAAAATATTTTTTCAGTGAAGCCCAAGTTTCTGAAAAGTAACGTTGAGCCCCAATGGATCCCAAGGCTAAGTGTGGTCAAAAAATTTAAAATTATTTTAAATAATTAATGCAACACTTACGGAAAATAATAATGTATCTTAGAATGAGTAAACTACTCCAAAGGCAAAAAGCCCTCCTCAAAAGAGACTGTTGCCAATGTAAACAAAAAGTGTATAAACACTAGAAAACATGACTCCAGGCACTGACAATCCTGGCCCGAAATCAGTTATCAAAATAAACACTATCTGATGCAAAACAGAGACTTCCAGGGAAGAATCTGCAGAACATCAGATGGTAGATGCAGAACACAACGTCTAAACACCCATGGGTGAAAACGTAAACATGGGGAAAATAACAGAAATCATTCTGTTACCAAGCTAATTCTCCCAAGAAATTTTATTAGTAATCTTACTGAAAAATATGCCAAAAGCATGGGAGAATAGCCAGGGGGTACTTACAGGATAAGGGGAGAGGAAACACTGAATAAGCAGTTCAACTTCATAGCAAGAATGACAACAATAGGCCCATGCCTCGAAAATAGGCAACTTAACATAATTTCACATAGAAAATTTTAAGTTACAGCCCTGAAAGTTTTCTGTCACTCCTTTTTCCTCTCCTCCTTTTCTATCCTCCATAGAATCACCATTTCTCCAATATTTATGTGTCTGGCATCATTTAAACTGAGATTTACAAGCACAAAGATCAGTGAGATGTTAACTGATGAAGGGCCAAACAGAGAATAATAATTGGCGCCAATTTCGGAACGTCCTTGACACTGCGCATGCGCAGTAAGGGCAAAGTATGGAGGACCTTCAGGACATGATTTCTTTGGATTTAGATGTAAATTTTGGGGATTGGGGGGCAAAATTTGTTTTTGGCCCTAGTATTTTAAGAGTTAGCACCAGCTATGTCTGGGTCATTGGTACAGTATAAAAATATGTGTTTTTTTGGCAGAATGTTGTTTTTTTCAGCTTCAACCTGGATATCTTGCTCTCATCCAGTTGAAAACCTGTGACAAAAAATCATTTCAATATTTTCTCAACTATTCTGGTTCATGTTGTCATGTGACATGAAGTGTAACTGTTTTGGGTAGAGAAATTGGTTTTGGATATAAACACTGAGTTTGGGTTGGTTGGAATGGGAGATGGGGGGGGGGGGGGGGGGGGGGGGGAGATATCCAGGCCTGGATATCTTCCCTCCACCATCACAAAAAATGTTTTGTCAAACATTTGACATTAATTGATAATGAAAGATATCCAGGCCTGGATATAAACAGTGAGAAAATTAACTACCCACAAAAGATTTGATATTTTTATTCACTCCAGACTATATCAACAACAACAACCTAACAAAGCAATGTAATTTGTTATAGTACTTAATGACAAAAAATATTTTGTCGAACATTTGACACTAATTGATAATGAAATGGTGAGAGAAATAGATTTGGGACTTCAAAAATGGTTTCGGATAAACACCGAGTTACGATTGGTTGGAATGGGACGTGGGGGGGAAGATATCCAGGCCTGGATATCTTCCCCCCCACCATGACAAAAAAGTTAAAAAATTTATAGTAATTTATATATTTTTATACTTACCAATGACCCAGACTTAGCTGGTGCTAACTCTAACAAAACCAGGGCCAAACACAAATTTTGCCCCCCAATCCCCAAAATTTGCATCCAAAACCAAAAGAAATCATGTCCTATAGGACCTCCATACTACGCCCCCCGCTGCGCATGCGCAGTGTCAAGGACGTCCCGAAATTGGCGCCAATTATCATTCTTACTGGCAGTGCCTGGTCAGCACTATGTACTCAGCGGGGAGGCAAGAGTTCCCAACTCCTGGGAGGGCCATCCCCGTCTGGGTCATTGGTAAGTATAAAAAATATATAAATTACTATAAATTTTTTAACATTTTTATACTGTACCAATGACCGAGACTTAGCTGAATAGTAAAAAGGCTGGAGGGCCTAGGACACAGAGGAAAATCCAATAAGCTCAACTATATAATAAAGAGGTAACCCCTTAAGGAGAAAAGGAGTATTAGGCTTTACATGCATCTTTCTTATTTAATATTAAATTAGAAAGATACACTACCCTTAATAATTGAGCACAATAATATTCATGTTCTCTATTAACATCCAGTATAACCCTTATACTAATTATTTTTAAAGTAAGCCAATAAATAAAGTAGTCCAGAGAATTGAGACTCTTTATAATCTTTTAAAAGTGTCCGAGTATTGCATATTAAAGCCCGTTTGACACTTGACATATACAAATGCTTCACACCGAGCTACACTTTAAAAATAAGACATGAATGAATTTTAACATTAATATTACACTTTAAAACCATCCTGGAAGCGACTCAGAAATACTGACTTTGGAGGAGGCATTCCCTTGCTTTTCACTATAAAGCAGGTGACCTAAGGGAACACCCGCCCCCCCCCCCCCCCTCCCTTCCCCTTGCCCTGGGTCAAATAGCCCAGAGCGAAGAAGGCAGCCGGACGGAGTCACTGCCGGAACAGAAAGCCTGCATAACTATAGTTGCAACTGTTTAGTGGACGACATTCTGAGCAACAGATAACGGACCTAAACAATGCAGGTCTCCAGAAATGGACTCAATATTTCTGAGATAAAAATTCGTGAATGTGGATGGCTGAGACCAATAAGCAGCCTTCATTAAATCTGTAATAGCAACACTATTAGCATAAGCCCAAGAAGTAGCAAGAGCTCTTACTTCATGAGCGGAAATCTTAAGCACAGACTGCTGAGAAGAAGATAAACTCTCATAAGCAGTACGGATAGTTAATTGAATCCATCTAGCAATAGAATGGACCGAAATGTCCCTTCTATTAGGCATCAAAGACAGAAAGAAACGTTTCCGTCCCTTTCTGATAAACTGAGATCTCTGTTTATAGATACGTAACGCTCTAACAGGACAGAGTAAAGGCCTACGCCCGTCTGAAGACGGAAGAGCCTTAATAACAATAGGTTCCGGATATTTATTAGGAGCCTGATTCTTAGCTAAAAAACCAACATTAGTAATGAAGGTGATAGTGTTCCCGACACTACGATAGTGAGAATCATCCACCGACAGTGCATGAAGCTCACTGACTCTTCTAGCAGAAGAGAAAGCTAAGAGAAAAGCTGTCTTATAAGATAAGAATTTGAAATCTACTGTCCCAAGAGGTTCAAATGGCTTTTCCTTCAATTTAAGAAGAACCCAAGCTAAATTCCATTTAGGTATTAATCTAAGCGTTCTGGGTCTATTTATCGAGAAGTTTCTAACCAACTTAGATAAAGAGACATTAGATCCAATTTGTAAACTATCATGATGTGCATAGGTATCAGATAACATAGACCTATAACCCTTAATAGTAACAGGCTGCAGTTTGATTTCGTCAAACAAGTATACTAGAAAGTTTGCAATGTCTGGTATAGAGGGATCGAAAATATCTACAGAATGATCCCTACACCAACGACGAAAAACCTTCCACTTAGCCGCATAGTTTAGCGAAGAGGAGGTCCTCCTACAGTTAGAAATCGCGTCCACTGCTCGTCCTGTAAAGTGCTTGCCATGCAAGAAGGACCGCACAACGGAAAAACGTGAAGGTTGAGACCTTGCGGGTTGTGATGGAGTTGACGCGATTTCCCCTGCGAAAGAAGATCCTCCCGTGGAGGAAGCTTTCGCGGTAGATCCCATTAATGAAAGGCAGGTTGAGAGTATTGGCGGACAAGAAACCTGCTTTCCCGGTCTTGGAAGCAAGTTTAAATATAGCATCGTTCAATAATTCAAATGTTCTTGCAACATTATTGGACTGCGACGGAAACTCGGGAGCGATGTCCCTGAACCGCTCAAAAAATTCAGAGTCCAATGACGCTATAATCCTCTTGTCCGGAACCGCAGCAGTCTGGCGTGACGGAACAACTTGAGGGAGAAAGTGCCGGATGAAGTCCACGGCAGCTTTATGTTGTTCCGAAAGGGATAGCTCCAAAGCATCCGTATCCCTTTCACCATCCGGTCGGACCTCATGATGCTCCCGGTCGTCTGCCCCCGATGCTTCGGCGGAGCGTACCGACCCATCGCCGTCGGATAATTCTCGATCCGACACCGTTTCTGTCGGCTGCTGGGATGCTGCGATAAGCTGTGCTATCTGCACAAGAATGTCCGGCGTCGAGACCTGCGGAGGCGCAGTCTTTCGCTGCTTCGCCGAGGGCAGCTCTGCATCAGATGGCTCCCGCATACTTTTTCTATGCGAACGTCCGGAGTCCATCGGCCTCGTGTCCCTGGCTGCCGGATGGTGTGACCTGGTCGCCGAAGAATCCCTGATCGGCGAAGCTGGTAAGATATCGGCGGTCACGCAGCCAAGGTGCGGTCGTGTGCGCTGACGAGAAGAAGAAGCCTTAGCAGTCTCCGCGGACTGCCTATACAAAGGAGCGTCCCGAGCGACGGACGTATGCTCCGCTTGCGACACATTTTGTACCACAACATCTGGTCCCAGATGTTGTTGTATGAGAGAGGGGCCTCTCTCGCTCGCGGCCCGGCTGGACCTGGACGAGCTAGGAACCGGACTCAAAGGCTTCCTCCGATCTTGTTTACTATCCGCTGTCACTGGGTGTGCACATTGAATGTTTATAGTGCTCGCATCACCCAACATTTCCTCCTGGACCGCATCGGACGAACCCGGCTGCCGAACCATTCGGTGAATGGACGCTACACCGGGCGAGCTAGCGGACGACATTTGTCTAATCTCCATGAGCACTTTTGCCGCTAGCTCTGAATTCATTTGTGATGACGGAAGCGCACTTGCAGAAGATAACATGGAAACATCACCCTGTTCTTGTTCCTCTGAAATAGAAACTGAGAGAGTAGAGCGACCTTGCGGAGAAAGAGCCGGCATAGCCCTTTCTCCAGTAACAACATACCGTGACACACGTTTCCAATGTTTGTCATCCCAATATTGACATATAGAACAGGGATTAGTGCGAGAACACTGACTACAATTAATACAATGATCATGAAAGTCAGAGGAAGATTTCTTCCCATTACAATTTGAACAATATCCTTTCATTGTGAAAAGTCAACAACAAGTCCTAGTTACTCGCACAAACCCCTGACACAAAGATACATAATAACATGATCCATTAATAAATGAAAAAACAATTGCAAATCAAAATAATTTTGAAAAAATATTTTTTCAGCGAAGCCCAATTTGCTGAAAAGTAACGTTGAGCCCCGATGGATCCGATGGCAAAGTGTGGTCAAAAATTTTAAATTTATATTAAATAATTAATGAGACCACTTACGGATAATATAAATGTATCTTATAGTGAGATAAACTACACCAAAGGCAAAACAGCCCCCCTCAAAAAAGGTTGTTGCCAATGTAAACAAACAGTGTAAAACACCAGAAAACATGACTCCAGGCACTGAAAAAACTGGCCTGAAATCAGTCATCAAAATTACACTCTATCTGATGCAAGACAGAGACTCCCAGGGGAGAATGTGCAGAACATCAGATGGAAGATGCAGAACACAACGTTTATACACCCATGGGTGAAAACGTAACTATGGGGAAAATAACAGAAAACATTCTGTATCCAAGCAACTCTCCCAAGAAAATTTTAGAAATGAACTTTCTCAAAAATATGCCAAAAGCATTGGAGAATTGCAAGGGGGGACTTACAAGGCTAGGGGAGAGGAAACACTGAATAAGCAGTGCAACATTTTAGCAAGAATGACAACAAGAGGCCCATGCCTCGAAAGTTAAAAAATTTATAGTAATTTATATATTTTTTATACTTACCAATGACCCAGACTTAGCTGGTGCTAACTCCAACAAAACCAGGGCCAAACACAAATTTTGCCCCCCAATCCCCAAAATTTGCATCCAAAACAAAAAGAAATCATGTCCTAAAGGACCTCCATAGTACGCCTCTACTGCGCATGCGCAGTGACGCAGTCGTCCCGAAATTGGCGCCAATTATCATTCGTACTGGCAGTGCCTGGTCAGCGCTATGTACTCAGCGGGGAGGCAAGAGTTCCCAACTCCAGGGAGGGCCATCCCCGTCTGGGTCATTGGTTAGTATAAAAAATATATAAATTACTATAAATTTTTTAACATTTTTATACTGTACCAATGACCCAGACTTAGCTGAATAGTAAACAGGCTGGAGGGCCTAGGACATAGAGGAAAATCCAATAAGCTCAACTATATAGTAAAGAGGTAACCCCTTAAGGAGAAAAGGAGTATTAGGCTTTACATGTATCTTTCTTATTTAATATTAAATTAGAAAGATACACTACCCTTAATAATTGAGCACAATAACATTCATGTTCTCTATTAACATCCAGTATAACCCTTATACTAATTATTTTTAAAGCAAGACAATAAATAAAGTAGTCCAGAGAATTGAGACTCTTTATAATCATTTAAAAGTGTCCGAGTATTGTATATTAAAGCCCGTTTGACACTTGACATATACAAATGCTTCACACCGAGCTACACTTTAAAAATAAGACATGAATGAAATTAAACATTAATATTACACTTTAAAACCATCCCGGAAGCGACTCAGAAATACTGACTTGGAGGAGGCATTCCCTTGCTTTTCACTATAAAGCAGGTGACCTAAGGGAACACCCGCCCCCCCCCCCCTTCCCCTTGCCCTGGGTCAAATAGCCCAGAGCGAAGAGGGCAGCCGGATGGAGTCACTGCCGGAACAGAAAGCCTGCATAACTATAGTTGCAACTGTTTAGTGGACGACATTCTGAGCAACAGATAACGGACCTAAACAATGCAGGTCTCCAGAAATGGACTCAATATTTCTGAGATAAAAATTCGTAAATGTGGATGGCTGAGACCAATAAGCAGCCTTCATTAAATCTGTAATAGCAACACTATTAGCATAAGCCCAGGAAGTAGAAAGAGCTCTCACTTCATGAGCAGAAATCTTAAGCACAGACTGCTGAGAAGAAGATAAATCTTCATAAGCAGTACGGATAGTTAACTGAATCCATCTAGCAATAGAATGGACTGAAATGTCCTTTCTATTAGGCATCAAAGACAGAAAGAAACGTTTCCGTCCCTTTCTGATAAACTGAGATCTCTGTTTATAGATACGTAGTGCTCTAACAGGACAGAGTAAAGGCCTACGCCCGTCTGAAGACGGAAGAGCCTTAATAACAATAGGTTCCGGATATTTATTAGGAGCCTGATTCTTAGCTAAAAAATCCACATTAGTAGTGAAGGTGATAGTGTTACCAACACTACGATAATGAGAATCATCCACCGATAGTGCATGAAGCTCACTGACTCTTCTGGCAGAAGAGAAAGCTAAGAGAAAAGCTGTCTTATAAGATAAGAATTTGAAATCTACTGTCCCAAGAGGTTCAAATGGCTTTTCCTTCAATTTAAGGAGAACCCAAGCTAAATTCCACTTAGGAATTAATCTAAGAGTTCTGGGTCTATTTATCGAAAAGTTTCTAACCAATTTCGATAAAGAGACATTAGATCCAATTTGTAAACTATCATGATGTGCATAGGTATCAGATAACATAGATCTATAACCCTTTATAGTAACAGGCTGCAGTTTGATTTCGTCAAACAAGTATACTAGAAAGTTTGCAATGTCTGGTATAGAGGGATCAAATATATCTACAGAATGATCCCTACACCAACGACGAAAAACCTTCCACTTAGCCGCATAGTTTAGCGAAGAGGAGGTCCTCCTACAGTTAGAAATCGCGTCCACTGCTCGTCCTGTAAAGTGCTTGCCATGCAAGAAGGACCGCACAACGGAAAAACGTGAAGGTTGAGACCTTGCGGGTTGTGATGGAGTTGGCGCGATTTCCCCTGCGAAAGAAGATCCTCTCGTGGAGGAAGCTTCCGCGGTAGGTCCCACAACAGACACCTGAGTAGATTTATCCACGGTCTCTGTGGCGACAGAGATGCTACCAACAGAATCTTGCATTGAGATTGTTTTATCTTTAGCAATACTTGTTGAATTAACGGCGCTGGAGGATACGCATATCCTATCATTCCGTCCCAAGGGATCGACAGAGCGTCTACTGCAAATGCTCTTGGATCCGGACACGGGGACACATACGTCTGCAACTGATTGTTGAGATGTGTCGCAAATAAGTCTATCATTGGCCGTTCCCATTGGTAGCAAATCTGATTGAATACTTGTTTGTTGAGA
Organism: Pictodentalium vernedei; assembly: GCA_031216915.1. Taxonomy (NCBI): domain Eukaryota; kingdom Metazoa; phylum Mollusca; class Scaphopoda; order Dentaliida; family Dentaliidae; genus Pictodentalium; species Pictodentalium vernedei. The sequence continues at coordinate 324,527,422 of CM062296.1, read as the reverse complement.
GTCCACTCCGACGGCAACATGCGACCCTTTCGTGAAAGGGAGTCTGCTAGCACATTCAGACGACCCGGTATGTGACGGACCGAAAGAAGAACGTGATGTTCTAACGCAAACAGAAGGATTCTTTCCGTTAGATTGAACAACGGAACTGAATGAGTGCCTCCCTGATTCCGTATATACGCCACTACTGTCGTATTGTCGGATAGGATTTGGACATGAGCATCGTGAATAATGTCCATCCAGTGACGTAACGCAAGCCAAATTGACATCATTTCCTTGATGTTTATGTGCTTGCACAGGAATTGCGGATCCCAAAGACCGTGGCATCTCGAATCCGTTGGGATTAATGATGCACCCCAACCTGTTTGACTGGCATCCGTCATAACGGTAAAACTCGGATCCGGCAACTGCAGCGGAACTCCTTGAGTTAACCACTGAATGTTTGCCCAAGTCTGAATCTCTTGTTTCACTTGATCTGACAAGAGAACGTCTACATCGAGCGAATGAATTTTCACACTCCAATTCTGAGTCAGGAAAATTTGAAGAGGACGTGTGCGTAGCCGCCCCATCGGAATGAGATCCGCGGCGGCTCTGCACAGACCTATCAGTCTCATAAATTCTCTCGCCGTGACTTTGTCTGCGTGCAGACAATAGCGAGCGTAACAACTGACTAATTTCGCTCTGGTTAGCGGCAGACGAACGAGATTGTTGTGCGTCTCGAAGCTCATTCCCAGATGAGTGAATGACTTGGACGGCACCAGATCCGACTTCTCCTCGTTTACTATGAAACCGAGACGTCGGAGCAATAGAAGAAGATTCTGAACATCGTTCTGAAGCGTTAACTCGTTGCCGTACCTCTGAAGAATGTCGTCCAGGTAGGCCGACGTTACCGCAGACGAATGAGCTCGGAAGTAGATCATTACCGAGTTCATTACCCGAGTGAAAGCCCAGGGTGCTAGATTCAATCCGAAGCACATAGCCCGGAACTGATACACCACTCCTAGGACTGCGAAGCGTAGATACTTTCGGAATGTCGGATGTACCATGACGTGAAAGTATGCATCTTTGAGATCTATGCTCGTTGCATAATCGTTCACCCCGAATACTCGCTCTGACCGATCGAATCGTCTCCATATAAAACTTCGGAGCGACGATCAGCTTGTTTATCTAGCTCAAATCTATGACTGGATGGAACGAGCCGTCTGGTTTCGGAACCAGAAACAGATGGCTGTAGAATCCCAGAGATTCCTGGTTTTCTACGACCTCTACCGCGTTCTTCATTAAAAGAGACTGCACCTCTGATAACAGAGCGTCTCTTTTCTGTGGATTTGACGGAAGATGAGTCCACTTTGGACTTCGAGTTAATGGAGGCTTTCGTTTGAAGGATATCTTTAGACCTTCCGAAGTCACTCCTCTCACCCAAGGGTCGTCCGTAATCGACGCCCACTCTTGTGAAAAACTCGACAACCTTCCGCCAACCGGAACGCGATAGAGGTTTAAGCCATCACCTCCTGGACCTGCGAGGCCTGCGGTAGGAGAAACCACGTCTTCCACGACCCGCACCTCGCCTCGTCGACCTCGGGGCGTCCGACCGATTATCCCGGCCTGAAGGACGTCCCGAACGAGAGTCGCTATCCTGACGGTCTCTTGAATAAGACCAAGAGGACGCACCGGAACCTCTATAGGAACCTCTCTTGGGCGCATTAGACCCAGAAGTGCCTGTCTTATTCGTGTCTGCTGTATCCGACTTTTTCGGAGCGGATCTGAACAACAGAGAATCATTAGCTTTCTTTTTAATTTTATCATAAATAGCGGAAAGCTTGCCGTCAAAGAGAAGTTCTCCTGAGACCGAAGCGACTCTAAGAGAGTTCTTCACCTTAGAATCCACTAGTGTGGATGTAGCTAGGGCTGCATCACGTCTAACCAACTCCAGATTTGCCACTGAAAGGGCGGAGTTACACGTGGAATAAGCTACTGCCCTTGAAAGAAGTCTTAAAGAGGATTGTATATCCTGAAACTCTTCCCCTTGAAGGCGCAGTGATAACGCCTTAGTAAGGTGATCTGCGTAAGATAAGGCATCTAAATTGGCTCTGTTAGACGCAATAGCTGTTTCCAACACCGCGGTTGGAATAGAAGCTGACGACGGTAATGATAGCTCTAAGTCTTCCGCCTCGTCGTCCATACGCAGAGGAACTCTCGGTATACCCTGTCCTGCCGTATCGAATTTATTCCTTGCATTAATGAAAGGCAGGTTAAGAGTATTAGCGGACAAGAAACCTGCTTTCCCCGTCCTGGAAGCAAGTTTAAATATAGCGTCGTTCAATAATTCAAATGTTCTTGCAACATTATTGGACTGCGACGGAAACTCGGGAGCGATGTCCCTGAACCGCTCAAAAAATTCAGAGTCCAATGACGCTATAATTCTCTTGTACGGAAGCGCAGCAGTCTGGCCCGACAGAACAACTTGAGGGAGAAAGTGCCGGATGAAGTCCACGGCAGCTTTATGTTGTTCCGAAAGGGATAGCTCCAATTCATCCGTATCCCTTTCACCATCCGGTCGGACCTCCCGATGTTCCCGGTCGTCCGCCCCCGATGCTTCGGCGGAGCGTACCGACCCAGCGCCGTCGGATAATTCTCGATCTGACACCGTTTCTGTCGGCTGCTGGGATGCTGCGATAAGCTGTGCTATCTGCACAAGAATGTCCGACGTCGAGACCTGCGGAGGCGCAGTCTTTCGCTGCTTCGCCGAGGGCAGCTCCGCATCAGATGGCTCCCGCATACTTTTCCTATGCGAACGTCCGGAGTCCATCGGTCTCGAATCCCTGGCTGCCGGATGGTGTGACCTGGTCGCCGAAGAATCCTTCATCGGCGAAGCTGGTAAAATATCGGAGGTCACGCAGCCAAGGTGCGGTCGTGTGCGCTGACGAGAAGAGGAAGCCTTAACAGTCTCTGCGAACTGCTTATACAACGGAGCGTCCCGAGCGACGGACGTATGCTCCGCTAAAGACACATTTTGTACCACAACATCTGGTCCCAGATGTTGTTGTACGAGAGAGGGACCTCTCTCGCTCGTGGCCCGGCTGGACCTGGACGAGCTAGGAACCGGACTAAAAGGCTTCCTCCGTTCTCGTTTACTATCCGCCGTCACTGGGTGTGCATCTATTATGTTTATAGTGCTCGCATCACCCAAAATTTCCTCTTGGACCGCATCGGACGAACCCGGCTGCCGAACCATTCGGTGAATGGACGCTACACCGGGCGAGCTAGCGGACGACATTTGTCTAATCTCCATGAGCACTTTTGCCGCTAGCTCTGAATTCATTTGTGACGACGGACGCACACTTGAAGAAGATAACATGGAAACATCACCCTGTTCTGGTTCCTCTGAAATAGAAACTGAGAGAGTAGAGTGACCTTGTGGAGAAAGAGCCGGCATCGCTCTTTCTCCAGAAACAACATATCGTGACACACGTTTCCAATGTTTCTCATCCCAATGTTCACATATAGGACAGGGATTAATGCGAGAACACTGACTACAATTAATACAATGATCATGAAAGTCAGAGGAAGATTTCTTCCTATTACAATTTGAACAATGTCCCTTCATTGTGAAAGAACAACAATAAGTCCTAGTTACTCGCAAAAACCCCTGACACAAAGATACATAATAACATGATCCATTAATAAATGAAAAAACAATTGCAAAACAAAATAATTTTGAAAAAATATTTTTTCAGAGAAGCCCAAGTTGCTGAAAAGTAACGTTGAGCCCCGATGGATCCGATGGCAAAGTGTGGTCAAAAATTTTAAATTTATATAAAATAATTAATGAGACACTTTCGGATAATATAAATGTATCTTATAATGAGATAAACTACCACAAAGGCAAACAGCCCCCCTCAAAAAAGGCTGTTGCCAATGAAAACAAACAGTGTAAACACACTAGAAAACATGACTCCAGGCACTGAAAAAAACTGGCCCGGAATCAGTCATCAATTACACTCTATCTGATGCAAAACAGAGACTCCCAGGGGAGAATCTGTAGAACATCAGATGGAAGATGCAGAACACAAACGTTATACACCCATGGGTGAAAACGTAACTATGGGGAAAATAACAGAAAACATTCTGTAACCAAGCAACTCTCCCAGGAAATTTTAGAAATAAAATTTCTCAAAAATATGCCAAAAGCATGGGAGAATTGCCAGGGGGGACTTTAGAAGGCTAGGGGAGAGGAAACACTGAATAAGCAGTGCAACAATTAGCAAGAATGACAACAAGAGGCCCATGCCTCGAAAATAGGCAACTTAACATAATTTCATCAAAAAATTTTAAGTACAGCCCTGATTATTTTTTGCCACTTCTTTTTCCTCTCCTCCTTCTATCCTCCTTAGAATCACATTTTCTCCAAAAATTACGTGTCTGGCATCCTTTAAACTGAGATTTACAAGCACAAAGATCAGTGAGATGTTGACTGATGAAGGGCCAAACAGAGAATGATAATTGGCGCCAATTTCGGGACGACTGCGTCACTGCGCATGCGCAGTAGAGGCGTACTATGGAGGTCCTTTAGGACATGATTTCTTTTTGTTTTGGATGCAAATTTTGGGGATTGGGGGGCAAAATTTGTGTTTGGCCCTGGTTTTGTTGGAGTTAGCACCAGCTAAGTCTGGGTCATTGGTACAGTATAAAAATATAGGCAACTTAACATAATTTCATAAAAAATTTTAAGTACAGCCCTGATTATTTTTTGTCACTTCTTTTTCCTCTCCTCCTTCTATATCCTCCTTAGAATCACCATTTCTCCAAAAATTACGTGCCTGGCATCCTTAAACTGAGATTTACAAGCACAAAGATCAGTGAGATGTTGACTGATGAAGGGCCAAACAGAGAATGAAAATTGGCGCCAATTTCGGGACGTCCTTGACACTGCGCATGCGCAGAGGGGGCGTAGTATGGAGGTCCTATAGGACATGATTTCTTTTGGTTTTGGATGCAAATTTTGGGGATTGGGGGGCAAAATTTGTGTTTGGCCCTGGTTTTGTTAGAGTTAGCACCAGCTAAGTCTGGGTCATTGGTACAGTATAAAAATATTTTTGTCGAACATTTGACACTAATTGATAATGAAATGGAGAGAGAAATAGATTTGGGACTTTAAAAATGGTTTCGGATAAACACTGAGTTAGGTTGGTTGGAATGGGAGGTGGGGGGAAGATATCCAGGCCTGGATATCTTCCCTTCCACCATGACAAAAAAATTTATGTCGAATATTTGACACTAATTGATAAGGAAATGTTGAGAGAAATAGATTTGGGACTTTAAAAATGGTTTCGGATAAACACTGAGTTAGGGTTGGTTGGAATGGGAGGTGGGGGAAGATATCCAGGCCTGGATATCTTCCACCCACCATGACAAAAAAATTTTTGTCGAACATTTGACACTAATTGATAAAGAAATGGTGAGAGAAATAGATTTGGGACTTTAAAAATGGTTTCGGATAAACACTGAGTTAGGGTTGGTTGGAATGGGAGGTGGGGGAAGATATCCAGGCCTGGATATCTTCGCCCCCACCATGACAAAAAAATTTTTGTCGAACATTTGACACTAATTGATAAAGAAATGGTGAGAGAAATAGATTTGGGACTTTAAAAATGGTTTCGGATAAACACTGAGTTAGGGTTGGTTGGAATGGGAGGTGGGGGAAGATATCCAGGCCTGGATATCTTCGCCCCCACCATGACAAAAGAATTTTTGTCGAACATTTGACACTAATTGATAATGAAATGGTGAGAGAAATAGATTTGGGACTTCAAAAATGGTTTTGGATAAACACCGAGTTAGTGTTGGTTGGAATGAGAGGTGGGGGGGGGGGGGGGGAAGATATCCAGGCCTGGATATCTCCCCCCCCCCCCCCCCCCAAGCACCATGACAAAAAAAATTTTGTCAAACATTTGACACTAATTGATAATGAAATGGTGAGAGAAATAGATTTGGGACTTTAAAAATGGTTTTGGATAAACACTGAGTTAGGATTGGTTGGAATGGGAGGTGGGGGGGGGAGATATCCAGGCCTGGATATCTTCCCCTCCTCGACAACGCCCCCCCCCCCCCCCCCCCCCCCCCACACACACCATCACAAAAAAATTTTTGTCGAACATTTGACACTAATTGATAATGAAATGGTGAGAGAAATACATTTGGGACTTTAAAAATGGTTTCGCATGAACACTGTGTTCTCTTGCACTCTGCATGCATTCATAAACCATGCTTTACCTGATAACTGATAGCAAGCCAAATATAATCTTTATGGTTATACATTTATACGGTAACATAGAAGCATTTGTGGTGATAGGAAATGGAGAAAGGTACTCTTTGTTGAAGCAAGTGGCAAGGTGCTGGCGTATTTTTTTAGTACAAAATTGTTATCCAACAATGTCAGCAAATGTCACCATTTAAAATATGAAAGGCATGAGCAACTGCAAATAGTCCACAGTCTGAGGTGTTTGTCTGCCTAATTATTTCTGGAAAAACAACTTTCACTCTGCTGGTTCTCATGAGGTCTCTCAGAAGTTTTTTCATTGAAGTGGGGAGTGATCTACATAAACTGTCGTAAAATTAAACCAATGGTGCTCACAGTAACCCAATGGTTGCCACCAGTATTTAAAATCTGAACAAATTCATGTGTAGGAATGTGAAATGAAGTTGAGGAGAAGATGGCACAGTTCTTGAGTCAAATGAATCCAAAAATTTTTTTTTATGGGTGGGGGGGGGGGGGGGGGGAGATATCCAGGGTGGGGGGAAGATATCCAGGTGGGGAAGATATCCTGTTACACCGGTTTGGTTCCTGAGGTAAGCAACTACTGTCGAGTTGTCCGACAGAATTTGAATATGGATATTCCCTATTTGACGAATCCAATGTTGCAGTGCTAGCCAAATTGACATCATCTCCTTGATGTTTATGTGTTTCTCTAGAAAACAAGAGTCCCAAAGACTCTGGCACTTCAAGTCTGCGGGACTTAGGGATGCACCCAAGTCTGTCTGACTCGCATCCGCCATAATCGTGAAAGCCAGATCCGACAGTTGAAGTGGAACTCCTTGAGTTAACCACTGAAGATCTGCCCAAATTAGAACCTTCTGTTTTACCGGGTCTGTTAAAACAATACTGGTTTTGAGAGAATGCATCTTCATACTCCAGTTCTGAGTAAAGAATATCTGGAGGAGCTGCGAGCGCAGGCTCGCCCATCGGAATAAGATCTGCAGCCGCTCCACACAGCCCATCAGTCGCATAAACTCCCTCGCTGTTATTGCATCTGTGTTTAGACAAAAGCGAGCATAATAACTGACTAATTTTGCTCTGGGTAATGGCAGATGAACCAGCTTGTTGAGTCTCAAAGCTCATTCCCAAGTGAGTGAACGACTTGGACGGAGCTAGATCCAACTTTTTCTCGTTTACTATGAAACCGAGACGTCGGAGCAATTGTAGCAGACTGTGAACATTGTTCTGAAGAATTATTCTGTTGCACTATCTCTGAAAAATGTCGTCCAAGTAAGCCAATGTTACCGCAGATGAATGAGCTCGGAAGTATGACATTACTGAGTTCATTATTCGAGTGAAAGCCCAAGGAGCCAGGTTCAGACCAAAGCACATTGCTCTGAACTGATAAACCTTTCCTTGCATGGCGAACCACAGGTACTTTCTGAATGCCGGATGTACCAGGACATGAAAGTAAGCATCTTTTAGATCTATGCTTGCCGCATAGTCATTCACTGGATTGCCCGCTCTTACCGACCGAATGGTTTACATCTAGAACTTTGGAGCCACGATTAACTTGTTTATCCAGCTCATGTCTATTACCGGATGGAATGAGCCGTCTGGCTTCAGTACGGGGAACAGGTGACTGTAAAAGCCTTGAGAATTTTGATTCTCGACGGCCTCGATTGCTTCCTTTAATAAGAGAGCTTGTATCTCTGCTAGGAGAGAGTCTCTTTTGAAAGGATCCACTGGAATATTTGTCCAACGCGGGCATCTTGTTAGTGGGGGTTTCCCTTGGAATGATAGCAGTAGGCCTTCCGAGACTACACTTCTCACCCACTGATCTTCCGTGACTGCTATCCAGTTTCTCGCAAAGTTTGATAACATTCCGCCAACTGGCAAGCAATAGAGGTCTTGACCATCACCTGTAGGACTTGAAAGGCCTACGGGAGGAAAAACTACGTCCTCGTCGGCTTAAGGGCACCTGACCAATAATTATATGAGGGTTTCCCTTTTGATGATTTAGATTCTCGCTTACCCCGGTCTGCTGAAGCATGTTGTTGAGACGTCGACTTCAAAAGCAGAGCACTGGAACCTTGCTTAGTAGCCTGTTCACAGACGAATGAGAGCTTGTTGTCAAACAGAGTATGTCCGGAGACCAGAGTGACCCAGAGAGAGCTTTTCACCTTGTCATTTATAAGTGATGATGACACAAGGGCAGCATCACATCTGATTAACTCCAGATTTGCCACTGTCAGGGTGGAGTTATACGTGTGCATGATTGCCCTGAAAAGAACTCTAAGCGAGGAACAAACGTCCTCAAATTCCTTCCCATTGAGATGTTGCACCATAGCTCTGGTAAGGTGATCTGCATAGGACATCGCGTCTAGATTCGCTCTATTTGATGAAAGAGCACATTCCATCACATCCGAGCGAATGTTGAATGAAGCAGGTAGAGACATATCTAAATCCCCGGCCTGCTCATCTAAATGCAGAGGAGCTCTCTGAACATCTCTAACCCTTTTAAATGAACACGGTCCAAGGAACGGTATATTTATGGAAGATGTTGATAAGAAACCGCCTTTCCTCTTCACACTAGAGAGGTTAAATATGGCATCGTTGACATGGCCGAAGGCCTGCGACACCTGTCTAGACTGTACCGGAAAAGAAAGAACTTCTTTCAAAGTCTGCATGTAAAGACAACAGCGGTTTCTCCCTTGTTGTCGCAGCTTGCTGATTATGTGGAACAAATTCAGGATAGTATTGACGGATAAATTCCATCGCTACAATACGTTGTTCCGAAAGGGAAGGGTAATCTTCTTCCTTATCCCTTTCACCGTCCAACTGAATCATCTGTGATTCTCGGTCCATCGCATCTGTGTGTGCAGATGACTGGACCGACCCAGCACCATCCGACAGCTCACTACAGGAGTCTGCCCATGCACTTGCTGGAATCAGCTGCACAATCTGTGACCGCAAGTCTGTCACCGAGGCTTGAGGAGCAGCGGTTTTCTGTTTTTTAGCCGCTTGCTGCTCCTGGGACGGCGTTCCGGAGATGGATCTCTTCTCCGAACGTCCTGATGATCGAAGCCTCGGTTCCCTAGCTACCAGATGGTCCGAAATCATGGGCGAAGACTGGCTCCGTCTTCAGGCAGCTGGCTGGATATCCGAAGCTGGGTAGCTAGAATGTGACCGTGTGTGCTTATGAATTGTAGTGGAGGAAGCCGTGACTGTAGCCGAGGCCAACTGCAGTCTGGACAGAGCGTCCCGAGCGGCAGGTGTGGACGTATGCTCCGGCCTGTGCAAGTTTCTCAAAACAACCTCTGGCCCCAGATGTTGTTGGGTTAGAGAGGGACCTCTCCCGCTCGCAGCCTTGTCAGACCTTGGTGAGCCTCCCGAAAAGAAACTTGCTAGCTTCCTCCCTATTTCTGTTGTCGCTGGGTGAGCTTTTGTTTTTAAGGTGCTCGCTCTACCCAAATCTACACTTCCTTCAACCGCAATGGACATACCCGGTGTCACAGCTCCCACGGATGGAGCAACTGCTTCACCGGTCGAGCAGGCTGCTTGCAAGGATTAAAAACACTAACTAGAGGCCTTATCCCTTGCTTAATATTCATCAGCATTTTTGCAGCTAGCTCTGTTTGTTCATCAGAGCATGATGACGGTAGCACACTTTTGGTGGGTGTCACAATACCATCACCTTGTTCTTGTTCCTCTGAAAAAGAAACTGAAAAACTTGATTTATCTTGCAGTGAGAGCACTGGCATAGGCATCTCACTGCCAACAACGTACCGTGACACCTATCTCCAACGTTTGTCATCCCAATTCACACATGTAAGAGTACATTGACTACAGGCAAGGCAACAAGCATGCAAGTCTGAGGAAGACTTCCTCGATTTGAATTTAGAGCAGTGAGCGTTCATGATTCAATCAAAATAAGTCGATAGTACTCCTACAAACTCCACAATAAATATATGATAAAGATACATAAATATAATTGCAATCAAAATCGAAAAATTAAAACCAAAAATATTTCAAAATTTTTTTTAAAAAGCCTAAGTTCCCAAAGGGAACATGAAGAGCCCAAGACCATCCCGATAGAGCCTAAGTGTGGACAAAATCCAAATTTTTTGAGCTACATTACCGATATCATAATCAAGGTATCTTACAATAATCCTACAGTAATATAATACCTAAATACTACATATATTTAAAGACGTTGCCAATGTAAACAATGTCAAAGGAAAAACCGGAAACAAGACATCAGGCACAGAAAAAAGGCCCAAAGTCAGCAACAGATTTTAATGCTACCAGATGTAAAGCTAGATCTTCATACGAAGAAAAAAAGATACATCGGATAGAAGATGCAGGATCAAAACGACCTAACACCCCTAGGGTGAGGACGTAACCATGGGGATAAACATTGTGTAATACATGTTAAACTCCCAAGAAATTTAATAAAAAATTTTGATAAAAAACAGTCAAAAAGCTAAGGTGTTTAACAGGAAGGCTTCGAGGAGGGATAGGGAAGGAACCCTTAACAAACAGTGGAAAAATCATTAGCAAGAATGATGACAACAGGCGTATGTACCGAAATTGGGAAACATGAAATAATTTTTATAATTATAAAGTTACATTATTCATCAGATAGTTGCATCTAAGCACTTAATTCTACGAACTGCACCTCAGAAGAAATCAGCGACAGTACTTGTCTTTTTCAAATTTCTCGGATGCCATAGAATTAAGAAAGGATGCTAGTTTTGTTTACATTGGCATGGCGTGGGTTCAAACCTACGCCGAGAGAGTTTCCTTCGGCACCAACTGCCTAGCGAAACTATACTGAACCACGCACACCACTCGGCCACCGACAGACCCCAAAAGGGAATGCTAGTTAACCAAGTATATACGAAGCCAGTACAGAACACACGGAATACTCAATTGTTTAATTATTCATCAGATAGTTGCATCTAAGCACTTAATTCTACAAACTGCACCTCAGAAGAAATCAGCGACAGTACTTGTCTTTTTCAAATTTCTCGGATGCCATAGAATTAAGAAAGGACGCTGGTTTTGTTTACATTGGCATGGCGAGGGTTCGAACCCATGCCGAGAGAGTTTCCTTCGGCACCAACCGCCTAGCGAAACTATACTGAACCACGCACACCACTCGGCCACCGACAGACCCCAAAATTCGAACCCCCGCCATGCCAATGTAAACAAAACCAGCGTCCTTTCTTAATTCTATGGCATCTGAGAAATTTGAAAAAGACAAGTACCGTCGATGATTTCTTCTGAGGTGCAGTTCGTAGAATTAAGTGCTTAGATGCAACTATCTGATGAATAATTAAACAATTGAGTATTCCGTGTGATCTGTACTGGCCTCGTATATACTTGGTTAACTAGCATTCCTCCCCCCTATACCCACCCACCCCCTCCATCCCACACACATACACCTTTTCATCAGCATTTGCATTTGAATAGTCAACTCTGAAATCAACCTCAAGAACATCATTCTTAAAGTTAATCCTTCCGATTTGGTCTAAATTTGGACCCACTAAATGATTTACTGAGAAGTTTTCTTATTTTTGACCTGTCAATCAGCATGTTGAATGCTTTTTTGGTTTCGTGTTGGCCTTTGTTGATTGCTCAAGATGTTCTGTGTACTTCTTTGACACACAAACAGTCTAATTTTAACTTCAAACTGGTTTACCACTTCCCCTATCAGCATCAACAGCAGACAATTCTTTGGGTTTGATGGTGATGTTATTCAATCCATTTAACTTCCACATTTTAAAAATCTGCTGCGTGGATGCAATGAAATACTTTGGCAAAGGCTGATAAGTAAATTACTGTTTGGAGAATCTTATGTTTCAAACTGTGTGTAGGGTGAGAACAGTATATGTTGAGGCCATTCTCCTGAAGTACACAAATTGAAATGAGGTGACATTTATTACCACATCATCAAGCTCGCACACATGGAATGAGTCACTGCAGCCTTTATACATTTTTGGGTCTTGAAACATTTGGGCCTAGGACATTCAGGCTGTGACATTTCCACATATTAGTAAAAGAGCACCTCCAACTGAAACATACATTAGAAACATAGTTACTTTAAACTGTCTGCTTTGTGGACTGTTGATTTTGGGGGATTTGACAGGGAAGGGGGTGACAACAAACTGAAGGTTGACAAGTGAATCACTGTTCTCAGAATATTTTGGTTTGAACTGTGATTGCATATTAATTAGTGTGGGGTGAGAATAGAGTATGATAGGGCTATTTTCCCAATGACCTACATGAGTAAACAAATAAAAATGAAGCGACATTTATCATCACATCATCAAACTCGCTATAAATGCACTTGCTCTACATAGTAATATGTTTTGTGGACTTTTGGATTGGTGGGAGGGGAAGGGGATTGAGTGGGAAGGATGCAATGACAGCATGAAGCCAGAGGACAGGTTGAGCTCATTACTGTAACAGAAACCCCCAAAATAAAGGAAGACGTGGTTCATTAATTTTTTTCCTCGGCCTTGACGAATAAATTTATGATGCAAACAAATAAGTTGCACTCACCTCAATCACACACAATCGTATATTTTCTTCCACAGATGAAATAGTGATTTCTTGCTGGTCTTGTAAGTTTCTGTAACAGCAGAAAAAAAGTTTCTTAAACATGAGAAAAGTTAAAAAATTTATAGTAATTTATATATTTTTTATACTTACCAATGACCCAGACTTAGCTGGTGCTAACTCTAACAAAACCAGGGCCAAACACAAATTTTGCCCCCCAATCCCCAAAATTTGCATCCAAAACAAAAAGAAATCATGTCCTAAAGGACCTCCATACTACGCCTCTACTGCGCATGCGCAGTGACGCAGACGTCCCGAAATTGGCGCCAATTATCATTCTTACTGGCAGTGCCTGGTCAGCACTATGTACTCAGCGGGGAGGCAAGAGTTCCCAACTCCAGGGAGGGCCATCCCCGTCTGGGTCATTGGTAAGTATAAAAAATATATAAATTACTATAAATTTTTTAACATTTTTATACTGTACCAATGACCCAGACTTAGCTGAATAGTAAACAGGCTGGAGGGCCTAGGACATAGAGGAAAATCCAATAAGCTCAACTATATAGTAAAGAGGTAACCCCTTAAGGAGAAAAGGAGTATTAGGCTTTACATGTATCTTTCTTATTTAATATTAAATTAGAAAGATACACTACCCTTAATAATTGAGCACAATAACATTCATGTTCTCTATTAACATCCAGTATAACCCTTATACTAATTATTTTTAAAGCAAGCCAATAAATAAAGTAGTCCAGAGAATTGAGACTCTTTATAGTCATTTAAAAGTGTCCGAGTATTGTATATTAAAGCCCGTTTGACACTTGACATATACAAATGCTTCACACCGAGCTACACTCTAAAAATAAGACATGAATGAATTTAAACATTAATATTACACTTTAAAACCATCCCGGAAGCGACTCAGAAATACTGACTTGGAGGAGGCATTCCCTTGCTTTTCACTATAAAGCAGGTGACCTAAGGGAACACCCGCCCCCCCCCCCCCCCCCCCCCCCCCTTCCCCTTGCCCTGGGTCAAATAGCCCAGAGCGAAGAGGGCAGCCGGACGGAGTCACTGCCGGAACAGGAAGCCTGCATAACTATAGTTGCAACTGTTTAGTGGACGACATTCTGAGCAACAGATAACGGACCTAAACAATGCAGGTCTCCAGAAATGGACTCAATATTTCTGAGATAAAAATTCGTAAATGTGGATGGCTGAGACCAATAAGCAGCCTTCATTAAATCTGTAATAGCAACACTATTAGCATAAGCCCAGGAAGTAGAAAGAGCTCTTACTTCATGAGCAGAAATCTTAAGCACAGACTGCTGAGAAGAAGATAAATCTTCATAAGCAGTACGGATAGTTAACTGAATACATCTAGCAATAGAATGGACTGAAATATCCTTTCTATTAGGCATCAAAGACAGAAAGAAACGTTTCCGTCCCTTTCTGATAAACTGAGATCTCTGTTTATAGATACGTAATGCTCTAACAGGACAGAGTAAAGGCCTACGCCCGTCTGAAGACGGAAGAGCCTTAATAACAATAGGTTCCGGATATTTATTAGGAGCCTGATTCTTAGCTAAAAAACCCACGTTAGTAGTGAAGGTGATAGTATTCCCAACACTACGATAATGAGAATCATCCACCGATAGTGCATGAAGCTCACTGACTCTTCTAGCAGAAGAGAAAGCTAAGAGAAAAGCTGTCTTATAAGATAAGAATTTGAAATCTACTGTCCCAAGAGGTTCAAATGGCTTTTCCTTCAATTTAAGAAGAACCCAAGCTAAATTCCACTTAGGAATTAATCTAAGAGTTCTGGGTCTATTTATCGAAAAGTTTCTAACCAACTTCGATAAAGAGACATTAGATCCAATTTGTAAACTATCATGATGTGCATAGGTATCAGATAACATAGATCTATAACCCTTTATAGTAACAGGCTGCAGTTTCATTTCGTCAAACAAGTATACTAGAAAGTTTGCAATGTCTGGTATAGAGGGATCGAATATATCTACAGAATGATCCCTGCACCAACGACGAAAAACCTTCCACTTAGCCACATAGTTTAGCGAAGAGGAGGTCCTCCTACAGTTAGAAATCGCGTCCACCGCTCGTCCTGTAAAGTGCTTGCCATGCAAGAAGGACCGCACAACGGAAAAACGTGAAGGTTGAGACCTTGCGGGTTGTGATGGAGTTGGCGCGATTTCCCCTGCGAAAGAAGATCCTCCCGTGGAGGAAGCTTCCGCGGTAGGTCCCACAACAGACACCTGAGTAGATTTATCCACGGTCTCTGTGGCGACAGAGATGCTACCAACAGAATCTTGCATTGAGATTGTTTTATCTTTAGCAATACTTGTTGAATTAACGGCGCTGGAGGATACGCATATCCTATCATTCCGTCCCAAGGGATCGACAGAGCGTCTACTGCAAATGCTCTTGGATCCGGACACGGAGACACATACGTCTGCAACTGATTGTTGAGATGTGTCGCAAATAAGTCTATCATTGGCCGTTCCCATTGGTAGCAAATCTGACTGAATACTTGTTTGTTGAGAGTCCACTCCGACGGCAACAAGCGACCCTTTCGTGAAAGGGAGTCTGCTAGCACATTCAGACGACCCGGTATGTGACGGACCGAAAGAAGAACCTGATGTTCTAACGCAAACAGAAGGATTCTTTCCGTTAGATTGAACAACGGAACTGAATGAGTGCCTCCCTGATTCCGTATATACGCCACTACTGTCGTATTGTCGGATAGGATTTGGACATGAGCATCGTGAATAATGTCCATCCAGTGACGTAATGCAAGCCAAATTGACATCATTTCCTTGATGTTTATGTGCTTGCACAGGAATTGCGGATCCCAAAGACCCTGGCATCTCGAATCCGTTGGGATTAATGATGCACCCCAACCTGTTTGACTGGCATCCGTCATAACGGTAAAACTCGGATCCGGCAACTGCAGCGGAACTCCCTGAGTTAACCACTGAATGTTTGCCCAAGTCTGAATCTCTTGTTTCACTTGATCTGACAAGAGAACGTCTACATCGAGCGAATGAATTTTCACACTCCAATTCTGAGTCAGGAAAATTTGAAGAGGACGTGTGCATAACCGCCCCATCGGAATGAGATCCGCGGCGGCTCCGCACAGACCTATCAGTCTCATAAATTCTCTCGCCGTGACTTTGTCTGCGTGCAGACAATAGCGAGCGTAACAACTGACTAATTTCGCTCTGGTTAACGGCAGACGAACGAGATTGTTGTGCGTCTCGAAGCTCATTCCCAGATGAGTGAATGACTTGGACGGCACCAGATCCGACTTCTCCTCGTTTACTATAAAACCGAGACGTCGGAGCAATAGAAGAAGATTCTGAACATCGTTCTGAAGCATTAACTCGTTGCCGTACCTCTGAAGAATGTCGTCCAGGTAGGCCGACGTTACCGCAGACGAATGAGCTCGGAAGTAGATGATTACCGAGTTCATTACCCGAGTGAAAGCCCAGGGTGCTAGATTCAATCCGAAGCACATCGCCCGGAATTGATACACCACTCCTAGGACTGCGAAGCGTAGATACTTTCGGAATGTCGGATGTACCATGACGTGAAAGTACGCATCTTTGAGATCTATGCTCGTTGCATAATCGTTCACCCGAATACTCGCTCTGACCGATCGAATCGTCTCCATATAAAACTTCGGAGCGACGATCAGCTTGTTTATCCAGCTCAAATCTATGACTGGACGGAACAAGCCGTCTGGTTTCGGAACCAGAAACAGATGGCTGTAGAATCCCGGAGATTCCTGGTTTTCTACGACCTCCACCACGTTCTTCATTAAAAGAGACTGCACCTCTGATAACAGAGCGTCTCTTTTCTGCGGATTTGACGGAAGATGAGTCCACTTTGGACTTCGAGTTAATGGAGGCTTTCGTTTGAAGGATATCTTTAGACCTTCCGAAGTCACTCCTCTCACCCAAGGGTCGTCCGTAATCGACGCCCATTCTTGTGAAAAGCTCGACAACCTTCCGCCAACCGGAACGCGATAGAGGTTTAAGCCATCACCTCCTGGACCTGCGAGGCCTGCAGTAGGAGAAACCACGTCTTCCACGACCCGCACCTCGCCCCGTCGACCTCGGGGCGTCCGACCGATTGTCCCGGCCTGAAGGACGTCCCAAACGAGAGTCGCTATCCTGACGGTCTCTTGAATAAGACCAAGAGGACGCACCGGAACCTCTATAGGAACCTCTCTTGGGCGCATTAGACCCAGAAGTGCCTGTCTTATTCGTGTCTGCTGTATCCGACTTCTTAGGAGCAGATTTGAACAACAGAGAATCCTTAGCTTTCTTTGTAATTTTATCATAAATAGCGGAAAGCTTGCCGTCAAAGAGAAGTTCTCCTGAGACCGAAGCGACTCTAAGAGAGTTCTTCACCTTAGAATCCACTAATGTGGATGTAGCTAGGGCTGCGTCACGTCTAACCAACTCCAGATTTGCCACTGAAAGGGCGGAGTTACACGTGGAATAAGCTACTGCCCTTGAAAGAAGTCTTAAAGAGGATTGTATATCCTGAAACTCTTTTCCCTGAAGGCGCAGTGATAATGCCTTAGTAAGGTGATCTGCGTAAGATAAGGCATCTAAATTGGCTCTGTTAGACGCAATAGCTGTTTCCAACACCGCGGTTGGAATAGAAGCTGACGACGGTAATGATAGCTCTAAGTCTTCCGCCTCGTCGTCCATACGCAGAGGAACTCTCGGTATACCCTGTCCTGCCGTATCGAATTTATTCCTTGCATTAATGAAAGGCAGGTTGAGAGTATTAGCGGACAAGAAACCTGCTTTCCCCGTCCTGGAAGCAAGTTTAAATATAGCGTCGTTCAATAATTCAAATGTTCTTGCAACATTATTGGACTGCGACGGAAACTCGGGAGCGATGTCCCTGAACCGCTCAAAAAATTCAGAGTCCAATGACGCTATAATTCTCTTGTCCGGAAGCGCAGCAGTCTGGCCCGACGGAACAACTTGAGGGAGAAAGTGCCGGATGAAGTCCACGGCAGCTTTATGTTGTTCCGAAAGGGATAGCTCCAAGTCATCCGTATCCCTTTCACCATCCGGTCGGACCTCATGATGTTCCCGGTCGTCCGCCCCCGATGCTTCGGCGGAGCGTACCGACCCAGCGCCGTCGGAAAATTCTCGATCCGACACCGTTTCTGTCGGTTGCTGGGATGCTGCGATAAGCTGTGCTATCTGCACAAGAATGTCCGGCGTCGAGACCTGCGGAGGCGCAGTCTTTCGCTGCTTCGCCGAGGGCAGCTCCGCATCAGATGGCTCCCGCATACTTTTCCTATGCGAACGTCCGGAGTCCATCGGTCTCGAATCCCTGGCTGCCGGATGGTGTGACCTGGTCGCCGAAGAATCCTTGATCGGCGAAGCTGGTAATATATCGGAGGTCACGCAGCCAAGGTGCGGTCGTGTGCGCTGACGAGAAGAGGAAGCCTTAACAGTCTCTGCGGACTGCTTATACAACGGAGCGTCCCGAGCGACGGACGTATGCTCCGCTAAAGACACATTTTGTACCACAACATCTGGTCCCAGATGTTGTTGTACGAGAGAGGGGCCTCTCTCGCTCGCGGCCCGGCTGGACCTGGACGAGCTAGGAACCGGACTCAAAGGCTTCCTCCGTTCTCGCTTACTATCCGCCGTCATTGGGTGTGCATCTATTATGTTTATAGTGCTCGCATCACCCAACATTTCCTTTTGGACCGCATCGGACAAACCCGGCTGCCGAACCATTCGGTGAATGGACGCTACACCGGGCGAGCTAGCGGACGACATTTGTCTAATCTCCATGAGCACTTTTGCCGCTAGCTCTGAATTCATTTGTGACGACGGACGCACACTTGAAGAAGATAACATGGAAACATCACCCTCTTCTGGTTCCTCTGAAATAGAAACTGAGAGAGTAGAGTGACCTTGCGGAGAAAGAGCCGGAATCGCTCTTTCTCCAGAAACAACATATCGTGACACACGTTTCCAATGTTTCTCATCCCAATGTTCACATATAGGACAGGGATTAATGCGAGAACACTGACTACAATTAATACAATGATCATGAAAGTCAGAGGAAGATTTCTTCCTATTACAATTTGAACAACGTCCCTTCATTGTGAAAGAACAACAATAAGTCCTAGTTACTCGCAAAAACCCCTGACACAAAGATACATAATAACATGATCCATTAATAAATGAAAAAACAATTGCAAAACAAAATAATTTTGAAAAAATATTTTTTCAGCGAAGCCCAAGTTGCTGAAAAGTAACGTTGAGCCCCGATGGATCCGATGGCAAAGTGTGGTCAAAAATTTTAAATTTATATTAAATAATTAATGAGACACTTTCGGATAATACAAATGTATCTTATAGTGAGATAAACTACAGCAAAGGCAAACAGCCCCCCTCAAAAAAGGCTGTTGCCAATGAAAACAAACAGTGTAAAAACACCAGAAAACATGACTCCAGGCACTGAAAAAACTGGCCCGGAATCAGTCATCAATTACACTCTATCTGATGCAAAACAGAGACTCCCAGGGGAGAATCTGTAGAACATCAGATGGAAGATGCAGAACACAAACGTTATACACCCATGGGTGAAAACGTAACTATGGGGAAAATAACAGAAAACATTCTGTAACCAAGCAACTCTCCCAGGAAATTTTAGAAATGAAATTTCTCAAAAATATGCCAAAAGCATGGGAGAATTGCAAGGGGGGACTTTAGAAGGCTAGGGGAGAGGAAACACTGAATAAGCAGTGCAACAATTAGCAAGAATGACAACAAGAGGCCCATGCCTCGAAAATAGGCAACTTAACATAATTTCATCAAAAAATTTTAAGTACAGCCCTGATTATTTTTTGTCACTTCTTTTTCCTCTCCTCCTTCTATCCTCCTTAGAATCACATTTTCTCCAAGAATTACGTGTCTGGCATCCTTTAAACTGAGATTTACAAGCACAAAGATCAGTGAGATGTTGACTGATGAAGGGCCAAACAGAGAATGATAATTGGCGCCAATTTCGGGACGTCTGCATCACTGCGCATGCGCAGTAGAGGCGTAGTATGGAGGTCCTTTAGGACATGATTTCTTTTTGTTTTGGATGCAAATTTTGGGGATTGGGGGCAAAATTTGTGTTTGGCCCTGGTTTTGTTAGAGTTAGCACCAGCTAAGTCTGGGTCATTGGTACAGTATAAAAATATTACAACAGAAGTTCTGCAAGCTGCAAATTTTGCCTCGAAAGTGTTAATATTAGCTAATGAAGAAAATGTAGTTGAATAATTATGTTACACAAATGAAAGTGTCAATGACACTGTAGCTCAACTTGTTTAAGACATGTACATGTATAGTATGTGACACAGCAATGACAAACATCTAGGTAATGCCCTGATAACAAAGGTACATGTAAAGTATTGTAACAGTCTGTACATAAATGCTGACTGTAGCCTGTAACAAATATATAGGTAAAGTATTGTAAAAGAGGGGTGACAGTTAGATGCTAAACTAGACAAGAAATCTTTGAGTCCCAGAGTGGGTCTGACTGAACCCCAAAATATTTGTTCTCAGAGCACAGTGATAACAAAGGCACCCAAAAATACTTGTTCCTGTCAGAAGGTGATAACAAAGGTACCCCAAGAAGCTTCGTGAAGATCAGTTCATAAATACAGACTCTAGCCCGAGCCGTATTGACATGTGCACTTACTGTGTATAAGTAGCACTGAACAAGTCAAAGTTCATCTAATTTGCATAATTTCTGTACGAGAAAAAAACCTGTATTATATGTGATGTATTCCATGTTACTAAACATTCCTACAAAAATTTATTCAAATCATAACTTTCATACAGAAGTTCTGCACAAAAAACCTATTGCACTAATTTTGGTACAAAAAGGCTGCTGGAGGCCATCTTGAATTTTGGACCACACCAAAAAACACTAGTTCTCGTCCCACGGTGATAATAAAGGTACCCATGAAGTTTCACAAAGATCGGTTCATAAATACGGCCTCTAGCCTGAGCCATACAGAAGTTGTGTACAAAAAACTGATTGGACCTAATTTCGGTACAAAATGGCCACTGGCAGCCATTTTGAATTTTAGACCACACCCAGAAACACTTGTTCTCATCCCAAGGTGATAACAAAGGTATCCAAGGAGTTTTTGTGAAGATCGGTTCATAAATACAGCCTCTAGCCCGAGCCGTATTGACACATGCACTTACTGTGTATAAGTAGTACTGAATAAATCAAAGTTCATCTAATTTGCATAATTCCTGCTCGAGAAAAAAACCTGTATTATATGTGATGTATTCCATGTTACCAAACATTCATACAGAAATTTATTCCAATCAGAACTTTCATACAGAAGTTCTGTACAAAATGGCTGCTGGCGACCATCTTGAATTTTGGACTGCGACCAAAAACACTCGTTCTCGTCCCACGGTGATAACAAAGGTACCCACGAAGTTTCGTAAAGATCGGTTCATAAATACAGCCTCTAGCCCGAGCCGTATTGGCATTTGCAGTTACAATGCTGAAAGTAACATTAAATAGATCAAAGTTAGTCTAATTGTCATAATTTATGCACGAGAAAAAAACCCATATTATATGTGATGTATCCCATGGTACTAAACATTCACAAAAAAATTATTCAAATCAGTGCTTTTTTGTACAAAATGGCTGCCAGTGGCCATCTTGAATTTCAGACAGGACCCCAAAACACTCGTTCTCGTCCCACGGTGATAACAAAGGTACCCAAGAAGTTTCGAAAAGATCGGTTTAATTTGCATAATTTACGCACGAGAAAAAAACTTGTATTATATGTGATGTATCCCATGGTACTAAATATTCATACAAAAAATTATTCAAAACAGAGTTTTCATATGGAAGTTCTGTGCAAAAATCTGATTGCACCTAATTTTGTACAAAATGGCAGCCAGCAGCCGTCTTGAACTTTGGACCGGACCCAAAAACACTCGTTCTCGTCTCACGGTGATAACAAAGGTACCCAAGAAGTTTTGTAATGATCGGTTCATAAATACGGCCTCTAGCCTGAGCCATGTTACGGCACGACGGATGGACGACAGGCCATGGCAATACCTCAAATTTGGCTTCGCAAAAAATGAAGATAGGAATACTTAATAAGTGTCCATATGTTACCTACCTGACATGGAATTTGACAATTTGCATGGAGAGTGCTAAAAATCGTCCAGCTACAGTTTCTTTCGCCCTCAACAATGTTTTCAGATGGTAATGTAGTGCCTTCAAAGAAATATAAAATACTATTCAAATAAGACTAAAATCCCCACCTTTTGATTGGACGAGTTCCAGAATTTTTTTTAATGTTTATGGCTCATGTACCATGTTACCGTCTGATGTCACCACGTGAAATATTGGATGATTTGAAGAAAGATGGAGCAACCTCAACCTTTCTTATTTATTATTTCTCCAGGGAAGTTGTGGAGTACACTAGAGGTTTATTTACTAAACTTATGATCATGAAAAGTTGCCTTCTTCATTTTATGATGTGCATCCTAGGTGGGGTTTTATTGGAACATATACATTATTGTGACGAACTGACGGTAACATGGTCAGAGGTTTGAGGCTCAGAGCTTCTGTTCAACCAAGACGCTTTGTGTCACGGTTGAATATAAGCTCCAAGCTGCAAACCCCAGACCATGTTACCATCAATTCATCACAATAGCATATAATATTACTATTTTACCCTTCATATATACCTGTCAATGAGGCCAACATATAATAAGTGTTAGGAGCAATCAAAATCTTGTCTAGCACCAAATAATTCTTATTTTACAGAAAATGACAAATTTTAAGTAATTTGTATATTTTTTATACTTATCAATGGCCCAGACTAGCTGGTGCTAACTCAAATTAATCCAGGGCCAAACACAAATTTCACCCCCAATCCCCCAAATTTGCATGCAAAACCGAAAAAATTAATTCCTAGATGGTCCTCCATACTTTTGAGATCTGCGCATGTGCAGTATCCATGAAGGTACCAAAATTGGCGACAACCATCATTCTTTCTACAGTGCCTGATAAATGTTATAAACAGTGGGGGGGGGGGGGGGGGGGGGGGGGGGGGGGGGGTGTATGAGTGGTGCCCACTCATGGGACGGCCATACCCGTCTGGGCCATTGGTAAGTATAAAAAATATACAAATTACTTAAAATTTATATTTTTATACTACAACCAATGGCCCAGACTAACTGAATCGTAAAAAGGCTGGAGGGCCTAGGACTTGAAGGAAAATCCAAGCTCTCAATTACTTCAGTAAAGGATAGCTCCTACAGCAGAATAGGAGAAGACATAGGAATTATATATGTCTTTCTCTTTTACGAGAAAAGAGAAAGGCATTACACCAACAATGTAATTGAGAATTACATAATATATAATTTCTTCATTTAATGCCAGCATAACCCATTATGCTAATTCGCAAAGGAAACCAATATATAAAGATAGTCCAGAGAATGAGACTCTTTATACTCATTTAAAAGTGTCAGAGGATTGTATATTAACGCTCGTTTGACACATAACATATAGAAATGCTTCACAGTGAGCTACACTTTAAAAACAGTACATAAATGAGACATAGTTATTGCTTCACACCGAGCTACACAATAAAAACTACCCAGCACCGACGCAGGACTACTGTCACTGGAGGAGGTATTCCCTTGCTTTTCACTATAAAACTAGATAACCATAAGGGAAAAACCATCCCCCCCCCCCCCCCCCCCCCCAATCCCCTTGTTCTGAGATAAAATTCCTCAGAACGAAGAGGGCAGCAGAACGGTGTCAGTGCTCGAGCAGACTGCCTAAAGACCTTATAGATGTAACATTAATGGACAACATTCTGAGCAACAGAAAGACGACCCAAAGATCTTAAAAAATTTATAGTAATTTATATATTTTTTATACTTACCAATGACCCAGACATAGCTGGTGCTAACTCTTAAAAATATAGGGCCAAACACAAATTTTTCCCCTCAATCCCCAAAATTTGCATCTAAAACCAAAGAAAACATGTCCTGAATGGCCCTCCATACTTCACCTCTACTGCGCATGTGCAGTGCCAAGGACGTCCCGAAATTGGCGCCATTAATCATTCTTACCAACAGTGCCTGGTAAGCGCTATGTCCTCAGCGGGGAGGTATGAGTTCCCAACTCCTGGGAGGGCCATCCCCGTCTGGGTCATTGGTAAGTATAAAAAATATATAAATTACTATAAATTTTTTAAGATTTTTATACTGTACCAATGACCCAGACATAGCTGAATAGTAAAAAGGCTGGAGGGCCCAGGACATAGAGGAAAATCCAATAAGCTCAACTATATAAAATAGAGTCATCTCCTGGAGGAGAAAAGGAGAAATAGGCTTCACGTGTATCTTTCTTATTTATGACAAATTAGAAAGACACAATACCTTCTATAATTGAGCATCATAACATCCATGTTCTCTATTAATATGCAGTATAATTCTTATACTAATTATTTTTAAAGTAAGCCAATAAATAAAGTTAGTCCAAAGAATTGAGACTCTTTATACTCTTTTAAAAGTGTCCGAGGATAGTATAACATCTGTTTGACACATGACATATTCAAATGCTATACTTTAAAACTATGACATGAATGAATTTAAAAACATAACTTTCACTTAAGAAACCATCCCAGTAACCGCTCAGAATTACTAACTCCGGAGGAGGTATCCCCTTGTTTTCATAATAAAACAGGTGACCCAAGGGAACACCCTCCCCCCCCCCCCCCTCTTTTTCTTGCCCTGGGTCAAATAGCCCAGAGCGAAGAGGGCAGCAGGACGGAGTCACTGCCGGAACATAAAGCCTACATAGCTATAGTTGCAATTGTTAAGTGATCGACTTTCTGAGCAGCTGATAATGGACCTAAATAATGCAGGTCTCCAGAAATGGATACAATATTTCTGAGATAAAAATTCGTGAATGTGGATGGCTGAGACCAATATGCAGCCTACTTAATCTATAATAGCAAAACTATACGTCAGCCCAAGATGTAGAAGAGCTCTTACTTCATGAGCCGGAATCTTAAGCACAGACTGCTGAGTTAAGGATAGATTATCCTAAGCAGTACCGATAGTTAACTGAATGCATTAAGTAATAGAATGGACCGTAATGACCCTTCTATTAGGCATCAGAGCCAGAAGAAGCTTTACGTCCAACTGATAAACTGAGATCTGTTAATAAATACATAAAGGTCTATCCGGACAGAGTAAAGGCCTATGCCCGCTCGAAGATGGCAGGACCTTAAGAACAATAGGTTCCGGATATCATTAGGAGCCTGATTCTTAACCAAAAATACAACATTAGTAGTAAAGGTAGTAGAGTTCCCGATACTACGAAAGTGAGAATCGTCCACCGATAGTGCATGAAGCTCATTGACTCTTCAGCAGAAGAGAAGACTAAGAGAATCGCTGCCTTAAAAGGCTAGAATTTGAAACTGCTGTCTCAAGGGTTTCAAATGGTTGCTTTTATTAATAAGAACCCAAGCTAAATTCCGAATAGGAATTAATCTAACGATTCTAGGTCTCTTATCGAAAAGTTTCAAACTAACTTAGATAAAGAGACATTAGGCTCCATTGTAAACTATCACGGAGTGCATAGGTATCAGATAACATAGACCTATAACCTTTAAAAGTAACTGGCAGCAGATGATCTCGTTAAACAAGTATACTAGAAAGTTTGCAATGTCAGGTATGGAGGGATCAAAGATATCAACATAAAGATCCCTACACCAACGACGGAAGACCCTCCACTTTAGCCGCATAGTATAGCGAAGAGGAGGTCCTTCTACAGTTAGGAATCGCGTCCACTGCTCGTCCTGTACAATGCCTGCCATGCAAGAAGGACCGCACAACGGAATACGTGAAGGTTGAGACCTTGCGGGTTGTGATAGAGTTGACACGATCTCCCCAGTGAAAAAAAGATCCTCTCGTGGAGGAAGTTTCCGCGGTAAGTCCCACAGTAGACATCTAAGTAAATATATCCACCATCTCTGTGGAGACAGAGATGCTACCAACAGAATTGTATTGTGAATGAATAATCCTAGCAATACTTGCTGAATCAACAGCGCTGGAGGATACGCATATCCTATCATCGCGTCCTACTAGATCGATAGAGCGTTAACTACATATGCTCAGGGATCCGGACACGGTGACACATACGTTTACAATTGATTGGAGAGTTGTGTCGCAAATAAATTATCACTGGGTGCTCCCATTGATAGCAAATCTGATTGAATACTTGTTTGTTGATAGTCCATTCTGACGGCAACAAACGACCCTTACGTGAAAGGGAGTCTGCTAATACGATCCGACGACCGAGAATATGACGAACCGAAACAGAACTTGGAGTTCTATAACAAACAGAAGGATTCTTTCCGTTAAAATTAATAACGGAACCGAATGAGTGCCTCCCTGGTTCCGGATATATGCAACTACTGTTGTATTATTGGACAGGATTGAACATGCGTTTCTGAATAAAATTCATCCAATGACGTAGTGCAAGCCAACATAATATTCTTCCTTGGAAGTAAGGAGCTTGCCTACAAACTGCGGAACCCAAAGACCCTGGCACTTCGAATCCGTTGGGATCAAAATTGTGTCCCAACCTGTTTGACTGACATCCGTCATAATCAAAAAACTCGGATCCGGCAACTACAGTGGAACTCTCTGAGTCAACCACCGAATGTTTGCCCACGTCTGAATCTCTTGTTACACTTGATAGACAAGAGAACGTGTATATCGAGCAATTCAAGATTGCTGAAAGGTTGCCGTCGAAGAGAAGCTTCTCGGAGACCGAAGCGACTCTGAGAGAGTTCTTCACCTTTCTATTCATGCGCGTGGATGTAGCTAGGGCTGCGTCACGTCTAACCAACTCCAGGTTGCCACTGAAGGGCGGAGTTATACGTGGAAAAACTACAGCCCCTGAAAGAAATCTCATTGAGGATCATATCCTGGAATTCTTTCTCTTGAAGACGTAATGATAAACGTCTCAGTAAGGTGGTATACGTTTGATAAAGCGTCTAAGTTAAGTCTATTATACATCATTGTCGTTTCCAACATCGTGGTTGGAATTGACATAGACGATGAAAAAGATAATTTGCAGTCTTCAGACTCGCCATCATAGACGCAAAGGAACTCTCGGTAAGCCCAGTTCTGCCAATAAACAATTATTTCCTAGAATTCACGAAAGGCAGAATAGAGCATTGCGGACAAGAAACTATACTAGCATGTTGATAGCAAGCTTATATTATAGAGTCGTTCAATAATTCGAATGTTCTAAAGACATTATTGGACTGCGTCGGCAACTCAGGGACAATGTCCCTGAACCGATCCAAAACTCCGTGTCCAATGACGCTATTAGTCTCTTATCCAGCATCGCAGCAATGTAGTCCGACGGAACAACCTCTGGAAGATAATGCCGGAAGAAATGTATCGCAGCTTCTGTTGTTCCGAAAGGGAAAGCTCGAAATCATCCGAATCCCTTTTGCCATCCTGTCGGACCCTATGAAATATTCGGTCGTCCGTACCTGATGCAACAGCGGAGCGTACCGACCCAGCGCTGTCGGATTATTCCTGATCCGACCGAGAATCTGCCGTTTGCTGGGATGCTACGATAAGCTGTGCTATTTTGGATAGCACGTCCGTCACTGAGGCCTGTGGAGAAGCGGTCTTACGATGCATTGCCGCTGGAAGCTCCGTGTTCGTTACCCCGTGCATACTTCTATTATGCAAGCGACCGGAGTGTGCAGGCCTCGTGTCCCTTGGCTACCGGATGGCATGACCTGTTCGCCATGGAATCACTGAATGCCGAAGCTGGTCGGATATTCAAGGTCACGTAGCCAATGTGCGGTCGTGTGTGCTGCTGTGAGGATGAGGAAGCATTATCGACAGTCACTCGGACTGTCTATATAACGGAGCATCCCGAGTGGCGGACATACGCTCCGAAGGTGAAATGTCTGTACCACAACATCCGGTCCCATATGTTGTTGCACGAGAGAGGGACCTCTCTCGCTCGCCGCCCGGACGGACCAGACGAGCTAGGAACCGGACTAACAGGCTTCCTCCGATCTCTCCTCTAATCCGTCGTCACTGGGTGTGTACTAAAGTCTATTATAGTACTCGTATCACCCAAATCTCCATCCTAGACCGCAACGGACGAACCCGACTGCCGAACCATTCGATGAATGGACGCTACACCGGGTGAGCTAGTGAATGTCAACTCCGTCGATCCTACTAGGGACCTCTTAGGGGATTGACGTAATCCATGAGCACTAATTGCCGCTAGCTCTTCATTAACTATGACAGAGGCACACTTTTGAAAGACATCTCAGTAATTTTGCGAACAAGAAACCAGATATGCTTGTACATAGCAAGCATATAAAAAATATATATCGCGTCGTTCAATAAATCGAACGTATCTGAGACATTATTGGACTGTGTCGGAACTGAGGGACGATGTCCCTGAACCGAACTAAAAATTTCTAAGTCCACCGACGCTATCAGTTTCTTATCCGGTATCGCAGCATTCTGGTCCGACGAAGAACCTCTAGAAGATGAAGTCGGATGACATATACAGCAGCTTATGTTGTTCCGAAAGGGAAAGCTCGAAAACCTCCGAATCCCTTTCGGCATCCCGTCGGACCGTATGAAATTTTCGGACGTCCGCACCTGATGCTTCCGCGGAGCATCCCGACCCAGCATCGTCGGATATTATATTATGCGACAGAGATTCTGTCGTTGCTGGGATGCTGCGATAAGTTGTGCTATTTGGGATAGCAAGTCCGTCACCGAGGCCTGTGCAGAAGCGGTCTTACGATGCTTTGCCGCTGGAAGCTCCATGTACGTTGACTCCCGCATACTTTCTTATGCGAACGTCCGGAGTCTGCAGGCCTCGTGTCCTTGGCTATCGGATGGCGTGACCTGGTCGCCGAGGATTCTCTGATTGGCGAAGTTGACTGGATATCGGAGGTCACGTAGCCAAGGTGCAGTCGTGTGCGCTGCCATGAGAATGAGGAAGCCTTATTGACAGTCTCTCCGGACTGTCTATATAACGGAGCGTCCCGAGCGGTGGACGTATGCTCCGAATGCGAGACATTTTGTACCACAACATCTGGGGCCAGATGTTGATGTACGAGAGAGGGGCCTCTCTCGCTCGCAGCCCGGATGGGCCTGGACGAGCTATGAACCGGACTAAAAGGCTTCCTCCGTTCTCCCCTCTAATCTGCCGTCCCTGGGTGTGCACATGGATATTTATAGTGCTCGCATCACCCAAAACTCCTTTCTAGACCGCAACAGACGAACCCGGCTGCCGAACCATTCGATGAATGGACGCTACACCGGGTGAGCTAGCGGACGTCAAAGGCCGTCGAACCTACTAGGGTCCTCTTAAGCAATTGACGTATTACCTGAGCACTTTTCCGCTAGCTCTTATTAATTGTGACGACGGAGGCACACTTTTTGGAAGACATCACGGATACATCACCCTAATCATGATCGTCGGAAATAGAGATTGATAAAGTAGAGTGACCCTGCGGGGAAAAGACCGGAATGGCCAATTCCCCACTGACATACCGTGACACACGCTTCCCATGTTGTCATCGTAATCAACACATACAGAACAGGAGTTAGTGCGAGTACACTGACTACATTATACAATGATTATGAAAGTCAGAGGAAGATTCCTCTTATTACAATTGAACAATATCCTTTCAATGTGAAAAGAAAACAAAGTCCTAGTACTCGCACCAACCCCTGACAATCAAAATACATAATAACAAGATCCATTAACATAGAAAAAATATCTGAATCAAAAACTTTTGAAAAAATATTTTTTCAGAACAGCCCAAGTTTCTGAAAAGTAATGTTGAGCCCCTATGGATCCCAAGTCTAAGTGTGGACAAAAATTCTAAAAATATTTTAAACAATTTATGCAACACTTACGAACAATAATAATGTGTCTAGTTATGATTAAATTAACATCAAGATATTATTTTCAAGAAATCCCCCCTCACACAGAGGGCTGTTGGAAATGTAAACAATAAGTGTAAAAACACTAGATCAAGACTCCAGGCACCCTGGCCCGAAATCAGTTACCAATAATACACTATCTGATGCAAAACAGAGACTTCCAGGGAAGAAACTGCAGAACATCAGATGGTAGATGCAGAACACTACGCCTAACCACCCATAGGTGAAGACGTAAAGATGGGGAAAAGAACAGAATACATTGTTATCCAGCTAAAACTCCCAAGAAATTTTAGTAATAATATTACAGAAAATATGCCAAAAGCATGGGAGAATAGCAAGAGGGGACTTAAAGGAAAGGGAGAGAGGAAAACACTGAATAAGCAGTGTAATCTAGATAACAAGAATGACCACAACAGGCAGTTGCCTCGAAAATAGGTAACTTAACATTATTTCATCAAAAAATTTTAAGTTACAGCCCTGATTATTTTCTGTCACTCATTTTTCCTCTCCTCCTTCTATATCCTACTTAGAATCACCATTTCACTAATATTTATGTGTCTGGCATCATTTAAACTGAGATTTACAAGCACAAAGCTCAGTCAGATGTTAACTGATGAAGGGCCAAACAAAGAATGATTAATGGCGCCAATTTCGGGACGTCCTTGACACTGCGCATGCGCAGTAGAGGTGAAGTATGGAGGGCCATTCAGGACATGTTTTCTTTGGTTTTAGATGCAAATTTTGGGGATTGGGGGGCAAAATTTGTGTTTGGCCCTATATTTTTAAGAGTTAGCACCAGCTATGTCTGGGTCATTGGTACAGTATAAAAATCTAAGGTCACCGGAGATGGACTCAAAATTTCGCAGGTAAAACTTGGTAAATAAAGAGGGCTGTGTCCAGTAAGCAGCCTTCATTAGATCAGTAATGGCTATAATAAATAAGCAAAAGAAGTGGGCAGTGCTCTAACCTCATGTGCTAAAATCCTGACAGAACGTTGATACAAATATAGATTTTCGTAGGCAATACGTATTGCCAACTGAATCCATCTAGTGACAGAGTGAACAGAAATATCTTTCCTGTTAGGAATCAAAGAAAGAAAGAAACGTTTTCTTCCCTTTCTAATAAAATCTGATCAACATTTATAAATGCACATAGCTCTGAATGGACACAGCAAAGGTCTACGGTTATCCGAGGACGGTAAAGCCTTAATGATAATAGGCTCCGGCCGCTAACCAGATTAACATCATCTCCTTGATGTTTATGTGTTTTTCCAGGAACTGAGAGTCCCAGAGACCCTGGCACTTCAAGTCGGTGGGACTTAGGGATGCACACCAGCCCGTCTGACTCACATCTGTCATAATCGTGAAAGCTGGATCCGGCAGTTGAAGTGGAACTCCTTGAGTTAACTACTGAAGATCTACCAAATCTGAACCTTTTGTTTTACTAGGTCCGTTAAAACAATACTGGTTTCGAGCGAATGTGTCTTCACACTCCAGTTCTGAGTAAAGAATATCTGGAGGGGCCGCATGCGTAAGCAGCCCATCAGAATAAGATCCGCAGCCGCTCCACTGTATCTCTGAAGAATTTTGTCCAAGTAAGCCGACGTTACCACAGACGAATGAGCTCGGAAGTATGACATTACCGAGTTCATTATTCGAGTGAAAGCCCAAGGAGCCAGGTTCAGACCAAAGCTCATAGCTCTGAAATGATAAACCTTTCCTTGCACAGCAAACCGTAGGTACTTTCTGAATGCTGAATGTACAAAGACATGAAAGTAAGCATCCTTTAGATCTATGCTTGACGCATAGTCATCCACTCGAATGCTCGCTCTTACTGACCGAAAGGCTTCCATATAGAACTTTGGAGCCACAATCAACTTGTTTATCCAACTCAAGTCTATTACTGGTCAGAACAAGCCATCTGGCTTCGGTACGAGAAACAGGTGACTGTAAAAACCTTGAGAATTTTGATTCTTGACGACCTCTATTGTTTCCTTTAACAAGAGAGCCTGTACCTCCGCCAGGAGAGACTCTCTTTTAAAAGGATCTGCCAGAAGATTTTTGTCCAACATGGACCTCTTGTTAGTGGGGGTTTTGCTCGGAATGATAGCCGTAGGCCTTCCCAGACTACACTTATCACCCACTGATCTTCCGTGACTGCTATCCAGTTTCTCGCGAAGTTTGATAACCTTCCGCCAACTGGCAAGCAATAGAGGTCTTTACCATCACCTGTAGGACTTGCGAGGCTTTCGGTAAGAGAAACTACGTCCTCCCCGCAAAGATCCTCATCCCGTCGGCTTAGGGGCATCTGACCGATAATCCTGATCAGACTTATGCCCCTTTCGTGAGTCGCTGTACTGACGACCTCTGGTGTAATTATAAGAGGATTTCTTGAAGCCTTGCGAGGAGTTCTCTTAAGATGATTTTGATTTAGAATGTCCTCGCTTAGCCCGGTCTGCTGAAGGGCATTGTTGAGATGCCGACTTCAAAAGCAGAGCACTGGAAGCTTTCTTATTAGCCTGTTCATAGACTAACGAAAACTTGTCGTCAAACAGAGTATGTCCGGAGACCGGAGCGACTCGGAGAGAGCTTTTCACCTTGTCATCTATAAGTGATGACGACGCATGAGCAGCATCACGTCTGATTAACTCCAGGTTTACCACTGTCAGGGCGGAGTTATACATGGCATACATGACTGCCCTGGAAAGAACTCTTAAGCGAGGAACAAACGTCCTCAAATTCCTTCCCATTGAGACATTGCGCAATAGCTCTGGTAAGGTGATCTGCATAGGACATAGCATCCAGATTCGCTCTATTTGATGAAATAGCACATTCCATCACATCTGAGCGAATGTTGAATGAAGCAAGTAGAGACATATCTAAATCCCCGGCCTGCTCATCTAAATGCAGAGGAGCTCTCTGAACATCTTCTTCAACCGTTTTAAATGAATGCGGTCCAACAAACGGTATATTTATGGAAGATGTTGATAAGAAACCGCCTTTCCTCTTCACACTAGAGAGGTTAAATATGGCGTGTTGACATGGCCGAAGCCTGCGACACCTGTCTAGACTGTACCAGAAAAGAAAGAACTTCTTCTCTCAAAGTCTGCATCTAAAGACGACAGCGGTTTCTCCCTTGTTGTCGCGGCTTGCTGATTAGGTGGAACAAATTCAGGATAGTATTGATGGATAAAATCCATTGCTACCATATGCTGTTCCGAAAGGGAAGGGTAATCTTCTTCCTTATTCCTTTCACCATCCAACTGAATCAGCTGTGATTCTCGGTCCATTGCATCTGTGTGTGCAGATGACTGCACTGACCCAGCACAATCCGACAGATCACTACCGGAGTCTGCTCACGCACTTGCTGGGATGCTGCGATCAGCTGCGCAATCTGTGACAGCAAGTCCATCACCGAGGCTTGAGGAGCAGCGGTTTTCTGTTTTTTAGCCGCTTGCTGCTCCTGGGACGGCATTCTGGAGATGGATCTCTTCTCCGAAAGTCCCGATGATCGAAGCCTCAGTACCATAGATACTGGATGGTCCGACTTCACAGGCGAAGACAGGCTGGATATCTGAAGTCGGGAAGCTAGGATGCGGTCATGTGTGCTTATCAATCGTAGCGGAGGAAGCCATTACTGTAGCCGAGGCCAGCTGCCATCTAGACAGAGCATCCCAAGTGGCAGGTGTGGACGTTTGCTCCGGCCCGTGCAAGTTTCTCATAACAGCCTCTGGCCCCAGATGTTGTTGGGTTAGAGAGGGACCTCTCCCGCTCGCGGCCTTGTCAGATTTCCCCGAGCCTCCAAAAAAGAAAGTTGCTGACTTCCTACTATTTCCGTTGTCGCTGGGTGAGCTTTTGTTTTTAAGGTGCTCGCTCTACCCAAATTTACACTTTCTTCGACCGCAACAGACATACCCGGGGTCACAGCTCCCACGGAGGGAGTAACCACTTCACCGGTCGAGCTAGCTACTTGCAAGGGATTAAGAACACTAACTAGAGGCCTTATCCCTCGCTTAATATTCATAAGCACCTTTGCAGCTAGCTCTGTTTGCTCATCAGAGTGTGGCGATGGTAGCACACTTTTGGTGGGTGTCACAATACCATCACCATGTTCTTGTTCCTCTGAAAAAGAAACTGAAAAACTCAAATTATCTTGCAGTGAGAGCACTGGCATAGGCATCTCACCGCCAACAACGTATCGTGACACCCATCTCCAATGTCTGTCATCCCAATTCACACATGTAGGACAAGAATTTGCCTGAGTACATCGACTACAGGCAAGGCAACAAGCATGTAAATCTGAGGAAGACTTCCTCGCCTTGCATTTAGAGCAGTAAACTTTCATGATTCAATCAAAATAAGTCGATAGAACACCTACAAACTCCACAATAAATAATGATAAAGATACATAAATAATTGCAATCAAAATCAAAATCGAAAAATTAAATCCAAAACATTTTTTTGAAAAATTTTTGGAAAAAGCCTAAGTTCTTAAAGCCAACATGAAGAGCCTAAGGGCATCCCGATAAAGCCTAAGTATGGACAAAATCCAAATTTTTTGAGCTTCCCTACCAGAATCATAATCAATGTATCTTACAATAATCCTACAGTAATATAATATCTAAATTCTACGTATATTTAAAGACGTTGCCAATGTAAACAACGTCAAAGGAAAAACCAGAAACAAGACATCAGGCACAGAAAAAAGGCCCAAAGTCAGTAGCAGATTTTAAAGCTACCAGATGTAAAGTTAGATCTTCATACGAAGAAAAAACGATACATTGGATTGAAGATGCAAGACCAAAACGACCTGACACCTCTAGGGTGAGGACGTAACCATGGGGATAAACAGAATAAACATTCTGTAATACACGTTAAACTCTCAAGAAATTTAATAAAAAATTTTGATAAAAAACAGCCAAAAAGCTTAGGAGTTTAATAGGAGGGCTTCAAGGAGGGATAGGGAAGGAAAACTTCACAAACAGTGGAAGTGGATAAATCATTAGCAAGAATGATGACGTCAGGCAAATGTCCTGAAATTGGGAAACATGAAATCATTTTTATAATTATTATAAAATTACGGCCCTGAACGTTTCCAACCACCGTTGTTCACTTCCATCATCCATTTCCAGCATCGGATCCACCCATTTTATCATTGATTTGTGTCTGGCATCCTCAAAAAGGAGATTTAAAAGCACAGATGTCAGTTCATTGTTGCTGACTTTAGGGCCAAACAAAGAATGATGGTTTGCGCCAATTTCGGTACCTTCTGGGATACTACGCATGTGCAGATCTCAAAGTATGGAGGACCATCTAGGACTTAATTTTTTCGGTTTTGCATTCAAATTTTGGGGATTGGGGGGCAAAATTTGTGTTTGGCCCTGGATTAATTTGAGTTAGCACCAGCTAGTCTGGGCCACTGGTTGTACTATAAAAATAGAGAGCATGCAGCAGCCAAAAGGACCAGGTGGGAAGGCCAGAGAAACAGATTTTTATCTTTTTTTATGCCTAACAATCATTAAAAAGACTGGAACCCATAAGAGGAATTGCAAGAAATTAAACAAAAACTATTGTGTCCTAGTTTTTTCTAAAACCAATAATATGAGCTGGCAGGAGCATACATTGTAAATTACTAATTTTAGAGAGACACACTCGAAAGGTAAATTAACATTTAAACTATGAGAAGAAACCCAGCACAGGTGCAGAATTAAGAAGAAGGCAGTGGTAAGGAAGAAATATTTATGTACTGATGTGCAGCAACTTGTGGTATTAAGGGGGGGCTGTGTAAATTCCATGAAAGAATGAGGAATCCAAAAATAATGATGACCAGTTTCCATTCAAGCTGCTGCTTAACTGTGTTAAGTTTATATGATATTCCTTATGTATTAAAGAGTTAACTGGTAACCAAAGCTTAACTTTTGACATTATGTTCGAGAAGTGAAGTCATCTGATTATTGATGGTAAGTTAGCTGACAGTCTCTGTTCTTTTTGTTACTATTTTTTGGCTATATTTGGTACACAGGAATCATACTGAAAATGAAATTGTCGATGACACTGAGCTGCAGATAGACAGTGACAAGGTAACAATCTTGCCCAGCAGTATACATGTACCAGACATCAGTGTGGCATCATGTTCATCTTTAAAAAGAATATATGAATATTCCATTGGAATTCCCCCAGTAATTTGTTCCTTTTTCCAAAGCAAAGGGGATTCAGAAGAAAAATGGTCTATTCTTTTAATATAATGTATGTTTAGTTATGTGATAAGTGATAATTAACTCCTTGCATGCTGCTTTTGGTTATTCCTGCCAGGACAGCATTTCTCTTGCTTCTGAAATAAGTATAATTTGGGCACATTTAGTCCATTTGTTTCCCTGTACAATGAATAGACTTTGTCACCAATGATTTCTTGAGTTAAATTTTGTTGAATTTTTCATCAAATCTAGTCATGGCTGCTTTGAAGCAGCCATGACTAGATCTGATGAAAAATATCTTTAAAATACTCAGAGCGTTAAGAGTTAAGTCAATGTAATTCATAGCCTTACCTGCGGTATTAATGACAAATGATTACAAATAATTGCACTAGCAGCCCAGTCCTCATAATTTTCACATTTTCTCAATAACCATTTTGTGTTTATAATATCACCTAAATTCTGAAAAAGTAAATAATAAATAATATTTAATTGTCACATCAATGATCTTTTGAACTGTGTAACATTAAGGATCTTTGGAGTTTTAACCTCCACCCAATGCAGATAACATGAAAATTTATTGTTTTAAATATCATTTTATCAAATTTTTTATAAAATTCAACTGAATCATATCATGTGACCAATCATCGAAATGAGCTCTGTGGACACATTCCATTGAGGGGTCCATGATATGGTTTTGTTGAATTTTTGTTTTTCAACTGCTAAATTTGTATATTATTTTCGGCAGATGTGTCAGATTCATAAGGTAATTAGAAAGGGTCCTTTTCCAGAGGGAGAAAATATTTTAATTTGACTCGAAAAAAAATTCAATATGATAGCATCAAGTATAAAGTTCCTTATCAAAACAACATATTTCATGATGAGAATTTTCAATCTGACATTTTATGGTAATGACATTTTGAATGCATGCACAGTGGAGCACACTTAATTGGATATCTCTTAATTGTTAATTGGTAGAGTGCTAAATTATTTTTCATTGGTGAAGTGTCACATCAGTATTTTCTTAAAAAATACCATGCTACCAGCAATGGGAGCCTTAGTGTAGCGAGAATGTGATGGTAAATAATTGTTTTGTTACACTATAATGGAGAGTTCTCATTGTAACCAAACAATTTTTAATGAGATCGCACAAAGTAGATCTTCTGTTTCTAGGGCCATTTTTTTGTAAAATTGCATGTGGGCGGGCATTTTTTTATTAAATTTTTTATTTTTGTAATTATTTCTCTGCCATCAAAAATTCATGTTCTTGGTTTGTTTTATGTTTTAGGAATTAAAATCTGTAGAATAGCATGGGTGGTGGTGTATTTCGTCCCTTGAGTGCAAGAAGGTTTCGCAATGCTAAAGCATTACAAAGCCTTGTTTCACTCAAGGGACAAATTTATCATTTTTATTAACTTAGGTAAAATATCAGACATAAACCATTTATTTTTTTAAATTGATAATTGGAGAAAAACAACCTTCTAACATGTCAGGAAATGACTGTAATCATCACCAAATTCCCTTTGTCTATACACCTATTAGGCCTCAGTTCATCCTCTAATGGCATTTAATCTATTAATCTTGTTTGACAGCTATTGTTCCATGCCATGAGTTCTGTCATACAATATATAGGGCTGCATGATATTCTAAACTGAATACCAGTATCGGTATTCCAAAAAATTCTGCGGTATACCGGTATATCGAAAGACTGCTCAGATATCTGAACAGACATACCACAATAGGGACTTGAGCCATCACAGAGGAATGAATTAGCATGCCCTGATGATTCAGTTCAAATAACCCTTTACCCAACACAGAAGATATCAAAATTTATTATTTTAAATATAACTTTATCGAATGTTTCCAAAAATTTCAACAAAACAATATCATGTGACCCCTCATTGGAACAAGCTTGACGAGATCATTCCAAATTTATTATTTTCAATATAACTTTATCGAATGTTTCCAAAAATTTAAACAAAACAATATCATGTGACCCCTCATTGGAACAAGCTTGATGAGATCGTTCCAATGAGGGGTTCACATGATATGGTTTTGTTAAATTTTTTTGAAAAATAGTTTTTTCAACTACTAAATTTGCATATTACGCAGGTGGGTACGCCTGATTCCTTGAAAAAAAGGATAATATTATTCATTCAGGACTACAGTTCAAACTCAAGACATCTTGAAAATTAATTTGTGGGTAAATAAATAATGACGATAAACCGATATTTTTGTAATTACACCAGTATTCAATCGATACTGGTTTGAATACCGGTATATATCCGTTTATTGAGATACCGTGTAGCTCTAACAATATATAGTATAATAAATGCTCAATTGCCTTTAAGTTTGCTACCTGCACTCATTTGGTTACTAAATAAAAATATTACACATATTTGAAGTCTTGGCCAGAAATCGATGCATCATCTAACTGTCTGTTATAGCAATGCACATAGGCTTCTCCTCGGGTATAATAAATTCTGTAGTGCTAGAAGCATGTTTGTGACTGACAGAATTCCAACACTGTTTACAATAAAATGATGATCCATGTTTAGTTTTAGAGAATGCATTGCATCACTGTAGAATACAATTATTCATTCTTTGGTTAATACAAACCTTGCATATACATTGACTCTTGTCAAAACCTGGAATGGTGTCTTGTATTCTTAAGAGTATTCATTTATTATTTATTTATTAGGGTTTAACGACACTTTAACAGCCAGGGTCATATCATGTCGGCGACAGGTTTATGGGTGGAGGAAGCCGGAGTACCCGGAGAGAATCATCTAGCAATGACGGGCAGCTATCAGCTCTCTAACATCGTAACTCTGAACTCTGCACCACGGCACAGGCAGGGTTAGATTGGTTGAAGACATGCGCACCATCGACGTGCAGTATGCCTTAGTACACAGCGTCATCATGCCCCCATGCAGGCAATCTGGGTTAAGTGCCTTGCCCAAGGACAAACGTGGGAGAGCAAATCAGTCACTGAAATGGTCACCCATCCAACTACTAACCGTGCTCGACGTTGCTTAACTTCGGAGATCTGACGAGAACCAGTTACCGCGACGCCACTGCACCCCCATTCTTAAGAGTACTACTGATTATATTAGCAGCTGAAGAAGTCCTTTGTATCTGTGCTGACCATTATTCAGGGAAGCACATTAGATGTGCTGTCCCCGGTTGGTGCACCTGGAGTGCTTCACCATGTAGTGATTAACCCTTTACCCAATGCAGACAATATCAAAATTTAGTATTTTAAATATCACTTTTTTAAATTTTTCAAAAAATTTCAACCAAACCATATCATGTTCCAAAGAGGGGTCTCATGATACGGTTTTGTTGAAATTTTTTGAAAAATAATATTTTTTCAGCTGCTAAATTTGGATATTATGCAGGCATTTGTGGCAGATTCACTGGATAAAGGGTTAACTTGTGCAGTTAACTGGTAGAGTATTGAATTTTTGTTTGATCATCAAAGTTTGTTCACATGGCTTTTCTTTGTTACTAATTTATGGGAAAGTGCATAGGCACTTGACCTAAAATTGTATCACGGCAAATCAATACAGACTACTTAATTTAACTTCAAAGATAATATGAAGCACATCCACAGAATTGTAAAATCCCCTGCACTTCAGAGTAAAGACCATATATGGGCTTCCATCACTCTACCAGTTAACACAGAAAGACATTTCAATGCTGGAAACTCAGTTGGGTGGGTTAGAATTATCTTCCAAACAGATATTATGTCCCGATTTAAAATTGGTTATCCCATTATGTTGCTGCATGCTTGTCTATTATTTTTGTTTTGTTTTTTGTCTTTTTTATGTTTTCTTCACCTGTTTATTATTCTATTGACCTCAATGTGTGAAATAAAGATTTATATATATTTATAATCGGCAATAAGAATTATTGTCTTCATAGAAAATGACAATCTTAACAACACAGTATGTGGAAAGTTGTGTCCGGAAAAAATGCCAATGGACAAAATGGCAATGGGCAAAATGCCAATCAGTCAACATTACGTGTACACTCCATACAAAAAAAATATCCCAATATTGACTGAGTGTGTTATGTATGATTATATAACAGCAGGCATTTACTCACTAATCAGTGTTGATTAGGAAAACACCTCGCAATTTACATCAAAAGTTCTCTTCACTAAATCCCTTTTCTGTGCCTGAAATATTTTGGGGGGCGATTTTCTATGTCAAAAAAATCCTTTAAACGTGAAAATCGGTCCAATAATTCACGTTTTGTGTTTAAATAAATCTTGGAAAAAAATGCGAATTTTGACTATCCCGTGAAGCAGTGTGGCTGTTCCATCTATTGGATTTACATGACATAAATTAGTCTGAACTCGCTTAATCGAGGTCATTGTTGTTGAAAAAACATTCTGATTCTCAGCCGAAGCGGACGGGCACAGATAACTATACATTTTTTCTTTTGGACATCATGGCAATTTATCTGCTTTTCGCCTGGGATATAACATCATAATCCGCCCAAATGTTAAATTAAAACGCACTTTTTATTCTTTCTGACAGCCGCTATTTAACCCCAAGCACGGTGGAAATTATCTTCAAAACACGGATGAGATCCAATTCAATTAAAACCGGACCGTGCTTCTCTTCTCTTTTTACGGAGCTACTTTAAAACACTGTATAAAAATTCAACTCGGCATTTGTCCGATCAGGCTATGAAGTGTGTCCCCACGGAACGAAACGTCGCCACCCGGGAATACTTGAGTTTATGGTCACGAGAACCGTGACACCGCCATGACATCTTATTCAACCCGGGGAATCGGTCATCTCAGCGGTGACTGATACAGGTGATAAAACGAGTTTTGGCTCCCATTTGGGGGGGGGGGGGGGGGGGGGTGGTTGAAAAGATTAGGACCAAAACGCATGCTCTATTCAATTCAGTTGAATTCGGTCGAACTCAAACCGTTCTCGCCCTAACTCGGTGATAATGTTGCGGCATCGTACTATGATGAGGATAATTAATGCTTCTCCCCCCACTTCTTTTTTTTAAGAACTTCATGAACTGTAACTGGAACCACAGGACCATTCCGGTTGTCTGGTTGTCGTGGACCCCACGGGTGACACTTACAAAATAAATGATAGGATTACAACTACCAATTTCTCTAAACATAGCTTGTGGCCCCTCATTGGTACGACACGTGATTTATTTACTTATTTACCAGTAAAACAGCGAATCGTGATTAGCGAGCTCATTCCGGCGAGGGGTCATAAGTTATGCTTTTTTAGAGAAAAATTGGAAGTGTAATAAAATTTGAATGGAGACATTTGTAAAAAGTGCGGGACGCATATTATCCTCGACATTGGTTAAAAGGCAAACAGAAATTCCCCCCCCCCCCCCCACCATCCACCAAACACACACACACTCTCTCCCCCTCTCTCTCAGCTCTCTATATCTCTCCCATCTCTCTCTCCATCCCCCTCCTCTCTCTCTCTCCCTCTCTCTCCCCATCTCTCTCTCTCTCTCTCTCTCTCACGCACAGACCCACCAGACACGGATCCGGGATTTTTTGAACGGAGGAGCGCTAATTACCATTACATTTTGTCGAAACTTGGACCCTAAGTCTGTAACATAATTTTTTGGTTTGGTACGTCCACAGGATGTACCAAACCAAAAAAGGTATATTACGGACTTTGGGTCCAGGTTTGGACTACCTCATAATAAAGTAATGATATGATCCTTTACGTATTTGCCCCCCTTCATGGGGAGTCTGTCCCCCTACTTGCCCCCCCCCCCCCACGAAAAAATTTCTGGCGCCGCCACTGTTCCAGCCACGAAATAAAACATACTATTTCCAAGAAAAAAACGTACCAAATGCTAGGAAGATAAACATGGTGATCCATTAGTCTCTACCGGCCTACTGGACAAGGTGGCACTTGCAAGATAAGGGGACGTGGGAAGGAAATGTGGGCAAAATCTACGTTTAAAGAGCAAATGCCTACAACCCCCCCCCCCCCCCCAGCCCTCAGAGACGACACCAATTTTCCATGCCTTTTTTGAGATATTGGAACTTGACAAGAAAATCCCACTATAACTTGAATTTGTTTACCGTAGGCCATGATTCGTCCATCCCTTGCTTCTAAATTTTCATGATTCCGAAGGCTGAACTTAATTTGAAAAATCTGCCAGAGTTGTTACGAAAAAGACCGGAAGGAGTAGATGGATTTATTTATTTATTAACTCTGTTCCATTCTCAATTTAGGTCGTCAAAAATAATTACTGATGTAAACGCGAAACAGCGAAACAGCTTAGAAATCTACAATATTAAAACATATGCCGGTTTCTTAATGATTCGGAGTCTCAGTGAAAAACAGGGACCGCACTTCGTAAAGACAGGATGTATCACCGAGACTATCACATTATTGTTCTAAAAAACATAACAACGCATGGAATAAGTTTTATTTTTAAATTCTTCTTCTATTGGGTAATTTTATTTAAAAATGTCTCGACGAACTGTTTCGAGAATGAAGGATGGACAAGATCATGTTCGACTCGGATGGCAACAAACTTACCTTTAATTATACAGGGGGGAATCCAAATGACATATCGGCAAAACATTTTATTTTAATATGGAAACAAGTTCAATATCTCGAAAAATACTGGGCGGATTGTTTAAAATCGGACATTTTTCCGGGGTACAATGATCTGGAAAAGACAGGTATGGTATTTTTATGTCATTATTTTATGAAATGAGGGTTTTAGAAATTCGCTGACTGAAGACTAATATTGCTAATCAAGTTCTGACTCGGGAAGAAATTTCTCGTCGATCACTAATTGATTATGTAATGCTTCTCTCCTAACCGCACTTGGGTACCCCACTTTTCTACACAAAAAGTGGGGTACGCCAAGTGCGGTTTTATATGGAGTGTACACGTAATGAAATGCCCATCCAGAAAATATAAAATAGACAAAATGCCCATCACATTTTTTTTGTCATCATAATTGTCGTTTTGTTTTACTTTTTCTTAACATCAACTGTTGTTGTAGTGTAACCTTTGATGAGGAGCTTGGTTTTTTTAATTGACTTTTTCTTAACCCTAACTGTTGTTTTTTAACAGTATTTGTTGGTTTGTCAATCTCTTTTGTCATTTCCTTTGTTTTTGTGCAGTATTTATGTTGTAATAATGGGTCTCTTGGCTTGTAGTGTCACCTTTGATGAGGGGCTTTGCCTTACCAGGGATGTCCAGTGATGTTTTGGCTACCTATCAACAAGACCACTAAAAGCCTGTTTGTTGGACCCTACCAAAATTGGAAATGGGTTCAACTCCAGTAAATGTATAGATATGAGATTTCTTTTTGCAATGAGATATGTACTCATTGCACTCATAACATTATGTGTGTAGTGCATTAAAAATCTGAGTCCTGTTAATCAAGGGTAATTACAATCAGTCAGCCTAAAATAGATTATGTCAATCATTGACTGCAATGGAACTATTTCAGTCTCCATGGTAATAAACATGCCAGCTGTCCGTGTCGAGATGAGTGAGGAAATGTTAATTATTTATACCAGAGAGAAAACTGGGATTGTTGAGGGTATTATAACATAACACAAAAAAGTAATTTACATTAATTAATTAAATTAAACCTACTCATAGAATAAAAGTTTTAATTCCGACACAAGACGTTCATTTATTTGCCGCTCCCCTCCACAGAGGAGGCCTTCATTCCCCCTGTCCCACACGTGTCATCCCAACCCCACTGTCCATTCTAATCTCCCAGTACTCGTTTTACAATATTTCTCACTGGCACTTTCTTAATCTCCCTAACTATAATAGATAGATAGATAGATAGATATTTATTTCAACAGTATAAACAGAAACATTACAAGTATGACTCAAAGTTGTACAAGCATCACTTATCTGTTTACACCGTAGGGAGATTACATAACCAGATTGATTGTCTACCTGTAATCCCCCCAAATATACAATTCTACATCCAGCATCGCATGGTGTTTACAACTTGTCTTGGTATTACCAATTAAGCCCCAGAGTAGAGTTCACAACTTGGTGACCGAATCATATTTTCCCAATATGACGAGGGTACCAGAACGAAGTTATGTCAAACGTGTTTATAATATCACTACTTATTTTATCTACGCCTATGGGTCCTAATATCGTTGCGGCAGTCGGGACAGTAGGGATTGTCGCACTGCACATCTTCATTATAATTAGTTAATAATTTGTCCGTTAAGGCCTTTTTAAACTGATTTCTATTGGTTATTTGCCTAATGGAATCATCCAGCTTATTCCAAATTTTTGGAAACGCGTA
Source organism: Pictodentalium vernedei (assembly GCA_031216915.1). Classification (NCBI taxonomy): domain Eukaryota; kingdom Metazoa; phylum Mollusca; class Scaphopoda; order Dentaliida; family Dentaliidae; genus Pictodentalium; species Pictodentalium vernedei. The sequence continues at coordinate 324,483,039 of CM062296.1, read as the reverse complement.
TATAGGTAGCTTGTCCAAGGTTTTTATTCGAGACCTACTAACATGTAGCATGTCAGACTGTCTTGTTGTCATGTGTTGATGATCTGCGCGCACAGTAAAGAAATCAGCGAAAGATTCGGGAAGTAGGCCATTTTTCCAGTCGAAAACAAAGAGACATGCGTGCAGCGTGAATAAGTCTGTGACTTTCAAAATCTTGTTCCCGGAAAATAATGGATCCGTATGAGAATTATATTTTTTATTGTTGATGATACGGATAGAGCGCTTCTGTACTTTCAGAAGTTTGTTAACCCCTCTAGAATATATATTAATATTAATATTAATACTCAACAAGTAAAAGTCACGTAACATATCGGGCCGCCATTGACTATAAGAGCCAAGCAAGCCTATAATGGCCCAAAGCGTCTAAATATGAAAAATGACATTACATTAATTTAATTCTGAAACTTACGAATATAAAAATTCCGAACGAAGACGGCAATGTTTTTACTCTACTGAAAAAAGGAGATGGGCCTGTAACATTAGAACAGTAATACTAAAAATGAATACAGTTTGCAAATATTTTCCCATAAGCTTGGTGAATTGGAAATTTCACCTTTCCGTGTGGGAGATTTGGCCTCAAACAAGACAGCAGGGGCATAGCCAAGGAGGGTTATACGACCCCCCCTCCCCCCAATCCCAAAGGTCCGCAGCTGATATTCTCCACAGCAATCTAATACATGCCTACCTTGAATTTCATTCACTTTCCCTTAACATGAAATCTTTGATCACTGCTGATATCAAATGCTGAATACCCCCCTCCCCTCCCCCCCCCCCCGACCATCATTGATGGCCAAAGGTCAAGTTGGAGGAGATTATGGGAGAGGGTCACCCCCCTAAAAATGGATAACCTAACATTAAGTCCATAGATTTCTATACTATACTAAGACCACACAAGCATGGTTAGCATGTTATGCCATGCTGCCACTTAATATTGCTCCCTGCCCCCCCCCCCCCCCCCCCCCCCCCACACCCTCCCCCCCCCCAAACCCGAACGACCGCTTTTCTGTCGAGAAACATGATACGTCATAACGTCATTTTAAACAAGAGGCCCCTGGGGGCCTGGGGGTGCTCACCTGACATGGTAGTCTAAATATCAAACAAGGGACTTGACTTGAATAAGCTGCATACGCCTTCCTATGAAAAGCATATACCAACTAGATGAAGCAGTTGTGCCCACACAATACACAGGATTTTCCTTCTATTTTCAGTTCCTGCACTTTTACGTCCCAAACTTGAGATAAATGCATAAAAAACAGATTTTTTTTTATTTTTGTTCGGAAATTTTTGAAGTCCCAAACAAAATATTTTCAGCCTAAAATTTTTTTTTCTTCTTAAAATTGACCAAAACGCATAAAAAACCCCAAAAAACTAATTTTCGGATTTTGGTCCCACCCGGCCCCCAAATTTTCAGTGCAAAAAAATTTTTTTTTTTTTCTCTTGAAATTGACCAAAATGCATAAAAACAAAAAAAACCTCATTTCCGGATGTTGGTCCAAAATTTCCCACCCGGACCCCAAATTTTCAGTGTAAAAAAAAAAAAAATTGTCTTAAAATTGACCAAAACGCATAAAAAACTAATTTCCGGATTTTATTCCAAAATTTTTAAGTCCAGAACGGGACCCCAAATTTTCAGCCTACATATGAACCCAGGGACTTGGCTTGAACAAACTTGAATCTCACCCCCCAAAGGATGCTGCATACCAAATATCAAAAGATTCTTATTGGTAGATCTGAAGAAGAAGATTTTTAAAGAATATTCCTCATACTGCACTAATTTAAACATTTGGGCTCCCATAGAGGGCCCAAATATGGACCCAGGGAATTGATTTCAATAAACATGTGAAACAATCTTCCAAAGATGTTGTATGTGAAATTTGAAAGCTTTTGGAGCAGTGGTTTGGGAGAAAAGTAGTCTTGTTTTTCCCATTACCCACAGTGTTAAAAAATGCTGACTCAACACTTTTTCAAAGTCCCATGATAAAACCGATAGCAATTTTTTTTGACCATTCCATTCTGTTGGTCCTAAGGAAGCTTCACACCATATAAGAATTCTCAGTGCCATGTAGTTTTGGATATACGGGCGTTTTAATTTTTTTCTATTTTTAGCTCCTGCAGTTCCCATGGGGTGACAGGAAAAAAAGGAAAAAAAGTTTAGGCATAAATTAAGTACTTATGACCCAATAAGCCCTCATATCAAATTTGGTCAAAATCTGCCTCTCAGTTTGGAAAATAGAAATTTTGGGAGGGGCAAAAATTCTTGCCCCTCCCATAACGATGGCAAATATAGCCCCTAGAACTTCTCTTGAACAAATCTGAGTCTTCACCCCAAAATGAAGCCGCACACCTAATATGAAGTCTCTGCTACTGCTGGTTCATGAGAAGATTTTTTAAGATTTAGGCTCACTTTTTGGGCGTGGCCCTACCAAGGGGCGGGTCAACTTGATTTGAACAAACTTGAATTGCGATATGATAAGGTACATGCACAGCAAATTTTGTTGAATTTGGTCCAGTTAATGCTGGACACCAGATGGAGAGACGACGGAGGAAAGTGATTAGTAAAGCTTCCCTTGAGCTTCGCTCAGGTGAGCTAAAAAAAGTCAGTAAAGAGACATCTGAACTAAAATAAACTGTGCGATAGAAAACTCCACTCTGAGTGTACGCATCGTTTGTTTGTTTGTTTGTTGGTGGTTAACGTCACATATTTATGCACTATGGCTAATCGTGACACAACATGGAGATGAAGTCAAGTTTAGTCAATCGTTGATCTACATGTTGCCCATTTTAGAGGACTTTCACCCCAAGCATTGGTGACTGGGTCCTATTTTACTAGTAAAGCGGAACTGGTTTACCACAGTAAACAAGTGCTGCTTACTTCCCGGGGTTCCCACGGGGAGAGTGTACGCACCATAATTAACCTATGCCATGCACCATCTCATTCAACATATTGAAGACAAATTATTAACCCTTTAATGGAGTCCTGCAAACCAAGAATGTAACAAATTTGTCACAAACTCCCAACAAAAATCGACTGTGGATACAGAAGTTACACCTCACGAAGTCTATTGAACTTGCACAGGTGAAGATGATTACAAAAGTTTGTTCAGTAATTAAAGCCTGTGACAATAATCTTTTAATAAGACAATCAAGACAGGGTTATTAGCGACCAGTGACATAATCAAACTACTACTTGTTATTGTTTAAAGCTTCTTTTGTTCACTGACAGCCTATTGTTTTGTACATGTTAACTTCAAATTAACAGTCGAACAGGATCACATGAATAACCTAACTCTACATTCATTTAACAGAGAAATTAGTTTTTAGACCTCTCTCTCAGTTTATAATCTTGGGATAAACTTCAGAAAAAATCAACAATTGAGGTGGGGAGGGGCGATAAAAGTCAGGAGAGTGTGGTAATTTCGTATTTTTTATTTATTTATTTTTCTTTTTTTTTGTGAGAGGGGGATTTCCGCGTCACTGGTTGTGGCGACCAACTCTTTTAACATTTCTGGATAAAATCGTAGGAGCCACCCACGACCATTGAGAGACGGCAAGCCTTTTTGCTAATCTTTTAAGCTTATAAATAATTGTTTCCCCCCCACCACCCCCCACACACACACAGTGATTTAACGGCAATCAAACTAAAATGCATGTACTACTACTTGGTCTTGCAGACAGACAACAGACAGTGTTTTGACTTTAAATTAAGTAAATTAAGGGGTAGGGGTGGATGTTGCCAACAGCCGGTAGATAATAGAGATATACCCAACCTGTTTATTGTTGGACCTTCCCCGGTTTATGTATTATGTAGGCCATAATGGGTACCAGTAACAGGCCTCGTCTTTTATTTTTAAAATTTATTTTTAATAAATTTTGGCTTGCCGTTATACATTAGTATCCCCGTATTTATTTGTGTGAATGTGTAATTTACAACGACGTTTATCAAATTTTCACCTGGTGGGCTTAAATTGTAATGAGTGCTGCTGACCCCTCGATAAAGTTTACTGTTCGCATGTGCATATTTTTCCACAGGTAAAATAAAAACAGAAGCGTGAATGAATTTAAATGAACGGCATTGAACACAAACACAATCAATTAATTTTTTAAAGATACACATTTCTGCTGCGAATACAAACCACCGTGGATCCGTGCTGAGATGCTCTACCATTTTTTTTCTAACAGTATGCAGTGATCATTGGTGCGATGTCACACATATTTGCCGGCACCTCATTGATTGGTAATAATTAATGGACAGGATTACGATCATGTCAGTGTGTCGAAAACAGATTAGTATGCTGCGGATTAAAATGTTGTATTATTGCCACTTTTTTCGACACGTAGGCCTGTCAAATTAATAATTTTCTTATGGTTATGCATTTTCGAACAAAATAGTTTACTTTTGATTCATTCAAATCTTGCCTGTTCGACATTTAGTTCGCGAGGTGTGATTTTTTTGTCAGGCTGTACTGATAGTGTGGTTAACTGAATACACTTGGTATTTTCCCAGTACAATAGATAGTAACGCAAACCGGGTTCGTCATCCCTAGTTTAGCACTAGAAATCAGGGGTGATGGAAACCGGGTCTTTAATGGCCTGTACACGTAATGAGGGTATAAAACTACTATCAAATTTTGAATTATTTGAGAACTAAAAACTGATTCCTGCAGTACGCATCGGTTTACAAATCTTGCAAATTGGAACAAATTTTAAGGTTTGGTGAACTTCATATTTTGGACAGCTCAAATCAAAACCCTAAAACAATACAACTCTAAATTACCTTCAACAGAACTGGAAAAATTTTCCTTGAATACATAATTTCACCAATATTGTCTAAATGAGGTAGATTATGGTACAAACCAACTGTATCTCTATCACTGGAAACCTACAAATTAAAAGTTACCTAGTTTATGTCAGTATGTAAGGCCTAAGAAAAGGAAAAAATCTGATTCTCAGGCCCTCCTGCATGATCCTTATGGCTGCTGCATGCCTTCTTTTTATAACCATAGCAGACTTTAAAAATTTTATCCAAGTTAATAAAATTGGTAAATTTGACCCTTGAATGCAACAAGGCTTTGAGATGCTTTAGCATTGCAAAGCCTTCTTGCACTCTAGGGACAAAATACACCACCACCCATGCTATTCTGTAGATTATGAGGCCTAAAACATAAAACAAACCAAGAACATGAACTTTTGGTGGCAAAGAAATAACTACAAAAATAAAAAATAAAATAAGAAAAGCTCACCACATGCAATTTTACAAAAAAATGGCCTGACAAACAGAAGATCTACTTTGTGGAGACTAAAATGTATTTTTGTAAAGTCATTTTGATAAAGTGGATGTTGGCTTGTAGAATTCCATGCCAAAGAACTGGATTGATACAAGAATTGTGGCTGGATATAAGACATTATAGGTATGATCGATACAGCCACCGGTGACTTATTCAAAACGTTTGCATCTGAACGTTGTCTATCCACTCCTCTGCTGTGAAGGCTATTTTTAAATCTTAACATTTTAAAAATATTTTGATCACATCTAGTCATGGCTGCTGTAAAGCAGCCAGGATTTGATTTAATGAGAAATTCATATAAATTCAATTCAAGATATAATTGGTCAAACAGATAATTATAATCCAATATACAAGGGAAAATTTGAATAAAAGTGTCAAATTATACTTATTTCACTGGCAACTATTCCTTGTCCTGGGCAGGAATAGCTGCCAGCTGCATGCAAGCAGTTAAACCGCTGCAGCAATTTTTAGTTTCCCGGTATTTCAATCACAATTTTTCACAAATGGATCACAAATGTTTTAAAGTGACAATTTGCTAAGAATTTAATAAGAAGAGAAACAGGAGTGCTGCGGCTCAGTAGGTAGTGGTGCAGGCTGCAAGCCGAGAGGTCGTCGGTTCGAATCCCACCTGCAGCAACCACATTGCGTCTTTGGGCAAGGCACAGTGGCTTTGTGTACTAAGGCGTTCTGCACGTCAATAGTGCACTTGTCTTCAACCAATGCGTGTCAATGACACTGTAGCTTAACTTGTGTGTTGTGTTTGATGAAAAGGATAATGTTCAATGTTTATGAAAGGATTATGAAATAGACAAGAATTGTGATAATTGGGAATATGTTCATTTCTGTTCCCTGTATGCTATGTTTATGATAAAGATAATATGAGGTGTACACTGTACTAAAGAGCTGAGGGGTTGGTTAATATGACCTCACAGTTAATGTATGTGGCCCTCACAGTTAACGTATATCAACAAAAGTTACCAAGTTACAGTGAAATTATTCCAAAAAGAGTCATCCTATCAAGTTACATTAAAATCCCTTCATAAATATGGCCTGTAGACTGTGCTAAAGGTTTTCGGGCTTTGGGCCCCTGTAGCTGTCTGTTTCCCAATTGTGTCCAAAGGGGACGTTCTCATCTAGACATTATATGAAGTCAACCTACCAAGTTACAATGAAATCCCTTAATAAATATGACCTGTAGACTGTGTAAAGGTTTTTGGGCTTTGGGCTTTGGCAGCCATCATGGTTGAATGATCGCAACCAAAAGGGGACATTCTCATCTGGGCATCATCTGGAGTGATCCTACAAAGTTACAATGAAATCCCTTCATAAATATGACCTGTAGACTGTGCTCAAGGTTTTTGGGCTTCGGGCCCCTGAAGCCGTCACAGTTGACCAATCACGACCAAAAGGGGATGTCATCATCTAGGCATTATATGGAGTCAAACTTACAGGTTACAATGAAGTCCTTCCATAAATATGACCAATAGACTATGCTAAAGGTTTTGGGGTTTTGGGTTCGGGCAGCCATCAAGGCTGAATGATCATGACCAAAAAGGACACGTTCTCATCTAGACATTATTTAGAGTCATCCTACCAAGGTACAATGAAATCCCTTCATAAATATCACCTGTAGACTGTGATAAAGATTTTCGGGCTTTGGGCCCCTGTAGCCAACACAGTTGACTAATGGTGTCCAAAAGGGGCTGTTCTCATCTAGACATTACATGAAGTCAACCTACCAAGTTACAATGAAATCCCTTCATAAATATGATCTGAAGACTGTGCTAAAGGTTTTCGGGCTTTAGGCTTGGGCAGCCATCATGGTTGAATGATCGCAACCAAAAGGGGACATTCTCATCTGGACATCATCTGGAGTGATCCTATGAAGTTACAATGAAATCCCTTCATAAATATGACCTGTAGACTGTGCTCAAGATTTTCGGGCTTCGGGCACCTGCAGCCATCACAGTTGACCAACCATGACCAAAAGGGGATGTCATCATCTTGGCATTATATGGAGTCAACCTAACAAGTTATAATGAAATCCTTCCATAAATACGACCTACAGACATGCTAAATGTTTTTGGGCTCGGGCAGCCATCAAGGCTGAATGATCGTGACCAAAAGGGGACGTTCTCATCTGGACACTATTTGGAGTCATCCTACCAAGCTACAATGAAATCCCTTCATAATTATTACCTGTAGACTGTTCTAAAGGTTTTCTGGCTTTGGGCCCCTGAAGCCGTCACAGTTGCCCAATCGTGTCCAAAAGGTGACGTTCTCATCTAGACATTATATGAAGTCAACCCACCAAGTTACAATGAAATCCCTTCATAAATATGACCTGTAGACTGTGCTCATGGTTTTTGGGCTTTGGGCACTTGTAGCCATCACAGCTGACCAATCACGACCAAAAGGGGATGTCATCATCTAGGCATTATATGGAGTCAACCTAATAGGTTACAATGAAATCCTTCCATAAATATGACCTTTTACCTATGCTAAAGGTTTTTGGGCTCAGGCACCCATCAAGGCTGAATGATCGCATTCTAAATGGGACGTTCTCATCTAGACATTATTTGGAAACATCCTACCAAGTTACAATGAAATCCCCTCATAAATATGACCTGTAGACTGTGCTAAAGGTTTTCGGGTTTCAGGCACCTTTAGTCGTCACGGTCGCCCAATCATGTCCAAAAGGGGACGTTCTCATCTAGACATTATATGAAGTTAACCTACCAAGTTACAATGAAATCCCTTCATAAATATGACCTGTAGACTGTGCTAAAGGTTTTTTGGGCTTCGGGCTCGAACAGCCATCATGGCTGAATGATCGCAACCATAGGGGACAATCTCATCTCGACATCATCTGGAGTGATCCTAAGAAGTTACAATGAAATCCCTTCATAAATATGACCTGTAGACTGTGCTCAAGGTTTTTGGGCTTTGGGCACTTGTAGCCATCACAACTGTCCAATCACGACCAAAAGGGGATGTCATCATCTAGGCATTATATGGAGTCAACCTAACAGGTTACAATGAAATCCTTCCATAAATATGACCTTTTGCCTATGCTAAAGGTTTTTGAGCTCGGGCACCCATCAAGGCTGCATGATCGCGATCAAAATGGGACGTTCTCATCTAGACCTTATTTGGAGTCATCCTACCAAGTTACAATGAAATCCCTTCATAAATATGACCTCTAGACTGTGCTCAAGGTTTTCGGGCTTCGGGCCCCTGTAGCCGTCACAGTTGCCCAATCACGTCCAAAAGGGGACTTTCTCATCTAGACATTGTATGAAGTCAACCCACCAAGTTACAATGAAATTCCTCAATAAATATGACCTGTAGACTATGCTAAAGGTTTTCGGGTTTTGGGCTCGGGCAGTCATCACGTTTGGCAGATCATGCCCAAATGGATACATCATAAGGAGTCATCCTACCAAGTTACAATGAAATCCCTCCACATTAAACATGACCTGCAGACTATGCTAAAAGTTTTGGGGTTTCGGTCTTGGGCAGCCATCACGGTTGATAGATCATGCCCAAAAGGGGACGTTCTCATCTTGGCATTATACAGAGGCATCCTACCAAGTTACAATGAAATCCCTTCATAAATACGACCTGTAGACTGTGCTAATGGTTTTCTGGTTTTGGGCTCGGGCAGCCATACCGGTTGCCCGATCGTGACCAAAAGGGGACGTTCTCATCTAGACATGACCCAAAACCTGCATATGAAATTTCGTGACGATCAGACAAGAACTGCGAGGTGTAGCCCGTGCTAAAGGAAAATGCGAACAGACATCACAGACTAACAGACTTCCGCACGCATGATAGCAATAGCTTATCTTGACTATGTCAAGTTAAGCTAAAAATTTGGCCATTTTTTCCCAACACCTCTGCTCAATATGAGAGGAAACCTATTTTGGATAAAAATCAAAATGCCCCTATATAGCCACTACTTGCAGGAAATTTAATTAAAATGTGGCCAGTGGTTTAGGAGAAAGAGGCTCAAGCACCACCTTCACGCAGGATGACGGACGAAGAGTGATAAGAAAAGCTCACCCTGACTTTCAGTCAGGTGAGCTAAAAAACAGAAAACAAACAAACAGGAAGAGAAGCAACAGAGAACAATATTTTCTCTAAAAGTTCACTTTTACTTAATTTTCATGTTTGTCAATCAATCTGTTTAATTTAACAGGACGTTCTGACATTAAACTGATTTTCTATATCTACCATGTAGGAAATATCAAGTTTTTCAACTTCAACATTTTCTCAATAAGTCACAATTGAGTGTGTAATAAAACTGTAAACCAAATTCTTAAACTTGGCACATCACAATTTTAAAGTTAGGCAATACTGCCGAGTATTATATAAGAAAACATTTCGATCATGTGAATATCTTGAAATATTTAAATTGTGACATAAGTGTTAACTGATATATACCTTTTTTAACCTTGGTGTTTATTGCATGTAGAAAGTAAAGGTTGCAATTTTAAAAATATGATGCCCGAAATGTAAACAAAAAGAAAATTAAGTTTCCACAAGCCCACCCTGAAAGAAACATTTGAACAACACAACATTTGGTAAGGGCTCTGCAGTGCAGCAATAAGCATCTATTTCACATTCACATACAAAAAAGACTTTCTCCATGTCTCATGCAAGAACCAAGAATTAACCAAGGCGTATCTTATGCACTGCCTTAAGTCCATATATTACCAGAAAAATTGCAACAGACTAGCAGGAATACAAATATACCAGATTATACACTAAGCATTCAGGATCTCATGCAAAAATCCATGTTCAGCATACAAGTGTGTAAGCGGTACAAGGACCAATACAACATGTAATGGTAGCTTCACCTCCAGTACCAACAGACTGAGCAAATATGACATACATGCAGGCACCAAACATATTTCTGACTAAGACACAGCCTTAACTAGATCTACGTATGGTGGAAATATCAGTGAATGGGTTACCCATCTAATGAGGACACTAATAATGTTTATTATTTAAAATTAAACCTGCCACGCGTAGCGCAAAGCGAGAATGAACAGTGCACACACTGATCTCAATCACTGAACTGAGAGCTGACCACAACAAATAACTCGTTTATGGCACCAATAACTAATTACTGTAAAGCCACTGATGTTTCCATCAGCAAATTGTGGAAAACAATTTATGTCTAACTGGTCCCTCAAACGATAGAAATTTAATGTTTGTCCAGAGTGTTCAGTGCGAAGCAATACCAAATTTTCACTTTGTAAATTGTCAATCTGAAAATCTTTGTGTGTCACTGTCAGGACTGAAAATAAAGAGCTTACATCGTAACTTGTTAGAAGGTTACGCTATATAACATGGTGGTAACGTAAATGAAAAAGTGTTGTGACGCTTTTCACCTTCTCTGTTTTTGCTGTTTATGTTTTAATATAATTTTCGCCAAAATAAATCACAACGACTAATGTGTGATTTTGTTTTGGCGAGATTGTGCGTTAGTTGTTGCTATTTATTTCAGCGGAAATGCTCTTAAGATGTAAATGGCATGTCACTCTATTCATATCTGGATGCAATACATAACCTTTTTGACGAGTTAGCTCCAAAAGATTATCATGTCTGACTAGCAAAACATGCAAGATTAGGAATTTAATTTATCCTAATTTATTCTGTCGTAACCTGTAGTTTGTTCGGATATTTTCTGATTGAAGTAACCCCCATGTAACATAAACAATGGTGTGTGGTTCATTTATAATTTTACTTGTGTTCTTCCAGTCTAGTCTTCTGGTTCTTGGAGAAAGCTGATATATATTTAGCTTTTCAAGTTAACTGCACAGCACAAATATAGAGGAGTCTGTCCAAAACGGTCTGAGAATACCCCCACAATCTCTATTAGGTAGGTTGCAAATCTGTCCCAATGGGACTAAGAATACCCCTCTCCACTCAACATTAAGTAGGTTGCAAATATACTCAAAGTCAAAAAGCGACAATAACTACTACCAATCTACAAATCGTAGGTACACAGGTTATCATGGTGCTTAACATGTGTAAATTTAAAGTTAAAACAAGAGGGATGTTACATCCCAATGCTCACCTACATTCGCGCTTGATAATGTCATTCCAATGTAAGATGCCTAATATTTAGTTAATATAAATCATTAATAACTAGGCATCAAATGATTAATGTGGTTTATGTGATGGCTTTGGAAAGTCTATATTTCTGCATTTATTATATATCAATTCAACATAGAATCATTGGATATAAAAGCATTTTTTTCTTTTAGAAATGTTTATGATTAAGAATATGAATCGTGAGGCCAGCCAGATATTAAATCATAAATAAGAATTAGAAAAGGCTTTCATAAATTTATTTTAGAAGAAGAAATTGCAGTTAAATTTCTGCATACAGTCGGGTTAATATGTACAGTTGTTACTGAAATATGAAAATCAACAGTAATGAGAAGTTAAAGCAGCACAATGTGCACAAAAGCTGACTTTAACGCAAATTCTTACAACACCTAAACGCAAATTCTTACAAGTTTTGGCTGAAAATTGTAGGTGAAATATGAAAGAAAGTCGTAGTATCAGGGTTAAATAATGTGCTGATAGTCGCCTACAACGTATATATGCAATATGAAAGGCCTGAGGCCAGCGATCTTTGAAAAAATAACCTTAACATTAAATCTTACAATATTGGACACGCCGGACGCCGACACCCGAGGTCATTATATAAGCTCACCACTTGTAATAGAAGTAGGTGAGCTAATAAAAATACATCAGATCAAAAAATAAAATAGGAGGTGCAAAATGGCATTATGTAATGAAGAATCACTGAAATTGTAATTGAAGTACATTCATTGGTTAAAGAGGAGTTGCGGAAAAACATTCGTTCAAGAAAGTGACTATAAGTCCCAACAAAAATACATCACATCAACAACAAAAAAAATAAGCCTTAATGTTACTAGTAACAAGTATGAGAAAGTATTAAATAAAAAAAAGAAGTTAAACAAATTTTTTTTTAAAGAAAGTGAATTAAGTCCCAAAATCCCCCTCAAATTCCTCAAATATGCATGTAATGAGGACGCAACGTTACCGCAATGTAGTTCAGTAACCCATGTGTACAATATCAATTGCCTGGAAAGACACATAGAAACTGAACTCACCTTAACACAAACTTTTAGAACTTAACATTAAGTCAGAGAAAAACGTGAACATTGTGACTGAAAAAAAGAAAAGAAATCAGTTAAATTTCTGCATACTGTAGGGTTAATACCTAAAATAGTTATTGAAATAAGAAATTAAACAGTAATGAGAGGTGAAGGCACCACAATCTGCACAAAAGCTGACTTTAACGCAAATTCTTACAACACCTAAACGCTAATTCTTACAAGTTTTGGCAGAAAATCAGCCTCAAATTCCTCAAATATGCATGTAATGAGGGTTAAATATTACTGCAATGGAGTTCAGTAACCCAAGTGTAGAATATTAATCGCCTGGAAAGACACATAGAAACACAACTCACCTAAACACAAAGTTTACAAAGTTTTACAACTTAAAATTTACTAAGTCCGAGAAAAACATGAAAATTTTAACTGAAAAAAAAAGAAAATTTCTGTTAAATTTCTGCATACAGTAGGGTTAATACCTACAGTTGTTATTGAAATATGAAAATCAACAGTAATGAGAAGTTAAAGCAGCACAATCTGCACAAAAGCTGAATCTAACGCAAATTCTTACAACACCTAAACGCAAATTCTTACAAGTTTTGGCAGAAAATTTTAGATGAAGTTTGGAAAAAAGTCGTAGTATCAGGGTTAAATACTGTTCTGGTAGTCCTCTACAACCTACATATGCAATATCAAAGGCCTGAACCCACTGATCTTTGAGAAATTAACCTTAACATTAAATCTTAAATATTGGACACGCCGGACGCCAACGCCCGAGGTCACGACAATAACTCACCACTTCTTTCAGAAGTAGGTGAGCTAAAAAACGGATTCATCAGTGACTGACAAAAACACCAGACAAAATTGTGTTCACAGAGGGTTGGCCGAATGGAGGGATGTCCAGTTGGACAGATGGATGAACAGATAAACAAGCTGGTTCCAATATACCCTCCACCCTACTTTGTTGGGGAGTGGAGGAATGAAAAAACAAGAGGCCCCCAAGGGGCCTTAATCACCCCTTCACCCTGATAAAGTGGTTCAAAGAAGTATTTTGGGTCAAATTCACTTAGTCATGTTAGATCAACACTACAGAGGAATAAAGTCATGAAATTATTCATAACTCTGGTGTCCATGTCAGATGATTACTATTATTGGTTCTCATGACTGCTTCCAATTCTATCAGCTGTAGTCCAGCACTGCCAAACTTACAATTTATGGGAGAGTGCCTATAAGGATTCTCCCATAAATTGTAAGTGAACACAAGTGAACAAATTCTGATGATCAAAATTAATTTAACACTCTACCAGTTAAGCCAGGGACTCGAATTGAACCTGAATCTCACCCAAACACCCGTTCCCCCCACCCCCACCCCTGATATGTTGCAAACCAAATATTAATATATTTTCACTGGTGGATCTGATGAAAAAGCTTTTAAAGAATATTCCTCATAATGCTCTAAATTAAATTTTGGGCTCCAATAGAGAGCCCAAATTTTAAACCAGGAAGCCAATTTGAACAAACTTGAATCTGACCCACCTAGAGATGTTGTATACCAAATAAGAAAGGATTCTAACTGGTGGATTTTCTTTTAAAGAAATTCCCTCATATTGCACTAAGTTAAGATTTGGGCTCTTGTTAAAATTCCGGCTCCCATAGGGGGCACAAATATTAACGCAGGACTTGATTTTTAATAATCTTTTAATCTGCCCCCTCCCCCCTACAGATGTTGTATACCTAATTTGAATGGATTCTGATTGGTGGATCTGATAAAGATTTTAAAAAAATTTTGCTCATATTGCACTAAGGTAAACTCTGGGCTCCAATAAAGTTCAAATATTAACCCAGGGCCCCAATTTGAACAAATCTGAATCTGACACTAGCCCCCCCCCCCCCCCCCCCCTATCCCCCCCCCCCTCCCGAGATGTTGCATACGAAATACCAAACATTTTCACTGGTGGATCTGATGAAGAAGACTTTCAAAGAATATTCCTCATAATGCATTAAGTTAAACTTCGGGCTCCCATAGTGAGCCCAAATATTAAGCCAAGATTATTCCCCATATTGCATTAAGTTAAAATTCGGGACCCCCATAGGAATCCCAAATATTAACTGAGGGATTTGATTCAAACAATTTTGAATCTGACCCTCGAAACAATGATGTATACAAAATATTAAAAGATTCTGACTAGTGGTTCTGAAGAATATTTTTATAGCTAATTCCCATATTGCCCTAAGTTAAGATTTGGACTCCTGTATTGAGCCCAAATATGAACCGAAGGGGCTTAATTTGAACACCCATCCACCCCCCCCCCCTCCCCCTATGGATTCTGATCAGTGGTTCTGAAGAAAATATTTCTACTTTTTTGCAAATATGCTGACTCAGCATTTTTTCGATGAGTCCTCCCCTCCCCTCCCCTCACAGAACACCCTGACACAACCAATGGCAATTTTTATTTCGCATTCCGTTCTACTGGTCCTAAGGATTCTTCATACCAAATAACAGTTCCCTGTCGTGTGGTTTGGGAAATATTGGTATTTGAAAATATTTCTATTTTTAGCTCCTGGGGTTCCCATGGGAGACAAAGGAATTTTTTTTTTACATGAATCAAGTACTTATGACTCAATAATACCACATACCAAATTTGGTTCAAATGGGACTATCGGTTCAGAAAATGATAAATTTTGGGCAGGGCCAAAAATCTTGCCCCCGCCATTACGAAGGCAAATATTGCTCCACAAACTTCATTTGAACAAACTTGATTCTACACCTCAAACTGAAGCTCCATACTAAATATCAAATCATTGTACCCACTGGTTCATGAGTTTTGTTTTTTTTATTTTGGAGAATATCCCCACCCCTCCCTTTGGAGCGTGGCTACTTTGTTTGAACAAACTTGAACTGACATATGATAAGGACCATGCACATCGAATTTGACTCAATTCAACCCAGTGGTTTCTGAGAAGTCAATAATGTAAATTTAATGATATACAGATGGACAGAAAGTGATTAGTTAACTCCCCCTGAACACTGCTCAGGTGAGCAAAAAACAAAGTGCAACACCACCAGTATCTCTCGCCGGGAAATGGTTTACTAACCAGAAACCATAAAAATTGAAATTTTCTAAGTAAAGAAAAGTCCAAAGAAGCCCATAACTCTAGAAAAAATGATTGGACAAAATCTGTTACTTGTGAATATCCTTTCCCTCATGGTAGTCCATCAGCATACCAAAGATCATTCAAATCCAACATGCACTGACACAGAGGTCTAAAGTTGTTATGGGTGGACAGACAAATGGATGGACCCTACTACTAGATCCCCAGCAAACTTTGTTTTGGCAGGGGATAAAAAACTTTTCTCTCAAATTCAAAGCCAAATGATTATATATTAGCAACAAAAAATGTACATACCCAACTTTCTGAATCACTGCTGTCTGTGGAATGTGTTAGTGAAGCTTGTCTCCACAATGGTGGAAAACTCATAACAGTTGGTAATTCATGGAGTACAGTTGGCATACTCATATCTTGTGGATAGTTAGCACCTTTCTGTGTAGGCTGAGTACTTTTTCTACGGAAATGTTTGTCTTTGGGAGCCTCTCTCTGTATTCCAAGCTGAAATAAAATTACTAGTGATCACTAGGTCGAAAAAAGTAAAAAAATCTGTTTCTCATGCCCTCCCACATGGCCCTTTTGGCAACCACATGCTCTTTTTTTATAACCAATGCAAACTTAAAAAATAAAAAAAAATTAAATGGTTTATATCTGATATTTTACCCAAGTTTATAAAATTGATAAATTTGTCCCCCGAGTCCCCAGACCCGCATTAATATTTGTGCTCTCCATTGAAGCCCAAATTTTAACTTTGTGCAATATAGGAAATTTCTTAAAAATTCTTCTTCTTCAGATCCACAAGTTGGAATCCTTTCATATTTGGTATGTAGCATCTCTCGCGGTGTCAGATTCAAGTTTGTTCAAATCGCATCTATGGGAGCCCAAAGTTAAACGTAGTGTATTATGAGGAATATTCTTTAAAAGTTTTCTTCATCAGATCCACCAGTGAAAATGTTTTGATATTCGGTATGCAACATCTCAAGGAGGGTCAGATTCAAGTTTGTTCAAATTGGGGCCCTGAGTTACTATTTGGACCACAACATTCACCATCACTTGTCTTGAAACTGAATGGTTTTCAGCATGCATAGAGATTTTGGAGAATAATTTACCGAATAGATTTGGCTCATTCATTGGGTACACTGTTAAATGGCAGAGTGCTGAATTATATGTTTTTTTTAACTACTTAATTTGTAAATTACGTGGGCGGATGCAGCCGGTTCGTTAGGTAAAGGGTTAAGTTGTGATACCTGCAATTCAGAATAAAACACAAAAATGGGCTTCCAGCACTCTACCAGTTAAGAACAGCCCCATCCTCTTCCTCCTCCCACCTCCACCTTTGTAAATAAAACCTACAACTATAATGCAATGATGCTTTTGAATTAAAAGTTACGGTAAAAAATAATATGATCCTTTTATTTCTCACAAGCACAAACATCCTACAAGCTATATATTTTAATTTTTTTTCTTCTATTGTATCTGAGATCATATTCAGCAAATACAGCAATATCACAATCAGTATTCAAGTTTGGCCAATCATTTATACCTATGCTGCCCACTTTAAGTGGGGGGGGGGGGGGGAGTGATTACTGATTTCAGTATTTCTACAGTCCAAATCAACACAATATGACCTAAATTTTCTAAACAATGTGATAGAGTTCTTCTTGGATAGAATACAAACAGTGCATGAAAAATGGGAACATGTACATGTTTGATTAATAAAATTTGGAGATGGACATACATAAATGCTAAAATGTCGACAATGGTCATGTACTGCAGTCTGCCTTGCAATCAACTTTAGTCACCTGTCATACCAAAAGAGTTAAGATAAATTTTGTCTTGTAATAATCTTTTGGATATTATCTGAAGGCACTTTCTAATAAATTGTAACAAAACATACACTGACAAATAAACTTTAACCTCCAAAAATAATCTAGTTCTCTACTGGTTAAAAACAAGATAAGAAAATTTTGGGCTAACAAAACATAGGTCAAGACAATTGCTTTGTCATTCTCTTCCTGTACTTTCGCCTGCGATCAGCTGAGGAATGAACTTGCATCATTCCTGTGATATTTTTTTGTGTATTAGGCTATTAAAAACAAATTCTTGTTTTTCAGACACCTCACTCACAACTGAAAATGTGCCTCATCACTCATTCTTTTTACCTGGAAATCTCTTAAATGATAGTATCTTGCTCTTGTCGGACTAACAATTTAACCAAATATATCCTGTTTCACAGACCTCAATGATCTCTGTCAAACAACATATAGTTGGTTAAATTTGCAACTGTATCATGGTAAATTTTCACTGCTGAAAACAATAATACCTCCATCCTTGAGAAAAATATACGAGCCATTTCGTCAAATTAAGCTAAAAATTGCCTTAGGAACAATAAAGTTTTTATAATTGGCCTTATATAATTTAATAGTAAGGTGATAAAGTTTCCCTGTAGGTTTAACCCTGAAAGAATTTAGTCCTATAGTAGAGATGAACTTGTTGACCTCTGACCTCTACTGCATTCCTGTTGTTGTGACCTGTTTTATGCTTGTGGGAGACATAATGAACCAACATTTATCAAATGCTGACCATCGCTTAAATGTTTAGTTTTAGAATATAAGACACATTTCAACTCTGCCTAACAATAGAATGAAGAACAATTAACAAAAACAGAAATTAAATCAATCGAAACCATGTATTGAAAAGCATACAAGTTTGTTTGTGAAAGGCGGGGCATGATGACTGATGTTTTATTTTCCAAATTAGGAAAGTGTAAATAAACAAATGCATGTGTAATCTGCTCTGTTTATAAAACTCAAGTTTAAATGACAATGAAAAAAAAACAATAAACAATGAAATTAAGAAAGATAAACATCATTCATTTAATAAAATATGTTTGCAACTTTAGCTCAAGTTTGTAGGGGAATTATTTTTAGACAGAAATGTATCACTGTTCCTTGTTATTTTTTGACAACTTTGCTTTTGAATTGGACTGATGTGCTCCTCACTTTTCGCAGTGTTTTGTAGCAAGTAACAGCACGATTGCACAGCGACTGCCCAGTTAAAAATTTGTGGGATAAACAAAATAAATGCACCGTGTTCTCAAGTAAAATTTTATTCTACTTGTAGAATTAAGAATAAAACTGACTCGTCAGAGGCTCGTGGGTTTTATTCTTAATCCTACTGGTAAATTTTTTATTTGAAAACACTATACATTTATTCTATGTATATTCTTCAACTTTGCCCAACCAATAAAATCATCAGGCAGAATACCACCCTAGTTTGTTGAATGTATTGCTAAACCTAAACTATCAAAAGAAGCCAGCTTCATGAATGCTCCTCAACAAACTGGTTCCAGTGAGTGTTCAAAAGCTATGTTTTGGCAGGCCTTGATTTGTTCGGATTCGCATCGCAAAATGCAAAGCAAAAATCGCGACATTGATGCCGTAGCTGCGACGGGTGGTGCAATCTCACAAAATTCCAAGTTCATCAAGGGCCATAACTCCAAGAAAAATATTTGGAACAACACATGCATTGAACAGTGGCTAGACATCAATAAGATACACTTACATGCCAAATATAAAGTCATTCCATCAAGTATTTCAAAAGTTATTGAGTTTTGAAACTCGTTGGTCACAGACAGACCGACCGACCGACCAACCAACAGACAGACCGACAGACAGACCGACATTGCCACTTATAGAGCTGCTAGTCGCAGCTAAAAATTGTGAGCAGCGATGCAATAGATCTAATTGGTTAGCAGTTTTTTTTTTACTTCAGGACAAAATGTTAAAATACAAAGTATTCTCACAATCGCTGAATTGGATGGTATGATGTATAAGGCCACAAAGAGTGTAAAATTTTTTTTATCAACTACCATATGTAGCTTGTAGAGTGTATATAGCTTCTGATTGGTGGCTGGGGGAATCCCAATTGTGTTGAATCGGAATGTCTTGGACACTCATTTACATATTTCTGGGTCGTATAAACACGTGTCTTGTGAAACTGAAAGTACAATATATCACTTTTCATGTGTTCTGGAGGACACATCCAATGATAATGTAGGATATAATGAGATGAATTTGTAGATATATTAAAGATGGGAACAACCTACATCATAGCAATAAACTTTTTACCTGGTTTCCTCGAGCACTTGAATACTAGTGAGTAACAGAATAAATTAGTTTCCCTTCATTTACTGGGAAAATTGAGTTTCAAAGTAAGACTAAGTTACAATCCCAGTAGTCCAAATTTGGACTTGCAGGTCGTAATTTGAAGGACGTACCAACGTAAAGAAATAAATTATGACCTTTAAGACCAAGTTTGGACTACAATCCCAGATGCCAGGAAACTATATCTTTCAGGTCAAGATTTTTAAATTTTCTCACTCCAGATCGAACCATGGTTGGGCCCTCAACCTGGGCTACAAAAAAGTTGCTGATCAATTTTTTGGAAAACACAGGGAGGCCTGTTTTAGAATCCAAAATAGATAACCAAACAGAAATGCGATTTGCATATATAATGCTCTTTGGATTTGGTCAAGTTGAAAGGTAAAGTGTTTATCCTTCACCCAACACACACAATATGAAAATTTGTTAACTGAATTTTTTTGTTTGTTAATGTTTTACAAAATTTCTCTAGAACCATATCAAGTGATCCTTAATAGGAAAAAATGTGATAAGCTTGTCCTTATTAAGCGGTCACATGATATGATTTTGTTGACATTTTTTTAAAATAACTTTCTTTTCAACTCAGATTTACCATATTATTAATATAACAATTGATTCTTACTACAGAAGTTAATTTTAACAAAAATAAATGGTTTCGTGAAAAATATACCAATACTGATTTATTTAACTTTGAGTCAAGTCCACTTCAGCCATTTTCTGACAAGGATTGTGCACTACTAATATGACATGTGTGATTTGTTTTGGAAACAAAGGTCACAAAAGAGGTTAGGGGGGTGTGGGGGGGACTCACATTATCAATGTGGAAAATGCTGATTTCCTCTATTAAACTGGTGTGTGAGGTTAATTTTTTAGGTGAAGGGTTAATGCAAAAAGAAGTGATATACTAACCTGTCCATAATCATTCCTTCCCCAAACCCAGACAAGGTTGTCTGAATCTATAGCCATAGTGTATTCTCCTCCCAATGAAATTTTGGAAATCTGTCTGTCATTTATATTTGTCAGCATAGTTGGCAAGGTCTGAAAAAGAACATACATAAATTGTTTTCCATGGTGAGCAGAGGTTGTTACTCACATGATCAAGTTAGGCAACAGCAAATAGCACATTACAGAAATATCATGTGCAACATGTCTAATAAACACATGATGTCAGAGGTCGATGTGATGTCATTAGATTGTGAGTATTTCGTTTCTTTTTTTCTATTGAAGGTTTAATGTGACTTTTGACAGCCAGAGTCACCTCGTGTTGGACAATTCTATGGGTGAAGGAAGCAGAAGTACTTAGAGAGAACCACTGAGCAGCAGCGTGCAACTGTCAGACTCCCAACTTGCTAACTCCACACAAGCATTGGTTGAAGACATGTGCACCATCAACTAAACTACATAAACTATGACTTTGCTTCATTAAAGCAACAGTAAACATAATGAAAGTGTCAATGACACTGTAGCTTAACTTGTGTGTTGTGTTTGATGAAAAGGATAATGTTCAATGTTTGTGAAGGATTATGAAATAAGACAAGAATTGTGATAATTGGGAATATGTTCATTTCTGTTCCTTGAATGCTATGTTTTTGATAAAAATAATATGAGGTGTACACTGTACTAAAGAGCTGAGGGGTGGGTTAATATGACCTCACAGTTAATGTATGTGGCCCTCACAGTTAACGTATATCAACAAAAGTTACCAAGTTACAGAATTATTCCAAAACGAGTCATCCTATCAAGTTACATTGAAATCCCTTCATAAATATGGCCTGTAGACTGTGCTAAAGGTTTTCGGGCTTCGGGCCCCTTTAGCCGTCAGTTTCCCAATTGCGTCCAAAGGGGACGTTCTCATCTAGACATTATATGAAGTCAACCTACCAAGTTACAATGAAATCCCTTCATAAATATGACCTGTAGACTGTGCTTAAGGTTTTTGGGCTTTGGGCTCGGGCAGCCATCGTGGTTGAATGATCGCAACCAAAAGGGGACATTCTCATCTGGGCATCATCTGGAGTGATCCTACAAAGTTACAATGAAATCCCTTCATAAATATGACCTGTAGACTATGCTCAAGGTTTTCGGGTTTCCAGCCCCTGAAGCTGTCACAGTTGACCAATCACGACCAAAAGGGGATGTCATCATCTAGGCATTATATGGAGTCAACCTAACAGGTTACAATGAAATCCTTCCATAAATACGACCTTTTGCCTATGCTAAAAGTTTTTGGGCTCGGGCACCCATCAAGGCTGAATGATCAAGATCAAAATGGGAACGTTCTCATCTAGACATTATTTGGAGTCATCCTACCAAGTTACAATGAAATCCCTTCATAAATATGACCTGTAGACTGTGCTAAAGGTTTTCGAGCTTCGGCCCCTGTAGCTGTCACAGTTGCCCAATCATGTCCAAAAGGGGACTTTCTCATCTAGACATTATATGAAGTCAAACCACCAAGTTACAATGAAATTCCTCAATAAATATGACCTTTAGACTGTGCTAAAGGTTTTCGGGTTTTGGGCTCGGGCAGTCGTCACGGTTGGCAGATCATGCCCAAATAGGGAAATTCTCATCTAGACATCATAAGGAGTCATCCTACCAAGTTACAATGAAATCCATCCATATTAAACATGACCTGCAGACTGTGCTAAAAGTTTTTGGGTTTCGGGCTTGGGCAGCCATCACGGTTGACAGATCATGCCCAAAAGGGGATGTTCTCATCTAGGCATTATATAGAGGCATCCTACCAAGTTACAATGAAATCCCTTCATAAATACGACCTGTAGACTGTGCTAATGGTTTTCGGGTTTTAGGCTCGGGCAGCCATACCGGTTGACCGATCGCGACCAAAAAGGGGACGTTCTCATCTAGACATGACCCCAAACCTGCATATGAAATTTCGTGATGATCAGACAAGAACTGCGGGGTGTAGCCCGTGCTAAAGGAAAATGAGAACAGACTAACAGACTTCCACACGTGTGATGGCAATAGTTTATCTTGACTTTGTCAAGTTAAGCTAAAAATAAAATAAAAAAAGCTCACCACATGCAATTTTACAAAAAAATGGCCTGACAAACAGAAGATCTACTTTGTGGAGACTAAAATGTTTTTTGTAAAGTCATTTTGATAAAGTGGATGTTGGCTTGTCGAATTCCATGCCAAAGAACTGGATTGATACAAGAATTGTGGCTGGATATAAGACTTTATAGGCACGTTCGATACAGCTACCGCTGACTTATTCAAAACACTTGCATTTGAATGTTGTCTATCCACTCCTCTGCTGTGAAGGCTATTTTTAAGTCTTAACATTTTAAAAATATTTTCATCACATCTAGTGATGGCTGCTGTAAAGCAGCCAGGACTTGATTTGATGAGAAATTCTTATAAATTCAATTCAAGATATTATTGGTCAAACAGTTAATTATAATCCAATATACAAGGGAAAATTTGAATAAAAGTGTCAAATTATACTTATTTCACTGGCAACTATTCCTTGTCATACCGGTTGACTGATCGCAACCAAAAGGGGACGTTCTCATCTAGACATGACCCCAAACCTGCATATGAAATTTCGTGATGATCAGACAAGAACTGCGGGGTGTAGCCCATGCTAAAGGAAAATGTGAACAGACTCACAGACTAACAGACATCCGCACGCGTGATGGCAAGAGCTTATCTTGACTTTGTCAAGTTCAGCTAAAACTAACATCTTATAAAAATAAACAGAGCACATTGGCAAGTCTTTCAAAGTCTCCGAAAAAAGTTTGTTTCACTTCTCACTTGTTGGAACAAGGCGTGAATGCTGCATGCCAAGTTTAGTCTCCCATACACAGTCCACTAAAGTAATATTTTGTATTCATACACAACAAGTGCAAAAACTCATCTTTGTTTAACCCTTTACCCAACGCAGACAATATCAAAATTTATTATTTTAAATATCATTTTTAAAATTATGTGCCTTGCCCAATGATTCGATGCAGTTACCGGGGCGGGGAATGAAAAGGGGGACCTTTAGGTTTGAAGTTCAATGCCATAACCATGAGCCACCATTCTTCCATTGGAGTTAGTTAGTTTCAGAAGTAGAAAGGAATTAATCATCTCAAATTTTTAAAGTAATTTATTCCATTAATTGTTTACCTTACACAATTAGAAGACATTTGCAAAAATATTTCTGGAATAAGTGAATGTTTCCTTTTTTTTCCTTAAAATTATAGCTTATGATCCATCATTGAAATGACCTCAATAAGCTCATGTCAATAGTGGGTCCTAAGCTATGCTTTAGAGAAAAAGACTGAACAAAAAAATTTGGTTGACAATTCTTGTGAATAATGCTGGTCAGTTTGGGTTGTTATATTTGGTTAAAATTGCACATAATGTGATACAAAGAATCAAATTCATCATGATTTGATATGAAATAGCTGAACATTGTTCACTAAAATCATCCCTTATCAGACATCTTCTAATTATCTGACAAACAAGAGAATCAATCTCTTAGAGATAAAGACTTATAAGAATATGTTGTGATGCGTCAAAAACCTGATAAATGTGAAAATCAGGAATGTTTCAGTTCAAAATGAAACAAAATCTGTCAAAAGTTTTAGTTTGAAGGCTGATTCAGTCCTTAAATATTTGTCCTGATTCACACGAATTCTCTCATGAACTCCAGCTGCAAGAATAAATTTTCAGTTCTTAGGACACACAAAGTAGATCTTCTGTTTCTCAGGCCATTATTTGTAAAATTGCATGAGCGCGAGCGTTTTTTTTATTTTATTTTTTATTTCAGTAATTACTTCTTTGCCATCAAAAGTTCATGTTCTTGGTTCAAGTTTTAGGCCTCATAATCTACAGAATAGCATAGGTGGTGGTGTATTTCATCCCTTGAGAGCAAGAAGGCTTTGCAATGCTAAAGCATTGCAAAGCCTTCTTGCACTCAAGGGACAAATTCATCAAATTTTTTAACTTGGGTAAAATATCAGACATAAACCATTTAATTTTTATTTTTTTTTAAGTTTAAATTGGTTATAAAAAGAGAGCATGCGGCAGCCAAAAGGACCTTGCAGGAGGTCCTGAGAAACAGATTTTTAATTTTTTTAGGCCTTAAATAATTTAGCTTTGAGAGTACTCTTATATCCTTGTGAGTACAACGTGTACATACTCCAAAGTAAGAAACAAACTTCATATTTATATATTTACTAGAGTACAAGCCTTGGGGAGGGGGGGGGGCTAGTTCCAATTTTTGTGAGTTTCTTGTCTTACACAATGAACATATTCCAACATGGTCCATGATGGTCTTGCTGATGGAAGTTAAAGTACATTGCCACTGATTTATAATGAATTCACTAGACATCACTGCTAAAAGTGTTGCTTTATTATCAGGGAGCACAATATCAGTAGAATTCTCCATGCCTTTAACACTTTTACTGCCACGCCCACTTCAGCAATATATGGAGGACCTGTATGTAGTCCCCGCGCAGTCCCATCAGTCGCATAAACTCCCTCGCTAATACTGTGAGAGAGTTTAGACAAAAGCGAGCATAGCAACTGACTAATTTCGCTTGGGTTATCGGAAGGTGAACCAGATTGTTGTGAGTCTTGAAGCTCATCCCCAAGTGAATGAAGGACTTGGATGGAGCTAAATCTGTCTTCTTTTTGCTTACAATGAATCCGAGGCATTGGAATAATTGAAGCAGACTCCGCACATCGTTCTGAAGTGCATCTTTGGCGCAGTATCTCTGAAGAATGTCATCCAGATAAGCAGATGTTACCACAACCGAATGAGCTCGAAAGTATGACATTACCAAGTTCATTATCCGAGTGAACGCCCAAGGTGCCAGGTTCAGAACGAAACACATCGCTCTGAACTGATAAACCTTTCCTTGGATGGCAAAGTGCAGATAGTTTCTGAAAGCCGGATGGACCACGATGAGAAAGTATGCGTCCTTTAGGTCTATGCTTGTCGCAAAGTCGCTCACTCGAATACTCACTTTTAATGACTGAATAGTTTCCATTAGAACTTTGGAGCGATAATCAATTTGTTTATCCAGCTCAAGTCTATCACCGGTCAAAACGAGCCAACTGGTTTCTGTACAAGAAACAGGTGACTGTAAAATCCCAGGAATCTACGACCTCTATTGCTTCCTTTACTAGGAGAGATTGAACTTCTGCAAGAAGAGACTCCCTTTTTAAAGGATTCGCCGGAAGATCTGTCCAATGTGGACTTCTTGTAAGTGAGGGCTTTGAACGGAATGATAGCTGCAGACCCGTTCTGATGACATTTCTGACCCACCGATCTTCTGTAATGTCCATAGAGGTTCTCGCAAAGTTTGAAAACTTTCTACCAACTGGAGAGCAATCTGAGCAATAGAGGTTTAGACCATCACCTGTATGACTTGCAAGGCTTTCGGGAAAAGAAACTATGTCCTCCCCGAGAAGCACCTTGCGCCGTCAGCTTAGAGGTGTCTGGCTTAAAGTCTTTGTAAAACTTACGCCCTTTCCAGAGTTGCTATACTGACGGTTCCCTGAGTATCCGTACGAGGGTTTCTTTGAACTCTGTGAGGAGCCCTTTTTCACTGGCTGTGAACTGGTGCGTGCGTCCTCGTCTACCATGTCCAGCAGATGACTGCTGCTGGGAAACTGACCTCAGCAAATGCGTGCTGGTAGCTTTTTTGGTAGCTTCTTCATACACTAAGGATAACTTGTCGTCAAACAAGGTATGCCCAGAAACCGGAGCGACTTTTAGAGCTTTCCACCCAATCGTCTATCAATGAACACGATGCTAAGGCACCATCACATCTTATCAATTTCATGTTAGCCACTGTAAGGGCAGAATGATGTGTGGCATATAACTGCCCAAGAAAGAACTCTGAGTGACAAATTAATATTGTCAAATTCTTTCCCAACAAGAAGATGGTCCAAAGCCCTGGTGATATGTAGAGATGTGTGATATATCAAATTTTTGATATGATATCGATATTGTTCCCATATTGAATATCGTATCGAGTGTAACTGAAATATATCGAACCGACGCTATCAATTTCCATTCCATAATAATAGGGGAAGTTGGGGAATTGCCGTGTTACTTATGCATTCACTGTTATCATGGCGGAGCGAATTAAGAGTCCGTGGTCAATGTTTTATTAAAGGCTGGATAAAAAAACTTGCAAGATCAAGTTATGCGGCACTGTAGTAGCTTCGATAGCAGCAAATACTTCGAATCTCAGATCACATATGGAACATCACCACAAGAATGAATTTGTAAAAACAAGGAACGATATAAAAACTTCAGCAGAGAAACAGAAAATGGTAAGTTTCTAATCTATTTGTACACAACAAATTGAAAACATTGGGTTAATCCAGTTGACAAGCCTAACTTAGATTTCAGTTTGAGTTGTTTCTCTATATTAATTTTTTCCATTTGGAGCAAAAGAGAAATTCAGGAAACTTTTGTAATGTTTGTCAATCATTCTGTTTTATTTTAATTTTTCATTTGCAGCAGACCGGACCGACAAAGCACAGTACAACAGCTCGCTCCCGTAGTCTGTTGACGGCTGCACCTGCATTTGCTGGGAAGCCATGATAAGCTGTGCAATCTGTGACACCAAGTCCGTCACTGAGGCTTGCAGAGCAGTGGTCTTATGTTTCTTCGCCGCATGATGTTCGTGGGACAGAGATCTGTCTCCAGATGTTTTTGCCGAATGCTCCGCATAATCAGGCAAAGACTGGGAGCATCTTCTTGGAACGGCTTGAACATCCGAAGTCGGATAGCTAGTGAGCAGCCTAATGTGCTTAGTAAGAGCCGTGGAAGAAGCCATAACTGCCGCCGACCCTGGCTGCAGTGTGGATGGAGTGCCCTGATCGGCCAGTGAGGACATTAGCTCCGACTCAATGAAGTTTCTCACAATGGCAACAGTCGGCCCTGACTGTTGACAGGACAGAGAAGGATCTCCCGCTCGCGATATGAACCCAGATCTTGCCGAGCATCCCAGTGAGAAACTTACTAGCTTCTTCACTTTGCTGCTGTCGCTTGGTGAGCTTTAGATTTTGAGGTGCTCGCTCGACCCAATTCTACACTCTCCTCGATCGCTACAGACCTACCCGGTGTTTCGGCTCCCACAAACAGGATAACCACTTCACCGGTCAAGCTAGCTGCTTGTGAAGGAATAAGAGGCCTCATTCCTTGCTTGATATTCATGAGCACCTTTGCAGCTAGCTCTGTTTGCCAATGATGGCAGCACATTTTGGATGGGTGTCGCTATACCATCACCATGTTCTTGTTCCTCTGAAAAAGAAACTGAAAAACTAGAACTTCACCGCGCACATAACGCAACACCCACCTCCAACGTTTGGAATCCCAAACTACAGAAGTAGCACATGTATCTGAAGGAGTGCAGCGATTACAAGCAAGACAACAAGCATGTAAATCCGAGGCAGACTTCCTCATCTTACACTTTGAGCAAAAAGATTTCATAATAATATTTAAGCCAAAGACAAAGTCATCTGCACTCCTAAACTACAAAAATAATTTATACATAATAAGGAAACAAAAATACGGCAAGCAAAATCATTACGTAAGAAATCTTAAAATTGAAAAAAAAAATTCCGAAAATTCTTTTTGAAAACACCTAAGTTCCCAAAGGGAACCTCATGAGCAGAAGGGCATCCCGATAGAGCCTATGTGTGGACACACACTAAATAATTAAAGTTACACTACCGGAATTATTTAAAACATGTATCCTACTATAAATATAATAAATGTGCTATACTATAATACTAGAATATGATAAATTAAAGTGTTGTTAAACTAAAAACAATGTCAACAAGAAAAACCAGAAACTAAACAACAGGCATACAATAAGCCCAAAGTCAGTAACCGATCAATCACTACCTGATGCAAAGCCAGATCTTCATAGGAAGAAAAAACAATGCATCTGGTAGAAGATGCAAGACTACAAACGTGCCAACACCCCTAGGGTGGGGGCATAACCATGGGGATAACTGGAATAAACATTCCGTAGATCACGTTAAACTCCCAAGAAATTTGATAAAAAATTCAATAAAAAAGTTTGGGAGCTTAACAGGAGGGTTCATGGCAGGAGAGGGAAGGAACATTTAACAAACAGTAGGTTCAATCATTAGCAAGAATGATGACGTTACGGCCCATGTCCAGAAAATGTGGAAACATAAATAATTTTATATAATTATTTTAAAGTTACAGTCCTGAACGTCTAAAACCACAATAGTTCACTTCCAGCATCCATTCACATCCTTGAATCCACCATAATCATCAATGATTTGTGTCTGGCATCTTCAAAAGAGATTTTAAAGCACAGATGTCAGTTCAGATGTTTACTGACTAGGGCCAAACAGAAGGATGATGTTGGCGTCAATTTTGGTACCTTCCTGGTTACCGTGCATGCACAGTAAACAGAAGTATGGAGGACCAGACAGGACTTTGAATTTTTGGTTTTGTATGCAAATTTTGGGGATTGGGGGTTCAAAATTTGTGTTTGGCCTTGGAAATTAATGAGTTTGCACCAGCTAAGTCTGGGCTATTGGTTTTAGTATGAAAATCTAATGTTCATGTTTTTTATGCTTCAGTTGTCTGGAATACATCAGCTGGTCAGAAAAGCAAACCATAGGTTCACTTTCCTGACCAACTGAAATATTCCTGTTGAGTGAATCTAGTCATAGGCAATGGATTATTCAAGGGCCAGATTGGTTCCAGGCCATAACATTGTTAAATTCTTTACTGAATTAGAGGGTTTCCTGAAAGCTTGGATAAATCCTTGATCATACCTCAAATTATAAACACAATCTTTCATCCTTGAAACATTTACTCTGATGATGTTTAGACATTGAATAAGAAACAGTTGTGCTCTGTTTATTTTGACCAATGATCTGAATGAGAGTTTGGTGGTGGTATCCACCATTCTTGGGCAAGTTGGTATTTTCAAATATATTCTTTTCAATTCATTTCCGAGTTAAAAGCCTGTGCATAGATTAAGAATTAATACGGTTTGTATTAATGGAAATTTAGGTTGAAACAAGAATATCTTTCACTAATTAAACTAATCACATATGGTTTCCATGTATACCAGGAGACTAAAGACAAGTAGCTGAGTTGATTGATACCATGTATAACCTCAAGAGCTATTTCTATAAGTTTAACTAAGTTCTGTGCAGATATTCTAATGTTAACACTGGGCTTTCCTTGCTTGCTGAATTTTACCATTTGTTGCCTCCAAACTGACTCAGTCTTGCAGGCTGCAGAATGGTATTTTTCTGCAGACCTGAACAATCCTTCAATTGTCATGTGTTACCATATTAGAAGAAGAGTTTATAAAAATAAAATAGCTGGTGATATTCCAGAGTTGTGACATGGGTATTGCAGCTAAACCTTTCCAAGATAACTACAACTAGGTACAGTGGATCCCAATTAATTGGATATCTCTTAACTGAATAACCCTATTAATTGTATATAATTTCCCAACACAAAACCATTTACCATACTTCCAGTACAAGTTTGACCTGTTAATTGAATATAAGTTATAGAGTTAACTCCTGTTAATTGAATAAAAAATCTTGTAACCTGTTGAGAAATTACCCTGACTCTCCCAAATTTTCCTTTGTTTATAGAGCTATTTGGCCGCCTTTCTTCCAATACAGGCATTTAATCTATTATATTTTGTTTGACAGAGCTCATGGAGTTTTGCCAAAAAGATATAATAGAATAAATGCTAAGTTTAACTCTGGAATACAGGAAAGTGACACAATCACTGTTAATTGAATACTTCTGTTAATTGAATAAATTTCATTGGCAAAGTGGCTATTCAATTAAAAGGGTTCCACTGTATGAACAAAATTGGAAATGGGAATTGCAAAACTTGCTTGTATATATACTAAGTTCCAGCTAGACCAAGTCAGTCTCGCTTGTTTCTTTGAAATGCACAGACATTTTGTTCAGTCTATTAAGTAACCACCCACCAATCTCCCATCCTCATTTCCTTCTTGCCCTTTCTGCCTTGTCCGTGATTTTTGTGTCTCTTGGGTACTTTATGTTTTTTCTTGACATGCCTCCTTGTTTGTGGCTTGGTTTGCTGCGCAATATGGCTGATGGTTGCGATGCTGAAAACATTTTGTGTTCTCAGCATCATCTTCCAAATTCATTTCAGTTACCTAGGCTGCAATACTAATCTTCACCCATGGTTGACTTTGCAACTAGGTACTAGTTCAATAACATGTCTTCAGGTGACACGGCAGTATTCATACCTCAGTTACACCCAATGATAGCACCACATTGTGGTGCTCTCCTAATTGTATGCTGTATTGTAAAGCAGACTGAATCACCACAATGGGCAAAAATGTTTGAATGTGTATATATGTTACACCCCGTTTGTGAAATTGCCCATTTCATGAAATGGGCCGTCACATTGCCCAGTGCATGAAATGAGCAACCAGTCTGCCCATTTCATAAAATGGACAATTTTTTTACTCATTTTATGAAATGGGCAAAAGCATGTAGGAGATTTCAAATCTCATACACAGATAATTTCTCTGGGAATGTGTTAAACCACAATCTCACTATAGGTCTGTTGTATATTTTACTTTTTGTTATTACTACCTTATTAACTGTGGTTGTTTATTTTGCAGGGATGTTTGATCTTTTAACTATGTTGATTGCCCAAGTCAGTGTTTCATATTTTTATATATGTACAGTTCATTTAAATAAATAAAAGAAAAAATAAATTCAAACTACTGTGTTGTTTACTGCTTAAAACTAGATTAACCCTTTACCCAACGAATTGCCCGCATCCGCCCGCGTAATATGCAAATTCAGCAGCTGAAAAAATATTATTTTTTGAAAAATTTCAACAAAACCATATCATGTGACCCCTCTTTGGAACGAGCTCATCGAGCTCGTTCCAAAGAGGGATCACATGATATGGTTTTGTTGAAATTTTTTGAAAAAATTTCAAAAATGATATTCAAAATAATAAATTTTGAAATCGTCTGCATTGGTTAAAGGGTTAATCTCTTACTTTGGAAGCTCATATTTACCCAACTTGTGTAAATATTGTTGATGTTTGCATTCAATAATTATACCGATATAAATTCCAATAGCATCCTTGTGACATTCTTCCTGACAACCAAAGTGTACTTTTCATCCAATCATGATGAATTTAACCCTCTGGACACTGATGCCAAAATAGCAAAATTTCAACCTCCAAAAGTTTCATATAATGCATCTAAGAATTCAGCCAATTCAGTCTTCTTTGACAGAACTCATCAAGCTCCAATCAAAGACGACTGAATGAATCTGTTATCCCTTTACCCAATACACATTATATCAAAATTTATTATTCTGAATATTATTTTTTCATATTTTTCAAACAACTGCAACAAAACCATATCATGTTACACCTCATTGGAATGAGCTCAACAAGCTCATCTCAAATGAATTCTCACAGGATATAGTTTTGTTGAAATTTTTTGAAAAATTATAAATTCAAAGTAATTTGTATATTTTTTATACTTACCAATGGCCCAGACTATCTGGTGCTAACTCTAAAATATATCCAGGGCCAAACACAAATTTTGCCCTCCCAATCCCCAAAATTTGCATGCAAAACCGAAATGTCCTATCTGGTCCTCCATACTTTTGCGAATTGCGCATGCGTAGTATCCAGGGAGACACCAAAATTGGCGCCAACCATCATTCTTTCTAGAAATTGCCTGCTAAATGTTGTAAACAGCGGGGAGGTATGAGTACCCACTCATGGGAGGGCCATCCCCATCTGGGCCATTGGTAAGTATAAAAAAATATACAAATTACTTTGAATTTATAATATTTTTATACAACAACCAATGGCCCAGACTAGTTGAATCGTAAAAAGGATGGAGGGCCTAGGACATAGAGGAAAATGAAAAAATTTAAAGTAATTTAGATATTTTTTATACTTACCAATGACCCAGACTGTGCTGGTGCTAACCCAAAAATATCTAGGGCCAAACACAAATTTTGCCCTCTAATCCCCAAAATTTGCATGCAAAACCAAAAATTAGAAGTCCTATCTGGCCCTCCATACATTTACCCTCCGCGCATGCGCAGACGCCAGGAAGTCACTGAATCTGGCGCCAATCATTATTCTTTGTAAAAAAGATTATAATAATTCAGCGGGGAGGTATGAGTGCCCAGTACTGCCCACTCATGGGAGGGCCATTCCCGTCTGGGTCATTGGTAAGTATAAAAAATATATAAATTACTTTAAATTTTTTCATATTTTTATACTGTAACCAATGACCCAGACTTAGCTGAATCATAAAAAGGTGGAGGGCCTAGAACTTCAGAAATAGTAGATCAACACAGATCAAATCCTTCAATCCATGATGAAGAAAATTAGAATAATTAGAATTTACATGTATGTCTCTTTATATCATAATAGAAGAGGCATATCCTAATATGAATCCCAATTATGTAAATCCTAAATGCGAGTATGAAATCATGTTAATTAGGATGTAACAAACAAACAATTTTTAAGACTAGTCTGGACTAAGCCCTAAAAATTAAAATGGTATATTGAGAATGAGAGAAAATTGCCCATAAACCTACACCAAACAATAATACTACAGCTGATCACTGAATATAGTACGGACAAAACAGCTTCCTTAATAGTTACATACCCAATAAGTCAGAGAAGTGAACAAAATGCCCCCCACCCTTTTTTTTTTAACATATCTTCAAAAGAAAGAGGGGAGAGCTCTGGAAACAATAATCAGAACCCGGAAACAATATAAATAAATATCAATCAGGCACTCAAAAATTAACTCATGAATAATAAATGGTGCTTACTGCCACTTCACAAGCCAAGGATATAGCGATGATTTTGGTAAATAACATTATTCGCTACAAAATATGCACTGCAGACGGCATATACAGGTATGACGAAATCAGTGAAATAATAATATAACATACACACACAAAAGTGAGATACGATGAACAATCTCTGCAGAGAAAACACGCTTCAAGATCATTCACAAGAGGCCTCAGTAATATTAAATCCTGTAAGAACACTCTCCAGCGTCTACTATTTGGTATCTGCAACTATACACACGTGAGAATATGCGATTTGAGAACCGACAAAATAAAGACCAGGATCTAGAAATGGAGGTAGGTATGATTAGCCGGCTACTAATGCAACAGAACTGCATATATGCCAATGAGGGCGCCATCCAACACGACCCAAATGCATAGTATGTATGTATTAATATATATATATGCGACAGTGTGTGAGTGTGGGGGAGGGGAATTCGACTTCATGTCGAAACCTCCTCGCCCTCATTAATCATTGCTCGTACAGACAGCAATAATATAGTGACCACAAAGCTCTTTCACATCTGACATACTCCGTAATGCCACTGAGAGCGGTGAATGACGTGAAGAACAAAACTTCCCTTGAAGAAGAAAACCCTCTTGTGGGGGAAGCTTCTGGTGAATGTACAATAACAGACACTATAACCTCAATGTAATCATTAGAAACAAATGAATTGATGAAGACACATATCCTATCATTCATTCCCACGAAAAATGGCTGAGCGTCAATTGCGCTCAAATGCCTAATACGGGTGACACAAATAAAAGAAACTATTATTCCTGTGCGTCGCAAACTTAACTATCTTGAAGTGATCCTACATAAGCTCATGTAATAGACATATAGTCAGAATAAGCCGAAGATGTAGCTAGCGCTTTACTTCATGCGCTGAAATCTTAAGCACTGACTGCTGATTGGAAGATAATTTACCTAAGCAGAACGAATAGCTAACTGACTTATTAAACAATAGAATGAACGTAAACATGTCCCTTCTATTGGAAATTAATGACAAAAGAAGAGGTCTTCTCTTCTGATAAACTCTGATCTGCGTCTAAAATACATGAACTGTAATAATTCAATGATGTAGCATATATGTGGTTTCCAAGAACCGAGGGTCCCTAAATCCCTGCATAGGGAGACCATCAGCTCAGGATTGTAACGCAATACATGAACTCATGTCCGTAATAATGGAGAAAACCGTTGAATATATGTCCAAACTTGACCTTATGTTAAAAGATTCTCTAAAACAAAACAGGTCTAGAGCGAAAAACGTCTACCACTCCAGTTAAGAAAAACTGGAAGGGGCATGTGCGTAAGCGACCCATTGAAATAACATTCATAGCCGCTCCGCACAACCGCGTCCGGCGCATAAAATTTCCGCTGTTAATGCGTCAGATAACAGATAAAAGCGAGTCAAACAGCTGGCTAATTCACTCTGTGAAACAACAGATGAACCAGCCAGATGAAAAAGAATTGTGGCATATGTGTATCCTATTATTAATCCCATGAGACATTATCTAGTTCACAAAACAAGTGATCTACAGAACTATACTCGCTACATTGCCGAACGCTCACTTTTCGAGTGAAAGATAATCATAAATAACCTAATTATCCAGTTCCAGTCAAAAACGGTAGGACCAAGCACTTTTTCTTTTTTTCTTATAAAAGCCTCGAGCCACCGGCTCAGGGGTGTCTGATCAGTAACTCAAACAGACATAAACTCATTATCCAAGTGGCTGTATAGACAATCCTAAAGAAATATATAGGAGAGATATCTATACTTCTGCTATGAGTCCTTATAGACGAACTGAGTCTAGGGCAACCTCTCCTACTCTTTCTGTTGGTGTGGTCGATTAGACCCCAACTTGAAGAGTCAAGTATTGATGCTTTCTTGTAGCTTAATCCTACAATAATGAAAGCTTACCATCAAAGACTTAGGTATACCTAGACCTTCACTATGAGTCCTATAGACGATCTGAGTCTAGGACAACCTCTCCTTTATTGAAAGCTTACCATCAAAGACTAGAGTCTGGAAAACTAAAGCGACTGTAGCAAGTTTTCCACCTAGTCAAATGTTAAACATCAGAATAACTCCCACTTAACATTAGTTAAGACAGAGATTTTTATATATAGGTCTGGAAAAAATTTTTAAAAGGTACAAACGACCACAAAATTCCTTTCCATTTTGACATTGCATCACAGTACTTAAAATTGAATTACATAAGACCATGAGTCTCTGAATAAGAAAGTATCTTCTCAATTGTGTCCGAGCGAACAGCAAAAGATGAAGGTAAGGCTACAACTAAGATTTTAGTGTGCTCATTAACGCAGAAAAACTCTCATCACATCTTCTCCTGTTGTTTTTAAAAGTATGTGAACAAACAAAAACAGTTAAAATTACAGAAGATGATAAGAAACCGAATTACTTCTTCCTGCAGGAAGTTAGATATGGTGCCGTCTACACAATCGAAGACCTGTGGCACCCCTGTAGACTTAACTGGAAAGAGATCTTATTATCCTGCTCTTTGTCCAGATGAAGTCAGCGTCTAACTACGCTAGCGGTTTCTCATAATTACTCACAGTATTGTAATTTACTGGAACAAGTTCAAGGAAACGATATTGTATAGTATCCATATCATCCATGAGTTGTTCCGAAAGAGAAAGTTACCGCATCGCTTTCATCATTCGTCAAAATCAGTTAGAATCACGGTCACCAGCATCTGAACAGGCAGATGACTGGACCGATCAAGCACCATTCAACAGCTCAAGTTCTGAGACTGACATTGAGTGCTTCTGCCTTAGCAGGAATACTGCGATTAGCTGCGCAATATGCGACAGCAAATCCGTTACGGATGCCTGAGGAGCAGCGGTCATGAATTGCATGTCCGCTGGCTGCTCCTGGGACCGGGGGTCCAAGATGACTATTACAGCGGACGTCCCGATGAATGAAGCCTCATCTGCTTGGCTAATAGATGGTGCGACTGTCTTCACAAAGATGGACCTTTTGACGATGCATACTAGATATCCTAAGTCACTTAGCCAAGGTGCGGTCGGGAGTGATTGGTAGATGCTAAAGAAGCCAAACTGTAGCCGTCCCCAACTAAGAATTGAACTAAGCGTACCGGACAATAGCTATGTACGTAAGCTCTGACTGACGCAAGTTCCTGCCAACAACACCCGGCCCCAGATGATGCTAAAATAGAGAGAGGGGTCTCCCTCTTACTCGCGGTCTGGAGAGACCTGAACGAGCGTACCTCAGAACCTGCCGGCTCCTTCCTTCCATCAACACAGAGTGAGCATGAATGGATTAAATAGTGCTCGCTACACCCTTATTCTCTCTCGACCGCTACGGACATACCCGGCATCACACCACTAGTCTATGTGATAGATCTGCCGGTTGAGCTAGCTGGAGACAAGGGACGTAAACCTCTTTGAAGCCTAGCCCTTGTCTAATATCATTGAGCACTTTTCAACTAGCTCTGAATACAATGCACATGTGACACATCCGGTGTCACGGTCCTCATATTCAATCTTAACCACTTCACCGGCGTCAGGGAACTGAAACCACTCATCGCGGTTTATAGCCCGGTGCAATATAAAGATCACTTTTTCCATCATGTAGATATACCCGGCATCACACCACTAGTCTACGTGATAGATCTGCCAGTTGAGCTAGCTGGAGACAAGGGACGTAAACCTCTTTTGAAGCTTAGCCCTTGTCTAATATCATTGAGCACTTTTCCACTAGCTCTGAATACAATGCACATGCGACACATCTGGTGTCACGGTCCTCATATTCAATCTTAACCACTTCACCGGCGTCAGGGAACTGAAACCACTCATCGCGGTTTATAGCCCTGAGCAATATGAAGATCACTTTTGTCCGTTATGTAGAGGAAACCATAAGACTAGCCGACCCCGGCTGCCTATTAGACAGGACGTCCCGGACAGGAGGCATGGGCATGGACATATACTCTGACGCAATTTCCTACCAACAACATCTGTCCCCAGATGATACTGTAAGAGAGAGAGGCCTCTCTCTTGCTCGCGGTCCTGGGTGACCTGGACGAGCGTACCTCAGAACTTGCCGGTTTCCTCCTTCCGTCGTCGCTGGGTGAGCATGGTTGCATATCATAGTGTTCACTCCACCCTGTATAATCTCCTAGCCCGGATCGGATACACTCGGCATCACAGTTCTCAGAGGCCTGAGTAACCACTTCACCGGTCGAGCTAGCAGACAACAACGGACCTGTGCAGTCGTGTGTGTTTTTCGAACGTAGAGGAAGCTATAAGACTAGCTGACCCCGGCAGTCTATGGCAGGAGCATCCCGGACAGGAAGGCATGGACGTAATCTCCAACTAACACAAGTTCCTACCAACAACCTCTGACCCCAGATGTTGTTATAAGAGAGAGGGGCCTCCCTCTTGCTCACGATCACAGAAGATCTGGACGAGCATACCTCAGAACTTGTCTGCTTCCTCCTTCCCGTGCTTCCTCCTTTCCGTCATCGCAGGGTGAGCATGTTCGTATTTTATAGTGCTTGTATTCCTCTCCTGGACCGCAACGGACTTACCCGGCGTCACACCACCCATTTGAGGGGTGATGCAACGGCCGGTCGAGATAGCTGGCGACAAGGCCGTAAACCCCTTTTGGGACCTAGGCACTTGTCTAATTTCCGACAAGGCCGTAAATCCCTTTTGGGACCTAGGCACTTGTCTAATTTCATTGAGCACTTTTCCGCTAGCTCTATAATGTGACAATGGAAGCACACTCCCTGACAGCATCACAAAACCACACCATGTTCTTGTTCCTCTGTAAACAGAAACTAAAAAATTATAGTGACCTTTTGATGAGAGGACCAGTAGTGTCCACTCGCCTAACACAAACCATGACACCCGTCATCCAATGGAACAAGAATTAGTGGTAGTACATCAACTATACTCAAGACAACGACCAAGTAAATAGAGGAAAGGCTTCCTCCATTTGCCCTTCTATTAGAAAAATATTATCACCTAAATTCCAATATATGTCATTGTACCACCACCAAATCTACATATAATATAAGATAACATTAAAATACAATCGATGAAATAAATATATCCAAAAGAAAAATTCCTTCAAAAATAAAAAAAAAAATTTTTGAAAAAATTTTTCTTATATAAGAGCCCAACTTCCCAAAGGGAACGATGAGCCCAAAAAGCCTAAGTGTGGACAAAATTATAAAAATCTGCTGTAAAATTAACTACCACACTATCAGAATATTTAATGTTACTTACAACTGTTGTTCCTAAACAAAAATAGCAAACTACCTAGAGCATTGTAAAAGTAAACAAAAACCGAAAAGAAGACCCCAGGCAACACGGCCCGAAGTCAGTAACAGAAACAAGACTATCTGATGTAAAGCAAGATCTTCATCAGAAGAAAAAATGATACATTGGATGTATGATGCATGACCAAAAATGCCCAAACACCCCAAGGGTGAGGACGTAACCATGGGGATATACAGAATAATCTTCTGTATAATATGTTAAACTTCCAAGAAATTTTTATAAAAAATTTCAATAAAACAAGCCAAAAAGCTTGGGAGCTTAACTGGGGGGATCAAGGGAAGGTAGGGAAGGAATACTAAATAAACAGTGGATAGATCATAATCAATTAGAGATAATGTCAGGCCCATGTCCCGAAATTAGGGAACATGAACTAATTTTTATAAATATTATAAAATTACAGCCCTGAACATTTCAAACCACCGTTTCTTCCTTTCCTTCATCCAGTTGTGTCCTTGGATCCACCAATTAACCATCGATTTGTGTCTGGCATCATTATTGAGATTTAAAAAGCACAAATGTCAGTTTGATGTTATCTGACAAGGGCCAAACAAAGAATGATGATTGGTGCCAGATTCGGTGACTTCCTGGCATCTGCGCATGCATGGAAGGTAAATGAATGGAGGCCCAGATAGGACTTCTAATTTTCGGTTTTGCATGCAAATTTTAGGGATTGGGGGGCAAAATTTGTGTTTGGCCCTAGATATTTTTAGGTTAGCACCAGCTAAGTCTGGGTCATTGGTTACAGTATAAAAATATCCAATTACTCAATCACTTCTTAAAGGATATCTCCTACAGGAGAATAGGAGAGAAAGGAATTACATATGTCTTTCTCATTTGCGACATAATACCAACAGTGTAATTGAGCATTACATATTATATAATTCTCCATTTAATGCCAGCATAACCCATTATGCTAATTCGTGAAGGGAAGCCAATATATAAAGATAGTCCAGAGAATGAGACTCTTTATACTCATTTAAAAGTGTCCGAGGATTGTATATTAAAGCCTGTTTAACAATTGACATATACAAATGCTTCACAGTGAGCTACACTTTAAAAACAATACATAAATGAGACATATTATTTGCTTCACACCAAGCTGCACATTAAAACTATTCCAGCACCGACTTGGGACTACTGACACCTGAGGAGGTCTTCCCTTGCTTTTCACTATAAAGCCAGATGATCATAAGGGAACCCCCCCCCCCCCTTATTTTGACATACATGACCACAGAACGAGGGCAGCGGAACAGTCACTGCTGGAATGGGATGCCTAAACAAGAGGCCCCGGGGGCCTGAGGGCACTCACGTGACGTGGTAGCATAAATATCAACCCAGGGAATTGATTTCAACAAATTGCATCTGCTCCTCCTAAGAAAAGCTTATACCAAATATCCAAAGATTCTGACCAGTGGATCTAAAAAAAAAAAAGAAAAAGATTTTTAAAGAATATTCCTCATATTGAGCTAAGTAATAATTCTGGCTCCCACAGGGAGCTCAAATATGAACCCAGGGACTTGGCTTGAACAAACTTGAATCTCACATCCAGTGAGATGCTGTATACCAAATATCAAAAGATTCTGACAGGAAGCCCATTTATCAACCCAGGAACTTGGCTTGAACAAACTTGAATCTTACCACACTAAGGATGCTGCATACCAAATATCAAAAGCCTTCTACTGCTTGATCTGAAGAAGAAGATTTTTAAAGAAAATTCCTCATTTTGAACTAAGTCATCATTCAGGCTCCTACAGTAAGTGCAAATATGAACCCAGGGACTTGGCTTGAACAAACCTGAGTCTCACCTCCCTAAGGATGCTGCATGCCAAATATCAAAACATTCCAACTGCTGAATCTGAAGAAGATTTTTAAAGAAAAATTCCTCATTTTTCCTCAAGTTATCATTCGAGCTCCCACAGTGATCCCAAATAGGGACCTAGGGACATGGCTTGAACAAACTTGAATCTTACCCCCCCTAAGGATGCTGCATACCAAATATCAAAAGCATTCTGACTGCTGGATCTGAAGAAGAAGATTTTTAAAGAAAATTCCTCATTTTGAACTAAGTTATCATTTGGGCTCCCACAGTGAGCCCAAATATGAACCCAGGGACTTGGCTTTAATAAACTTGAATCTCCCCCCCCCCCCTCCCCCAAGGATGCTGCACACCAATTATCAAAACATTTCGACAGCTGGATCTGAAGAAGAAGATTTTTTAAGAAAATTCCTCATTTTGAACTAAGTTATAATTCGGGCTCCCAAAGTGAGCCCAAATATGGACCTAGAGACATGGCTTGAACAAACATGAATTCACACCCCTAAGGATGCTGCATACCAAATATCAAAACATTCCGACTGCTGGATCTGGAGAAGATTTTTAAAGAAAATTCCTCATTTTGAACTAAGTTATAATTCGGGCTCCCACAGTGAGCCCAAATATGAACCCAGGGACTTGGCTTGAACAAATTTGAAACTCAACCCTCTAAGCATGATGCATACCAAATATCAGAAGATTCTGATTGGTAGATCTGAAGAAGAAGATTTTTAAAGAATATTCCTCATACTGCACTAATTTAAATTTAGAGAGCCCAAATGTGGACCCAGGGATTTGATTTCAATAAACATGTGAATCAATCGTCCAAAAATGTTATATGTGAAATTTGAAAGCTTTTGGAGCAGTGATTTGGGAGAAAAGTAGCTTTAAATGTTTTTCCCATTATCCCCAGTGTTAAAAAATGCTGACTCAGCACTATTTCAAAGTCCCAAAAAGTACCCCATGATAAAAACGATAGCAATTTGTTTTTACCATTCCATTTCGTTGGTCCTAAGGAAGCTTCACAACAAATAAGAATTCTCAGTGCTGTGTAGTTTTGGAGATATGGGCGTTTTAATTTTTTTTCTATTTTTAGCTCCTGCGGTTCCCATGGGCCGATGGGAAAAAGAATTTGGGCATAAATTAAAT
The DNA here is from genome assembly GCA_031216915.1 of Pictodentalium vernedei. NCBI lineage: Eukaryota > Metazoa > Mollusca > Scaphopoda > Dentaliida > Dentaliidae > Pictodentalium > Pictodentalium vernedei. Next base: position 324,441,123 of record CM062296.1, on the reverse strand, counting down.
ACTTATGACCGAATAAGCCCTCATATCAAATTTGGTTCAAATCTGCCTCTCAGTTTGGAAAATGGAAATTTTGGACGGGGCAAAAATTCTTGCCCCTCCGATAATGAAAGCAAATATAGCTCCTTGAACTTCTCTTGAACAAATCTGAGTCTACACCTCAAAAGGAAGCTGCACACCAAATATCAAGTCTCTGCTACTGCTGGTTCATGATAAGAAGATTTTTTAAGATTTAAGCACACTTTTAAGCACCTACCAAGGGGCAAGGCAACTTAATTTGAACAATATTTGAACAATATCGGTCAAGAATTTGAACTCTACAACGTCCAACGGCTCAAACGGAGCTTCCTTAAGCTTCAATAGAACCCAAGCCAAATTCCACTTAGGAATTAATCTGAGGGTTCTAGGTCTATTTATAGAGAAATTTCTAACCAGTTGGATAATGAAGCATTAGATCCAATTGCCAAGTTATCATGATGAGCATTAAGTGTCCGATAACATAGACCTATAGCCCTTAATAGTGACAGGCTGCAGTTTGAGAATGTCAAACAGGTAGACCAGAAAGTTGGCAATATCCAGTATGGACAGATCATAGACGTCTATCGACTGATCCTTACACTAACGGAAGAAAACCTTCCACTTTGCTGCGTAATTCAGCAAAGAGGAGGTCCTCCTGCAGTTAGAAATTGTGTCCACTGCTCGCCCTGTAAATTGCCTGCTGTGCAAGAAGGACCGCGCAATGGAAATACGTGAAGGTTGAGACCTTCCGGGTTGTGATGCAGTGTGTGACTTCCCCTGATAAAGAAGGTCCTCTCACGGAGGAAGCTTCTGGGGAACGTCCCATAACAGAGACCTGAGAAGATTGATCCACGGTTTCTGTGATGACAGAGGTGCTACTAGCAGAATCTTGCAACGAGACTGTTTGATTTTTAACAGAATCTGCTGAATCAACGGAGTTGGAGGATACGCATATCCTATCATTCTGTTCTACTTGATCGAAAGAGTGTCTACTGCGTACGCTCGATGGTCTCGACATGGCGACAAATACATCTGCAACTGATTAGGGCTGTCGCGATTATTCGATTAGTCGACAAACCGTCGACTATTGAAGTAGTCGACGTTTTTTATTTTTAGTCGATCATCGTTCATTTTCAAGGTGGTACACGTCTACTACACGTCGGGGCTAAATTGCATTGTTTTGTGAGGTGAATGATCAATGAAGGTGAATAACTTTAAATATCTAACCATAGTTAACATTCATATCCGGAAGACTGTACGACTGTCACTGACTGTGTAAGAAAGAACACTCACAGTTACTCAAGAAGAATAGATTCTTCTGAATTTCTCCAGTCTTGTACACATGAATGCACCCATTGGAAAACCCAAAGCGCAGAAGTGACAAAATTATGACGAAAGTCAGAACGTCAGATCACTTCTCAAAGTTCGGAACTTCAGACTAAGATCCAATTTTAACAACTGACGAGGGAATGCACAGATCTCAATGTTCAAAATTTCGAGAAACTTATTGCAGAAAGGAAACATATGCAGGAACGTTCTTTGGTAAATTCATTTTAATTCATCGGCTTCAATCTAGTTCAAACTTGGACCCGCAGTCAGTAATATTATTTTTGGGGTTGGTACGTCCTACAGGACGTACCAACCCCAAAAATTATATTACAGACTGTGGGTCCAAGATTGGACTACAAGTAGCTTCAGTCGGGACCGATTTGTTGTTCCCACAACCCCACTTCGTCTGAACACACTGGTGCCATTGTCATTTTCAGAGTTTTACAAACAGAAGAATGATTTGCTAAAAAATCATGGGAAGCAACTATTAATCGACTAACCATTGATTACGGGTCACAATTAGTCGATTACAAAAAATGATAGTCGCGACAGCCCTACAACTGATTGTTCCGGTGTGTCGCAAACAGATCTATCATAGGACGATCCCACTGATAGCAAATATGTCTGAATACTCACTTGTTGAGTGTCCACTCCGATGGCAACAAGCGACCTTTCCGAGAGAGCGAGTCTGCTAGTACATTCAGACGACCTGGTATATGACGGACCGATAGTTGAACATGATGATTCACGACAAACAGAAGAATTTTCTCTGTTAGTTCGCATAACGGAATCGAATGAGTGCCTCCCAGGTTCCTGATATACGCTACTACTGTAGAATTGTCCGACAATATCTGAACATGAGCGTCCGCTATAATGTGAATCCAAGGTTGTAGAGCTAACCAAATTGACATCATCTCTTTGATGTTTATGTGTTTCTCTAGGAACCAAAGGTCCCAAAGACCCTGACACTTTGAGTCTGTTGGGCTCAGGGTCGCACCCCAATCTGTTTGACTCACATCCGTCATAATCGTGAAAGCCTGATCCGGCAGCTGCAGTGGAACTTCCTGAGTTAACCACTGAATTTCTGCCCAAATCTGGACCTTTTGTTTTTCCAGGTCTGTTAAAACAGTACTGGTCTCGAGCAAATGCGTCTTCACACTCCAGTTCTGAGTAAAGAATATTTGGAGGGGACGGTTGCGCAAGCGACCCATCGGAATAAGATCCGCCGCCACTCTGCAAAACCCCATCAGTTGCATAAATTCCCTCGCTGTTAATGCATCTGAGTTTAGTCAGAAGCGAGCATAACAACAGACTAATTTCGCTCTGGGAGCTCATTTCCAAGTGAATGAACGACTTGGATGGAGCTAGATCCGACTTCTTCTCGTTTACGATGAAAAGGAGACGTCGGAGCAAAAGAAGCAGACTCTGTACATCGTTCTGAAGAGTAGTTTTGTTGCCATATCTCTGAAGAATGTCGTCCAAGTAAGCTAACGTTACCACAGACGAATGAGCTCGGAAGTATGACATTTCCGAGTTCGTTATTCGAGTGAAAGCCCAGGGCACCAGACCGAAGCACAAAGCTCGGAACTGATACACTGGCCCATGAACGGCAAACTGCAGGTACTTTCTGAATGCCAGATGTACCAGGACATGGTGAAAGTATGCATCCTTTAGATCTATGCTTGCCACATAGTCGTTCACTCGAATGCTCGCCCTTACTGACCGAATGGTCTCCATATAGAACATTGGAGCTACGATAAGTTTGTTTATCCAGCTGAAGTCTATTACTGGTCGGAATGAGCTGTCCGGCTTTGGTACGAGGAACAGGTGACTGTAGAATCCTGGAGAATTTTGATTCTCGATGACCTCTATTGCTTCCTTTGATAAGAGAGCCTGTACCTCCAATAGGAGAGACTCTCTTTTGCAAGGATTTGATGGAAGATTTGTCCACCGTGGACACCTTGCTAGTGGTGGTTTTGCTCGGAAAGATAGCCGTAGGCTGTCCGAGACCACACTTCTCACCCACTGGTCTTCCGTAATTGTTATCCAGTTTGTTGCGAATCTTGATAACCTTCCGCCAACTTGCACACAATAGAGGTCCTGACCATCACCTGTAGGACCTGCGAGGCTTATAAGAGGAGAAACCACGTCCCCCTTGCAAAGAGCCTCGACCCGCCAGCTTAGGGGCGTATGACCGGTAGTCTCGATCAGACCTACGCCCTCTTCCCGGGTCGCTATATTGACGATCCCCAGAGTAATTATAGGAGGGTTTCCTATACCCTCGCCAGGAGTCCCCTTTAGACGATTTCTGTCTGGGACGTCCTCCTTTACTCTTTTCTTCTGTATCGGGTCGATTAGACACTGACTTTAGTAGCAGAGTATTAGACGTTTTCTTTGTAGCTTGGTCGTAAACCAATGAAAGCTTGTTGTCAAAAATTGTGTGTCCGGATATTGGAGAAACTCATAGAGAGATTTTTTCACTTTGTCATCTATTAAAGATGACGCAAGGGCACCATCACGCCTGATTAACTCCAAATTTGCCACTGTTAAGGTGGAGTTATATGTGGTAAACATAATTGCCCTAGAAACATAATTGTCTGTTTCTCAGGCCATTTTTTCCAAAAAAGCATGTGGGCGGGCGTTTTTTTTTTCTTTTTCTTTTCTCCCCGAGAGGTTGTTTGTGGTAATTTGACCCCCACCCAAACGCCTGGTGGACCACGCAAAATTTCGCAAATATATTGGTTATTCACCACAGGGGTGTTGGGTCGTAAATGAAGTGGGGTTTGAATGTTTGTTTTTTCAGTGAAACATGAAAATTATAACACAGGACGAAAGTCACAAAACGCCTCGTGGGTGAAACGTCTCGAGTTGAAATGTCTCTGGGACAAATCAAATATCGAAGTGCCAACTTTCAGAGATTTATTTTACCAAAAAAAAAAAATCCTTTCACAACCTGCCTAATAAAATCGTGAATCGCATTTTTTCCCCATTATATTCAAAATTATCACAACCCATTTGAACAGGCAGTTCATCCATAATCATATTTTTTTGAAATCTGAAAATGAAATACAAAATGAATGTTTGCGTGTTTTTATTAACCAATTTGACCGCACATACCTGCCTATATGCGATTTATTTTCAACTATGACTGTTATTTTTATATCAAGCAACGGTTACTATTAGTTATCCAATTATCCTGCATCTCAAATGCATTTATTTAAATTAACTGGGAACCTTGTAACGGTTTCAAATAACAGTATACAAATTCCCAATGACGGCCATTTACAATACAAATGTTACTAAAAATAAATGCCAGGAGACTGTGTTCCATTCAACATAGCACCTGACTTTGCAGACTTTCTGAGGGTTGGTGCGAACCAAACGTGGTGCGAATCGACCATTCCCCTTTGTGACTGTTTGTTGTTAGACTGAAAGACACCTTCTTTCTTGCTGTCATTATGACTTACCTTTTACAGAATAAAACACTTTCTGTCGTGAATATTGATAAAACCCACCCACTTTATTAAGGGATGATGTAGAAAAAGCTTGAAGTGTGTTAATTTAAAATTTGCGAACGCATCGATATTGATTTACCGAAATGAGCACAATATCTCAATTTTTTTTGGAAAATTTTTTGGTGTTATAAAAAGGTTGCATGTGAACCAAAAATAACCATGCACATGGGCCTGAGAAACAGAGGTTCTTTTTTATGGCCTTAAAGAGGTACAAATGTCCTCAAACTCCTTTCCATTGAGATGTTGCGCCACAGCTTTTGATAGGTGATCTGCGTAAGACATAGCATCCAAATTCGCTCTGTTTGAAGATATTGCCATCTCAATTGCGTCCGAGCAAATTGTGAATGAGGCAGGCAAGGATAGCTCTAGATCCTCGGCCTGTTCATCCAAACACAGAGGAACTCTTTGTACATCTTCCCCGACCGTTTTAAATGAACGTGGTCCAATGAATTGTAAATTTACGGAAACGGAAGTCAAGAAACCGCCTTTCTTCTTCCCACTGGAGAGTTTGAATATGGCGTCGTCTAGATGGCCAAAGGTCTGCGACACCTGCCTAGACTGAACCGGAAAAGACAGGACCTCCGCCTTTGTCCAGATAGTCTGCGTCCAAAGATGCCTGAGGTTTCTTTCTAATAGTCACAGTATTCTGGTTCGCAGGAACAAATTCATGGTAGTATTGATGGGTTAAATCCATCGCAACCATGTGCTGTTCCGAAAGGGAAGGGCAATCTTCGTCCATATCCCTTTCACCATCCGACTGAATCAGTTGAGACTCCCGGTCTACGGCATTTGAATGTGCAGATGACTGGACCGACCCAGCACCATCTGACAACTCAGGTTCTGAGACTGGCGTAGAATGCTCCTGCACTTTCTGGGATGCTGCGATGAGCTGTGCAATCTGTGACAGCAAGTCCGTTACAGAGGCCTGAGGAGCAGCGGTCTTCTGTTTCTTGGCCGTCTGCTGCTCCTGGGACGGTGTGTCCGAGATGGCTCTTTTCTCCGGACGTCCCGATAAATGAGGCATCTCCTTAGCGACCGGATGGTCCAACTTCTTTGTCGATGAGTGGTCCCATCTCCGGCGATGCAGGCTGGATATCCGAAGTCATGTAGCTAAGGTGTGGTCGTGTGTGCTTTGACGATGATGATGTGGAAGCCGTAACTGCAGCCAAGGCTGGCTGCAAACTATGTGGAGCATCCCGGACGGAAGGTACATCGACTACAAGCAAGGCAACAAGCATGTAAATCCGAGGAAGACTTCCTCGGATTGCATTTTGAGCAATAAGCTTTCATTATGAAGCAAAACAAAGTCAACAGTACTCCCATACATAATAATAACATTCAAAATACAAACTGGAAAATTTATTTAAAAAAAAAAAAATTTGCGAAAAATTTTGGCAGGAGCCCAAGTGGATACTGTGCATGTGCAGTTTGCAAAAGTATGGAGGACCAGATAGGACATCAATTTTTCGGTTTTTCATGCAAATTTTGGGGATTGGGGGGGGGGGGGGGGGGGGTTGCAAAATTTGTGTTTGGCCCTGGATAAATTTTAGAGTTAGCACCAGCTAGTCTGGGCCATTGGTTGTTGTATAAAAATATTTCTTTTTTCACTTGCTCAATTTGTACATTACGTGGGAGGGTTATGTGAGATTCATTAGGTGAAGAGTTAAATTCCTAGTTGCATTACGTGATAAACTGAGCTTTGTTAAACATGGTTGGATTTGTAATGACTAAGAATGACTAAGAATTTAACCAATTTAATCTTTTTTGAAAGTTCTCATTGGCTCAAAGAGTACAGTCAAACAAGACTGAATCGATTAAATTCCCAGTTGCATTATGGGAAAACTTTGCTGCTTGAAATTTTGATGTTTTGATATCAGTGTACAGGGGGTTAAATAAACAAATTATTAATTATATCTTTTACTTCTTATTAACTGGAAGAGCACTAAATTAATTTTAGCTGTCAAAATTTATTCATCAGTGGGTGCCTTGCAGGGTTCATTTTAACTGGATTCGCATAGCGATTTTCGAATCAATTTTCAACTATAGCTAATCAATTTCACATGACAAAGACATAAATAATAGGAAATGCTAATCAAAATTTATCAAAGTTAGTAAACTGCTATTCAGTTTTTAAAATTTTAAAAATTAAATCGACCGCTGCCTTGTTACAATGTTTGGGAAAGTGCCTATAGGCACTTTCCCACAACTATAACAAAGAAAATCCAAAATAATTTTGCTTCAAAGATAATATGAAACACATCCAGAGAATATGAAACCTCTAAGTTCTGGTTTCTCCATTTTAGAATACAGCTCAAAAATGAGCTTCTAGCACTCAACCAGTTAATACCTTTGGGTATTTAATACCAATGGTATTGATGTATTTGTCAAAATATCTTTTATAATAGTGGTCAGAAATGAAGCTGTTTTCAGTTGGAAATTGAAAGTGCATATCGCACCTAACTGGTGCCGATGACCATGGGCAGAGAACCCTGCCAGTTACATGTATATGAAATTTGCCTGGAAATATTATGATAATAAGGAGCTAACTTCAATTGTGTAATAATCAAATGATATTTTTTACCACATCCTGCTTGTTGCCAGTTCCAAGCTGGCCATCCAAGTTTCTTCCCCAGCCATACAGATATCCATCTTCTGTTAGAATCATTGTATGGAAACTACCACATGCAACCTGAAAATGCAGACAAAGCCTTTTATAACTGGATCAATGCTGAATTAATTAAGTACCAATTAACCATTAAGAATCTACATTAAAAAATAAAAACCTGAAATGTTTGAGATGAAAGTAGATGAAATAGATCAAACTCTAACAAGACCAAAGCATGTACACCCAAAATGAGATACTATCAAGCTAAATCTAACTAGGGCTGTCGTGGCTATCAATGTTTTAGTCAAGTAATTGCTAGCATTAATTGACGGTTAGTCAATTAATAGTCTTTCCCATAAATTCAACAAACATCCTCTTATATACTTACAAAACAAATTTAAAACTGACGATGTTTGAATGTCTACACTTCTGTGCTGAGATAAAATGGAAAAACTGACCTGAAGAATTTAAACAGAACATTTGTACAAATGTTTCATTTCTATAACTAATTTCCAAAAATTTCAAACATAAAACTCCCTCCATTCGTACACAAGTTGCAACTTAGTACTACAAGTGAACTAACTGTTGTGAGTGTTGTGACAATTTTTTCACTTTTGCAGTTTGGGTTGTTCCAATGGGGTCATTTGAGTGTACAAGATCGAAGATTCTATTTACTGTTAAGTCTGCAATGACTTCCCAAACCACAAATTATTCAAAGGTACACCGCTTGAATGATACTCTTTAATACTGATTACCAGACTGTTGGTTAATACTACAGAGAACAGAGATGGAGCAAATGGCAAGGCTCAGTGTTTCTAAAATTATGTTGTTGCACAATCATGTGGAAAACAAAGGCCAAGGGATATTACAAGTGACTATGGTTATACATTTCAAAGGTTAACACTCTCACTGCTCATTCACCTCTTTAAACAGTACAATTTAAACCTGATTAGTACCACTTTAGAAATGAATGTAACAAGGGTCATAACTCTGGTCTGTATGCATGGGAGAAACCTGCAATATGTGGATGTCTTTTCCCCCATGCTGGTCTCTCACCATACCAAAGGACATCAAAATCCTCACACAAATGACGGAGTTATAATACAAAACTTTCATATAGAGAGTTTTCTAAGTGTAACAAGAACCATAACTCTGGTAGGAATGTACAAACAAACCCATGATATGTGCATATCATATCCTTCAAGCTGGTCCATCAGCATACCAAAGGATATCAAAATCGGACAACTATTTTTTTTTCTAAGCCCTACAAGGGCCATAACTCTGGGATGAATTTGTGGACAAATCCCACAATTTGTGGATATCATTTAATTTCCCTCATGCTGGTCTTTCATCCTACCAAAGAACATCAAAATCCAACAACTGATGGCAGAGTTATAATAAAAAATGTTTGTATGGTCGGATGTATGTATGGATGGAGACCTCAACTATACACCCACCGAACCTCCTAAGGAGGTCAGGGGCATAAAAAACTGTTGACTACCATCACAGCAGATGGTTAGTCAACTAATTAAATAATTGCAAATATAACCCAAGAGGACTGTTTTGAACAAACTTGTAACGCATTATGAGAAAGATGATATATGTATAATATGAGATCACATGATCCAGTGTTTTACAAGGACAAAACTGTCTAGTGTTTTTCCTTTGAGTTTAAACTGAATTTTCTTCCAAAGGGTAAAGGCACAAATTGAACAATACAACAGAAGCATACATGAAATAAGAAAGTGGGTTTACCAACAAGCTAAAATCTTATACTTGGTGGTTTCCAGTAAGATATTATGACTAATATAGCAACTGATCTGGCTCTCTGTTCACAGACAGAATACAAAATTATTTATCAAAGGTGATTGTAACAAAAGTATTTTTTATCAAAGATAACATGCCCCAAGTATGGGGTGCCTATTGGCAATCTGCAATAAACTGAACAAAAACCATTTTAGAAACATTTTTCTTGCTGCTGCCTGGCAAACGATAAGCTAATTCATGCAGTGTAAAGCCACTGTCGTGGCTTTCACCACTTTTCCATTGAACTATGATGGTGCCTTCTAGAATTCAACCAGTTAACTGGTTGAGTGCTAGAAGTCACTATCATGGCTTTATTGGAAAGTGCTGGAAGCCACTCAAGTGGCTTTAGACTGAATGTATTTGCTTGATGTTTGCTCAGCAGTAGAAATTTTTTTATATTAATCTGGCACTCTCCAATAAATTGAAACAAAACAGTTATTTATGAACAAAATCTTGCTAAACTCAGGCTACTTTTTCCAGTAGCATGATATCATTGAAAAAAAATGTTAAAAAATTTATAGTAATTTATATATTTTTTATACTTACCAATGACCCAGACTTAGCTGGTGCTAACTCCTTAAATTCTAGGGCCAAACACAAATTTTGCCCCCAATTCCCAAAATTTGCATCAAAATCCGAAATTTCAATGTCCTATGTGGTCCTCCATACTTTTTATCCACTGCGCATGTGCAGTGTCAAGGGGGTTTCGAAATTGGCGCCAAAAGTCATTCTTACAACCAGTGCCTGGTAAGCGTTATGCAATCAGCAGGGAGGTATGAGTTCCCAACTCATAGGTCTGGGTCATTGGTAAGTATAAAAAATATATAAATTACTATAAATTTTTTAACATTTTTATACTGTACCAATGACCCAGACTTAGCTGAATAGAAAAAAGGCTGGAGGGCCTAGGACATAAAGGAAAATCCAATAGGCTCAAATACATGTAAACAGAATTATCCTCTCAATGAGAAAAGGAGAAACAGGCTTTACGTGTATCTTTCTTATTTGTATCAAAAAAGAAAGACACAATACCATTCTGTAATTGAGCACAATAACATCAATGATCTCTATTAACATCCAGTATAACCCGTTATACTAATTTTTAAAGGAAAGCCAATAAATAAAGGAAGTCCAGAGAATGAGACTCTTTATACTCATTAAAAGTGTCCGAGGATTGTATATTAACGCTCGTATGACACATGACATATACAAATGCTTCACACCGAGCTACACTTTAAAAATATTACATGAATGAGTTAAACATTAGCTTTACACTTTAAAACCATCCCGGCACCGACTTGGAATTACTGACTCCAGAAGAGGTATTCCCTTGCTTTTCACTATAAAGCAGGTGACCTAAGGGAACACCATCCCCCCCCCTCCCCTTGCCCTGGGTCAAATACCCCAGAGCGAAGAGGGCAGCAGGACAGAGTCACTGCCAGAACAGAAAGCCTGCATAACTATAGTTGCAACTGTTTAGTGGACGACATTCTGAGCAACAGATAACGGACCTAAACAATGCAGGTCGCCAGAAATGGACTCAATATTTCTGAGATAAAAATTCGTGAATGTGGAAGGCTGAGACCAATATGCAGCCTTCATCAAATCTTTAATAGCAACACTATTAGCATAAGCCCAAGATGTAGATAGAGCTCTTACTTCATGCGCCAAAATCTTAAGCACAGACTGCTGAGTTGAAAATAATTTTTCATAAGCAGTACGGATAGTTAATTGAATCCACCTTGCAATAGAATGGACCGTAATGTCCCTTCTATTAGGCAGCAGAGACAGAAAGAAACGTTTACTCAGATCTACGTTTGTAAATACGTATAGCTCTAACAGGACAGAGTAAAGGCCTATGCCCGTCTGAAGACGGAAGAGACTTAATAACAATAGGTTCCGGATACTTATTAGGAGACTGATTCTTAGCCAAAAATCCAATATTAGTAGTCAAGGTAATAGTATTACCTATACTACGATAGTGAGAATCATCAACAGATAGTTCATGAAGCTCACTAACTCTTCTAGCCGTAGAGAAGGCTAAGAGTAAAGCTGTCTGATAAGATAAGAATTTGAAGTCCACCGTGTCAAGAGGCTCAAATGGCACTTCTTTTAGCTTAAGAAGAACACAAGCTAAATTCCACTTAGGAATTATTCTAAGGGTTCTAGGTCTATTTATCGAAAAGTTTTTCACTAACTTAGATAAAGAGACATTAGATCCAATCTGTAAACTATCATGATGTGCATAGGTATCAGATAGCATAGACCTATAACCCTTAATGGTAACAGACTGCAGTTTGATCTCATCAAACAGGTAGATTAGAAAATTAGCAATGTCTGGAATGGAGGGATCATAAATATCAACAGAATGATCCCTACACCACCGTAAGAAAACCTTCCACTTAGCAGCTTAATTTAGCGAAGAGGAGGTCCTCCTACAGTTAGAAATTGCGTCAACTGCTTGTCCTGTAAACGGCTTGCTGTGCAAGAAGGACCGCACAACGGAAATACGTGAAGGTTGAGAACGTGCGGGTTGTGATGCAGTGTGCACAATTTCCCCTGCGAAAGAAGATCCTCCCGTGGAGGAAGCTTCCGCGGCATGTCCCACAACAGACACCTGAGTAGATTTATCCATGGTCTCTGGGGTGACAGAGACGCTACCAACAGAATTTTGCAGTGAGATTGCTTTATCTTTAGCAATATCTGCTGAATCAATGGCGCTGGAGGATACGCGTATCCTATCATTCCGTCCCAAGAGATCGAGAGAGCGTTTACTGCAAACGTTCGAGGATCTGGGCATGGCGACACATATGTCTGCAACTGATTGTTGAGATGCATCGCAAATAAGTCTATCATTGGACGATCCCATTGGTAGCAAATCTGATTGAATACTCATTTGTTGAGAGTCCATTCTGACGGCAACATGCGAAAGGAAGTCTGCTAGAAAGTTCAGACGATCCGGTATATGACGGACCGATAGAAGAACTTGATGCTCTAGGACAAACAGAAGGATCCTTTCCGTTAAATTGAATAACGGAATGGAATGAGTGCTTTCCTGGTTCCGAACGCTACTACTGTCGAATTGTCGGACAGAATTTGAACATGTGAATTCTGGAGAATGTTCATTCATTGACGTAACGCAAGCCATATGGACATCATCTCTTGATGTTTATGTGCTTGTTTAGGAACTGCGGATCCCAAAGACCCTGGCACCTCGAATCCATTGGGCTCAGAGTTGCACCCCAACTTGTTTGACTCGCATCCGTCATTATCGTAAAACTCAGATCCGACAGTTGCAGTGATACTCCTTCAGTTAACCACTGAATATCTGCCCAAGTCTGAATCTCTTGTTTCACTTGATTCGACAAGACGATGTTCGATTCGAGCGAACGAGTCGTCACACTCAAATTCTGAGATAAAATATAAGTGGAGTGGACGAGTGCGTAGACGCTCCATTGGAATAAGATCCGCAGCGGGTCCGCACAAACCTGTCAGTCTCATGAATTCTCTCACTGTTACTACATCTGAATGAAGATAAAAGCGAGCGTAACAACTGACTAATATCGCTCTGGTTAACGGCAGACGAACAACATTGTTGTGCGTTTCTAAGCTCATTCCCACGTGGGTCAATGATTTGGACGGCACTAGATCTGACTTCTTTTCGTTTACTAAGAAACCGAGACGTTGGAGCAATAGAAGCAAACTCTGAACATCGTCCTGAAGTGTTAATTTGCTGCTGTAACCCTGAAGAATGTCGTCCAAGTAGGCCGACGTTAGCACAGACGAATGAGCTCGGAAATGAGTCATTACCGAGATCATTATTCGAGTGAAGGTCCAGGGCACTAGGTTCAGACCAGAGCATCATTGCTCGGAACTGAAAACAACTCCTGGGACAGCGAAGTGAAGGTACTTTCTAAACGCAGGATGTACCATGACGTAAAAGTATGCATCCTTGAGATCTATGCTCACAGCATAAACGTTCACTTGAGTGCTCGCTCTGACCAATTGGATGGTCTCCATATAAAAGTTTGGAGCCATGATCAGCTTGTTTATCCAGCTCAGATCTATAACTGGACAAAACGAGCCGTCTGATCTTGGTACCAAGAACAGGTGACTGCAGAAAACTGGAGATTCCTGGTTTTCTACGACGTCTATAGCGTTCTTGTCCAGAAGAGATTGAACTTCTGATAGAAGCGAATCTCTCTTCTGAACGTTTAACGGAAGCTGAGACCAGCGTGGACTTCGAGTTAACGGAGGGTTTTCCTTGAAGGAAAGTTTAGACCTTGGAAATAACCCCTTGCACCCATGGGTCATCCGTAATTGACAACCAATTAGTTAAGAATCTCGACAGCCTTCTGCCCACTGGAATGCAATAGTGGTTTAGACCATCACCTCCTGGCCCTGCGAGGATTGCGGAAGGGGAAACCATGTCCTCCACGACCCACACCTCGCCCCGTCGACCTAGAGGTGTCTGACCGGATATCTCAGCCAGCATTAATTATGACCCCTATGTGAGTCGCTACTCTCCGACAGTCTCCGGAGTAAGACGTAGAGGCTTTCTTAGATCCTCTATAGGAACTTCCTTTGGACGTATTCGCTCCCGAAGTACTTGCCATACTCCTCCCTGTTAAGTCCGACTTTTTCAAAAGTGGAATTAAAAGCAGAGAATCTGAAACTTTCATAGTAATCTGTTTATAGATTGTAGAAAGATTAACGTCGAAGAGAAGTTCTCCTGAGACCGGAGCAACTGGAAGATAGTTTTTTCACCTTACTATCCACTCTTGTGGATGCAGCCAGGGCAGCATCAAGTTTGACTAACTCCATATTGCCACTAAAAGGGCGGAGTTATACGTAGAATATGCTATAGCCCTCGAAAGAACTCTTAAGGAAGTCTAAACATCCTGGAATTCTTTCCCTTCGAGACATAGTGATAACGCTCTGGTAAGGTGATCTGCGTGAGATAATGCATCTAAATTAATTCTATTAGACGAGATTGTCGTCTCCAGTATACTGGAGTTAATAGACATGGACGCCGGCAATGACAATTCCAGGTCTTCAGCCTAGTCGTCCAAACGCAGAGGAACTCTCAGCACGCCTTGTCCTGCCATTTCAAATCTATGTCTAGCATTGATGAAAGGCAGCTGTATAGCACTAGGTGATAAGAAACCAGATTTGCCAGTCTTAAAGGCTAGCTTGAATACAGCGTCATTCAAAAGTTCAAATGTCCGTGACATTTCTGGACTGGGTCGGAAACTCAGGGACAGTGTCCCTAATCCGGTCGAAAAAGTCTGTGTCCAGTGATGCTTTCAGTTTCTTATCAGGTAACACAGCATTTTGGTCCGGAAAAACAACTTCTAAAAGGTGATGCCAGATGAAATCTACGGCCACCTTAAGTTGTTCGGAAAGGGAAAATTTCAGCTGTGCTGATTCCCTTTTACCATCCGCCTGGACCACATAAGAATCTCGGTCGTCCCTTACTGACTGTGCAGGGGAGCGAACCGACCCAGCTTCCTCAGACAGTTTCTTTACTGAAAGAGTTTCTGATAGCTGCTGGGATGCTGCTATGAATTGAGCTATCTGTGATAGCAAGTCTGTCACGGAGGCCTGTGGAGCCGCGGTCTTACGTAATTTAGCCGCAGGAAGCTCCAGGGACGTTAATTCCTGCATACTTCACATATGCGAACGTCCCAACTAGAAAGGCCTCGTGTCTTTGGCTAGCGGATACCGTGACCTGGTCGATGTGGACTCCCTGGTCGGCGAAGCAGGCTGAATATCTGTGGTCACATAGCCAAGGTGCGGTCGTGTGTGCTGACTTGAGGATGAGGAAGCCAATAGACAAGCCGTGTCGGACTGTCTATGCGACAGAGCGTCCCGAGCAGGAGGAGTGGACGTATGCTCCGACTAACGAACGTTACATACAACAACATCCGGGCCCAGAAAGAGTGGGCCTCTCTCGCTCGCAGTCCGGGTAGACCTGGACGAGCTACCCACCGTTCTGACAGGCTTCCTCCGTATTATCCTCGGATCCGTCGTTGCTGGGTGTGCACGTTCAATGTTTATAGTGCTCGCATCACCCAAACTCCTTCCCTGGACTGCAACGGACGAACCCGGCTGCCGAGCCATTCCATGAATGGTCGCTTCACCGGGCGAGCTAGCGGACGACAACGCCGTCGATCCAACTTGGGACCTCTTAGGCAATTGTCGTATTTCCGTGAGCACTTAGCCGCTAGCTCTTCATTAGACTGCAACATCGGAGGCACTCTTCTTGAAGACATCATGGAAACATCACCTTGTTCTTGTTCCTCTGAAAAAGAGACTGAAAAACTAGAGTGACCCTGCAGAGAGAGGACAGGCATGGACCTCTCACCGCTAACAATATACCGTGACACACGTCTCCAACGCTTGTCATCCCAATTGACACACACTGAGCAAGAATTAGAGCGAGTACATTGACTACAAGAAACACAATGAACATGAGAATCAGAGGAAGACTTCCTTGCATTACAATTTGAACAATATTCTTTCATCATGAAAAAATATAAACAGTCATAGTACTCGCACCAACCCTTGAAAACAAAGATACATAACATAATAGAATCCATAACATTTCGAAAAAATAATTCAAAAGAAAAAAAAATTTCGAAAAAATTTCAGAAGAGCCCAAGTTCCCAATGGGAACAATGAGCCCAAATCGATCCCAAAAAAGCCCAAGTGTGGACAAAAATTTTAAAACATATTTAAAAATTAATGTAACACTTACGGACAATATTAATGTATCTGGCTATGAGCAGAACTAAACAGAAGACAAGTAAACACTATCAGAAGTAACTGTTGTCAACGCAAACAAAAGTGTACAAAAACCGGAAACATGACTCCAGGCACTGCAAACATGGCCCAAAATCAGTTACCAATTTAAACACTATCCGATGTAAACAGAGACTTCCAGAGAAGAAACTGCAGTACATCGGATGGTAGATGCAGACCAAAATGCCTAACCACCCAAGGGTGAGGATGTAAGCATAGGGAATAAATAGCTGATACGCCCGTTATTAATTACAAGAGGGAACCACACAATATGAGTATACATGTGTACTTGTCAGGTTACATATACTTGCCACCAAAAAATCATGAAAATTGCTACAAGTCCAACATGTGGAAAATTACCTATATTTTGATGAATAAAGTCCCATAACTCTGGAATGACAAATCGGACAGCGACACAAATTGAAAGGGAGATTCCTTCTATCAACATATACTTGCAACCAAAAAATCATGAAAATTGCTCTAAGCATTTTCAAGTTATTGTTCGACATGTGAAAAATAAAGTCCCATAACTCTGGAATGACTAATCGAACGGCGACACCAACCGAAAGGGAGCTTCCTTCCTTCAACATAAACCACCTACCATAAAATCGTGAAAATCTCTCGAAGCGTTCGAGTTATCGTACGACGTGTAAAAAATCAACAATTTTCTAAGTAATAAAGTCCCATAACTCTGGAATGACTAATCGAATGGCGACACTAAACGAAAGGGAGCTTCCCTCCATCGATATACACCACCTACCCCAAAATCACAAAAATCTCTTAAAGCATTCTCGAGTTATCGTACGACGTGTAAAAAATCAACAATTTTCTAAGTAATAAAGTCCCATAACTCTGGAAAAACTAATCGAACGGCGACGCTAAACAAAAGGGAGCTTCCCTCCATCGATATACACCACCTATCCAAAAATCATGAAAATCTCTCAAAGCGTTCTTGAGTTATCGTATGACATGTGACCGGACGGACAGACGGACAGCGGTATACCATGATACGACCGTTTTTTCAAAACGGGCGTATAAAAACAGAATAATTATTCTGTTACCAAGCCAAAACTCCCAAGAAATTTTAGTAAAAAAAATTACAAAAATTATACCAAAAGCATGGGAGAATAGCAAGGGGGGAATTAAGGAGAGTGAGAGAGGAAACACTGAACAAACTGTGGAAATTTCTTAACAAGAATGTAAACATCAGGCCCATGCCCCGAAATTAGGGAATAAGAAATAATTTCATAAAAAAATTATAAGTTACAGCCCTGAACACATCCTGCCACTGTTTCTTCCTCTCGTCCTTTTATTTCCTCCTTAGATCCACCATGGAAAATTACCTATATTTTGATGAATAAAGTCCCATAACTCTGGAATGACAAATCGGACAGCGACACAAATTGAAAGGGAGATTCCTTCTATCAACATATACTTGCAACCAAAAAATCATGAAAATTGCTCTAAGCATTTTCAAGTTATTGTTTGACATGTGAAAAATAAAGTCCCATAATTCTGGAATGACTAATCGAATGGCGACACCAACCGAAAGGGAGCTTCCTTCCATCAACATAAACCATCTACCAAAAAATCGTGAAAATCTCTCGAAGCGTTCTCGAGTTATCGTACGACGTGTAAAAAATCAACAATTTTCTAAGTAATAAAGTCCCATAACTCTGGAATGACTAATCGAACGGCGACGCTAAATGAAAGGGAGCTTCCCTCCATCGATATACACCACCTACCCAAAAATCATGAAAATCTCTCAAAGCGTTCTTGAGTTATCATACGACATGTGACCGGACGGACAGCGGTATACCATAATACGACCGTTTTTTTCAAAACGGGTGTATAAAAACAGAATAATTATTCTGTTACCAAACCAAAACTCCCAAGAAATTTTAGTAAAAAAAAATTACAAAAATTATACCAAAAGCATGGGAGAATAGCAAGGGAGGAATTAAGGAGAGGGAGAGAGGAAACACTGAACAAACTGTGGAAATTTCTTAACAAGAATGTAGCCCATGCCCCGAAATTAGGGAATATGAAATAATTTCGTAAAAAAATTATAAGTTACAGCCCTGAACACATCCTGCCACTGTTTCTTCCTCTCGTCCTTTTATTTCCTCCTTAGATCCACCATTTCTTTCATAATTATGTGTCTGGCATCATTTAAACTGAGATTTACAAGCACAAATATCAGTGACATGTTACTGATTTTAGGGCCAAACAAAGAATGACTTTTGGCACCAATTTCGAGACCTCCTTGACATTGCGCATGTGCAGTGGATAAAAAGTATGGAGGACCACATAGGACATTGAAATTTTGGATTTTGATGCAAATTTTGGGGATTGGGGGGCAAAATTTGTGTTTGGCCCTAGAATTTAAGGAGTTAGCACCAGCTACGTCTGGGTCATTGGTACAGTATAAAAATACCCATGTTTCAAATCACCTCTGAAAAATAATTTAGCACTAAACCAGTTAATGTCATGTTACATTCACAAGATTAATGTACCATGTATAATATCTACTCTTTTATGAGGTAATAGCTGACTAACTTAAACCCAGTGATTAGGCCCACCCATCCCTATTACTAAGAGTGTTAAAATGGGGGTCCTGAGCCAGTCCTCAAATGGTGTTTCCATTGCATGTCACTTAGAGCAAACAGAAGCACTTTTAGCCTGAGTAATTCTATTATCAAAGGGATACCTCATGCCAAATAACAAATCCCTGTCTCATAAAGTTCAGGAAATATGAGCATTTGAAATTCTTTTCTATTTTTAGCTGTTGGGTCCCATAGGGGCATGTGAAAATGTTTTGAATGAAACAACTACATGTTACCCAACAATGCTGCATACCCAATTTGATTCAAAGCAGCCAGTTGGTTCTAAAATTGAAGACTGAGGCAATGCTATAAATTTTAAATAAAATTGAATCATCATAAATTTTAAAATAAGCTACTTGTCAGTTATCAAACCAATTCAGCCAGTAGTTAACGCAATTTTTTTTTAAGAATTTAAGATTTTGATTCTTATAGGATTAGGGTCTGCCTCAGTTAAGCAAGTATAAAATTATCATCCAAAGATGTGGTGTAGACAAGCCAGAAAATAAGAAGACTGTGATCTGCAATATGAGGACATAAGATGGTGAATTTAGTGATCTACCCTGCACTGCAGGGTAGCATCACTAAATTTACCCTCTGTGAACCTCAATCTAAATCAGGGTCTCAAAACTGAACAGAAAAAACTAAACAGAAAGAGGTATCCAGAGGATAAATTGGTCCACTGTATGGGATAACATCATCAAACTCCCCCCTCTGGTGATGATGCAAAAGTCAGATTGCTTATTTCCAGGCCTGTGTGTAGATAATATAGCTGAAGTCGAGCCTACAGTCATGAAAAAGAACATGACTGAAACAGATTCATGAAAATTATAAATTCAAAGTAATTTGTATATTTTTTATACTTACCAATGGCCCAGACTAGCTGGTGCTAACTCAAAAATATCCAGGGCCAAACACAAATTTTGGCCGCCCCCCCCCCAACCCCCAAAATTTGCATACAAAATGGAAAAAATATGTCCTAACTGATCCTCCATACTTTTGCGAACTGTGCAGTATCCAGGAAGACACCGAAATTGGCGCCAACCATCATTCTTTCTAGAATTTGCCTGTTAAATGTTGTCATCAGCGGGGAGATATGAGTGCCCACTCATGGGAGAGCCATCTCCGTCTGGGCCACTGGTCAGTATAAAAAATACACAAATTACTTTGAATTTATAATTAATATTTTTATACAATAACCAATGGCCCAGACTAGCTGAATCGTAAAAAGGCTGGAGGGCCTAGGACATAGAGGAATATCCAATTACTCAATCACTTCATAAAGGATAGCTCCTACTGGAGAATAGGAGAGAAAGGAATTATATATGTCTTTCTCGAGAAAGCTATAACACCAACAATGTAATTGAGCATTACATAATATATAATTCTCCATTTAATGCTAGCATAACCCATTATGCTAATTCGGTGAAGGGAAGCCAATATATAAAGATAGTCCAGAGAATGAGACTCTTTATACTCATTTAAAAGTGTCCGAGGATTGTATATTAATGCCCGTTTGACACGTGACATATACAAATGCTTCACAGTGAGTTACACTTTAAAAACAATACATAAATGAGACATATTAATTTTGCTTCACACCGATCTACACATTAAAACCATCCCAGCACCAACTTGGGACTACTGACACTGGAGAAGGTCTTCCCTTGCTTTTGACTATAAAGCCAGATGATCATAAGGAACAAAACAATCTGCATACCGGAGCGACCTGTAGAGAGTTTTTCACCTTGTCATCTATTAAAGATGATGATGCAAGGTCTCCGTCACGTCTGATTAACTCAATCAACATTAGCCACTGTAAAGGCGGAGTTATATGTGGTAAACATAATAGCCCTGGGAAAAACTCTAAAAGAGGTACGAACGTCCTCAAATTCCTTTCCGTTGAGACGTTGGGACACAGCTCGTGAAAGGTGATCTGCATAAGACATAGCGTCTAAATTCGCTCTGTTTGAAGTAATGGCCATCTCAATTGTATCCAAGCGAATAGTGAATGATGAAGGCAAGGATATGTCTAGATCCTCAGGCTGCTCAACCAAAGGCAGAGGAACTCTCTGTAATCTTCCCCGACTGTTTTAAATGAATGTGGTCCAATAAACGGTAAATTTTCGGAAGATGATGACAAGAAACTGCCTTTCTTCTTCCCATAGGAAAGTTTGAATATGGTGTCGTCTAAATGGCTGAAGGCCTGCAACACCTGTCTAGACTGAACTGGAAAAGACAGAACCTCCTCCTTTGTCCGGATCAGGGTCTGCATCCAACGATGCCAGCGGTTTCTTCCTAGTAGTCGCAGTATTCTGATTCGCTGGAACGAACTCAGGGTAGTATTGATGAATTAAATCCATCGCAACCATGTGTTGTTCCGAAAGGGAAGGGTAATCCTCCTCCGTATCCCTTTCACTATCCGACTGAATCAGTTGAGATTCACGGTCAGCGGCATCTTGAACGTGCAGATGACTGGACCGACCCAGCACCATCCGACAGCTCAGGTTCTGATACTGCCGTAGGCTGCTATTGCACTTGCTGTGATGCTGCAATGAGCAGTGCAATCTGTGACAGCAAGTCCGCTACGGAAGCCTGAGGAGCAGCGGTCTTCTGTTTCTTGGCTGCCGGCTGCTCCTGGGACAGTGTGTCTGAGACTGCTCTTTTCTCCAGATGACCTGATAAATGAGGCCTCATCTCTTTAGCTACTGGATGGTCTGACTTCTTTGATGATGAGTGGTCCCTTCTCAGCGATGCAGGTTGGATATGTGAAGTCGAGTAGCTAAGGTGCAGTTGTGTGTGCTTTGAAGATGCCGATATAGAAGCCGTAACTGTAGCCGACGCCGGCTGCGAACTGAACGGAACTTCCCGGACGGAAGACGTGGACATATGCTCTGACTGACGCACGTTTCTAATCACCACATCTGGCCCCAGATGTTGTTGGGAAAGAGAGGGGGCTCTCTCGCTTGCGGTCTTTTCAGACCTTGCCAAGCTTCCCAATGAAGTTGCTGGCTTATTCCTCTGTTCCGTCATCGCTGCGTGAGTCTGTTTATGTTTTAAGGTGCTTGCTCTACTTAATCCACACCTCTCGACCGCAGCGGACACACCCGATGTAGGGCCCTGTGAATCGGGAAATTTATGTTCGAATCAAATCTCAAATCGAATCGGGACTGATGTCGATATCGAATCGAATTGGGATAAACTCGAGAAATAACTATAACTGGCATTTTCTTGTGCAGAAATGTCCTGAAAGCACTGCAAGAGATCGTTGACATAACTTGACAACTTGGCGTTGTTTTAATTTTCTTTCTCATTGAATGGCCATGCAGATGTTCACTTGGCCTGACAATAAATTCAAGACATAAATATGGACAGAAATTAAGGTGTTACTGCCCAGAGACATTTGAGACGAACCACTAAATTGAAACATGAGAATTAAAAGCACAAAGGTAATACAAGTGGCACATTAAATCCCATGGGTTGAAGTCAGCTACAGCCGCTAACTTCACGTATGTTAGCGTGGCTAAATACATGTACATTTTATAGGAACCTCATTATTGTAATGTTTGGTTGTTTTTGTATTATCAGGATTCGGGTCTTGTAGATTACAGTCCGTTCTCAACTCAATAACTCAGTATACATCAAAAGCAGCAAAGGCGTTAAACTGTGTTAGTTTCTGCATTAGTTAACTCGAATATTGACGCAGTGCTCATTCACACAAATTGCTTTTACTTCATTCCAACTTCCAAGTACCAACGCCGAACAATGCAAAGAAACTAAAGAGGTTTTCCTCCATCAGTTTTCTAACATAATAATGGGAGTGCTCCAGGCAGCATGCCCCCATTATTGTGTTAGAAGATTCTGTGACCAGGAGTGGGCCTTAGGCCCATAGCTGGATATTTCGGTTGTATAGATGGGGCGTGGACAGGTTACAAGTTAAAACAGCTCCAATTTGCAAAAGTCACAAAACGAACATTTAATTTCCCATTCTAAAAACTCAAAATGTACATGTATAACAGGTACACATAAGAAATTGAAAACTAAAAGGAACAAGTTCACAAATCACAACCTGGGTTCAATTAAAAAGTATAAAACTTTTACAATTGTAATTTCGAAATTGTAAATCTTATGTGCCACAGTAAATGGTAGAAATTGTTTGCTGGTACCCTAAGCAATGTGGACGTTTACCTTTGGGTGAACTGCCTCGTCGCTTAATGTATTATAAATTTATCAAACAATTTTGACCATTTACTGTAGAGAATAAAATTTTCAATTCCAATAATTACAACAGTAGAAGGTTTATATTATATTGTTGGTCCCTGCTGAACGTTGGGACACAGTACAGACCAAAACAATTAGAATCTCAGAACAACAAATCTACGTTCTTCTTAGTCCAGATCAACAAAGATGTGTTCAGATTCGACAAACTTAGTTTTTTGTCAGTGAGAACGTTACCAGCAGTGGAGTTAACACGTTCAGATGAGGTATTAGTGGCTTGAATTTACAGAATAGAGCCTGCAGCTCTTGACAATAATGGGAACTCCGAAGAGGAACTCGACCAAAAATTCAAAGGATCACCATCCTGTGAAAGAAGAGGCCTTGCTGTGTAAGTTTGAATTTCCACATTCAGCTGTTCACGTAGACTTGGGTGTCCTTTACTGCTAGTAATCTGCTGTTCAGCTTGTCTCGCACGAGAAAACATCAACTGCTTCAGACTTGTATTAGAGTCTGATTTTGATATTTTAGGTGGTGTCTCATCTAACTCGGTGGAACTGTCACCCGCGCTCCGCGCTTCGGAGATATCACGCTGACAGATGGTTGGGCCTTCAAGGGTAAGAATTCCTTCAATGAACAACTTTGTATTCTCGAAACACTCAACCGAACTCATGGTATTTTTGAATCGTGGATCTAGCAGAGTTGCAACATGGAGTTCTGGGAGGCTTGGATCAAACCTAGTCGAAATCTGTTTGACAAGCTCTTGTTGGAATTCCTTCACACATTTGGCATCTGTCTTCTGGAGCTGATCCTTTAAAATTGAAATACAAGGAACAATCAATGACAGACTCACACTGCTGTCAGTGCTTAAGATTCCAGTAGCTTCTGCTGGTGGTCTGAGTATGGGAATAGCAAACTTGAGGGTGTCAGCCATTGCTGGAGTTGAACATTGGGGTGAATCCGTTGCACATCGGCATCATGCTTGACACTCAACCAAGGCGAGAGATATGGGTGTTGTGTTAGCTTCAATCCACTCCAATAGTTTGGAGGAGCTATTGAATCTGGTGACAACGTTTAGTGGGTGGGGGAGGGGGGGGGTGGGTGGGTTTGGGGGGGGGGGGGGGTTGTTACTCTCTGCTAGGCCTTGTTCCTTTTGGTGTTTGGGCAAACACTGTAGTCCAACACTAGATGAGTTAAAGAAGTTGGCCATTCTGTGAACCAAGGAAATTAGTTTCTTGATCATTGCCTGCACATCAAGGGCTGCATTAATTGCCAATTGTAACTTATGGGCAGCACACCCAAGCCATCTGAGATCGAGCATTCTAACTGTAGTTGGCATAACAATCGTTGTGTCAGTTGTGGCAAACAATATTTTGCTGCTGACATCTAAATTTCATTCCAGCAGTTGTTCACATATTATATCAGCTGTACATTTGGCAGTATGGTCAGCATCTCTATCCTCAAGGTTTATGATTGACAGACAAGTACTGTGTAATTTCCAGTCAATGGATGCATAATGGATAGTTATGACGAGGTGGTCGGTTTTATTATCAGCTTTCCAATGATCAAATGTTATATTTATTTGATTATTCCCACTTTCTGACTTTATTTTGGCTGTCAACTTTTCATCCAACTCGGTTTTAAGGTCTCCTAATTTCCAGGTTAGTGTAGTTGGGTGGGGTGGGGTGTAGATACCATTGGTAAGAACCATACATAGGTGTCTGAATCCCACACCAGCTGACAGTTCGAATGGTAGGCTGTCGGAGATGATGAATCGAAGTATGGCATTGTCATATTTCTTTCTAACGTTGCTGTTTATTTCGCGACGGGCAAAGGCAAAGGACCCAAGACTTGTTTGAAGGGTTCCTTTTGCAGAGGAAGTAGAACCTCTAGCCGATACACTGCGTGTCTGTGTCACTCCCTTTGATGCCTTCGATTCATTAAACTTTTGTCGCGCTTGCTGATGGAGAGACAAATGTTTTCGTTCCAATTGTACCCAAAGATGTGATGTTGAACCACTTGCCTGTTTTGTTAAACTTGAGTAGCAGGCATTACAAACAAAGCAGTCTTTTTTAGCCTTTTCATCAAACTTCACTGTGAAATATTCTCGTATAACAGAAGAATGAGAAGATGGTTGCTTAACCTGCTTTCTACTGCTAGTGGCCATGATGATCACTATTATCAAGCTTCTAATAAAGTATGAGACTAAACGAACGACAGAGCTGCTGAGCAAACGGGATTCCGCGAATAACTCTCACACGAATTCCTGGAAATCTATAAATAGCGAATTAGCGGTGTGTTGTTTTCTGGAAATCTGAAACTGAAACGACAGAATTTTGCAATGAATTTGACTATTTTCCTGATAGAAACATTAAAACTAGAAGAGCTCGCTCCTTATTTCTACCGATGTCAACAGTGTCGAACACTAATTCGTTTTCCTCAAAGCTTCGTTTGACTAACGAATCGGCAAACTATTCAAGATCGATATATGAATACCAAAGTGATGTCGACATCGAATCGAATACTCGAAGCTTTGCAGGGCCCTAACCCAGAGCCACGGTAACCACGGATGGAGTAACAGCTTCACCGGTCGAGCTAAGTGGCGACAAGGGACTGAAACCACCAGCTAGTGGTTTTTTGCAGTTTAATATTCATGAGCACCTTTGCCGCTAGCTCTGCTTGATCATCTGAATGCAATGACGGCAGCACACTATCTCTAGGTGTCACGTAAACATCACCATGTTCTTGTTCCTCTGAAATAGAAACTGAGAAAGAGACTGACTTTGTGGCAAGAGGACTGGCAATGGCCTCTCGCCGCTAACAATGTAATGCCTGTCATCCCATCCGACACATGTTGAGCAAGAATTAGTGGGAGTACATCGACTGCAAGCAAGGCAACAAGCATGTAAATCAGAGGAAGACTTCCTCGCCTTGCATTTGAGCAACAAGCTTTCATTATGACTCAAAATAAAGTTGACAGTACTCCCACCAACTCCACAATAAATATATGAAACAGATACATAATAAATAACATTCGAAATATGAATCGAAAAATAATTTACAAAAAAAAAAATTTTCAAAAATTTTTTACAGGAGCCCAAGTCCCCAATGGGAACGATGAGCCCAAATGTATCCCGATAGAGCCTAAGTGTAGAAATTTTTTTTTTATTATCCAAAAAATTAATTGCTACACTACCGGAATATTTAATATATCTTACAACAGTCCTACCATGATAATAAATAGGAAACTATATATATTTATAGAGCGTTGCCAATGTAAATAACATCAGAAGAAAAAACGGAAACAAGACTCCAGACACTGAATAAAAAGGCCAGAAGTCCGTAACAGATTTTGAACTATCCGATGTAAAGCAAGATCTTCATTAGAAGAAAAAACAATACATCGGATGTATGATGTATGACCAAAAATGCCTAAACACCCCAAGGGTGAGGACGTAACATGGGGATATACAGAATAAACATTCTGTGTAACACGTCAAACTCCAAAGAAATTTATAAAAAAAATTCAATAAAACATGCCAAAAAGCTTGGGAGTTTAACTGGGGGGAGCTTCAAGGAAGGAAGGATAGGGAAGGAACACTTAACAAACAGTGGAAAAATCATTAGCAAGAATGATGACGTCAGGCCCATGTCCCAAAATTGGGAAACATGAAATAATTTTAGTAAAAATCATAAAGTTACAGCCCTGAACGTTTCAAACCACCAATTCTTCCTTCCATCATCCAAATGTGTCCTTGGATCCACCAAATTCACCACTGATTTGTGCTGGGCATCATTAAAACTGAGATTTAAAAACACAGATGTCAGTTTGTTGTTACTGACAGAAGGGCCAAACAAAGAATGATGGTTGGCGCCAATTTCGGTGTTTTCCTTGATACTCTGCGCATGCGCAGTTTGCAAAAGAATGGAGGACCAGTTAGGACATAATTTTTCGGTTTTGCATACAAATTTTGGGGACTGGGGGGCAAAATTTGTGTTTGGCCCTGGATATTTTTTAGTTAGCACCAGCTAGTCTGGGCCATTGGTTGTTGTATAAAAATAAAACATTTAGTGTTTTTCCATAAGAAAACCTGTTAATTGGTAGAGTCCTAAATAACACAGGCTGTGGCTATAAACATCTACACTCTACTGATCGTGGTTTCATATTGACTCTGGCAAGAATTAAATTTAGTTGTTGACACCCTGCTCAGTTACATTTGATTGGATAGTGCCTTTTGGCACTATCCAGTCAAATGTAACAGAGCAATATATATGCTAAAAGGAAATCTGTGGTCAAGAAAAACGTAGGACTCTACAGTTAAAATGGGGGGAGAGAAGGGGGGGGGGGGGGGGGGCACATGGTACCCATGAAACAATTGATAGCATTTTTTTAGCCTAATTAATTCCCAAACTCTCAAGGGAGCTTCAAGCATATGCCATGAGATGGCAAAATCACCCACCTGCTAAGAAAAAAGTCAATCTAAATGTTTAGGAAAAAAAAAGATCATCTCACAATGTATGCCAATAGCAGGTTTCTTGAAAATCTAACTGCATTTTTTATAGTTAATGCTTTCACAAAGTCATTATCAGACAAACACCAAGTTTTCAACAAAAAGGTGCCTAACTCCTACAAAAGCCACCCAAATTTGGTGTGTTGACAACTTGACCGAGATCTTCTGCAAATGTATACCTATACCAAGTTTCATAAAAACCTGATTTTTTTTTGTTCAGGTTATCGCGTTCACCATGTCATTTTCACACAAACACAAAATTTCAAACAAAAAGGGGCATAACTCCTACAAAAGCCGAAGAAATTTAATGAATTTCGAACTTGCCCAAGATCTTTTCAATATGTATGCCTATAACAAGTTTCATGAAAATCTGATTACAGTTGTTAAAGTTATCTTATTCACAAAATGTGCAGACAAATGCATGGACATGACCCATGTCTATATAATTATCATCTGCCAAACTTTGTTTGGGCAGGGTATAATAACAAGTATCCGTCCTGTGTAGATCATGAGCCATTTGATCTAATCTTATTTTCAGCTTGTGTAGTTCCCATGCAGGTACTGGGAAATTCTCTTGCATTGAATCAAGTAATACATTGGACACATATTCCAATACTAATGCCAGGGTTGTAACTTTATCTAACCACTTTGTCAAAGTAGTTGATCCAAGAAATAGAGAAGCTGACCCTTAATACTCAAAAAAAGGGTTTTGAAATCTCTGACTGAAACTAAATCCCTTATTGAACATCTTTATTGGCTTGCAGTGTCTTCCAAAATAGTATGACATTGTGAGACTTCAAAATTTTACCTTTGCTACTAGGGATTAGTGTTGTGTGGTTTTATTTTTCTTGTTTCAGTTCGATTTCGGTTCGGCTTTTAAAAAAAAAAAACTCAGTTTATAGGTCGATTTTCGCTTTTTTTATAGTAAGACATCTGCAGTTTCGAACAGAAACTATGTAGTGTCAATATTTATTTATTTATTTATTGATGTTTAAGGTCACATATTTATGCACAATGACTAATCATGACCGTGACAGTTTTACGGGTGGAGGAAGCCGGAGTACCTGGAGAGAACCACGAGTAACGATGAGCAGCTGCCAGCTCCCCAACAGCGTAACTCCGCACTGCAGCACAGGCAGGGTTAGATTGGTTAAAGACATGCGACCATCAACGTGCAATACGCCTTAGTACACGGCGTCATCGTGCCCCCATGCAGGCAATGGAGATGAAGTGTCTTACCCAAGGACACAACGTGGGTGATGCAGGTGTGATTCGAACCGAGGACCTCTCGGCTTGCAGCCTGCACCTCTACCTACTGAGCCACCGCGCTCCCAGTGTCAATATAATGCCCATACTGTCATATTTTCAATGATGATTCAATTGGCAGTGACTAGCATTGGCCATTGGTACTAAGTGTATAAATGGCAGGCAAAACACAAAAAAATAAAAGAAAAACAAGAGGCCCATACTGTCATATTTTCAATGGTGATTCAATTGGCAGTGACTAGCATTGGCCATTGGTACTAAGTGTATAAATGGCAGGCAAAACACAAAAAAATAATATTTACCCAACATTTGAACAAGAGGCCCCAAGGGGCCTGAGGGCGCTCACCTGACATGGTAGCCTAAATATCAACCCAGAGAATTGATTTCAACAAGTTGCATCTGCTCCTCCTAAGAAAAGCTTATACCAAATATCCAAAGATTCTGACCAGTGGATCTAGAAAAAAAAGAAGATTTTTAAAGAATATTCCTCATATTGAACTAAGTTATAATTCGGGCTCCCACAGGAAGCCCATATATAAACCCAGGACTTGGCTTTAACAAACTTGAATCTCACCCCCCTAAGGATGCTGCACACCAAATATCAAAACATTCCGACTGCTGGATCAGAAGAAGAAGATTTTTAAATATTGAACTAAGTTACAATTCAAGCTCCCACAGTGAGTCCAAATATGGACCTAGGGACATGGCTTGAACAAACTTGAATCTCACCTACCCCCCCCCCCCCCTCCCCCCCCCCCCCCCCCCCCCCCCCCCAAGCATGGAGCATACCCAATATCAAAAGATTCTGCCTGCTGGATCTGGAGAAGAAGATTTTTGAAGAAATTTGCCTGAAATGCACTAAGTTTGAATTCGAGCTTCTATAGTGAGCCCAAATATGAATCTAGGGAGCTGATTTGAACAAACTTGAATCAGATCCACCCCACAATGTTGCTTACCAAATATCAAAAGATTCTGCCTGCTGAATCTGGAGAAGAAGATTTTTTTAAGAAATTTGCCTAAAATGCACTAAGTTCGAATTCGAGCTTCTATAGTGAGCCCAAATATGCATCCAGGGGGCCGATTTGAACAAACTTGAATCAGATCCACCCCTCAATGTTGCATACCAAATATCAAAAGATTCTGCCTGCTGGATCTGGAGAAGAAGATTTTTTAAGAAATTTGCCTGAAATGTACTAAGTTCAAATTCGAGCTTCTATACTGAGCCCAAATATAAACCCAGGGGGCCGATTTGAACAAACTTGAATCAGATCCATCCCACAATGTTGCATACCAATATCAAAAGATTCTGCCTGCTGGATCTGGAGAAGAAGATTTTTGAAGAAATTTGCCAGAAATGCATTAAGTTCGAATTCGGGCTTCTATAGTGAGCCCAAATATGAATCCAGGGAGCTGAGTTGAACAAACTTGAATCAGATCCACCCCACAATGTTGCATACCAAAAATCAAAAGATTCTGCCTGCTGGATCTGGAGAAGAAGATTTTTTAAGAAATTTGCCTGAAATGCACTAAGTTCGAATTCGAGCTTCTATACTGAGCCCAAATATGAACCCAGGGGGCCGATTTGAACAAACTTAAATCAGATCCACCCCACAATGTGGCATACCAAATATCAAAAGATTCTGCCTGCTGGATCTGGAGAAGAAGATTTTTTAAGAAATTTGCCTGAAATGCACTAAGTTCGAATTCGAGCTTCTATACTGAGCCCAAATATAAACCCAGGGGGCCAATTTGAACAAACTTGAATCAGATCCACCCCACAATGTTGCATACCAAATATCAAAAGATTCTGCCTGCTCGATCCGGAGAAGAAGATTTTTGAAGAAATTGGCCTAAAATGCACTAAGTTCGAATTCAAGCTTCTATAGTGAGCCCAAATATAAACCCAGGGGGCCAATTTGAACAAACTTGAATCAGATCCACCCCACAATGTTGCATACCAAATATCAAAAGATTCTGCCTGCTAGATCTGGAGAAGAAGATTTTTGAAGAAATTTGCCTGAAATGCACTAAGTTCGAATTCAAGCTTCTATACTGAGCCCAAATATAAACCCAGGGGGCCGATTTGAACAAACTTGAATCAGATCCACCCCCACAATGTTGCATGCCAAATATCAAAAGATTCTGCCTGCTCGATCTGGAGAAGAAGATTTTTGAAGAAATTTGCCTGAAATTCAGGCTTCTATACTGAGCCAAATATAAACCCAGGGAGCCGATTTGAACAAACTTGAATCAGATCCACCCCACAATGTTGCATACCAAATATCAAAAGATTCTGCCTGTTGAATCTGGAGAAGAAGATTTTTTAAGAAATTTGCCTGAAATGCACCCTGACTTTCAGTCAGGTGAGCTAAAAATATTGGGCCAGTGGTTTCTTCTGAGAAATTGGTTTTTGTAAAGTTTATGCCGGACGACTGACATCGGACGATGAACGGACGATGGATGGAAAACGATTAGTAAAGCTCACCTTGAGCTTTGCTCAGGTGAGCTAATAAAATGTAACAGTGTTAATAGAAAACAACCACACAGCACTCACCAATTCTAGACACATGCCCGCCCCCCCCCCCCCCCCCCCCCAAGAAATTTGCCTTGAATTCGGGCTTCTATAGTGAGCCCAAATATGAATCCAGGGAGCCGATTTGAACAAACTTGAATCAGATCCACCCCACAATGTGGCATACCAAATATCAAAAGATTCTGCCTGCTGGATCTGGAGAAGAAGATTTTTGAAGAAATTTGCCTGAAATGCACTAAGTTCGAATTCGAGCTTCTATACTGAGCCCAAATATAAACCCAAGGGGCCGATTTGAACAAACTTGAATCAGATCCACCCCACAATGTTGCATACCAAATATCAAAAGATTCTGCCTGCTGGATCTGGAGAAGAAGATTTTTGAAGACATTTGCCTGAAATGCATTAAGTTCGAATTTGGGCTTCTATAGTGAGCCCAAATATGAATCCAGGGGGCCGATTTGAACAAACTTGAATCAGATCCACCCCCACAATGTTGCATGCCAAACATCAAAAGATTCTGCCTGCTGGATCTGGAGAAGAAGATTTTTGAAGTAATTTGCCAGAAATGCACTAAGTTCGAATTCAGGCTTCTACACTGAGCCCAAATATAAACCCAGGGAGCCGATTTGAACAAACTTGAATCAGATCCACCCCACAATGTTGCATACCAAATATCAAAAGATTCTGCCTGCTGGATCTGGAGAAGAAGATTTTTTAAGAAATTTGCCTGAAATGCACTAAGTTCGAAATCGAACTCCTATACTGAGCCCAAATATGAACCCAGGGGGCCGATTTGAACAAACTTGAATCAGATCCACCCTACAATGTTGCATACCAAATATCAAAAGATTCTGCCTGCTGGATCTGGAGAAGAGGATTTTTTAATGTGTTTTCCATTGCCTACAGTGTTAAAAAGTGCTGACTCAGCACTTTTTCAAAGTCCTGAAAAAAGTTCCTTGTGATCAAACCGATAGGGATTTTTTTTAACCATTCTATTTTACTGGATAAACGTAAGCTTTATACAAAATAAGAATTCTCTGTGCCGTGTAGTTTTGGAGATATGGCAGTTTTAAGGTTTTTCCTATTTTTAGCTCCCGAGCTTCCCACGGGGCAATGAGAAAATTTTTTTTGCATCAATCAACTACTTATGACCCATTATCACCTCATATCAAATTTGGTTCAAATCAACCTCACGGTTCTGAAAATAGAAATTTTAAGCGTGGCCAAAATTTTTGCCCCTTCCATAACGAAGGCAAATAATGCCTGACAAACTTCTCTTGAACAAACTTGATTCTAAACCTCAAAAGGACTCTGTATACCACATATCAAGTCTCTGCTACTGGTGGTTCATTAGAAGAAGATTTTCAAAAAATTTGGCCATTTTTTCCCCACACCTCTGCTCAATATGAGCCGAAACCTATTTTGGATAAAAATCAAAATGCCCCTATATAACCACTACTTACATGAAATTTAATTAAAATGTGGCCAGTGGTTTAGGAGAAAGAGGCTCAAACACCACCTTCACGCAGGACGACGGACGACGGACGATAGACGACAGACGATGGACGAAGAGTGATAAGAAAAGCTCACCCTGACATTCAGTCAGGTGAGCTAAAAATATTGGGCCAGTGGTTTCTTCGGAGAAGTTGGTTTTGTAAAGTTTACGGCGGACGACGGACATCGGACGACGGATGGACGGAAAGTGATTAGTAAAGCTCACGTTGAGCGTCGCTCAGGTGAGCTAATAAAATGTAACAGTGTTCGTAGAAAACCATCACACAGCACTCACCAATTCTAGGCACATGTCCCCCCCCCCCCCCCCCCCCCTCCACCACAACTCTGGTCTTTAAGTTCAGGTGTAAGAGAGTCTATGATGAATTGATATTAATACATGGGTGCAAAAAGAGCCAATTCACAATTTCTCAGGGCTCTATTCAGTGTTCACTCCTGGGTGGGGCCTGGGCAGACTAGTGAGCCCAGTGACCCTACCAGGCATTGCAAGTAATACCAAGCATTGACATGTGGGTCACCCAGACACCCATCCTAAGATATCTGACAATGAACTGGAGTATGGACTCTTGTCAGTCCCCCCCCCCCCCCCCCACCCCCCCACACTCGCAGTGTTGGCTAGTGCCACCACCCGCCCTAGTAAGATAATCAGCAATAATTTCATGTCAGTCTGGAATGGGAAAGTCGTATTGTGTGTAGCTGGGTGGGCTTCAAAACGAACCACTTTACCAAATACCTATTGTCTATCTACTGTGACCCCTTTAGACCCAGAATGTGGCGTGCATTGACGACACTGTCATTTCCTGACCAAGCTTGATATTTCAGACGTTGTTAGTGCAAACTGAACAATGAAAACATCTCTTCCTGACGTTTTAGGAAAAAAAAATGAAACTGTACTCATTTATCAATTACACGGTTTTGGTTTTACAGCAAAACCGAAACCGACTTATAAAATCGGTAAACCGCACAACACTACTTGGGGTATATTTATTAACATGTTTTTGGGACAAAGCTTGATTAAAATAGTGTTTATTTCTTACAGTTGTTTTGTAAACATCCAGTTTGCTCTGTTCTGCCCAAAATGAAAAATTCATAGTAATTTGTATATTTTTATACTTATCATCAATGGCCCAGACATAGCTGGTGCTAACTCTAAAATATCTAGGGTCAAACACAAATTTTGCACCCCAATCCCCAAAATTTGCATGCAAAACCGAAAATTAAGAGTCCTAACTGGTCTTACATACATTTACCCTCTGCGCATGCGCAGACATCAGGAAGTGACTGGAATTGGCGCCAACACCATTCGTTGTAAAAGAGAGTATAACATAATAATTCAGCGGGGAGGTATGAGTGCCCACTCATGGGAGGGTCCTTCCTGTCTGAGCATTAATAAGTATAAAAATATATAAATTACTATGAATTTGTCATATTTTTACACAGTATACCAATGGTCCAGACATAGCTGAATTGTAAATAGGTGGAGGGCCTAAGACTTCTGAAATAATTCCAACCCTGCAATCCATGATGAAAGAACTTAGAATAGTTAGGAATTACATGTATGTCTCTCTATACAGTAATAGAGGAGACATATTCTAAACAAGGAGCCCAATTAAGTAATTCCTTATTGCAAGTATGAAGACAAGTTCCTAATTTTCCAAGGCCAGTCCGGACTAAGCCCCAAAAATTAGGATGGCATATCTGAGAAAAAGAGAAAATCTCCCACAAACATACCCCTTACAATAACATTTCAGCTGTATGCAGGATATAAATAGGAATAAAACCAGCATCCTTCGGAGATACATATTTTTAAAGCAAGATTATGGGTAAAAACACCCCCCCCCCCCACTTTTTTGAAGAAATCTTCAAAAGAAAAAAGGGGAGAGCTCTGGAAACAATAAGAGCGGTACCCAAAAACAATATAATTAATCGTCGAACAGGCACTCAGGATTCAAGATTATTAAATGGTGCTTAACATTACTTCAGAAGTTATGGCTATAGCGATGATCCTTGTAATTAATATTGCACACTAAATAGCATACACTGCAGACAACATACACAGATACGTCGAAAACCGGTGATACATAAAAATATAACATACACATATCTAATCAAGCCACACTGAATGATTCCTGAAGAGAAAACACACTTCCTACATAATCCATAGGCGGCCACTGTACAATAAATTCCAGTAACAACTCTCTCCAACGTGATTAATGCAATATCTATGATCGTAAAAGCACATGTAATATGAGTACAAAACAAAATAAAAAATTGGAGAAATGTACATAGGTATGATTAACAGGCTCCTACACGGACTGCCCCCAAAATAGTTTATTATTTCAAGGCACACCAAAAATACAATAAAGCGTTAGCCTAATAATAATAATGCGCAAGCGCATATATATTTAGCATGTAATCATCTGAATACCAGTTAACTGGTTATGCAGCCTGCGAGGTACTCGAGTAGCAATTTAATTGTGATGATTTATAAATAAACGCTTGTATATAACAAATCAACCACTCAGCTAAAAAGTGGATGAGCCCATGAGGTCTCCACAGAACACGACATAAATGCATAAAATGCATGTATTGGATTAATGAAGCTTGCAGGAAGAGAACTACGTCTTTCCCGGTAATTACCTATAACACATAAGGAAGTGTCTGAGTGTGGGGGGGGGGGGAAATTGGAAGTCATAACGAAATCTCCTCACCCGCATTATTCAATCGTACCTGTGTCAGTTAATAGAAAAATATAGGAACTGCAATGGTTCTCTCACGGTGGGGGGAATTCGAAGTCGTAACGAAATCCCCTCACCCATGGTTCCCTGACGTCTAATCGACTCCATATGCCACTATGGAAAGAGAGGAATGTGAAGAATAAAATTTCCCCCGAAAGAAGACCCTCTTATGGAGAAAGCTTCTGGGGAGCGTCACATAACAGACATTTGAGAATATTGATCCAAGATTTCTGTGACAACAGAAGTGCTACCAGTAGGATTCACTGTTTAAACTTAGACGTAAGCTAGTGAATCAAATGAATAGGAGGATACACATATCCTATTATTCTTCCCCATGAATTTGCAGAGCGTCTACTGTCTGTGCTCAATAACATGGGCATGGCGACACAAATGACGGTTGCAAAGCAAAGAATCATGGGGTGATCCCACTGGTAGCAAAACTGTACAATAAACGCATGTTGAGCATCCATACATATGAAACAGGTGACCTTTCCAAGAAGCGAGTCTGCTAGTACGTTCAGACGACCCGGTATATGACGGATAGAGAGATCAACATTAAAATGATTCTCCGTTAGGTATTATAACAAAAGTGAATGGGTGCCGCCCTGGTTCCTGATGTACGCTACCACTGTTGAGTTGTCCAACAATCTCTGAACAAGCGTGAACGCATTGATGTAGCGCTAACAAAATTAACATCATTCTTGATGATTATGTGTTTCTGCAGGAACCGAGGGTCTCAGACCCCTGCATTTATAGTCTGTAGGACACAGGGTCGTGCCCCAAACTATTGACTCATACCCGTCATAATCGTGAAAGCCACATCTGGCAGTTGCAGCGGAACTAATGAGTTAACCACTGAAAATCTGCCTCAATATTGTCCCATTTGTTTACTATATCCGTTAAAACAATACTGGTCCTGAGCAAATTCGTTGTCACACTCCAGTTCTGTGTAAGAATAACTGGAGGGGATGTGTGCGAACACGACCCATATAAACAAGATGCGTAGCCGCTCAGCACATTCCCGTCAGTCGCATAAAATTAATTCGTTCTGGATAATAGCAGACAAACCAGATTTGTTATGAGACATTACCAAGTTAATAGTCGAGTGACAGCGCAGGGCGCTATCTTCAGACCAAAGCTATCCTTAGATCTATGCTTATAGCATAGTCAATCACTCGAACACTCATTTTAACCGACTAAATGATAACCATAAATAAACTTTTGGAGCTTTGATAAACTTGTTATCGAGCTCCATTCTATTATCTGTCGGAACAAGCTCTCTGGCTTCGGTATGAGTAACAGGTGACTACAGAATTCTAGAGAATCTTAATTCTCGACGACCTCTATTACCATCATTGTCAAGAGAACCTTTACCTCCAATAGGAGAGACTCTTATGCAAGGATTAGACAGAAGCACTGTCCATCAGACATTAATGTAGTTGTGGTTCTCTCGGAAAGATAGCTGCAGGCCTTCTGAAACCACACTTCTCTCCTACTGGTCTTCCGTAATAGTTATTCAGATTGATGCTAATCTTGATAACCATGCGTCAACAGCAAAACAACAGAGCTCCTAACTCACATCTGTAGCACATGGGAGGCCTACGGAAGGAGGAACTGCATCCCATTCGCGAAGAGCCTTGACCCAGCAGTTTAGGGGCATCTTACAGGAAGTCTCGATCAGACATAAGCCCCATATCTGAGTCGCTATATGACGATCCCTAGAGTAATTATAGGAGGGTTAACTATACCCTCACGAGGAGTCCTTACGGGCGACATTCTGTCTAGAACGTCCTCCCTTACTCCTTTCTGCTATTGTGGGTCAATTATACGTCGACATAAGGAGCAGAGTATTGATGCTTTCTTAGTGTCCGGAAACAAGAGCGACTCTAAGAGAGTTTTTCACTTTGTCATATATTAAGGATGGCGATGCAAAGGCTCCGTCTCCAAATTAGCAACTTGTTAAGTCAGATTTATACGTGATAAATATATAGCCCTGGAAAGGCCTCTAAATGAGGTACAAACATCCTCCAATTCCTTTCCGTAGAGACGTTGCGTCACAGTTCTTTAAGGTGATCTGCATAATACAATGAGTCTAAATTCGCTCTGAATGAATAAATGCCGTCTCAATTGTGACCAGCGAATAATGAATGATGAAGGTAAGGCCATAGCTAGGTCCTTAGCCTACTCATTCAAATGCAGAGGAACTCTCAATACATCTTCCCTGTTTTCCGACCAGCGGAACTACGGAAGATGATGACACGAAACCGCCTTACTTCTTTCCATTGGATGAGGAGTCATCTAAAAGGCTAAAAGCCTGCGACACCTGTCTATACTTAACCCTTTACCTAACATGAAAAGCAGACGACACTTCCAAAAAAAATTCTTGAATAACTAATTTTTTTCATTTTTTGTCTCAAAAACATAGGTTATGACCCCTCGTTGGAACGAGCTCGACGAGCTCGTTCCAACGAGGGGTCATAACCTATGTTTTTGAGACAAAAAATGAAAATATTTTGAAAATTAATTGGCGATTTTTGAGAAAATCGCTGGCCGGTTTTGGCCGTTACGTTGGGTAAAGGGTTAACTGGAAAAGACATTTCCCTTTCTTTTTCCGGATAATTTTAGCGTGCAACAATGCTAGCGGTTTCTTGTAAATAGACGCAGCATTCTGATTTGTTGGAACAAATTCAGGGTAGTGTTGATGGAATAAATCCTCTCAACCCTGTATTGTTCTGAATGTGGAGGGTAAATCCCCTCCATATCCCTTCATCATTCGTCTGAATCAGTTGAAATCACAGTCAGTGGCATCTGAATGTGCAGATAACTGGACCGACCCATCACCATGCGACAGCTAAGGTTCTGAGACTGCCATCGATTGCTACTGCACTTGCCGGGATACTGTGAGGAGCTGCGCATCTGCGTCAGTAAAACTGTAATGGAGGCCTGAGGAGCAGCAGTCTTCTGGACAGTGTGTCCGAGATGGAACTCTCTCCGGCCATCCCGATATATGAGGCCTCATCTTAGCTACTGAATAGTTCTACTTTCGAGCTGTCGCAGCATTCTGATTCTCGGGAACAAACTCAGGGAAGTATCGATGCATAAGCGCTATCGCCACTCTCTTGTTCCAAAAGGGAAGGGTAATTCTCCTCCAAATCCCTTTCATCCTTCAACTGAATCAGATTATACTGTCACGCGCAGATGACTGGACCGACCCAGCACCTTCCGACAGCTCAAGTTCTGAGACTGCTGCCGTCTGCTTCTGCATTTGCTGGGATGCTGCGATGAGCTGTGCAATCTGCGACAGCAAGTCCATTACGGTGGCCTATGGAGCAGCGGTCTTCTGTTGCATGGCCGCTGGCTGCTCCTGGGACAGTGTGTCTGAGATGGCTCTTTTCTGCGGATGTCCCTATAAATGAGGCCTCGTCTCCTTGGCTACTATATGGTGTGACTTCTCTGACGAAGAGTGACTTTTTTGGGGATGAAGTCTGGATACCAGAAGTCACGTAGCTAAGGTGCAGTCGTGTGTGCTTGGTAGACGTTGAAGACGCCGTAATTATAGCCGATCCTGGCTGTAAACTGAATGGAGCATCCCAGACGGGAGACATGGACGTATGCTCCGATTGACGCAAGTTCCGATCCATAACATCTGGCCCCAGATGATATAATAAAAGAGAGGGGGGGGGGGGGGGGCTCTCTCGCTCGCGGTCCTTCAGACCTCGCCAAGCTTCTTGCTGAACTTGCCGGCTTCTTCCTTTCTGTCGTTGCAGGGTGAGCCTTATACTGATATTATATTATAGTGCTCGCTTTCCCCTTTCTATTCTCCTTGACCGCAATGGACACACCCGGCGTCACGGTACCCTCAGGCAGTGTACTGCTTCACCGGTCGAGCTAGCTGGTGACAGGGATTTGAAACCACACTGTGGTTTATTGCCCTGTCTAATATTCATGAGCACTTTTGCCGCTAACTCTGATTGACTACTTAATGCGACAACGGAAGCACACTATCTGACGGCGTCACGCAAACATCACCATTTTCTTGTTCCTCTGTAAAAAGAAACTAATAAACTAGAGCGACCTTTGGTAGAGAGGACCGGTGGCAGCCTCTCATCACGAGAGGACCGGCAGTGGTCCCTCGCTAACAACGTACTGTGACACCCATCAGCAAGTTTGTCATCCCATGCCACACATATGAGCAAGAATTAGTAGAAGTACATCGACTACAAGCAAGGCAACCTACATGAAAATAAGAGGAAAGACTTCCTCGTCTTGCTTAAAGAGCAATATGCTTACATAAAGAAGCAGACTAAGTCGATCATACTCCCACCAATTCCACATTAAATACAAATAAAAACATACATAACAAAAACATTCAAAATATAAATCGAAAAATAGTTTAAACAAAAAAATATTTCGAAAAATGTTGACAAGAGTCCATGTTCCCAAAGGGAACGAAGTGCCCAAATGTATCCTAAAAGAGCCCAAGTGTAGACAAAATTAATTTTTTCCTCCCAAAAGTTAAAAAATTTATAGTAACTTACATATTTTTTATACTTACCAATGACCCAGACATAGCTGGTGCTAACTCTTAAAATATAGGGCCAAACACAAATTTTGCCCCCCAATCCCCAAATTTTGCATCTAAAACCAAAGAAAACATGTCCTGAATGGCCCTCCACACTTCACCTCTACTGCGCATGCGCAGTGTCAAGGACGTTCTGAAATTGGCGCCATTAATCATTCTTATAACCAGTGCCTGGTAAGCGCTATGTACTCAGCGGGGAGGTATGAGTTCCCAACTCCTGGGAGGGCCATCCCCATCTGGGTCATTGGTAAGTATAAAAAATATATAAATTACTATAAATTTTTTAACATTTTTATACTGTACCAATGACCCAGACATAGCTGAATAGTAAAAAGGCTGGAGGGCCTAGAACATAGAGCAAGTTGGAATACGCTCAATTATATAAAATAGAGTCATCCCCTCTAGGGAAAAAGAAGTATTAGGCCTTACATGTATCTTTCTTATTTATGATAAATTAGAAAGATACAACACCTTCCAAAATTGAGCATCATACATCCATGTACTCTATTAATATCTAGTATAATCCTTATACTAATAATTTTTAAAGTAAGCCAATAAATAAAGAAAGTCTAGAGAATAGAGACTCTTTATACTCCTAAAAGTGTCTGAGGAATGTATAATAACGTCCGTATGACACGTGCTATATTCAAAAGCTATACTTTAAAAACTAAGACCTGAATGAATTTTTAAAACATAAACTTCTCACTAAAAAGCCATCCCAGTAACAGCTCAGAATTACTAACTCCGGAGGAGGTATCCCCTTGTTTTCATAGTAAAACAGGTGACCCAAGGGAAGTCCCTCCCCCCCCCCCCCTTTTTCTTGCCCTGGGTCAAATAGCCCAGAGCGAAGAGGGCAGCAGAACGGAGTCACTGCCGAAACAGAAAGCCTACCTAGCTATAGTAGCAACTGTTAAGTGAATGACATTCTGAGCAGTAGATAATAGACCTAACAATAGAGGCCTCCAGAAATGGACTCGATATTTCTGAGATAAAAATACATGAATGTGGATGGCTGAGCGCAATGAGCAGCCTTCAAAAATCTATAATAGCGACACTATTAATGTAAGCCCAAGATGTAGAAAAAACTCTTACTTCATGAGCCGAAATCTCAAGCACAACTGCTGAGTCAATGATATACCATAAGCAGTACCGATAGTTAATTGAATCCATTAGCAATAGAATGGAGCGTAACGTCCTTCTATTAGGCATCAAAGACAGAAGAAGCTTACGTCCGTAGTAATAAACAGATATCTGTTTATAAATACGTAAAATTTAACCGGACAGAGTAAAGGCCTATGCCCGTACGAAGATGGAAGGACCTTAATAACAATAGGTTCCAGATATTTATTAGGAGCCTGACTCTTAACCAAAAATTCAACCTAAATAGTAAAGTAAATAGTGATTCCGAAACTACGAAAGTGAGAATCATCCACCGATAGTGCATGAAGCTCACTGACTCTTCAGTAAAAGAGAAGCCAACAGAATTACTGTCTAAAAGGTCAGAATTTGAAAACTACTGTTTCCAGAGGCTCAAATGATTACTTAGCTAAAAAAGAATTGAAGTTAAATTCCATATAGAAATTTAATCTAATGATTCTAAGTCTATTTATCGAAAAGTTACTAACTGACTTAGATAAAGAGACATAAGACTCAATTGTAAACTATCATAGAGTGCATAGGTATGAGATAACATAGACCTATAACCTTAAAAGTAACAGGCTGCAGTAGATCTTGTCAAACAAGTATACTAGAAAGTTGCAATGACTAGTATGGAGGGATCAACAATATCAACATAGTGATCCCTACACCAACGACGGAAGAGCCTCCACTTTGGCCGCATAGTATAGCGAAGAAGAGGTTCTCCTACAATAAAAAATCGCGTCCAAAGCTCGTCCAGTACAATGCTTACAATGCAATAAGGACCACACAACGGAATACGTGAAGGTTGAGACCTTGCGGGTTGTGATGAAGATGACACGATTTTCCCCAGCGAAAGAAGATCCTTTAATAGAGGAAGTTTTCGCGTTAAGTCCCACAGTAGACATCCAAGTAAATTTACCCACGGTCTCTGTGAAGACAGAGATGCTATCAACAGAAATGTATTGTGGTTGTTTATCTTGGCAATACTTGCTGAAACAACAACACAGGAGGATACACATATCTTATCATTCCGTCCTATTAGATCAATAGAGCGTTAACAACATAAGCTCAGAGATCCGGACATGCAAACACATACGTCTGCAATTGATTAGCAAGTTGTGTCGTAAAAAATTATCATTGGGCGCTCCCATTGATAGCAAATCTGATTGAATACTTGTTTGTTGAGAGTCCATTCTGACAGCAACAAGCGACCCATACGTGAAAGGGAGTCCGCTAATACAATCAGACGACCCGGAATATGACGGACCGAAGCAGAACTTGGTGTACTATAACAAACGGAAGGATTCTTTCCGTTAAATTGAATAATGGAATCGAATGAGTGCCTCCCTGGTTCCAGAGATACGCAACCACTGGCACTTCGAATCCGTTGGGATCAATATTGTACCCCAACCCGTTTGACTGGCAACCGTCATAATTATAAAACTTGGATCCGGCAACTGCAGTGGCACTCTCTGAGTCAACCACTGAATGTTTGCCCCAGTCTGAATCTCTTGCTACACTTGATAGACAAGAGAACGTGTATATCGAGCAATTCATGGATTGCTGAAAAGTTGCCGTCGAAGAGAAGCTTCTCCGAGACCGAAGCGACTCTGAGAGAGTTCTTCACCTTACTATCCATGCGCGTGGATGTAGCTAGGGCTGCGTCACGTCTAACCAACTCCAGGTTGCCACTGAAGGGCGGAGTTATACGTGGAAAAACTACTGCCCTTGAAAGAAATCACATTGAGGATCATATCCCAGAATTCTTTCTCTTGAAGACGTAATGATAACGCCTCAGTAAGGTGGACTACGTATGATAAAGCGTCTAAGTTAAGTCTATTAGACATCATTGTCGTTTCCAATAAAAGGCATAGACGGCGAAAAAGATAAATTCCAGTCTTTAACCCTGCCGTCTAGACGCATATGAACTCTCAGTATGCCCTGTTCTGCCAAAATAAATTATTCCTAGGAATGATAAAAGGCAGAATAGAGCATTGCGGACAAGAAACTAAACTATCATGCTTGGTAGCAGGCTTATATATATATATAGCGTTGAAAAATAATACAAATGTTCTAATGACATTATTGGACTGTGTCGGTAAGTCAGGGACAATGTCCCTGAACCGATCCAAAATTCCGTGTCCAATGACGCTATAAGTCTCTTATCCAACATCACAGCAATGTAGTCCGAAGGAACAACCTCTGGAAGATAATGCCGGAAGAAATGTATGGCAACTTCCGTTGTTCTGAAAGGGAAAGCTCGAAATTGTCCGAATCCCTTTCGCCATCCTGTCGGACCCTATAAAGCGTTCGGTCGTCCGAACCTGATGCAACAGCGGAGCGCACCGACCCAGCGCCGTCGGATAATTCCTGATCCGACCGAGAATCTGTCGATTGCTGGGATGCTGCGATAAACTGTGCTAACTTGGATAGCACGTCCGTCACTGAGGCCTGTGGAGAAGCGGTCTTACGATGCATTGCCGCTGGAAGCTCCGTGATCGTTACCCCGTGCATACTTCTATTATGCGAGCGAACGGAGTGTATAGGCCTCGTGTCCCTTGGCTACCGGATGGTGTGACCTGTTCGCCGTGGAATCACTGAATGACGAAACTGGTCGGATACTCGAGGTCACGTAGCCAATGTGCGGTCGTGTGCGCTGCTGTGAGGATGAGGAAGCATTATCGACAGTCTCTCGGACTGTCAATATAACGGAGCGTCCCAAGCGACGGACATATGCTCCGAATGCGAAATATCTGAAGCACAACATGCGGTCCCCTATGTTGTTGTACGAGAGAGGGACCTCTCTCGCTCACAGCCCGGACGGACTTGGACGAGCCAGGAACCGGACTAACAGGCTTCCTCCGATCTGTCCTCAATCCGTCATCACTGGGTGAGTACTAAAGTTATTATAGTGCTCGCATCACCCAAATCTCCTTCCTAGACCGCAACGGACGAACCCGGCTGCCGAACCATTCGATGAATGGACGCTACACCAGGTGAGCTAGCGAATGTCCCTCCGCCGATCCTACAAGGGACCTCTTAGGCGATAGACATATTCCATGAGCACTTATTGCCGCTAGCTCTTCATTAACTATGACGACAGAGGCACACTTTGAAAGACATCTCCGTAACTTTGCGAACAAGAAACCAGAAATGCTTGGTAATAGCAAGCATATAATAATATATATAGCGTCGTTCAATAATTCGAAAGATTGTGTGACATTATTGGACTATGTCGGAACTGAGGGACGATGTCCCTGAACCGAACCAAAAATTTCTAAGTCCACCGACGCTATCAGTTTCTTATCCGGCATCGCAGCATTCTGGTCCGACGAAAGAACCTGTAGAAGATAAAGTCAGATGACATACACAACAGCATATGTTGTTCCGAAAGGGAAAACTTGAAATCCTCCGAATCCCTTTCGGCATCCCGTCGGACCGGATGAAATTTTCGGACGTCCGTACCTGCTTGCACGGAGCGTCCCGACCCAGCATCATCGGATAATACATGATGCGACAGA
This sequence comes from Pictodentalium vernedei, assembly GCA_031216915.1. Taxonomy (NCBI): domain Eukaryota; kingdom Metazoa; phylum Mollusca; class Scaphopoda; order Dentaliida; family Dentaliidae; genus Pictodentalium; species Pictodentalium vernedei. The sequence goes on along the minus strand of CM062296.1, from coordinate 324,396,428 downwards.
TTCAGTCGTTGCTGGGATGCTGCGATAAGCTGTGCTATTTGGGATAGCACGTCCGTCACCGAGGCCTGTGCAGTAGCGGTCTTACGATGCATTGTCGCCGGAAGCTCCGTGTACGTTGACTCCCGCACACTTTCTTATGCGAACGTCCGGAGTCTGCAGGCCTCGTGTCCCTGGCTACCGGATGGTGTGACCTGGTCGCCGATGATTCTCTGATTGGCGAAGCTGACTGGATATCCGAGGTCACATAGCCAAGAGCGGTCGTGTGCACTACCATGAGAATGAGGAAGCCTTATTGACAGTCTCTCCGGACTGACTATATGTCGGAGCGTCCCGAGCGGCGGACGTATGCTCCGAATGCGAAACATTTTGTACCACAACATCTGGGGCCAGATGTTGTTGTACGAGAGAGGGGCCTCTCTCGCTCGCCGTCCGGATGGACCTGGACGAGCTAGGAACCGGACTAAAAGGCTTCCACCATTCTCCCTCTAATCCGCCGTCACTGGGTGTGCATTTGGTTGATTTATAGTGCTCGTATCACCCCAAAACTCCTTCTAGACTGCAACGGACGAACCTGGCTGCCGAACCATTCGATGAATGGACGCTACACCGGGCGAGCTAGCGGACGTCAAAGGCCGTCGAAACTACTAGGGTCCTCTTAGGCAATTGGCGTATTTACATGAGCACTTTTCCGCTAGCTCTTCATTAATTGTGACGACGGAGGCACCCTTTTGGAAGACATCGCGGATACATCACCCTAATCTTGATCGTCTGAAATAGAAATTGATAAAGTAGAGTGACCCTGCGGCGAAAGGATCGGAATGTCCAATTCCCCACTAACATACCGTGACACACGCTTCCCATGTTGTCATCGAAATTATCACATATAGAACAGGAGTTAGTGCGAGTACACTGACTACATATACAATGATTATAAAAGTCAGAGGAAGATTTCCTCTTATTACAATTGACCAAAATCCTTTCAATGTGAAAAGAAAACAAAGTCCTAGTACTCGCACCAACCCCTGACAATCAAAATACATAATAATATGATCCATTAACATAGAAAAAATAATTGAAATCAAAAAATTTTGAAAAAATATTTTTTCAGAACAGCCCAAGTTTCTGAAAAGTAACGTTGAGCCCCAATGGATCCCAAGCCTAAGTGTGGACAAAAATTTTAAAAATATTTTAAACAATTTATGCAACACTTACGAACAATAATAATGTATCTAGTTATGATTAAATTAACATCAAGATATTATTTTCAAGAAATCCCCCCTCACACAGAGGGCTGTTGTAAATGTAAACAATAAGTGTAAAAACACTAGAATAAGACTCCAGGCACCCTGGCCCGAAATCAGTTACCAATAATACACTATCTGATGCAAAACACAGACTTCCAGGGAAGAAACTGTAGAACATCAGATGGTAGATGCAGAACACTACGCCTAACCACCCGTAGATGAAGACGTAAACATGGGGAAAAGAACAGAATTCATTCTGTTATTCAGTTAAAACTCCCAAGAAATTTTAGTAATAAAATTACAGAAAATATGCCAAAAGCATGGGAGAATAGCAAGAGGGGACTTAAAGGAAAGGGAGAGAGGAAAACACTGAACAAACAGTGTAACTTGATAACAAGAATGACAACAAAATGGCTGTTGCCTCGAAAATAGGTAACTTAACATAATTTCATTAAAAAATTTTAAGTTACAGCCCTGATAATTTTCTGTCACACATTTTTCCTCTCCTCCTTCTATATCCTCCTTAGAATCACCATTTCTCTAATATTTATGTGTCTGGCATCATTTAAACTGAGATTTACAAGCACAAAGATCAGTCAGATGTTAACTGATGAAGGGCCAAACTAAGAATGATTAATGGCGCCAATTTCGGAACGTCCTTGACACTGCACATGCGCAGTAGAGGTGAAGTGTGGAGGGCCATTCAGGACATGTTTTCTTTGGTTTTAGATGCAAATTTTGGGGATTGGGGGGAAAAATTTGTGTTTGGCCCTATATTTTAAGAGTTAGCACCAGCTATGTCTGGGTCATTGGTACAGTATAAAAATATAAACTGCCACACTACGGGACTGTATAATGTACCTTACAACAGACCTACCGTATCAAAAATAGGAACCTACACATAAATAACAAATGTTGCTAATGAAAACAACGTCAGACTGAAAACCAGAAACGAGACAACAGGCAACACGGCCTGAAGTCAGTAATAGATTTTTGAACTATCCGATGTAAGGCAAGATCTTCATCAGAAGAAAAAACGATACATTGGATGTATGATGCATGACTAAATATGCCTAAACACCCTAAGGGTGAGGATGTAACTCTGGGGATATACAAAAAAACGTTCTGTATAACATGTTAAACTCCCAAGAAATTTTATATAAAAAATTTCCAAAAAACAAGCCAAAAAGCTTGGGAGTTTAACTGGGGGGATCAAGGGAGGTTAGGGAAGGAATACTTAACCAACAGTGGAAAAATCATCATCAACAATGATGACGTCAGGCCCATTTTCCAAAATTAGGGAACATGAACTAATTTTTATAAATAATATAAAATTACAGCCCTGAACGTTTTCAAACCACCATTTCTTCCTTCATCCAGTTGTGTCTTTGGATCCACCAATTTAACCATTGATTTGTGTCTGGCATCATTATTAATTGAGATTTAAAAAGCACAAAAGTCAGTTTGTTGTTATCTGACAAGGGCCAAACAAAGAATGGTGTTTGAGCCAATTCCGGTCACTTCCTGACGTCTGTGCATGTGCAGAGGGTAAATGTATGGAGGACCAGTTAGGACTTCTAATTTTCGGTTTTGCATGCAAATTTTGGGGATTGGGGGGCAAAATTTGTGTTTGGCCCAAGATACTTAAGAGTTAGCACCAGCTATGTCTGGGCCATTGGTATACTGTGTAAAAATATTACACATGTTATGCAGCCAGCATTCATTTTTTAAAATGGCACATAAATACAACAAACAAACAAAATAAAAGCCTCCCTCCCTCTTTGAAATATGAATGAAAGTGTCAATGACACTGCAGCTCAACCTGTCCATGAAGGGAATAAATTAAATAGAAAGATCCAGTAATGCCAAGTCATTCACTCAAGTTTCTACAGACAAGACATTAAACCAAAGCTACATATGAAATCTGAAAAAGATCAGGTGACGGATGCGGCATGTTGGGTGAACTAATGGAATTGTTGACAATTTATATGCCAAATCCAAGATGGCATCTGCTGGCCATGTTTCTCAACAAAATTCAAGTTTGATAGCTTCATCTAAAAATCGCACCAAAGCTACATATGAAATTCGAAACAGATCGGAGATAGATGCGATCTGCATCATGAGCAAGGCTGTTAACCCTTTACCCAACAAATTGCCCGTATCGCCCTCGTAATATGCAAATTCAGCAGCTGAAAAAATATTATTTTTCGAAAAATGTCAACAAAACCATATCATGTGACCCCTCTTTGGAACGAGCTCATTCCAATGAGGGGCCACATGATATGGTTTTGTTGAAATGATTTGAAAAAATTTAAAAAATGGTATTTAAAATAATTAATTTTGATTCTGCATTGGGTAAAGGGTTAATTAAAATACTTGAGTTAATTGTAAGATTTATCTTCCAATTCTCATCTGTAATAACTTGATTAACATTTTACAGAATGAATTGGACGTATCCTCCCACATAATTTACAAATTGAGAAGTAGAAAAAAACATTATATTTAACAAAATTTCAGCATAACCATATCATGTGATTCCTCATTTTGGAACAAGCTCGTTCCAATGCGGGGGTCATATGATTTGGTTTTGTTGAAATTTTGGGAAAAAGTTTGGTTCCAAAAAATAATTAATATACTTAATTGTGATATGTGCATTTAGTAAAGGGTTAACTAACATTTTAATATATCAGATTTCAGTTTCAGACTCATAAAAATGTTTAGGACATGTTCTACATTCCAAAAAGACTGTGTACTTTAAAAGTATAAGTGCGTGTTGTTCCATCTTGAATTCCTCCAGTGATTCAGATACAAAAGAAGCAATGCAGTTCCATAATTTAATAATTGTACTTTTGAGAAGTGTTTTTTTCCGTCTTTGTGTACATAGATACGATCAAGGTCCCACACAAACACGTTTCTAAAGCCTGTAATATTTGATAAATATTAAGGAAAACAAATCGTACCCATGCAATACAAGTGGTTGTATTATGCAGTTGCAAGATATATAAATTTTATAGTAAATTTCCTTTCTTATTATACCTACCGCAATTGTTTACAACAGGCTTAAGACCCTAACTCGGATAAAATACTCTATTTTAATCTTTCCCAAGAGATTTGGGAAAGAAAAGTGGTGTAAAAAACACCACAAAAAAAAATAAGCCAAAACTGGGTCGAGCGCCAACGGGGCACACCCAGTAGGGGATGCTCTTCCATTAGTACAATTCCACGACTTCCGTTAACCAGTGTGCAAGCAGTCATCAATTAATCATTCTTTTGAGTCCGCCAACACAGGAGTTGTGTGATCAGCAGGGAGGAAGGATTCTTACCCGAATAAGAAGACGGGAGGGCCTCCATGTAAACAATTGCAGTAGGTATAATAAGAAAGGAAATTTACTATAAAATTTATATTTCTTATCAACCTACCTTACAATTGTTTACTACAGGCTGAATAGACAATAGGATGGAGGGAATCACATAACCAACCCACACATAACTCAATTGCACTGGAACCATGGACAGAGGAAGAGATCCCTAGTCCTATCAAACCATAGCATCACAAACATTAGTAAAAGACAATGAGAGATGAGGCGTATGGTGATGTGCGATGCACAGACAGAAAGGGTATTAACAGCATGGAGCTGGAACTGACCTTGTAAGAAGCTGAATGGCTGGGACAGACAACAGCCTGAGCAGAAGAAAGAGGACCCGTAGAACAAAGGTCCTCTGCCTGCTCCTGCAACTGTCGCAGATAAGTGGAGAAGGTAGCATTTCTCCAGTAGGCTGCCAGCATAATATCTGACAACATGACGGAGTTAGTATAAACCCCGAGAGGAAGACAATGCATGCACCTCGTGGCAGAAAAAACGATTGGTAATACAATTGCCAGTCGCTAGACGAGCGGCATAAACAGCAAGACAAAACCATCGAGAAATGGATTCAGGAGAGATCTGGCATGTGAGAAAACGCATATCCACCCAGGATAAAGGCACGAACGCCCCCTCCCAAGCAGAGCAGCACCCAAGAAAGGGTCCATCTTGGAGTAAACTGCAAAGTCCTAGGCCTTTTCAAGGAAAAGTGCAGAACAAGCTTGGAGAGGCAAGGATGAATGCCGATACAACACTGTACCACATATGAAAAAGGTCTCCGTAGCATGGACTTGTACCCATTGCTGGAGACCCCCAGAATCAAACATATACCAGAAACTCCGCAATCGGTGTGATCGAAGGAGTGACAGAAGCAACAGAGTGATTGCACACCATCGACAGAAGAACCTTCCACTTAGCCGCAGAGACTAAACCAGTGGAGTGAGTGCCTCCCTGAAGAAGAAAAGCAACTCCACTGCTCGTCTCGAAAAAAACATTATGGAGGAGACAGGACCCGATAAAAGACATGCGCGAAGGCACAATGAAGTCGGGTCGACTTGAAACCTCCTCGGGTGACCTTGGCAAAGAAAATCGTGATGTAGAGGGAGACATGCCGGAACCGCCGCTAACAGAGAGCGGAGCAGATTGATCCACACCCACTGAGGTGACAGGGTGCATTCAAAAGGATTCGACAACTGCAGGTTCGTATCTGGGCTAGAACCTGAGGTAGAATCGGAACCGGCAGGAAGGCGTAGATGACAAGACCGTTCCAAAGGATGGACAGAGTGTCCACGGCAAAAGCCAGAGCATCTGGACACGGGGGCACGAAAGTGTCCACCTGATGGTTCCAACGAGTCGCAAAGAGATCGATGTGGGGACGACATCAGAGATCGCAAAGAGACTTGAACAGTGCCATGTGGAGCATCCACTCGGTTGAAAGGAACCTGCCTCATCGGGACAGGGAGTCGGCCAGGAAGTTCAGACGACCGGGAAAGTGACGAACCACCATTCCGGCATTGACATCCTGAGTGAGCAGTAAAAGATCCTAACCAATTCATACATGGGAACATAGTGTGTGCCGCCCTGGTTCCGAATGTAAACAACCACCGTAGAATTGTCAGACCACAGAAGGACCTGACAAATCGAAAAGTGGGGGATCCATTGCCAGAAACTCAGAAGAAGAGCAAGAAGCTCCTTCTGGTTGACGTGAAGAGCTGCTAGATCCTAGTCCCATGACCCGTGAAGGAAAAGACCTAGAGGATCCAACGTCACACACCATCCGAGATCGCCTGCGACTGCCGCTGGAACACGATCGGACGTGGGAAAGTCCAACAGAACTCCCTGCAAAATCCACTGAACATCTGTCAGGGGAGAAGGTGACAAGGAAGAGACTCCAGCAACAGAAGCACCAGAACCAGAGGATCGACATTCGGCTTCCAACGACTGTGCAGAAAGTGTTGGAGTGGTCAGACATGCAGCCGACTTAGAGGAATGAGATCCGTCACCAAAACGCAGGGACCAAGCAGTCGGGGAAGATTCCGAGCTGATGAAGTCCATCTCAGATGACAAAACAACGGAGAAGGGACCAGATCCGACTTCTCTCCGTTGACTCTGAGCCCTAGTGACTTGAGTAGGCTCAACAGTGTGACGATATCAGACTCCAGAAAAGCATCATTGGATTGCCTCTGGAGGATATCAACTAGATAAGCCGAAGAAGACACCCTGAACTGTGTGCAATGTAAAACTAACACATGCGACATCAGACAGGTGAAGGCCCAAGGATCCAGATCGAGGCCAAAGGGCATGGCCTTGAACTGGAAAACATCCTGGGGAATGGAATGGCGAACCGATCTGAAAGCCTCCATGCTGAACTGAGAAGCAATGATAGACTGCGTCAGAATACTCAGATCGATAACCTGTCTGAGTCGGCCATCCTTCTTCGGCACCAAGAACAGGCGGGAATAAAATCCCACTGAAAGAAAGTTCTTGATGACCTCGGTCACCCCCTTTGACAGGAGATCTATGCCTATCTCCGTGATCAAAAGTTCCCAACGTGTAACGTTGAAAGGGACTCATGTTGGAAGAGGCACTCTCGACTGAGTGGAATGCCTCAACCTGGGACGAAATCGAGATGACTACTGCAGACGCCTACCCTACCCTGTGAGTGAGTAGAAGTGGCGGCAGGATGATCAGCCCTTAGCTTTGCAGAGGAAGCAGACGGGTACTTGTTAGGCTTTGGGCAGCGCCTGCCTCCAACAGAAGGCCGATCAAGCTGACTAAGCAACAGCAGATCAATGGAATGACAAAGGGAGTAATCCCGGACCGTCGTCACAGAACCATGGAATAGTCGCAGACCGGCCAATAGAGGCAGATCGAAGAGCAGCGCACTGCCCCTCAAGAAGGGAACGTCTTGTGTCCAGCACAGAGTACCTGCGAACTAATTCCCAGCTAGCCGTGTTACAGGCATGTGTGTGAGAAATGCATGAGCGCCTTGAACAGCACACACAAAACAAAAACCTGTTCGTCGTCAAACTTATCTGGGAGCAGATAAGCAGCAAAGCAGAGATGACATGACCGAAGAGAGAAAGCATACCAGCATCTCTCCCGATAAGCCCAACACGGACTCCAGAGTCTCCATATGGCTTAGGAGTTGGAGTCCTGATCCAAGACCGTCAAAGTCTGGCAAACTGACGGATTGGTGAAATCGTAGGAACGATAAGGCACCAGAGGCAAAAAAGTGTCAACCCTGATGAAGATCGACGTCTTCATAGTCTTGGAACTCAGCTTAGAGTCCAAAGCTGTAAATGCTTCAACCACCTGTACCGACAGGCACGGTCGAAGGCGCACAGAAGCAGGTTGCTCCACAGGCTGTAGGCGTGTGACCGATGAACGCAGCCGGGCTAACACTGCCGGCTGGTTTGAGACCTGGAAGGAACCCAAACACAAAGTCAAAGAGCTGCCCCCAAGTCAGAAGACTGTTGGCTCTCGATGTAAGGAATGTCGGACTCATCCCATGACTCGGAAGACACATAGCCCATCATGGGCAAACCAGCCGATGCCTCCCATGGTGTAGGCACACCAGGGGGATCAGAAAGCAGCCTGTTTCCAATCCCGGGAGGCGGTGCCACAGGGAGGGCCCGGAAACCACTCATAGCCTCGCTGGAAGCAACGGAAAAGGCTCTTGGACAGAACCTAAGTGAGCAAGGAGAGGGCCTCCCTAAGCTCACTGACTGTTGGAACGGTATGGCGTGGGAACAAACCGACAAAGTGGCTTCACTCCTGACCCATTTACCAGCGAAGGGTCACGATCCTCCGGGGCGACGGGCTGCAGCTAAAAACATCTGACGGCAGATGTGTACTGGGGTATCACATACCCCAAGGATCAACAGAGTGGAAACTCAGGAGAGTCGCCAAAAAGCATTGGTTACACAAAACTGGCCATCGGACCAGAGTGCGTGGACGGAAACGCCATGGAGCTCATGGTGACCCCACCATGAACATCCGAATCCAACGAGAAAAACTGAGGTACTCCACAGCTGAGAGATCACAGTAGAGGGTTCGGCCGGCAGCCCCCTTCCAACTTCGCCAAGTTGAAGTCAGGGAAGGCTGAGGCCAATACCCCATATCTACACTACCAGACATCCCTGCAGACTCCTGCAGGGATAAAACTGCTGTGCTCAATGGCTGAGAGGACACAGCATGGGGGTTCGGTCGGCAGCCACTTCCGACTTTACCGAGTTGAAGTCAGGGAAGGCTGAGGCCGATACCCCACGTCTACACTACCAGACACTTCTGCAGACCCCTGCAGGGATAAAACTGCTATGCTCAAACACTGATAGGACACAGCAGGGGGTTCGGTCGGCAGCCACTTCCGATTTCGCCGAGTTGTAGTCAAGGAAGGCTGAGGCCGATACCCCACATCAACACTACCACACACCTCTGCAGACCCCTGCAGGGATAAAACTGATGTGCTCAACAGCTGAGAGGACACAGCAGGGGGTTCGGTCGGCAGCCACTTCCGACTTCGCCGAGTTGAAGTCAGGGAAGGCTGAGGCCGATACCCCACAACCACACTACAGACATCACTGCAGACCCCTGCGAAGATAAGCCAAGGCCGGCTAAAATGGTCACCGATGACGTTGTAGATGGAACAGCAGTAGCAGCAGATACGACGGGAGCTGTTGAAACTGGCGGAAAAGGGGAGAGAGCAACCTAGCTCGGCCTCCAAAGGAGGAGTCACAACCCTAGCGACAGCCTCAGATGTCGACTGGAGAGGGCGCATAGTACCGGAACCAGGCATCTCTTCACTAGACATCCAACAGCTCCCGCAGTATGCACCACAGTAAAAAACTGCACATCCCCCACGGAGGTGGAATAACTCTCACCAGACGTGGTCATGTCGGGAGGCCCCAAAACGATAGCGTTCCCCACCCCCACCCTGCAGGTGTGGGAGGAGCTGAACATCCCCCACAGAGGGGGTATAACTCTCACCAGATGTGGTCATGTCTGGAAGCCCCGAAACGACAGTGTCCCAGCCCCTGCCCCCCCCCCACCCCTGTGGTCATGTCGGGAGCCCCTGAAATGACAGCGTTCCCCACCCCCTGTGGGTGCGGAAGGAACTGCACATCCCCCACGGAAGGGGTATGACTCTCACCAGATGAGGTTTTGTCGGGAGGCCCCAAAACGACAGCGTTCCCCACCCCCACCCCGCAGGTGTGGGAGGAGCTGAACATCCCCCACAGTGGGGGTATAACTCTCACCAGATGTGGTCATGTCAGGAAGCCCTGAAACGACAGTGTCCCAGCCCCCCTCCCAAACCCTCCCCCCCCACCACCCCCGCAGTTGCGGGAGGAGCAGCCACGAGAACGCACCAAAAGCGAGGGCAAAAGGAACTGCCCTAAAGGAACTGAACTGAAAATAACAGAGGTGAGAGCAGCAGAAGACAAGGGTGAACTCAACAGATATAGAAAGTAGAAGAGCACTACCCAACTATGAGAGAAGGTGGCAGAAAAAAGAACCGGTGGGAACACAACAGAACCCAGACGGCCGACAGGGACCTAAAAAGAAGAAATTCAGCCCTCAACAGAGTAATGAAATCCTGTCCAAACAGTCCCTAATAGACACCTAACACCAATAATAACATTATATTTTATCGAATGAAAAATTTTATGTCCGAACCTCGCGAAAATGATTTCGAAAAATCATGCGCGAAATCAGAAAATATAAATAAAATTCAACGAAAATGTGGTTGAAAATATTAACGAGAATATATAAAACACAGGCCTGTTATTATACGATCTTCAGATCCATAATTCCAGTCATAGGAAATCCATTATCGACGAGTTGAATTATCACTGTTTCGTAATGCAAAATGGCGACACATCCTCGTGTCGTGGACAAAAAAGAATGATTAATTGATGACTGCTTGCACACTGGTTAATGGAAGTCATGGAATTGTACTAAGGGAAGAGCATTCCCTACTGGGTGTGCGCCGGTGGCACTCAACCGAGTTTAGGCTTATTTTTTTTCGTGGTGTTTTTTCACCACTTTTCTTTCCCAAATCTCTTGGGAAAGATTGAAATAGAGAGTATTTTAACCGAGTTAGGGTCTTCCATTGTAGTGCAAGCCTGTAGTAAACAATTGTAAGATAGGTTGATAAGAAACTGATTTTGTATGAGGGGCCCCTGTTACATGCTGTATTCAGGTAATTACAAGCCCAAAACATACTTATTGTAAGATAAAATGGATAATCATAAAAATAGAAAGTAAAGTCCTAACTTACCTGAACAACTTTGCCATTCACAAAACTAGTGTCTACAAGGTGAGGTGATAAAAACATGTCTATGGGATCAACCATTGTGTGGCCAACTTGACGGGCCTTTTTCATTGTTGTTGCTCTGTATCGCAAGTTTTGAGGATGACATCCCCACATATACACTTTGTTCGAACTAGAAACTGCAACCTGAAATCAAATAAATGCAAGAACTGGAAAAAAAACAATATGGCAATTCTGACATAAATCCTGTAGACAAAGATTGTCACACCATAAGGCCACACAAAGTAGATCTTCAGTTTCTCAAGCTATTTTGTTTCAGAAAAACAAGTGGCAGCTGGGCCATTAAAATAAATTACACCAAATTTTTAATATTGTTCCCAGTCATATCTTGATGCCGGAACATATTTTTGGAGAGCCATTTCATATATCCTTTCCCATAAATTAGAAGTACATTTGTGCCACATTATCTTCCCCATGGACATCTTCCCCCTAGGGAAGATGTCCTAGGATATCTTCCCCAGTTTTTCAGAGGGTCAGAGGGAAGATGTCCAGGCCTAGATATCTTCCCCCTCACCATGTCAAAATATTTACAAAACTTCTTTAAGGTTTTGACAGGGTGAGGAGGAAGAAAACTGTTTCTAAAATTCATTCAAAATATTTCTCTCCCTAACTTATTCCACATTTTGTTATGTGTTCCGGAGTAATTTTATACAAGCGTTTAGCTGTTTAATATCAAATGTAATCAAATATTGTGAAATAATAGTAAAAGAAACAAGCAAATTCAGTGAATTCATGTCTCCCGCAGGGCAGCAGTTTCAAGGGGAATTAATGCATCCAGTGGAACATAGTTGAGTTGCAAGTGGAAGTTATTTAGAAGAGACAGAACAGACAGTGCTTCAGGCAGTGGTTATCAGATTTATTTTCTCGAAGGTCACTGTCAAAACAAGTAAAGTGATGTGGAGTATAACTGTGAGAATCACTAAAAATTAAGACTGTATGATAAGACATATTACATTAAACTGATGTGAAAAGTGTTAACCAACCTGTAATGCTTGTGATTGGAAGTTAATGAAACCTTGGAAGTGATGTCCAGATAATATGGTGGTCTGTAGATGGTACTGGGAGAGTCTGACTTTGTAGAGTTGCAAAAAAAGTAATGATGAAGACATCTGCTGGTCTCACAATTATAACAAAGATACACAGAAAGTTTCGTGAAGATCGGATTCATAAATACATGTACAGCTTTTAGTCCGAGGTGCGTTGATGCATGGGCAGAAGGACAGACAGACAGACAGATATTCGGTACAAAATTTCCCACATTCGAACTTGACCTAGGTATTAATAAAAGTAATCCATATATGAAATTTCATTGAAATCGGTTGATTCTAAGGAAAGTTAGAGTTTGGAAACCATCAGCCAATCAAATTTAAGCAACCTAATTAAATATGCGCAGAAAATGCCCATGTTCAAACTTGCACCCACAATTGATGAAAGTGATCTACTACCCAAATTTCATCGAAAGTTAAAAAATTTATAGTAATTTATATATTTTTTATACTTACCAATGACCCAGACATAGCTGGTGCTAACTCTTAAAATATAGGGCCAAACACAAATTTTGCCCCCCAATCCCCAAAATTTGCATCTAAAACTAAAGAAAACATGTCCTGAAAGGCCCTCCACACTTCGCCCCTACTGCGCATGCGCAGTGTCAAGGACGTTCCGAAATTGGCGCCATTTATCATTCTAATAACCAGTGCCTGGTAAGCGCTATGTACTCAGCGGGGAGGCAAGAGTTCCCAACTCCTGGGAGGGCCATCCCCGTCTGGGTCATTGGTAAGTATAAAAAATATATAAATTACTATAAATTTTTTAACATTTTTATACTGTACCAATGACCCAGACATAGCTGAATAGTAAAAAGGCTGGAGGGCCAAGGACATAGAGCAAAATGGAATACGCTCAATAAAATAAAATAGAGTCATCCCCTGTAGGGAAAAGAAGTAATAGGCCTTACATGTATCTTTCTTATTTATGATAAATTAGAGAGATACAACACCTTCCAAAATTGAGCTTCATACATCCATGTACTCTATTAATATCCAATATAATCCTTATACTAATAATTTTTAAAGTAAGCCAATAATAAAGTAATCTAGAGAATAGAGACTCTTATACTCCTAAAAGTGTCTGAGAATTGCATAATCATGTCCGTTGACATATGCAATATTCAAAAGCTATACTTTAAAAACTAAGACTTGAATGAATTTTAAAAACTGAAACTTCTCACTAAACAACCATCCCAATAACAGCTCAGAATTACTAACTCCGGAGGAGGTATCCCCTTGTTTTCATAGTAAAACAGGTGACCCAAGGGAACACCCTCCCCCCCCCCCCCCCCCCCCCTTTTTCTTGCCCTGGGTCAAATAGCCCAGAGCGAAGAGGGCAGCCGAACGGAGACACTGCCGAAACAGACAGCCTACCTAGCTATAGTAGCAACTGTTAAGTGAATGACATTCTGAGCAGTAGATAATAGACCTAACAAAAGAGGCCTCCAGAAATTGACTCGATATTTCTAAGATAAAATTCATGAATGTGGATGGCTGAGCGCAATGAGCGGCCTTCAAAAATCTATAATAGCGACACTATTAATGTAAGCCCAAGAAGTAGAAGAACTCTTACTTCATGAGCCGAAATCTTAAGCACAACTGCTAAGTCAATGATATACCATAAGCAGTACCGATAGTTAATAGAATCCATTAACAATAAAATGGAGCGTAACGTCCTTCTACTAGACATCAAAGACAGAAGAAGCTTACGCCCTTGTAATAAACAGATATCTGTTTATAAATACATAAACTGTACCCGGAAAGAGTAAAGGCCTATGCCCATACGAAGATGGAAGGACCTTAAAATAATAGGTTCCGGATAATAGGAGCCTAACTCTTATGCAACAATCCAACCTAAATAGTAACGGAAGTATTGATTCCGAAACTATGAAAGTGAAAATCATCCATCGATAGTGCATGAAACTCACTGACTCTACAGTAAAAGAGAAACCAACAGAATTACTGTCTAAAAGGTCAGAATTTGAAAACTACTGTTTCCAGAGGCTCAAATGATTACTTAGCTAAATAAGAACCGAAGTTAAAATCCGTATAGGAATTTAATCTAAAGATTCTAAGTCTATTTATCAAAAAGTTACTAACTGACTTAGATAAAGAGACAAAAGACTCAATTGTAAACTATCGTAGAGTGCATAGGTATGAGGTAACATAAACCTATAACCTAAATAATAACAGGCTGCAGTAGATCTTGTGAAACAAGTATACTAAAAAATAGCAATGAGTAGTATGGAGGGATCAACAATATGAACATAATGATCCCTACACCACGACGGAAGAGCCTCCACTTTAGTCGCATAGAATAGCGAAGAAGAGGATCTCCTATAGTAAGAAATCGCGTCCAAAGCTCGTCCAGTACAGCGCTTACAATGCAATACGGACCACACAACGGAATACATGAAGGTTGCGACCTTGCTGGTTGTGATAAAGATGACACGATTTACCCAGTGAAAAAAGATCCTCACATAGAGGAAGATTTCACGTTAAGACCCACAGTAGACAAGAGAGTAAATTACTCATGATCTCTGTGAAGATAGAGATGCTATCAACAGAAATGTATTGTGGTTGTTTATCTTAGCAATACCTGCTAAAACAACAGCGCCGGAGGATACGCGTATCCTATCATTCCGTCCTATAGATCAATAGAGCATTAACACTATTAGCTCAGAGATCTGGACAAGCCAACACATACGTCTGCAATTGATTAGCAAGCTGTGTCATAAATAAATCATCATTGGGCGCTCCCATAGATAGCAAATCTGATTGAATACTTGTTTGTTGAGAGTCCATTCTGACAGCAACAAGCGACCCGTAAGAGAACGGGAGTCCGATAAAACAATCAGACGACCCGGAATATGACGGACCAAAACTGAACTTGGTGTACTATAACCAACAGACGGATTCTTTCCATTAAATTGAATAACGGAAACGAAAGAGTGCCTCCCTGGTTCCGGAGATACGCCACTACTGTCGAATTAAAGGACAGGAATTTGGGCATGCGTTTCTGAATAATGTTCATGCAATGACATAAAGCAAGCCTAAAAAACATTATTCCGCGGAAGTTAAACTGATAGCTAAAAGACTGCGGAACCCAAAGACCCTGGCACTTCGAATCCGTAGGGATCAGTATATATCCCAATCTGTTTGACTGGCAACCGTCATAACAGCCACACTCGGGTCCGGCAACTGCGGCGGCACTCTCTGAGTCAACCACCGAATGTTTGCCCCAGTCTGAATCTCTTGTAACACTAGATAGACAAGAGAACGTATAAATCGAGCAATTCATGGATTGCCGGAAAGTTGCCGTCGAAGAGAAGCTCCTCCGAGAACGAAGCGACTCTGAGAGAGTTCTTAACCTTACTATCCACGCGTGTGGATGTAGCTAGGGCTGCGTCACGTCTAACCAACTCCAATCAGCCACTGAAGGGCAGAGTTATACGTGAACAAACTACTGCCCTCAAAAGAAATTACATTGAGAATAATATCCCGTAAATCTTTTCTTGAAGACGTAATGATAACGCCTCAGTAAGGCGGATTACGTATAATAAAGCGTCTAAGTTAAGTCTACTATACATAATGTCGTTCCCAACACTGAAATTGGAAAAGACATAAACGGCGAAAAAGAATATATGCAGTCTTTAATCACACCGTCTAGACGCATATGAACTCTCGGTATGCCCTGCTCTGCCAAAATAAACTATTTGTAAAAATGATAAAATGGCAGAAATGAGCAATGCGGACAAGAAACTAAACTATCATGCTTAGTAGCAGGCTTGTATATATATATGTATATAGCGTCGAAAAATAAAACACATGTTGTAATGACAATATTGGACTGCGTCGGTAAGTCAGGGACAATGTCCCTGTACCGATCGAAAAATCCGAGTCCAATGACGCTATAAGTCTCTTATCCAAGATCGCAGCAAAGAAGTCCGAAATAATAATCACTGGAAGATAATGCCAGAAGATATGAAAGGCATCTTCCGATACTACTAAAGGGAAAACTCGAAATCTTTCGAATCCCTTTCGCCATCCTGTGTCGGACCCTATAAAGCGTTCGGTCGTCCGTAGCTGATGCAACCGCGGACCGCACCGACCCAGCGCCGTCGGATAATTCCTGATTCGACCGAGAAACTGTCAATTGCTGGGATGCTGCGAAACAATTGTGCTAACTCGGATAGCACGTCCGTCACTGAGGCCTGAGGAGAAGCGGTCTTACGAAGCATTGCCGCTGGAAGCTCCGTGATCGTTACCCCGTGCATACTTCCAATATGCGAGCGAACGGAGTGTATAGGCCTCGTGTCCCTTGGCTACCGGATGGCGCGACCTATTCGCCGTGGAATCACTGAATGCCGAAACTGATCGGATACTCGAGGTCACGTAGCCAATGTGCGGTCGTGTGCCCTGCTGTGAGGATGAGGAAGCATTAAAGACAGTCTCTCGGATTGTCAATATAACGGAGCGTCCCGAGCAACGGACATATGCTCCGAATGTAAAATATCTGAACCACAACATGCGGTCCCCTATGTTGTTGGGCGAGAGAGGAACCTCTCTCGCTCACAGCCCGGACGGACCTGGACAAGCCAGGAACCGGACTAACAGGCTTCCTCCGATCTGTCCTCAATCTGCCGTCACTGGGTGAGTACTAAAGTAATTAAAGTGCTCGCATCACCCAAATCTCCTTCCTAGACCGCAACGGACGAACCCGGCAGCCGAACCATTCGATGAATGTACGCTACACCGGGTGAGCTAGCGAATGTCACTCCGTAAGCGATAGACATATTCCATGAGCACTTATTGCCGCTAACTCTTCATTAACTATGACGACAGAGGCACACTTTTGAAAGACATCTCCATAACTCTTCGAACAAGAAACCAGAAATGCTTGGATAGCAAGCATAAAATAATAATATATATAGCGTCGTTCAATAATTCGAAAGTTTGTGTGACATTATTGGACTATGTCGGAACTGAGGGACGATGTCCCTGAACCGAACCAAAAATTTCTAAGTCCACCGACGCTATCAGTTTCTTATCCGGCATCGCAGTATATGTTGTTCCGAAAGGGAAAGCTTGAAATCCTCCGAATCCCTTTCGGTATCCCGTCGGACCGGATGAAACTTTCGGACGTCCGTACCCGCTTCCGCGGAGCGTCCCGACCCAGCATCGTCGGATAAAATATATGCGACAGATTCAGTTGATGCTGGGATGCTGCGATAAACTGTGCTATTAAGGAAAGCACGTCCGTTCCCGAGGCCTGTGCAGTAGCGGACTTACGATGCATTGCCGCCGGAAGCTCCGTGTACGTTGACTCCCGCACACTTCCTATGCGAACGTCCGGAGTCTGCAGGCCTCGAGTCCCCGGCTACCGACCCAGCGCCGTCGGATAATTCTCGATCCGACACCGTTCTGTCGGCTGCTGGGATGCTGCGATAAGCTGTGCTATGTGCACAAGAATGTCCGGCGTCGAGACCTGCGGAGGCGCAGTCTATCGCTGCTTCGCCGAGGGCAGCTCCGCATCAGATGGCTCCCGCATACTTTTCCTATGCGAACGTCCGGAGTCCATCGGTCTCGAATCCCTGGCTGCCGGATGGTGTGACCTGGTCGCCGAAGAATCCTTGATCGGCGAAGCTGGTAATATATCGGCGGTCACGCAGCCAAGGTGCGGTCGTGTGCGCTGACGAGAAGAGGAAGCCTTAACAGTCTCAGCGGACTGCCTATACAACGGAGCGTCCCGAGCGACGGACGTATGCTCCGCTAGCGACACATTTTGTACCACAACATCTGGGGCCAGATGTTGTTGAACGAGAGAGGGGCCTCTCTCGCTTGCCGTCCGGATGGACCGGAACGAGCTATGAACCGGACTAAAAGGCTTCCTCCGTTCTCCTTCCGATCCGCCGTCACTGGGTGTGCATTAAGTTAATTTTATAGTGCTCGCATCACCCCAAAATTCCTTCTAGACCGCAACGGACGAACCCGGCTGCCGAACCATTCGGTGAATGGACGCTACACCGGGCGAGCTAGCGGACGTCAAAGGCCGTCGAACCTACTAGGGTCCTCTTAGGCAATTGGCGTATTACATGAGCACTTTTCCGCTAGCCCTTCATTAATTGTGACGACGGAGGCACACTGTTGGAAGACATCACAGATACATCACCCTAATCTTGATCGTCTGAAATAGAAATTGATAAAGTAGAGTGACCCTGCGGGGAAAGGACCGGAGTGTCCAAATCCCCAACAACATACCGTGACATACGCTTCCCATATTGTCATCGAAATCATACGATACAGAACAGGAGTTAATGCGAGTACACTGACCACATATAGAATGATAATAAAGTCAGAGGAAGACTTCCTCTTAAAACAATTGATCAATATCCTTTCAATGTGAAAAGAAAACAAGTCCTGGTACTCGCACTAACCCCTGGCAATCAAAATACATAATAATAATATGATCCATTAATATAGAAAAAATAATTGAAATCAAAATATTTTGAAAAAATATTTTTTCAGAACAGCCCAAGTTTCTGAAAAGTAACGTTGAGCCCCAATGGATCCCAAGCCTAAGTGTGGAAAAAAATTTTAAAAATATTTTAAACAATTTATTCAACACTTACGAACAATAATAATGTATCTAGTTATGATTAAAATAACATAAAGATATTATTTTTTAGAAATCCCCCCCTCACACAGAGGGCTGTTGTAAATGTAAACAATGAGTGTAAAAACACTAAAATAAGACTCCAGGCACCCAGGCCCGAAATCAGTTACCAAAAATACACTATCTGATGCAAAACAGAGACTTCCAGGGAAGAAACTGCAGAACATCAGATGGTAGATGCAGAACACAATGCCTAACCACCCGTAGGTGAAGACGTAAACATGGGGAAAGAACAGAATTCATTCTGTTATTCAGCTAAAACTCCCAAGAAATTTTAGTAATAATAATTACAGAAACTATGCCAAAAGCATGGGAGAATAGCAAGGGGGAACTTAAAGGACAGGGAGAGAGGAAAACACTTGAAAAAACAGTGTAACTAAATAATCAGAATGACAACAAAATGGCTGCTGCATTGAAAATAGGTAACTTAACATAATTTCATTAAAAAATTTTAAGTTACAGCCCTGATAATATTCTGTCACACATTCTTTTCCTCTCCTCCTTCTCTATCCTCCTTAGAATCACCATTTCACTAATATTTATGTGTCTGGCATCATTTAAACTGAGATTTAAAAGCACAAAGATCAGTCAGATGTTAACTGATGAAGGGCCAAACTTAGAATGATAAATGGCGCCAATTTCGGAATGTCCTTGACACTGCGCATGCGCAGTAGGGGCGAAGTGTGGAGGGCCTTTCAGGACATGTTTTCTTTAGTTTTAGATGCAAATTTTGGGGATTGGGGGGCAAAATTTGTGTTTGGCCCTATATTTTAAGAGTTAGCACCAGCTATGTCTGGGTCATTGGTACAGTATAAAAATATCGACTGACTATAAGGAAAGTTAGAGTCTGGAAACGAAAAACACGGAAGGTGTGCACTTACTGTGTATTAGTAGTAGCACTGAATAAATCAAAGTTTCCCTAATTTGCATAATTTTTGCACGAGAACAAAACCCGTATTATATGTGATGTATTGCATGTTACTAAACATTCATATAAAAATTTATTCAAATCCAAACTTTCCTATAGAAGTTCTGTACAAAAAACTGATTACACCCAATTTTGGAACAAAATAGACGCTGGTGGCCATCTTGAATTTTGGACCAAGCCCCAAAACACATATTCTGGTCTCACAATGATAACAAAGATACCCAAGAAGTTTTGTGAAGACTGGTTCATAAATACGGCTTTTAGTCCAAGGTGCGCTGATGCACAGGGCAGACGGACAGATTTTCGGTACAAAATTTCCCACATTCGAACTTGACCTAGGTATTGATAAAGGTAATCCATATATGAAATTTCATCGAAATCGGTTGATTTTAAGGACAGTTAGAGTCTGGAAAACGTCAGCCAATCAAATTTCAGCAACCTAATTAAATATGCGTGGAAAATGCCCATATTCGAACTTGGACCTACAATTGATGAAAGGGATCTACTACCCAAATTTCATCGAAATACGGTCACTGTAAGGAACGTTAGAGTCTGGAAACGAAAAACATGGAAGGACAGAAGGACACCCCGAATTGAATATCTTCTATTTTTTTCAAAAAGCGGGAGACAACAAAATTAGAGGAATACATTTAAAAATTTAGATGGGAGGGGGGGGGTAGATATCCAGGGTGGGGGAAAGATATCCTAAGATATCCCCCCTCCCCAGGGCAGGGTGTCTGGGGAGGGGGAGATATCCTGCTACACCAGTTTCAATTGTTTGATAAACATGACCTCCCATCCACTGCTTCAACTGCTTCGATTGTTCAATTTTCTTTTTTTTAACCCTTTACCCAATGAATCGCCTGTATCCGTCCAAATAATATGCAAATTAAGCAGCTGAAAAAATATTATTTTTCGAAAAATTTCAATGAAACCATATCATGTAACCCCTCTTTGGAACAAGCTCGTTCCAATGGGTTCACATTATATGGTTTTGTTGAAATTTTTTGAAAATTTAAAAAAAATGATATTTAAAATAATAAATTTTGATATCGTCTTCGTTGGGTAAAGATGACAGTTTTCACACTTGTTGTGTATGGATACAAAGTATTACTCTAATGGACTATGTATGGGAGACTAAACATGACATGCAGCATTCACGCCTTGTTCCAACAAGTGAGAAGTGAAACAAACTTTTTTCGTAGACTTTGAAAGACTTGCCAATGTGCTCTATTTATTTTTATAAAATGTTATTTTTATGTTTACTGTTGAATTAATGAAGCAAAGTCCCCATAGTTTTATTATATTTTATTTTTAAAAATAAAAACATCAGATAAAGCATGTTCTCTCAGTTTTTTGGTAAGTTAGATATCAAAGCTGTTCCCTTGGACTCTCTCTCTCGTGTATCTATAAATAGCATCAAGCAGTGTGCAAAATTTCGAAAAGGTCTTTAACCGACTGACCGTTCACGTGGTTTGGAGATAGCTAACCGAATGCTCAACTATGTAAAAATTCTTGGGAAACTGCTTTTTTTATCATTACCAAGTATTCATATATTGCGAGGACTTGATACATATTTTGCCTTAAAATCTATCAAAACACAAAAAAGGCTGGTTAAGTGGTAGAGTGCTAGAAGCCAATATTTGGGCTTTATTCTGAACTGCAGGTACCGAAAGTTGAAGGCTTCAATTCTGTCCTTCTTATTATCTTGGAAGTAAAATTACTTCATCTACATCGATGTGCATTGTTACAATTTATGGGAGAATGCCTATAGGCACTCTCCCATAAATTGTAACAAGACAAAAATGTGTGAACAAAGCTTGAGGCTGGGAAAAAAATTAGCAGTCTACCAGTTAAGTTACACAGACTTTACCATTCAAGATGCAACTTTTGGCTAACCAGTCATCCGTTCGCGTAGATTTAAATTTAAGTAACCACCACACGAACGAAATGAGCCTTCTCGTCAAATTTTGCACACTGATCAAGGATTCATATTTTTTTTTCATCATATCTCATACCCTATAATGTCAGAAAAGAAATAAACTTCCAGTTTTTTCAATAGTCTCCATTTTTTCACATGGTCTTGTTTGAATTGGCAACTTCGCAGTCTTTTGACATGGTCAGTTTCAAAGAGACATATGAGTGTACAACACTATAGTCAACTGATGAAAAGACTTATGAATGTAAGAATTAACTTATGATCCTAAATTCATAGCATTGAGAAAAAAAAAGCCTCCCTCCCTTGTCTGTGTTTCAGAGTAAAAATACCCTGAAAGTTAAAAAATTTATAGTAATTTCTATATTTTTTATACTTGCCAATGACCCAGACATAGCTGGTGCTAACTCTTAAAATATAGGGCCAAACACAAATTTTGCCCCCCAATCCCCAAAATTTGCATCTAAAACCAAAGAAAACATGTCCTGAAAGGCCCTCCACACTTCGCCTCTACTGCGCATGCGCAGTGTCAAGGACATTCCGAAATTGGCGCCATTAATCATTCTAAAAACCAGTGCCTGGTAAGCGCTATGTACTCAGCGGGGAGGCAAGAGTTCCCAACTCCTGGGAGGGCCATCCCCGTCTGGGTCATTGGCAAGTATAAAAAATATAGAAATTACTATAAATTTTTTAACATTTTTATACTGTACCAATGACCCAGACATAGCTGAATAGTAAAAAGGCTGGAGGGCCAAGGACATAGAGCAAATTGGAATACGCTCAATAATATAAAATAGAGTCATCCCCTGTAGGGAAAAAGAAGTAATAGGCCTTACATGTATCTTTCTTATTTATGATAAATTAGAAAGATACAACACCTTCCAAAATTGAGCTTCATACATCCATGTACTCTATTAATATCCAATATAATCCGATACTAATAATTTTTAAAGTAAGCCAATAAATAAAGTAAGTCTAGAGAATAGAGACTCTTATACTCTATAAAAGTGTCTGAGGATTGCATAATCATGTCCGTTGACATATGCCATAATCAAAAGCTATACTTTAAAAACTAAGACTTGAAAGAATTTTAAAAAACCTAAACTTCTCACTAAACAACCATCCCAATAACAGCTCAGAATTACTAACTCCGGAGGAGGTATCCCCTTGTTTTCATAGTAAAACAGGTGACCCAAGGGAACACCCTCCCCCCCCCCCCCCTTTTCTTGCCCTGGGTCAAATAGCCCAGAGCGAAGAGGGCAGCAGAACGGAGACACTGCCGAAACAGACAGCCTACCTAGCTATAGTAACGACTGTTAAGTGAATGACATTCTGAGCGGGAGATAATAGACCTAACAATAGAGGCCTCCAGAAATGGACTCGATATTTCTGAGATAAAAATTCATGAATGTGGACGGCTGAGCGCAATGAGCAGCCTTCAAAAATCTATAATAGCGACACTATTAATGTAAGCCCAAGATGTAGAAGAACTCTTACTTCATGAGCCGAAATCTTAAGCACAACTGCTAAGTCAATGATATACCATAAGCAGTATCGATAGTTAATAGAATCCATTAACAATAAAATGGAGCGTAACGTCCTTCTACTAGGCATCAAAGACAGAAGAAGCTTACGCCCATAGTAATAAACAGATATCTGTTTATAAATACATAAACTCTACCCGGAAAGAGTAAAGGCCTATGCCCGTACGAAGACGGAAGGACCTTAATAACAATAGGTTCCGGATATTAGGAGCCTAACTCTTATGCAAAAATCCAACCTAAATAGTAACGGAATAGTGATTCCGAAACTACGAAAGTGAAAATCATCCATCGATAGTGCATGAAACTCACTGACTCTACAGTAAAAGAGAAACCAACAGAACTACTGTCTAAAAGGTCAGAATTTGAAAACTACTGTTTCCAGAGGCTCAAACGATTACTTAGCTAAATAAGAACCGAAGTTAAAATCCATATAGGAATTTAATCTAAAGATTCTAAGTCTATATATCAAAAAGTTACTAACTGACTTAGATAAAGAGACATAAGACTCAATTGTAAACTATCGTAGAGTGCATGGGTATGAGGTAACATAAACCTATAACCTTACTAATAACAGGCTGCAGTAGATCTT
The DNA here is from genome assembly GCA_031216915.1 of Pictodentalium vernedei. Taxonomy (NCBI): domain Eukaryota; kingdom Metazoa; phylum Mollusca; class Scaphopoda; order Dentaliida; family Dentaliidae; genus Pictodentalium; species Pictodentalium vernedei. The sequence continues at coordinate 324,372,766 of CM062296.1, read as the reverse complement.
GTGAAACAAGTATACTAAAAAATTGCAATGAGTAGTATGGAGGGATCAACAATATGAACATAATGATCCCTACACCAACGACGGAAGAGCCTCCACTTTAGCCGCATAGAATAACGAAGAAGAGGACCTCCTATAGTAAGAAATCGCGTCCAAAGCTCGTCCAGTACAATGCTTACAATGCAATACGGACCACACAACGGAATACATGAAGGTTGAGACCTTGCGGGTTGTGATAAAGATGACACGATTTACCCAGTGAAAAAAGATCCTCACATTGAGGAAGATTTCAAGTTAAGACCCACAGGAGACAAGAGAGTAAATTACCCATGATCTCTGTGAAGATAGAGATGCTATCAACAGAAATGTATTGTGGTTGTTTATCTTAGCAATACCTGCTGAAACAACAGCGCCGGAGGATACGCGTATCCTATCATTCCGTCCTATAGATCAATAGAGCGTTAACAACATTAGCTCAGAGATCTGGACAAGCCAACACATACGTCTGCAATTGATTAGCAAGCTGTGTCGTAAATAAATCATTGGGCGCTCCCAAAGATAGCAAATCTGATTGAATACCTGTTTGTTGAGAGTCCATTCTGACAGCAACAAGCGACCCGTAAGTGAACGGGAGTCCGGTAAAACAATCAGACGACCCGGAATATGACGGACCAAAACAGAACTTGGTGTACTATAACCAACAGACGGATTATTTCCATTAAATTGAATAACGGAAACGAAAGAGTGCCTCCCTGGTTCCGGAGATACGCCACTACTGTCGAATTAACGGACAGGATTTGGGCATGCGTTTCTGAATAATGTTCATGCAATGACATAAAGCAAGCCTAAAAAACATTATTCCGCGGAAGAAAATTGGTTGCTAAGAGACTGCGGAACCCAAAGACCCCGGCACTTCGAATCCGTTGGGATCAGTATTATATCCCAATCAGTTTGACTGGCAACCGTCATAACAGCCACACTCGGGTCCGGCAACTGCGGTGGCACTCTCTGAGTCAACCACCGAATGTTTGCCCCAGTCTGAATCTCTTGTAACACTAGATAGACAAGAGAACGTGTAAATCGAGCAATTCATGGATTGCCGAAAAGTTGCCGTCGAAGAGAAGCTCCTCCGAGAACGAAGCGACTCTGAGAGAGTTCTTAACCTTACTATCCACGCGTATGGATGTAGCTAGGGCTGCGTCACGTCTAACCAACTCCAATCAGCCACTGAAGGGCGGAGTTATACGTGAACAAACTACTGCCCTCAAAAGAAATTACATTGAGAATAATATCCCGTAAATCTTTTCTTGAAAACGTAATGATAACGCCTCAGTAAGGCAGATTACGTATGATAAAGCGTCTAAGTTAAGTCTACTATACATCATGTCGTTTCCAACATTGAAGTTGGAAAAGACATAAACGGCGAAAAAGAATATTTCCAGTCTTTAACCACACCGTCTAGACGCATATGAACTCTCGGTATGCCCTGCTCTGCCAAATAAACTAATCGAATAAATGATAAAACGGCAGAAATGAGCAACGCGGACAAGAAACTAAACTATCATGCTTGGTAGCAGGCTTGTATGCATATATAGCGTCGAAAAATAAAACACATGTTGTAATGACATTATTGGACTGTGTCGGTAAGTCAGGGACAATGTCCCTGAACCGATCGAAAAATCCGAGTCCAATGACGCTATAAGTCTCTTATCCAAGATCGCAGCAATGAAGTCCGAAATAACAATCACTGGAAGATAATGCCAGAAGATATGAAAGGCAGCTTCCGATACTACTAAAGGGAAAACTCGAAATCTTTCGAATCCCTTTCGCCATCCTGTCGGACCCTATAAAGCGTTCGGTCGTCCGTACCTGATGCAACCGCGGACCGCACCGACGTCGGATAATTCCTGATTCGACCAAGAAACTGTCAATTGCTGGGATGCTGCGAAACAACTGTGCTAACTCGGATAGCACGTCCGTCACTGAGGCCTGAGAAGCGGACCTACAATGCATTGCCGCTGGAAGCTCCGTGATTGTTACCCCGTGCATACTACCAATATGCGAGCGAACGGAGTGTATAGGCCTCGTGTCCCTTGGCTACCGGATGGCACGACCTATTCGCCGTGGAATCACTGAATGACGAAACTGATCGGATACTCGAGGTCACGTAGCCAATGTGCGGTCGTGTGCCCTGCTGTGAGGATGAGGAAGCATTAAGGACAGTCTCTCGGACTGTCAATATAACGGAGCGTCCTGACCGACAGACATATGCTCCGAATGAAAATATCTGAACCACAACATGCGGTCCCCTATGTTGTTGGACGAGAGAGGGACCTCTCTCGCTCACAGCCTGGACGGACCTAGACAAGCCAGGAACCGGACTAACAGGCTTCCTGCGATCTGTCCTCAATCTGCCGTCACTGGGTGAGTACTAAAGTAATTAAAGTGCTCGCATCACCCAAATCTCCTTCCTAGACCGCAACGGACGAACCCGGCAGCCGAACCATTCGATGAATGTACGCTACACCGGGTGAGCTAGCGAATGTCACTCCGTAGGCAATAGACATATTCCATGAGCACTTACTGCCGCTAGCTCTTCATTAACTATGACGACAGAGGCACACTTTTGAAAGACATCTCCGTAACTTTGCGAACAAGAAACCAGAAATGCTTGGTTATAGCAAGCATATAATAATAATATATATAGCGTCGTTCAATAATTCGAAAGTTTGTGTGACATTATTGGACTATGTCGGAACTGAGGGACGATGTCCCTGTACCGAACAAAAAATTTCTAAGTCCACCGACGCTATCAGTTTCTTATCCGGCATCGCAGCATTCTGGTCCGATGAAAGAAGCTGTAGAAGACCAAGTCAGATGACATACACAACAGCATATGTTGTTCCGAAAGGGAAAGCTCGAAATCCTCCAAATCCCTTTCGGTATCCCGTCGGACCGGATGAAATTTTCGGACGTCCGTACCCGCTTCCGCGGAGCGTCCCGACCCAGCATCGTCGGATAAAAAATATGCGACAGATTCAGTTGATGCTGGGATGCTGCGATAAACTGTGCTATTTAGGAAAGCACGTCCGTTCCCGAGGCCTGTGCAGTAGCGGTCTTACGATGCATTGCCGCCGGAAGCTCCGTGTACGTTGACTCCCGCACACTTCCTATGCGAACGTCCGGAGTCTGCAGGCCTCGTGTCCCTGGCTACCGGATGGTGTGAGCTGGTCGCCGATGAATCTCTGACTGGCGAAGCTGACTGGATATCCGTGGTCACGTAGCCAAGAGCGGTCGTGTGCGCAACTATGAGAATGAGGAAGCCTTATTGACAGTCTACTCCGGACTGACTATATGTCGGAGTGTCCCGAGCGACGGACGTATGCTCCGAAAGCGAAACATTTTGTACCACAACATCTGGGGCCAGATGTTGTGAACGAGAGAGGGGCCTCTCTCGCTTGCCGTCCGGATGGGCCGGAACGAGCTATGAACCGGACTAAAAGGCTTCCTCCGTTCTCCCTCCGATCCGCCGTCACTGGGTGTGCATTAGGTTGATTTATAGTGCTCGCATCACCCCAAAATTCCTTCTAGACCGCAACGGACGAACCCGGCTGCCGAACCATTCGGTGAATGGACGCTACACCGGGCGAGCTAGCGGACGTCAAAGGCCGTCGAACCTACTAGGGTCCTCTTAGGCAATTGGCGTATTTACATGAGCACTTTTCCGCTAGCCCTTCATTAATTGTGACGACGGAGGCACACTGTTGGAAGACATCACAGATACATCACCCTAATCTTGATCGTCTGAAATAGAAATTGATAAAGTAGAGTGACCCTGCGGGGAAAGGACCGGAGTGTCCAATTCCCCAATAACATACCGTGACATATGCTTCCCATATTGTCATCGAAATCATACGATACAGAACAGGAGTTAATGCGAGTACGCTGACCACATATAGAATGATTATAAAGTCAGAGGAAGACTTCCTCTTATTACAATTGATCAATATCCTTTCAATGTGAAAAGAAAACAAGTCCTGGTACTCGCACTAACCCCTGGCAATCAAAATACATAATAATAATATGATCCATTAATATTGAAAAAATAACTGAAATCAAAATATTTTGAAAAAATATTTTTTCAGAACAGCCCAAGTTTCTGAAATGTAACGTTGAGCCCCAATGGATCCCAAGCCTAAGTGTGGACAAAAATTTTAAAAATATTTTAAACAATTTATTCAACACTTACGAACAATAATAATGTATCTAGTTATGATTAAAATAACATCAAGATATTATTTTCCAGAAATCCCCCCCTCACACAGAGGGCTGTTGAAAATGTAAACAATGAGTGTAAAAACACTAAAATAAGACTCCAGGCACCCAGGCCCGAAATCAGTTACCAAAAATACACTATCTGATGCAAAACAGAGACTTCCAGGGAAGAAACTGCAGAACATCAGATGGTAGATGCAGAACACAACGCCTAACCACCCGTAGGTGAAGACGTAAACATGGGGAAAAGAAACAGAATTCATTCTGTTATTCAGCTAAAACTCCCAAGAAAATTTAGTAATAATAATTACAAAAACTATGCCAAAAGCATGGGAGAATAGCAAGGGGGGACTTAAAGGACAGGGAGAGAGGAAAACACTTAAAAAACAGTGTAACTAATTAATCAGAATGACAACAAAATGGCTGCTGCCTCGAAAATAGGTAACTTAACAATTTCATTAAAAAATTTTAAGTTACAGCCCTGATAATATTCTGTCACACATTTTTTTTCCTCTCCTCCTTCTCTATCCTCCTTAGAATCACCATTTCACTAATATTTATGTGTCAGGCATCATTTAAACTGAGATTTACAAGCACAAAGATCAGTCAGATGTTAACTGATGAAGGGCCAAACTTAGAATGATTAATGGCGCCAATTTCGGAATGTCCTTGACACTGCGCATGCGCAGTAGAGGCGAAGTGTGGAGGGCCTTTCAGGACATGTTTTCTTTGGTTTTAGATGCAAATTTTGGGGATTGGGGGGCAAAATTTGTGTTTGGCCCTATATTTTAAGAGTTAGCACCAGCTATGTCTGGGTCATTGGTACAGTATAAAAATATGAAAAAATTTATAGTAATTTATATATTTTTTATACTTACCAATGACCCTGACTTAGCTGGTGCTAACTCTTAAAAATGAAAAAAATTATAGTAATTTATATATTTTTTATACTTACCAATGACCCAGACTTAGCTGGTGCTAACTCTTAAAAATTCAGGGCCAAACACAAATTCCCCCCCCACCCAATCCCCAAAATTTGCATCAAAATCCAAAAAATCAATGTCTTATATGGTCCTCCATACTTTAGTTCACTGTGCATGCGCAGTGTCAAGAAAGTACTGAAATTGGCACCAAATCTTCATTCTTACAACCAGTGCCTGGTAAATGTTATATAATCAGCGGGGAGGTACGAGTTCCCAACTCATGGGAGGGCCATCCCCTTCTGGGTCATTGGTAAGTATAAAAAATATATAAATTACTTGAAATTTTATCATATTTTTATACTGTACCAATGACCCAGACTTAGCTGAATAGAAAAAAGGCTGGAGGGCCTAGGACATAAAGGAAAATCCAATAGGCTCAATAACATATAAACAGAATTATCCCCTCAAGGAGAAAAGGAGAAACAGGATTTACATACATCTTTCTTGTTTATACAAAAAAAGAAAGACATATTACCAATCCGTACTTGAGCACAATAACATCAATGATCTCTATTAACATCCAGTATAACCCATTATACTAATTTTTTAAAGGAAAGCAAATAAATATAGTCCAGAGAATGAGACTCTTTATACTCATTTAAAAGTGTCCGAGGATTGTATATTAACGCTTGTATGAGACGTGACATATACAAATGCTTCACACCGAGCTACACTTTAAAAATATTACATAAATGAGAAAAACATTAGCTTTACACTTTAAAACCATCCCAGCACTGACTTAGAATTACTGACTCCAGAGGAGGTATTCCCTTGCTTTTCACTATAAAGCAGGTGCCCAAGATGTAGACAGCGCTCTAACTTCATGCGCTGAAATTTTAAGCACAGACTGCTGAGTAGAAGATCTTTCATAAGCAGTTTATTTATTTATTTATTGATGTTTAAGGTCACATATTTATGCACAATGGCTAATCATGACCGTGACAGTTTTATGGGTGGAGGAAGCCGGAGTACCCGGAGAGAACCACCCAGCAACGACGAGTAGCTGCCAGCTCCCCAACATCGTAACTCCGCAGCACAGGCAGGGTTAGATTGATTGAAGACATGCGTATCATCGACGTGCAGTACGCCTTAGTGCACGGCGTCATCGTGCCCCCACATGGGCAATGGGGGTGAAGTGTCTTGCCCAAGGACACAATGCGGTTGCCGCAGGTGGGATTCGAACCGAGGACCTCTCGGCTTGCAGCCCGCACCTCTACCTACTGAGTCACCGTGCTCCCTTCATAAGCAGTACGAATAGTCAACTGAATCAACCTTGAAATAGAATGGACCATGATGTCCCTTCTATTAGGCAGCAGAGACAGAAAGAAACGTTTTCGTCCCTTTCTGATAAACTCAGATCTACGTTTGTAAATACGCATAGCTCTAACTGGACACAGCAAAGGCCTATGGCGTTCTGAGGACGGAACAGCCTTAATAACAATAGGTTCAGGGTACTTATTAGGAGCCTGATTCTTAGCCAAAAATCCCTCATTGGTAGTCAAAGTAATAGTATTACCAACACTACGAGAGTGAGAATCATCAACAGACAGAGCATGAAGCTCACTAATTCTTCTAGCAGAAGAGAAGGCTAAGAGAAAAGCTGTCTTATAAGATAAGTATTTGAAGTCTACTGTATCAAGGGGTACTTCTTTTAGCTTCGGAAGAACCCAAGCTAAATTCCAGTTAGGAATTAACCTAAGGGTTCTAGGTCTATTTATTGAAAAGTTTTTAACTAACTTTGATAAAGAGACATTAGATCCAATTTGTAAGCTATCATGATGAGCATAAGTATCCGATAGCATAGACCTATAACACTTAATAGTTATTGGCTGCAGTTTGATCTCGTCAAACAAGTAGACCAAAAAATTAGCAATGTCTGGAATGGAGGGATCATAAATATCAACAGAATGATCCCTACACCAACGAGAGAAAACCTTCCACTAAACAGCATAATTTAGCGAAGAGGAGGTCCTCCCACAGTTAGAAATTGCGTCCAATGCTCATCCTGTAAATTGCGGATTGTGATGCAGTGTGCATGATTTCCCCTGTGAAAGAAGGTCCTCCCACGAGGAAGCTTCCGAGGAATGTCCCATAACAGACACCTGAGCAGATTTATCCATGGTCTGTGGGGTGACAGAGATGCTACCAACAGAATCTTGCAGTGAGATTGCTTGATTTTTAGCAATATCTGTTGAATCAACGGAGCTGGAAGATATGGGTGTCCTATCATTCTGTCCCAAGAGATCGAGGGAGCATCTACTGCGAACGCTCGAGGATCTGGGCATGGCGACACATACGTCTACAACTGATTGTTGAGATGCGTCGCAAACAAGTCTATCATCGGATGATCCCATTGGTAGCAGATCTGATTGAGTACTCGTTTGTTGAGAGTCCATTCTGACGGCAACATACGACCTTTCCGAGAACGGGACTCCGCTAGAACGTTCAGACGACCCGGAATATGAGGGACCGACAGAAGAACCTGATGCTCTAGGACAAACAGAAGGATTCTTTCTGTTAAGTTGAACAACAGAATGGAATGAGTGCCTCCTCGGTTCTGAAAATACGCTACTACTGTTGAATTATCAGACAGTATTTGAACATGTGAATTCTGAATAATGTTCATCCAATGACGTAGCGTAAGCCAAACTGACATCATCTCTTTGATGTTTATGTGCTTGTTCAGGAATTGCGGATCCCAAAGACCCTGGCACCTCGAATCTGTTGGGCTCAATGTCGCGCCCCAGCATGTTTTACTCGCATCCGTCATAATCGTAAAAATCGGATCCTGCAGTTGCAGTGGAACTCCCTGAGTTAACCACTGAATATCTGCCCAAGTCTGAATCTCTTGTTTGACTTGGTTGGACAAGATGATGTTCATTTCGAGTGAATGAATCTTCACACTCCAAGTCTGAGTAAAAAATATCTGGAGTGGACGAGTGCGTAGGTGCCCCATTGGAATAAGGTCCGCAGCGGCTCTGCACAAGCCTATCAGTCGCATAAATTCTCTTGCTGTCACTACATCTGAGTGTAGACAAAAGCGAGCGTAACAACTGACTAATTTCACTTTGGGTAACGGTAGACGAACCAGATTGTCGTGCGCCTCGAAGCTCATTCCCAAGTGAATGAACGACTTGGACGGAACTAGATCCGACTTCTTTTCATTTACTATGAAACCGAGACATCAGAGCAATTGAAGCACACTCCGAACAACGTTCTGAAGCGTTAATCTGTCGCCGTACTTCTGAAGAATGTCGTCTAAGTAGGCCGACGTTACCGCAGACGAATGAGCTCGGAAATGAGTCATTACTGAGTTCATTATACGAGTGAAGGCCCAGGGTGCTAGATTCAGTCCGAAGCACATTGCTCGGAACTGATAAACGACTCCTAGGACAGTGAAGCGAAGGTACTTTCTGAACGCCGGATGTACCATGACGTGAAAGTACGCATCCTGGAGATCTATGCTCGCAGCATAGTCGTTCACTGAAATGCACGATCTAACTGATCGAATGGTCTCCATATAAAATTTCAGAGCCAGAATCAGCTTGTTTATCCAGCTTAGATCTATAACTGGACAAAACGAGCCGTCTGGTTTTGGTACCAGGAACAGGTGACTGTAAAAACCGGGAGATTCCTGGTCTTCTATGACCTCTATTGCGTTCTTCTCCAGAAGAGATTGCACCTCTGATAGAAGCGAATCTCTCTTCTGAAGGTTTGACGGAAGCCGAGTCCATCGTGGACTTTGTGTTAACAGAGATTTTTCTCTGAAGGACAGTTTTAGACCTTCCGAAATAACCATCTGAACCCACCGGTCGTCCGTAATTGACAACCAATTGGTTAAGAATCTCGACAGCCTTCCGCCCACTGGAGCGCAATATAGAGGTTCTGACCTTCACCTCCTGTACCTGCGAGGCTTGCGGGAGGAGAAACTATGTCCTCCCCGACCCGTGCCTCGAACAGTCGACCTAGGGGCATCTGACCGGTTGTCTCGGCCAGCATTACGTCCCCTACCTGAGTCGCTACTCTGACGGTCTCTGGATAAGACATAGAGGCTTTCTTAGATCCTCTATAGGAACTTCCCTTGGACGTACTCGCCCCAGAAGTCCCTGACTTACTCCTCTCTGCTGAGTCCGTTTTTTTCGAAACAGACTTAAAGAGCAAAGAGTCCGAAGCTTTATTGGTAATCTGATTTAGATTAGTGAAAGCTTACTATCGGAGAGAAGTTCTCCTGAAATCGGAGCGACTCGAAGAGAGTTTTTCACCTTAGAATCCACCCTAGTGGATGAAGACAGGGCAGCATCACGTCTGACTAACTCCAAATTTGCCACTGAAAGGGCAGAGTTATACGTGGAATATGTGATTGTCCTCGAAAGAACTCTCAAGGAAGTTTCAACATCCTGGAATTCTTTACCATCGAGACGTTGTGATAACATTCTGGTAAGGTGATCTGCATAAGATAAGGTGTCTAAACTGGTTCTGTTAGACGAGACTGTCATCTCCAATGTACTGGAAAGAATCGACATAGACGCCGGCAATGACAACTCCAAGTCTTCTGCCTGGTCGTCTAAACGCAGAGGAACTCTCGGAACGCCCTGTCCTGCCATTTCAAATTTATTTCTACTGTTGATGAACGGCAGATGTAGAGCTTGGTGCGATAAGAAACTGGATCTGCCAGTCTTAGAGGCTAGCCTAAAAATAGCGTCATTCAGCAATTCAAAAGTCCGTGAGACATTTCTGGACTGGGCCGGAAACTCAGGCGCGGCGTCCTTAGTCCGGCCGAAGAAGTCAGTGTCCAGTGATGCTATCAGTCTCTTATCTGGTATCGCAGCTCTCTGGTCCAGAGGAACAACATCTGGAAGGTATTGCTGGATGAAATCTACGGCCACCTTATGTTGTTCTAGAAGGGAAAAATGAAAAAATTTATAGTAATTTATATATTTTTTATACTTACCAATGACCCAGACTTAGCTGGTACTAACCCAAAAATATCTAGGGCCAAACACAAATTTTGTCCCCCAATCTCCAAAATTTGCATGCAAAACAGAAAATTAGAAGTCCTATCTGGCCCTCCATACATTTTATCCTCCGCACATGCGCAGACTCCAGGAAGTCACCGAATCTGGCGCCAAATAAATCATTCTTTGTATTAAAAAGATTATAATAATTCAGCGGGGAGGTATGAGTGCCCAGTACTGCCCACTCATGGGAGGGCCATTCCTATCTGGGTCATTGGTAAGTATAAAAAAATATATAAATTACTATAAATTTTTTCGTATTTTTATACTGTAACCAATGACCCAGACTTAACTGAATCGTAAAAAGGCGGAGGGCCTAGAACTTCAGAAAGAGTAGATCAACATAGACCAAATGCTTCAATCCATGATGAAGAAATTAGAATTACATGTATGTCTCTTAATACCATTATAGAAGAGACATAACCTAATATGGATCCCAATTATGTACATCCTAAATCTAAGCATAAAATCATGTTAATTAGGATGTAACAAATAAACAATTTTAGAGACTAGTCTGGACTAGGCCCTAAAAATAATTAAGGCATACTGAGAATGAGAGAAAATTTTCCATAAACCTACGCCACACAATAACACTGCAGCTGATCGCCGAACATAGTACGGACAAGACAGCTTCCTCAATAGTTACATACCCCATAAGGCAGAGAAGTGGACAAAATGACCCCCCCCCCACCCTTTTTTTTTTAACATAACTTCAAAAGAAAGAGGGGAGAGCTCTAGAATCAATAAGCAGAACCCGGAAACGATATAAATAAATATCGATCAGGCACTCAAAAAATTAAATCATGAATACTAAATGGTGCTTAATGCCACTTCACAAGCCAAGGCTATAGCGATGATTTTAGTAAATAACATTAACCACTATAAAATATGCACTGCAGACACTGTATACAGGTACGACGAAATCAGTGAGAAATCAATTATAACATATACATACAAAAGCGGGATAAGATGAACAATCTCTGCAGAGAAAACACGCTTCAAGATCAATCACAGGAGGCCTGTGTAATATTAAATCCGGTAAAAAACACTCTCCAACATGTACTATTTGGTATCTACAACTATAAACACGTGAGAATATGCGATTTGAGAACCGACAAAATAGAGACCAGGATCTAGAAATGGAGGTAGGTATGACAAACCGGCTCCAAAATCAGAAAATAAATACCGGAAACAAATGCAACAGAACAGCCTATATGCGTATGATGGTGCCATCCAACACGACCCAGACGCAAAGTATGTATGTATTAAAAATAAAAAATATATACGCAACAGCGGGAGTGTGTGGGGGGGATTCAAATATATGTCGAAACCTCCTCACCCACATTACTTAATCATTGCTGACGCAGACAGCAATAATATAGAGACCATAAAGCTACTTCACGTCTGAATACTCCGTAATGCCACTGAGAGCGGAGAATGACATGAAGAATAAAACTTCCCTTGAAGAAAACAATCAAATGGGGAAGCTTCTGGCGAATGCTCAATAGCAGACCCTATGACCTCAATGAAATCAATAGAAACAAATGAATTGAAGGATACACATATCCTATCATTCATTCCTATGAAAACGGCTGAGCGTCAATGTATACGCTCAAAAGCCTTATACTAGCGACACAAATAATGGAAACTATTATTCCCATGCGCCGAAAACTTATCTATCCTGAAGAGATCCCACATAAGATCATATAATAGCCAAACAGTTAGAATAAGCACAAGATATAGCCAGCGCTTACTTATGTGCTGAAATTTTAAGCATTGACTGCTAATTGGAAGATAAATAACCCAAGTAGTACGAATAGCTAACTGACTTGTTTAACAATAGAATGAACATAAACGTCCCTTCTATTGAAAAATAATGACAACAGTCGCATTACTTCTCTTCTGATAAACTCTGATGTGCATAGAGAGACCCTCGGACTCAGGATTGTAATGCAATATATGAACTCACATCCGAAATAATTGAGAAAACTGTAATATATGCCCAAACTTGACCTTATGTTAAAAGATTCTCTAAAAAAAATCAGGTCAAGAGGGAAAAATGTCTACCACTCCAGTTAATAACTGGAGTAGACATGTGTGTAAGCGACCCATCGAAAAAACATTGCAAGCCACTCCACACAACTCCATCCGGCACATAAAACTATCGCTGTTAATGCATCAGATAACAGATAAAAGCGAGCCAAACAGCTGGTTAATTCGCTATGTGAAACAGATGAACCAGCCAAATGAATAGTGGGATACATGAATCCGATCATAAATCCCATGGGACATTATCTAGTTCACAATACAAGTGATCTAAAGAACTAAACTCGCTGCAATTGCCAAAAGTCCACTTATCGACTGAAAGATAATCATAAATAACCTAATTATCCACTTCCAGTCAAAATCGGCCGGACCGAGTTCTATAAGAGCCTAGAACCACCGGCTCATGGGAGTCTGATCAGTAATTCAGTCTGACAAGTAAAATCTATACCTTCGCTATGAACCTTATAAGCGAATTGAGTCTAGGACAAACTCTCCTACTCTTTTGTTGGCTGTAGTCGATTAGACCCCAACTTAAAGAGTCGAGAATAGATGCTTTCTTGTAGTTTAATCCTACAATAATGAAAGGTTACCATCAAAGACTTAGGTATACCTATACCTTTGCTATGAGTCCTAATAGACGATTTGAGTCTAGGACAACCTTCCGTACTCTTTCTGCTGGTGATGGTACATTAGACCCCAGCTTAAAGAGACGAGAATAGATTCTTATCATAAAAACTAGAGTTGGAAGACTAAAGTGACCTAGGGCAAGTTTTCCACCTAGTCAAATGCAAAGATGAAGACACAAGGCTTCGTTGCATCAGCGTAACTCTCACTTAACATAAGTTAAGACCGAGAAATTAATACTATGTCTGGAAAGAATTTTAAAAGGTACAAACGACCACAAAATTCCTTCCATATAGACAATGCATCACAGTACTAAAAATTAAGTACATAAGACCATGAGACTAAATTCGCTCTGACTAAGAAATTATCTTCTCAATTGCGTCCGAGCGAACAGCTAAATGATGAAGGTAAGGCTAAAACTAGGATCTTAGCCTGCTCAATCAACGCTGAGGAACTCTCAACATCTTCCCCTGTTGTTTTTAAAAGTATGTGAACCATCACAAATGATTAAAAATACAGAAGAAGAAGATAAGAAACCGATTTACTTTTTCCGCCGGAAGATAAATATGGTGTCGTATACAGAATCGAAGATCTGTGACACCCGTGTGGACTTAACCGGAAAGAGATCTTATTACCCTGCTCTTAACCGGATGAAGTCAGCGTCTAACTACGCTAGCGGTTTCTCATAATTGCTCGCAGCATTTTGAATCACTGGAACAAGATCAAGGAAATGATAATGTATTATATCTATATCATCCAAGAGTTGTTCTGGAAGGAAAAGTTATTCTATCCATCATATGTTCAAATCAATTAGAATCTAAACAGGCAGGTGACTGGACCAAATAAGCACTATGCAACAGCTCAAGATTTTGAGATCGACGTTGAGTGCTTCTGCCATAGCAGGAATACTGAGATTAGCTGTGCAACTGCGACAGCAAGTCCGTTACAGAGGCCTGAGGAGCAGCGACACGAATAGCCTCTTCGCCGGTTGCTCCTAGGACAGGGAGTCCAATATAGATATTACTGCGGACGACCTGATGAATGAAGCCTCATCTCCTTGGCTACTAGATGGTGCGACTTCTTATTAAAGATGGACCTTTGACGATGAAGACCAGGAAACCTGAGTCACTAAGCCAAGGTGCGGTCGGGAGTGCTTGTTCCTCTTCTTTTCTCTTTACCGGAAAATAGCTATGTACGTAAGCACAGACTGACGCAAGTTCCTACCAACAACACCTGGCTCCCGATGTTGTTGAAAGAGAGGGGCTCCCTCTTGCTCGTGCATACCTCAGAACTTGCCGTCTTCTTCCTTCCATCAACACTAGGGGAGCATGGATTCGATCAACAGTGCTCGCTACACCCTATTCTCTCTCGACCGCCACGGACATACCCGGCATCACATCACCCACATACGCATGAGATCTGCTGGAAGAGCTAGCTGTTTTAGACAAGGGCAGGGTTTTCGCTAGGGGAAAATTTGTGGGTCCAGTAGTTTAAAGAAAGTGAAACTCAGACGCCAAAGGCGTCTGTCGCATGTGCCTTCATATAGAGGGGGGTTTGAGGGAGAAAATTTTGGTTTTTAGGTGCTCTCTGGTGGCCTCTGGGGGCATTCTGGTCGCTAAAATGCTGAATAATTGATGTGGAAAATATGTATTTTTTCCTCCTACAATACTCTAAATTCCCACGGGACACACAATACTACGCCTGGTCGGAGGTTTCATAAAAATACAAACCCAAAACAACACAAAATCCACGAATCCTAACAGTGACTGGGCTTTGTTTACAACCGCTCGTGGTAATATTCGAAAAGAACCATGATGCGGACGTGTGACGCCATGCATGTGCAATTACCGTACTGACTCGTGTAGAAGCCCAGGGGGTGCTTTATAAGCATGTTAATCAGCACTGCAAACCACCCCCTTGAAAACAGACAAACATAGTCTGTTTAAAAATAGCTGTTTTTTTAAATATGTACATTTTTTACGAATAAAACAAAATATACCTTCATACAAACTCAATAAAAAAATTCATAATATGAAGACCAGATAAAATTTACACAGCGAAATATGAATAACAAAATAGTTGCCTCCCTTGGCAACATTCGAAAAATTGATTTTACACTCAAAGTCATAACTTCACATGTTGCAGGGCATGGTGAAATGATAAATGAGCATGTTTTATTGAAACAATAAGTGAAGTCATAAATCATATCCCTGGTTATATTGTTATATAATTCTCAAATACCAGAGTTGTAATTATTTTTTATTTTTAATTACCACTTTCTCATTAATTTCTGAACACCCATTTTTCACAATGAGTTGTGCATGCTCGAAAGTGGCAGTGTTCTTTCACAATGAATTGTGCACTGCTCGAAAGTGGCAGTGTTCAATCAGTATCTTTCTGATGATATTGAACCACTGTGAAAACTGTGAAAACTATATGTTGTGGGCATGTTTCAGACAACTACTGACAGCAGCCTGCACACTCATTTGAAACAAGTGACAGCTTCCAAAACAAGTACATCATTTATTGCTCAAAATAAAAGCTAGTGATTTCAGACCAAACACGACAATTTGAGTCCCAAATTTTATAGGCGACGTTTTGGATTTGAACTTTGTTTCCCCCCTCATCTGGGGGTTATAAGGTATCAGGTTGACATCAGTAATAGTAGGCATAGTATACAACATAATTATGCCTCTTTTACGTGGAAACAAAGGATCCCAAGTGTCGTTACGATACAGCATTGTACTCAACATTTTAACCACCAGCTTTTCTGACTGATCATAGTATGATCGGCGGGGGGAATGGGTCCGGTCGACGGACCCGCTGCCCGTCTAGCGGAAACCCTGGACAAGGGATGTTAGCCTCCGTGAAACCTAGCCCTTGTCTTTTTAAAATCATTGAGCACTCCTACTAGCTCTAAATACAATGCATATGCGACACATCCGGAGTAACGGTCCAAGTATCCAATATTAACCGTTACACCGGCGACAGGGAACTGACACCACTCATTGGGTTTTATAGCCCCGTGCAATATAAAGATCACTTTATCCATATGTAGAGGAAACCATAAGACTAGCTGGCCTCGGACCTTATCGGTTTCCTCCTTCCGTCGGTGAGGATAATTGCATATCATATCGTTCGCTCCACCCTATATGATCTCTCTCTCACTAGCCCAGATCGTCTACACCCGGCATCATAGTTCTCAGGGACCTGAGTAACTACTTCACCATTCAAGCTAACTAGCAGCAACGGACCTGCGCGGTCATGTGTGCCTTTCGAACATAGAGGAAGCTATAAGACTGGCCTCTGTGGCAGTCTCTGGAAGGAGAATCCCGTGGACGTAAGTTTCAACTGACACAAGTTCATACCAACAACCTCTGTCCCCAGATGTTGTTATAAAAGAGAGGGACCTCTCTCTTGCTCGCAATCACAGACGACCTGAATGAACATACCTCAGAACTTGTCCGACAAGTTCCTACCAACAACCTCTGGCTGCAGATGTTGTTATAATAAGAGAGAGGGACCTCTCTCTTGCTCACAATCATGAAAGACCTGGACAAGCATACCTCAGAACTTGTCTGACAAGTTCCTACCAACAACCTCTGGCCCCAGATGTTGTTATAAGAGAGAGGGACCTCTCGCTTGCTCGCAATCACAAACGACCTGGACGAGCATACCTCCGAACTTGTCTGACCGGCACAAGTTCCTACCAACAACCTCTGATCGCAGATGTTGTTATAAGAGAGAGGGACTTCTCTCTTGCTTGCAATCACGGAAGACCTGGACGAGCATACCTCAGAACTTGTCTGACAAGTTCCTACCAACAACCTCTGGCCCAAGATGTTGTTATAAGAGAGAGGGACCTCTGTCTTGCTCGCGATCACAAAGACCTGGACTAGCATACCTCAGAACTTGTCTACTTCCTCCTTCCCGTGCTTCCTCCTTCCCGTCGTCACAGGGTTAGCATGTTCGTATGTTTATAATGCTTGCTACACCCTTATTCCTCTTCACGACCGCTATGGACATACCAGGCATCACACACCACTAGTCGTCGTGATAGATCTGCCAGTTGAGCTAGCTGCCGACAAGGTCATCAATCCTACTAAAGATCTAGGCCTTGTCTAATACCTGAGCACTTTTGCCACTAGCTCTTGATTGATTTGTGATGAAAGCACACTCCTTGATGGCGTCACGAAGCCACATCCTGTTCCTGTTCCTCTGTAAATAGAAACTAAAAAACTATAGTGACCTTTTGACGGGAGGACCACCGAGTCCCCTTGCCACGATAGGACCGATAGTGTCCACTCGTCTAACACAAACCATGACGCCCGTCATTCAGATTATCAAATCTGATACATGGAGTAGAATTAGCGGTAGTTCATCAAGTAAACTCATTACAACAACCAAGTAAATAAAGGAAAGGTTTCCTCTATTTGCCATACTATTAGATAACAAGAGGGATGTTACATCCCAACACTCACCTACATTCGCGCTTGATAATGTCGTTCCAATGTAACATGCCTAATATTTAGTTAATATAAATCATTAACTAGGCATCAAATAAAATAAAATTCCTTCCAATGTGCCAACAAGCCGATGTAAACGTAACTTATTACAAGTGGAAATTCATAAGTTTTTTCATCGAAATTCACACTGAATTAGCCAAAAATGTTATGGTATAAGGGTTAAGTATGGTTGTGAAGGTCCCCTATAACGTATATGTGAAATATCAAGTTCCCAAAAAACCTCAGATTGAAAGATATAATAACCCTTAATGTTACTAGTAACAAGTATGAGAAACTATTAAGGCAAAAAAATAATTCCGAAAATATTTTTTTCAAGAAAGTGACTATCAGTCCCAAAAAGACATCACATCATTAAAATAAAATAGGAGGTGCACAATGGCATTATGTGATGAAGAATCACTGAAAGTTTCATTAAAATCCATTCATTGGTGAAAGATGAGTTGCAGAAGAAACATTTTTTTTTAAAAAAGTGACTATAAGTACCAACAAAAAAATACATCACATCGAAAAATAAAGTAAGCTTTAATGTTACTAGAAACAAGTATGAGAAAGTATTAAGGCAGAAAAGAAATTTTGAAAATAATTTTTTTCAGGAAAGTGACTATAAGTCCGAACCAAAAAAAAAATTCAGATCGAAAAGTAGAAGTGGAGGTGCAAAATGGCATTATGTAATGAAGAACCACTGAAAGTTTCATTAGAATCAATTCATTGGTTAAAGAGGAGTTGCGGAAAAACCTTCTTTCAAGAAAGTGACTATAAGTAGCAACAAAAAGACATCACATCAACAAGTGCAATAAGCCTTAATGTTAATTATTAACAAGTCTTACAGAGTATTAAAAGCAAAAAGAAAGAAAGAAAAAAAAAAAATTTGAAAATTTTTTTTTATAGAAAGTGACTATAAGTCCCAAAAATCCCTCAAATTCGTCAAATATGCAGGTAATGAGGGAGCAACATTATCATAATGTAGTTCAGCAACCCAAGTGTACAATATCAATTGCCTGGAAAGACACATAGAAACAGAACTCACCTTAACACAAACTTTAACAACTGAAAATTGAGTAAGTCCGAGAAAAAACATTTGGAGTGAACAGGAGTGAAAGGAAGAAAAAAAAAAAAAAAATCAGTTATATTTCTGCTTACAGGAGGGTTAATACCTAAAGTAGTTTTTGAAAAGACAAAAATAAAGAGTAATGATAAGTAAAGGCACCACAATGTGCACAAAAGATGACTTTAACGCAAAATCTTAAACCTAAACACAAATTCTTACAAGTTTTGGCAGAGAATCAGGCTCAAATTCCTCAAATATGCATGTAACGAGGGTTAAATATTACTGCAATGGAGTTCAGTAACCCAACTGTAGAATATCAATCGGCTGGAAAGACACATAGAAACACAAGTCACCTAAACAGAAACTTTAAGAACTTAAAATTGACCAAGTTCGAGAAAAGCATGGACATTTCTACTGAAAGAAGAAGAAATTGCAGTTAAATTTCTGCATACAGTCGGGTTAATATGTACAGTTGTTAATGAAATATGAAAATTAACAGTAATGAGAGTTAAAGCAGCACAATCTGCACAAAAGCTGACTTTAACGCAAATTCTTACAATACCTAAACGCAAATTCTTACAAGTTTTGGCTGAAAATTGTATGTGAAATTTGAAAGAAAGTCGTAGTATCAGGTTAAATAATGTGCTGATAGTCACTTTCAACATACATATGCAATATGAAAAGCCTGAGGCCAGTGATCTTTGAAAAAATAACCTTAACATTAAATCTTACAATATTGGAAATGCCGGACGCCGACGCTGATGCCCGAGGTCATCATATAAGCTCACCACTTGTAATAGAAGTAGGTGAGCTAATAATGAAAGTGTCAATGACACTGTAGCTCAACTTGACAAACTTGAACTTGGTAAGTTATAAATGAAATGGCAAAATTAAAGATCATTGGGACCAATGTCAGTTTTTTTGCCAGTGGCAACATTTTTTAAACCGAAGAAAATCGATAGCTCCCATCTAGAGGCCTCCCCAAACAAGCATGCCAGGTTTCAAAGCAATCCGATCATAAATGTGCCCTGTAGGGTGTACAAAAGGGAAATATTGTGGTCTGACTAAACTAAATTCTAAGAACGTTGGCCGTGGCAACATTTTTTGACGGAAATGGAAGAAAATCGATAGCTCCCATCTAGAGGTCACCGTAAATAAGCATACCAGGTTTCAAAGCAATCTAATCATAAATGAGCCCTGTAGGGTGAGCCAAAGGGAAATATTGTGTCTGACTAAACTAAGTTCTAAGAATGTTGGCTGCGGCAACATTTTTTGACGGAAATTGAAGAAAATTGATAGCTCCCATCTAGAGATCACCCCAAACAAGCATGAAAGGTTTCAAAGCAATCCGATCATAAATGTGCCCTGTAGGGTGTGCCAAAGGGAAATATCGAGTCTTCTGACTAAATCAAGTTCTAAGAACGTTGGCCGCGGCAACATTTTTTGATGGAAATTGAAGAAAATCGATAGCTCCCATCTAGAGGTCTCCCCAAACAAGCATACCAGGTTTCAAAGCAATCAAATCATAAATGTGCCCTGTAGGGTGTGCCAAAGGGAAATATTGCGGTCTGACTAAACTGAGTTCTAAAAACGTTGGCCGCGGCAACAGTTTTTGACGGAAATTGAAGAAAATCGATAGCTCCCATCTAGATGTCACCCCAAACAAGCATGCCACGTTTCAAAGCAATCCGATCATAAATGTACCCTGTAGGGTGTGCCAAAGGGAAATATTGAGTCTTCTGACTAAACTAAGTTCTAAGAACGTTGGCCGCGGCAACATTTTTTGACAGAAATTGAAGAAAATCGATAGCTCCCATCTAGAGGTCACCCCAAACAAGCATGTCATGTTTCAAAGCAATCCGATCATAAATGTACCCTGTAGGGTGTGCCAAAGGGAAATATTGAGTCTTCTGACTAAACTAAGTTCTAAGAACGTTGGCCGCGGCAACATTTTTTGACAGAAATTGAAGAAAATCGATAGCTCCCATCTAGAGGTCTCCCCAAACAAGCATACCAGGTTTCAAAGCAATCTGATCGTAAATGTACCCTGTAGGGTGTGCCAAAGGGAAATATTGAGGTCTGACTAAACTAAGTTCTAAGAACGTTGGCCGCGGCAACATTTTTTGACAGAAATTGAAGAAAATCGATAGCTCCCATCTAGAGGTCACCCCAAACAAGCATAAGAAGTTTCAAAGTAATCTGATCATAAATGCGACCTGTGAGGTGTGCCAAAGGAAATTGTGGATGTACGTACTAACGTACTTACATACTAACGTACGTACATACGTACGCCGACGGACGAGAAGTGATGGCAATAGCTCAGCTTGACTTTGTCAAGTTGAGCTAAAAATACATCAGATCAAAAAATAAAATAGGAGGTGCAAAATGGCATTATGTAATAATGAAGAATCACTGAAATTGTAATTGAAGTACATTCATTGGTTAAAGAGGAGTTGCGGAAAAACATTCGTTCAAGAAAGTGACTATAAGTCCCAACAAAAATACATCACATCAACGACTAAAATAAGCCTTAATGTTACTAGTAACAAGTACGAGAAAGTATTAAATAAAAAAAAAAAAGTTAAAAAAATTTTTTTTTAAAGAAAGTGAATATAAAGTCCCAAAAATCCCCCTCAAATTCCTCAAATATGCATGTAATGAGGGCGCAACGTTACCGCAAGGTAGTTCAGTAACCCATGTGTACAATATCAATTGCCTGGAAAGACACATAGAAACAGAACTCACCTTAACATAAACTTTTAGAACTTAAAATTGAGTAAGTCAGAGAAAAACGTGAACGTTGTGACTGAAACAAGAGGCCCCAGGGGGCCTGAGGGCGCTCACCTGACATGGTAGCCTAAATATCAACCCAGAGAATTGATTTCCAAAAGTTGCATCTACTCCTCCTAAGAAAAGCTGAAACCAAATATCCAAATATTCTGACCAGTGGATCTAAAAAAAGATTTTTAAAGAATATTCCTCATATTGAACTAAGTCATAATTCGGGCTCCCACAGGGAGCCCATATATGAACCCAGGGACTTGGCTGTAACAAACCTGAATCTCACACCCCTAAGGATTCTGCACACCAAATATCAAAACATTCCGACTGCTGGATCTGAAGAAGAAGATTTTTAAAGAAAATTCCTCATTTTGAACCAAGTTACAATTCGAGCTCCCACAATCAGCCCAAATATGGACCTAGGGACATGGCTTGAACAAACTTGAATCTTACCCCCCTAAGGATGCTGCATAAAAAATATCAAAAGCATTCATCTGCTGGATCTGAAGATTTTTAAAGAAAATTCCTCATTTTGAACTAAGTTGTCATTCAGGCTACCATAGTGAGCCCAAATATGAACCAAGGGACTTGGCTTGAACAAACTTCAATCTCAGCCCCCTAAGGTTGCTCCATGCCAAATATCAAAACATTCCAACTGCTGAATCTGAAGAAGAAGATTTTTAAAGAAAAATTCCTCATATTGACTATGTTATAATTTGGGCTCCCACAGGGAACCCAAATATGGACTCATGGACTTGGCTTTAACACACTTGAAATCCCTCTCCCCCCCCCCCCCCACCCCCAGGATGCTACACACCACATATCAAACCATTCCGACTGCTGGATCTGAAGAAGAAGATTTTTTAAGAAAATTCCTCATTTCGAACAAAGTTACAATTCAAGCTCCCACAGAGAGCCCAAATATGGACCTAGGGACATGGCTTGAACAAACTTGAATCTCACCCCCCTAAGGATGCTGCATACCAAATATCACAAGATTCTGCCTGCTGGATCTTGAGAAGAAGATTTTCAAAGAAATTTGCCTAAAATGCACTAAGTTCAAATTTGGGCTCCTATACTGAGCCCAAATATAAACCCAGGGGGCCGATTTGAACAAACTTGAATCAGATCCACCCCACAATGTTGCATACCAAATATCACAAGATTCTGCCTGCTGGATCTGGAGAAGATTTTTGAAGAAATTTGCATGAAATGCACTAAGTTCGAATTTGGGATTCTATAGTGAGCCCAAATATGAATCCAGGTGGCCGATTTGAACAAACTTGAATTAGATCCACCCCACAATGTTGCATACCAAATATCAAAAGATTCTGCCTGCTGGATATGGAGAAGAAGATTTTCAAAGAAATTTGCCTGAAATGCAGTAAGTTCAAATTTGGGCTCCTATACTGAGCCCAAATATAAACCCAGGGGGCCGATTTGAACAAACTTGAATCAGATCCACCCCACAATGTTGCATACCAAATATCAGATCCACCCCAAAATGCTGCATACCAAATATCAAAAGATTCTGCCTGCAGGATCTAGAGAAGAAGATTTTTTAAGAAATTTGCCTGAAATGCACTAAGTTCAAATTCGAGCTTCTATAGTGAGCCCAAATATGAATCTAGGGAGCTGATTTGAACAAAATAGAATCAGATCCACCCCACAATGTTGCATACCAAATATCAAAAGATTCTGCCTGCTGGATCTGGAGAAGAAGATTTTTTAATGTTTTTCCCATTGTCTACAGTGTTAAATAGTGCTGACTCATCACTTTTTCAAAGTCCCGAAACTGTACCCTATGATAAAACCGATGGCAATTTTTTTTTACCAATTCTTTCTGTTGGTCCTAAGGAAGCTTCACACCAAATAAAAATTCTCGGTGCCGTGCAGTTTTGGAGATATGGGCGTTTTAATTTTTTTTCTATTTTTAGCACCTGTGGTTCCCATGGGGCTACAGGAAAAAAGAAATCAGCATAAATTAGGTACTTATGACCCAATAAGCCCTCACATAAAATTTGGTTCAAATCAGCCTCTCGGTTTGGAAAATAGAAATTTTGGGCGGGACCAAAAATTTTGCCCCTCCCATAACAACGCCAAGTATAGCCCCACAAACTTCTCTTGAACAATTCTGAGTCTACTCCTCAAAAGGAAGCTGCACACCAAATATCAAGTCTCTGCTACTGCTGGTTCATGAGAAGAAGATTTTTTAAGATTTCAGCACACTTTTTGGGTGTGGCCCTACCCACAGGCGAGGCAACTTGATTTGAACAAAATCAAATTGCGATGTCATAACAAACTATTATCTCAAATATCAATTAAATTGGTTCAGCGGTTTGGGAGGAGAAGACGCAAACACCATGTTCACGGACGACGATGGACGCCGGACGGTGAATGATCACTATAGCTCTCCTGACTGAAAGTCAGGTGAGCTAAAAAAGAAATCAGTTAAATTTCTGCATACAGTAGGGTTAATACCTAAAGTAGTTATTGAGATGAGAAAATAAACAGTAATGAGAGGTGAAGGCACCACAATCTCCTCAAAAACTGACTTTAACGCAAATTCTTACAACAAGTTTTGGCAGCCTCAAATTTCTCAAATATGCATGAAATGAGGGTTAAATATTACTGCAATGGAGTTCAGTAACCCAAGTGTAGAAGTTAAAGCAGCACAATCTGCACAAAAGCTGACTTTAACGCAAATTCTTACAACACCTGAATGCAAATTCTTACAAGTTTTGGCAGAAAATTTTAGGTGAAATTTGGAAAAAAGTCGTAGTATCAGGATTAAATACTGTTCTGATAGTCCCCTACAACCTACATATGCAATATCAAAGGCCTGAGCGCACTGATCTTTGAGAAATTAACCTTAACATTAAATCTTACAATATTGGACACGCCGGTCGTCAACGCCGACGCCCGAGGTCATGACAATAGCTCACCACTTCTAATAGAAGTAGGTGAGCTAAAAACTGTGTAAAATTAACTGCCACACTCTCAGAATATTTAATGTTACTTACAACTGTAGTTCCTAAACAAAAACAGGAAACTACCTAGAGTAATGTAATGTAAACAAAATGTAAACAAAACACCGGAATCAAGACCCTCAGACAACACAGCCCGAAGTCAGTAACAGAAACAAGACTATCCGATGTAAAGCAAGATCTTCCTCAGAAGAAAAAACGATACATTGGATGTAAGATGCATGACTAAAATGCCCGAACACCCTGAGGATGAGGATGTAACCCTGGGGATGTACAGAATAATCTTCTGCATAAAACGTTAAACTCCCAATAAATTTTATAATTTTTTTTTATTAAAACAAGCCAAAAAGCTTGGGAGCTTAACTGGGGGGATCAAGGGAATTCAGGGAAGGAATACTAAATAAACAGTGGATAGATCATAATCAATCAGTGATAACGTCAGGCTCATGTCCCGAAATTAGGGAACATGAACTAATTTTAATAAATAATATAAAATTACAGCCCTGAACATTTCAAACCACCGTTTCTTCCTTCCTTCATCCAGTTCTGTCCTTGGATCCACCAATTTAACCATTAATTTGTGTCTGGCATCATTATTAATTGAGATTTAAAAGCACAAATATCAGTTTGTTGTTATCTGACAAGGACCAAACAAAGAATGATTTTATTGGTGCCAGATTCGGTGACTTCCTGGCGTCTGCGCATACGCGGAGGGTAAAATGTATGGAGGGCCAGTTAGGACTTCTAAATTTCAGTTTTGCATGCAAATTTTGGGGATTGGGGGGCAAAATTTGTGTTTGGCCCTAGATATTTTGGGGTTAGCACCAGCTAAGTCTGGGTCATTGGTTACAGTATAAAAATAAGATAAATTTTTAGTCATTTGTATATTTTTTATACTTTCCAATGGCCCAGACTAGCTGGTGCAAAAAAAAATTATCAAGGGCCAAACACAAATTTTGAACCCCCCCCCCCCCCCCAATCCCAAAAATTTGCATACAAAACCAAAATTAAAAGTCCTATCTGGCCCTCCATACTTTTACTCTTTGCACATGTGCAGTGATCAGGAAGAGACCAGAATTGGCCCCAACATCGTTCTTTGTAGATGAGCATACTAATAATAATTCAGTGGGGAGGTATGAGTGCCCACTCAAGGGAGGGCCATCCTTGTCTGGGCAATTGGTAAGTATAAAAAATATACAAATTACTTAAAATTTATCATATTTTTATTTGACAACCAATGGCCCAGACTAGCTGAATTGTAAAAAGGCAGAGGGCCTAGGACTTAAGAATTAGTAGACCAAATATATCTCCTAAGCCTGCATTCCAAGGTGAAAGGAAAATACATTTAAAAGGAATTACATGTACGTCTCTCTACACAACAGTAGAGAAGACATATTATAAATAAGAAGCCATATCCAAGTAATTCCATGAATGATTATGCTAAATGGGTGTAATGAGCCCCCAGTTTTAAAGCTAGTCTGGACTAAGCCCCAGAAATTAAGATGGCGTATTTGAGGATGAGAGAGTAACCCCCACAAACATACGCCATATATAAATAAAAAGTGCAACGCCAATCGCAGGCGATCAGACTCTAGTCCCCCACGGTGGATGGTCTGTTCTATAAAACATGCAAAATATTTTTTAGCCTGTTGGGCATTTAAAAAATAAGTTGCACATTATGAAATGGATAAAAGATTTCAACAGCAGTGGGAATTGAAGTCCTCTCTCTCCCATCATGTATCTGTTCTCAGGCACCTACCATTTAACAACAGGAACAACAATGTAATCATTCCATATTGCATTTTTATTAAAAAAAAAAATTATTGACGTGCATCATCCTCCTATTATGTGTCACCAATGGTATAAATATGAAAGTACAGTCTTGAAGCATCTATCTATTAGATACAGGTGGTAACCGTAAAATAGGAACACCAAAAAATCAATGAAAATGGTCATCCCTCGGCCATTCTAAATTTTTTTTCCAAAAAATTTTGACGTACATCATCCTCCTAGCATCTCTGACAAATGTTAGAAATCATCATAGTGACGTGCATCATCCTCCTAGCATCTCTGACCAATGTTAGAAATCCTCCTAGCATATCTGACCAATGTTAGAAATCTGAAAGTAATAGCTCGAAACATGTCTAAGATACTGGTTAAATGTGGCAAAAAAATGACAACAAAAAAGTCTGTCATTCAGCCATCTTGAATTTTTTTTCAAAAGATTTCAGCCATCTTGAATTGTTTTCAAAACATTTTGATGTGCATCACCGTCCTAGCATATCTGACCAATGTTAGAAATCTGCAAGTAATAGCTCAAAATAAGTCTACGATACAGGTGGTAACGTCAAATATAGCAAAAAAAATAACAAAAATGGCTGCCATTCGACCATCTTGAATTTTTTTTCAAAAGATTTTGGCATGCATCATTCTTCTATGGTGTCTGACAAATGTTGAAAATTTAAAACTAATATCTCAAAACATCTCCAAGATATGGGTGATAACGTAACTTGAGAATGCAAAAAATTAACAAACATGGCCTGGCCATCTTGAATTTTTTTTTTTTTAAAATTTCGACATGCATCATCCTCATAGCATCCATGAACAATGTTAGAAACCTGAAACAAATATATTGAAACATGTCTAAGATACAGGTAGTAACATCAAATGAAGCAAAAATTGATGACAAAAATGGCCGCCGATTGGCCATCTTGAATTTTTTTTCAAAAAGTTTTGACGTGCATTGTCCTCTTATTATGTGTCACCAATGGCATAAAAATGAAAGTACAGCGTTGAAGTATCTATGAGATACGGGTGGTAACATAAACTAAGATACAGGCGGTAACGTCAAATATAGCAAAAAATGACAACAAAAATGGATGCCATTCGGCCATCTTGAATTTTTTTTTTTTAAAAGATATTGGCATGCATCATCCTCCTATGATGTCTGACAAATGTTGATAATTTAAAACTAATATCGCAAAACATCTCTAAGGTACGGGTGATAACGTAAAGGAATATTCTTCAAAACAAAGATTGGAATGCTCTGGAATCAGTGCAAAGCGATACTAAATAATCCAGATATATTCTTCCTATAAGCACCCTGTTATTAATTATTATTAATTATTGGTGCTTAATGCCACTTTAGAAGCTAAGGCTATTGTGGCGATTCTGGTGATTAACAGAGCACGCTTCTCACGCATACCAGAGTCGGAAAACGTCGATAGGATGGAACTGGTAATATAAAGTGTACGATCATACACTTGTCCAACTTATACCAACTAAACAGTATCCGAAGGATTAACATGCTTCTAAGGGAACCTACAGGCGGCCCCGTTCATGTGCACGATTGATTCCAATAATAACACTCCAATGAACTGTTCGGATATACAAGAATGTGTACTGTATCTTCATAGAAACCTTGATATAGAACATGGAATGAACTATGTTTAACAGACCCATCAAGGACCGGCCCCTACTTAATTCATAGTTTCCTAGGTCCGTACAACCAATGAGTGCTCGGAGAAGAATATATTATTCCGAATAATGATCCCAAAAAAATGAGAACATATACACAGACAGCCTATTGGCAGTTCCATAACTGAATCAAATAGCCCCAAAATTCGAAGCTCTATAAGCAGAGCAAGAATTTATATAGTCTGTCAACAATGCGTTTGCCTAATAATAGACATATAATGCACGCGAGCAATGAAATCCCGCATATACTCATCTGAATACAGCTTGTATCCATGGTATGACCGAGTGATACAAGTGTAACCAGGAAACTGAATGAAAAATAATACGTTAATATGCAGTTAACTGAGTAATAAACTTATACGTCGTAAGAAAGGCCAACCGCCCTGAGCGAAACTTTTCAGAGTGGACTAAAGAATGTCGCCCAGATAACCGACATGTCAACCATACAGGTACATGAAGGCTAGCAATTTATTGATAAAGAATCATATGATCGTATATGACTTATAAATGAACAACCCCAGGAAACAAACCAACTAAAAAGTGGATGTGCCCATGAGGACGCCGTTAGAACACGGCCTTAAATTCCCAGAGACAGCAGTCCCAAGAGAAAATAAATTCAGTTTTGTCATTGCATAATAACTGAAACAATCGCGCTTATGATCGTACCTACTATGGTGTAAACAATAAGACTCAAGTCTATGACACCTATGGAAACAAACCGAAAAGCACTGCACTTTATCGGTTTTAATCCCAAAAGATAGCCTGGCTAACGTAGCTAGAAGTTTTCCTCTCCATAAAGACACATATCTCGTTGTAACTAGTGACTTGAAAGCTCACTAATTGGAGACCTGCAACCATCGTCATGCAAGGTAGGGAATGACAATCCGCTAGTCTAACAGCTGTAATTCCCAAGGAGACAGTAATCTCAAAGTAGGTACACAGTTATGTGTCTTCGTCTACCTGAAGACATATCTGTGTCACTTGCGGCCTTGAAAGCTCACTAAATGGAGACTTACAACACTAGCCGCAAGAAAAGACTGCTGTAGCAGTACATAAGGCGACTATGACGTCCACAATGACATTAAATGCCTTGAGGCCAAGGAATAGAACACCGAGAGGGGAAAGACATACTTAATTCCTTTAAGGGCTCCATTCCAAACAAGACAGCAGTCTCAGCCTATCTATGCACTATTCGTCCGACTTCAGGATGAAAAACAGGTGATTTGAAATAACCTGGAGAATATTTCGACAACCTCTATTGCTTTTCTTCGATAGGAGAGCCTGTACCTCCGCGAGGAGAGACTCTCTTGGAAGAATTCGCCGGAAGATTTGACCAACACGTACTTAGTAACTGTAGCTTTGCTCGGACTGATAGCCGCAGGCCTGCCGAGACTACACACTCATCCACTGACCTTCTGCAATTTTCATCCACTTTTTTGTGAGGTTGATAAACTTCCGCTAAGTGGAAAGCAACAGAAGTCTATTCTCGATGCTTTCTATTGCTTCCTTCAATAAGAGAGCCAGTACCTCCACCAGGAGCGACTCCCTTTTGAAGGGATCCATCGGAAGATTTGTCCAATGCAGACATTTTGTAAATGGGGGTTATGTTTGGAATCATAGCCATAGGCCTTCCAAGACAACACTTTACCCACTGATCTTCCGTGACAAAAATCCATTTTATCGCCAAGTTGATAACCTTCCATCAACTGGTAAGCAATAGAGGTCTTATTTATCATCTGTATGACTAACAAGCTTACGGAAGGAGAAACCACATATCCTGCCCGCGAAGAACCTCCTCCCGTCGTCTAGGG
The DNA here is from genome assembly GCA_031216915.1 of Pictodentalium vernedei. Classification (NCBI taxonomy): domain Eukaryota; kingdom Metazoa; phylum Mollusca; class Scaphopoda; order Dentaliida; family Dentaliidae; genus Pictodentalium; species Pictodentalium vernedei. Next base: position 324,343,196 of record CM062296.1, on the reverse strand, counting down.
GCATCTGACCTATAGTCTGGATCAGACCTGCACCCCTTTTCCGAGTCGCTATACTGACGACCACCGTAGTAAGTATAAGAGGGTTTATTGTACTCTTGCGAGGAGATCCCTTAGCTGATTAAGTGGAACAACCTCGCTTACCCCGGTCTGCTGAAGCATGCTGAGGCTCAGACTTCAGAAGCAGTGTATTGGAAGCTTTCTTATAGCCTGTTCATATAGCTCATCGTCAAATAGAGTATAAGTGGAGACTGGAGCGACTCAGAGAGAGCTTTTCACCTTGTCATCAAAAAAGTGATGATGATGCAAGGGCATCATCATGTCTGATCAACTCCCAATTTTCCACTGTCAGGGCGAAGTTGTATGTGGCACACACGACTGCCCTGAAAAGAACTCTAAGCGAGGAACAATGTCCTCAAATTCTTTCCCATTAAGATGTTGCTCCATAGCTCTGGTTAGGTGATCTGTGAAGGACATCACGTCCAGATTTGCTCTATTGGATGAAATAACACATTCCATCACTTCCGAGCGTATAAGGTAGGGACATATTTCCATCTCTGGCCTGCTCATCTAAACACAGAGGAGCTCTCTGAACATCTTCTCCAACCATTTTAAATGAACGCAGTGCAAGGAACGGTATGTTATTGAAGATGTCAATAAGAAACGGCCTTCCTCTTAGCACTAGAGAGGTAAATATGGCGATGATAACATGGCTGAAGGCCTCCGACACCTGTCAAGACTACAGCAGTTTCTCTATAGTAGTCACAGCTTGCGGATCAGCTGGAACAAGTCAGTTTCGTATTGATATATAAAATTCATATGCTGTTCCAAAGGGGATGGTAATCCTCTTCCTTGTCCCTTTCGCCATCCAACTGATTCAGCTGTGACATTCAGTCATTTGCATCTGCGTGAACAGATGATTGGACCAACCTAGCACCATCCGACAGCTCACCACCAGAGTCTGCTCTTGCACTTGCTGGGATGCTGCGATCAGCTGCGCAATCTGTGACAGCAAGTCCGTTACTGAGGCTTGAGGAGTAGCAGTTATCTGTTTTTTCTCCGCTTACTGCTCCTGGGACTAAGATCTGGAGATAGATCTCTTCTCCGAACATTCCGATGAACAAAGTCTCGGATCGCTAGCTACCGGATCGGCCGACTTCATGGGCGAAGACTGGCTCTGTCTTCACGCAATTGGCTGGATATCTGAAGTCGGGTAGATAACATGTAACATGCGGTCGTGCGTGCTTTTATAACATACCGGAGGAAGCCGTGACTGAAGCCGACCCTGGCTGCGAACTAGACAGAGCGTCCCAAGCAGCGGGCGGATGTATACTCGTATGCGCCGACTCATGCAAATTTCTCAAAACAACATTTGGCCATAAAATGTTATTGGGTTAGAGTGGGATCTCTCATGCTTGTGGTCTTATCAGACCTCGCTGAACCTCCCGCAAAAGAAAACTTGGTTCCGGCTTGTGCAAGTTGCTCATAACAACCTCTGGCCCCAGAAGTTGCTAGGTTAGAGAGGAGCCTCTCCCGCTCCCGGCCTTGTCAGACCTCGCCGAGCCTTCCAACAAGAAACTTGCTGACTTCCTCCCTATTTCCGTCGTCACTGGGTCAGCTTTTGTTTTTAAGGTGCTCACTCTACCCAAATCTACACTTCCTTCGACCGCAACAGACATAACCGGTGTCACAGCTCCCACGGACGGAGTAACCGCTTCACTGGTCGAGCTAGCTGCTTGCAAGGAATTAAGAACACTAACTAGAGGCCTTATCCATTGCTTAATATTCATGAGTACCTTGCAGCTAGCTCTATTTCTCAACAGAGCATGATGACGGTAGCACACTTTGGATGGGTGTCACAATACCATCATCATGTTCATGTTCCTATGAAAATAGAAACTAAAAACTTGAATTATGTTAAGGTGAGAGTCCCGGCATAGGAACCTCACCATCAACAACGCATCATGATACCCTCTCCAACGTCTGTCATGCCAATGTTACACAGCAGAAAGAATCCGCAGGAGTACATCGACTACAGGCAAGGCAACTAGCATGTAAATCTGAGGAAGACTTCCTCGCCTTGCATTTAGTAAGCGTTCATAATTACAATCAAATGACAAAGTCGATAGCACTCCAATGAATAATCACAATCAATATTAAATTCAAAAATTTTGGAAAAACTTTTAGAAAATTTTTTTAAAAAATGCCTAAGTTCGATGGGAACATAATGAGCCCAAGGGCATCCCGTTAGAGCCTAAGTGTGGACAAAATACAAATATTATGAGCAACACTACCGGAATAATAACCAATGTATCCTAAAGTAACTCTACAGTAACATAATATTAAATACTACATATATTTAAGGACGTTGCCAATGTAAACAACGTCAAAGAAAAAAGCGGAAACAAGACATCAATCAGACACAAAAAGGCCCAAAGTCAGAAACCAAATTAAATGCTCTCAGATGCAAAGCTAGATCTTCATACGAAGAAAAAAATAGAAAATGCAAGACTAAAATCACCTAACACCCTCTAAGGTGAGGACACAACCATGGGGAAAAACAGAATAAATATTCTGTAATACACGTTAAACTCCCAAGAAATTTAATAAAATATTTCAATAAAAAATAGCCAAAAAGCTTAGGAGTTTAACAGGAATGGTTCATGGAAGGATAGGAAGGAATCATTAACAAGAATGAAGACGTCAGGTATATGTCCTGAAAATGGGAAACATGAAATAATTTTTATAAGTGTTTTATTAAAGCACACTAAAAATATTTTTTATGTTACAGCCTCATATACAGTACCTAGAAATTGAACTCGTCATTGTGTCAGGTACTAGTGAAATGGTGACTGTCAAACATGCAAAGTGTGCCTGTCAGTGACCATGACAGGTTGCTTATTTGGGAACATATACAGTTGAGCCCATTTTACTGGATATCTCTTAACTGAATAACCCTGTTAATTGAATATAATTTCCAAACACAAAACCATTTACAATACCTCCAAAACAAATTTGACCTGTTAAGTGAATATAGGTTATAGAGTAAATGCCTGTTAATTGAATAAAAATCTTGTAAGATATCGAGAAATTATCCTGACTCTCCCCAGTTTTAGTTTAAACAATATTTATTCAAGAATTTGTTATTTGTGTACATTAAGCTAAACGATGTATACAACACAAAATACAACAGAACACAAAATAACAAAGATATACACATAGATATGGGTTGCTATGTAAGGTAGGGATTCGACAGAAAGCTTATAGCTTATGTTAGTCGTCTCCTTAAGTTTTGTTTGTTTATAGACCTATTTGGCCTCAGTACATCCAATATAGGCATTTAATCTATTATATCTTGTTTGACAGAGCTCATGGAGCTCTGTCAAACAAGATATAATAGAATAAATGCTAAGTTTATCCCTAGAATACAGGAAAGCGACACAATCCCTGTTAATTGAATACTCTTGTTAATTGAATAATTTTCATTAGCAAAGTGGCTATTTAATTAACAGGGTTCCACTATATCTTCAATACTTTTAAAACAGAGTAGTAACAAAAAAGCTTACACAGTGAAAGCATTTTGTTGTGAGTAGTTCAATTCGTTCTTCTGTTATACTAAGCTTTACAGGAACATTTGACTTATTGTGGTCTCCCAAACCAAGCTGACCAAAATAAGCACATCCAAATACATATACTTCACCCTGAAAATATACATGAAAAACATAGTTATATTAACATTTCACAAAATACAAATGTACAAGCTGCTAATGACAGCTGTGTTTTTTCTCAGAAATCAATTGAACTAGAGTTATTTCCTTTGGGCCATTAAGCAAGACATCTAATGCCACCTGCACAACTTAGTGGTTTCAGCCTTGAAATATGACCCTATTCATCAGAATCGGTTTTGATTCTCATAAATCACTGCTACAAGAATCAATTTCAGTTCCTGAACAATTCCAAATTTGAGAGCACTGCTATACTATTATGAGTGTCAGCAGTACATTTTCCATAGCAAAACACAAACCTCATATTTTTAATATATACATGTATTTACTTGAGTTTAACTCTCAAGGGCCAAGCTTCAATTTGGTGAGTTTCTGGTCTTAAAATATACATGCAGAAAACATGTTCCAACAAACAGGCTTTTGGTGGTCTTGCTGATGGAAGTTACAGTACCTTAAGTTATCGTTTCTTGCCAGTGGTTTCTAGTGAAGTTTTGGATACCTGTGTCGGCAGCCAAGACTTCACTAGATACCACCACTAAGTCAATGTTTTCCATTCGTTTGAGAGAGTTAAAAATAAGTAGAATTCTCCAAGCCTTTAATGACACTTTCAGAATCTATGACAAAAATCAAATGAACATTTGCAAGAATCAAAGTTGATTGTCATTGTTTTCCTTGTGAGAACCAACTGATTATGTTTCTTGTATTAATTTTAAGCCCTGCATATTCCCTGCACTCATAAAATCTTCTGACATAAGATCCTTCTCTGCTGAAAGTGTCAATAAACTCTAACACACAAACAAACTTGCACATATGGAAAGCATAGGAACACAGTGTGCTGAGGCATATGACACTCACTGCTCAGTGGTAAGAGCAGTGGACTTAACACTGAAAGGTCAAGGCACTGATCCTGACCAGCAGTAACGGTGTTGTGTTCTTGGGCAGATGCTTAACCCTTTACCTAACATGAAAAGCAGACGACCTTGCAAACAAAATTCTTGAATAACTAATTTCTTTCCAAAGAGGAGTCATAAACTATGTTTTTGAGACAAAAAAATGAAAATATAATGAAAAATAATTAGTGATTTTTGAGAATAATGCTGGCCGGTTTTGGCGATTACGCTGTGTAAAGGGTTAACTGGTAGAGTGCTAAATTATTTTTCAAAGGTCATTTGTTACAGGAGTATTTTTTTCAAAGATAGAATGCTGCCAGCATGGAGAGCTTTAGTTTGGCAATGTTTTGTTCATAAAATATTGTGCCTGTTGGCACTCTCGAATAAATAGTAACAAAACAGTTTTGTAGTAACATTTCTTTATAATTAAAACTTTTTTCTGTTCATGCATTTTCAGAAAAAATGATTGGCTAAAGTATTTCTTTTTCTTCTTTTCTTAACACAATGAACCAAAAAAAAGCATTTAGGCCCACCCTAAACCACACCCCCAATATCTGTACTAAAGATTACGCTGCACAGGGTGAATGGAAAAGAAACCCCTGCATGCTCATGTTGTTTCAATATGAAAAGTAATTAATATTTATATCATCATATTAAAAAGACTTTCAAAATAAAAGATAAAAAACAATGAAATCCTTATCATGCTATTTATTCAAGGTTCAGTTTACTTATATGCAATAGATGATCATCTGCATTCATCATTTTACCCAAATTAAACATAAACAATGGCCGGCCATGATAATCCACAAATGAAACTCATGCCAACAAAACTTTCCAATTTCCAAATCGCCTGAATGAACTCTTTCCGAGACCAAGTTCAACCAACTTCATGTCATCTGGGTTTATATCGAACGCCACATTTACAAACTGTGTTTTCAGTTTCTCAGGAAATGGTCACAATCAGAATTAAGTTTAATTCAGTGTTGCTTTGAATGACAGCACCCTAACATTAAGTGGAAAAGGAGATTGAAGTCTTGTGTGGGTGTGGCCTATGATGTTCCTTTTAACTTACGCAATTCACTGTCAATAAAATTTTTAATGCCACAAGAAGAAAGTTCAGTGAAATGTATCGTTATTTCAAACAGAATTTGAGAAAACTATGCCGTTTTATTCAGTTACCTCTATGAAGTGTGATGCAAACTGGTTTTTATTTTAATGCCGCAAAGTAGAGTGTTTAAATTTATTGCCCATCAAGTTTATTTACACAGTTTGGCCTTTGTTTTTTGGGGGTTCATAACTAAAGAAAGACAGAAACAAACAATCATTCCTCATAACAATTTATTTTCAAGATGCCTTGATTTTAACTGTAGTCTTGATTGAATAATATTATCCCTTTACCCAATGAATTGAACGCATCTGCCCACGTAATATACAAATTCAGCTGTTGAAAAATATTTAAAAAAAAAAATTCAACAAAACCATATCATGTGACCCCCTCATTCGAAAGAGCTTGTCGAGCTCGTTCCAATGAGGGGTCACATGATATAGCTTCGTTAAAATTTTGGGAAAAATTTGATAATAAATTATGATATCATCTGCATTGGGAAAAGGGTTATTCGAACTACATCATCAAGGCATCATCAAGGCATGCTAATTCGTTCCACTGTGATGGCTCAAGTCCTGATTGCAGTATGTATGTTCAGATACCTGAACAGTCTATCAATATATATATATTTCTGAAAAGAGTTGTAATGGCGTAGTCATTCGAACAATTCGCCCCAACTGGTAGCAACCAGCACAAAATGGCTATTTAAAAACAAAGTGCCAGCAAAAACAACGAATCACACAAGACATGCATCATCTCAATTGGAATTGATTAAAATTAACCACTGTTCAAAACAAAACAAAAATGTGTAGGAGACAGTTCATCGATAAAAAGTCGAAATTGATTATGGTTACCCCATTTTGCATTGAAAAATTGGCTCCATTGAAATTTGCACTGCTATTTGCATTGAAGGTTTTTCTTTGAAAACTTTTGTTGAAAGGGGGTTAAATGTAATAAGGCTACGATAGAAATCACATATATTAGGATGGATAAGAATGGCAGACTTTCATAGCACAAATCGCACATGTTAATGTAAGATAAGCGGCAGAAAAGTTAAAAAATTTATAGTAATTTATATATTTTTTATACTTACCAATGACCCAGACATAGCTGGTGCTAACTCTTAAATTTGCATCTAAAACCAAAGAAATCATGTCCTGAATGGCCCTCCATACTTTGCCTCTACTGCGCATGCGCAGTGTCAAGGAGGTCCCGAAATTGGCGCCAATTATCATTCTTACAAGCAGTGCCTGGTCAGCGCTATGTACTCAGCGGGGAGGTATGAGTTCCCAACTCCTGGGAGGGCCATCCCCGTCTGGGTCATTGGTAAGTATAAAAAATATATAAATTACTATAAATTTTTTAACATTTTTATACTGTACCAATGACCCAGACATAGCTGAATAGTAAAAAGGCTGGAGGGCCTAGGACATAGAGGAAAATCCAATAAGCTCAACTATATAAAATAGAGTCATCCCCTCGAGGAGAAAAGGAGTATTAGACTTTACATGTATCTTTCTTATTTAAGATAAATTAGAAAGACACAACACCCTCCATAATTGAGCATAATAACATTCATGTTCTCTATTAACATCCAGTATAATCCTTATACTAATTATTTTTAAAGTAAGCCAATAAATAAAGTTAGTCCAGAGAAATGAGACTCTTTATACTCTTTTAAAAGTGTCCGAGGATTGTATATTAACGCCTGTTTGACACGTGACATATACAAATGCTTCACACCGAGCTACACTTTAAAAATATGACATGAATGAATTTTTAAACATTAACTTTTCACTTAAAACCATCCCGGTAACAACTCAGAATTACTGACTCCGGAGGAGGTATCCCCTTGTTTTCACTATAAGACATGTGACCTAAGGGAACACCCTCCCCCCCCCCCCCCCTTCCCCTTGGTCAAATAGCCCAGAGCGAAGAAGGCAGCAGGACGGAGTCACTGCCTAAACAGAAAGCCTGCATAACTATAGTTGCAACTGTTTAGTGAACGACATTCTGAGCAGCAGATAACAGACCTAAACAATGCAGGTCTCCAGAAATTGACTCAATATTTTTGAGATAAAAATTTGTGAATGTGGATGGCTGAGACCAATATGCAGCCTTCATTAAATCTGTAATAGCAACACTATTTGCATAAGCCCAAGATGTAGAAAGAGCTGTTACTTCATGAGCCGAAATCTTAAGCACAGACAGCTGAGTTGAAGATAGATTATCATAAGCAGTACAGATAGTTAATTGAATCCATCTAGCAATAGAATGGACCATAATGTCCTTTCTTATTAGGCATCGGAGACAGAAAGAAGCGTTTACGTCCCTTTCTGATAAACTGAGATCTTGTTTATAAATACATAAAGCTCTAACCAGACAGAGTAAAGGCCTATGCCCGTCTGAAGACGGAAGGGCCTTAATAACAATAGGTTCCGGATATTTATTAGGAGCCTGATTCTTAGCCAAAAATCCAACATTAGTAGTAAAGGTAATAGTGTTCCCGACACTACGATAGTGAGAATCGTCCACCGATAGTGCATGAAGCTCACTGACTCTTCAAGCAGAAGAGAAAGCTAAGAGAAATGCTGTCTTATAAGACCAGAATTTGAAATCTACTGTCTCAAGAGGCTCAAATGGTTTTCTTTTAGTTTAAGAAGAACCCAAGCTAAATTCCATTTAGGAATTAATCTAAGGGTTCTAGGTCTATTTATCGAAAAGTTTCTAACTAATTTAGATAAAGAGACATTAGATCCAATTGTAAACTATCATGGTGTGCATAGGTATTAGATAACACAGACCTATAACCTTTAATAGTAACAGGCTGCAATTGATCTCGTCAAACAAGTATACTAGAAAGTTTGCAGTGTCTGGTATGGAGGGATGAAAAATATCAACTGAATGATCCCTACACCAACGACGAAAGACCTTCCACTTAGCCACATAGTATAGCGAAGAGGAGGTCCTCCTACAGTTAGAAATCGCATCCACTGCTCGTCCTGTACAATGCTTGCCGTGCAAGAAGGACCGCACAACAGAATACGTGAAGGTTGAGACCTTGCGGGTTGTGATGAAGTTGACACGATTTCCCCTGCGAAAGATCCTCTCGTGGAGGAAGTTTTCGCGGTAAGTCCCACAGCAGACACCTGAGTAGATTTATCCACGGTCTCTGTGGAGACAGAGATGCTACCAACAGAATTGCATTGTGATTGTTTTATCTTTAGCAATATTTGCTGAATCAACGGCGCTGGAGGATACGCATATCCTATCATTCCGTCCCACGAGATCGATAGAGCGTCTACTGCATATGCTCAGGGATCCGGACATGGTGACACATGCGTCTGCAATTGATTGTTGAGTTGTGTCGCAAATAAGTCTATCGTTGGCCGCTCCCATTGGTAGCAAATCTGATTGAATACCTGTTTGTTGAGAGTCCATTCTGATGGCAACAAGCGACCCTTCCGTGAAAGGGAGTCTGCTAATACATTCAGACGACTCGGAATATGACGGACCGAAAGCAGAACTTGGTGTTCTAGAAAAACAGAAGGATTCTTTCCGTTAAATTGAATAACGGAATGGAATGAGTGCCTCCCTGGTTCCGGATATACGCAACTACTGTTGTATTGTCGGACAGGATTTGGACATGCGCTTTCTGAATAATGTTCATCGAATGACGTAGTGCAAGCCAAATTGACATCATTTCTTGGATGTTTATGTGCTTGCCTAGAACTGCGGAACCCAAAGACCCTGGCACTTCGAATCTGTTGGGATCAATGTTGTACCCCAACCTGTTTGACTGGCATCCGTCATAATCGTAAAACTCTGATCCGGCAACTGCAGTGGAACTCCCTGAGTCAACCACTGAATGTTTGCCCAAGTCTGAATCTCTTGTTACATTTGATTTGACAAGAGAACGTCTATATCGAGCAATTCATAGATTGCTGAAAGCTTGCCGTCGAAGAGAAGCTTCTCCGAGACCGAAGCGACTCTGAGAGAGTTCTTCACCTTACTATCCACGCGCGTGGATGTAGCTAGGGCTGCGTCACGTCTAACCAACTCCAGGTCTGCCACTGAAGGGCGGAGTTATACGTGGAAAAGCTACTGCCCTTGAAAGAAATCTCATTGAGGATCATATCCTGGAATTCTTTCCCTTGAAGACGTAATGATAACGCCTTAGCAAGGTGGTCTGCGTATGATAAAGCATCTAAGTTAAGTCTGTTAGACATTATTGTCGTTTCCAATGTCGTGGTTGGAATTGACATAGACGACGGTATAGACAATTTCAAGTCTTCAGCCTCATCGTCTAGACGCACCGGAACTCTCGGTATGCCCTGTCCTGCCGTTTCGAATTTATTCCTTGAATTGATGAAAGGCAGATTTAGAGCATTTGCGGACAAGAAACCAGACTTGCCTGTTTTGGTAGCAAGCTTATATATAGCGTCGTTCAATAATTTGAATGTTCTTGGAACATTATTGGACTGTGTCGGAAACTCAGGGACGATGTCCCTGAACCGATCAAAAAAAAAAATTCTGTGTCCAATGACGCTATTAGTCTCTTATCCGGCATCGCAGCATTCTAGTCCGACGGAACAACCTCTGGAAGATAATGCCGGATAAAATCTACGGCAGCTTATGTTGTTCCGAAAGGGAAAGCTCGAAATCCTCCGAATCCCTTTCGCCATCCTGTCGGACCCTATGAAGTTCTCGTTGGATTATTCCTGATCCGATAGAGATTCTGTCGTTTGCTGGGATGCTGCGATAAGTTGTGCTATTTGGGATAGCACGTCCGTCACTTATGCCTGTGGAGTAGCGGTCTTACGTTGCTTTGCCGCTCGGAGCTCCGTGTACGTTGATCCCTGCACACTTCTCTTATGCGAGCGTCCGGAGTCTACAGGCCTTGTGTCCCTTGGCTACCGGATGGCGTGTCCTGTTCGCCGTGGAATCCCTGATTGGCGAAGCTGGCTGGATATCCGTGGTCACGTAGCCAAGGTGCGGTCGTGTGCGCTGCCGTGAGGATGAGGAAGCCTTATCAACAGTCTCTCCGGACTGTCTATATAACGGAGCGTCCCGAGCGGCGGACGTATGCTCCGAATGCGAAACGTTTTGTACCACAACATCTGGTCCCAGATGTTGTTGTACGAGAGAGGGGCCTCTGAGATGGACCTGGACGAGCTAGGAACCGGACTAATAGGCTTCCTCCGATCTCTCCTCTGATCCGTCGTCACTGGGTGTGCACTTTTGTCTTATTATAGTTCTCGCATCACCCAAATCTCCTTCCTGGACCACAACGGACGAACCCGGCCACCGAACCATTCGCTGAATGGACGCTACACCGGGCGAGCTAGCAGATGTCAACGCCGTCGATCCTTCTAGGGACCTCTTAGGCAATTGACGTATTTCCATGAGCACTTTTCATTTAACTATGATGATGGAGGCACACTTTTGGAAGACATCACGGAAACTTTTGCGAACAAGAAAGCAGGCTTGCTTGTTTAGTAGCAAGCATATATATATAGCGTGGTTCAATAATTCGAATGTTCCTGTGACATTATTGGACTGTGTCGGAAACTCAGGGACGTTGTCCCTGAACCGATCAAAAAAATTCTTGTGTCCAAAGACGCTATCAGTCTCTTATCCGGCATCGCAGCATTCTGGTCCGACGAAACAACCTCTGGAAGATATTGCCAGATGAAATGTATGGCAGCTTATGTTGTTCCGAAAGGGAAAGCTCGAAATCCTCCGAATCCCTTTCGCCATCCTGTCGGACCCTATGAAGTTTTCGGTCGTCCGTACCTGATGCTTCAGCGGAGCGTACCGACCCAGCGTCATCGGATATTACCTGATCCGACAGAGATTCTGTCGTTGCTGGGATGCTGCGATAAGTTGTGCTATTTGGGATAGCACGTCCATCACTGAGGCCTGTGGAGTAGCGGTCTTATGTTGCTTTGCCGCCGGAAGCTCCGTGTACGTTGACTCCTGCATACTTCTCTTATGCGAACGTCCGGAGTCTACAGGCCTTGTGTCCCTGGCTACCGGATGGCGTGACCTGGTCGCCGTGGATTCTCTGATTGGCGAAGCAGGCCGGATATCCGAGGTCACGTATCGATGAATGGACGCTACACCGGGCGAGCTAGCGGACGTCAACGCCGTCGATCCTACTAGGGACCTCTTAGGCAATTGACGTATTTCCATGAGCACTTTGCCGCTAGCTCTTCATTCAATTGTGACGATGGAGGCACACTTTTGGAAGACATCACGGATACATCACCCTGTTCTTGTTCCTCTGAAATAGAGATTGATAAACTAGAGTGACCCTGCAGAGAAAGGACCGGCATGGCCATTTCCCCGCTAACAACATACCGTGACACACGCTTCCCATGTTTGTCATCCCAATTGACACATACTGAACAGGAGTTAGTGCGAGTACACTGACTACAATTAATACAATGATTATGAAAGTCAGAGGAAGATTTCCTCTTATTACAATTTGAACAATATCCTTTCATTGTGAAAATACAAAAAGTCCTAGTACTCGCACCAACCCCTGAAAACAAAGATACATAATAACATGACCCATTAACATAGAAAAAATAATTGAAATCAAAAAAATTTTTTGACAAAATATTTTTTCAGAAAAGCCCAAGTTTCTGAAAAGTAACATTGAGCCCCAATGAATCCCAAGCCTTAGTGTGGACAAAAATTTTAAAATTTTTTTTAAAAATTAATGCAACACTTACGAATAATAATAATGTATCTTGTTATGATTAAACTAACACAAAGACAAGAAATCCCCCTCCACAGAGACTGTTGTCAATGTAAACAAGAAGTGTATAAACACCAGAAACATGACTCCAGGCACTGATAACCATGGCCCGAAATCAGTTACCAATAATACACTATCTGATGCAAAACAGAGACTTCCAGGGAAGAAACTGCAGAACATCAGATGGTAGATGCAGAACACTACGCCTAAACACCCATGGGTGAGGACGTAAACATGGGGAAAAGAACAGAATTCATTCTGTTACCCAGCTAAAACTCCCAAGAAATTTTAGTTATAATATTACAGAAAATATGCCAAAAGCATGGGAGAATAGCAAGGGGGGACTTAAAGGAAAGGGAGAGAGGAAACACTGAACAAGCAGTGTAACTTTATAGCAAGAATGACAACAACAGGCCCATGCCTCGAAAATAGGTAACTTAACATAATTCATAAAAAAAATTTTAAGTTACAGCCCTGATTATTTTCTGTCACTCATTTTTCCTCTCCTCCTTCTATTTCCTCTTTAAATCCACCATTTCTCTAATATTTATGTGTCTGGCATCATTTAAACTGAGATTTACAAACACAAAGATCAGTCAGATGTGAACTGATGAAGGGCCAAACAAAGAATGATAATTGGTGCCAATTTTGGGACCTCCTTGACACTGCGCATGCGCAGTAGAGGCAAAGTATGGAGGGCCATTCAGGACATGATTTCTTTGGTTTTAGATGCAAATTTTGGGGATTGGGGGGCAAAATTTGTGTTTGGCCCTAGATTTTTAAGAGTTAGCACCAGCTATGTCTGGGTCATTGGTACAGTATAAAAATTGTAATTTTTCTGCACAGTGTATTAGTATTATTACCCGGCACAGATGGGAAGGGAGACAACTGAAATATTTTGTCATTTACCTTATAAATAAATTAACTCACATTGTTAATAACGCTTAATTTAAGAAGGATATCGAAAACATTTTTAACTACACTTTTCAATTCAATTAGAGTATTCAGGAACCATGAATGACCCAGCTTCTTATGCGACCTTGAAATTTATTTTAGATACTTTCAATATTTTTTTTTAAAAGAATATACCTTCTATTAAAGAGAAGAACACTCTCACAATGGGTAATGCTAAATTTCAAATCCAAAGCTTTGAGGCAAATACAAAATCAGCTGCATGGTAACCATAGTCATCACTGGAAGGGAAAGAGTTTGGGCATTCAGAAACCATGAAAGACACAGTTTTGTTGTTGGGGTGGGGGTGAGTGGTGGGGGTAGTTTAACGTACATTTTTGTTATATACCGTCTGATTTAGTTTTGTGTGTGTATGTATGTTTGTATAACTTTTATTTATCTTTTTCTCCACAATTCGTGATGTTAGCTATTGTTGTGTCCTCTATGTACATTTATTTTGTCATGATGTCATATATGTTTTATGTTTTTTTCTGACTTCTCCCTCATGTCCACTGTCTTCTCCCTCCTGGCCCCTGACCTCTCCCTAAAGTCTCTAGAGGGAGAAGTCACTTCTCCCTAAAATCAGTTGCCAGGCTGACCCCTGACCGAGAGTGAATAATTTGACAACCCAACTTTGAAAATTGCGGTGTCTGTATTACTCATTGTTTGTTAGAGTGCCTAACAATATAGTTCTATAAAATATGGTCTTTTTTTAATTTCTTCTCGCCCAACATTATGTCCCAAAACTGTATTAATAATTTAAGATTTAATCTGTTTATGTGACAGAATTGTTAGATAAATCAATCATCATGATAATGTGCATGTCCTCTGATTTGCATCAGATTCTTGGTGGTGTGCAAAAATGGGATCACAACTCACTGGCAAACCAGGCTCGTTGAGATCCCATTCTAGAAACTATCTCAAACCTGATACAAATCACATATGCACATAATCATGATAATCTGTATTTATCAATGACAAAGTCAGTAATCAATCAATCCTTTTCCCAACAAATTGAATGAATATGGCCAGTGGTATAAGTTTCAACTGCCATACAAATCTCATCATTTTTTAAATTTTTGCTTCTGAAACATAGCTCTTGACTTCTCATTGGAATGAGTTTTGATAATCTCCTTCCAATGAGGGGCCATAAGCTATGTTTTGAAAGCAAAATATAAAAATTATTTTCAGTTATGGCTGAAAAAAAATGTTCGATGGGTCCAATGTGTTACGTAAAGAGGTCCTGCAAAACAGAAATCTGACTTCATTCCTGAATCGAATTGGACAACCAATTTGCGAATGGATTCTTTTTTTCGGTCTGAATCAGCTAAAGAATAACGTTTGCAACTTCGAATTTTCAAAATGTTATGCAGTTGATGAACGACACATTCAACATTCAGAAATGTACCAAATTGCAGTAGTTTCTTCAAAGAATAATTCACTTTCTCTCTTGGTTTGGGCATTGCCATGAAAATTCCATGTCATCCCTAGACTGCAACAAGGCACCATCTGCAAAGTATTGTAGAGGGCACTTTTTTGCACTTCAGGAGCTAAGTATTCCATTTGAAAACATTGAGTGAGTTGCTAGGAAGCAAGACATTTGTAGCGTACATTGCAGCCTACTTCACTGTCTAGAACAGACATGTTAACTCTCTCGGACTGCCTGGGAAAATCCCGGAATTTCAGTGTAGTTCCCGGCCTCCCGGCTGTAACTTATAAAAAACATTCGGAGTCAAATCACATGCATTTCAAACTCTGGTAAAAACTCACGAAGCAGTAAAATATGGATTTAAGTTAAATTTATTTAAGAAAAGGCTATTTTATGATATATATTTCAACTGTGTTCATGTTTATTTCTGGGGTTTTTCTTTGGAGATTCGTGATCAATGTGCGAGTGTCGAAGTGAAAATAGGTGACTTACTTTCAAAAAATTGAAAACTCCACCTTCATTTAAATGAAGGTTTTGGAAATTAAAATATATGAAAAGGAATTAAATAATATACATTTATTTATTCCTTCATAGAATAGCTTTAATTCTCATCCCTTTTCCAAAATCAAAACGTAAACAACAACTATTTAGCACAGTTTAAAAGTAGGTTAAAGTCGCTTAGGATGCCGAAAAATTATGACTGCATATTTAAACACAATGGACTTATTTTCTAACACCACATTTATTCTGTTGTGCTGACTACAGAACTGTTAACTGTTGGCCATCTGTACCCAGAAAATTTCAAATGGAATTAAAAATGAAAGTGTCAATGACACTGTAGATCAACTTGACAAACTTGAACTTGGTAAGTTATAAATGAAATGGCAAAATTGAAGATCATTGGTACCAATGTTATTTTTTTTGCCAGTGGCAACATTTTTTGACAGAAACCGAAGAAAATCGATAGCTCCCATCTAGAGGCCTCGCCAAACAAGCATGCCAGGTTTCAAAGCAATCCGATCATAAATGTGCCCTGTAGGGTGTACAAAAGGGAAATATTGTGGTCTGACTAGACTAAATTCTAAGAACGTTGGCCGTGGCAACATTTTTTGACGGAAAAGGAAGAAAATCGACAGCTCCCATCTAGAGGTCACCGTAAATAAGCATACCAGGTTTCAAAGCAATCCGATCATAAATGTACCCTGTAGGGTGTGCCAAAGGGAAATATTGAGTCTTCTGACTAAACTAAGTTCTACGAACGTTGGCCGCGGGAACATTTTTTGACAGAAATTGTAGAAAATCGTTAGCTCCCATCTAGAGGTCTCCCCAAACAAGCATACCAGGATTCAAAGTAATCTGATCATAAATGGGCCCTGTAGGGTGTGCCAAAGGGAAATATTGAGGTCTGACTAAACTAAGTTCTACGAACGTTGGCCGTGGCAACATTTTTTGCCAGAAATTGAAGAAAATCAATAGCTCCCATCTAGAGGTCACCCTAAATAAGCATACCAGGTTTCAAAGCAATCAAATCATAAATGTGCCCTGTAGGGTGTGCCAAAGGGAAATATTGTGGTTTGACTAAACTAAGTTCTAAGAACGTTGGCCGCGGCAACATTTTTTGACGGAAATTGAAGAAAATCGATAGCTCCCATCTAGAGGTCACCCCAAACAAGCATGCCAGGTTTCAAAGCCATCCGATTATAAATGTACCCTGTAGGGCGTGCCAAAGGGAAATGTTGAGTCTTCTGACTAAACTAAGTTCTAAGAACGTTGGCCGCGGCAACATTTTTTGACAGAAATTGAAGAAAATCGATAGCTCCCATCTAGAGGTCTCCCCAAACAAGCATACCAGGTTTCAAAGCAATCTGATAATAAATGTGCCCTGTAGGGTGTGCCAAAGGGAAATATTGAGGTCTGACTAAACCAAGTTTTACGAATGTTGGCCGTGGCAACATTTTTTACCGGAAATTGAAGAAAATCGATAGCTCCCATCTAGAGGTCACCCTAAATAAGCATACCAGGTTTCAAAGCAATCAAATCATAAATGTGCCCTGTAGGATGTGCCAAAGGGAAATATTGTGGTTTGACTAAACTAAGTTCTAAGAACGTTGGCCGCGGCAACATTTTTTGACGGAAATTGAAAAAAATCGATAGCTCCCATCTAGAGGTCACCTCAAACAAGCATACCAAGTTTCAAAATAATCTGATTATAAATGCGACCTGTGAGGTGTGCCAAAGGAAATTGTGGACGTACGTACTAACGTACGTACGTACGTACGTACGTACGCCGACAGACGAGAAGTGATGGCAATAGCTCAGCTTGACTTTGTCAAGTTGAGCTAAAAATGCTTCAATGATGAAAAGAAAAGTTTTGTGTAGGGCACAAACATCCCACATGCATGAAGTTTGATAAAGATACTTTCTAAGTACTAATGTTCTTGAAATAACTGAACATTAGGACATCTTTTCCTGTTAACATTTCCAGACTTGGGAAATTATTAGCTAAGTAGACTTTGATAAGAGGTGCTCAGTGGGACAGTGTGGGTGGGTGGGGGTGGAGAGAGGGAGGGGGGGCTCATGAAGAAGAGGATCCGGGGGGGGGGGGGGGGGCTCAAATCAAGTTATTTTATGATTTTTTAACATAGCATAAATGCATCAGCATAGTTGACAACAATTTCTGGATTTTACCTGGTGTTAATAGTGGTCCATGAGCTGAAAATTCACAAGGTTTTTCTTTTATTTTGTCCCCGTGCAAACTTTTCCCTGAAATCCATCCCATTTCCCTGAAAATCACCAACAGGTTCCCTGAAAAATTAATCTGGAGGTTAACATGTCTGGTCTAGAACTTTAGGGATATTTGGTGTCTACAACTTTATGTAATGCTAAATATATTGCAAAGATAAGGACATCATTACTACTGAAGGAATTTTGCAAACAATGCGGAAATCGGACAAGGAAATGAATCATTGTGAGATCATTGTCATGTCGTGTCAGTATTTATGAATCATGCAGGGGACGAGTATAACTCTTTGAGGGCTATGTTATTTTTTGTCTTCTGAAATTATTTATTTATTTATTTATTTAATTATTTATTTATTTATTGGGGTTCAACAACACTTTTGATAACCAGGGTTACCTCATGTCAGACAGTTTTACAGGAGGAGGAAGCCAGAGTACACAGAGAGAACCTCCGAGCAACTGTCAGACTCCTCAACGTACTAACTCCACACAAGCAGGGTTAGCATTGGTTGAAGACAAGTGCACCATCGACATGCAGTATGCCTTAGTACATGTGCCACCATGCCCCCACATGGGCAATGGGGATCAAGTGTTTTGTCCAAGGAAACAATGTGGTTGCCATATGTAGGATTCGAAAACAAATGACCTCTCGGCTTGCAGTCTGCATCTCTAGCTACTGACCCAGCCTGCTCCCAAAATTATTCATTAAAATTTGTTTTATTACAAATTATTCGAGAGTACCCAGGCACTCTCTTATAAATTTTAATTAAACAAATTTACATAAACAGAATATAATTTGCATTTGACTGAATATGAAACATGAGCAGGGAAAATGTTTGCTTTTAATCTGGTACCCTCATTTTTTTGAAGTCCTGATAGTGGTTTCTAGCACTCAACCAGTTACAAAGATATGAACCAGCTTGTATGGTATGTGAAATGTTTCCGCTTGTTTCCCTGACTTTCCCACTCTGACAAATAAACAGAATCTTGAAACCAGGCCCCTTGGGAATATGGAATTTCTTCGACTCGACTGGTGACTCGAACTTGCAAAAAAATGTTCGAGTCGACTGAACATCAAATTCGAACTAGGTTAGCAGAAACTAGGTGTCCAAATGCGATTTCGTACGCGATATTTCCAGTTTAAAATAGCCACATTAGGATTGATTTGGCATTGTACTGATAATTCATCCACATATTCATGCTAACATTCACAAGTTTGTACGTTAATAATGCAGCACACTTGAACGCATGGTTGAATAAGAAACAAAGAATCAGTATGCACCTGTGATTGCTTTGCTACCGCCTTGACTTTAAGCTTGGCATCGTCTGGTTTTCCTTATCTTGAAGTGATGGATGCTTCTTACTGAAGTGTACCAGAGGTGAGATGTAGTTCCTGTCGCTTGGGTTTTGTACGAAGTCTTTCATGTATTACACATGCATTGTAGATGTGGCTTTATCCACTGTAAAATATGAGTGTATTACTGATGTCATTTGGAATCATGCCACATGAGTGATTCCAAATGACATTGGTAATACACTGTGAGTTCCATGTTGACAATGTGTGCTCAATTCCTCGCATTGTTTTGACAATTTAGCCAGTATTAAATGTACAAATGTACATATACAAGACATTTCTTTATAAGTTTTTCCCATATTCGATTTTTATATTCATGATTTAATTTTCGACACGAATTCGACTCGAATTTGTTGATCGACTTGACTTCGACTCGAACAATCAAATTCACAGGGGTCTACTTGAAACACTTGACATGATCATTGTTAATCATGGCTGATATGTTTGGATGTCCACGATTCAGTAATGAACTGAATCAAATCAGGAGGCTGATTTGAGAACTGAATCGAAATTTGAATAATTGCAGGGCTCTGGGTCTCAGCGTATATAAAAGATACCTCTGCAGTTAGAGCTAATGTGTGTGCATAGCCTGCTGTCACTTTGATAACCACTTCTGACCTCAATCGAGAAACCAGTGTTGGTGAAAGACAATCTTCAGGATCACCATGTCCAAGTTGACCATAAACACCCCAACCCCAGCTGTACACCCTACAAAGAAATAAAGAGAATAATATTAAGGCCACACAAAAGTAGATCTTCTGTTTCTCAGGCCAGTATTTGTAAAATAGCATGCGGGTGAGCGTTGTTTTATTTCATTTTTTATTTTGGTAATTATTTCTTTGCCTTCAAAAGTTCATGTTCTTGGTTTATGTTTTAGGCCTCATAATGTACAAAATAGCACGAGTGGTGGTGTATCTCGTCCCTTGAGAGCAAGAAGGGTTTGCAATGCAAAAGCATTGCAAAGCTTTCTTGCACTCAAGGGACAAATTTATCAATTTTATTAACTTGGGTAAAATATCAGACTTAACCATTTAATTTTTATTTTTTTTAGGTTTACATTGGTTATAAAAAGAGAGCATGCGGCAGCCAAAAGGACTATGCGGGAGGGCCTGAGAAACAGATTTTATATTTTTTCAGGCAAAGTCGTCTGAATATTTGGAGAAGTGTAGATCAATTTATGCACAAATGCTATACATTGTAAGTTTTTAGTTGGTTGATAGAATAAGTGTGCTAACTGCATATATTCTTGTCTATGATCAATCAAATTATTGGAACTTCAAACTGAGGTCCATGGTTCAATCCCCGCCACGGGTAACTGCATTATGTCCCTGGGCAACGCACTTAATCCTGACTACCCACATGTGGGCATGGTGGCACTGTGTACTAAGGTGTAATGCACATCGATGGTGCACCTGTCTTCATTCAATGCTAACCCTGCTTGTGTGGAGTTAGTATGTTGGGGAGTCTGACAGTTGCTCGCCATTGCTCAGTGGTTCTCTCTGGGTACTCTGGCTTCCTCCACCCGTAAAACTGTCCAACACAAGGGGACCTTCACTGTCAAATGTGTCATTAAACCCCAATAATCAGCAGATAAATAATCATACAATCAACAGGCATGTTATCTCTTCACCTTTAAAATACTGGAGATTTATACATTTTTCTCGCCATTGCTCAGTGGTTCTCTCTGGGTACTCTGGCTTCCTCCACCCGTAAAACTGTCCAACACAAGGGGACCTTCACTGTCA
This sequence comes from Pictodentalium vernedei, assembly GCA_031216915.1. Taxonomy (NCBI): domain Eukaryota; kingdom Metazoa; phylum Mollusca; class Scaphopoda; order Dentaliida; family Dentaliidae; genus Pictodentalium; species Pictodentalium vernedei. The sequence goes on along the minus strand of CM062296.1, from coordinate 324,322,495 downwards.
AATGTGTCATTAAACCCCGATAATCAACAGATAAATAATCATACAATCAACAGGCATGTTATCTCTTCACCTTTAAAATACTGGAGATTTATACATTTTTCTTCCATACTTGGCTTTGCAATGGTTTCTAGGCAAGTCTTGCCCCCAGATATAGGCAGCCAAATCTTGCCCCAAAATATCAGCCAAGGTACTTAGAATGTAACTGGCAAGTTTACTCAAAGAGTGCATGTGTGTTACACCTGTTATTTTGCAGTGAAACTTAAAAAATTTACAGTAATTTATATATTTTTTATACTTACCAATGACCCAGACATAGATGGTGCTAACTCTTAAAAATCTAGGGCCAAACACAAATTTTGCCCCCCAATCCCCAAAATTTGCATCTAAAACCAAATAAATCATGTCCTGAATGGCCCTCCATACTTCGCTTCTACTGCGCATGCGCAGTGTCAAGGACGTCCCGAAATTGGCGCCATTAATCATTCTTACAATCAGTGCCTGGTAAGCGCTATGTCCTCAGCGGGGAGGTATGAGTTCCCAACTCCTGGGAGGGCCATCCCCGTCTGGGTCATTGGTAAGTATAAAAAATATATAAATTACTATAAATTTTTTAACATTTTTATACTGTACCAATGACCCAGACATAGCTGAATAGTAAAAAGGCTGGAGGGCCTAGGACATAGAGGAAAATCCAATAAGCTCAACTATATAAAATAGAGTCATCCCCTCGAGGAGAAAAGGAGTATTAGGCTTTACATGTATCTTTCTTATTTATGATAAATTAGAAAGACACAATACCTTCTATAATTGAGCATCATAACATCCATATTCTCTATTAACATCCAGTATAATCCTTATACCAATTATTTTTAAAGAAAGCCAATAAATAAAGTTAGTCCAGAGAATTGAGACTCTTTATACTCTTTTAAAAGTGTCCGAGGATAGTATAATAACGCCCGTTTGACACGTGACATATTCAAATGCTATACTTTAAAACTATGACATGAATGAATTTTAAAAACATAAACTTTTCACTTTAAAACCATCCCAGTAACAGCTCAGAATTACTGACTCCGGAGGAGGTATCCCCTTATTTTCATAATAAAACAGGTGACCCAAGGGAACACCCTCCCCCCACCCCCCTTCCCCGTGCCCTGGGTCAAATAGCCCAGAGCGAAGAGGGCAGCAGGACGGAGTCACTGCCGGAACAGAAAGCCTACATAGCTATAGATGCAATTGTTAAGTGAACGACATTCTGAGCAGCCGATAATGGACCTAAACAATGCAGGCCTCCAAAAATGGACTCGATATTTCTGAGATAAAAATTCGTGAATGTGGATGGCTGAGACCAAAATGCAGCCTTCATTAAAACTATAATAACAACACTATATACGTGAGCCCAAGATGTAGAAGAGCTCTTACTTCATGAGCCGAAATCTTAAGCACAGACTGCTGAGTTAAGGATAGATTATCCTAAGCAGTACTGATAGTTAATTGAATCCATTTAGCAATAGAATGGACCGTAATGACCTTTCTATTAGGCATCAGAGACAGAAGAAGCTTTACGTCCTTACTGATAAACTGAGATCTGTTAATAAAAGCATAAAGGTCTAGCCGGACAGAGTGAAGGCCTATGCCCATTCGAAGACGGAAGGACCTTAAAAACAATAGGTTCCAGATATTTATTAGGAGCCTGATTCTTAAACAAAAATCCAACATTAGTAGTAAAGGTAATAGAGTTTCCGATACTACGAAAGTGAGAATCGTCCACCGATTGTGCCTCTCACTGACTCTTCAGCAGAAGAGAAGACTAAGAGAATTGCTGTCTTAAAAGGCCAGAATTTGAAACTACTGTCTCAAGAGGTTCAAATGGTTGCTTTAGTTTAATAAGAACCCAAGCTAAATTCCGTATAAGAATTAATCTAAGGATTCTAGGTCTATTTATCAAAAAGTTTCAAACTAACTTAGATAAAGAGACATTAGACTCAATTGTAAACTATCATGGTGTGCATAGGTATCAGATAACATAGACCTATAACTTATAATAGTAACTGGTTGCAGTTGATCTCGTCAAACAAGTATACTAGAAAGTTGCAATGTCTGGTATGGAGGGATCAAAAATATCAACATAAAGATCCTTACACCAACGACGGAAGATCCTCCACTTTAGCCACATAGTATAGCGAAGAGGAGGTCCTCCTACAGTTAGAAATCACGTCCACTGCTCGTCCTGTACAATGCTTGCTGTGCAAGAAGGACCGCACAACGGAATACGTGAAGGTTGAGACCTTGCGGGTTGTGATGAAGTTGACACGATTTCCCCAGCGAAAGAAGATCCTCTCGTGGAGGAAGTTTTCGCGGTCAAGTCCCACAGCAGACACCTAAGTAAATTTATCCACGGTCTCTGTGGAGACAGAGATGCTACCAACAGAATTGTATTGTGAATGTATTATCTTAGCAATACTTGCTGAATCAACAGCGCTGGAGGATACGCATATCCTATCATTCTGTCCTACTAGATCGATAGAGCGTAAACTACATATGCTCGGGGATCCAGACATGGTGACACATACGTCTGCAATTGATTGGTGAGTTGTGTCGCAAATAAATTTATCACTGAGCGCTCTCATTGGTAGCAAATCTGATTGAATACCTGTTTGTTGAGAGTCCATTCTGACGACAACAATCGACCCTTACGTGAAAGGGAGTCTGCTAATACAATCAGACGACCCAGAATATGACGGACCGAAACAGAACTTGGTGTTCTATAATAAACAGAAGGATTCTTTCTGTTAAAATCAATAATGGAACCGAATGAGTGCCTCCCTAGTTCCGGATATACGCAACAACTGTCATATTGTCGGACAGGATTTGGACATGCGTTTCTGAATAATGTTCATCCAATGACGTAGTGCAAGCCAAAATAATATTATTTCTTGGAAGTAAAGTGCTTGCCTAAAAACTGCGGAACCCAAAGACCCTGGCACTTCGAATCCGTTGGGATCAATATTGTGCCCCAACCTGTTTGACTGGCATCCGTCATAATCGAAAAACTCGGATCTGGCAACTACAGTGGAACTCTTTGAGTCAACCACCGAATGTTTGCCCAAGTCTGAATCTCTTGTTACACTTGATTGACAAGAGAACGTGTATATCGAGCAATTCATAGATTGCTGAAAGGTTGCCGTCGAAGAGAAGCTTCTCCGAGACCAAAGCGACTCTGAGAGAGTTCTTCACCTTACTATTCATGCGTGTGGATGTAGCTAGGGCTGCGTCACGTCTAACCAACTCCAGGTTGCCACTGAAGGGCGGAGTTATACGTGGAAAACTACTGCCCTTGAAAGAAATCTCCTTAAGAATCATATCCTGGAATTCTTTCTCTTGAAGACGTAATGATAACGCCTCAGTAAGGTGGTCTACATATGATAAAGCGTCTAAGTTAAGTCTATAAGACATCATTGTCGTTTCCAACGTTGTGGATGGAATTGACATAGACGGCGAAAAAGACAATACCCAGTCTTCAGCCTCGTCGTCTAGACGCAGAGGAACTCTCAGTATGCCCTGTCCTGCCATTTCAAATTTATTCCTAGAATTGATGAAAGGCAGATTAGAGCATCTGCGGACAAGAAACTAGACTAGCGTGTTTTGGTAGCAAGCTTATATATATATAGCGTCGTTCAATAATTCGAAAGTTCTAGTGACATTATTGGACTGTGTCGGCAACTCAGGGATGATGTCCCTGAACCGATCAAAAACTCAGTGTCCAATGACGCTATTAGTCTCTTATCCAGCATCGCAGCATTCTAGTCCGACGGAACAACCTCTGGAAGATAATGCCAGAAGAAATGTATGGCAGCTTCTGTTGTTCCGAAAGGGAAAGCTCGAAATCGTCCGAATCCCTTTCGCCATCCTGTCGGACCCTATGAAGTGTTCGGTCGTCCGTACCTGATGCATCAGCGGAGCGAACAGACCCAGCGTCGTCGGATTATTCCTCATCCGACAGAGATTCTGTCGTTTGCTGGGATGCTGCGATAAGCAGTGCTATTTTGGATAGCACGTCCGTCACTGAGGCCTGTGGAGAAGCAGTCTTACGATACTTTGCCGCTGGAAGCTCCGTGTTCGTTACCCCGTGTATACTTCTATTATGCGAGCGACCGGAGTGTACAGGCCTCGTGTCCCTTGGCTACCGGATGGCGTGACCTGTTCGCCGTGGAATCACTGAATGACGAAGCTGGCAGGATACTCGAGATCATGTAGCCGAGTTGCGGTCGTGTGTGCTGCCGTGAGGATAAGGAAGCATTATCGACAGTCTCTCGGACTGTCTATATAACGGAGCGTCCCGAGCGGCGGCATATGCTCCGAATGCGAAACGTTTGTACCACAACATCCAGTCCCAGATGTTGTTGTACGAGAGAGGGACCTCTCTCGCTCGCAGCCCGGACGGACCTGGACGAGCTAGGAGCCGGACTAACAGGCTTCCACCGATCTCTCCTCTAATCCGTCATCACTGGGTGTGTACTATTGTCTATTATAGTGCTCGCATCACCCAAAACTCCTTCCTGGACCGCAATGGACGAACCCGGCTGCTGAACCATTCGATGAATGGACGCTACACCAGGTGAGCTAGCGAATGTCAACGCCGTCGATCCTACTAGGGACCTCTTAGGCGATTGACGTATTCCATGAGCACTTATTGCCGCTAGCTCAACATTTCACTATGACGACAGAGGCACACTTTTGAAAGACATCTCAGTAACTTTGCGGACAAGAAACCAGACTTGCTTGTTAATAGCAAGCATATATATATAAATAGCGTCGTTCAATAATTCGAAAGTTCCTGTGACATTATTGGACTGTGTCGGAACTGAGGGACGATGTCCCTGAACCGATCCAAAAATTTTTGTGTCCACCGACGTTATCAGTCTCTTATCCGGCATCGCAGCATTCTGGTCCGACGAAACAACCTCTAGAAGATAAAGCCGGATGACATATACAGCAGCTTATGTTGTTCCAAAAGGGAAAGCTCGAAATCCTCCGAATCCCTTTCGCCATCCTGTCGGACCCTATGAAGTTTTCGGACGTCCGTACCTGATGCTTCAGCGGAGCATCCCGACCCAGCGTCGTTGGATATTACATGATGCGATAGAGATTCTGTCATTGCTGGGATGCTGCGATAAATTGTGCTATTTGGGATAGCAAGTCCGTCACTGAGGCCTGTGCAGTAGCGGTCTTACGATGCTTTGCCGCTGGAAGCTCCGTGTACGTTGACTCCTGCATACCTTTCTTATGCGAACGTCCGGAGTCTACAGGCCTCGTGTCCCTGGCTACCGGATGGCGTGACCTGGTCGCCGTGGATTCTCTGATTGGTGAAGTTGACTGGATATCCGAGGTCACGTAGCCAAGGTGCGGTCGTGTGCGCTGCCATGAGAATGAGGAAGCCTTATTGACAGTCTCTCCGGACTGCCTATATAACGGAGCATCCCGAGCGGCGGACATATGCTCCGAATGCGAAACATTTTGTACCACAACATCTGGGGCCAGATGTTGTTGTACGAGAGCGAGGCCTCTCTCGCTCGCAGCCCGGATGGGCCTGGACGAGCTAGGAACCGGACTAATAGGCTTCCTCTGTTCTCTCCTCTAATCCGCCGTCACTGAGTGTGCACTTGGTTGATTTATAGTGCTTGCATCACCCAAAACTCCTTTCTAGACCGCAACGGACGAACCCGGCTGCCGAACCATTCGAAGAATGGACGCTACACCGGACGAGCTAGCGGACGTCAAAGGCCGTCGATCCTACTAGGGACCTCTTAGGCAATTGACGTATTTCCATGAGCACTTTTTCACTAGCTCTTCATTAATTGTGACGACGGAGGCACACTTTTGGAAGACATCACGGATACATCACCCTGTTCTTGATCGTCTGAAATAGAGATTGATAAACTAGAGTGAGCCTGCAGGGAAAGGACCGGCATGGCCATTTCCCCGCTAACATACCGTGACACACGCTTCCCATGTTGTCATCGAAAATAACACATACTGAACAGGAGTTAGTGCGAGTACACTGACTACATTTAAACAATGATTATGAAAGTCAGAGGAAGATTTCCTCTTAATACAATTGAACAATATCCTTTCATTGTGAAAAGAAAACAAAGTCCTAGTACTCGCACCAACCCCTGTAAATCAAAATACATAATAACATGATCCATTAACATAGAAAAAATAATTGAAATCAAAAAATTTTTTTGAACAAATATTTTTTCAGAAAAGCCCAAGTTTCTGAAAAGTAACGTTGAGCTCCAATGGATCCCAAGCCTAAGTGTGGACAAAAATTTTAAAAATATTTTAAAAAATTAATGCAACACTTACGAATAATAATAATGAATCTAGTTATGATTAAACTAACATCAAGATATTATTTTCAAGAAATCCCCCTCACACAGAGGCTGTTATCAATGTAAACAAGAAGTGTAAAAACATCAGAAACATGACTCCAGGCACTGATAACCCTGGCCCGAAATCAGTTACCAATAATACACTATCTGATGCAAAACAGAGACTTCCAGGGAAGAAACTACAGAACATCAGATGGTAGATGCAGAACACTACGCCTAAACACCCAAGGGTGAAGACGTAAACATGGGGAAAAGAACAGAATTCATTCTGTTATCCAGCTAAAACTCCCAAGAAATTTTAGTAATAATATTACAGAAAATATGCCAAAAGCATGGGAGAATAGCAAGGGGGGGACTTAAAGGAAAGGGAGAGAGGAAAACACTGAACAAGCAGTGTAACTTTATAGCAAGAATGACCACAACAGGCCGTTGCCTCGAAAATAGGTAACTTAACACAATTTCATTAAAAAATTTTAAGTTACAGCCCTGATTATTTTCTGTCACTCATTTTTCCTCTCCTCCTTCTATATCCTCCTTAGAACCACCATTACTCTAATATTTATGTGTCTGGCATCATTTAAACTGAGATTTACAAGCACAAAGATCAGTCAGATGTTAACTGATGAAGGGCCAAACAAAGAAATGATTAATGGCGCCAATTTTGGGACGTCCTTGACACTGCGCATGCGCAGTAGAGGCTAAGTATGGAGGGCCATTCAGGACATGATTTCTTTGGTTTTAGATGCAAATTTTGGGGATTGGGGGGCAAAATTTGTGTTTGGCCCTAGATTTTTAAGAGTTAGCACCAGCTATGTCTGGGTCATTGGTACAGTATAAAAATATAGATCAAAGTTGCAATTTTGCCTTTAACCATTTGAACAATGATGGTGTCTTCCAAGTCAGTTTAATGACAACAATTGGATTAGTCCATATTCATTACCAGGGGGCAGACCAATCAATATTTTCAATGTGCAGCCCAGAGGCTGAACATTTAAACTATTGATTGGTTACCCCACACTTTCATTCAGCAGTCATCCCACTTGATGAAATTATGACGTATCGTGTTCCTGGAACAGAAAGAGCATTCCAAGTTTTCCAAGAGTTAATGGATAACTCTTTATCTAATGTAAAGGCCACATCCGAGTGCCATTCACTAAAATCACCATTCAAATTTTCTTATTTTCAATTTTTTTTCTCCTAACCATGCTTATGACATCACAGTGTAACAGGCTCATTAAGCTTGTTATAATGATATGCAAGCTATATTTTTCCAGCTAAAACTGAATTTTTTCCCGTTATTCAAGAAATTTCGTTGCCAGTTTTGTCTGTAGATAAAAAAAAAACTTAATTGCAATTTCTATTGCAAGAAAAAATCCTATAGCCTTAGGGCTACACATCAAAAATCTTGATTGGTCTCCCACACAAATTCACTAAGGAACTATCTACTTTAGGAATTCAGGTCGTATATTGATCCTGGACCAGAAAAGTGGCCTTTCGAGTTCAAAGGGTTAATGCCTGAACAGGAAATATATCATGCTTCATGTGGGATGCCACCATACCACCAATGTCACAAATTGTAGATATTTCAAAAAATATTTGTGTTCCAGAAGCCATTTTCAAGTAGTTTAAGGCATTAAAAACATATTTTATTTTTTTTGTAACTGGTTATTTTTGGAGAGATTTTTCTCCACAGTCTGAACAAGGGCAACGCTAAGTGTGGACCTCTGCCCCGACCCATATGCAAGTTCAAAGTAGCCTTGATGTATTGTGGGAGATAAAAGTTTTCTAAGTGGAAAGAGTGAAAACAGTAAAAAATTTTAAGTTGAAAAATGCCCATAACTCTGTGAGAAATTATTTGACAGAACCCTTCCTTGTGCATATCCATTCCCCCATGCAGGTCTATGAGCATACCAAAGGAGAGTCAAATCTCAGCAATGGCTTTGAAATTACAATGCAAAACGTTTGTAAGGACAGATGGAAGGACAGACAGATGGATGGACAGAGGGCTTCACTAGATACCCTTCGGAGGTCGGGGGCATAATAACTGTTTAGCTAGTTTAGACCAGGGAGACAATCAGAGGATTACAAAAAGCTTGACTTTTTTCCAATGATTTTGGAATCAGCACATCTCTGAACAAGAGCAAAGCTAACGCGTATGCTAATGCCCACGAAGGTAGCCAAGTCGTACTCACATGTGGATAATCAGATAACAGCTTCACTGCTGCTTCATTGCAGAACAACACTACATTACAGAACAACAGTAAGGAATGGCAAAGTGCCAATAAAATTATTATTACTTATATTTTGTTAATATGTTTTGTAACAACAGATAACAGCTTCACTGCTGCTACATTGCAGAACAGCACTAAGGAGTCAGTAATAGAGAAAAAGTTATGAAAATAATTGCAGATGACTTGAACGGTGCCATATTGAATAATAACTGAAAGAGGCAAAAATAGGAATAGTACATACCTTTGTTAAAAATTCTCAAACCAGTGAAAAAGTAGAACTGGTCTTGCATCTTTTCCAAGTGAAAAAGGGGGCATAACTGCATCAAAAATTGCCGAGTCAAACCTCAAATTGAAACCGACTTGTACTTTGACATGAGTAAACAGCATATAAAATTTGAAACTCATCGGTTCAGCCAAACAATTTTAATTGGTAGGAAACCAAAAAATCATCAATTTTCAAAGTAAATAAGGGACATAACTCCTGTAAGATTTGTCGGACAAAACCCTAGGTACAAGGGCATCCATTCCTCCAAGCTGCCCTGTCACCATATCAAAGAACATTAAAATCCGACAACTGATGTTTGAGTTATAACATAAAATGTTCGTACAGACGGACAGAAAAAGTAAACTAGAGTGATGTCACGCATGCAGCCCGACTTTCCCAGGAATGGCAATGCTTAGATGCAAAATAGTCGGAGCCATTTTTTGTTAACAGTTTACCTAACGAATCTGCCATATCTGCACTCATGATATACAAAATTTGCTATTCAAATTTTATTTTTTCATTTCTCTACTTCAAAACATCCCTGATGACCTATTAATGGAACAAACTTGATGAGCTTGTTCCAATAAGGACTAATAAGCCATGGTTAGAAGTAAAAAATGAAAAAATCTGATGTTTCAGAAAAATAATTTGGACTGTTGGCTTCAACTTGTGTTAGGTAAAGGATTAAAGATGCAGTACATAAAGCAATGTTGGGCTATTTGAGTCAATTTTCTTTTTTGCATTTAATAACTCCCAATCCTTCAAAATGCATTTTGGGAATAATTGCCTAAGTGACATGTTTGTGTGTGTGTGTGTGTGGTGTGTGTGGTGGTGGTGGTGGTGGTGCGGGTGGGGGGGGCTCTGGTAGTTGTGGAACCTATATTGAAACCTGGCCTGTATTACTAGCTGGAAAATACACATATCAACTTTGGTTGAAATCAAATAATCCAAACTGGAGTTATCAGTCGGAAACCAATTGTTTGCAGACAGATGGATGGACCCACAGATGGATGGACGAAAGTCATGACTATAGCCCTGACTATAAACAGTTCTGGAACCTATATTCAAACTTGGCCTGTATTACTAGCTGGAAAATACACATATCAACTTTGGTTGAAATCAAATAATCCAAACTGGAGTTATCAGTCGGAAACCAATTGTTTGCAGACAGATGGATGGACCCACAGATGGATGGACGAAAGTCATGACTATAGCCCTGACTATTAACAGTCACGCTAAAAATGCATTTTGTACCAAAGAAAAAATATTGCATGAATGGCCCTGGGTGAGGAGGTGGGGTGGGGGGTGAGGGGTGGGGGTGATGGGTGGGGAGAGTGGGGGTGTGTCAGGGGGAGTCCATTTTTTTTCCATGTGGTCAGTCTAAATGCTTCAGAATGCATTCTGAGCAGTGAAACAAAATACCTAACTGGCACCATGGGGGTGGGGGTGGTGTTTGTCTGGGTTTTTAACCACAAACTTTAACCAAAACTGTAAAAAAAGCATTTTTGACGAAAGAAAAAAGGTTCGTAATTGCCTGCCTCCACCCCTGGGGGGGGGGGGGGGGGAGGGAGGGGGGAGTACATGAGTTTAAAAAAAGGATCCGCATGTAGTGACTGTAAATAGTTCAAAATGCATATTCGAGGAAAGAAAAAAAAATGCCTAATTGGAGGGGGGGGGGGGGGGGGGATAATTTCTGTCTCGATTTTTAACCACAAACTTTAACCAAAACTGTAAAAAAGCATTTTTGACAAAAAGGAAGAAAAAAGGGTTCTGCATGTAGTAACTGTAAATAGTTCAAAATGCATATTGGGGGAAATAAAAAAACAAGAGGCCCCAAGGGGCCTGAGGACGCTCACCTGACATGGCAGCCTAAATTTATATCAACCCAGAGAATTGATTTCAACAAGTTGCATCTGCTCCTCCTAAGAAAAGCTTATACCAAATATCCAAAGATTCTGACCAGTGGATCTGAAAAAAAAAAGATTTTTAAAGAATATTCCTCATATTGAACTAAGTTATAATTCAGGCTCCCACAGGGAGCCCATATATGAACCCAGGGACTTGGCTTTAACAAACTTGAATCTCCCCCCCCCCCCCCCCCCCCCAAGGATGCTGCACACCAAATATCAAAACATTCCGACTGCTGGATCTGAAGAAGAAGATTTTTAAAGAAAAGTCCTCATTTTGAACTAAGTTACAATTCGAGCTCCCACAGTGAGTCCAAATATGGACCTAGGGACATGGCTGAAGAAGAAGATTTTTAAAGAAAAGTCCTCATTTTGAACTAAGTTACAATTCGAGCTCCCACAGTGAGTCCAAATATGGACCTAGGGACATGGCTTGAACAAACTTGAATCTCACCCCCTAAGGATGCTGCATACCAAATATCAAAACATTCCGACTGCTGGATCTGAAGAAGATTTTTAAAGAAAAGTTAAAAAATTTATAGTAATTTATATATTTTTTATACTTACCAATGACCCAGACTTAGCTGGTGCTAACTCCACAAAAAACCAGGGCCAAACACAAATTTTGCCCCCCAATCCCCAAAATTTGCATCCAAAACAAAAAGAAATCATGTCCTAAAGGACCTCCATAGTACGACTCTACTGCGCATGCGCAGTGACGCAGTCGTCCCGAAATTGGCGCCAAATATCATTCTTACTGGCAGTGCCTGGTCAGCGCTATGTACTCAGCGGGGAGGCAAGAGTTCCCAACTCAGGGAGGGCCATCCCCGTCTGGGTCATTGGTAAGTATAAAAAATATATAAATTACTATAAATTTTTTAACATTTTTATACTGTACCAATGACCCAGACTTAGCTGAATAGTAAACAGGCTGGAGGGCCTAGGACATAGAGGAAAATCCAATAAGCTCAATTATAAAATAAAGAGGTAACCCCTTAAGGAGAAAAGGAGTATTAGGCTTTACATGTATCTTTCTTATTTAATATTTAAATTAGAAAGATACACTACCCTTAATAATTGAGCACAATAACATTCACGTTCTCTATTAACATCCAGTATAACCTTTATACTAATTATTTTTAAAGCAAGCCAATAAATAAAGTAGTCCAGAGAATTGAGACTCTTTATAATCATTTAAAAGTGTCCGAGTATTGTATATTAAAGCCCGTTTGACACTTGACATATACAAATGCTTCACACCGAGCTACACTTTAAAAATAAGACATGAATGAAATTAAACATTAATATTACACTTTAAAACCATCCCGGAAGCGACTCAGAAATACTGTCTTGGAGGAGGCATTCCCTTGCTTTTCACTATAAAGCAGGTGACCTAAGGGAACACCCGCCCCCCCCCCCCCCCCCCCCCCCCCCCCCTTCCCCTTGCCCTGGGTCAAATAGCCCAGAGCGAAGAGGGCAGCCGGACGGAGTCACTGCCGGAACAGAAAGCCTGCATAACTATAGTTGCAACTGTTTAGTGGACGACATTCTGAGCAACAGATAACGGACCTAAACAATGCAGGTCTCCAGAAATGGACTCAATATTTCTGAGATAAAAATTAGTAAATCTGGATGGCTGAGACCAATAAGCAGCCTTCATTAAATCTGTAATAGCAACACTATTAGCATAAGCCCAGGAAGTAGAAAGAGCTCTTACTTCATGAGCAGAAATCTTAAGCACAGACTGCTGAGAAGAAGATAAATCTTCATACGCAGTACGGATAGTTAACTGAATCCATCTAGCAATAGAATGGACTGAAATGTCCTTTCTATTAGGCATCAAAGACAGAAAGAAACGTTTCCGTCCCTTTCTGATGAACTGAGATCTCTGTTTATAGATACGTAGTGCTCTAACAGGACAGAGTAAAGGCCTACGCCCGTCTGAAGACGGAAGAGCCTTAATAACAATAGGTTCCGGATATTTATTAGGAGCCTGATTCTTAGCTAAAAAACCGACATTAGTAGTGAAGGTGATAGTGTTCCCAACACTACGATAATGAGAATCATCCACCGATAGTGCATGAAGCTCACTGACTCTTCTGGCAGAAGAGAAAGCTAAGAGAAAAGCTGTCTTATAAGATAAGAATTTGAAATCTACTGTCCCAAGAGGTTCGAATGGCTTTTCCTTCAATTTAAGGAGAACCCAAGCTAAATTCCACTTAGGAATTAATCTAAGAGTTCTGGGTCTATTTATCGAAAAGTTTCTAACCAATTTCGATAAAGAGACATTAGATCCAATTTGTAAACTATCATGATGTGCATAGGTATCAGATAACATAGATCTATAACCCTTTATAGTAACAGGTTGCAGTTTGATTTCGTCAAACAAGTATACTAGAAAGTTAGCAATGTCTGGTATAGAGGGATCAAATATATCAACAGAATGATCCCTACACCAACGACGGAAAACCTTCCACTTAGCCGCATAGTTTAGCGAAGAGGAGGTCCTCCTACAGTTAGAAATCGCGTCCACTGCTCGTCCTGTAAAGTGCTTGCCATGCAAGAAGGACCGCACAACGGAAAAACGTGAAGGTTGAGACCTTGCGGGTTGTGATGCAGTTGGCGCGATTTCCCCTGCCAAAGAAGATCCTCTCGTGGAGGGAGCTTCCGCGGTAGGTCCCACAACAGACACCTGAGTAGATTTATCCACGGTCTCTGTGGCGACAGAGATGCTACCAACAGAATCTTGCATTGAGATTGTTTTATCTTTAGCAATACTTGTTGAATTAACGGCGCTGGAGGATACGCATATCCTATCATTCCGTCCCAAGGGATCGCTAGAGCGTCTACTGCAAATGCTCTTGGATCCGGACACGGGGACACATACGTCTGCAACTGATTGTTGAGATGTGTCGCAGATAAGTCTATCATTGGCCGTTCCCATTGGTAGCAAATCTGATTGAATACTTGTTTGTTGAGAGTCCACTCCGACGGCAACAAGCGACCCTTTCGTGAAAGGGAGTCTGCTAGCACATTCAGACGACCCGGTATGTGACGGACCGAAAGAAGAACGTGATGTTCCAACGCAAACAGAAGGATTCTTTCCGTTAGATTGAACAACGGAACTGAATGAGTGCCTCCCTGATTCCGTATATACGCCACTACTGTCGTATTGTCGGATAGGATTTGGACATGAGCATCGTGAATAATGTCCATCCAGTGACGTAACGCAAGCCAAATTGACATCATTTCCTTGATGTTTATGTGCTTGCACAGGAATTGCGGATCCCAAAGACCCTGGCATCTCGAATCCGTTGGGATTAATGATGCACCCCAACCTGTTTGACTGGCATCCGTCATAATGGTAAAACTCGGATCCGGCAACTGCAGCGGAACTCCTTGAGTTAACCACTGAATGTTTGCCCAAGTCTGAATCTCTTGTTTCACTTGATCTGACAAGAGAACGTCTACATCGAGCGAATGAATTTTCACACTCCAATTCTGAGTCAGGAAAATTTGAAGAGGCCGTGTGCGTAGCCGTCCCATCGGAATGAGATCCGCGGCGGCTCCGCACAGACCTATCAGTCTCATAAATTCTCTCGCTGTGACTTTGTCTGTATTTAGACAATAGCGAGCGTAACAACTGACTAATTTCGCTCTGGTTAACGGCAGACGAACGAGATTGTTGTGCGTCTCGAAGCTCATTCCCAGATGAGTGAATGACTTGGACGGCACCAGATCCGACTTCTCCTCGTTTACTATGAAACCGAGACGTCGGAGCAATAGAAGAAGATTCTGAACATCGTTCTGAAGCGTTAACTCGTTGCCGTACCTCTGAAGAATGTCGTCCAGGTAGGCCGACGTTACCGCAGACGAATGAGCTCGGAAGTAGATCATTACCGAGTTCATTACCCGAGTGAAAGCCCAGGGTGCTAGATTCAATCCGAAGCACATGGCCCGGAACTGATACACCACTCCTAGGACTGCGAAGCGTAGATACTTTCGGAATGTCGGATGTACCATGACGTGAAAGTACGCATCTTTGAGATCTATGCTCGTTGCATAATCGTTCACCCGAATACTCGCTCTGACCGATCGAATCGTCTCCATATAAAACTTCGGAGCGACGATCAGCTTGTTTATCCAGCTCAAATCTATGACTGGACGGAACGAGCCGTCTGGTTTCGGAACCAGAAACAGATGGCTGTAGAATCCCAGTGATTCCTGGTTTTCTACGACCTCTACCGCGTTCTTCATTAAAAGAGACTGCACCTCTGATAGCAGAGCGTCTCTTTTCTGAGGGTTTGACGGAAGATGAGTCCACTTTGGACTTCGAGTTAATGGAGGCTTTCATTTGAAGGATATCTTTAGACCTTCCGAAGTCACTCCTCTCACCCACGGGTCGTCCGTAATCGACGCCCACTCTTGAGAAAAACTCGACAACCTTCCACCAACCGGAACGCGATAGAGGTTTGAGCCATCACCTCCTGGATCTGCGAGGCCTGCGGTAGGAGAAACCACGTCTTCCACGACCCGCACCTCGCCTCGTCGACCTCGGGGCATCCGACCGATTGTCCCGGCCTGAAGGACGTCCCGAACGAGAGTCGCTATCCTGACGGTCTCTCGAATAAGAGCTAGAGGACGCACCGGAACCTCTATAGGAACCTCTCTTGGGCGGATAAGACCCAGAAGTGCCCGCCTTATTCGTGTCTGCTGTATCCGACCTTTTAGGAGCGGATCTAAACAACAGAGAATCACTAGCTTTCTTTTTAATATTATCATAAATAGCGGAAAGCTTGCCGTCAAAGAGAAGATCTCCTGAGACCGAAGCGACTCTAAGAGAGTTCTTCACCTTAGAATCCACTAGTGTGGATGTAGACAGGGCTGCGTCACGTCTAACCAACTCCAAATTTGCCACTGAAAGGGCGGAGTTACACGTGGAATAAGCTACTGCCCTTGAAAGAAGTCTTAAGGAGGATTGTATATCCTGAAACTCTTCCCCTTGAAGACGCAGTGATAACGCCTTCGTAAGGTGATCTGCGTAAGATAAGGCATCTAAATTGGCTCTGTTAGACGCAATAGCTGTTTCCAACACTGCGGTTGGAATAGAAGCTGACGACGGTAATGATAGCTCTAAGTCTTCCGCCTCGTCGTCCATACGCAGAGGAACTCTCGGTATACCCTGACCTGCCGTGTCGAATTTATTCCTTGCATTAATGAAAGGCAGGTTGAGAGTATTTGCGGACAAGAAGCCTGCTTTCCCTGTCCTGGAAGCAAGTTTAAAAATAGCGTCGTTCAATAATTCAAATGTTCTTGCAACATTATTGGACTGCGACGGAAACTCGGGAGCGATGTCCCTGAACCGCTCGAAAAAATCAGAGTCCAATGACGCTATAATTCTCCTGTCCGGAAGCGCAGCAGTCTGGCCCGACGGAACAACTTGAGGAAGAAAGTGCCGGATGAAGTCTACGGCAGCTTTGTGTTGTTCCGAAAGGGATAGGTCCAATTCATCCGTATCCCTTTCACCATCCGGTCGGACCTCCCGATGTTCCCGGTCGTCCGCCCCCGATGCTTCGGCGGAGCGTACCGACCCAGCGCCGTCGGATAATTCTCGATCCGACACCGTCTCTGTCGGCTGCTGGGATGCTGCGATAAGCTGTGCTATCTGCACTAGAATGTCCGACGTCGAGACCTGCGGAGGAGCGGTCTTTCGCTGCTTTGCCGAGGGCAGCTCCGCATCAGATGGCTCCCGCATACTTTTCCTATGCGAACGTCTGGAGTCCATCGGTCTCGAATCCCTGGCTGCCGGATGGTGTGACCTGGTCGCCGAATAATCCTTCATCGGCGAAGCTGGCAAAATATCGGAGGTCACGCAGCCAAGGTGCGGTCGTGTGCGCCGGCGAGAAGAGGAAGCCTTAACAGTCTCTGCGGACTGCTTATACAACGGAGCGTCCCGAGCGACGGACGTATGCTCCGCTAAAGACACATTTTGTACCACAACATCTGGTCCCAGATGTTGTTGTACGAGAGAGGGGCCTCTCTCGCTCGCGGCCCGGCTGGACCTGGACGAGCTAGGAACCGGACTAAAAGGCTTCCTCCGTTCTCGTTCACTATCCGCCGTCACTGGGTGTGCATCTATTATTTTTATAGTGCTCGCATCACCCAAAATTTCCTCTTGGACCGCATCGGACGAACCCGGCTGCCGAACCATTCGGTGAATGGACGCTACACCGGGCGAGCTAGCGGACGACATTTGTCTAATCTCCATGAGCACTTTTGCCGCTAGCTCTGTATTTAATTGTGACGACGGACGCACACTTGAAGAAGATAACATGGAAACATCACCCTGTTCTGGTTCCTCTGAAATAGAAACTGAGAGAGTAGAGTGACCTTGTGGAGAAAGAGCCGGCATCGCTCTTTCTCCAGAAACAACATATCGTGACACACGTTTCCAATGTTTCTCATCCCAATGTTCACATACAGGACAGGGATTAATGCGAGAACACTGACTACAATTAATGCAATAATCATGAAAGTCAGAGGAAGATTTCTTCCTATTACAATTTGAACAAGTTCCCTTCATTGTGAAAGAACAACAATAAGTCCTAGTTACTCGCAAAAACCCCTGACACAAAGATACATAATAACATGATCCATTAATAAATGAAAAAACAATTGCAAAACAAAATAATTTTGAAAAAATATTTTTTCAGAGAAGCCCAAGTTGCTGAAAAGTAACGTTGAGCCCCGATGGATCCGATGGCAAAGTGTGGTCAAAAATTTTAAAATTATATAAAATAATTAATGAGACACTTTCGGATAATATAAATGTATCTTATAATGAGATAAACTACCTCAAAGGCAAACAGCCCCCCTCAAAAAAGGCTGTTGCCAATGAAAACAAACAGTGTAAACACAGAAGAAAACATGACTCCAGGCACTGAAAAAAACTGGCCCGGAATCAGTCATCAATTACACTCTATCTGATGCAAAACAGAGACTCCCAGGGGAGAATCTGCAGAACATCAGATGGAAGATGCAGAACACAAACGTTATACACCCATGGGTGAAAACGTAACTATGGGGAAAATAACAGAAAACATTCTGTAACCAAGCAACTCTCCCAGGGAATTTTTAGAAATGAAACTTCTCAAAAATATGCCAAAAGCATGGGAGAATTGCAAGGGGGGACTTTAGAAGGTTAGGGGAGAGGAAACACTGAATAAGCAGTGCAACAATTAGCAAGAATGACAACAAGAGGCGTTTGCCTCGAAAATAGGCAACTTAACATAATTTCAACAAAAAATTTTAAGTACAGCCCTGATTATTTTTTGCCACTTCTTTTTTCCTCTCCTCCTTCTATCCTCCTTAGAATCACATTTTCTCCAAGAATTACGTGTCTGGCATCCTTTAAACTGAGATTTACAAGCACAAAGATCAGTGAGATGTTGACTGATGAAGGGCCAAACAGAGAATGATATTTGGCGCCAATTTCGGGACGACTGCGTCACTGCGCATGCGCAGTAGAGTCGTACTATGGAGGTCCTTTAGGACATGATTTCTTTTTGTTTTGGATGCAAATTTTGGGGATTGGGGGGCAAAATTTGTGTTTGGCCCTGGTTTTTGTGGAGTTAGCACCAGCTAAGTCTGGGTCATTGGTACAGTATAAAAATTTCCTCATTTTGAACTAAGTTATAATTCGGGCTACCACAGTGAGCCCAAATATGAACCCAGGGACTTGGCTTGAACAAACTTGAATCTCACACCCCTAAGCATGGTGCATACCCAATATCAGAAGATTCTGCCTGCTGGATCTTGAGAAGAAGATTTTCAAAGAAATTTGCCTGAAATGCACTAAGTTCAAATTTGGGCTCCTATACTGAGCCCAAATATAAACCCAGTTGGCCGATTTGAACAAACTTGAATCAGATCCACCCCACAATGTTGCATACCAAATATCAAAAGATTCTGCCTGCTGGATCTGGAGAAGAAGATTTTTTAAGAAATATGCCTGAAATGCACTAAGTTAAAATTTGGGCTCCTATACGGAGCCCAAATATAAACCCAGGGGGCCAATTTGAACAAACTTGAATCAGATCCACCCCACAATGTTGCTTACCAAATATGAAAAGATTCTGAAGCTGGATCTGGAGAAGAAGATTTTTTAAGAAATTTGCCTGAAATGCACTAAGTTCGAATTCGAGCTTCTATAGTGAGCCCAAATATGAAACTACGAAGCCGATTTGAACAAACTTGAATCAGATCCACCCCACAATGTTACATACCAAATATCAAAAGATTCTGCCTGCTGGATCTGGAGAAGAAGATTTTTTAATAAATTTGCCCGAAATGCACTAAGTGTGAATTCGGGCTTCTATATTAAGCCCAAATATGAATCCAGGGGGCCGATTTGAACAAACTTGAATCAGATCCACCCCGCAATGTTGCATACCAAATATCAAAAGATTCTGCCTGCTGGATCTGGAGAAGATGATTTTTTAAGAAATTTGCCGGAAATGCACTAAGTTCGAATTCGAGCTTCTATAGTAAGCCCAAATATGAATCTAGGGAGCCGATTTGAACAAATTTGCATCAGATCCATCCCACAATGTTGCATACCAAATATCAAAAGATTCTGCCTGCTGGATCTGGAGAAGAAAATTTTTTAAGAAATTTGCCTGAAATGCACTAAGTTCGAATTCGAGCTTCTATAGTGAGCCCAAATATGAATCTAGGAAGCCGATTTGAACAAACTTGAATCAGATCCATCCCACAATGTTGCACACCAAATATCAAAAGATTCTGCCTGCTGGATCTGGAGAAGAAGATTTTTTAATAAATTTGCTTGAAATGCACCAAGTTCAAATTTGGGCTCCTATACTGAGCCCAAATATAAACCCAGGGGGCCGATTTGAACAAACTTGAATCAGATCCACCCCACAATGTTGCTTACCAAATATGAAAAGATTCTGCCTGCTGGATCTGGAGAAGAAGATTTTTTAAGAAATTTGCCTGAAATGCACTAAGTTCGAAATTGGGCTCCTATACTGAGCCCAAATATGAACCCAGGGGGCCGATTTGAACAAACTTGAATCAGATCCACCCTACAATGTTGCATACCAAATATCAAAAGATTCTGCCTGCAGGATCTGGAGAAGAAGATTTTTTAAGAAATTTGCCTGAAATGCACTAAGTTCGAAATTGGGCTCCTATACTGAGCCCAAATATTAACACAGGGAGCCGATTTGAACAAACTTGAATCAGATCCACCCCACAATGTTGCTTACCAAATATGAAAAGATTCTGCCTGCTGGATCTGGAGAAGAAGATTTTTTAAGAAATTTGCCTGAAATGCACTAAGTTCGAATTCGGGCTTCTATAGTAAGCCCAAATATGAATCCAGGGGGCCGATTTGAACAAACTTGAATCAGATCTACCCTGCAACGTTGCATACCAAATATCAAAAGATTCTGCCTGCTGGATCTGGAGAAGAAGATTTTTGAAGAAATTTGCCTGAATTGCACTAAGTTCGAATTCGAGCTCCTATAGTGAGCCCAAATATGAATCTAGGGAGCCGATTTGAACAAACTTGAATCAGATCCACCCTACAATGTTGCATGCCAAATATCAAAAGATTCTGCCAGCTGGATCTGGAGAAGAAGATTTTCAAAGAAATTTGCCTGAAATGCAGGAAGTTCAAATTTGGGCTCCTATACTGAGCCCAAATATAAACCCAGGGGGCCGATTTGAACAAACTTGAATCAGATCCACCCCACAATGTTGCATACCAAATATCAAAAGATTCTGCCTGCTGGATCTGGAGAAGAAGATTTTTTAAGAAATTTGCCTGAAATGCACTAAGTTCGGAATCGGGCTCCTATACTGAGCCCAAATATGAACCCAGGGGGCCGATTTGAACAAACTTGAATCAGATCCACCCTACAATGTTGCATACCAAATATCAAAAGATTCTGCCTGCTGGATCTGGAGA
This sequence comes from Pictodentalium vernedei, assembly GCA_031216915.1. NCBI lineage: Eukaryota > Metazoa > Mollusca > Scaphopoda > Dentaliida > Dentaliidae > Pictodentalium > Pictodentalium vernedei. The sequence goes on along the minus strand of CM062296.1, from coordinate 324,301,706 downwards.
AGAAGATTTTTTAATGTTTTTCCCATTGCCTACAGTGTTAAAAAGTGCTGACTCAGCACTTTTTCAAAGTCCCGAAACTGTACCCTATGATAAAACCGATGGCAATTTTTTTTTACCAATCCTTTCTGTTGGTCCTAAGGAAGCTGCACACCAAATAAAAATTCTCAGTGCCGTGCAGTTTTGGAGATATGGGCGTTTTAAATTTTTTCTATTTTTAGCTCCTGCGGTTCCCACGGGGCTGCGGGAAATTTTGTTTTTTGCATAAATCAAGTACTCATGACCCAATAAGCCCTCACATAAAATTTGGTTCAAATCAGCCTCTCAGTTTGGAAAATAGAAATTTTGGGCAGGGCAAAAAATTTTGCCCCTCCCATAACGACGCCAAGTATAGCCCCACAAACTTCTCTTGAACAAATCTGAGTCTACACCTCAAAAGGAAGCTGCACACCATATATCAAGTCTCTGCTACTGCTGGTTCATGAGAAGAAGATTTACAAAGATTTTGGTGCCCCTTGGGGGCGTGGCACCACCCAGGAGGAGGGGCAACTTCATTTGAACAAATCTGAATTGGCATTAGGTAATAAACATTTAGCCAACATTTGAATAAAATTGGGCTAGTGGTTTAGGAGGAGAAGTCGATAATGTAAAGTTAACGCCGGACGGACGACGACGGACAGAAAGTGATTAGTAAAGCTCCCCTTGAGCTTCACTCAGGTGAGCTAAAAATGCCTAATTGCGGGAAGGTGGGGGGTGGGGGTGGAGGTGGGTGGTGTTTGTCTGGGTTTTAACCAAAACTGTAAACCAGCATTTTTGACGAAAGAAAAAAATGTGCCTAATTGGCCCCCAGGGTGGGGTGAGGGGGTGGGGGTGGGATGGAGGGGGGGGGGGGGGGGTATATAAGTTTAAAAAAAAGAAGGTTCCACATGTAGTGACTGTAAATAGTTCAAAATGCAAATTGGAGAAAAAAGGGAAAAAAAAGCCTAATTGGGGGTGGGAGTGGGGGGGGGGGAGGTACGGGGTGGTGGTGTTTGTCTGGGTTTTTAACCACAAACTTGGAGTCATCCTACCAAGCTACAATGAAAGCCCTTTATAATTTTGGTCTGTGGAATATTCTAAAGGTTTTCGGGCTTCAGGCCTTTGTTGCCATCACAGTTCCCCAAAAGGAAACGTTCTCATCTAGACATTATATGAAGTGAACCTATCAAGTTACAATGAAATTCCTCCATAAATATGACCTATAGACTGTGCTAAAGGTTTTCTGGCTTTGGGCCCCTGTTGCCGTCACAGTTGCCAAAAAGGGGATGTTCTCATCTAGACATAATATGAAGTCAACCTATCAAATTACAATAAAATCCCTTCATAAATATGATGTGTAGACTGTGCTAAAGGTTTTCGGGCTTCGGGCTCGGGCAGCCATCATGGTTGAATGATCGCAACCAAAAGAGGACATTCTCATCTGGGCATCATGTGGATTGATCCTACAAAGTTACAATGAAATCCCTTCATAAATATGACCTGTAGACTGCGCTGAAGGTTTTCGGGCTTCAGGCACCTGTAGCCGTCACAGTTGCCCAATCATGTCCAAAAGGGGACTTTCTCATGTAGAAATTATATGAAGTCAACCTATCAAGTTACAATGAAATCCCTCCATAAATATGACCTGTAGACTGTGCTAAAGGTTTTCGGGTTTTGGGTTCGCGGCAGTCGTCACGGTTGATAGATCATGCCCACATGGGGAAATTTTCATGTAGACATCATACGGAGTCATCGTATCAAGTTACAATGAAATCCGTCCATATTAAACATGATCTGCAGACTGTGCTAAAAGTTTTTGGGTTTCGGGCTTGGGCAGCCATCACGGTTGACAGATCATGCCCAAATGGAGACGATCTCATCTAGGCATTATACAGAGGCATTCTATGAAGTTGCAATGAAATCCCTTCATAAATATGACCTGTAGACTGTGCTAATGGTTTTCGGGTTTTGGGGTTTTGGGCTCAGGCAGCCATACCGGTTGACCGGTCACAACCAAAAGGGGACGTTCTCATGCAGACATGGCCCAAAACCTGCATATGAAATTTTGTGACGATCAGACAAGAACTACTGGATATAACCTGTACTTGAAGGTTGAATAAAAAACTTTAACCACAAACTTTAACCAAAACTCCAAATGTCAACTAAACAAGAAAAGAAAAAAAAAAAAAAAAAAAAAAAAAAAAACCCTCTTGAACCTTCAGTAAAAAAACTTTAACCACAAACTTTAACCAAAAATCTAAAAGTTAACAGACGGACAGATGGACGGACAAAAGTATTACTATAGCCCTCACTGTAAACAGTCGGGCTAATAAGGGACATAACTCCTGTATGATTTGTCAGACGAAACCCTAGGTACAAGGGCATCCGTTCCCCCAAGCTGCCCTATCACCATACCAAAGAACATTAAAATCCGACAACTGATGTTCGAGTTATAATACAAAATGTTCGTACGGACGGATGAAAAAAGTAAATAAGGGACATAACTCCTGTAAGATTTGTCGGTCGAAACCCTAGGTACAAGGGCATCCGTTCCCCTAAGGTGCCCTATCACCATTCCAAAGAACATTAAAATCCAACAACTAATGTTCGAGTTATAATACAAAATGTTCGTACGGACAGATGAAAAAAGTAAATAAGGGACATAACTCCTGTAAGATTTGTCGGACGAAACCCTAGGTACAAGGGCATCCGTTCCCCTAAGGTGCCCTATCACCATTCCAAAGAACATTAAAATCCGACAACTGATGTTCGAGTTATAATACAAAATGTTCGTACGGATGGACAAAAAAAGTAAATAAGGGACATAACTCCTGCAAGATTTGTCGGACGAAACCCTAGGTACAAGGGCATCCGTTCCCCAAAGGTTCCCTATCACCATACCAAAGAACATTAAAATCCGACAACTGATGTTAGAGTTATAATACAAAATGTTCGTACGGACGGCCGCAAAAAGTAAATAAGGGACATAACTCCTGTAAGATTTGTCGGACGAAACCCTAGGTACAAGGGCCGTACGGATGGAGACCTCCACTATATACCCCTCGAAAAACTTTTTCGGGGGCATGACAATCATCATTTTGATTTATTATTTTAAATCTGGTAACATAGGGACTTTAGTGTCTGTGAGTAATTTTTTGAAAAAGGTTTTTATTCAGTTAACCGAAGTTGTTTACTCTATAACTTATGCAATTATTTGATCAAATTTGTACTGAAAGTGTGGTAAATATTTCAGAGTCTGGACGCTTTTAGCAGTCTCTTGAATTATTCAATTGAGAAATATCCAATTAACCCTTTATGTACCGAATCAATTGCATCTGTCCAAGTAATTTTCAAACTGATCAGTTGAAAAAACAATTTTTTAAATAAAAGGTCAACAAAACCATATCATGTGATCCCCTCATTGGAACAAAATCAAATAGGTGTTGCAATGAAGTGGGTGGGCACATGATATGGCTTTGTTGAATTCTTTGGAAAAAATAAAATAATAAAAACAAATTTTGATATCATGTGCATGGGGTAAGGGGGTTAAATGGACTTCAGTGTATAAATAGTAGTAAGCAGATTTGGACAATATTTTAGAAAAAACATTGTTAATTGTACATAACGTTCAAACTCCAAACCATTTACCACATTATCAGAACACATCTGATCTTCTAACTGCATGTGGGCTATTGAATAAATGCCTGTTAACTGAACAGAAAATATTGTGATAGATCAAAAAAGTATTCTGACAACTTGATAATAATAATAATTTTAAGGCCTTAAATCCTCACAAGGTGCTCTATGGTTGAACAAAATTGCAAAATGCCTTAAAGCCATGGAAAAAGTACATTTTAATACCCGACTTAATGATTTTAGAGAATCCATTTCTTCTACAGTGTAAATATATTAGGTATAGTTTAGAGTTTGCTGCAGTGATTATAAATCTCTTGTTGGAGACAGTTGGAGCAGGGTCAAGCCACAAGCAGTACCCAGCAGCTATGATGGTATCTGTCCTGAGTCATTTGGGACATGGTCAAGCCATGAGAGTCAAGTTGGTCAGGGCAGGGCCAAGCTATGAACAGCATCCTGCAGCCATGCTGGCATCTATCCTGGGGATGGGGATGGAGAACTTCTCAGGTTAATAGATCTATTAGGCCAACATCTGTCCAATATGAGTATTTAATCCATTTCGTCTTTTTGACTGAGCTGCATGAGCTCTGTCAAACAAGACACAATAGATTAAATACCACTTTGTAACTAGAATCTAGGAAAATGATAAAGTTAAAGTAATTTGTATATTTTTTATACTTACCAATGGCCCAGACTTAGCTGGTGCAACCTCAATATTATTGAGGGCCAAACACAAATTTTGACCCCCCCCCCCCTCCCCCCCCCCCCCCCCCCCAATCCCCAAAATTTGCATAAAATACGAAAATTAAAAGTCCTATCTGACCCTTCATTATTTTTCCTACTTACACATGCACAGTACCCAGGAAGAGGCTGGAATTGGCGCCAAACATCATTCTTCCTAGTTGTACCTACTAATATTATAACTCAGCGGGGGTGGTATGACTGCCAACTCATGGGAGGGCCATCCCCATCTGGGCCATTGGTAAGTATAAAAAAATACAAATTACTTTAAATTTATCATATTTTTATTCTAAAACCAATGGCCCAGACTTAGCTGAATCATAAAAAAGCAGAAGGACTTGAAGGAAGAGCAGACCAAAATTCAGCTCCTTAGCCTGCATTAGAACTCCCAAGGTGAAAATGAGATTAAAATTTTAAGGAATTACATATATGTCTCTCTATACAACAATAGAGAAGACATACCACCGAAATAAGGAGCAATATCCAAGTAATTCCCTGTTACTTAGCATAAATGTCTATGCTAACTGGGTGTAACGAGCCTCCAATTTTAAGGCTGGTCCAGAATAAGACACTTAAAATTAGGAAAAGTGTGTCCGAGAGAGAGAGACTAACACCCACAAACACACGCTGTATATAATGTAACAAGCTGTACCTAAGATCAGAATAATCTACAGATGATAACAGCTTCACTCATAGTTACACACTTAATATAAGGCCAGAAGAGGTAAAGAGAAATCATCCCCTCCCCCTCCCCTTTATTTTTGAAGGAATAATCTTCAAAACAAAGAGGGAAGTGCCCTGAAATCAGTGAAAAAGCAGTACAGAATAATATATATATTCGCCTAAAAGGCACCTAGTTATTAATTATTATTAATGCATTGGTGCTTAATGCCACATCAGCAGCTAAGGCTATATCGTGGCGATCCCAGTTATTAAAATCGTAAGCTTCTAAATGTATGCCGCATCCAGAATATGTAGATAGGTCAAAAACCGGTGATATTAATATGTACAACCTTAAACTTCTCCAATTGAATCCCAATGGAAAGTTACCTGATAGAACTATACGCTTCTGAGCCAACTAACAAGCGACCACGTTCAGGTGTACAATAAATTCCAATAATGAACTTCCAAATTGTAACTGTTCAATTCTATAAGAATAGGATTACCCTTGTGTACCGCTTCCAGTTGAAGACTGGATTCAGAACCTGGAACGGGATATGATTAAAGAACCCGTCACACACAGTCCCCAAATAATTCATTGTTCCCTAGGTCCGTTAAAACCAATCACTGTTCGGTGAAGCAATATACCACTCTGAATAATGAAGCCAAAAATAGAGAAGTATGAATAGATGGCCTGCACTTAACTGATCCAACTAGCCCCAAAATTCTCATAAGCTCTATACTTACGCAGAGCAAGAATTTAAGAGAATCTGTTCAATAATACGTCTGCCTAATAATAAATACATATTATGCACGCAATCAACAGAATTCCTCATGTACCCTCGTCTGAACACAACCTTATCAACAGCGTGACGGAACGATACAAAATCTAACCAGGAAACTGAAGGAATAAAACAACGTTAATGCTATTAACCTGAGGAATAGTTGCATACGTCGTAAGAAATGCAGACAACTCTGAGGGAAACTTCTCAGAGTGGACTAATTGCCACAATTGGAGAATGTCATTCAGATAACCAACATACCTGCCACACAGGTACACGAAGGCTAGCAATATCAACGGAATGTATACATGAAAGAATTTGGAATCCAAAAACAGTTACTGTTCAGGAATCGTATGCTCGTATACAACTTACAAACGACCAACCACAGGAAGCGAACCAACTAAAGAGTGGATGCGCCCCTGATGTCGCAGTTAGACCACAACCCACCCGCCAATCGAAAAGCAATGTAAGACATGCATATAACTGAATGCATACAAGGCTTACGGGAAAAGAAGTACATCCTGCACTGTAATCGCCTTTTAATATATTGGCGGGTAGGGGGTGGGTTTGACGAATAAATAATATTGAACCCCCTTCACCCGCATTACTTGAATCGCAAGATAAGTAAGTCCGGTGCAGTAATACTAAAGCTTGGAACAATGACAAATTCCTTTTTCACTAAAGGAAACTTAATGCTAAATTCTCAAGCTATACTGCTGCTGCTATTCTCAATAAAGAGTAATACAACTAAAAAGCTTGTAGTTAGCCCAAACAAGCAGAATGACACTAACCAAGCATGACTCGTAATGTTTTAGTGTTAGTTATCTAGAATAGTATAGAAACCAGATGGCTCCTTTACGTCTGACCGTCTCCATAATGCCACTAAGAACGGAGAGGGACGTGATGAACATGACACTATTGCAAGGAATATACCTGCTGAAACAGCATCGATATATCCCTTGAAATCAAGACAGTATGTCATGGTGCCAAATAATACACCATATAGACATAATATCCAATCCAACAAGTGGAAATTTAATCCACAACAATAGATTTGATAAAAAATGAAGCGGGAGTCGAAAAACTATGTTCCGGCACCCAATCATAAAAACCCAGATGAAGTCCTTGCACCTCGTTCTGATTGTAGCAGGAAATATATTCCTGAAAAGGAGTTAGCTATAGGCATTCAAAAGAATGCTCATTAATCACACTAGGTTAATATGGCATCATCAATAGGGCTAAAAGCCTCAGACAACTAACACAAAAACAATACCGTTAAGGAGAGAACAACCTCTTCTCTTGTAACGGTACCTTGTCTGATAGGACAGTAGTCTCAGCCTAGCTAAAGCAGCTAAAGGCCTTCCTATACGTGAAGACAATTAAAGAAAGACACTTAAGAAAACAACACCGAGAAAGAAAAAATGAACTCTTTCCTTTAGCGGTTCTATTCCCAAAAGACAGCGGTCTCAGCACACCTAACCAATCTTAGAAGACTTCATCTACGTGAAGACAGATATATGGTGTAATTTTTGCGACTTTAGAAAGCTCAGTAAATGGAGACTTACAATGTTAGTCACTCAAGTTAAGGGAAAAAGGACCACACTTGATTCTAATAAGGCGTCAATAAAAGGACTAAAAGCCCCAAACACCTAAGAATACAACAAAGAGAAGGAAACAACATACTCTTTCCTTTTAACGGCCCTAATTCCAAAAGACAGCAGTCTCAGATTAGCTAGCGCAGCTAATAAGTCTTCATCCCATGAAGACAGATATCTTGGTGAAACTTACGACCTTGAAAGCTTACTAAACAGAGACTTACAACATGAGTTGCTCAAGGTAAGGAATAAAGGACTGCTCTTCTAACGGCCATAATTCCAAAGAGACAGTAGTCTCAGCTTAGCTAATGCAGCTTATTAGTCATCTCCATGAAGACAGATATCTGCGCCACCTGCAGCCTTGGAAAGCTCACTAAATGGAGACTTACGATGTTAGCCGCAATGTATAAGAAAATACCACTGTAAAATATATAAGGCCACTATGACGTTAGCCGCTAATGATATATATAAACAGTCTGCCCTTAATTCACATAAACCAAACTAAGGTGACAACAATAGGACTAATTGCCTGTAACACCAAGGAATACCACACCGAGAAGGAAAACATAATCTTGCCTTCTAGCGGCCTTATTTAAAAAAGATAGCGGTCTCAGCATAGCCAACACAGCCTAAAAGTCATATATCGGTGAAGACAGATATCTATGTGTTACCCTACGGCCTTAGACAGCTCACTAAACGGAGACTTATGATGTTAGTGGCCAATGTATAAGACAAGTCCATTCTAACGGTACATAAAGCAACTATGGCATAGACAATAGCACTAAATGCCTCTGACGCCTAGGAATACAGCACCGAACAAGACAACGGTCTCAGCCTAACTATGAGCTATCGATCTTCTATTCGTAAAGAATAGATCATTGCCGCTTTCTTATACTATTGCTAGGCCAAGGGAGGCATCGTTAATCCGACCAAAGGCCTTCAACACCTGAGCAAAAAGATCCGGGAAGGAAAGATCTTCGTCTTTCCTTCGCCCGGTACCTTAAGCTGTTTTTTGCCTAGCAAACGCAGACTTTTGTTCAGATGGAACAAGATTCGAAAGAACTTCTGAATAAAAACTTAAAAAATTTATAGTAATTTATATATTTTTTATACTTACCAATGACCCAGACATAGCTAGTGCTAATTCTTAAAAATCTAGGGCCAAACACAAATTTTGCCCCCCAATCCCCAAAATTTGCATCTAAAACCAAAGAAATCATGTCCTGAATGGCCCTCCATACTTCGCCTCTACTGCGCATGCGCAGTGTCAAGGAGGTCCCGGAATTGGCGCCATTTATCATTCTTACAACCAGTGCCTGGTCAGCGCTATGTACTCAGCGGGGAGGTAGAGTTCCCAACTCCTGGGAGGGCCATCCCCGTCTGGGTCATTGGTAAGTATAAAAAATATATAAATTACTATAAATTTTTTAAGATTTTTATACTGTGCCAATGACCCAGACATAGCTGAATAGTAAAAAGGCTGGAGGGCCTAGGACATAGAGGAAAATCCAATAAGCTCAACTATATAAAACAGAGTCATCCCCTCGAGGAGAAAAGGAGTATTAGGCTTTACATGTATCTTTCTTATTTATGATAAATTAGAAAGACACAACACCCTCCATAATTGAGCATCATAACACTCATGTTCTCTATTAATATCCACTATAATCCTTATACTAATTATTTTTAAAGTAAGCCAATAAATAAAGCTAGTCCAGAGAATTGAGACTCTTTATACTCTTTTTAAAAGTGTCCGAGGATTGTATATTAACTCTCGTTTGACACGTGACATATACAAATGCTATACTTTAAAAATATGACATGAATGAATTTTTTAAACATTAACTTTCACTTTAAAACCATCCCGGTAACAACTCAGAATTACTGACTCCGGAGGAAGTATCCCCTTGTTTTCACTATAAAACAGGTGACCCAAGGGAACACCCTCCCCCCCCCCCCCCTTCCCCTTGCCCTGGGTCGAATAGCCCAGAGCGAAATGAGCAGCAAGACGGAGTCACTGCCTGAACAGAAAGCCTGCATAACTATAGTTGCAACTGTTTAGTGAACGACATTCTGAGCAGCAGATAATGGACCTAAACAAAGCAGGTCTCCAGAAATGGACTCAATATTTCTGAGATAAAAATTCGTGAATGTGAATGGCTGAGACCAATATGCAGCCTTCATTTAATCTGTAATAGCAACACTATTTGCATAAGCCTAAGATGTAGAAAGAGCTGTTACTTAATGAGCCGAAATCTTACGCACAGACTGCTGAGTTGAAGATAGATTATCATAAGCAGTACGGATAGTTAATTGAATCCATCAAGCCATAGAATGGACCGTAATGTCCTTTCTATTAGGCATAAGAGACAGAAAGAAGCGTTTACGTCCCTTTCTGATACACTGAGATCTTGTTTATAAATACATAAAGCTCTAACCGGACAGAGTAAAGGCCTGTGCCCGTCTGAAGACGGAAGGGCCTTAATAACAATAAGTTCCGGATATTATTAGGAGCCTGATTCTTAGCCAAAAATCCAACATTAGTAGTAAAGGTAATAGTGTTCCCGTCACTACGATAGTGAGAATTGTCCACCGATAGTGCATGAAGCTCACTGACTCTTCAAGCAGAAGAGAAAGCTAAGAGAAATGCTGTCTTATAAGACCAGAATTTGAAATCTACTGACTCATGAGGCTCAAATGGTTTTCTTTTAGTTAAGAAGAACCCAAGCTAAATTCATTTAGGAATTAATCTAAGGGTTCTAAGTCTATTTATCGAAGAGTTTCTAACTAATTTAGATAAAGAGACATTAGATTCAATTATAAACTATCATGGTGTGCATAGGTATTAGATAACATAGACCTATAACCTTTAATAGTAACAGGCTGCAGTTGATCTCGTCAAACAAGTATACTAAAAAGTTTGCAATGTCTGGTATGGAGGGATCAAAAATATCAACAAAATGATCCCTACACCCATGACGAAAGACCTTCCACTTACATATATTATAGCGAAGAGGAGGTCCTCCTACAGTTAGAAATTGCGTCCACTGCTCGTCCTGTACAATGCTTGCCATGCAAGAAGGACCGCACAACGGAATACGTGAAGGTTGAGACCTTGCGGGTTGTGATGAAGTTGACACGATTTCCCCAGCGAAAGAAGATCCTCTCGTGGAGGAAGTTTTCGCGGTAAGTCCCACAGCAGACACCTGAGTAGATTTATCCACGGTCTCTGTGGAGACAGAGATGCTACCAACAGAATTGTATTGAGATTGTTTATCTTAAGCAATATTTGCTGAATCAACAGCGCTGGAGGATACGCATATCCTATCCTTCCGTCCCACGAGATCGATAGAGCTTCTACTGCATATGCTCGGGGATCCAGACATGGTGACACATACGTCTGCAATTGATTGTTGAGTTGTGTCACAAATAAGTTGGCCGCTCCCATTGGTAGCAAATCTGATTGAATACCTGTTTGCTGAGAGTCCATTCTGACGGCAACAAGCGACCCTTCCGTGAAAGGGAGTCTACTAATACATTCAGACGACCCGGAATATGACGGACCGAAAGCAGAACTTGGTGTTCTAGAACAACAGAAGGATTCTTTCTGTTAAATTGAATAACGGAACGGAATGAGTGCCTCCCTGGTTCCGGATATACGCAACTACTGTCGTATTGTCGGACAGGATTTGGACATGCGCTTTCTGAATAATGTTCATCCAATGACATAGTGCAAGCCAAACTGACATCATTTCTTGGATGTTTATGTGCTTGCCTAGAAACTGCGGAACCCAAAGACCCTGGCACTTCGAATCCGTTGGGATCAATGTTGTACCCCAACCTGTTTGATTGGCATCCGTCATAATCATAAAACTCGGATCCGGCAACTGCAGTGGAAGTCCCTGAGACAACCACTGAATGTCTGCCCAAGTCTGAATCTCTTGTTACACTTGATTGACAAGAGAACGTCTATATCGAGCAATTCATAGATTGTCGAAAGGTTGCCGTCGAAGAGAAGCTTCTCGGAGACCGAAGCAACTCTGAGAGAGTTCTTCACCTTACTATCCACGTGCATGGATGTAGCTAGGGCTGCGTCACGTCTAACCAACTCCAGGTTTGCCACTGAAGGGCGGAGTTATACATGGAAAAGCTACTGCCCTTGAAAGAAATCTCATTGAGGATCATATCCTGGAATTCTTTCCCTTGAAGACGTAATGATAACGCCTTAATAAGGTGGTCTGCGTAGTATAAAACGTCTAAGTTAAGACTGTTAGACATTATTGTCGTTTCCAACATCGTGGTTGGAATTGACATAGACGGCGATATAGACAATTACAAGTCTTCAGCCTCGTCGTCTAGCCGCAGAGAAATTCTCGGTATGCCCTGTCCTGCCGTTACAAATTTATTCCTTGTATTGATGAAAGGCAGATTTAGAGCATTTGCGGACAAGAAACCAGACCTTGCCTGTTTTGGTAGCAAGCTTATATATAGCAACCCAGGGACGATGTCCCTGAACCGATCAAAAATAAATTCTGTGTCCAATGACGCTATTAGTTTCTTATCCCGCTTCGCAGCATTCTAGTCCGACGGAACAACCTCTGGAAGATAATGCCGGAAGAAATCGATGGCAGCTTCTGTTGTTCCAAAGGGGAAAGCTCGAAATCCTCCGAATCCCTTTCGCCATCCTGTCGGACTCTATGAAGAGCTCGGTTGCCCTACCTGATGCTTCAGCGGAGCGTACGGACGGAGTGTCGTCGGATTATTCCTGATCCGACAGAGATTCTGTCGTTTACTGGGATGCTGCGATAAGTTGTGCTATTTTGGATAGTACGTCCATTACTGAGGCCTGTGGAGAAGCGGTCTTATGTTGCTTTGCCGCTGGAAGCTCCGTGTACATTGACCCGTGCATACTTCTATTATGCGAGTGTCCTGAGTCTACAGGCCTCGTGTCCCTTGGCTACCGGATGGTGTGACCTGTTCGCCGTGGAATCCCTGATTGGCGAAGCAGGCTGGATATCCGTGGTCACGTAGCCAAGGTGCGGTCGTGTGCGCTGCCGTGAGGATGAGGAAGCCTTATCGACAGTCTCTCGGACTGTCTATATAATGGAGTGTCCCGAGCGGCGGACGTATGCTCCGAATGCGAAACGTTTTGTACCACAACATCTGGTCCCAGAAGTTGTCGTACGAGAGAGGGACCTCTCTCGCTCGCAGCCCGGATGGACCTGGACGAGCTAGGAACCGGACTAATAGGCTTCCTCCAATCTCTCCTCTGATCCGTCGTCACTGGGTGTGCACTTTTGTCTAATTATAGTGCTCGCATCACCCAAATCTCCTTCCTGGACCGCAACGGACGAACCCGGCTGCCGAACCATTCGATGAATGGACGCTACACCGGGCGAGCTAGCAATGTCAACGCCGTCGATCCTACTAGGGACCTCTTAGGCGATTGACATATTTCCATGAGCACTTATTGCCGCTAGCTCTTCATTTAACTATGACGACAGAGGCACACTTGAAAGACATCACGGTAACTTTTGCGAACAAGAAACCAGACTTGCTTGTTTAATAGAAAGCATATAAATATATATAGCGTCGTTCAATAATTCGAAAGTTCCTGTGACATTATTGGACTGTGTCAGAAACTGAGGGACGATGTCCCTGAACCGATCAAAAAATTCTTGTGTCCACCGACGCTATCAGCCTCTTATCCGGCATCGCAGCATTCTGATCTGACGAAACAACCTCTAGAAGATAAAGCCGGATGACATGTACAGCAGCTTATGTTGTTCCGAAAGGGAAAGCTCGAAATCCTTCGAATCCCTTTCGCCATCCTGTCGGACCTTATGAAGTTTTCGTCCGTACCTGATGCTTCAGCGGAGCGTACCGACCCAGCGTCGTCGGATATTACATGATGCGACAGAGATTCTGTCGTTGCTGGGATGCTGCGATAAGTTGTGCTATTTGGGATAGCACGTCTGTCACTGAGGCCTGTGGAGTAGCGGTCTTATGATGCTTGCCGCTGGAAGCTCCGTGTACGTTGACTCCTGCATACTTTTCTTATGCGAACGTCCGGAGTCTACAGGCCTCGTGTCCCTGGCTACCGGATGGCGTGACCTGGTCGCCATGGATTCTCTGATTGGCGAAGTTGGCTGGATATCCGAGGTCACGTAGCCAAGGTGCGGTCGTGTGTGCTGCCATGAGGATGAGGAAGCCTTATTGACAGTCTCTCCGGACTGTCTATATAATGGAGCATTCCGAGCGGCGGACGTATGCTCCGAATGCGAAACATTTTGTACCACAACATCTGGGGCCAGATCTTGTTGTACGAGAGAGGGGCCTCTCTCGCTCGCAGCCCGGAAGGACCTGGACGAGCTAGGAACCGGACTAATAGGCTTCCTCCGTTCTCTCCTCTGATCCGCCGTCACTGGGAGTGCACTTGGTTGATTTATAGTGCTCGCATCACCCAAAACTCCTTTCTGGACTGCAACGGACGAACCCGGCTGCCGAACCATTCGATGAATGGACGCTACACCGGGCGAGCTAGCGGACGTCAAAGACCGTCGATCCTACTAGGGACCTCTTAGGCAATTGACGTATTTCCATGAGCACTTTGCCGCTAGCTCTTCATTAATTGTGATGACGGAGGCACACTTTTGGAAGACATCACAGATACATCACCCTGTTCTTGATCGTCTGAAATAGAGATTGATAAACTAGAGTGACCCTGCGGAGAAAGGACCGGCATGGCCATTTCCCCGCTAACATACCGTGACACACGCTTCCCATGTTGTCATCGAAATTAACACATACTGAACAGGAGTTAGTGTGAGTACACTGACTACATTTATACAATGATTATGAAAGTCGGAGGAAGATTTCCTCTTATTACAATTGAACAATATCCTTTCATTGTGAAAAGAATACAAAGTCCTAATACTCGCACCAACCCCTGAAAACAAAAATACATAATAACATGATCCATTAACATAGAAAAAATAATTGAAATAAAAAAAAAACATTTTTGGAAAAAATATTTTTTCAGAAAAGCCCAAGTTTCTGATAAGTAACATTGAGCCCCAATGGATCCCAAGCCTAAGTGTGGACACAAATTTTAAAAATATTTTTAAAAAACTAATGCAACACTTACGAATAATAATAATGTATCCAGTTATGATTAAACTAACACAAAGACAAGAAATTCCCCTCCACAGAGGCTGTTGTCAATGTAAACAAGAAGTGTAAAAACACCAGAAACATGACTCCAGGCACTGATAACCCTGGCCCGAAATCAGTTACCAATAATACACTATCTGATCCGTCAAGTCTGCCCCTTCCATTAACTCCTTCAAATCCAAATTGAAAACATTACTTTTTGAAAAATATTTCTAAAGAACACATGGGGGAAGGACTGTATACTTAAATTTTTATTCCTACTAATATCTTTGTAAAGCGCCTTGGAACTCTTTCAAAATTGTGATACGTGCGCTATATAAGTGTATATATTATTATTTATTTATTATGATGCAAAACAGAGACTCCAGGGAAGAAACTGCAGAACATCAGATGGTAGATGCAGAACACTACGCCTAAACACCCATGGGTGAGGACGTAAATATGGGGAAAAGAACAGAATTCATTCTGTTATCCAGCTAAAACTCCCAAGAAATTTTAGTAATAATATTACAGAAAATCTGCCAAAAGCATGGGAGAATAGCAAGGGGGGACTTAAAGGAAAGGGAGAGAGGAAAACACTGAACAAGCAGTGTAACTTTATAGCAAGAATGACCACAGCAGGCCCATGCCTCGAAAATAGGTAACTTAACATAATTTCATTAAAAGATTTTAAGTTACAGCCCTGATTATTTTCTGTCACTCATTTTTCCTCTCCTCCTTCTATTTCCTCCTTAGATCCACCATTTCTCTAATATTTATGTGTCTGGCATCATGTAAACTGAGATTTACAAGCACAAAGATCAGTCAGATGTGAACTGATGAAGGGCCAAACAAAGAATGATAAATGGCGCCAATTCCGGGACCTCCTTGACACTGCGCATGTGCAGTAGAGGCGAAGTATGGAGGGCCATTCAAGACATGATTTATTTGGTTTTAAATGCAAATTTTGGGGATTGGGGGGCAAAATTTGTGTTTGGCCCTAGATTTTTAAGAGTTAGCACCAGCTAGTCTGCAGTCTAAAGTGCTTCATCAATGAAGCAGAGGAAGAAGCCATAGCTGCAATCGGCCCTGGCTAGAGTGTGGAAAATGCGTCCCGGACTGCAAGCAGGAACAGGCATCCCAACTCACTAAAGTTTCTCAAAGTGGAAACAGTCAGCCCCGACTGCTGACGGAACAGTGAGAGGGTTCTCCAGCTCGGGGTCTGGGTCCAGACTTCGTCGAGCATTCCGTTTAGAAACGTGTAGGCTTCTACCCCTTAGCGTGCTTTTCCATGGAAGAAGAGGAAGCCATAACAACAGCCTTCCTGGGCTGAAGTGTGGAAGGAGCATCCCAACTCGCACATTTTGGACGGGCTCTATGACTCATTGAAGTTTCTGATGACAGAAAACAGTCGACCCCGACTGCTAACAGGATGAAGAACGCTCTCCTACTTGCAATCTGACCCCAAATCTCGCAGAGTATCCCACTGAGAAACATACAGGCTAGTCCCCTTTGCATGTGCTTCCATGTAAGAAGAAGAAGCCATAACCGCAGCTGACCCAGGCTGCAGTGTGGAAGGAACATCCCGACGCGTGTTCGGACTCATTATAGTTTCTCACAACGGACACAGTCAACCCTGACTGCTAATGGGACGGAGAGGGTTCTCCAACTCGCGATCTGACCCCCGATCTCGCCGAGCATCCCGCAGAGAAACTTTCAGGCTTCTTCTCCTTCCATCGTCACTAGGTGAGCTTTATATTATGAGATGCTCGCTCTACCCATGTTATACTACTCGACAGCAATGTATCACCCTGCTTCACCGGTCGAGCTAACTGCATGCAGAGGATTAAGCAAACTAACTAGAGACCTCAATCCTGTGCTAAATATCATGAGCACCTTGGCAGCTAGGTCTGTTTACTCATCAGCGCAGAGCTCATCAGAGTGCGATGACGGCAGCACGTAATGGATAGTTGTCAAAGTACCACCACCGTGTTCTTGTTCCTCTGAAAAAGGGACTGAAAGACTAGTATTAGCCAGCGGTGAGAGCTCCTACATTGGAACTTCACCGCCCACCACACAGGTCAACTCACGTTTCCAACGTTCGCATCCCACAGTACAAGTATTGAAAGAGTGCCGCGACTACCGGCAAACAACAAGCATTAAATGTGAGGCTTGCTGGACTTACACTAAGTAACAATTATTATAATAATACAATAATAATGAAGCCAAAATCATAAGTTCACTGCACTCCCAATAATACCGAATAAACATCGCAAAGATACATAACATAGACAATCACAAAAAGTTTCGAAATAAATTAAAAAGTTAAAAAATTTATAGTAATTTATATATTTTTTATACTTACCAATGACCCAGACATAGCTGGTGCTAACTCTTAAAATATAGGGCCAAACACAAATTTTGCCCCCCAATCCCCAAAATTTGCATCTAAAACCAAAGAAAACATGTCCTGAATGGCCCTCCACACTTCACCTCTACTGCGCATGCGCAGTGTCAAGGACGTTCCGAAATTGGCGCCATTAATCATTCTAATAACCGGTGCCTGGTAAGCGCTATGTACTCAGCGGGGAGGCAAGAGTTCCCAACTCCTGGGAGGGCCATCCCCGTCTGGGTCATTGGTAAGTATAAAAAATATATAAATTACTATAAATTTTTTAACATTTTTATACTGTACCAATGACCCAGACATAGCTGAATAGTAAAAAGGCCAAGGACATAAAGCAATATGGAATACGCTCAATTATATAAAATAGAGTCATCCCCTCTAGGGAAAAAGAAGTATTAGGCCTTACACGTATCTTTCTTATTTATGATCAATTAGAAAGATACAACACCTTCCAAAATTGAGCATCATACATCCATGTACTCTATTAATATCTAGTATAATCCTTATACTAATAATTTTAAAGTAAGCCAATAAATAAAGTAAGTCTAGAGAATAGAGACTCTTTATACTCCTTAAAAGTGTCTGAGGATTGCATAATCATGACCGTTGACACGTGCCATATTCAAAAGCTATACTTTAAAAACTAAGACTTGAATGAATTTTAAAACATAAACTTCTCACTAAACAACCATCCCAATAACAGCTCAGAATTACTAACTCCGGAGGAGGTATCCCCTTGTTTTCATAGTAAAACAGGTGACCCAAGGGAACACCCTCCCCCCCCTCCCCTTTTTCTTGCCCTGGGTCAAATAGCCCAGAGCGAAGAGGGCAGCAGAACGGAGTCACTGCCGAAACAGACAGCCTACCTAGCTATAGTAGCAACTGTTAAGTGAATGAGCAGTAGATAATAGACCAAACAATAGAGGCCTCCAGAAATGGACTCAATATTTCTGAGATAAAAAATTCATGAATGTGGATGGCTGAGCGCAATGAGCAGCCTTCAAAAATCTATAATAGCGACACTATTAATGTAAGCCCAAGATGTAGAAGAACTCTTACTTCATGAGCCGAAATCTCAAACACAACTGCTGAGTCAAAGATATACCATAAGCAGTATCGATAGTTAATTGAATCCCTTAGCAATAGAATGGAGCGTAACGTCCTTCTAATAGGCATCAAAGACAGAAAAGTTTACGCCCGAAGTAATAAACAGATATCTGTTTATAAATACATAAACTCTAACCGGACAGAGTAAAGGCCTATGCCCGTACGAAGACGGAAGGACCTTAATAACAATAGGTTCCGGATATTAGGAGCCTAACTCTTATGCAAAAATCCAACCTAAATAGTAAAGGAAGTAGTGATTCCGAAACTACGAAAGTGAAAATAATCCACCGATAGTGCATGAAACTCACTGACTCTTCAGTAAAAGAGAAACCAACAGAATTACTGTCTAAAAGGTCAGAATTTGAAAACTACTGTTTCCAGAGGCTCAAATGATTACTTAGCTAAATAAGAACCGAAGTTAAATTCCATATAGGAATTTAATCTAATGATTCTAAGTCTATTTATCAAAAAGTTACTAACTGACTTAGATAAAGAGACATAAGACTCAATTGTAAACTATCATAGAGTGCATAGGTATGATGTAACATAAACCTATGACCTTAATAATAACAGGCTGCAGTAGATCTTGTCAAACAAGTATACTAAAAAGTTGCAATGAGTAGTATGGAGGGATCAACAATATGAACATAGTGATCACTACATCAACGACGGAAGAGCCTCCACTTTAGCCGCATAGAATAGCGAAGAAGAGGATCTCCGATAGTAAGAAATCGCGTCCAAAGCTCGTCCAGTACAATGCTTACAATGCAATACAGACCACACAACGGAATACGTGAAGGTTGAGACCTTGCGGGTTGTGATAAAGATGACACGATTTTACCCAGCGAAAAAAGATCCTCTCATTGAGGAAGATTCCGCGTTAAGTCCCACAGTAGTCATCAGAGTAAATTTACCCACGGTCTCTGTGAAGACAGAGATGCTATCAACAGAAATGTATTGTGGTTGTTTATCTTAGCAATACCTGCTGAAACAACAGCGCCGGAGGATACGCATATCCTATCATTCCGTCCTATTAGATCAATAGAGCGTTAACAACATTAGCTCAGAGATCCGGACAAGCAAACACATACGTCTGCAATTGATTAGCAAGCTGTGTCGTAAATAAATTATCATTGGGCGCTCCCATTGATAGCAAATCTGATTGAATACTTGTTTGTTGAGAGTCCATTCAACGGCAACAAGCGACCCATAAGTGAACGGGAGTCCGGTAAAACAATCAGACGACCCGGAATATGACGGACCGAAACAGAACTTGGTGTACTATAACAAACAGAAGGATTCTTTCCATTAAATTGAATAACGGAAACGAATGAGTGCCTCCCTGGTTCCGGAGATATGCCACTACTGTCGAATTAACGGACAGGATTTGGACATGCGTTTCTGAATAATGTTCATCCAATGACATAAAGCAAGCCTAAAAAAACATTATTCCGCGGAAGATAAGTGCTTGCTTAGAGACTGCGGAACCCAAAGACCCTGGCACTTCGAATCCGTTGGGATCAATATTATATCCCAACCTGTTTGACTGGCAACCGTCATAATTATAAAACTCAGATCCGGCAACTGCAGTGGCACTCTCTGAGTCAACCACCGAATGTTTGCCCCAGTCTGAATCTCTTGCAACACTAGATAGACAAGAGAACGTGTAAATCGAGCAATTCATGGATTGCTGAAAAGTTGCCGTCGAAGAGAAGCTTCTCCGAGAACGAAACGACTCTGAGAGAGTTCTTCACCTTACTATCCACGCGTGTGGATGTAGCTAGGGCTGCGTCACGTCTAACCAACTCCAATCAGCCACTGAAGGGCAGAGTTGTACGTGAACAAACTACTGCCCTCAAAAGAAATCACATTGAGGATAATATCCCGTAATTCTTTTCTTGAAGACGTAATGATAACGCCTCAGTAAGGTGGATTACGTATGATAAAGCGTCTAAGTTAAGGCTACTAAACATCATTGTCGTTTCCAACATTGTGGTTGGAAAAGACATAGACGGCGAAAAAGAATATTTCCAGTCTTTAACCACGCCATCTAGACGCATATGAACTCTCGGTA
This sequence comes from Pictodentalium vernedei, assembly GCA_031216915.1. Classification (NCBI taxonomy): domain Eukaryota; kingdom Metazoa; phylum Mollusca; class Scaphopoda; order Dentaliida; family Dentaliidae; genus Pictodentalium; species Pictodentalium vernedei. Next base: position 324,281,540 of record CM062296.1, on the reverse strand, counting down.
TGCCCTGCTCTGCCAAAATAAATTATTCGTATAAATGATAAAAAGGCAGAAATGAGCATTGCGGACAAGAAACTAAACTATCATGCTTGGTAGCAGGCTTATATGCATATATAGCGTCGATAAATAATACACATGTTCTAATGACATTATTGGACTGTGTCGGTAAGTCAGGGACAATGTCCCTGAACCGATCCAAAATTCCGTGTCCAATGACGCTATAAGTCTCTTATCCAACATCGCAGCAATGTAGTCCGAAATAACAATCACTGGAAGATAATGCCAGAAGATATGAATGGCAGCTTCCGATGCTACGAAAGGGAAAACTCGAAATCTTTCGAATCCCTTTCGCCATCCTGTCGGACCCTATAAAGCGTTCGGTCGTCCGTACCTGATGCAACCGCGGACCGCACCGACCCAGCGCCGTCAGATAATTCCTGATTCGACTAAGAAACTGTCGATTGCTGGGATGCTGCGAAAAAACTGTGCTAACTCGGATAGCACGTCCGTCACTGAGGCCTGTGGAGAAGCGGTCCTACAATGCATTGCCGCTGGAAGCTCCGTGATCGTTACCCCGTGCATACTACTAATATGCGAGCGAACGGAGTGTATAGGCCTCGTGTCCCTTGGCTACCGGATGGCGTGACCCATTCACCGTGGAATCACTGAATGACGAAACTGATCGGATACTTGAGGTCACGTGGCCAATGTGCGGTCGTGAGCCCTGCTGTGAGGATGAGGAAGCATTATCGACAGTCTCTCGGACTGTCAATATAACAGAGCGTCCCGACCGACGAACATATGCTCCGAATGTAAAATATCTGAACCACAACATGCGGTCCCCTATGTTGTTGGACGAGAGAGGGACCTCTCTCGCTCACAGCCCGGATGGACCTGGACAAGCCAGGAACCGGACTAACAGGCTTCCTCCGATCTGTCCTCAATCCGCCGTCACTGGGTGAGTACTAAAGTAATTATAGTGCTCGCATCACCCAAATCTCCTTCCTAGACTGAAACGGACGAACCCGGCAGCCGAACCATTCAATGAATGTACGCTACACCGGGTGAGCTAGCGAATGTCACTCCGTCGATCCTACAAGGGACCTCTTAGGCGATAGACATATTCCATGAGCACTTATTGCCGCTACTACGACAGAGGCACACTTTTGAAAGACATCTCCGTAACTTTGCGAACAAGAAACCAGATATGCTTGGTAATAGCAAGCATATAATAATAATATATATAGCGTCGTTCAATAATTCGAAAGTTTGTGTGACATTACTGGACTATGTCGGAACTGAGGGACGATGTCCCTGAACCGAACCAAAAATTTCTAAGTCCACCGACGCTATCAGTTTCTTATCCGGCATCGCAGCATTCTGGTGCGACGAAAGAACCTGTAGAAGATCAAATCAGATGACATACACAACAGCATATGTTATTCCGAAAGGGAAAGCTCGAAATCCTCCGAATCCCTTTCGGTATCCCGTCGGACCGGATGAAATTTTCGGACGTCAGTACCCGCTTCCGCGGAGCGTCCCGACCCAGCATCGTCGGATAAAAAATATGCGACAGATTCAGTTGATGCTGGGATGCTGCGATAAGCTGTGCTATTTAGGAAAGCACGTCTGTCCCCGAGGCCTGTGCAGTAGCGGTCTTACGATGCATTGCCGCCTGAAGCTCCGTGTACGTTGACTCCCGCACACTTTCCTATGCGAACATCCGGAGTCTGCAGGCCTCGTGTCCCTGGCTACCGGATGGTGTGACCTGGTCGCCGATGATTCTCTGACTGGCGAAGCTGACTGGATATCCGAGGTCACGTAGCCAAGAGCGGTCGTGTGCGCTATCATGAGAATGAGGAAGCCTTATTGACAGTCTACTCCGGACTGACTATATGTCGGAGCGTCCCGAGCGACGGACGTATGCTCCGAAAGCGAAACATTTTGTACCACAAAATCTGGGGCCAGATGTTGTTGTACGAGAGAGGGGCCTCTCTCGCTTGCCGTCCGGATGGACCAGAACGAGCTATGAACCAGACTAAAAGGCTTCCTCCGTTCTCCCTCTAATCCGCCGTCACTGGGTGTGCATTTGGTTGATTTATAGTGCTCGCATCACCCCAAAACTCCTTCTAGACCGCAACGGACGAACCCGGCTGCCGAACCATTCCATGAATGGACGCTACACCGGGCGAGCTAGCGGACGTCAAAGGCCGTCGAACCTACTAGGGTCCTCTTAGGCAATTGGCGTATTTACATGAGCACTTTTCTGCTAGCCCTTCATTAATTGTGACGACGGAGGCACACTGTTGGAAGACATCACAGATACATCACCCTAATCTTGATCGTCTGAAATAGAAATTGATAAAGTAGAGTGACCCTGCGGGGAAAGGACCGGAGTGTCCAATTCCCCACTAACATACCGTGACATACGCTTCCCATGTTGTCATCGAAATCATACGATACAGAACAGGAGTTAATGCGAGTACACTGACCACATATAGAATGATTATAAAAGTCAGAGGAAGACTTCCTCTTATTACAATTGATCAAAATCCTTTCAATGTGAAAAGAAAACAAAGTCCTGGTACTCGCACCAACCCCTGGCAATCAAAATACATAATAATAATATGATCCACTAATATAGAAAAAATAATAGAAATCAAAATATTTTGAAAAAATATTTTTTCAGAACAGCCCAAGTTTCTGAAAAGTAACGTTGAGCCCCAATGGATCCCAAGCCTAAGTGTGGACAAAAATTTTAAAAATATTTTAAACAATTTATTCAACACTTACGAACAATAATAATGTATGTAGTTATGATTAAAATAACATCAAGATATTATTTTCAAGAAATCCCCCCCTCACACAGAGGGCTGTTGTAAATGTAAACAATGAGTGTAAAAACACTAAAATAAGACTCCAGGCACCCAGGCCCGGAATCAGTTACCAAAAATACACTATCTGATGCAAAACAGAGACTTCCAGGGAAGAAACTGCAGAACATCAGATGGTAGATGCAGAACACAACGCCTAACCACCCGTAGGTGAAGACGTAAACATGGGGAAAAGAACAGAATTCATTCTGTTATTCAGCTAAAACTCCCAAGAAATTTTAGTAATAATAATTACAGAAACTATGCCAAAAGCATGGGAGAATAGCAAGAGGGGACTTAAAGGAAAGGGAGAGAGGAAAACACTGAAAAATCAGTGTAACTAAATAACAAGAATGACAACAAAATGGCTGCTGCCTCGAAAATAGGTAACTTAACATAATTTCATTAAAAAATTTTAAGTTACAGCCCTGATAATATTCTGTCACACATTTTTCCTCTCCTCCTTCTCTATCCTCCTTAGAATCACCATTTCACTAATATTTATGTGTCTGGCATCATTTAAACTGAGATTTACAAGCACAAAGATCAGTCAGATTTTAACTGATGAAGGGCCAAACTTAGAATGATTAATGGCGCCAATTTCGGAACGCCCTTGACACTGTGCATGCGCAGTAGAGGTGAAGTGTGGAGGGCCATTCAGGACATGTTTTCTTTGGTTTTAGATGCAAATTTTGGGGATTGGGGGGCAAAATTTGTGTTTGGCCCTATATTTTAAGAGTTAGCACCAGCTATGTCTGGGTCATTGGTACAGTATAAAAATACATTTTTTCGAAAAATTTTGAAAGAAGCCTAAGTGCCCCAAGGGAACCTCATGAGCCCAAGGGCATCCCGATAGAGCCTAAGTGTGGACAAGCACTACCTAATTAAAGCTAAACTACCGGAATAAGATATAATATGTATCCTAACGGAAAAAACAATAATTGTTTGTAAATAAACACTGAATTAATACGAATCCAAAACGTTATTGAACAGACATCAAGAGAAAAAAATGGAAACTAACCAACAACAGGCACAACCAAGGACCAAAGTCAGTAACTGATCAACAACCACCTGATGCAAAGCTAGATCTTCATATGAAGAAAAAACAATGCATCTGGTAGAAGATGCAAGAATACAAAACGTCCTGAACAGTAATGAACAGGATGTAGACATTGGGGATAAACGGAATACCTATTCCGTTTTACAAGCTAAACTCCCAAGAATTTAATAAAAAATTCTTCAATAAAAAGGCCGAAAGAGCTTGGGAGTATAACACAAGGGTTCAGGAGAGGGAAGGGAAGGGAAGTAATACTAACAAAACAACATATTATAATGACGACGTTCAGAAGTATATCCCGAAATTGGGGAACATGAATAATTTTACATAAAAAGTTAAAAAATTTATAGTAATTTATATATTTTTTATACTTACCAATGACCCAGACTTAGCTGGTGCTAACTCTAACAAAACCAGGGCCAAACACAAATTTTGCCCCCCAATCCCCAAAATTTGCATCCAAAACAAAAAGAAATCATGTCCTAAAGGACCTCCATACTACGCCCCCACTGCGCATGCGCAGTGTGACGAACGTCCCGAAATTGGCGCTAATTATCATTCCTACTGGCAGTGCCTGGTCAGCGCTATGTACTCAGCGGGGAGGCAAGAGTTCCCAACTCCTGGGAGGGCCATCCCCGTCTGGGTCATTGGTAAGTATAAAAAATATATAAATTACTATAAATTTTTTAACATTTTTATACTGTACCAATGACCCAGACTTAGCTGAATAGTAAACAGGCTGGAGGGCCTAGGACACAGAGGAAAATCCAATAAGCTCAACTATATAGTAAAGAGGTAACCCCTTAAGGAGAAAAGGAGTATTAGGCTTTACATGTATCTTTCTTATTTAATAATAAATTAAAAAGATACACTACCCTTAATAATTGAGCACAATAACATTCATGTTCTCTATTAACATCCAGTATATCCCTTATACTAATTATTTTTAAAGTAAGCCAATAAATAAAGTAGTCCAGAGAATTGAGACTCTTTATAGTCATTTAAAAGTGTCCGAGTATTGTATATTAAAGCCCGTTTGACACTTGACATATACAAATGCTTCACACCGAGCTACACTTTAAAAATAAGACATGAATGAATTTTAACATTAATATTACACTTTAAAACCATCCCAGAAGCGACTCAGAAATACTGACTTGGAGGAGTCATTCTCTTGCTTTTCACTATAAAGCAGGTGACCTAAGGGAACACCCCCCCCCCCCCCCTTCCCCTTGCCCTGGGTCAAATAGCCCAGAGCGAAGAGGGCAGCCGGACGGAGTCACTGCCGGAACAGAAAGCCTGCATAACTATAGTTGCAACTGTTTAGTGGACGGCATTCTGAGCAACAGATAACGGACCTAAACAATGCAGGTCTCCAGAAATGGACTCAATATTTCTGAGATAAAAATTTGTAAATGTGGATGGCTGAGACCAATAAGCAGCCTTCATTAAATCTGTTATAGCAACACTATTAGCATAAGCCCAGGAAGTAGAAAGAGCTCTTACTTCATGAGCGGAAATCTTAAGCACAGACTGCTGAGAAGAAGATAAACTCTCATAAGCAGTACGGATAGTTAATTGAATCCATCTAGCAATAGAATGGACCGAAATGTCCTTTCTATTAGGCATCAAAGACAGAAAGAAACGTTTCCGTCCCTTTCTGATAAACTGAGATCTCTGTTTATAGATACGTAACGCTCTAACAGGACAGAGTAAAGGCCTACGCCCGTCTGAAGACGGAAGAGCCTTAATAACAATAGGTTCCGGATATTTATTAGGACCCTGATTCTTAGCTAAAAAACCCACATTAGTAGTGAAGGTGATAGTGTTCCCGACACTACGATAGTGAGAATCATCCACCGACAGTGCATGAAGCTCACTGACTCTTCTAGCAGAAGAGAAAGCTAAGAGAAAAGCTGTCTTATAAGATAAGAATTTGAAATCTACTGTCCCAAAAGGTTCAAAAGGCTTTTCCTTCAATTTAAAAAGAACCCAAGCTAAATTCCATTTAGGAATTAATCTAAGAGTTCTGGGTCTATTTATCGAAAAGTTTCTAACCAACTTAGATAACGAGACATTAGATCCAATTTGTAAACTATCATGATGTGCATAGGTATCAGATAACATAGACCTATAACCCTTTATAGTAACAGGCTGCAGTTTGATTTCGTCAAACAAGTATACTAGAAAGTTTGCAATGTCTGGTATAGAGGGATCGAATATATCTACAGAATGATCCCTACACCAACGACGAAAAACCTTCCACTTAGCCGCATAGTTTAGCGAAGAGGAGGTCCTTCTACAGTTAGAAATCGCGTCCACTGCTCGTCCTGTAAAGTGCTTGCCATGCAAGAAGGACCGCACAACGGAAAAACGTGAAGGTTGAGACCTTGCGGGTTGTGATGGAGTTGGCGCGATTTCCCCTGCGAAAGAAGATCCTCCCGTGGAGGAAGCTTTCGCGGTAGGTCCCACAACAGACACCTGAGTAGATTTATCCACGGTCTCTGTGGCGACAGAGATGCTACCAACAGAATCTTGCATTGAGATTGTTTTATCTTTAGCAATACTGGAGGATACGCATATCCTATCATTCCGTCCCAAGGGATCGACAGAGCGCCTACTGCAAATGCTCTTGGATCCGGACACGGAGACACATACGTCTGCAACTGATTGTTGAGATGTGTCGCAAATAAGTCTATCATTGGCCGTTCCCATTGGTAGCAAATCTGATTGAATACTTGTTTGTTGAGAGTCCATTCCGACGGCAACAAGCGACCCTTTCGTGAAAGGGAGTCTGCTAGCACATTCAGACGACCCGGTATGTGACGGACCGAAAGAAGAACGTGATGTTCTAGCGCAAACAGAAGGATTCTTTCCGTTAGATTGAACAACGGAACTGAATGAGTGCCTCCCTGATTCCGTATATACGCCACTACTGTCGTATTGTCGGATAGGATTTGGACATGAGCATTGTGAATAATGTCCATCCAGTGACGTAACGCAAGCCAAATTGACATCATTTCCTTGATGTTTATGTGCTTGCACAGGAATTGCGGATCCCAAAGACCCTGGCATCTCGAATCCGTTGGGATTAATGATGCACCCCAACCTGTTTGACTGGCATCCGTCATAATGGTAAAACTCGGATCCGGCAACTGCAGCGGAACTCCCTGAGTTAACCACTGAATGTTTGCCCAAGTCTGAATCTCTTGTTTCACTTGATCTGACAAGAGAACGTCTACATCGAGCGAATGAATTTTCACACTCCAATTCTGAGTCAAGAAAATTTGAAGAGGACGTGTGCGTAACCGCCCCATCGGACTGAGATCCGCAGCGGCTCCGCACAGACCTATCAGTCTCATAAATTCTCTCGCTGTGACTTTGTCTGCGTGCAGACAATAGCGAGCGTAACAACTGACTAATTTCGCTCTGGTTAACGGCAGACGAACGAGATTGTTGAGCGTCTCGAAGCTCATTCCCAGATGAGTGAATGACTTGGACGGCACCAGATCCGACTTCTCGTTTACTATAAAACCGAGACGTCGGAGCAATAGAAGAAGATTCTGAACATCGTTCTGAAGCGTTAACTCATTGCCGTACCTCTGAAGAATGTCGTCCAGGTAGGCCGACGTTACCGCAGACGAATGAGCTCGGAAATAGATCATTACCGAGTTCATCACCCGAGTGAAAGCCCAGGGTGCTAGATTCAATCTGAAGCACATCGCCCGGAATTGATACACCACTCCTAGGACTGCGAAGCGTAGATACTTTCGGAATGTCGGATGTACCATGACGTGAAAGTACGCATCTTTGAGATCTATGCTTGTTGCATAATCGTTCACCCGAATACTCGCTCTGACCGACCGAATCGTCTCCATATAAAATTTCGGAGTGACGATCAGCTTGTTTATCCAGCTCAAATCTATGACTGGACGGAACGAGCCGTCTGGTTTCGGAACCAGAAACAGATGGCTGTAGAATCCCGGAGATTCCTGGTTTTCTACGACCTCTACTGCGTTCTTCATTAAAAGAGACTGCACCTCTGATAACAGAGTGTCTCTTTTCTGCGGATTTGACGGAAGTTGAGTCCACTTTGGACTTCGAGTTAATGGAGGCTTTCGTTTGAAGGATATCTTTAGACCTTCCGAAGTCACTCCTCTCACCCAAGGGTCGTCCGTAATCGACGCCCATTCTTGTGAAAAGCTCGACAACCTTCCGCCAACCGGTACGCGATAGAGGTTTAAGCCATCACCTCCTGGACCTGCGAGGCCTGCGGTAGGAGAAACCACGTCCTCCACGACCCGCACCTCGCCCCGTCGATCTCGGGGCGTCCGACCGATTGTCCCGGCCCGAAGGACGTCCCGAACGAGAGTCGCTACCCTGACGGTCTCTCGAATAAGACCAAGAGGACGCACCGGAACCTCTATAGGAACCTCTCTTGGGCGCATTAGACCCAGAAGTGCCTGTCTTATTCTTGTCTGCTGAATCCGACTTCTTAGAAGCAGATTTGAACAACAGAGAATCCGAAGCTTTCTTTGTAATTTTATCATAAATAGCAGAAAGCTTGCCGTCAAAGAGAAATTCTCCGGAGACCGAAGCGACTCTAAGAGAGTTCTTCACCTTAGTATCCACGAGTGTGGATGTAGCTAGGGCTGCGTCACGTCTAACCAACTCCAGATTTGCCACTGAAAGGGCGGAGTTACACGTGGAATAAGCTACTGCCCTTGAAAGAAGTCTTAAAGAGGATTGTATATCCTGAAACTCTTTCCCTTGAAGGCGCAGTGATAACGCCTTAGTAAGGTGATCTGCGTAAGATAAGGCATCTAAATTGGCTCTGTTAGACGCAATAGCTGTTTCCAACACCGCAGTTGGAATAGAAGCCGACGACGGTAATGATAGCTCTAAGTCTTCCGCCTCGTCGTCCATACGCAGAGGAACTCTCGGGATACCCTGTCCTGCCGTATCGAATTTATTCCTTGCATTAATGAAAGGCAGGTTGAGAGTATTAGCGGACAAGAAACCTGCTTTCCCCGTCTTGGAAGCAAGTTTAAATATAGCGTCGTTCAATAATTCAAACGTTCTTGCAACATTATTGGACTGCGACGGAAACTCGGGAGCGATGTCCCTGAACCGCTCAAAAAATTCAGAGTCCAATGACGCTATAATCCTCTTGTCCGGAACCGCAGCAGTCTGGCCCGACGGAACAACTTGAGGGAGAAAGTGCCGGATGAAGTCCACGGCAGCTTTATGTTGTTCCGAAAGGGATAGCTCCAAATCATGCGTATCCCTTTCACCATCCGGTCGGACCTCATGATGTTCCCGGTCGTCTGCCCCCAATGCTTCGGCGGAGCGTACCGACCCAGCGCCGTCAGATAATTCTCGATCCGACACCGTTTCTGTCGGCTGCTGGGATGCTGCGATAAGCTGTGCTATCTGCACAAGAATGTCCGGCGTCGAGACCTGCGGAGGCGCAGTCTTTCGCTGCTTCGCCGAGGGCAGCTCCGCATCAGATGGCTCCCGCATACTTTTTCTATGCGAACGTCCGGAGTCCATCGGTCTCGAATCCCTGGCTGCCGGATGGTGTGACCTGGTCGCCGAAGAATCCTTGATCGGCGAAGCTGGTAATATATCGGCGGTCACGCAGCCAAGGTGCGGTCGTGTGCGCTGACGAGAAGAGGAAGCCTTAGCAGTCTCCGTGGACTGCCTATACAACGGAGCGTCCCGAGCGATGGACGTATGCTCCGCTTGTGACACATTTTGTACCACAACATCTGGTCCCAGATGTTGTTGTACGAGAGAGGGGCCTCTCTCGCTCGCGGCCCAGCTGGACCTGGACGAGCTAGGAACCGGACTCAAAGGCTTCCTCCGTTCTCGCTTACTATCCGCCGTCACTGGGTGTGCACCTAGTATGTTTATAGTGCTCGCATCACCCAAAACTTCCTCCTGGACCGCATCGGACGAACCCGGCTGCCGAACCATTTGGTGAATGGACGCTACACCGGGCGAGCTAGCGGACGACATTTGTCTAATCTCCATGAGCACTTTTGCCGCTAGCTCTGAATTCATTTGTGACGACGGACGCACACTTGTAGAAGATAACATGGAAACATCACCCTGTTCTTGTTCCTCTGAAATAGAAACTGAGAGAGTAGAGTGACCTTGCGGAGAAAGAGCCAGCATAGCTCTTTCTCCAGAAACAACATACCGTGACACACGTTTCCAATGTTTATCAACCCAATATTGACAAATAGGACAGGGATTAGTGCGAGAACCCTGACTACAATTAATACAATGATCATGAAAGTCAGAGGAAGATTTCTTCCCATTACAATTTGAACAAACTCCTTTCATTGTGAAAAGTCAACAACAAGTCCTAGTTACTCGCACAAACCCCTGACACAAAGATACATAATAACATGATCCATAATACATGAAAAAACAATTGCAAATCAAAATAATTTTGAAAAAATATTTTTTCAGCGAAGCCCAAGTTGCTGAAAAGTAACGTTGAGCCCCGATGGATCCGATGGCAAAGTGTGGTCAAAAATTTTAAATTTATATTAAATAATTAATGAGACACTTACGGATAATATAAATGTATCTATAGTGAGTTAAACTACAGCAAAGGCAAACAGCCCCCCTCAAAAAAGGCTGTTGCCAATGTAAACAAACAGTGTAAAACACCAGAAAACATGACTCCAGGCACTGAAAAAACTGGCCCGGAATCAGTCATCAAAATTACACTCTATCTGATGCAAAACAGAGACTCCCAGGGGAGAATCTGCAGAACATCAGATGGAAGATGCAGAACACAACGTTTATACACCCATAGGTGAAAACGTAACTATGGGGAAAATAACAGAAAACATTCTGTATCCAAGCAACTCTCCCAGGAAAATTTTAGAAATGAACTTTCTCAAAAATATGCCAAAAGCATGGGAGAATTGCAAGGGGGGACTTTAGAAGGCTAGGGGAGAGGAAACACTGAATAAGCAGTGCAACATTTAGCAAGAATGACAACAAGAGGCCCATGCCTCGAAAATAGGCAACTTAACATAATTTCATCAAAAAATTTTAAGTACAGCCCTGATTATTTTTTGTCACTTCTTTTTCCTCTCCTCCTTCTATCCTCCTTAGAATCACATTTTCTCCAAAAATTACGTGTCTGGCATCCTTTAAACTGAGATTTACAAGCACAAAGATCAGTGAGATGTTGACTGATGAAGGGCCAAACAGAGAATGATAATTGGTGCCAATTTCGGGACGTTCGTCACACTGCGCATGCGCAGTGGGGGCATAGTATGGAGGTCCTTTAGGACATGATTTCTTTTTGTTTTGGATGCAAATTTTGGGGATTGGGGGGCAAAATTTGTGTTTGGCCCTGGTTTTGTTAGAGTCAGCACCAGCTAAGTCTGGGTCATTGGTACAGTATAAAAATTTATAAAGTTACAGCCCTGAACATCCAAAACTAACATTATTCACTTGCAGCATCCTGCTACACTGTTGATTCCATGAAAACCATCATTGATTTGTGTCTGGCATCTTCAGGAATGAGAATTTATTGCACAGATGCAGTTAAACTGTTTACTGACTTGTTCCAAACAAAAGAATGATGTTTTGTGCCAATTCCGGTCTCTTCCTGGATACTGTGCATGCGCAAGTACTAAAAGTATGGAGGGTCAGATAGGACTTTCAATTTTCGGTATTGTATGCAAATTTTGGAGATTGGGGGGTTCAGAATCTGTGTTTGGCCCTTAATAATATTGAGGTTGCACCAGCTAAATCTGGGCCATTGGTTTAGTATAAAAATATAACTAAACTAGGGTCAACTTGATATTCCTGTTAACTGATACAAGACTGCACAATGTGTGATGTTATATCTATGCACAAAACTCAGGTCCAGCATGTAAAAACCATGGGTGTAGAGGGCTTTTGTGATATAGGGTGGCAAACCTTTTGATTTGCCTGAAATCCTGCATGGATGGAATACAAATATACATGACCCTCTCTCCCTCTCATCTCTCTCTCTCTCATGGATGGAATACAAATATACATGACCCTCTCTCGTTCCTTTCCCAGATTTTTTTAAAGCTGGTTTGCCCGAATCCAGGGGGGCAGTTGCCCCTCTGGCTCATACGCCCATGGGCAAAACTATTCAGTTGAATCATCTGGCATCAAATGTTTACATTGTGGGTATTTGTAATGTGTTGGAGAATACACAAACTAAATGTTATGATGATCCATTAATTAAAGGTGAAGATGTGCAAGAATCAAGTGCACCCTGTAAATTTTTCAACAAACAAAGGGGCACAACTCTTGGATGAAATAATCTGGTATTGCAATTTTCCCTTTTGTGAGTATTTGTCATATGATTGGAATGCATACTAAATTTTACAATAAAACAGCAACTATTGGCACAGAAGTGCAAAATCTAAGTCCAATATGTATGTTTTTCAACAAACAAGGGGACTAACTCTTGGATGAAATCTTTGAACTACACAATTATGCACTATGTGTATGTGATATAGAATATGTAAGATACAAAGCACATTTCCTTACAATCCATCAATCATAGGTAAAGTTAATGCACGTTTAGGATTGAAGATGGATGGATGGGATGGATGGACACACAGAGATACAGATGAATGCATGTAATCCTGTATCCCCCCACTCACCCAAAAAAAGAATAAACAAAAAACAAAAAAACAAAAAAAAATTTGCAAAGTAACTATTCAATTATGAGGATTCCATTGTCCCATTATAAAGAAAGGCTAATTTTCTTTCTGGATGTGTTTACATTGATTCAGAAGCAGATGATATTTTACAAATTTGTTTTGTTGCAAGTTATTGGATATTGCCTGCAAGTATTCTCCAATTAATTGTGACAAAATAACTGACAATGTAAAAAGATGACAACCAAAATTAATTGAGAACTCAACCAGTTAACTGGTAGAGTGCTGAATTATTTTTCAAAGGTGATGTGTAACATGACCATTTTTTTTTAAAGATTCTAGTGCCACCAGCAAGTGGAGCCTTGGATTAGGAAAATTTTGTTCATAAATAATTGATTTGTTACAATTTATTGGAGAGTGCTGGACAAATATCAAGCTAATGCTTACAGTGTAAAGGCACTATAGTAGCTTTCATCAATTTTAAATAGAGCCATGATAGGTCTAGTACTCTACCAGTTAAAATAGTGGTGTGCAAGATTAATTTAGGTTCACATAATTTATTCATATTGATTTGTTTTGTTACAATTTGATGGAGAGTGCCAATAGGCACTCTAAAAACAATGTGACAGAAAAATTGTGAGTTTGCACCTTTGGTGCAACAGATGATAAAAATTAAACAAATTCCAAGTCCAAAAAGGGCAATAACTCTGATAAAAATACCCTGAATAACACCTGTACTGAAAATGGGGCTAGAAATCAATAAGGTACACCTGCATGATGTCATTCCCCCACATATTTTAAAAATTATGGAGTTTAAAAACTTGTTGCAGGCAGGCCGGCATAGTCAAATATAAAGCTGCTGTGACCCCAAAACGCCAGGATATTACTTATACATTTTTGCAAATCTACATCCTCCAACCCTGCAGTTGTTTCTAGACAAGTCTTGGAAATCCTAGTGAAGTGTAAATCCATTAATGTATTATATAGTTTTGACTAAAACTGCAGCAATGCATGCTTTACAATACTTACTTTCCCTCAGAGGTCAGTGCCAAGGAGTGATACTGTCCACAATCTACTGCAACAACATCAACTGTCACAAGATCATCTAGTAACATAGGTCTGTAATAAGTGTGTCTTGTACCAGTTCCAACCTGTCCCAGTTTTGAACAACCAAATCCAAAGACCTGCAATGAATCTCACTTATTAGCAAATTGGAGGTTAACAGCAGTCAGTTCATATATTTATTATTTATTGGTGTTTGGTCACTTCAAGCATCAATGGCTATACCATGATCACAATACAAGACCAATCACGTATGCCCATGCTGCTCACTTTGGGGGACTTTCACCCCAGGCAATCGTTACCAGGTGAACAAGCAACAATACAGCTCCAGTTCCTAGGGTTCCCATGGGGGATTAGTTAGATCACTTATTTATTTACAGCCAGGGTCATCTTATGTTGGACAGTTTTACAGGTGGATGAAGTCAGGGTCCCCAGAGAACCACTGAGTGTTGGCAAGCAACTATCAGACTCTCCAACATATTAACTCCCCACAAGCAGGGTTAGCACTGGTTGAAGACAAGTGCACCATAAACAAGCTGTATGCCTTAGTACTCAGCTCCACTGTTCCCCCACGTGGGTAATTGGGTAATCGGGATTAAGTGCCTTGCCGAAGGACACAATGCAGTTAACCCTGGTTGGATCGAACTGTGGACCATTCAGTTTGAAGTCCAATGCCATAAACACAGAGCCACCACACTCCCCAATTAGCTAGATTAACAGTGAATTCTGTTAGTACTGTCTCAGATTCTTCCAATCTTTTACATGTACACTAATTTATGTTCTTCACTTCAGAGAATTATACAATAGATCCTATAGGCAACAAGAGCATGCATGTCCAATGAATACAATTTAGTCTTGGACAAAGCGTAATAAGGAGTACCAAATATGCAGCTTGGAAAAAATAGAAAATCCGAAACATTTCATCTTGGAATGACCAAATATGAGTCATAGAGACTTCATACAGACTAAGATACAAAAGAACACAACTGAGGACACATGGGACATGAAGGGGAGAAATTGTTGGGGGAAATGTAGAGGCACTAAGGGATTGCTGGGAGGAGAGGAGGTAGAGAAAAAAGGGGCAGCTGGTGGGCTACACATGACATGGAAGCCTTATTCTCTAACCCTCAGCACTCGGATGCCAAAATGCTCTTACTTCAGGCAGCAATTTTTCCATAGAATGAATTTAACCAATTTAGTATTGTTTGACAGAGCTCAATGAGATATGTCAAACAAGATTCAATTGGTTAAATTCCAAGTTGCATTATGGGAAAAATTTGTAACTTGAAATTTTGACATCAGTGAGCATAGGGTTAAGAATATATAAATAACCAAACTATATATATCACTGAGTAACTTACACCTTGCTGAGTTAATACAATGGTATGGCTTCCACCACAAGCTACTGATAAAACTTTTATCTGAAGAAGATGAAAGGTGTCTATTCGAGTTGGGACAACTATATTCTTTGCACAATCAACTAATCCAATACCAAGCCTGGAACAAAATAACAAGATGAATATTTTAATGTTGTGTCTAAATGTTGCAAGAACAGTAAGACAAAAAATTAACTTTATTTTCTCTCACAATCACTGTTCCTGAGAATACTTTCTCACTTTGAGTTATATAGTACAGTCGCCATGGATTTGACGCTTTCCACAGGTGGGCAATATTTCCAAAGATGCAATAATATCAAGATTCCAAACACTAATTATAGGAATAATCATAAATTAAAATTTAGCTGCTGATGATTTTCATTTTCTGGTAAATGCATGCGTGGACAGCACTGCCCACCTGTGGATTACAACCAGTCCACTACAACTGTACTGTAATGTAAAATGTTCATTTGGACAATTTTCTAAGCCTAACAAGGGCATTAACTCAAGCAAATATGCATGAACAAAACCCACAATAGGTCGATATCTTTTCCTCCATACATGTCAATCAGTATACCAAAGGATATTAAAATATGACAATCAATACTTGAGTTAGAATGCAAAACAAACAAAAAGTTTCCATAACTCTGGTAAGTATGCATGGATGAAGCAAGAAATATGTGGATATCATTTTCCCCCACACTGGTCTATCACCATACCAAACAACATCAAAGACTCCGTTGTTGTGTCCTTGGGCAAGGCACTTAACCCCGATTGTCCACATGGGGGCATGATGACACCGTGTACTAAGGCGTACTGCACGTCGATGGTGTGCATGTCTTCAATCAATCTACCTCTGCCTGTGCTGCAGTGTGGAGTTACGATGTTGTGGAGTTGGCAGCTGCTTGTCGTTGCTTGGTGGTTCTCTCCGGGTACTCCAGCTTCCTCCACCCGTAAAACTGTCACGAATAAATAAATAATAAACAACATCAAAATTCTACAAACTATATGCTTGAGTTATAATGCAAAATAGTTGTATGGATATACAACAGTATGGACAGAACCCTCAACTATATGCCCACCGAAACCTGCTATGGAAGTAGGAGGCATAACAAATGTTTAACTCATGATAATGCACATGGATCATGGTGAAAATCAGCCTACTTAAAAATGTACCAAAAACAACCTATTAATTGAAAATAGAATATATTTTCTTCTTCGAAATTCACTTTAAAAAATTTCCACAATCCTGTATAAGTATAACATTAGTTCCTTAACCCTTTACTCAATGCAGACAATATATCAAAATGTATTATTTTAAATATCAGTTTTTTAAATTTTTCATAACATTTCAACCAAACCCTATCATCTGACCTCTCATTGGAACGAGCTCGATGAGCTCATTCCAAAGAGGAATGATATGGTTTGGTTGAAATTTTTTGAAAAATAATATTTTTTCAGCTGCGAAATTTGCATATTATGGCCGATTCGTTGGTTTAAGGGTTAAAAGCTGCACAAGGGAACACTGACAACTGAGAAGTTGGAGGGTGCGGGAGGGGGTGGGGGGGGGGGGTGGGGTTACATCAGAGTTTGTTTGTTTGTTTGTTGGTGGTTAACGTCACATATTTATGCACCATGGCTAATCGTGACACAACATGGAGATGAAGTCAAGTTTAGTCAATCGTTGATCAACATGTTGCCCATTTTAGAGGACTTTCACCCCAAGCATTGGTGACTGGGTCCTATTTTACTAGTAAAGCGGAACTGGTTTACCACAGTAAACAAGTGCTGCTTACTTCCCGGGGTTCCCACGGGGAAGACATCAGAGTGAAGGGAGTTGAAATATTGCCTTCAGCAATTGTTCACCAGATAATATCTAATGGGAATTATCCAGTGAACAATCGCTGAAGGCAAAATTTTAACTCCCTTGACTCTGTGGTCAATGCAAAATCGGAAATACTTTCCAAATTCCTCTGCCACGTCACTCACGGTTGCTTGAAGAAATACACGTTGGAATTTATCAGGCTATCTACTTTTGCCCACAAAACATTCCACATGTGATGAACTGTACTCCACAAGAGCAGGTTTCAATTCCCCATGCCCCACCTGTCCCGTGCACAAACCCTGAAACAGTTTGTTGAGTGTGCTGTTTGGATTAAAGTCGTCCACAATGCACCAATCTAACACAACAGTCAGAGCCAACTTCATTTGAACAGAAATAAGACAGGGCATTTTCTTTCTTTTCTTGATTTACAAGAAGTAAAGGCATTCAAACTGATATGATTATTATTAAAAGAAACGACAGTGTGAAAATATAAATGTTGAAACATCAAACGGCTGTCAACCTTGACCTGCACATTCGCGTTTCCAAGCAACTCAATGCTGAAATTGTTGAGTAAAAAACACAACCTGGAAACGAAAGTTTGTCGAAACCGGTCAATCGCCCCAAACGAGTTTGCCCCTGAGAATATATTATTACAAAAACAATTGACTGGCACCACCTCCAAAATTGATTTGTACCATGCCAAAGTCGATTTGCACCATATCAAAAGTTGAATTGCACCATTTCATGGGATGGTGTGAAGCGACTTTGGGGTTGGTGTGAATCGACCATTCCCCTTTGTAACTGTTTATTGTCAGTATGAAACAGTGAAAGACACTGTTGTTCTGGCTGTCGTTATGACTTACCTCTTGCAGAATGAAACATTTTCTGTCATGAATATTGCTAAAATCCACCTACTTTATTAACATATGATGAAGAATAAGCTTGGAATGTGTTAATTTAGATTTTACTAACGCAAGCGTTTGGTACTATCGATTTACCGAAATGAGCACAATATCTCGATTTCTTTTAATAAGATTTTTGGGGGTCATAAAAAGGTTGCATGCACACCAAAAATGAGCATGCGCATGGGCCTGAGAAACAGGTTCTTTTTTATGGGCTTAAAGAAAGTTTTTTTTAGTAAATTCCAAATATGAAAACATTTTATATTTTCAATTAATAGCTTGTATCATATTTCAAATGAACTGGTGAAAAAAGGTAGGAGTTACAGGGTTCACAAAGAAGTAACAAATGCATGGGAACACTGACATGTAGAAACTCAACATTTCCAAGTCTCTACCAACTTGCAAAGGGAAGCAATAAAACTCTGTGGAGTGATACCTTTACCTTGACCTAACAGTTTTGGAGCTATTGGCTCAGATGCACATAACCACACCTATATTGGTGCAGCCAACAAAACATGGTTCTCCGGAAAATACCTACATTTGTTGATGTAAAGCTAAACCGCATTTCTTTTCAACTGATCACTTTTTATAGCCCTTAACCTAACGAATCGACTGTATCCGCACATATAATATGCAAATTCAGCAGTTTAAAAAATATTATTTTTCAAAATATTTAAGAAAACCATATCATGCGTCCCATCGTTGTAATGAGGTTGTCAAAGAGGGTCACATGATCTTGTTTTGTTGAAATTTTTTGAAAAATTATGAAAAATATTATATAAAATAAGAAATTTGGATATCGTCTCCATTGGGTAAAGGGTTATACCTGGTACAGGTTTATACATATAATACATCTAAATACATAAAACTAAGAACATTACACAAAAGTTAAAAAATTTATAGTAATTTATATATTTTTTATACTTACCAATGACCCAGACTTAGCTGGTGCTAACTCTAACAAAACCAGGGCCAAACACAAATTTTGCCCCCCAATCCCCAAAATTTGCATCCAAAACAAAAAGAAATCATGTCCTAAAGGACCTCCATACTACGCCTCTACTGCGCATGCGCAGTGACGCAGTCGTCCCGAAATTGGCGCCAATTATCATTCTTACTGGCAGTGCCTGGTCAGCGCTATGTACTCAGCGGGGAGGCAAGAGTTCCCAACTCCAGGGAGGGCCATCCCCGTCTGGGTCATTGGTAAGTATAAAAAATATATAAATTACTATAAATTTTTTAACATTTTTATACTGTACCAATGACCCAGACTTAGCTGAATAGTAAACAGGCTGGAGGGCCTAGGACATAGAGGAAAATCCAATAAGCTCAACTATATAGTAAAGAGGTAACCCCTTAAGGAGAAAAGGAGTATTAGGCTTTACATGTACATGTATCTTTCTTATTTAATATTAAATTAGAAAGATACACTACCCTTAATAATTGAGCACAATAACATTCATGTTCTCTATTAACATCCAGTATAACCCTTATACTAATTATTTTTAAAGCAAGCCAATAAAGTAGTCCAGAGAATTGAGACTCTTTATAATCATTTAAAAGTGTCCGAGTATTGTATATTAAAGCCCGTTTGACACTTGACATATACAAATGCTTCACACCGAGCTACACTTTAAAAATAAGACATGAATGAATTTAAACATTAATATTACACTTTAAAACCATCCCGGAAGCGACTCAGAAATACTGACTTGGAGGAGACATTCCCTTGCTTTTCACTATAAAGCAGGTGACCTAAGGGAACACCCGCCCCCCCCCCCCCTTCCCCTTGCCCTGGGTCAAATAGCCCAGAGCGAAGAGGGCAGCCGGACGGACTCACTGCAGGAACAGAAAGCCTGCATAACTATAGTTGCAACTGTTTAGTGGACGACATTCTGAGCAACAGATAACGGACCTAAACAATGCAGGTCTCCAGAAATGGACTCAATATTTCTGAGATAAAAATTCGTAAATGTGGATGGCTGAGACCAATAAGCAGCCTTCATTAAATCTGTAATAGCAACACTATTAGCATAAGCCCAGGAAGTAGAAAGAGCTCTTACTTCATGAGCAGAAATCTTAAGCACAGACTGCTGAGAAGAAGAAAAATCTTCATAAGCAGTACGGATAGTTAACTGAATCCATCTAGCAATAGAATGGACTGAAATGTCCTTTCTATTAGGCATCAAAGACAGAAAGAAACGTTTCCGTCCCTTTCTGATAAACTGAGATCTCTGTTTATAGATACGTAGTGCTCTAACAGGACAGAGTAAAGGCCTACGCCCGTCTGAAGACGGAAGAGCCTTAATAACAATAGGTTCCGGATATTTATTAGGAGCCTGATTCTTAGCTAAAAAACCCACATTAGTAGTGAAGGTGATAGTGTTCCCAACACTACGATAATGAGAATCATCCACCGATAGTGCATGAAGCTCACTGACTCTTCTGGCAGAAGAGAAAGCTAAGAGAAAAGCTGTCTTATAAGATAAGAATTTGAAATCTACTGTCCCAAGAGGTTCAAATGGCTTTTCCTTCAATTTAAGGAGAACCCAAGCTAAATTCCACTTAGGAATTAATCTAAGAGTTCTGGGTCTATTTATCGAAAAGTTTCTAACCAACTTCGATAAAGAGACATTAGATCCAATTTGTAAACTATCATGATGTGCATAGGTATCAGATAACATAGATCTATAACCCTTTATAGTAACAGGCTGCAGTTTGATTTCGTCAAACAAGTATACTAGAAAGTTTGCAATGTCTGGTATAGAGGGATCAAATATATCTACAGAATGATCCCTACACCAACGACGAAAAACCTTCCACTTAGCCGCATAGTTTAGCGAAGAGGAGGTCCTCCTACAGTTAGAAATCGCGTCCACTGCTCGTCCTGTAAAGTGCTTGCCATGCAAGAAGGACCGCACAACGGAAAAACGTGAAGGTTGAGACCTTGCAGGTTGTGATGGAGTTGGCGCGATTTCCCCTGCGAAAGAAGATCCTCTCGTGGAGGAAGCTTCCGCGGTAGGTCCCACAACAGACACCTGAGTAGATTTATCCACGGTCTCTGTGGCGACAGAGATGCTACCAACAGAATCTTGCATTGAGATTGTTTTATCTTTAGCAATACTTGTTGAATTAACGGCGCTGGAGGATACGCATATCCTATCATTCCGTCCCAAGGGATCGACAGAGCGTCTACTGCAAATGCTCTTGGATCCGGACACGGAGACACATACGTCTGCAACTGATTGTTGAGATGTGTCGCAAATAAGTCTATCATTGGCCGTTCCCATTGGTAGCAAATCTGATTGAATACTTGTTTGTTGAGAGTCCACTCCGACGGCAACAAGCGACCCTTTCGTGAAAGGGAGTCTGCTAGCACATTCAGACGACCCGGTATGTGACGGACCGAAAGAAGAACGTGATGTTCTAACGCAAACAGAAGGATTCTTTCCGTTAGATTGAACAACGGAACTGAATGAGTGCCTCCCTGATTCCATATATACGCCACTACTGTCGTATTGTCGGATAGGATTTGGACATGAGCATCGTGAATAATGTCCATCCAGTGACGTAACGCAAGCCAAATTGACATCATTTCCTTGATGTTTATGTGCTTGCACAGGAATTGCGGATCCCAAAGACCCTGGCATCTCGAATCCGTTGGGATTAATGATGCACCCCAACCTGTTTGACTGGCATCCGTCATAACGGTAAAACTCGGATCCGGCAACTGCAGCGGAACTCCTTGAGTTAACCACTGAATGTTTGCCCAAGTCTGAATCTCTTGTTTCACTTGATCTGACAAGAGAACGTCTACATCGAGCGAATGAATTTTCACACTCCAATTCTGAGTCAGGAAAATTTGAAGAGGACGTGTGCGTAGCTGCCCCATCGGAATGAGATCCGCGGCGGCTCCGCACAGACCTATCAGTCTCATAAATTCTCTCGCCGTGACTTTGTCTGCGTGCAGACAATAGCGAGCGTAACAACTGACTAATTTCGCTCTGGTTAACGGCAGACGAACGAGATTGTTGTGCGTCTCGAAGCTCATTCCCAGATGAGTGAATGACTTGGACGGCACCAGATCCGACTTCTCCTCGTTTACTATAAAACCGAGACGTCGGAGCAATAGAAGAAGATTCTGAACATCGTTCTGAAGCGTTAACTCGTTGCCGTACCTCTGAAGAATGTCGTCCAGGTAGGCCGACGTTACCGCAGACGAATGAGCTCGGAAGTAGATCATTACCGAGTTCATTACCCGAGTGAAAGCCCAGGGTGCTAGATTCAATCCAAAGCACATCGCCCGGAATTGATACACCACTCCCAGGATTGCAAAGTATAGATACTTTCGGAATGTCGGATGTACCATGACGTGAAAGTACGCATCTTTGAGATCTATGCTCGTTGCATAATCGTTCACCCGAATACTCGCTCTGACCGATCGAATCGTCTCCATATAAAACTTCGGAGCGACGATCAGCTTGTTTATCCAGCTCAAATCTATGACTGGACGGAACGAGCCGTCTGGTTTCGGAACCAGAAACAGATGGCTGTAGAATCCCGGAGATTCCTGGTTTTCTACGACCTCTACCGCGTTCTTCATTAAAAGAGACTGCACCTCTGATAACAGAGCGTCTCTTTTCTGTGGATTTGACGGAAGATGAGTCCACTTTGGACTTCGAGTTAATGGAGGCTTTCGTTTGAAGGATATCTTTAGACCTTCCGAAGTCACTCCTCTCACCCAAGGGTGGTCCGTAATCGACGCCCACTCTTGTGAAAAACTCGACAACCTTCCGCCAACCGGAACGCGATAGAGGTTTAAGCCATCACCTCCTGGACCTGCGAGGCCTGCGGTAGGAGAAACCACGTCTTCCACGACCCGCACCTCGCCTCGTCGACCTCGGGGCGTCCGACCGATTGTCCCGGCCTGAAGGACGTCCCGAACGAGAGTCGCTATCCTGACGGTCTCTCGAATAAGACCAAGAGGACGCACCGGAACCTCTATAGGAACCTCTCTTGGGCGCATTAGACCCAGAAGTGCCTGTCTTATTCGTGTCTGCTGTATCCGACTTCTTAGGAGCCGATCTGAACAACAGAGAATCATTAGCTTTCTTTTTAATTTTATCATAAATAGCGGAAAGCTTGCCGTCAAAGAGAAGTTCTCCTGAGACCGAAGCGACTCTAAGAGAGTTCTTCACCTTAGAATCCACTAGTGTGGATGTAGCTAGGGCTGCGTCACGTCTAACCAACTCCAGATTTGCCACTGAAAGGGCGGAGTTACACGTGGAATAAGCTACTGCCCTTGAAAGAAGTCTTAAAGAGGATTGTATATCCTGAAACTCTTCCCCTTGAAGGCGCAGTGATAACGCCTTAGTAAGGTGATCTGCGTAAGATAAGGCATCTAAATTGGCTCTGTTAGACGCAATAGCTGTTTCCAACACCGCGGTTGGAATAGAAGCTGACGACGGTAATGATAGCTCTAAGTCTTCCGCCTCGTCGTCCATACGCAGAGGAACTCTCGGTATACCCTGTCCTGCCGTATCGAATTTATTCCTTGCATTAATGAAAGGCAGGTTGAGAGTATTAGCGGACAAGAAACCTGCTTTCCCCATCCTGGAAGCAAGTTTAAATATAGCGTCGTTCAATAATTCAAATGTTCTAGCAACATTATTGGACTGCGACGGAAACTCGGGAGCGATGTCCCTGAACCGCTCAAAAAATTCAGAGTCCAATGACGCTATAATTCTCTTGTCCGGAAGCGCAGCAGTCTGGCCCGACGGAACAACTTGAGGGAGAAAGTGCCGGATGAAGTCCACGGCAGCATCATGTTGTTCCGAAAGGGATAGCTCCAAGTCATCCGTATCCCTTTCACCATCCGGTCGGACCTCACGATGTTCCCGGTCGTCCGCCCCCGATGCTTCGGCGGAGCGTACCAACCCAGCGCCGTCGGATAATTCTCGATCCGACACCGTTTCTGTCGGCTGCTGGGATGCTGCGATAAGCTGTGCTATCTGCACAAGAATGTCCGGCGTCGAGACCTGCGGAGGCGCAGTCTTTCGCTGCTTCGCCGAGGGCAGCTCCGCATCAGATGGCTCCCGCATACTTTTCCTATGCGAACGTCCGGAGTCCATCGGTCTCGAATCCCTGGCTGCCGGATGGTGTGACCTGGTCGCCGAAGAATCCTTCATCGGCGAAGCTGGTAATATATCGGCGGTCACGCAGCCAAGCTAGCTCTGAATTCATTTGTGACGACGGACGCACACTTGAAGAAGATAACATGGAAACATCACCCTGTTCTGGTTCCTCTGAAATAGAAACTGAGAGAGTAGAGTGACCTTGCGGAGAAAGAGCCGGCATCGCTCTTTCTCCAGAAACAACATATCGTGACACACGTTTCCAATGTTTCTCATCCCAATGTTCACATATAGGACAGGGATTAATGCGAGAACACTGACTACAATTAATACAATGATCATGAAAGTCAGAGGAAGATTTCTTCCTATTACAATTTGAACAACGTCCCTTCATTGTGAAAGAACAACAATAAGTCCTAGTTACTCGCAAAAACCCCTGACACAAAGATACATAATAACATGATCCATTAATAAATGAAAAAACAATTGCAAAACAAAATAATTTTGAAAAAATATTTTTTCAGAGAAGCCCAAGTTGCTGAAAAGTAACGTTGAGCCCCGATGGATCCGATGGCAAAGTGTGGTCAAAAGTTTTAAATTTATATAAAATAATTAATGAGATACTTTCGGATAATATAAATGTATCTTATAATGAGATAAACTACCACAAAGGCAAACAGCCCCCCTCAAAAAAGGCTGTTGCCAATGAAAACAAACAGTGTAAACACACTAGAAAACATGACTCCAGGCACTGAAAAAACTGGCCCGGAATCAGTCATCAATTACACTCTATCTGATGCAAAACAGAGACTCCCAGGGGAGAATCTGTAGAACATCAGATGGAAGATGCAGAACACAAACGTTATACACCCATGGGTGAAAACGTAACTATGGGGAAAATAACAGAAAACATTCTGTAACCAAGCAACTCTCCCAGGAAATTTTAGAAATGAAATTTCTCAAAAATATGCCAAAAGCATGGGAGAATTGCCAGGGGGGACTTTAGAAGGCTAGGGGAGAGGAAACACCGAATAAGCAGTGCAACAATTAGCAAGAATGACAACAAGAGGCCCATGCCTCGAAAATAGGCAACTTAACATAATTTCATCAAAAAATTTTAAGTACAGCCCTGATTATTTTTTGCCACTTCTTTTTCCTTTCCTCCTTCTATCCTCCTTAGAATCACATTTTCTCCAAAAATTACGTGTCTGACATCCTTTAAACTGAGATTTACAAGCACAAAGATCAGTGAGATGTTGACTGATGAAGGGCCAAACAGAGAATGATAATTGGCGCCAATTTCGGGACGACTGCGTCACTGCGCATGCGCAGTAGAGGCGTAGTATGGAGGTCCTTTAGGACATGATTTCTTTTTGTTTTGGATGCAAATTTTGGGGATTGGGGGGCAAAATTTGTGTTTGGCCCTGGTTTTGTTAGAGTTAGCACCAGCTAAGTCTGGGTCATTGGTACAGTATAAAAATATGACAAATTCATAGTAATTTATATATTTTTATTCTTACCAATGGCCCAGACAGAGCTGGTGCTAACTCTAAAATATCTAGGGCCAAACACAAATTTTGCCCTCCAATCCCCAAAATTTGCATGCAAAACCGAAAATTAGAAGTCCTAACTGGTCCTCCATACATTTACCCTCTGCGCATGCACAGACGTCAGGAAGTGACTGGAATTGACACCAACACCATTCTTTGTAAAAGAGAGTATTACATAATAATTCAGCGGGGAGGTATGAGTGCCCACTCATGGGAGGGCCCTTCCCTTCTGGGCCACTGGTAAGTATAAAAATATGAAAAAATTTATAGTAATTTATATATTTTTTATACTTACCAATGACCCAGACTTAGCTGGTGCTAACCCAAAAATATCTAGGGCCAAACACAAATTTTGCCCCCAATCCCCAAAATTTGCATGCAAAACCGAAAATTAGAAGTCCTAACTGGCCCTCCATACATTTCACCGTCCGCGCATGCGCAGATGCCAGGAAGTCACCGAATCTGGCGCCAATAAAATCATTCTTTGTAGAAAAAAGATTATAATAATTCAGCGGGGAGGTATGAGTGCCCGGTACTGCCCACTCACGCGAGGGCCATTCCCGTCTAGGTCATTGGTAAGTATAAAAAATATATAAATTACTATAAATTTTTTCATATTTTTATACTGTAACCAATGACCCAGACTTAGCTGAATCGTAAAAAGGCAGAGCCTAGAACTTCTGAAATATTAGATCAACATAGATCAAATCCTTCAATCCATGATGAAGAAATTAGAATTTACATGAATGTCACTTAATACCATAATAGAAGAGACATAACCTAATATGGATCCCAATAATGTAAATCCTAAATCTAAGCATAAAATCCATGTTAATTAGGATGTAACAAATAAACAATTTTAGAGACTAGTCTGGACTAGGCCCTAAAAATTATTATGGCATACTGAGAATGAGAGAAAATTTCCCATAAACCTATGCCACACAATAATGCCGCAGCTGATCGCCGAACATAGTACGGACAAGACAGCTTCCTCAATAGTTACATACCCCATAAGGCAGAGAAGTGGACAAAATGACCCCCCCCCCCCTTTTTTTTTAACATAACTTCAAAAGAAAGAGGGGAAAACTCTGGAATCAATAAGCAGAACCCGGAAACGATATAAATAAATATCGATCAGGCACTCAAAAAATTAATTCATGAATAATAAATGGTGCTTAAAGCCACTTCACAAACCAAGGCTATAGCGATGATTTTGGTAAATAACATTATCCACTATAAAATATGCACTGCAGACGCCGTATATATGGTACAACGAAATCAGTGAGAAATTAATTATAACATATACATACAAAAGCGGGATAAGATGAACTATCTCTGCAGAGAAAACACGCTTCAAGATCATTCACAGGAGGCCTCTGTAATATTAAATCAGGTAAAAAACACTCTCCAACGTGTACTATTTGGTATCTACAACTATAAACACATGAGAATATGTGATTTGAGAACCGACAAAATAGAGACCAGGATCTAGAAATGGAGGTAGGTATGATAATTCGGCTCCAAAATCAGAAAATAAATACCGGAAACAAATGCAACAGAACAGCATATATGCATATGAAGGTGCCATCCAACACGACCCAGACGCAAAGCATGTATGTATTAAAAAAATATATACGGAACAGCGTGAGTGTGTGTGTGTGTGGGTGGGGGGGGGGGGGGGGGTTGGGGAATTCAAATATATATCGAAACCTCCTCACCCACATTACTAATCATTGTTGGTGCAGACGGCAATAATATAGTGATCATAAAGCTCTTTCACGTCTGAATACTCCGTAATTCCACTGAGAGCGGAGAATGACATGAAGAATAAAACTTCCCTTAAAGAAGAAAACCCTCTAATGGGGAAGCTTCTGGTGAATGCTCACTAGCAGACCCCATAACCTCAAAGAAATCAATAGAAATAAATGAATAGAAGGATACACGTACCCTATCATTCATTCCCATGAAAACAGCTGAGTGTCAACGTATGCGCACAAAGCCTATACTAGCTACACAAATAATGGAAACTATTATTCCCATGCGCCGAAAACTTAACTATCCTGAAGAGATCCCAGATAAGATCATATAATAGCCAAACAGTTAGAATAAGCACAATATATAGCCAGCGCTTACTTATGCGCTGAAATCTTAAGCATTGACTGCTAATAGGAAGATAAACTAGACTGAGTTATTTGTGTGCAAAGCACACAATGGTGTACCCCCGCATTTCCTTAGCAACACCTTAGCATAGTTTTAACGTTTCAAATTAATACCCAAGGAGCCTTTCGATGAAAATTGATTTTCTAACGATAAAAGTGGTTCCACTGGAACCACATGGGGCCAAATAAAAATTCCGAAACCTTCAAGAACATCTAGTGATGCTACCTGAACACTTTAGCATAGTTTAAACATTTCAAATTAATACCCAAGGAGCCTTTCAAAGAAAACTGATTTTCCAACAATAAAAGTGGTTCCACTGGAACCACTGGGGGCCAAATCAAAGTTTTGAAACCTTCATGCACATCTAGAGATGTTACCTGAACACATTAGCATTGTTTAAGCGTTTCAAATTAAATACCCTAGGAGCCTTTCGATGAAAACTGATTTCCTAACGATAAAAGTGGTTCCACTGGAACCACCTGGGGCCAAATCAAAATTCCAAAACCTTCATGCACATCTAGATTTGCTACCTGAACACATTAGCTTAGTTTAAACTTTCAAATTAAATACCCTAGGAGCCTTTCGCTGAAAACTGATTTTCTAATGATAAAAGTGGTTCCACTGGAACCACTGGGGGCAAAATCTAAATTCCGAAACCTTCATGCACATCTAGAGATGTTACCTGAACACATTAGCATAGTTTAAACATTTCGAATTAAATACCCTAGGAGCCTTTCGATAAAAACTGATTTTCTAACAATAAAAGTGGTCCCACTGGAACCACCTGGGGCCAAATCAAAATTCCGAAACCTTCATGCACATCTAGAGATGCTACCTGAACACATTAGCATAGTTTTAACATTTTGAATTAAATACCCTAGGAGCCTTTCGATGAAAACTGATTTCCTAACGATAAAATCAAAATTCTGAAACCTTCATGCACATCTAGAGATGTTACCTGAACACCTTAGCATAGTTTCAATGTTTCAAATTAAATACCCTAGGAGCCTTTCGATGAAAATTGATTTTCTAACGATAAAAGTGGTTCCACTGGAACCACCTGGGGCAAAATCAAAATTCCGAAACCTTCATGCACATCTAGAGATGTTACCTGAACACATTAGCATAGTTTAAATGTTTCGAATTAAATACCCTTAGAGCCTTTCAATGAAAACTGATTTTTTAACTATAAAAGTGGTTCCACTGGAACCACCTGGGGCCAAATCAAAATTTCGAAACCTTCATGCACATCTAAAGATGTTACCTGAGCATTTCAAATTAAATACCCTAGAAGTCTTTCGATGAAAACTGATTTTCTAATGATAAAAGTGGTTCCACTGGAACCACCTGGGGCCAAATCAAAATTCCAAAACCTTCATGCACATCTAGAGTTGCTACCTGAACACATTGGCATAGTTTAAACATTTCGAATTAAATACCCGAGGAGCCTTGCGATGAAAACTGATTTTCTAACGATATAAAAGTGGTTCCACTGGAACCACCTGGGGCCAAATCAAAATTTCGAAACCTTCATGCACATTTACAGATGTTACCTGACCACATTAGCATAGTTTAAGCATATCGAATTAAACACCCTAGGAGCCTTTCGATGAAAACTGATTTTCTAACGATAAAAGTGGCTCCACTGGAACCACCGGGGGCCGAATCAAAATTCCGAAACCTTCATGCACATCTAGAGTTGCTACCTGAACACATTAGCATAGTTTAAGCATTTCGAATTAAATACCCTAGGAGCCTTTCGATGAAAACTGATTTTCTAACGATAAAAGTGGTTCCACTGGAACCACCGGGGGCAAAATAAAATTCCGAAACCTTCATGCACATCTAGAGATATTACCTGAAAACATTAGCATAGTTTAAACGTTTCGAAGTGAATACCCTAGGAGCCTTTCGATGAAAACTGATTTTCTAACAATAAAAGTGGTTACACTGGAACCACCTGGGGCCAAATCAAAATTCTGAAATCTTCAAAACCATCTAGAGTTGCTACCTGAACACATTAGCATAGTTTAAGCATTTCAAATTAAATACCCTAGGAGCCTTTGATGAAAACTGATTTTTTAATGATAAAAGTGATTCCACTGGAACCACCGGGGGCAAAATCAAAATTACGAAACCTGCATGCACATCCAGAGATGTTACCTGAACACATTAGCATAGATTAAGCGTTTCAAATTAAATAACCCACGAGCCTTTCGATGAAAACTGATTTCCTAACGATAAAAGTGGTTCTACTGGAACCACCTAGGACCAAATCAAAATTCTGAACCCTTCATGCACATCTAGAGATGTTACCTGAACACATTAGCATAGTTTAAATGTTTCGAATTAAATACCCTAGGAGCCTTTCAATAAAAACTGATTTTCTAACGATAGAAGTGGTTCCACTGGAACCACCTGGGGCCAAATCAAAATTCCGAAACATTCATGCACATCTAGAGATGTTACCTGAACACATTAGCATAGTTTAAACATTTCGAATTGAATACCCTAGGAGCCTTTCGATAAAAACTGATTTTCTAACGATAAAAGTGGTTCCACTGGAACCACCGGGGGCCAAATCAAAATTCCGAAACCTTCATGCACATCTAGAGTTGCTACCTGAACACATTAGCATAATTTAAGCATTTCGAATTAAATACCCTAGGCGCCTTTCGATGAAAACTGATTTTCTAACGATAAAAGTGGCTCCACTGGAACCACCGGGGGCAAAATAAAAATTCCGAAACCTTCATGCACATCTAGAGATGTTACCTGAACACATTAGCATAGTTTAAACGTTGCGAATTGAATACCCTAGGAGCCTTTCGATGAAAATTGATTTTCTAATGATAAAAGTGGCTCCACTGGAACCACCGGGGGCCGAATCAAAATTCCGAAACCTTCATGGACATCTAGATATGTTACCTGAACACATTAGCATAGTTTAAACGTTTCGAATTGAATACCCTAGGAGCCTTTCGATGAAAACTGATTTTCTAACGATAAAAGTGGCTCCACTGGAACCACCGGGGGCCGAATCAAAATTCCGAAACCTTCATGCACATCTAGAGTTGCTACCTGAACACATTAGCATAGTTTAAGCATTTCGAATTAAATACCCTAGGAGCCTTTCGATGAAAACTGATTTTCTAACGATAAAGTGGTTCCACTGGAACCACCGGGGGCAAAATCAAAATTTCGAAACCTTCATGCACATCTAGAGATGTTACCTGAAAACATTAGCATAGTTTAAACATTTCGAATTGAATACCCTAGGAGCCTATCAGGGTGTGACGTACAGACGGATGGACATACACACAGACCTACGGACGGAGATTACGACAATATCCCCGCATTTTTGAAAATGCGGGGATAATAACCTAAGCAGTACGAATAGCTAATTGACTTATTTAGCAATAGAATGAACAATGAACATAACGCCCCTTCTATTGAAAAACAATGACAACAAAAGCGAAACTTCTCTTCTGATAAACTCTGATGTGCATGGAGAGGCCGTTGGACTCAGGATTGTAATGCAATATATGAACTCACATCCGAAATAATTGAGAAAACTGTAATATATGCCCAAACTTGACCTTATGTTAAAAGATTCTCTAAAACAAAACAGGTCAAGAGGGAAAAACGTCTACCACCCCAGTTATTAACTGGAGTAGACATATGTGTTAGCGACCCATCGAAATAACCTTCCAAGCCGCTCCACACACTCCATCCAGCGCATAAAACTAACGCTGTTAATGAGACAGATAACTGATAAAAGCGAGCGAAACAGCTGGTCTATTCGCTCTGTGAAACAGATGAACCAGCCAAATGAATAGTGGGATACATGAATCCTATCATACATCCCATGAGACATTATCTAGTTCACAAAACAAGTGATCAAAAGAACTATACTCGTTACAATTGCCAAACGTTCGCTTATCGACTGAAAGATAATAATAAATAACCTAATTATCCACTTCCAGTCAAAATCGACCGGACAGAGTTCTATAAGAGCCTAGAACCACCGGCTCAGGGGAATCTGATCAGTAACTCAGTCTGACAAGAAACCCCTATCCAAGTGGCTGTATAGACAAACCTAAAGAATTATATATAGGAGAGAAACCTATACCTTCGCTATGGGCCTTATAAGCGAAATGGAGTCTAGGACAAACTCTCCTACTCTTCTGTTGGCTGTGATCAATCAGACCCCAACTTAAAAGAGTCGAGAATAGATGCTTTCTTGTAGTTTAATCCTACAATAATGAAAGCTTACCATCAAAGACTTAGGTATACCTATACCTTGCTGTGAGTCCTTATAGACAATTTGAGTCTAGGACAACCTCTCGTACTCTTTCTGCTGGTGATGGTACATTAGACCCTAGCTTAAAGAGACAAGAATTGATTCTTATCATAAAAACTAGAGTTGGAAGACTAAAGTGACCTATGGCAAGTTTTTCACCTAGTCAAATGCAAAGATGAAGACACAAGGCTTCGTTGCATCAGAATAACTCTCACTTAACTTTAGTTAAGACCGAGAAATAAATACTAGGTCTGGAAAGAATGTTAAAAGGTACAAACGACCACAAAATTCCTTTCATATACACGATGTGTCACAGTACTTAAAATTAAGTACATAAGACCATGAGACTAAATTCGCTCTAAGAAATTATCTTCTCAATTGCGTCTGAGCGAACAGCTAAATGATGAAGGTAAGGCTAAAACTAGGATCTTAGCCTGCACAATCAAAGCTGAGGAACTCTCCACATCTTCCCCTGTTGTTTTTAAAAGTATGTGAACCATCACAAATGATTAAAAATACAGAAGAACAAGATAAGAAACCAAATTACTTTTTCTGCCAGAAGATAAATATGGTGTCGTCTACAGAATCGAAGATCGGTGACACCCGCGTAGACATAACCGGAAAGAGATCTTATTACCCTGCTCTTTACCCAGATGAAGTCAGCATCGAACTATGCTAGCGGTTTCTCATAAAACTGCTCGCAGCATTTTGAATCACTGGAACAAGATCAAGGAAATGATAATGTATGATATCTATATCATCCAAGAGTTGTTCCGGAAGGAAAAGTTATCCTATCCATCATATATTCAAATCAGTTAGCATCACAGTCACCAGCATCTAAACAGGCAGGTGACTGGACCAAATAAGCACTATGCAACAGCTCAAGATTTGAGACCGGCATTGAGTGCTTCTGCCTTAGCAGGAATACTGTGATTAGCTGTGCAACTGCGACAGCAAGTCCGTTACTGAGGCCCGAGGAGCAGCGGTCACGAATAGCCTCTTCGTCGGCTGCTCCTAGGACAGGGAGTCCAATACAGTTATTATTGTGGATGACCTGATGAATGAAGCCTCATCTCCATGGCTACTAGATGGTGCGATTTCTTACTAAAGATAGACCTT
The DNA here is from genome assembly GCA_031216915.1 of Pictodentalium vernedei. Taxonomy (NCBI): domain Eukaryota; kingdom Metazoa; phylum Mollusca; class Scaphopoda; order Dentaliida; family Dentaliidae; genus Pictodentalium; species Pictodentalium vernedei. Next base: position 324,248,510 of record CM062296.1, on the reverse strand, counting down.
TGACGATGAAGACCGGAAAACCTCAGTCACTTAGCCAAGGTGCGGTCGGAAGTGCTTGTTCCTCTTCTTTTCTCTTTACCAGACAATAGCTATGTACGTAAGCACAGACTGACGCAAGTTCCTACCAACAACACCTGGCTCCAGATGTTGTTGAAAGAAAGAGAGGGACTCCCTCTTGCTCGTACATACCTCAGAACTTGCCATCTTCTTCCTTCCATCAACACTAGGTGAGCATGGATTCAATCAACAGTGCTCGCTACACCCTTATTCTCTCTCGACCGCCACGGATATACCCAACATCACATCACCCACATATGAGTGAGATCTGCCGGTTGAGCTAGCTGTTGTTAGACAAGGAACGTAAGCCTACGTGAAACCTAGCCCTTGTCTTTTTAAAATCATTGAGCACTCTCCCATTAGCTCTAAATACAATGCATATGCGATACATCTGGAGTCACGGTCCAAGTATCTAATCTTAACCGTTTCACCAGCAACAGGGAACTGACACCACTCATCAGGTTTTATAGCCCTGTGCAATATAAAGATCACTTTATCCGTTATGTAGAGGAAACCATAAGACTAGCCGGCCCCGTTCGCTCCACCCTATATGATCTCTCTTTTCTAGCCCGAATTGTCTACACCTGGCGACATAATTCTCAAAGACCTGAGTAACTACTTCACCATTCAAGCTAACTAGCGACAACGGACCTGCGTGGTCGTGAGTGCTTTTCAAACATAGAGGAAGCTATAAGACTGGCCGGCCCTGGCAGTCTATGGAAGAAGCGTCCGGTGGACGTAAGTTTCAACTGACACAAGTTCGTACCAACAACCTCTGTCTCCAGGTGTTGTTATAAGAGAGAGGGACCTCTCTCTTGTTCGCAATCACGGTTGAACTGAACGAACATACCTCAGAACTTGTCCGACAAGTTCCTACCAACAACCTCTGGCCCCAGATGTTGTTATAAGAGAGAGGGACCTCTCTCTTGCTCACAATCACGAAAGACCTGGATGAGCATACCTCAGAACTTGACCGCCAAGTTCCTACCAACAACATCTGGCCCCAGAGTTGTTATAAGAGAGAGGGACCTCTCTTTTGCTCGCAATCACGGACAACCTGGACGAGCGTACCTCCAAACTTGTCTGACCGACAGAAGTTCCCACCAACAACCTCTGATCGCAGATGTAGTTATAAGAGAGAGGCACCTCTCTCTTGCTCACAATCACGGAAGACCTGTATGAGCATACCTCAGAACTTGACTGCCAATTTCCTACCAACAACCTCTGATCGCAGATGTTGTTATAAGAGAGAGGGACCTCCCTCTTGCTCGCGATCACGAAGACCTGGACGAGCATACCTCAGAACTTGTCTACTTCCTCCTTCCTGTGCTTCCTCCTTCCCGACGTCACAGGGTGAGCATGTTTGTATGTTTGTAGTGCTCGCTACACCCTTATTCCTCTTCTCGACTGCAACGGACATATCCGGCATCACGTCCCTCACAAACGAGTTAGATCTGCCAGTCGAGCTAGCTGGCGACAAGGTCATCAATCCTACTAAGGATCTAGGCCTTGTCTAATACTTGAGCACTTTTGCCGCTAGCTCTTGATTGATTTGCGACAACAGCACACTCCTTGACGGCGTCACAAAGTCACATCATGTTCCTGTTGCTCTGTAAATAGAAACTAAAAAACTATAGTGACCTTTTGATGAGAGGACCACAGAGTCCCCTCGCCGCGATAGGACCGATAGTGTCCACTCGCCTTACACAAACCATGACGTACGTCATTCAGATTATCAAATCTGATACATGGAGTAGAATTAGTGGTAGTACATCAAGTAAACTCATTGCAATAATCAAGTAAATAAAGGAAAGGTTTCCTTTATTTGCCATACTATTAAATAAAAATAATTACCTAAAACTAATATATGTTATTGTACCACCACCAAATCTACATATAATATAAGATAACATTAAATATAATCAATGAAATAAATATATCCAAAAGAAAAAAACTCTTTCAAAAATAAAATAAGAATTTTTGAAAAATTTTTCCTAAAATAGGAGCCCAAGTTCCCAAAGGGAACGATGAGTCCAAAAAAGCCTAAGTGTGGACAAAATTATAAAAACTGTGTAAAATTAACTACCACACTATCAGAATATTTAATGTTACTTACAACTGTTGTTCCTAAATAAAAATAGGAAACTACCTAAAGATGTAAACAAAACACCGGAATCAAGACCCCAAGCAACACGGCCCGAAGTCAGTAACAGAAACAAGACTATCCGATATAAAGCAAGATCTTCCTCAGAAGAAAAAACGATACATTGGATATAAGATGCATGACCAAAATGCCCAAACACCCTAAGGATGAGGACGTAACCCTGGGGATGTACAGAATAATCTTCTGCATAAAACGTTAAACTCCCAATAAATTTTATAAAAAATCTTTATTAAAACAAGCCAAAAAGCTTGGGAGCATAACTGGGAAGGCAGGGAAGGAATACTAAATAAACAGTGGAGAGATCATAATCAATCAGTGATAACGTCAGGCGCATGTCTCGAAATTAAGGAACATGAAGTAATTTTACTAAATAATAAAAAATTACAGCCCTGAACGTATCAAACCACCGTTTCTTCCTTCCTTCATCCAGTTCTGTCCTTGGATCCACCAATTTAACCATTGATTTGTGTCTGGCATCATTATTAATTGAGATTTAAAAGCACAAATATCAGTTTGTTGTTATCTGACAAGGGCCAAATAAAGAATGATTTTATTAGCGCCAGATTCGGTGACTTCCTGGCATCTGCGCAGAGGGTGAAATGTATGGAGGGCCAGTTAGGACTTCTAATTTTCGGTTTTGCATGCAAATTTGGGGGATTGGGGGGCAAAATTTGTGTTTGGTCCTAGATATTTTTGGGTTAGCACCAGCTAAGTCTGGGTCATTGGTTACAGTATAAAAATATATAAATTACTATGAATTTGTCATATTTTTACACAGTATACAAATGGCCCAGACATAGCTGAATCGTAAATAGGTGGAGGGCCTAAGACGTCTGAAATAACTCCAATCCTGCAATACATGATGAAGGAACTTAGAAGAGTTAGGAATTACATGTATGTCTCTCTATAGAGTAATAGAGGAGACATATTCTATACAAGGAGCCCAATTAAAGTAATTCCTTATTGTAAGTATGAAGACAAGTTCCTAATTTTCCAAGGCTAGTCCGGACTAAGCCCCAAAAATTAGGATGGCGTATCGGAGAATAAGAGAAAATCTCCCATAAACATACGTCTTATAATAACATATGGAATGGGATCTGGAGTGACATGTATATAGAAACAACGTTCATGCACTATGGTCATGGGAAGTCTGGCATCATTGGCACTATTACATGACATATCTCAATTGAGGGAATCTGATACTCAATCACGACGTGTTCAGGAACACCACAAAAAAGAATCAAAAGCTTGAATATCCGCTGATCGATTGGACTGCGAAGGTATCCGACAGAAACTGAAGCTGGTTATAAATCCAATGGACCCTGAGCAACACCCTGAAGGCATGGTGAATATTGCGACTGGAAGGATTGCTCCCCCACCTGTCAATGTGAACGACGCAATAGCCCTTGGTCTCCGACAAATGCATACATTAGAGGCAGGGTTACCCACTGGATTCTACAATACCATATCTATACCTGTTGTCACAATGTCATCGATGATTAAGTCAATTAAATTTGGTGACACTCGAGTGTTCGATAGTAATCTGATTTACTCGCGAGTAATGGGCCTCTAATCCAGTTTACGCGACGTTGAGATCAAGGATATACTGTCACATGAATTGTCGCCAGTTCCCACTGCATTATTCCACGACAATGGGGATATGCGTATCTCAAAGTCCAAGTCCGTTCTCAAAAACAAAACTGCGGTAACTGTTTCGGCACAAAACACTAAACATGACAGCTCACACAGCACAATCATAGATGGTTGTGCACGTCTGTGGATACTGCACTGGCCAGCATCAAATAAAATGTGCCCACCAATTGTAAGAGATTTCGTCCACAAATTCCAAGATCATGTTAAGCAAATTCTCTTGCATGGTGACACATATCTTGTCTTCAATAGGTACAATGATTACAGTACCAAGTACGGGACAAGGGCAAATAGGAGTGGTGACAGCTGCTGTCGCAAATTTAAGTTGAAGATAACATCACCATTGCCTACACAGAAACTGACACTTACTGTAACCAAAAACAAAAAACAGTTGATTGATATTATTGTTCAACAATTCAGATGCGACCAGTTATTCGTCAGTGATAATACAGTAAAACACAAACTGTTCATTACTGGACAACATGCAGTACCCATAGAGATCAACAACGGTGTTGTTATAGATCGATGGGACATGTCGACAAGCCACGAAGAAGCGGACAATATAATCGTCCAACAGGCTGTCAATGTTGCAACTGAGACAAATGGACAAGCGACTCTTCTGGCTGATGATACAGGTGTGTATACTCTTTTCTTGTATCATTATTTGAAATATAAGTTGACCTCAGATATGTTCATGGCATCCCCTATAATGGATAGATCGGTGGTTGATATCCGAGCAACAGTTGAGAAACATAGAGGAATTATTCCAGCCATTCTTGCTGCGCTTGCTCTTTCAGGCTGTGATACTGTTGCTGGGTGCTTTGGCATTGGAAAGGGTCATGTCATCAAAGTTTTGGAAACTGGCTTGGAATCGTTGTCATCTCTTGGTGACATAGATGCTCCATGGGCTGATGTTTTAGAACAGGCCACCAGATTCATGTGTGCTTGTTGTGGGTGCAAGGCATCAAACACAATGTCCGATGTACGAGTTTGTGTATGGACATCAAAGCTAGGAAAAAAGAGTACAACGAAAGTACCCAGTCTTAACAGTCTACCTCCAAGCAAGGCGGCATTTTCCAAAAATGTAAAGAGGGCTCATTTGCAAGCATGTATCTGGAGGAATGCTGTAAATCTAGATCCACCTAACATGAACCCCACAGACTTCGGTTTCACCAAGGATGATAACACAAAGTCGTTATTACCCATGACTGTCCCAACAGGTGTATCATTGGCACCGGATATGGGTTTCGCGCATGATACAATGTTCCTGTTCTAGTCAACAGCCATGCCAAACAGCTAGGTGCAGCTGTAGTGCTTCTAAATTAGCATGTACAATGTTTTGCTCATGCCAAGGAAATATTGAGTGCTGCAATGAACAGACATGTATGGGTAGAGATTTCGAGTCTGTACACAATGATGCATGAACACACAAAAGGACGGACAAAATAAGTGTATATCAGGAATGCACTGCATTTGTATATACGTGAGAGATGAAAAAATTTATAGTAATTTATATATTTTTTATACTTACCAATGACCCAGACTTAGCTGGTGCTAACCCAAAAATATCTAGGGCCAAACACAAATTTTGCGCCACAATCCCCAAAATTTGCATGCAAAACCAAAAATTAGAAGTCATATCTGGCCCTCCATACATTTTACCCTCCGTGCATGTGCAGACGCCAGAAAGTCACCGAATCTGGCGCCAATAAATCATTCTTTGTAAAAAAAGATTATAATAATTCAGCGGGGAGGTATGAGTGCCCAGTACTGCCCACTCATGGGAGGGCCATTCCCGTCTAGGTCACTGGTAAGTATAATGAAAGTGTCAATGACACTGTAGCTCAACTTGACAAACTTGAACTTGGTAAATTATATATGAAATGGCAAAATTGAAGATCATTGGTACCAATGTTATTTTTTTTGACAGTGGCAACATTTTTTGACAGAAACCCGAAGAAAATCGATAGCTCCCATCTAGAGGCCTCCCCAAACAAGCATGCCAGGTTTCAAAGCAATCCGATCATAAATGTGCCTTGTAGGGTGTACAAAAGGGAAATATTGTGGTCTGACTAGACTAAGTTCTAAGAACGTTGGTCGTGGCAACATTTTTTGACGGAAATGGAAGAAAATCGATAGCTCCCATCTAGAGGTCACCGTAAATAAGCATACCAGGTTTCAAAGCAACCTAATCATAAATGTGCCCTGTAGGGTGAGCCAAAGGGAAATATTGTGGTCTCACTAAACTAAGTTCTAAGAATGTTGGCTGCGGCAACATTTTTTTATGGAAATTGAAGAAAATCGATAGCTCCCATCTAGAGGTCACCCCAAACAAGCATGCCAGGTTTCAAAGCAATCCGATCATAAATGTGCCCTGTAGGGTGTGCCAAAGGGAAATATTGAGTCTTCTGACTAAACTAAGTTCTAAGAACGTTGGCCACGGCAACATTTTTTGACAGAAATTGAAGAAAATCGACAGCTCCCAACTAGAGGTCTCCCCAAACAAGCATACCAGGTTTCAAAGCAATCAAATCATAAATGTGCCCTGTAGGGTGTGCCAAACGGAAATATTGTGGTCTGACTAAACCGAGTTCTAATAAAAATGTTGGCCGCGGCAACAATTTTTGACTGAAATTGAAGAAAGTTAAAAAATTTATAGTAATTTATATATTTTTTATACTTACCAATGACCCAGACTTAGCTGGTGCTAACTCTAACAAAACCAGGGCCAAACACAAATTTTGCCCCCCAATCCCCAAAATTTGCATCCAAAACAAAAAGAAATCATGTCCTAAAGGACCTCCATACTACGCCTCTACTGCGCATGCGCAGTGACGCAGTCGTCCCGAAATTGGCGCCAATTATCATTCTTACTGGCAGTGCCTGGTCAGCGCTATGTACTCAGCGGGGAGGCAAGAGTTCCCAACTCCAGGGAGGGCCATCCCCGTCTGGGTCATTGGTAAGTATAAAAAATATATAAATTACTATAAATTTTTTAACATTTTTATACTGTACCAATGACCCAGACTTAGCTGAATAGTAAACAGGCTGGAGGGCCTAGGACATAGAGGAAAATCCAATAAGCTCAACTATATCGTAAAGAGGTAACCCCTTAAGGAGAAAAGGAGTATTAGGCTTTACATGTATCTTTCTTATTTAATATTAAATTAGAAAGATACACTACCCTTAATAATTGAGCACAATAACATTCATGTTCTCTATTAACATCCAGTATAACCCTTATACTAATTATTTTTAAAGCAAGCCAATAAATAAAGTAGTCCAGAGAATTGAGACTCTTTATAGTCATTTAAAAGTGTCCGAGTATTGTATATTAAAGCCCGTTTGACACTTGACATATACAAATGCTTCACACCGAGCTACACTTTAAAAATAAGACATGAATGAATTTAAACATTAATATTACACTTTAAAACCATCCCGGAAGCGACTCAGAAATACTGACTTGGAGGAGGCATTCCCTTGCTTTTCACTATAAAGCAGGTGACCTAAGGGAACACCCGCCCCCCCCCCCCCACCCCCTTCCCCTTGCCCTGGGTCAAATAGCCCAGAGCGAAGAGGGCAGCCGGACGGAGTCACTGCCGGAACAGAAAGCCTGCATAACTATAGTTGCAACTGTTTAGTGGACGACATTCTGAGCAAAAGATAACGGACCTAAACAATGCAGGTCTCCAGAAATGGACTCAATATTTCTGAGAAAAAAATTCGTAAATGTGGATGGCTGAGACCAATAAGCAGCCTTCATTAAATCTGTAATAGCAACACTATTAGCATAAGCCCAGGAAGTAGAAAGAGCTCTTACTTCATGAGCAGAAATCTTAAGCACAGACTGCTGAGAAGAAGATAAATCTTCATAAGCAGTACGGATAGTTAACTGAATCCATCTAGCAATAGAATGGACTGAAATGTCCTTTCTATTAGGCATCAAAGACAGAAAGAAACGTTTCCGTCCCTTTCTGATAAACTGAGATCTCTGTTTATAGATACGTAGTGCTCTAACAGGACAGAGTAAAGGCCTACGCCCGTCTGAAGACGGAAGAGCCTTAATAACAATAGGTTCCGGATATTTATTAGGAGCCTGATTCTTAGCTAAAAAACCCACATTAGTAGTGAAGGTGATAGTGTTCCCAACACTACGATAATGAGAATCATCCACCGATAGTGCATGAAGCTCACTGACTCTTCTGGCAGAAGAGAAAGCTAAGAGAAAAGCTGTCTTATAAGATAAGAATTTGAAATCTACTGTCCCAAGAGGTTCAAATGGCTTTTCCTTCAATTTAAGGAGAACCCAAGCTAAATTCCACTTAGGAATTAATCTAAGAGTTCTGGGTCTATTTATCGAAAAGTTTCTAACCAACTTCGATAAAGAGACATTAGATCCAATTTGTAAACTATCATGATGTGCATAGGTATCAGATAACATAGATCTATAACCCTTTATAGTAACAGGCTGCAGTTTGATTTCGTCAAACAAGTATACTAGAAAGTTTGCAATGTCTGGTATAGAGGGATCAAATATATCTACAGAATGATCCCTACACCAACGACGAAAAACCTTCCACTTAGCCGCATAGTTTAGCGAAGAGGAGGTCCTCCTACAGTTAGAAATCGCGTCCACTGCTCGTCCTGTAAAGTGCTTGCCATGCAAGAAGGACCGCACAACGGAAAAATGTGAAGGTTGAGACCTTGCGGGTTGTGATGGAGTTGGCGCGATTTCCCCTGCGAAAGAAGATCCTCTCGTGGAGGAAGCTTCCGCGGTAGGTCCCACAACAGACACCTGAGTAGATTTATCCATGGTCTCTGTGGCGACAGAGATGCTACCAACAGAATCTTGCATTGAGATTGTTTTATCTTTAGCAATACTTGTTGAATTAACGGCGCTGGAGGATACGCATATCCTATCATTCCGTCCCAAGGGATCGACAGAGCGTCTACTGCAAATGCTCTTGGATCCGGACACGGAGACACATACGTCTGCAACCGATTGTTGAGATGTGTCGCAAATAAGTCTATCATTGGCCGTTCCCATTGGTAGCAAATCTGATTGAATACTTGTTTGTTGAGAGTCCACTCCGACGGCAACAAACGACCCTTTCGTGAAAAGGGAGACTGCTAGCACATTCAGACGACCCGGTATGTGATGGACCGAAAGAAGAACGTGATGTTCTAACGCAAACAGAAGGATTCTTTCCATTAGATTGAACAACGGAACTGAATGAGTGCCTCCCTGATTCCGTATATACGCCACTACTGTCGTATTGTCGGATAGGATTTGGACATGAGCATCGTGAATAATGTCCATCCAGTGACGTAACGCAAGCCAAATTGACATCATTTCCTTGATGTTTATGTGCTTGCACAGGAATTGCGGATCCCAAAGACCCTGGCATCTCGAATCCGTTGGGATTAATGATGCACCCCAACCTGTTTGACTGGCATCCGTCATAACGGTAAAACTCGGATCCGGCAACTGCAGCGGAACTCCTTGAGTTAACCACTGAATGTTTGCCCAAGTCTGAATCTCTTGTTTCACTTGATCTGACAAGAGAACGTCTACATCGAGCGAATGAATTTTCACACTCCAATTCTGAGTCACGAAAATTTGAAGAGGACGTGTGCGTAGCCGCCCCATTGGAATGAGATCCGCGGCGGCTCCGCACAGACCTATCAGTCTCATAAATTCTCTTGCCGTGACTTTGTCTGCGTGCAGACAATAGCGAGCGTAACAACTGACTAATTTCGCTCTGGTTAACGGCAGACGAACGAGATTGTTGTGCGTCTCGAAGCTCATTCCCAGATGAGTGAATGACTTGGACGGCACCAGATCCGACTTCTCCTCGTTTACTATAAAACCGAGATGTCGGAGCAATAGAAGAAGATTCTGAACATCGTTCTGAAGCGTTAACTCGTTGCCGTACCTCTGAAGAATGTCGTCCAGGTAGGCCGACGTTACCGCAGACGAATGAGCTCGGAAGTAGATCATTACCGAGTTCATTACCCGAGTGAAAGCCCAGGGTGCTAGATTCAATCCAAAGCACATCGCCCGGAATTGATACACCACTCCCAGGACTGCGAAGCGTAGATACTTTCGGAATGTCGGATGTACCATGACGTGAAAGTACGCATCTTTGAGATCTATGCTCGTTGCATAATCGTTCACCCGAATACTCGCTCTGACCGATCGAATCGTCTCCATATAAAACTTCGGAGCGACGATCAGCTTGTTTATCCAGCTCAAATCTATGACTGGACGGAACGAGCCGTCTGGTTTCGGAACCAGAAACAGATGGCTGTAGAATCCCAGAGATTCCTGGTTTTCTACGACCTCTACCGCGTTCTTCATTAAAAGAGACTGCACCTCTGATAACAGAGCGTCTCTTTTCTGTGGATTTGACGGAAGATGAGTCCACTTTGGACTTCGAGTTAATGGAGGCTTTCGTTTGAAGGATATCTTCAGACCTTCCGAAGTCACTCCTCTCACCCAAGGGTCGTCCGTAATCGACGCCCACTCTTGTGAAAAACTCGACAACCTTCCGCCAACCGGAACGCGATAGAGGTTTAAGCCATCACCTCCTGGACCTGCGAGGCCTGCGGTAGGAGAAACCACGTCTTCCACGACCCGCACCTCGCCTCGTCGACCTCGGGGCGTCCGACCGATTGTCCCGGCCTGAAGGACGTCCCGAACGAGAGTCGCTATCCTGACGGTCTCTCGAATAAGACCAAGAGGACGCACCGGAACCTCTATAGGAACCTCTCTTGGGCGCATTAGACCCAGAAGTGCCTGTCTTATTCGTGTCTGCTGTATCCGACTTCTTAGGAGCCGATCTGAACAACAGAGAATCATTAGCTTTCTTTTTAATTTTATCATAAATAGCGGAAAGCTTGCCGTCAAAGAGAAGTTCTCCTGAGACCGAAGCGACTCTAAGAGAGTTCTTCACCTTAGAATCCACTAGTGTGGATGTAGCTAGGGCTGCGTCACGTCTAACCAACTCCAGATTTGCCACTGAAAGGGCGGAGTTACACGTGGAATAAGCTACTGCCCTTGAAAGAAGTCTTAAAGAGGATTGTATATCCTGAAACTCTTCCCCTTGAAGGCGCAGTGATAACGCCTTAGTAAGGTGATCTGCGTAAGATAAGGCATCTAAATTGGCTCTGTTAGACGCAATAGCTGTTTCCAACACCGCGGTTGGAATAGAAGCTGACGACGGTAATGATAGCTCTAAGTCTTCCGCCTCGTCGTCCATACGCAGAGGAACTCTCGGTATACCCTGTCCTGCCGTATCGAATTTATTCCTTGCATTAATGAAAGGCAGGTTGAGAGTATTAGCGGACAAGAAACCTGCTTTCCCCGTCCTGGAAGCAAGTTTAAATATAGCGTTGTTCAATAATTCAAATGTTCTAGCAACATTATTGGACTGCGACGGAAACTCGGGAGCGATGTCCCTGAACCGCTCAAAAAATTCAGAGTCCAATGACGCTATAATTCTCTTGTCCGGAAGCGCAGCAGTCTGGCCCGACGGAACAACTTGAGGGAGAAAGTGCCGGATGAAGTCCACGGCAGCTTTATGTTGTTCCGAAAGGGATAGCTCCAAGTCATCCGTATCCCTTTCACCATCCGGTCGGACCTCATGATGCTTCGGCGGAGCGTACCGACCCAGCGCCGTCGGATAATTCTCGATCCGACACCGTTTCTGTCGGCTGCTGGGATGCTGCGATAAGCTGTGCTATCTGCACAAGAATGTCCGGCGTCGAGACCTGCGGAGGCGCAGTCTTTCGCTGCTTCGCCGAGGGCAGCTCCGCATCAGATGGCTCCCGCATACTTTTCCTATGCGAACGTCCAGAGTCCATCGGTCTCGAATCCCTGGCTGCCGGATGGTGTGACCTGGTCGCCGAAGAATCCTTCATCGGCGAAGCTGGTAATATATCGGCGGTCACGCAGCCAAGGTGCGGTCGTGTGCGCTGACGAGAAGAGGAAGCCTTAACAGTCTCTGCGGACTGCTTATACAACGGAGCGTCCCGAGCGACGGACGTATGCTCCGCTAAAGACACATTTTGTACCACAACATCTGGTCCCAGATGTTGTTGTATGAGAGAGGGACCTCTCTCGCTCGCAGCCCGACTGGACCTGGACGAGCTAGGAACCGGACTAAAAGGCTTCCTCCGTTCTCGCTTACTATCCGCCGTCACTGGGTGTGCATCTATTATGTTTATAGTGCTCGCATCACCCAAAATTTCCTCTTGGACCACATCGGACGAACCCGGCTGTCGAACCATTCGGTGAATGGACGCTACACCGGGCGAGCTAGCGGACGACATTTGTCTAATCTCCATGAGCACTTTTGCCGCTAGCTCTGAATTCATTTGTGACGACGGACGCACACTTGAAGAAGATAACATGGAAACATCACCCTGTTCTGGTTCCTCTGAAATAGAAACTGAGAGAGTAGAGTGACCTTGCGGAGAAAGAGCCGGCATCGCTCTTTCTCCAGAAACAACATATCGTGACACACGTTTCCAATGTTTCTCATCCCAATGTTCACATATAGGACAGGGATTAATGCGAGAACACTGACTACAATTAATACAATGATCATGAAAGTCAGAGGAAGATTTCTTCCTATTACAATTTGAACAATGTCCCTTCATTGTGAAAGGACAACAATAAGTCCTAGTTACTCGCAAAAACCCCTGACACAAAGATACATAATAACATGATCCATTAATAAATGAAAAAACAATTGCAAAACAAAATAATTTTGAAAAAATATTTTTTCAGCGAAGCCCAAGTTGCTGAAAAGTAACATTGAGCCCCGATAGATCCGATGGCAAAGTGTGGTCAAAAATTTTAAATTTATATAAAATAATTAATGAGACACTTTCGGATAATATAAATGTATCTTATAATGAGATAAACTACAACAAAGGCAAACAGCCCCCCTCAAAAAAGGCTGTTGCCAATGAAAACAAACAGTGTAAACACACTAGAAAACAAGACTCCAGGCACTGAAAAAACTGGCCCGGAATCAGTCATCAATTACACTCTATCTGATGCAAAACAGAGACTCCCAGGGGAGAATCTGTAGAACATCAGATGGAAGATGCAGAACACAAACGTTATACACCCATGGGTGAAAACGTAACTATGGGGAAAATAACAGAAAACATTCTGTAACCAAGCAACTCTCCCAGGAAATTTTAGAAATGAAATTTCTCAAAAATATGCCAAAAGCATGGGAGAATTGCAAGGGGGGACTTTAGAAGGCTAGGGGAGAGGAAACACTGAATAAGCAGTGCAACAATTAGCAAGAATGACAACAAGAGGCCCATGCCTCGAAAATAGGCAACTTAACATAATTTCATCAAAAAATTTTAAGTACAGCCCTGATTATTTTTTGCCACTTCTTTTTCCTCTCCTCCTTCTATCCTCCTTAGAATCACATTTTCTCCAAACATTACGTGTCTGGCATCCTTTAAACTGAGATTTACAAGCACAAAGATCAGTGAGATGTTGACTGATGAAGGGCCAAACAGAGAATGATAATTGGCGCCAATTTCGGGACGACTGCGTCACTGCACATGCGCAGTAGAGGCGTAGTATGGAGGTCCTTTAGGACATGATTTCTTTTTGTTTTGGATGCAAATTTTGGGGATTGGGGGGCAAAATTTGTGTTTGGCCCTGGTTTTGTTAGAGTTAGCACCAGCTAAGTCTGGGTCATTGGTACAGTATAAAAATATCGATAGCTCCCATCTAGAGGTCACCCCAAACAAGCATGCCAGGTTTCAAAGCAATCCGATCATAAATGTACCATGTAGGGTGTGCCAAAGGGAAATATTGAGTCTTCTGACTAAACTAAGTTCTAAGAATGTTGGCCGCAGCAACATTTTTTGACGGAAATTGAAGAAAATCGATAGCTCCCATCTAGAGGTCTCCCCAAACAAGCATACCAGGTTTCAAAGCATTCTGATCATAAATGTGTCCTGTAGGGTGTGCCAAAGGGAAATATGGAGGTCTGACTAAACTAAGTTCTACAAACATTGGCCGTGGCAACATTTTTTGCCGGAAAATTGAAGAAAATCAATAGCTCCCATCTAGAGGTCACCCTAAACAAGTGTACCAGGTTTCAAAGCAATCAAATCATAAATGTGCCCTGTAGGGTGTGCCAAAGGGAAATATTGTGGTTTATTTATATACCTTCCAGACTGGCTCCTGCCCCAGACATACAGATCTCCATTTCGTATTGTGACAGCATGGTGTGGACCGCAACCAAGTACAGATGGCTTACAAACAACACGCTGGGTAATCATTGTTGATGTTGTTAAACTTTCAATTTGCTGAAATATAATGAAAACATTATTTGTAACAGTTCTACTGGCTTCATGTAGAGTTGATTCATAATAATCATTTAATTTTTTTCACTTGTACTATGCATACAAACATGACAAATTAGAAGCTGCAACTGTGAAGTTGCTTGTGATTTGAGTCACTTGATGCAATCCAATATTCCAGAATTTGCCACCATAACGGCCGTATCTATGAATGGTAATGTTCACATATTGTTTGTTCCATACACTTATCCACTCACAGGGATGAGAGTAAAAGGAAATTTTCCCCTGATTCAATTCTATGTTGGAAAACTTCAGAATTTTATCTTTGAACAGGGAATCAAGTATGGCAGGCACTGTTTGTGTGTTCAACTGAAGTTTCTGAATAGAAAAGCTGTCCATTGCCATGCAAATTGGCAGCTAGCACAAATGCATTACGGTTTTGTAAAACACAAGTAATTTTGTTATGATTGGTAATCGTCAGTGTCAGGTCATATTCCTCATAACAGTTTTCCCAATTTCCATCCACAGAGATCTGGGGACAGGCTGGCCAACCAAGTTAACAGTGTTGAATCCATCATGTCATGCCCTACTTGACAAAAATACACAATCAAGACAAGATCACCTTGTGAGCTGCAGAAGACAACAGCATTTGATAATATGATTGCAGAATTTGCAATATGGTGAAATTTTCAATCACAGTGGGAAACCTTACAGCTATTTTGTCAAATTGCCAGTTGTCTCAGGTGAAGTCAGTTTGAACTTCAAATGCCTCTGTTTTGAGTCAGACCAGTATACTTTGCGTTTACCTGATCTTCATTGTACATATCGATAATATATTAAACTATGTACGGCCTCAAGACTAAAAGTGAAAATCAATCATTACGGCAAGTCACCAGAATATCTCATTGGGATGGGACTATTTCAAGAAATTTCATTCTGATGCTCAGAAGGCATGGTGCAAAAAATGTATGAAACTGCTATCTACGACTGGTGGTTCTACCAGCGGACTGTCAACACATCTGTGCTTGGTACACAATATCAGCCTGATGAAAAAGCCATCAGAGTTAGAATCTAAGTCTGAGACATCTGTGTCTCAGAAAATGTCCAAACAGATACCTGTCGGTTATTTTTTCTTTAAAAAAAAGGCCACTCTTGGGAGATATTTTGGCAAAATTGGCAGCAGTTGATGTTTTTTCTATTCATAGAATAGTACACAGTTGATTACAGTACATGGAGAGTGTATAATCACTAAATCACCCACAGAGTGGAGATCCCACCCAAGCAATAATTACAAATTTGTTGTAAAGCATAACCAGCACAAGCAAAGTTTCAGCCAATGGACCTCTGTCCTTTGGCTGAAACATTGCGTGTTTTTTGTCGATATATACAAAATTTGAAAGTTATGGCTTGGGTGATAACTCCACTCCATGGGTGATTTAGTTACAATCCACTCTTCACATACTGTACATAAGATTCTCTCTCAGCAGAGAAAAGTATAATTTACCAAGAAATCATTCAGATGTCATTCACTTAATACAAGAATATGCAAAAGAAATCAAAGACAAAAAGACTGAAGATTTCCAAAATAGAACTGAAATAGGGGAAAGGTTTTTCTATCACCTTGATGACTGTAATATGAGATTATGTTGAGTCAAAGGCAAGTCCACAGCTGTGCCACTAACAAGACATTGGGCTGTTAATCATTTCTGGCAGGCCCCTTATAATGTCTGAGAAGGTCATGATATTACTATTATCACCACTAATAGAGGAGGACATTCAAGTAACCTTAAAATTACTCGAAGTCAATAGTTTAATCAAATCCAAGAATTATTCAACATACTTGTCCTTTAATCAAGAAATATACTGACATTTTAATGTGAAGAGGAAATTAACAATTATGTTAAGAATTTGAATATTCATGAGTTGTCGGCATTTACTGGTGTTTTTTGAAAACCAAGTACAAAATGACAGAAGAAAAAAATCCAGCATTGGAGTTTGGCAGTTTCAGAAAAACAGAATGATACATATCCTTATCTGGCTCCTCGGGTTCCAATAGATAGGTTTTAATTGACGTAATCACCACAAATAACTACTGTGAGAATTGTTTACCTCACGTGGTATCCAAAGTTAAAAAGTCATATACAGATTACTTCCAGTGCTGTTAACTGCCTGAATTATAATTTGGGTATTTTCTGATAAAAAGGACAACTATGGCCACACAAAGTAGATCTTGTTTCTCAGGTCATTATTTGTGAAATTGCATGCGGGCGAGCGGTTTTTTATTTTATTTTTTATTTCAGTAATTACTTCTTGGTTTAAGTTTCAGGCCTCATAATCTACAGAATAGCATGGGTGGTGGTATATTTCATCCCTTGAGTGCAAGAAGGCTTTGCAATGCTAAAGCATTGCAAAGCCTTCTTGAACTCAAGGGACAAATTCAATATTTTTAACTTGGGTAAAATATCAGACATAAACCATTTAATTTTTATTTTTTTAAAGTTTAAATTGGTTATAAAAAGAGAGCATGCGGCAGCCAAAAGGACCATGCGGGAGGGCCTGAGAAACAGATTGTTTATTTTTTAGGCCTATTCATTACACTCAAATGAACCATAGAAGTATACCTACCCATGTCAGGTCAGCATAATCAGGAAATAATGTACTTGGTTCCAGAGAGCTAGCTTTTCTTCTTTTATTCAGTAAGATAACTGCGACTAAAAACAATTCTACCAGTTTATTAATACTGACTGGTTGCATTCCCTGAGTGTAAAAAAAAAAAAAATATAAAAACAAAGTCTACATAGGGCTTTGAAAACTAAATAAAAATATCTTTCTTATTCCTAAGCACATTGGTTTTGCAGCTGTTTCTTTTTAAATTTTTCAACATTTTTCAACAAGTCAATTTGGACGCTGCTCCAGAGATGTAGGTGCTACAGGGACCCTTCAGTCGTTAACTCTCCTCCCACTTCACTTTAAGGAAAGTGGGAGGCGGGGTAATGACTGAAGGGTCCTAGTTAGGACTTCTGAGATAAGGCCTTGAAAATCCTTGATTTTGGCTACTGAAGGGCCTTGAAAAATGCTGAAATATGTCATTCCTGCTGGAAAGGACTGATAATATATTTTTCAAGGCCCTACAACAGCCAAAATAGGCAAAATCAATGATTTTCAAGGCCACTGTCTTGACTAGTCCTGACAAGACAAAAACCATAAAGGGAAGTGGAAGGGGGTGGGGGTGGGGGGGGAGGGGGGGGGGGTAATGACCCAGGGGTTTGGGTTAGGACACTGCCTTCACATATACTGGCATATAAAACTTTACAGCTATGATGCGGAACTTTGTCAGCATTTTTATTTTTTTAAGATTCAAGGCACTTCCTTTCAAAGCATCATGGTACAAGGACTTCAAGGCTTTAAATGGCCCTTATTGCGTAATATACTCCTACCATGCCACTGAGGCACATGGGATACCACTGATGTATATCAGTGTGAGGGAGCCCTTTTATAACCGTGCTCAATCCCACCCCCTACAACTTTAAACTCCTTGCCACACCTCTGACCTGCTGTCTATTTATAACCGAAACGGCGTTTATTAATATGCTACTCCTGTGTCATATAAACTTTACCTAGTAAGTCAAAAAATCCACAATGAATATGTGCTATTCACATATACTGAAAGGAAAGGTGTAGCCAATCTTATAACCCTTTACCCAACGTAATGGCCAAAACCGGCCAGCGCTATTCACAAAAATCGGCAATTAATTTTCATTATTTTTTTCATTTTTTGCCTCAAAAACATAGGTTATGACCCCTCTTTGGAACGAGCTCGATGAGCTCGTTCCAAAGAGGGGCCATAACCTATGTTTTTGAGAAAAAAATTAGTTATTCAAGAATTTTGTTTGCAAGTGTAGTCTACTTTTCATGCTAGGTAAAGGGTTAACAAAATTCTTAAGTACTGTGTTAATGTGGCAGGTTCCTGCAGGCAAGGACTAATAAAATTCAATGCCCTTTCTTGACATAATTCAGAATTTTTTGAGGCCCTACAATAGCCAAATTCAAGCATTTTCAAGGCCTGCCCTCACCAGTCCAAATTAGGACCCTCCTGTGATTACCCGTCCTCCCAATTCCCTTGAAGAGTTAATGACTGGTGGGTCTTTGTTAGGATTACGTCTTCGCAAGTCTGGCATAAAGAACTATATAGTTATGATTATGTGCTTCTTTAGCATTTTTATTTTGTGAATATTTCAAGGCTTTTTAGGGCCTCCTGGCACATTTTCCAGGATTTCCTGGCCTTCAACAACCCCTAGTCAAATTCAGTGTTGTTCCTTGAATCAAATGCCCCATGAAAACCCAGCGTGGACAAACAACAGAAGTCATACTGATTTGTTCTTCATGATCAGGCAGTAAGTCCAATATAACCCTGTTGAGTTTTAACTCTACAATTGTAAACAAGAAAAATGCATTGCACTGTGAAGAAAATCACCCTGCATACCTGATGAAGAACAGCAAAGGCAAAACTGTATTTGCTAAATATTACTAAAATTTGGTAATTAGAGAATTTCCAATTATTGACAAAAGAGCAATAGCTCAATCAATTTTCAACAAATCACCGTCTTTCTCAAACTTTTCCAAGACAATGTTCCTATAAAGAAGCATACCAAATGCTACTTGGTAGTGTGGTGGCTCAGTGGTTACGGCATTAAGCTTCAACCGAGAGGTCCAAGGTTCAGTCCCTGCCAGGGGTAACTGCATTGTGTCCTTGGGCAAGGCACTTAATCCCGATTGCCCACGTGGGGGCATGGTGGTGCAATGTATTAAGGCGTAATGTGTGTTGATGGTGCACCTGTCTTCAACCAATGCTAACCCTGCTTGTGCGGAGTTAGTATGTTGGGGAGTCTGACAGTTACTTGCCATTGCTTGGTGGTTCAATCCAGATACTCCGGCTTCCTCCACCCATAAAACTGTCCAATGCGAGGTGACCCTGGCTGTCGAGGTGGCGTTAAACTCCACTAATACCAAATGTTAATGGAATCCAATGTTTACTTTTAAAGTTACAAAATAAACATCAAAGATGAAAGTTAAACAGATTATGCAAAGGGCAATAACTCTCTCAATTTTTAAATATCTAAATCCAAGGCAATGTTAAAACAAAAATAAAGGGTTCCAGTTCAAATATCCCCTGACAGTGGTAAGAATTTTGAAGTATTAAGACATTAAAAAATTGATTTATTATATAAATGCAAAGTCTGTGATTCAGTAATTTCATCCAGCTGGAAATTGAAGCTTTCATTATTGATGTGATTTGCAATACAATTTTTCCATCCTGGGACTGGTGGGTCTGCTAGTAAATTAATAAACAGCAATAAATCTGCCCCAAAACTATTCCTTCCCTCACCTGTATAATACTGCACACCTTCAATGTGTGTGCGATCACGTCCTTAACCCTTTACCTAACAGGAAAGGGAGACAACATTTGCAAATAGAATTCTTGAATACTCATTTTTTCATTTTCCATGTCAAAAATATAGATTGTTCCAATGAGATGTCATAAGCTATGTTTTTGACACAAAAAATGAAAATTGAATGGTGATTTTTGTGAACAGCCTGAGTGGTTTTGGGAATTCCATTGGGTAAAGGGTTCACTTTAGTTCTGTACAATAGGAACTATAGCAGGAGCCAATTACACCATGAAGGTACCCAAAATGCCAAGCTACCCAAAACTGTCAAAGTTGATAAAGGGCAGTAACTCTGTTAAATGGAAGAATTGATTACACAAGGAAGGTACTCAAAATTCAAATGAACGGAAACAAAGAAGGAGCTCATTTCTCGCTATTCGTCAAAAGATTGGACAACAAAGTGCCCAGGATCTCAAGATATACCTTCCATTTATTCTATTACATCTTGTTTGACAGAGCTCAAGGAGCTCTGTGAAATAAGATATAGTATAATAAATGTCTGTCTTGAATGAACCGTTGCCAACTAGGTCCATAAACAAGAGGAACTGGGTGATAGGGCAATATTTTGACATAATGCAAGATTTTTTAATCAAACAAAAAGAGTTTATGACCTATATGCAATTGACATGTTAAATTTGTACTGAAGGCATGGTAAATGGTTTTTTGCTTAGATGTAATATTCCATTAATAGGGTTATTCATTCAAGAATTATCCAGTGAAGTGAGGTACACTGTATTACTTTTCCTCCAGTTCCATACGGAACAGCTGTTCCATACAGATATAACGTTGACGGACTATTTTTCCACCTAGTGTCACAGATCCATCAAAAGAATTAAACTCCATCCCTTTTTGTAATCAGCCAATGGAAACAAGGCATTCTGACCTAGATCAATTCGGAGGCTAGAGTGACAACCCAGAAAGGGAATGTCAGTTGAAAAAATTTTTTGTTCAACTCCTCCCAAATTAATGAAATTAAACTTATTCTGGAAATGTGGAGTGACTTTATAACTCTCATTCCATTTTTGAAATAAATATCTCTCAGATAACGGCATCTAATTTCTTAAGAGGTGTACATCAGAGATGCAGGCATAGAGCCATGTTGTGGTCATGATTAGCCATTGCGCAGAAATGTGCATTTAAACACTAATAAATAAATAAACAGGCATCAAGTGGTGGCTGCTTTCTCTATTGAAAATCAAAAAAGTCATTGTGCTGGGCTCAAAATTCACAAAAATTGACGCTAACATGCTTAAAATTTGTGAAAATGAACTAAGGACCATAACACTGTTCAAGAAGTCAGACTAGGCTAGTGACCTGTATGGCAAATATTAGTCAAATCAGAGATAGGTTTGTTCTAGTTATTGCACTAATGAGCTTAAAATTCATAAAAATAGACTAATTATGGCTCATAACTCTGAAACGAATAAATCAGCCCAAACCCGGCCATATTTTAAACTCACTTGAGATATTATTGCAAAAGACCTGTGTGGCAGATATTAGTCAAATCAGAATATGTTTGTACAAGTTATTGTGCTAACGGTGTGAGGACGACTGCCCACTCGCCTGGATGCACACCAACCGTCGTCATACCATAGGTCTCTGTTGTTAACACAACTCGGTCAAAAATATGTATAAATAAGATATTTGAACACAATTTTCATTTATATTTTTCTTTTTACGTATCAATCTGTCACATGTGTTTGCCAATCACACCCAAGTTTTATTTTTGATTTTATTTCAAGCAAATGTCAGGACTGTCAAATTTTACAAATGTGACCAAATTTTTAAATTAATGGATTCTGTGTCATAGAGGCATGTAATAAACACAGAATGCCATGATGTGAGATGGCATTTGTCATTATGGCACTTATGCCATCCTAGAGGATAGAATTTGAGGCTGTGCCTCTTGTTCTATCCTTCTGTACTGGCACTCGTTCCATACTGACAAATACATTCACACAACGTAACGTTCTGTGTATATGTCAAAGGATACAGTTACCTTTGGTTCTGTTGTATCACTTGAAACTGAACATAAGGATGCCACACTAGCTGTCCTGCAACAGAAGAGAATAATGTCAGACATTCCATTGAAAAAGATGATCACTGATAAGAACTATTGTCCAGTGGCACATGATAAGTGACAATCAGATCTCTCGGGTGGTTTAACATCAAACGGTCATCGTGAACATTAAATGGTGAGAACCTATTGTCTTTTTTTGTCCTTGTCACGGCAAATATAAATCTATGTCAAAGAAATCATTTCACCAAATGCTAAAACATATGAAAGTGTCAATGACACTGCAGCTCAACTTGTCCAAGAAGGGACAGAACTATATAGAAAGATCCAGTAATGCCAAGTCATTCACTCAAGTTTCTACAGAAAAGACATCACACCAAAGCTACATATGAAATCTGAAAAAAAACGGATGAGGGATGGGGCCTGTTGGGTGTACAACAGAACTGTTGACAATTTATATGTCAAATCCATGATGGCCAGTGGCAGCCATTTTTTTCAACGGAATGCAGAAAAATTTGATAACTCCCATCTAGACATCATACCACAGTTACCTAATCAATTTGAAAAAGACTGGGTGAGAGTTGCAGCCTGTAGGGTCTGCTTATGGGATTGTTGACGATTTATATGCCTAATCCAAGATGGCCATTGACTGCCATGTTTTTCAATGAAATGAGAAAAATTTGATAGCTCCCGTCTAGACATCACACCAAAAATACGTATGAAATTTGAAAAAGATTGAGAGAGAGATGCGGCCGGCAGGTTGTGCTAATGGAATTGTTGACAATTCATATGCCAAATCCAAGATGCCTGCTGGTGGCCATAGTTTTCAATGAAATTCAGAAACATTTGACAGCTTCCATCTAGACATCACACCAAAGCTAAATATGAAATTCAAAATAGATCAGGTGAGTGATATGGCCTGTAGGGTGTGCTAATGGAATTGTTCACAATTTATATCCAAATCCAAGATGGCTGCTGGCAGCCATGTTTTTCAACAAAATTCAGAAATATTTGATAACTCCTATCTAGACATCACAGAAAATAAAAGGCTGCGTGGCCACATGTCCCCCCCCCCCCCCCCCCCCCCAAAAAAAAAAAGTGTGCAATTCGAGGTATTTAAAAAAAAATTCATTTTTCGAAGTTGAAATAGGGACATAACTGTGGCAAAAAATGTTGGACCAAACCCCAATTCGAACTTGACCTGTATTTTATGTTGATGCACCCACATACCAAATTTTATTTGATTCAGTCAACAACAAAAAGTTATCAGGAAACCCCCCCAAAAAGAATTTTTGATGTCAAAGAAGGTGCATAACTCTGGAAAACATTGTCAGACCGCACCCTGATATGAACTTGACCTGTATTTTATGTTGATCCACCTACATGCAAAATTTCATTTGATTTGGCCAACTATAACAAAAGTTATCATCGGGAAACCAAAGAAAATGAATTTTCGAAGTTGAAAAAGGAGTACAACTGTGGCAAAAAATGTTGGACCACACCACGATTCGAACTTGACCTGTATTTTATGTTGATATACCTATATACCAAATTTCATTTGATTTGGGGCTGACTGAAACTAAAGTTATCATCGGGAAACCAAGGTGGGATGGACGCATGCACACACGGATGCACAGGCATACGCATGCACGGAGGGACACTGGCTATCTTAATAGTCATCTGAAAAATATTTTCCGGGAGACAACTACATGTGGAATTTGAAAAAGATTGGGTGAGAGATGCAACCTATAGGGTGAACTAATGGAATTGTTGACAATTTATATGCCAAATCTAAGATAGCCACTGGCGACCATGGTTTTCAACAAAATTCAGAAAAATTTGATAGCTCCCATCGAGACATTGACCCAAAAATCCAAATGGAAATTGGTACTGATCGGGTGAGAGCTGCGGCTGGTAGGGGGTGCTAAAGGAATTGTTGGACTATTTATATCCAAATCCAAGATGGCCACTGGCGGCCATGTTTTTCAAGGAAATTCGAAAAAAATCGATAGAGCCCATCTAGGCATTGCCCCAAAGACACATATGAAATTTGGAACTGATCAGGTGAGAGCTGCAGCCTGTAGGGTGAGCAAATGGAATTGTTGACAATTTATGTGCCAAATCCAAGATGGGTGGAACTCTCCAAGAGCCCCTTGGAACTCTCCAATAAATTGTAATAAAACAATTTTGTTTGAATGGGGAGAGCCACTTAGGAATTAATCTTAGATTTCCAAGTCTATTAATAGAGAAATTTCTAGCTAGCTTGGATAAAGAAGTATCTGATCCAATAGCCAAGTTATCATGAGCATAAGTGACTGATAACATAGACCTTTAGCCCTTAAGAGTGATGGGCTGCAGTTTGAGTTCGTCAAACAGGTAGACCAAGAAACTGGCAATCTGTGGAATGGATAGATCATAGACATCTATCGACTGATCCGTACACCAACGGAAGAAAACCCTCCACTTCGCTGCATAATTCAACGAAGAGGAGGACCTCCTACAGTTAGAAATTGCATCCACTGCTCATCCTGTAAAATGTTTTCCGTGCAAGAAGGACCGCACAATGGAAATACGTGAAGGTTGAGACCTTCTGGGTTGTGATGCAGTGCACGGGACTTCCCCTGAAATGGAAGGTCCTCTCGTGGAGGAAGCTTCCGGGGAACATCCCATAACAGACACCTGAGAAGATTGATCCAAGGTTTCTGTGACGACAGAGGTGCTACTAGCAAGATTTTGAAGTGAGACTGTTTGATCTTTAACAGAATCTGCTGAATCAACGGAGCTGGAGGATATGCATATCCTATCATCCCGTCCCATGAGATCGACATAGCGTCTATTGCATATGCTCAATGATCTGGGCATGGCGACACAAACATCAGTAACTGATTGTTTAGGTGTGTCGCAAAAAGATCTATCATGGGACGATCCCACTGGTAGCAAATCTGCCTGAATATTCGCTTGTTGAGAGTCTACTCCGATGGCAACAGGCAACCTTTCTAAGACAGCGAGTCTGCTAATACGTTCAGACGACCCAGTATATGATGGACTGTGCGATGAACGTGATGATTCAGAATGAAAAGGAGAATCTTCTCCGTTAATTCATATAACGGAATCGAGTGAGTGACAACTTGGTTCCTGAGGTAAGCAACTACTGTTGAGTTGTCCGGCAGAATTTGAACATGGACATTTGCTCGCTATTTGACGAATCCAATTTGTTTTGCTAGCCAGATTGACATCATCTCCTTGATGTTTATGTGCTTTTCTAGGAACAGAGAGCTGCAAAGACCCTGGCACTTCAAGTTGGCGGGACTTAGGGATGCGTCCTAGTCCGTCTGACTCGCATCCGTCATAATCGTGAAAGCCGGATCCGGCAGTTGAAGTGGAACAATTGCAGCAGACTCTGAACATCGTTCTGAAGAATAATTCTGTTGCCATATCTCTGAAGAATGTCGTCCAAGTAAGCAGACGTTACCACAGACGAATAAGCTCGGAAGTATGACATTACCGAGTTCATTATTCGAGTGAAAGCCCAAGGAGCTAGGTTCAGACCAAAGCACATTGCTCTGAACTGATAAACCTCTCCTTGCATGGCAAACCGCTGGTACTTTCTAAATGCTGGATGTACCAGGGCATGGTAAGTAAGCGTACTTTAGATCTATGCTTGCAGCATAGTCGTCTACTCGAATGCTTGCTTTTACTGACGAGCCGTCTGGCTTCGATACGAGGAACAGGTGACTGTAAAAACCTTGAGAATTTTGATTCTCGATGACCTCTATTGCTTCCTTTTATAAGTGAGCCTGTACATCTGCTAGGATAGACTCTCTTTTGAAAAGATTTGTCCAATGCGGACATCTTGTTAGTGGGGGGTTTTCTTGGAATGATAGGCCTTCCGAGACTACACACCTCACCCACTGATCTTCCGTGACTGCTATCCAGTTTCTCGCGAAGTCTGATAACCTTCCACCAACTGGCAAGCAATAGAGGTCTTGACCATCACCTGTACGACTTACGAGGCTTACGGGAGGAGAAACTACTTCCTTCGCGCAAAGAACTCGTCCCACCGGCTTAGGGGTGTCTGACCTATAATCCTGATCAGTACTACGCCCCTTTCTCGAGTCGCTGTACTGACAACCTCCAGAGTAATTATAAGAGGGTTTCTTGTTCCCTCGTGAGGAGTTCCCCTTAGATGACTTAGATGCGGAATGTCCTCGCTTACCCGGTCTGTTGAAGCGTGTTGTTGAGATGCCGAATTCAAAAGCAGAGCACTGGAAGCTTTCTTAGTAGCCTGTTCGTAGACTAACGAAAACTTGTCATCAAACAGAGTATGGCTGGAGACTGGAGAGACTCAGAGAGAGCTATTCACCTTGTCATCTATAAGTGATGACAACACAAGGGCAGCATCACGTCTGATTAACTCCAAATTTGCCACTCTCAGGACAGAGTTGTACAAGGCATACATGACTGCCCTGGAAAGAACTCTAAGTGAGGAATAAACGTCCTCAAATTCCTTCCCATTAAGACATTGCACCATAGCTATGGCAACGTGATCTGCGTAGGACATTTGATGAAAAAGCACATTCTATCATGTCCGAGCGTATGCTGAATGAAGCAGGTAGGGTCATATCTAAACCAGCTGATCTAAATGCAGAGGAGCTCTCAGCTGGACATTTTTTCCAACCATTTTAAATGATTGTGTTCCAAGGAACAGTATATTTATGGAAGATTTCGATAAGAAAGCGTCTTTCCTCTTAGCACTAGAGAGGTAAAATATGGCGTCGTCGACATGGCTGAAGGCCTCCGACACCTGTCTAGACTGTACGGGGAAGGAAAGAACTTCTTTCATCCGCACGAAGTCTGTGTCTAAAGATGACAGCAGTTTCTCTCTAGTTGTCGCAGCTTGCTGATCAGGTGGAACAAATTCAGGATAGTATTGATGGATAAAATCCATTGCTACCATATGCTGTTCCGAAAGGGAAGGGTAATCCTCTTCCTTGTCCCTTTCACCATCCGACTGAATCAGCAGTGACGTTTGGTTCACTGCATCTTCGAGTGCAGATGACTGTGACCCAGCACTATCCAACAGCTCACTACCGGAGTCTGCGAGGAGGTTGCTCTTGCACTTGTTGGGATGCTGCGATCAGCTGCACAATCTGCAACAGCAAGTCCATTACCGAGGCTTGAGGAGCAGCGGTTTTCTGTTGTTTTGCCGCTTGCTTGTCCTGGGATGAAGTTCCGGAGATGGTTCTCTTCTCCGAACGTCCCGATGATCAAGGCCTCGGTTCCCTTGCTACCGGATGGTCCGACTTAACGGGCGAAGACTGGCTCCATCTTCACGCAGCTGGCTGGATATCTGAAGTCGGGTAGCTAGGATGTGGTTGAGTGTGCTTTGGAATCGTAGCGGAGGAAGCCGTGACTGTAGCCAAGGTCGGCTGCAGTCTAGACGGAGCATCCCGAGCAGCAGGTGTGGACGTATGCTCCGGCTGGTGCAAATTTCTCAAAACAACATTTGGCCCCAAATGTTGTTGAGTTAGAGAGGGACCTCTCCCGCTTGCGGCCTTGTCAGACCTCGCCAAGCCTCCTGAAAAGAAACTTGCTGGCTTCCTCCCTATTTCCGTCGTCGCTGGGTGAGCTTTTGATTTTAAGGTGCTCGCTCTACCCAAATCTACACTTCCTTCGACTGCAACTGACTTACCCAGTGTCACGGTTCTCACAGACGGAGTAACCGCTTCACCGGTTGAGCTAGCTGCTTGCAAGGGATTAAGAACACTAACTAGAGGCCTTATCCCTTGCTTAATATTCATGAGCACCTTTGCAGCTAGCTCTTTTTGCTCATCAGAGCATGACGATGGTAGCACACTTTTGGTGGGTGTCACAATAACATCACCATGTTCTTGTTCCTCTGAAAAAGAAACTGAAAAACTCGAATTATCTTGCGGTGAGAGTTCCGGAATAGGAATCTCACCGCCAACAATGTACCGTGACAAACGTCTCCAACATTTGTCATCCCAATTAACACATGTAGGACAAGAGTCTGTAGGAGTGCATCAACTACAGGCAAGGCAACAAGCAAGTAAATCCGAGGAAGACTTCCTCACCTTGCATTTAGAGCAGTAAGCAGTGTAAGCTTTCATGATTCAATCAAAATACAAAGTCAATAGCACTCCCACGAACTCCACAATCAAATATATGATAAAGATACATGAATAATAGCAATCAAAACCCAATTCGAAAAATTAAATCAAAAAATTTTTCGAAAATATTTGAAAAAGCCTAAGTTCTCAAAGGGAACATGATGAGCCCAAGGGCATCCCAATAGAGCCTAAGTGTGGACAAAATCCAAATTTTCTGAGCTACATTACTGGAATCATAATCAATGTATCCTACAATAATCCTACAGTAATATAATACTAAATTCTACATATATTTGGAGATGTTGCCAATGTAAACAAGACATCAGGCACACAAAAGGGCCCAAAGTCAGTAACCAATTTAAATGCTACCAGATGTAAAGCTAGATCTTCATCCGAAGAAAAAACGATACATCGGATAGAAAATGCAACACCAAAATGACCTAACACCCCTAGGGTGAAGATGTAACCATGGGGATAAACAGAATAAACATTCTGTAATACACATAAACTCCCAAGAAATTTAATAAAAAATTTCAATAAAAAATAGCCAAAAAGCTTAGGAGTTTAACAGGAGGGGTTCAAGGAGGATAGGGAAGGAACACTTAACAAACAGTGGATAAATCATTGGCAAGAATGATGATGTCAGGTGTATGTCCCGAAATTGGGAAACATGAAATTATTTTTATAATTATTATAAAGTTACAGCCCTGAATGTTTCCAACCACCATTGTTCACTTCCATCATCCATTTACAGCCTTGGATCCACGAATTTTATCATTGATTTGTGTCTGGCATCCTCAAAAAAGGAGATTTAAAAGCACAGATATCAGTTCATTGTTACTGACTTTAGGGCCAAACAAAGAATGATGGTTGGCACCAATTTTGGTACCTTCCTGGATACTGTGCTTGCGTAAATCTCAAACGTATGGAGGACCATCTAGGGCTTAATTTTTTCGGCTTCGCATGCAAACTTGGGGGATTGGGGGGCAAAATTTGTGTTTGGCCCTGGATTAATTTGAGTTAGCATCAGCTAGTCTGGGCCATTGGTGGTGGTATAATAAAAGGCCGCTCGGCCACATGTCCCCCCAAAAAACAAGTCAAAAATGATCAGTCCAAACCCATATTCGAACTTGACCTGTATTATTACCCCAGAAAGTTACATACCAAAATTCTTTCCGATCAAATAATCCTAACTGGAGTTATCATCCAGACACCGCAAATCTTGAAATTTCTAAGTCGAAAAAGGGGTATAACTCTAATAAAAATAATCTGGCCGAACCCATATTCGAACTTGACCTGTGGTTTGGGCTAAGAAAGTCACATACCAAAATTGGTTCCAATCAAATGATCCAAACTGGAGTTATCATGGGGACACCAAGTGGGACAGATCCACAGACGGACGCACACATGCACGGACACCGCTGATTTTTATAGTTCCCCGAAAATTTTAGAGTACAACAGTACATGAATGTTTAAAAAAAATTACCTTCTTCTTGGATTTTTATTATCAGTCAACAATTTTTGAACTGGATTTTTAGAAGGATCAAAAATTTTTGCCAAGCCCAGCAACTCCTCTTCACTGAGGTCATTAATATTGGATATCAGCAAGTCAGTATACTGCAAAGCCAATTCAGGTTTCATACACAGGACACATAGCAGGCTCTTTCTATCTAGCATATATAATAGGCTTCCTATAATAAATGAAAGTGTCAATGACACTGTAGCTCAACTTGTTAAGACATATGCATGTACATGTATAGTATGTGACACAACAATGACAAACATCTAGGTAATGACCTGATAACAAAGGTACATATAAAGTATTGTAATGGTCTGTACATAAATACTGACTGTAGCCTGTAACAAATGTATAGGTAAAGTATTGTAAAGGTGGGTGACAGTCAGATGCTGAACTAGAAAAGAAATCTTTGAGTCCCAGAGTGGGTCTGACTGAACCCCAAAATATTTGTTCTCATAGCTCAGTGATAACAAAGGAACCCAAAACACACTCGTTCCTGTCCCAAGGTGAAAACAAAGGGACCCAAGAAGTTTTGTGAAGATCAGTTTGTAAATACGAGCTGAAAAGAAGTTGTGACAAAAAACTGATTGGACCTAATTTCGGTACAAAATGGCCACTGGCAGCCATCTTGAATTTTGGATCGCACCCAGAAACACTTGTTCTCGTCCCAAGGTGATAACAAAGGTACCCAAGAAGTTTTGTGAAGATCAGTTCATAAACACAGCCTCTAGCCCGAGCCATATTGACATGTGCACTTACAGTGTATAAGTAGCACTGAATAAATCAAAGTTCATCTAATTTGCATAATTTCTGCACGAGAAAAAAACCCGTACTATATGTGATGTATTCCATGTTACTAAACATTCATACAAAAATTTATTCAAATCAGAACTTTCATACAGAAGTTCTGTACAAAAGACTGAATGCACCAATTTTGGTACAAAATGGCTGCTGGTGGCCATCTTGAACTTCGGACCGCACCCAAAAACACTCGTTCTCATCCCACGGTGATAACAAAGGTACCCAAGAAGTTTCGTAAAGATCGATTCATAAATACGGCCTCTAGCCTGAGCCGTATAGAAGTTGTGTACAAAAAACTGATTAGACCTAATTTCGGCACAAAATGGCCACTGGCAGCCATCTTGAATTTTAGACCGCACCCAGAAACACTCGTTCTCATCCCAAGATGATAACAAAGGTACCCAAGAAGTTTTGTGAAGATCGGTTCATAAACACAGCCTCTAGCCCAAGCCGTATTGACATGTGTACTTACTGTGTGTAAGTAGCACTGAAAAAATCAAAGTTCATCTAATTTGCATAATTTCTGCACGAGAAAAAAACCCGTATTATATGTGATGTATCCCATGCTACTAAACATTCACACACAAAATTATTCAAATCAGCGCTTTCATATGGAAGTTCTGTGCAAAAATCTGATTGCACCTAATTTTGTACAAAATGGCTGCCATCGGCCATCTTGAATTTCGGACCGGACCCAAAAACACTCGTTCTCGTCCCACGGTGATACCAAAGGTACCCAAGAAGTTTCGTGAAGATCGGTTCATAATTACAGCCTCTAGCCTGAGCCATATTGGCATTTGCACTTATAGTGCTGAAAGTAACACCAAAAAACATAAAAGTTAATCTAATTTGCATAATTTACGCACAAGAAAAAAACCCGTATTATATGTGATGTATTCTATGGTACTAAACAGTCATACAAAACATTATTCAAATCAGCGCTTTCATATGGAAGTTCTGCGCAAAAATCTGATTGCACCTAGTTTTGTACAAAATGGCTGTCAGCGGCCAACTTGAATTTCGGATTGGACCCAAAAATACTTGTTCTCGTCCCATGGTCATAACAAAGGCACCTAAGAAGTTTCGTAAAGATCGGTTCATAATTGCGGCCTCTAGCCCGAGCCGTATTGAATTGTTGATGGACAGATGGACGACGGACGACTGGCATGGCATAAGCTCAAATTTGACTTCGCCAAAGTTGAGCTAACAAAATACAATCACACTGGTCATTTTTCCAGTGGGCGACTGCCCTTGCTCTCAGTCACTCCCATAATCTAAAAGGACCTGCGAATCTCAATTTTTGGGTTGAATCGAACATCTAATCGAATCAGGCACCAGATTTTTAATCAAATTGAATTTTTAAATGAATCACACCACTTTTAAAACTGGATATTACACCTTCTTCATGCCGATGGTTACATGGAACACGAAGATGGGGGGATGTTTCAGGGGCAGATAATCAAGGATTATGGTCCAGAACTGTAAGTTATCGAACGCATGCATTCTACGCAATAACACCACAGTATCAAAATTGTTCACATTTACATATGATTCACCACATCATACAAGCAGTAACTAGCTTAATAAGTTGCTACATTGATTGGTAGTAGTGTTGAAATGATTTGTTGATTATTCGACATAATATCCCACTCCCTGTACAAGTTACACATACACTGACAGCACCCCTCCTGTACCATGAAAAAATTGCAGTTTCATCATTTGATATCATTGTCAGCTCATTTGTAAACAATCTAGTTACCCAATTCTTCTTTATTTACTGTCAACACAAAGTAGACAATAAAAAATGAACATACAATACACTCATCAGCCGACTGTTTTTACAGTCGGAGTATAACTTCAATCTGTTGTGCATGTTAATTATTTAAGTAAACAATCTAAAAATAGTGCATGGCCATTTTGTGCATGGACTTATGGGATTGGTTATCATTTGTGAAACATTATATTTTTCCATTCGGGATTTTCCGGCACTAGACGCATGAATACAAATCTATGAAATGGAGTGAATTGCGGTGTTAGAAGCTATTTGAAAATACAACCATTATGAATGTATTTTCAGTCATTGATTTCCACCCCACAATGAATGCAATCGGAATTACTGTGTAGGAAATGGAACCTACTTTTGTTTTGACCTGTATATCAACGTGGGTTTGGAATCTAAAATTTGAATTGGGACATAAATCAGTAATTAAATCAAGTAAATATTAAAATTTTTTAATAAATTTTGTTTCTTAACATACCTACCACAATTGTTTACAATTGGCTGTAACATAAGTGCAAGCCCTACTTCGGAACTAACTCCAGCTTTTAGAATCTTTTCCAAACGAGTTGGAAAAGTACTAGAGTGCAAAAGCACGAAAAAGATCGAAAAAGGGTCGAGCGAGACCAGCGCTCGAAATTACAGGTACTCTCTCTGCACACCTCTTGCGTTTACCGAGCGCATGCGCAACAACCGTGACGTCAATTCCGTATTTCCGCCAACGAGAAGTTTGTGATTTAGCGGGGAGGCATCGATATCAAAGATATCCCCAAGGAAGGTGGGCCTCCGGTAAACAATTGTGGTAGGTATGTTAAGAAACAAAATTTACTAAAAAATTTTAATTTCTTTTCAACCTACTCACAATTGTTTACAATTGGCTGAATAAACAATAGGAGGAGGTGAATCACATAACCAATACCAACAAGAGTAGCAGAACGAAAGCAAGGATGGCAGAGAACAAAAACGAAAACCTGTAATGAAGATAGAGAGAAGGCACCTGAAAAGAACAAGGCTGAGCGAAGCGCAACCTCGACAAAAACAATTTTAACGAGGGTGCACAACAGCCTGAGCAGCAACGAGAGGGCCTAAAGAATAAAGGTCCTCAGATTGCTGCTGAAGGTGGCGGAGATAAAAGGAGGAGAAGGTAGAAGCATTCCTCCAGTAAGCCGCATTCATAACATCACGGAGCGAAACAGAATTGGAGAACGCCCAGGATGTAGAAATGGCACAAACCTCATGAGCATTAAGCTGGTTCGAAACAAGATCCGACGCAGACAAGCGAGAATAAGCCAGCTTGATTGCAAGACAGA
This sequence comes from Pictodentalium vernedei, assembly GCA_031216915.1. Taxonomy (NCBI): domain Eukaryota; kingdom Metazoa; phylum Mollusca; class Scaphopoda; order Dentaliida; family Dentaliidae; genus Pictodentalium; species Pictodentalium vernedei. Next base: position 324,215,290 of record CM062296.1, on the reverse strand, counting down.
TCCACCTGGAAATAGAATGGGAAGAGATAGACTGCCTCTTAGGAATGAGAGACAGAAAGAATCTCTTCCAACCCCTCCTAATGAACTGAGTGCGAGTAATGTAAGTCTTGATCGCACGAACAGGACAAAGAAGAGGCCTCCGGCCATCTACAGCAGGGAGAGCCCGAATGCAGATGGGAGGAGGTACCGAATCAGGAAGTTGATTTTTAGCCAGAAAAGAGCAATCAGTAGTAAAGGTGACACTGTTAGCCTCATTTCGGAAGAAGGCAGAATCAACAGATAGCGCATGAAGCTCACTGACTCGACGAGCAGAAGCAAACGCTAGAAGAAAAGCCGTCTTATAGGTGAGAAAACGCATGTCGGTCTCAGATAAAGGCTCAAATGGCGCCCCCTCCAAACAGTGCAACACCCATGCCAAGTTCCACTTGGGTGTAAGTCGCAAAACTCGAGGCCTCTTCAAAGAAAAGTGCCGAATAAGTTTGGAGAGAAAAAGATTACGACCGATGCACCGCTTTCCCACATAAGAGAAAGTATCAGACAGCATAGACCGATAGCCCTTAATCGTAATAGGCTGGAGGCCCTTGGAGTCAAAAAGAAAAACCAGAAAATCCGCAATTTGAGCGATTGACGGATCACGGTAATTCACAGTGCGACCTGAACACCAGCGGCAGAAAACCTTCCACTTGGCGGCATAAGTCATTCCAGTGGAATGTCGCCGCGATGCAGAAATGCACTCCACTGATCGTCTCGAAAAACCTCTACGTCGGAGACTGGACCTGATAAAAGACAGGCGTGAAGGGACAGGCTCGCCAGGTTGTTGTGATACTTCCTGGGACGACCCTGTGAAAGAAGATCGCGACGTAGAGGTAGACGAATCGGTCGATCGGCCAATAGAGGCCGCAGCAGATTGATCCACACCCTCTGTGGAGACAGGGGTGTGATCAGAATGATCCTGCAACTGCAAGTTCGAATCTTCGCTAATACTTGAGGAAGAATCGGTGCAGGAGGAAAGGCATAGCCGATCCAACCTGTCCAGTCCAGAGACAGAGCATCTACTGCAAAAGCCAGAGGATCTGGACAAGGGGACACAAAGGTCTCGACCTGATGATTCCAGCGAGTAGCAAAAAGGTCGACCTGAGGATGGCCCCACTGCTCGCAAATCGCCTGAAACACCGACCGATGTAGCATCCATTCGGTTGGAAGGACACTGTCGCGTCGGGACAGGGAGTCTGCTAGGACGTTGAGACGCCCGGGAATGTGTCGAATGGACACCCGAGCGTTCACATCCCGTGCCAACAGAAGAAGATCCCGAGACAGCCGATACATGGGAATCGAAAGTGTGCCTCCTTGATTCCGTATGTAGGCCACTACTGTCGAATTTTCCGAAAGAAGTAGGACAACATGGTCCGACAGATGAGGGATCCAAAGCCGAAAACTCAACAGAAGAGCAAGGAGCTCCTTCTGGTTGATATGAAGGCCCACTTGCTCACTGTCCCACTCTCCGTAAGTAGACAGACCGAGAGGATCCAACGTCGAACCCCAGCCCCAATCACTGGCATCCGCAGTAAGGATGCGATCGGCCAAAGGAAGATCCAACGGAACACCCTGTGTAAGCCAGGGAATATCTGCCCAAGGGCGGAGGTGACAAAGCAGAGACCGAGGAATAGTGAGTTCCAGGGCCAGCGGATCTACATGCGGACGCCAATGATCCAACAGGAAGTGTTGGAAAGGTCGGACAAACAAGCGACCGAGCGGAATGAGATCTGTCACCGAACCGCAAAGGCCCAGCATCCGAAGGAAAGTCCTGGCCGAGACCGAGGAAGACTGAAGCAGGTCCCGAGTCAGGGCGGAAAGAATCGTCGCCCGAGCTTGGGGGACCGACACTACATTGTGAAGAGTGTCGAAATCCATCCCCAAATGACGGAATCGCTGAGAAGGCAGAAGATCCGACTTCTCGCGATTGACTCTGAAACCCAGCGACGCTAGCAGGCAAAGAAACTGCCAGACATCGAACTCCAGAACAGCAGCATCGTGGTGCCGTTGGAGGATGTCGTCTAGGTAGGCGGACGAAGTTACTGCCGACTGAGTGCGGTGGAAAGCAAGCACCTGCGACATCAGTCGGGTGAAGGCCCAAGGAGCCAGGTTCAAACCGAACGGGAGAGCTCTGAATTGAAAAACTCGATCCCGAAACGAGAACCGAAGGTATTTCCGTGATGCCAGATGAATGGGTACATGGAAGTAGGCATCCTTCAGGTCGATACTGGCCGCAAAATCGCCCGGATGAACTGAACGGCGAACCGACCGGAAAGTCTCCATACTGAAACGAGGAGCTATTATGTACTCGTTCAGGGTACTCAGATCGATGACAGGACGATATTGGCCGTTTTTCTTCGGCACCAAGAAAAGTCTCGAGTAAAACCCCGGTGAAAGGGTGTTCCTGACCACCTCGATCGCCCCTTTGGTGAGCAGAGTGTCGATCTCCTGCACCAGAAGGTCCTGATGCAGAGAATCGGAAGGGACCTGAGTCGGAAGGGGCACCCGAGATAAACTGGGGTGCCGATGGAAGGACAGTCGCAGACCGTATTGAATGACGTCGAGGACCCAAGAGTCCGACGTTATCTCTGTCCAACGGTCGTAAAACAGCGACAGCCTTCCCCCGACTGGAGGCGAATCAAGGTGAGAACCTTCACTTGTGGCCTCGACGAGGCCCCCGAGAGGAGAAACCACCTCGGGAAGTGACAGAGTCCTGAGACTTTCCAGCCTGAGGCTGCCAGCGAGCCTGGCCACGTCGGCGCTTCTTATGAGCAGAAGGAGCAGAAGGAGCCGAAGGCGTAGCCGAAGGCGTAGCCGACGTCGCCGACCAGGCAGACGCAGCAGCACGCTTCGCGGGCCTGGAACGACCCCCACCCGCAGCAGCAGGTTGGTCAAGCTGTCTCAGCAAAAGCTGGTCCTTTGAATGACGAAGAACTTCGCCACGAACAGCATCCACGGAACCATGGAACAACTGAGGTCCCACCAAAGAGGCAGACCTCAGAACAGCACGTTGCTCAGAAGGAAGGGATGGTAAAGAATCCAAAACCGCATCCCGGCGTGCCAGCTCCAAATTAGCCGTGTTACAGGCATGAGCGTGTGTCAAGTTCATAAGAGCCTGTGACAAAATGCGAAAAGGCACCTGAGCGTCATCAAACTCCCCTGGTGGAAAATATTCAGCCAGAGCAGCGACGACATGGTCCGCGAGAGATAACATACCCAGCATCTCTCGGGACAGGCCCACCATAGACTCAACTACCGACATCGGGAGAACTGCCGACTAAGGCTTAGTCAACCCGAGGGAAGAAGAATCCTCATCCACAGTAGTCATCCCTTGGAAGACTGGTGGACAGACGGAATCGTACACACGAAACCACGATGGAGGCAGAAAGGCATCAGCTCTAGAAAGAAGGAACCCTTGAGGGCCTTAGAACGCATTTTGGTGTCTAAGCCCTGGAAGGACTCAACAACCTGAGCCAATTGCAGAGGACGCAAAGCCCCGGAGCTAGAAGGCTCAACAGGGTTACGGCGCTCCACAGTGGACCGCGGCCGGACGGTCACAGAAGGCTGGTCGGAAGGTTGAACGTCCGGCAATAAGACGAAATCCAAAGCCTGCCCCAAGACTGACGAGGGGGGCCCATCACCTTCAGATACTCGTCATCCTCCGTAGCAGAGGAGACGTAGCCCAACTCGGGCTGACCAGCAGAAACCTCCTGTGAATACTGTGCAGTATCCAAGGCGAGACATCTCGGCGACCGACCAAGGGAGGTTGTGCCTCAGGAGGCACAGGGAGGCCAACTTGAGGGTTGCCAGAAAGCAACCGGGTGAGCGCCAAAACGGCCTGGCGCAGGTCACCCTGAGAATCCGTTGCAGCAGAATCGCCCGACGGAGTGTTCTCTCCCAATGGACCCTTCTGGTAGAAGAACCCAAATCCTCAGAAGAGACCGACAGCGCACGTCGATCGGCAGACAGAATAGGGACACGGTGAGAAGACACCGGAGGATAGTCCCGATTGTGACGCCCAGGGGCCATCACTGACCTCTGCGAAACAGAAGGTCCTGCCTGCAAATCCTCAAAAGAGACCGACGGCGCACGTCGATCGGTAGCTGGACCTAGGACACGGTGAGAAGACACCGGAGGATTGTCCCAAGAATGACAGGGACCTGTCATTGGCCTCTGCGCAGCAGACAGCCCCAAATGCCTATCCTCTGAGACCGACGGCAAGCATCGATCGACACCCAGACTCGGAACACAGTGAGGAATCACCGGAGGAAGGTTCCGAGAGTGACAGCTAACAGGGGCTGTCACTGACCGCTGCCGAACAGCAGGCCCTGGATGCCAACAACCCAACACATCCCGCTAGGCGGCACACTAGCAGGGGAAGGTGGAACGATAAACGATTCACTCGAGGGACGAGGAATCGCTGCCGAAGCGACCGGCCGGCTCAACCGACTAGGAGCAAACCTAGCCAGAAGAGACGGAGCAGACAGCAAACCCGCACAGCCCCGCCACGAGGCTGGGGGAGGCTGAGAACACACAGACACACCAGCAGATACAGTCTCGGTCCCCCGAGACTGTAGACCATCCCCAGAGGAGATGGAAGAGCCACCATCAGACAGAATAGGATCTGGAGTAGCAACTTCCTCAACAACGGTCGACGGTGTAGGAGGCAGATCGGAGAGGGTCACCGAGTTGACCTTGGAAAAGCTCTCAACGAAAACAGATGCCTCAATAGTGACATCAGAAGACAAAGAGACCACGGTCTCCTCGTCAGGTATCACTGAACACCGCCAACAGTTGCAGAGGAACTCGCCACAGAAGGCAGAACTGAATCCTGTGTGACAGAGTCACCACATGCACCAGCAGAAATGTCTGCTACGTCACGGCTACCCTTACCCCGAGAACGAGGGGTTCTAGCTCTGGAAAGAACCACCTTGTTCACAGAAGCCCAGAATTTAGAGGACCAAACCCCACAAATACCACAAGATTGGGCCATGAGTGCAATTGTTGCAAGTGACACATGTGGCATGAGAGTCGTCCACATGTTTCACTTGCAAACAAGAGGTACAAGGAATAGTCTTAGGCATTATATCAAAATAATAATCAAGCTTCCCGTCGACGGAAAACAACACTAAGGTAGTGTTCACACGTGGGGGAAAGACAAGACAAAGTGTGAAGAGACAAGCAATAAAAATACAAATTAACATTAAATAATAATAATTTGGTAGCTTGATAAAAGGATACAATCCACTAGCACACTAAATATGGAGAATAAGTTGTTCACGAAGAATAAACAGCATAATTTAGCACGAGTCACAAAAATTTCCGACCATGTACAATGGCGGAAAATAAAGGAATTGACATCACGGTTGTTGCGCATGCGCTCGGTAAACGCAAGAGGTGCGCAGAGAGAGTACCTGTAATTTCGAGCGCTGGTCTCGCTCGACCCTTTTTTCGATCTTTTTCGTGCTTTTGCACTCTAGTACTTTTCCAACTCGTTTGGAAAAGATTCTAAAAGCTTGAGTTAGTTCCGAAGTAGGGCTTGCACTTATGTTACAGCCAATTGTAAACAATTGTGAGTAGGTTGAAAAGAAACATATATGTAATTTAATTGCCCTTTGATATATTTTATTCAATTTCATCTTGAAACTTAATTTAAATGGAGGTGGAAATTAAATATAGTATGAGTGTAAGTCATCTATTTTCGCATTGATCAAAGATGTTGTGCTGTCAACATGTTTCATCTGACGTTATATTTTTATTTTGATACACACAGTGACTTCACTCTTGAGATCAATGGGTATATCAACCTGATGGTACTGTAAAATTAACTCTATTCTATGCATTCTTGAATCTACTACTCCTTTTGGTTGTGACATCTGACATTGGCACGCAGAATTGGCCGATTGTGCACTCAACTAATCAGCAGGCAGATGACGGTTGAAATCCTTATCAGTTAATCACTATTTGTAAATTATGTGGCCGGCTGTGACCGATTTATTACATAAAAGGTTAAAAGGCATAACTGTTGTTTCTGGATAATGATGAAAAGCAAACTTAAGCAGCTGGAAAGTGAAGGATATTAAGTGTTCACAACACAATGAAGAGAGTGATGATAAATTTATCTAACAAGAGTCAAAACTATAGTTATTATATATGGATAAAGGTAAACACTGAACATCATCCAGAACTTAACAATCTTTATCACCATGTCAACCGTCAATAAACTCAACTGAAAAGTGATGAAGTCAAAGTGAAATAATGATAAATTTAACAAAGAGAAATCAAAATTATTTTCCAAAGGTGCATGAGCATTTTCTCTCAAAGATATGATGTCACCAGCAAGGATAGTCTTGGTTTAGTAAGTTTGTGTTCATGAATAATAGTTTTGTTACAAGTTATTGGAGATTGCAACCAGGCACTCTCCAATACAGTACGGTCACCGTGGACTGATCATGGGTGAGCTATATTACCTTGGACGCAATAATATTAGATTCCAAACATTAATTATTGGAATAATCATCAAAAATTGAATTAAAATTTTGCTGATGATGATTTTTATTACCTGGTAAATGCATGTGTGAGCATCACTGCCAATGCATGGATTACGACCAGTTCACGGTGGTTGTATTAAAAACCACTAAAGTGACATTCATAAATTGTCAGAAGAGTCATGACAGTGGCTTCTCACACTCAATCTGAGTTAACTAACAAGAACAGGCAGTATTTTACCTTGAGAACACTTAGACAGATGCGGGCTGTAGCCTTCACCTATCAGCTTTTCTATATGTTGTGTAATCATGTTGTGGTGACCATCATGCAGGAGTGCCTCCAGTGCTTCAATTATCATCCCTCTTGCCTGTCAGAAAGATATGTGAACTCACTAATATAGTCAACAAACAGAGGTACAGTACCATCCATAACAAAGTACACTATGAGGCAACATTTTTCCCTTAATAATGCTAAGTTATTGCCATATTACTGCCAGATTGGTATTGCATTTTTGAAATAATAAGACAATAATCAGGTGTTATAAAGATAATAATCTTACATTTTATATGCTCTTACCTCCTTGTCAGAAAAAAACAAATTACAAGAAAATTCTCTCCCATGCAGTACTTCCAAGTATTAAAAAATATCCCCATGTTTTATAGCCCTATCAACACTCCTTAATTTCATATTTTGCAAGCATATATAAAAGTTCTTGTTTCTTTATACTGCCATTCTGTGGTAACATTATGGTAAAAATTATGGCATTGTATAAGGCATCAGCTGCCCCCTCCATCTTTACACTTTATTATGAAAAGCTGTACTACAGTAAAGTATAGAATAAATACACAATGTTTTTAAAATTAGTTTTTTAATCCCTTGAGTGGGCTTGTAGTATCATGATCACAAAAGCAGACAGCGGACTACATCGCTGTTTTTGAAACAAAAATCAAAATTTTTATCCACACCAGTGAAAGTGTGAAGTGTCTTCTTCTAGTCATCTTATGCAAAGGATTTACTTCTTCACCCTTTTACCAAAATAATGGCCAGCACTATTCACAAATATTGCCAATCAAATTTAATTATTTTTTTAGTTTTTGTCACAAAAACTCAACTTTTGACAACTCACTGGAATGAGCTCATTCCAATAAGAGGTTATAAGGCAAATCAAAACAGCTTTCGATGGATGCTTGATGATCTGAAAGCCTGTTATTTCAGTAAGTGTCTAAAATCAAACACAATGGAGGACTTAAGGGAGGTGTCACTACATTGACTGACTTTTTGTAATTCCATAATTACATTCTTTGGTGTCATCTTCTTGTCTTGCTAAGCAAGTGAGTGACACCTTTTTCATATACAAATTCCTTCGTAAGGTTATTTAAAAAAAATTCTTGTTTCTAAGACAATTTTTTCACAATTTTTGATGAGTGGTGGAGGCCTTTATTTTTTAACAATAGGCTTTTGACAGTGTAGATTTTGATTGGTTGGAAGGAAATTGAACAGGTAGGAAAAAAAAATTGCAACAATTTTAATAACATGGTGGTGAAAGGGAGGGGGAGGGGGGGGGGGAGGATTTTAATGATGAGGGTGGAGCCTGAAAACAAGATTGCTTTTTAGAGCCTAAACAAAAAATACTACACATGGACTATGGAAAGATTTCTTTTAGGTATGAGCTTATATGAATCATAATGATAAATTGGATATTGCTTAATAGATTAACACTGATAACTGCATATTAATTTTAAACATCAAATCATTTCACACACTTTCAGTACAAATTGCTAAAGTTTTAAAGAGAAAATCATTGTTCAATTGAATAAAAAAGTTTAAAGTCCATTGACAAATGATATTTAAAAGCCTCAAATGCCCCAACTCCAAGCTTGTACAAATTAGAAAACAAAGGCAGCCTGGAAATGGGTTAAATTAATTTTCAGGCAACCCATTTTGCATTTTTTAGCAACTCACCCTGCATTATTAGCTGTACAAAAATTTGTAGTGTGTCAGAATTTTTTGTACCCTCAGCCGTACATAAAATTCTGACAAGGTTCATAGGCAGTGTATCCTGACAAAGACCTGTATAATGAATCTTTCATACTAGAAAGCTTAGTAATAAATTCTGGATGCAATGATTTTATAATCTCCTTCCTAGCATCCAAGCTATAAATATAATGTAGGTCTATTTATCACGGCAATCTGTTGAAAAACATACCAAGATGGTGTCTGGCTTTTTGTCGCTCAAGTATTCATGTAACCTTTCAGCTGCCAGGTTATAATTATTTTTTGTGAAAGCTAGCCATAATTTCAGGCTGTATGGTTCACAAATCATTGTATATTGACATGATTTTATGCATTTAAAACTGCATGTAACTTTAGTTTTGGATGTAATCATCTTCTTGGTCGATTTTCTTGAATCTGCCTCCCAATTTCATTTGATTTGTTATCAAATTGCAGACTGTATAAAAATGCTGCATGATTTCATGTACCCAGACAAATACCCAAACACAGCTCTATTGATTATTACTCTTTTAGAATTATACAAGCATCCTGATTGGTCAGTAGCCAACACATCCAGTATGGTACATTTAACTCCAAAGGAGTGTACAAAGTTCAACAAGGTTATGAGAATAACACATGATAGCTAAAAGGAGTATACAGACATTCTATGGTACACTTCGCCGATTTCCCTTTCACCCATCGCCTCAAAAATTTTGTCAGTAATTATAAACATTCAGACTCTCAAACAAAATGAGAACAATATTGTTTCATTCTGAAAACTTGAAATAAAAAATGTCTACATCCGCTCAATGTCTGATTTTACTGTTGAAAAGAGGGATTCTGTTGTGGTGTTTCTACACTACAGATCCATTGTGGTTTCGGGAAATATGAACCTATCTCGTTATATGAATTGCCTCTTCAGTGAAACTTATAATAGCACTTGTACAAGATTGAATATAGTGTCCCTGATTCTCCAAGACACAATGCACCACTGTATTGAATAAAACATTTATAGAGACAACTTGTGTCCCACAATAATAACGACGCATCATTTCCCAATGTCCTTGAATTGAAGTCTTCCATATGTTTGAGTTCAATTGAAGGGAAATAACCCCAAATTTTTCTTTTTCAATACTAAAGAAAGATATGTTTTTTCAGTCTCTTAATTATTACTTTTATCAAGGTTTTCGTTATTGGAATACTGTTTGTGTATTATATAATAAAACAAAACTCAACACACTGAAGGGGCAGGGTTATAAATTTGTCACATGGTGTTTCAGCAGGGTATACAGAACTGTACTACCCTTCTGAGATTCATATTTCCTTTGGCTTTCAGCCTCAGGAAATTCAGATCTCAGAAGGTTAGTACAGTCCTGTACAACCTGCTGAAACACTGCATAACTAATAGTACCCCGGTAAGGTGGCCAATGATAACTCAACATTTGTTTCTTTCTTTACAGTATGACAAAATAGAATAAAAACATGTACTGTCAATTTATCACCATAACATAATAATATAAGTTGACTAATATTGCTGACTCTTCTTTATTGAGTATTTTTCATTGACAAGCTGAAATGTCAATTAACAGGCATCTGCTAACTAAACAAAGGAACACATCTGAACACTTAAAGTCCTTTTCTAGCTATTTATTGGAGGCAGTACGCATTTGCAGCAGAATATATAAGTAGCCATATATGATTGTTTACCTTTGACACTTCAAACAAGAAATCTAGCATGTTAAACTTTACAAGTAAATTCAATGCCATCATTTCATCATATGAAAAGTTGAAGAGCAGAAAGTCTCTGAAAATAAAAAAAAAGGAAAAGATTGATCAGTTTTAATGCTTGGCTGGGTTCTGGGAGATTTTCTTGCTCCGGACAAAAATACTCTTTATCCAGTAAGGGTGTGTTTACAGTTCTTGGCAACAAAATACACGCAGGTAAACAGTAATCCTTTTAACAGTATTTATGTTTTCTTGATGCCACATTCTATTAACTGGTTGAGTGCTAGAAGCCACCATGATGGCTCTATTATAAAGTGATGAAGTCCATTTATAGTTACGCATTTATTTTCGTGAAACTAAACATATTTTATTGATGAACTGCTATCTCTAAACAGAAAAGTCTTTTTCCTAAGAGAAGTGTGAAAACCCAAACCCACTTCCAACTCGTCTTCTTTTTCAGAATCACTATTATTATCATCAACTCCCTCTTCGCTGCCATCACCAGTCTCCTCTGCTTGAAGCAGAGAAGACTGGTGATGGAAGTGAACAGGAAGTTGATGTTGAAGGAGACAGTGATACTAGTGATTCTGAAAATAAAGATGAGTTTGAAATTTCAAGTGGATAAAGATCTCACTGTTGAAGAGGGGGAATCCACCGGAACTGGTTGCAAGATAGTTATTCAGTGAAAAAGGTTTGTCAGGAATAAGGATTGTAAAAAAATTCAGGCATGGAAGTGTTGATGAATCTTACAATGTTACACTGGGGCAGTTTTTCAATTCCGAAAATTTTAGTTCAAAGCACAGTGCCCCACTTGATTCCCGATTTTGTGTAATATATTTCTCAGGAATTGTGACCAGCTTTGGGAACCAGAAACCCAGGAGGGAATTCGTGGAATAAAACCCTACTTTACACTGTATGCATTAGCTTGTTTGCTCTGCAGTAGAAAAAAAAAGTTTATATAAATAAAGGATAACTATGGTTTTGGGTTGAATACAAGAATTATTTCCTTATTTCTTTCCAGTCATGAATGAGTTGATTCAGGTAATCAAACAAAAAACATAGGTATTCTTTTTATTATATGCTCATCAATTTTGCTTGGTAAGGCCACACAAAGTAGATCTTCTGTTTCTCAGACCACTATTTGTAAAATTGCATGCGGTTGAGCGTTTTTTTATTTTATTTTTTATTTCTGTAATTATTTCTTTGCCATCAAAAGTTCATGTTACTGGTTTATCTTTTAGGCCTCATAATCTACGGAATAGCATGGGTGGTGGTGTATTTCCTCCCTTGAGAGAAAGAAGGCTTTGCAATGCTAAAGCATTGCAAAGCCTTCTTGCACTCAAGGTACAAATTTATCATTTTTTTTAACTTGGGTAAAATATCAGACATACACCATTTAATTTTGGTTTTTTAAGTTTACATTGGTTATAAAAAGAGAGCATGCGGAAGCCAAAAGGACCATGCGGGAGGGCCTGAGAAACAGATTTTTAATTTTTTAGGCCTAATGCTATTTTTGTAGAAACAGTCATTGTTTACAATGAAATTTCAGAGAAACCTTGTTCAGAACAATGACCAATTGATTGGAAACATATGAATTATGTGGCTAGCATATAATAAAATTGTCTTATTACCCCATTTATTGGAGAGTGCCAACAGGAACTCTCCAATAAAAGGTAATAAAACAATTATTTATGAAGACCATCTTGCTAAACTAAAGCTCCCCTTGCTGGTAGGAATATATCTTTGAAATAAAATACTCCTGTCACAAATCACATTTGAAAAATAATGAAGTACTCGACCAGTTAAGTTTTCCAACAAATCCACCACCTTCTAATAAGATTTCTTGCAAATCAAGTCAGCAGCTATCAACTGATTTATGAGAAATTAATAAATACAGTGGAGCAGACTTAAATGGATATCTCTTAATTGAATAATGTTGTTAATTGATTTCTAAACACCAAACCATTTATCATACCTTCAGTACAAATATAACCTGCTAAATGCATATAGGTTGTGGTAGGTTGTGTAAAAAACAAATTGAAGAAGAGGCCTCAAGGAGCATAATTCTTCAGCTGAAAAGTTGTTTAAATGTAGAATTTAAGATCATATCTAGCATCTATGGATATTTAACACTGCAGAGCACAAGCATGAATCCAGACACTTAATCTAAACAAACTTGAATTTTCCCCCTTCCCTTAAAGATACTGAATACAACATATCATAAGATTCTGACAGATGAATACAAATAAGAAGTTTTTTACAGAATACTCCTCCTACTGCACTAAGATAAAACTCAGATTCACTAAGAAGCCCAATTATGGACACAATGATTTGATTTGAAAAAATATGAATTCCCCCCATCAAACCCCCTCCCCCTCCACCCACCTAAGGATGCTTTACACCAAATATTGATCGAATCTGACAGGTGGTCGTGAAGAAGTTGATGTTTAAAGAATATTCCCATAAGGAGCTCCAAATATGAACCCAGGGACTTGACTTGAACAAACTTAAATCTGCCACCCATAAGTATTTTGTATACCAAGTATCAGAAAATTCTGAATGGTGAATTTGAAGAAGATTTTTAAAAGAATATTCCTCATATTGCATTAAGTTAAGGTTTGGGCTTCCCTAGGAAGCCAAAATATTACTCCAGGGACTTGTTTTGATCTAATATGAATTTGAGCCACCAAGGATGCTGTATACCAAATATCAAAAGAACATAACTTGTGGATCTTAAGAAGAAAATTTTTAAGAATATTCCTTATATTACACTAAGTTAAAATTTGAGTTTCCATAGGGATTCCACATAAGAAACCAGTGTGGCAATATGAACAAACTTGATTGTGAAATGCCCACCTACTCCCCCCAGGATGAATGTCAAGTATCAAAAGATTCTAGCGTGTGGAACTCAATAAGTTAAAATTCAGGTTCACATAAGAAGCCCAAATATGGATAGAGGGACATGGCTTGAACAAACCTGAATCGTGCATCCATAAGGATACCTATACCAAATTATAGATAATTTTGACCGGTGGATCTGAAGAAGATTTTTAAAGAATATTCCACATTTTGCACAAAGTTAAAATCTGGGCTCACCAAAGAAGCCCAAACAAGGACATAGGGATTTATTTGAACAAACTTGAATCTGGCCCTCATAACGATGTTGTATACCAAATATCAAAAGATTCTGACTGGTGGATCTGAAGAAGATACTGAAAGAATATTCCTCTATAGGAAGCTCAAATATTAACCCAAGGTCTTGATTTGAACAAACTTGAATCTGACCCCTAAAAAGATGCTGTATATCAAAAATGACAAAATTCTGCCCAGTGGTTCTGAAGAAGATTTTTAACGAATATTCCTCAAATTGTACTAAGTTAACATTTGGGCTCCAATAGGAAACTCAAATATTAATCCAGGATCTTGATTTGAACAAACTTGAATCTGACCCCTAAAAGGATGTTGTGTATCAAATATGAAAAGATTCTGAGGGGTGGTTCTGAAGATTTTTAAAGAATATTTCTAATATTGCACTGGGTTAAAATTTAGGCTCACATAACAAGCCCAAATAGGAACACAGTTGCTTGGTGTGAACAAACTTGAATCTATTCCCCAAAGGGATGCTACATACCAAGTATCAGTTGATTCTGATGGGTAGATCTGAAGAAGATTTTTTAGAGAATATTCCTCATATTGCAAGAAGTTGAAATTCGAGCTCCAAATATTAACCCAGAGTCTTGAACAAATTTGTATGTGTATTAACAGTTATGCCCCTTGTGGGGGCACTGTGGGCATGGCTATTTCATTTGAACAAACTTGAATCGACATAGGACGAGGAACATGCATATCAAATTTGGTTCAATTCGGTCCAGTAGTTTATGAGAAGTCGATAGTGTACAGTTCACAATGGATGGATGGACAGAAGATGAAAGACGAAAAGTGATCACTAAAGCTCCCATTGAGTTTCACTCAGGTGAGCTAATAAAAATTTCTTATAATCTGTTGCAAATTTACTCCAACAGCCACTGAATTTCCCTTATTTATAGACATGTTTGGCCTCAGCGCATTCAATGCAGGCATTAAATCTATTTTATCTTGTTTGACAGAGCTCAGTGACCTTCATATCTTGTGACAGAGCTCATTGAGCTTCATCATACGATATTTATTTATTTATTTATTGATGTTTAAGGTCACATACTTCGGCACAATGGCTAATCATGACCACAACATGGAGATAAAGTCAAGGTCAGTCAATCAATTATATCCCTGTTACCTATTTTAGAGGACTCGCACCCCAAGCATCAGTGACTGGGTCCTATTTTAACAGTGAAACAGAGCTTGTTTACCACAGTAAACAAGCACTGCTTCACTTCCTGGGGTTCCTATGGGGGATCACACAAGATATAATGGAATAAAAGTTCAGTTTATCATTAGAAGATAGGAAGATTCCAACTAACTGTATCGTCTCATTAACACTTCACCCATCACAGATGATATCAAAATTTATTATTTTAATTAGTGTTTTTTTTAATTTTTCGAAAAATTACAACAAAACCATATCATGTGACTACACGTTGGAATGAGCTTAACAAGCTTGCTCCAATGCCTGGTCACATAAAATGGTTTTGTTGCAATTTTTTTTTTAAATTTAATTTGTCCATCTTGGCAGATATGGATTCGTTAGGTCAAGGCTTAATTAAATATTTTTCCCTGGCAAAGTCACACATCATCACCAGACCTGTTAATCTTTTACCCAATGCACAGGATATCAAAATTTATTATTTAAATTATAGGGTTTTTTTAATTGAAATTGAGGATATTTAACTGGTAGAGTGTTAAATTATTTTCAGTCATCAAAATTTGTTCACAAGTATTTTCCTTGTTGCAATTTATGGGAGAGTGCCTCAGGCACTCTCCCATAAACTGTAACAAGGAAAATCCATACAGACCAAATGATTTAGATTGAAAGATAATATGAAGAACACCCACAAAGTCTGAAGCCTCTGAGTTAGAGTACCGGCATTTTAGAGTAAAGCCCAAATATGGGCTTCCAGCACTCAACCAGTTAAAGAATTAAATTCAGTTCAAATTCCCTTGGGGGATAAGCCTTTCCACTAATGGTGACTTTCATATGTAGAACAGCTTAACCCTTTACCCAATCCATGCAATATAATAATTTATTACTTCAAACACCGTTTTTGTAAATTATTCAAGAAATTTCAACAAAACCATATCATGTGACCTGTCATTGGAACAAGCCTAACAAGCACATTGTAATGAGGGGTCACATGATATGGTTCTTGCTTAATTTGTAAATTTCGTGGGAAAATCTGATCGATTTGTTTGGTAAAGGGTTAACTCAACCGATTTCACTGGGTGACTACAAGTTTGAAGCCTAATCTCCTGACCTCATGGTAAAATCCTATTTTCTCTTGATTTGACACTGTTCAAAATAGTCATTCATTCCCCCATCTCAGTGTTATGATATGCTAAAGATAAGATTGTGTAAAATGTGATCCCTGATGTCAGCTTCTTCTTTTTGAAGGCAATTCTTGTAGCGTATTTTTAAACTGGGAAAACTTCCAAGCCAATCAAAATATATGAAATTGGGATGCACAATAGTTGTTATAAGTGATATGTTACTGATTATTTAATTATTTATTTAATGGTGTTTAAGGTCACACATTTCTGCACAATGGCTAATCATGGCCACAACAGTTTATGGGTGGAGGAAGCTGGAGTGCCCGGAGAGAACCACAGAGAAACTGACAGCTCCCCAACATACTAACTCCACACAAACAGGGTTAGCACTGGTTGAAGACAGCTGCACCATCGAGGTGCAGTACACCTTAGTACACAACGCCATCAATCCCCCATGTATTCAATGGGGGTGAAGTATGTCATAGATTCACCACTATGTGATATTAACAGTAGTATTTGATGACAAATCACAGATTATAAGTTATGTGCAGTTGAAATGTGCTTTCAGAAACCACAAACATTTCATTCTGTTGTATTTTTATTTTATTGTGCAAAAATTGTGTCTGTAGATGATGTACAAATTCAAATGAATTGGGGTAATGTGGAATAAATTAGGAAAACAACTCTAGGATAGGTTGTGAAAGGAATTGTAGTTTTGGTGAAATAAATCATTGAAAGTTGGTATTTAAATAAACAGATTACAGCTCATGCACTTGGACATTTTGGTCTAAAGATGTTTTGTCTTGTGATAATAATTTTTATGTTTCTTTGTATCTTGTTTGAACGAGTTTGTTTGAAAGAGCTTCTTGATATCAAACAGTGTTTTTGTCTCCACTTGCTTTTCAACTGACATTTTCATATCCATAGATAAACATAAAATTTCCTGTCTTGTTTTGTTAGACTTAGTGCAGCCTTTGATACCACAGACCATAAAGTTTTAATTCAAAGATTACCAAAAGTTTTAATTCAAAGATTGGAACAAAGAACAGGTCTTACAGGCCACATGCTTGGCTGGTTTGCATCCCATGTCTCGGTTCACAAACAAATCACACTCACTGACAGCAAATCATCAGAACAAGTGATACTTCGATTTGGCATCTCACAAGAATCAGTGAACTAAGGTCCTTTTACTCTCCACTATTTATGTTCTCCCTGCTGGTGAAATTATCTGGAGTCATGGCCTTGATTTTCAGTTTTACTCATGACACGTAGCTGTATATTAGTTTTACACATAACATAGAATATGATGCATGCGATAAAACTGAATGCTTCTTTTCGGACATCAAGGCATGGATGACAAAAAATGATGAAGATATCCATAGAAACACATGCGCCACCAAACGAAAACTTTTAATTTTTTTTTCTTGGATACAAAACAATTCGAAATAACCAGCCTGTCGGGGAGGCCTAGAATGATAAACATAAGCTGAGTACAAGCGGAACTTATTCTATTTTAATATTTCATGCTCAGATTGGACTAGTGAGTAGTTATTGTTTGTTTATCAACTGGGTAGGTTGGGGTGTGGGGCATGGGGAAAAATAGCCTCCTATCAGGGAAGCATTGGAATATCAAAACTAGAGATGGTCTGTCGCCCAGTCTACCCCCACCATGGCATACCGCATAGTGTGGGTGACTAAAAAGGGGCATTCAATTTTTCTAAGTAAAAAGAAATCCAATATGGCTGCCAGTCAGCCATCTTGAAACCGAGTGGGAAACAAATTATGTCAAGCACTTCCCCTCATCATGTTGATCATTTTTGTGAAGTTTCATGAAAATGCGGCTAAAACTGTGGAGGTACTTCGCTCCACAAGTTTAAATAAAAAATAATCCAATATGGCCAACAGATGGGGGAGGGGGGGGGGGGGGGGGGGGGGGTCTTTACTGTCAGTGAGGTCTGCCCCATGGCTGAACTGCTTCTTTTTCTGTGTGACTATTGGGGGAGTACCTAGATGCCCCCAACACACACACCTCCATCAGGTAGCTCAAGCCATCTTGTCTAGGCAATCCTAGTGTCATGTTGGCTGAGGTAAGTGGTTGGGTGTAATTTATTTTCACACTATTCTTCAACTTTTGCAGCAGCAGATTGGATAGGACTTTCTTCTCCAACAAGACAGCAGAATGCTTATTTTTTCAACAATAGAGAACTTTAGGTTCCTATCAGATGCTGAGACATGTAATTGTGATGGAACACACGATAAATGTGCTAATTGTTTTATCAGTTGTATACAATCCATACAGTTGAGCAAAATAAGATGGCACCTCTAGTCTACAGGCGTAGATGCCGAGACATATTGTGATGGAACAGGAGTGCAGTGGCTCAGTGGCTATGACATTGAACCACAGTTCAATCCCCGTCAGGGTAAGGCACCTTATCCCGAATGCCCGCGTGGGGGCACGGTGGTGCTGGGTATTAAGGCATGCTGTACATGGATGGTGCTCTTGTCTTCAAACCTGCTATCCCTGCTAGTACCAAGTTAGTACATTGGAGAGTGTGACAGTTGCTTGTCATTGCTTAGTAGTTCTCTCCGGCTTCCTCCACCATAAAACTGTCTGACACAAGGTGACCCTGGCTATCAAAAGTGTTGTTAAAATGCAATAAATAAATTAAAACCAGAGGCTCAAGTAAGCCTAAAATGCTCACCTGGTATGGCTCAAGTTGTCAAAAGAGGTGAGTGCATCAGTAAGTGACCGACATACAGAGTCCAAATATTAACCCAGGGACTCGATTTGAACAAACTTGAATCTGACACCCCTAGAGATTTCACACACCAAATATGAAAAGATTCTAACTGATGGATCCGAAGAAGATTTTTCAAGAAATTTTCTCACACTGCACCAAGTTAAACTATGGGCCCCAATAAAGAGCCCAAATATTAACCCAAGAGTCCAATTGGAACAAATTTGAATCTGACCCCCCAAGAGATGTTGTATATCAAATATGAAAATATTCTGATTGGTGGATGTCAAAAAGAAGATTTTTAAAGAAATCCCCTCATAGGGTACTATGTTACAATTTGGGCTCCCATAGGGAGCCTAAATATTAACCCAGGGACTTGATTCGAACAAACTTGATTCTAACCCCCATAGAGATGCTGTATACCAAATACCAAAGAATCTGACTGGTGGATCTGAAGAAGATTTTTAAAGATTAATCCCCATATTGCACTAAGTTAAAATTCGGACTCCCACGGGGAGCCCAAATATTGACCCAGGGACTCGATTTGAAAAAACATGAATCCGACCACCCTAGAGATGTTGTATACCAAATATGAAAGAATTCTGACTGGTGGATCTGAAGAAGAAGATTTTGAAAGACATTTTCTCATATTGCACTAAGTTAAACTTTGGCCTCAAATAAAGAGCCCAAATATCAACCCAAGGTCTCCATTTGAACAAACTTGAATCTGACCCCCTCCCCTCCCCCAGAGATGTTGTATACTAAATATCAAAAGAATCGGACTGTTGGATCTGAAGAAGATTTTTAAAGCTTATTCCCCATATTGCCCAAAGTTAATTATTCAGGCTCCTGTATTGAGACCAAATATTAACAGAGGGGTTTAATTTGAACACACTTGTAACTGACCCCCTATGGATGCTGAATACCAATTGTCAAAAGATTTTGATCAGTGGGTCTGAAGGAAATTATTTTTCAATTTTTGCAAATATGCTGACCCAGCATTTTTTCGATCCCCCTGTACAGAATAGCCTGACACAACCGATGGGAATTTTTTTATGATTCCATTCTACTGGTCCTAAGGATGCTTCATACCAAATAACAATTCTCTGTTCCATGTGGTTTGGGAAATATGGGCGTTTTCATTTTTTTCTATTTTTAGCCCCTGGGGTTCCCACGGGGCTGTAAAAAAAATTTTTTGGGCATCAATCAATTACTTAGGACTCACTTATACTACATGCCAAATTTAGTTCACATTGGCCCACCGGTTCTTGAAATACAAATTTTGGGCAGAGCCAAAATGGATATGCTCCCACAGAGAGCCCAAATATTGACCAACCAACTTCCTTTGAAAAAACTTTAATCTTCAACACCAAGGGATGTTCCATACCAAATATCAAGGCATTCTCTCTGGTGGTTCATGAGAAGCTTTTTAAAGATTTTTAGGCTTTTGGGGCATTAACCAGAGCCCAAAGATGGAAGCTGCTTCATTTGAACAAAATAACGACGGATGCCAGATGCCAAGTGATGGCAATAGCTCACACTGACTTGCAGTCAGGTGAGCTAAAAATAACCAAAGGCTCAAGTGAGCCTAAAAGCTCACCTGGCTCAAGTTGTCAAAAGAGATGAGTGTATCAGTAAGTGATCAGACGCAAGAACAATTTTTTTATTTGCAATGACACAACCAAAGGGCAACTTTTTTGGCCATTCATTTCTGCTGGTCCTAGGAATGCTTTCTAGCAAGCTCTGTTTTGTGAATTTTTGTTTTGTTTTCTCTACCTCACCCCCCCCCCTCCCCCCACCCCCAAAAAAGAAATTCTGGCATAAATGAAATACTTATGACCCATTTATAGACTACATGACAAATATGGTTCACATCTGCCCACTGAATCTGAAAATAGAAATATCGAGTGTAGACAAAAATTTGGGAGCACACATTTTGACTTACGGAGTTTCTTTGAAAAAAAAGTGAATCTGCATCACTAAATTTAGGTAAGTTCCAAACAAGAAATCTAAGCATTATTGCAAGAGGCTTGTAAAAGAGGATTTTAAAAGCATATTAGGCTTATGGAGCATTAACCCACCCTAAGGGACCTAGTAATTTGGAGGGAAAAATCTAAAGAGTCAATTCCAGCAGCCTGAAGATTGCAGCAGCTTCATTTAAACAAAGGAGAAAAAGGGTTACTCCAAAGGTCTGTGCCAAGAAAGGAATGACTTTTGCACAGTGACTTTAAAGAATAAGAAGGATTTCAAACTAGAGAAACAGAAGTTTACTGCCACCAGTAAATTCAAGTCTGTGTGAAAATGGTTAAAGCATCAAAAATAAAACAAAACAGAAAGAGAATTTATGGAGGCATATTTTTTTTTGGGGGGGGGATTTTTTTTAAAGAAATCAGAAATAGGTTTTCATTTACAGTGTTACATGAAATAAAATCTTTGGAACCCACATTGAAGCCTCGAGAGGGTTAAATATATTCATACAGGAATTAGAGACATTTTTCCAAGAAACCAGAAAAAACATATGTACAGAGCATTGAAAAGGTTTGATCAAGGCATTAATAAAATCTTTGACAGCCATACTGAAGTCTTGAGAGGGTTAAATTAAAGACATCCATACAGGAATCAGATAAATGTTTCCAAGAAACCAGAAAAAAACATATATGTGCACAGAATTAAAAAGGTTCAACAAAAAATAAAATCTTTGGAAGACACACCGAAGTCATGAGAGGGTTAAATTAAAGATATTCATATAGGAATCAGATCATTTCAAGTTTTTTCCAAGGAACCAGAAAAAACATAAATCTTCACAGCATTGAAAGTGTTTGATCATGGCATCAATAAAATTTATGGAACCCACATTGTAGTCTTGGGAGGGTTAAATTAAAGATATGCATACTGAAATCAGATAAATGTTTCCAAGAAACCAGAAAAAACATATATGTGCAAAGTAGTGAAAGGGTTCATCATGAAATAAAATCTTTGGAAAAACACACTGAAGACATGAGAGGGTTAAATTAAAGATATTCATACAGGAATCAGATAAAAATTATTTACAAGGATAGAAAAAAACATATACAGCATTGAAAGGGTTTGTTCATGGCATCAATAAAATCTTTGTGAAGCCACATTGCAGTCTTGAGAGGGTTAAATTAAAGACATGCATACAGGAATCATATAAATGTTTCCAGAATTGAAAGAGTTCCACATGAAATAAAATCTCTGGAAAACACACTGAAGTCAGAAATTTTCTAAACAATTTCCAAATTAAAATGACAGATTACAATGTGCCTGGCAGCAATTTGTTATTTTAAGAACAATATGTTATTCTAGCTGTCAATCAAGGTTCTCAGTGAATGAAATTTTTTATCCAGGATAAACTACTTCAAAAATTTCGACTCATCATTTTTTCAATATCCTCTACAGGGCACCCTGATTGAAACAGTCGCAATTCTTTTTAGCCAATCCCTTCTAATGGTCCTAAGGATGCTTCATACCAAATAACAATTCTCTGTTCCTTGTGGTTTGGGATATATGGGCTTTTGAATTTTTTTTCTGTTTTTAGCCCCTGGGGTGGCCACAGGGCTGTGAAATTTTTTTTTGTTTTTTTTTTGGTGGGGGGGGGGGGGATCAATTATTTACTTAGGACCCACTTATACTACATGCCAAATTTGGTTGAAATTGGCCCACAGGATTTTGAAACAAAAATTTTGGACAGAGCCCAAAATGGATATGCCCCACAGAGAGCCCAGATATTGACCTATCAACTTCCTATGAACAAACTTTAATCTTCTACACCAAAGGATGTTCCATACCAAATATCAAGGCATTCCCTCTGGTGGTTCATGAGAAGAAGATTCTTAAAGGTTTTTAAGCTTTTGGGGCATGAAACAGAGCCTGAATATGGCAGCTGCTTCATTTAAACAAAATAGAAAGGGCATACTCATAGACGGTCTGTACAATATATGTTTGAATTTGGCCTAGTGATTGTGAAGAAGATGTCAAGTTTGCAAAAAGTTAACGGACGACAGCCGACAGATGCCGGACAAAAGTGATGGCAATAGCTCCCATTGACTTGCAGTCTGGAGAGCTAAAAATAAAAAATAAATAAATAAATATGTGATGGAACATTTGATAAATGTCCTGAATGTTTTATCAGTTGTATATAATCCATACAGTTGTGCAAAATAAGATGGTGCCTCTAATGTACAGGCTTCTGGCCAATGAGTCAGTCAACATATTTGAGTTTTTGCAATTCTGTTAAAGTATGTGCAAGAGATCAGAACATTAAACTGCAGCCATCTGTTATGTTCACTGACCTTGAAACTACAGCCCAAAATGCAACACAGATTTTTTACATGTAACCTAAAAGCCAGAATGTTCCACTATTGTAAGGTGGTTTGGAGAAATGCCGAAAAGCATGGACTGTACACGTTATATTCTGAGAATGATGGTGTAAACCTTCTGGTGCAGAGAGCTGCAGCTCTTCCTCTGGTATGTGTCTTTGCTTGAATGTGCTTGATGAATCAGATCAAGGGAATGCAAAAGTGAATACATTCACCAACTATGTTAGACAAGAGTTGTTGGAGAGTGATGGATGGTTTGGAGAGTTATGAAAGATTAATTGTGCTATGAACTGCTTTATCATAATTACGCTGTATTTTGACTACAATATTTAAGTAGAAATATATTTATTTATGTTGTATATTTCCTATATTCTAAATATGTAAGTAGAAAATATAAATAATTATGGCTGAAGTGTTTCTTCCTTTTACACTCTGCCAACCCTCCATCATGCCAAGAAGTAGATATATTCTAATATATATTTGTTTGCTTGTAAAAACACTCCAATACTCTGAATAGGAGTGGAGTGACACAGTGAGATGATCCCGCAAGGAACCAGCAATGAACCACAAAAATATTTAAATTTTTGTATAATTGGTCAGAAATTAATGGAATACTAACATATTAATGAAGTTTTGATATACAAAGTGTTGAAATACCTGACTTAAAGTGCATAGAGATGATTAACTTACGGAGAGCTCAATTATTTTTCAAAGGTGATTTGTAAGATGAGCATTTTTTTTTAAAGATACCATGCTACCTGCAGCGGGAGCCTTAGTTTAGCTAGATATTCTTCATAAATAACTGTTTTATTACCATTTTTTGTAGAGTGCTGCTTATTGGAACTCTCCAATAATTTGTAACAGAACAGTTTCATGTGAAATAAAAATTTTCTTCTGCTGAGCAAACAGTAAGCCAATACATACAGTGTAAAGCCACTAAAGTGTCGTTCCATACTTTTCAGAATAGCCACGATAGTGGCTTCTAAGTTCTAGCACTCAACCAGTTAAAAAGCACAACTTAGAGAGAAAAAGCACATACACGAATAACTGATGAACTGTAAGAGAATTCTTCACCTGAATGAGTCTGTCAGCTTTAAACTGTCTCCCTTTGATTCCTGGATCAGAAAGATGTAGCAAAGAAGAGCAATATCTGCTAGGCTCTGCAGCTCTGTTGGAGCAATATCTACTGCTCTAGAGGTAAATATCTGTTCTACGTATACCATTGCTTCATTTAGTCTTCCATATTTGGCAAAACTGGCCACCCGTTTCAAGTGAGGACACTATACAGAAAAAACAAAATCACATTCAGTACAGAAGTAGTCTACTAATACGACTGGAAGATGACATTTTCACAAACAATTTCATGAATAAAATTTTCATTTTTTGTTGCGAAAACACAGATTTTGACACCTTATTGGAACCAGCTTGGTGATCTCATTCCAATGAAGGGTCATAAACTATTTGGGAGAGAAAAAGACAAGAGGCTCCAGAGGGCCTGGGGGCGCTCATCTGACATGGTAGTCTAAATATCAAACCAGGGACTTGACTTGAATAAGCTGCATATGCCCCTCCCAAGAAAAGCAGACACTAACTAGATGAAGCAGTTGTACCCACACAAAACACAGGATTTTCCTTCTATTTTCAGTTCCTGCACTTTTACGTCCCAAAATTGAGATAAATGCATAAAAAACACATTTTTTTTTTATTTTTGTTCGGAAATTTTCCAAGTCCCACCCGGCCCCCAAACTTTCAGTGTAAAAAAAAAATTTTTTTTGTCTTAAAATTTACCGAAACACATTTAAAAAAAAAAAAAAAAAAAATTCTGGATTTTGGTCCAAAATTTCGAAGTCTCACCCAGCCCCCAAATTTTCTTACCGAAACGCATAAAAAAACCAAAAAATTTCCAGAACGGGACCCCAAATTTTCAGCCTAAATATGAACCCAGGGACTTGGCTTGAACAAACTTGAATCTCCCCCCCCCCCCCCCCCTCTAAGGATGCTGCATATCAAATATCAAAAGATTCTTATTGGTAGATCTGAAGAAGATTTTTAAAGAATATTCCTCATACTGCACTAATTTAAATAGAGAGCTCAAATATGGACCCAGGGAACTGATTTCAATAAACATGTGAAACAATCTTCCAAAGGTGTTATATGTGAAATTTGAAAGCTTTTGGAGCAGTGGTTTGGGAGAAAAGTAGTCTTGAATGTTTTTCCCATTATCCACAGTGTTAAAAAATGCTGACTCAGCACTTTTTCAAAGTCCCAGAAAAGTACCCCATGATAAAACCGATAGCAATTTTTTTTTTACCATTCCATTCTGTTGGTCCTAAGAAAGCTTCACACTAAATAAAAATTTTCCGTGCCGTGCAGTTTTGGAAATGTGAGCGTTTTAAATTTTTTCTATTTTTAGCTCCTGTGGTTCCCATGAGGTGACGGGAAATTTTTTTTTTGCATAAATCAACTACTTATGTCCCAATAAAATATCAGATCAAATTTGGTTCAAATCAGCCTCTCGGTTTGGAAAATAGAAAATTTGGGCATGGCAAAAATTCTTGCCCCTCCCATAACGATGGTAAATATAGCCCCTAGAACTTCTCTTGAACAAATCTGAGTCTACACCCCAAAAGGAAGCTGCACACCTAATATCAAGTCTCTGCTACTGCTGGTTCATGAGAAGAAGATTTTTTAAGATTTAGGCTCACTTTTTGGGCTTGGCCCTACCAAGGGGCAGGTCAACTTGATTTGAACAAATTTAAATTGACATGGGATAGGGAACATGCACACCAGATTTGTTCCAATTTGGTTGAGTAGTTTGTGAGAAGAAGTCAATAATGTAAAGTTAACGCCGGACGCTGGATGGACAGACGACGGACGACAGATGGAAAGTGATTAGTAAAGCTCCCCTTGAGCTTCACTCAGGTGAGCTAATATTTAAAAAAAAATAATAAAATCTGAATGGCTATTTTTGTGATAATGCTGGCCTGATGTGGCCATTTTGTTGGGAAAAGCATTAACCCTTTAACTAAACACAAATATTGAATGACACTTGCAAAAAATATCTCTAGGGAGACGACTTCCAAAAGACAATAGCTTACTGTTGAATCCCTTACATTTAATTTCATGTGAGTTGTTCCTTTTTATCTGTTTGCGTTGTGAATACAATTGACACTTCCATAATAAATATTGTTTAAACTAAAGATATCCCAACTAAAAAGTTGCATTCTTTGCATCATAAACATAGCTTTTGACCCCCCCCCCCCCCCCCCCCCCCCCCCCCCCCCCCCCCCATCGGAGAAAATATCTGGACAGCATTCAGGCATTCTGAGACAAAAAGGGGCATAACTCTGGCAAAAAATTCCTATTGAAACTATAATCGCAAGTGCACAGGTTCCCATGGTAGTGATAATCCATACTAAAGAAATCGACCCATAAACATCTGAGAAAATCTCTGGACAAAATTCAGGCAACCTAAGATGAAAAGCGGCATAACTTTGGGAAAAAGGTCTGATCAAAACTGTAATCGCAATTGCACGTGTTCCCATGATAGTGAACATCCATACCAAGTTTCAACACAATCGACCCATAAACATCTGAGAAAATCTCTGGACAAAATTCTAGGCAATTCAGGCATTCTAAGACAAAAAGGGACATAACTCTGGCAAAAAAGAACGATTAAAACTATAATCACAGGTGGACTCTGTCCAACAAGTTATAAAAGAACAAGAAATATCATGAAAATACCTTCACTTCTGGCTTTCTAAAAGGCACCTCTAAATGTTGAGCTTGAAAAACAAATAAAAAAGCTAAGTTCACAGGAGACAATCTGGATAAAATTCATAATCAAAAAATTTGGAATATGCATATGCCCACTTGTTAGTCATAATGTCTGAGTGGTGATTATGTTTGAGAAATTTGATCAAAATTGGTTCATTAATGACGGAGGTGTTCTACATACAAAAATTCCATCTACAGATCTACAGTAAATCTTCTAAATTGAAGAGGTGATAACCTCGTAAAAATCACCACAGATGGAAAATTTCGAAATACTGACAAATTACAGGGGTTTTTAACCACATAACAGGAGTCAATAACATATATCCAGTCAACATATACAGCCTGTATTCGAGGTATGGTAAATGGTTTTGTGTTTGAGTGTTATATTCAATTAACAGGGTTATTCAATGAAGAGATATACATGTATAATTAAGTGAACTCCACTTTATTACCTTTGACAGCTGAAAGAGTCTTGCAGCCTGGTTATAGTCATTAGCTTTCAAGAGAAATTCTGCAGCCATTTCATACAGCACATTAACATTCAAACCTAATGAAATGCCCAATAGCTCAGCATGAATGCTATCTGTCTGGGAAACTGCAATGTCTATAAA
Source organism: Pictodentalium vernedei (assembly GCA_031216915.1). Taxonomy (NCBI): domain Eukaryota; kingdom Metazoa; phylum Mollusca; class Scaphopoda; order Dentaliida; family Dentaliidae; genus Pictodentalium; species Pictodentalium vernedei. Next base: position 324,188,164 of record CM062296.1, on the reverse strand, counting down.
TAAACACTCTGGTGAAACACTGAAAATATAGAAAATTATTCTTATCTGTCATGCATCAACTAATCCTACAGATATCACACTACATTATAAAGCTCAATGAAAGTGGCAGTTTGGAAGGAGAAAAGCTAAAAAGTAGATTCAAAGAAATGCCATTTAATTTTGCGATCACTACTGCGAGGATTTGCTTTACAAATCAAATGAAAATACCGCAAAACCATGAAACTGGGCCATAAAAATCTGTTATAACATTTTGGGTAAATTCTGTAAATCTAACTTGAAGCCCGTGAGCTTCCCATTCCATGACCACAAAATAACAACTAACCTATTAACTTTCCTTGAAATATCGGTTGTTATTAGTTTAGGAAATTATTACTGAAAAAAATTCACTTTATCATGGCCATGAACATATCTTTCATGGTCATTAATTTATAGACTTCACTCCACATTGGGAAAAGGCCATCAGTTTATATTTCATGCCCATTAAAATGTGAATTGGGATTGAACAATCAGATATTAAACAATAAAACCATGAATGATGGCCACTGAAGCAGGTTGCATAAAATTCAGGGCCATGAACAGACAGTGGGAATTTTAGGTGGATAGCAGAATGTTTGCATAACGCTGTCACTTAATAATAATTTAAGTAGAGAAAAATACATAAGCAGATCAGTAACATAACCTCAAATATTTGTAATTACAAAAGTTAAAAAAGTTGGGACACTACAGAACAGGGCACGTTTATTACTATAAAAACTAAAATGAAAGTGTCAATGACACTGCAGCTCAACTTATCCAAGAAGGGACTGAACTAAATAGAACTAAATAGAAAGACCCAGTAATGCATGTCATTCACTCATGGTTCTACCGAAAAGACATCACACCAAAGCTACAAATGAAATTGGAAAAAAATCGGTTAGGGATGGGGCCTGTTGGTGTACTACCGGTAATGGAATTGTTGACAATTTATATGTCAAATCCAAGATGGCCGGTGGCGGCTATCTTTTTCAACAGAATGCAGAAAAATTCTGATAGGATCACTGATCCATTGCCGAGTTGTGAAAGCACAAAAGTGGGTTTATTCATTATCAACTTATTGTCCTGATAACCAACTGTTTACGATTTACTATGTGAAGGGTCACTGTAACCTTGACCTTTGACCTAGTGATACCAAAATAAATAAGGCTCTTTCTTGCACCAATGCCAACCTATCATGAATGTGGGTGGAACCATTGTCAAATTATCATCTGGAAACCAATTGTTTATGATTTATTATGTTCAAGGTCACTGTGACCTTGACCTTTGACCTAGCAAGTCCAAAATAAATAGGAGTCTTCCACTCACCTAGGCTAACCTACCTATGAAGTTTCATGAATGTGGGTCAAACCATTATCAAGTTATCATCCAGAAACCAATTGTTTATGATTTACTATGTTCAGGGTCACTGTGACCTTGACATTTCATCTAGCGACTCCAAAATTGATGGAGTAGGGTTCTTTTTCTCACCAAGGTCAACCTATAGATGAACTTTAATGAATGTGGGTTGAACCATTGTCAAGTTATCATCCGGAAACCAATTGTTTACGATTTACTATGTTCAAGGTCATGGTGACCTTGACCTTTCACCTAGTGAATACAATATACAAAGGGTTCGTCCTCTCACCACAACCAACCTACCTGTGAAGCTTCATGAACATGGGTCGAACCATTATCAAGTTATCATCCGGAAACCAATTGTTTTGATTTACTATGTTAAGGGTCACTGTGACCTTGACCTTTCACCTAGTGACTCCAAAATAAATAGAGTTTTTCCTATCACAACAGCCAACCTACATATAGAGTTTCATGAATGCGGGTAGAACCATAGTCAAGAAACCAATTATTTACGATTTACTATGTTCAAGGTCCAAGGTCCAAAATAGATAGGGTTCTTCCTCTCACCGATGCCAACCTACCTATGAAGTTTCATGAACATGGGTCGAACCATTATCAAGTTATCATCCGGAAACCAATGGTTTACGAATGACCGCCCACCCACCCAACCAACCAACTGCCCACCATAGATCAAATTATAAGTCGAGTTTGACTTCGTCACAACTTGACTAAAAATTTGATAACTCCCATCTGGACATCATACCATAGTTACATGGAATGGAATTGTTGGCAATTTATATGCCAAATCCAAGATGGCCACTGCCGGCCTTGTTTTCCAACAAAATTCAGAAAAATTTAATAGCTCCCTTCTAGACATCACACCAAAACTACATATGAAATTTGAAAAAGATTGGGTGAGAGATGTGGCCTGCAGGGTGTTAATGGAATTGTCAACAATCAAATTCCAATCCAAGATGGCAGCTGGCAGCCATATTTTTGAATGAAATTCAGAAAAATTAGACAGCTCCCATCTATACATCACACCAAAGCTAAATATGAAATTCATAAAAGATCAGTTGAGAGATGCGACCTGTAGGGTGTGCTAATGGAATTGTTGACATCCAAATCCAAAATGGCTGTTGACGGCAATGTTTTTCAACAAAATTCAGAAATAATTGACAGCTCCCTTCCAGACATCACACCAAAGCTACTTATGAAATTTGAAAAAAATTGGTTGAGAGATGCAGCCTGTAGGGTGTGTTAAAGGAATTGTTGGACAATTTATATCCAAATCCAAGATGGCCATTGGCAGCCATGTTTTTCAACGAAATTCGAAAAAACTCAATAGCTCCCATCTAGACATTGCCCCACAGCCACATATGAAATTTGGAACTGATCGGTGAGAGCTGTGGCCTGTTGGGGGTGCTAAAGGAATTGTGGATGGACAGTCATACGTACGGATGGATGGACGATGGATCGCAACCCATCCCAATAGCTCATACTTGACATTGTCAAGTTGAGATAAAAAACATGCCAAGAAAAAGTTTTACACAACTGCTCATTGTATCATGCAAAGAAACTTGCAAATCATGCGAAGAGCTTTGGCCCAATGCCAAAGCTCTTTTTGCTTTTTCTTTTTAACCTAGCCAGAGGTCCTGTAACAGAAAAGTTGTTGGTGCTATTTATTTATAGGTGTTTAAGGTCACATATTTCTGCAAAATGGTTCATCGTAAATAGCTGCAACATGGATATAAAGTCAAGTACAGCCAATCAATTTTACAGTACAGCCACTGTGGACTGATCACTTTCCACAAGTGGGCAATATTTTGACAGATGCAATAATTTTAGATTCCAGACACTAATTATAGGAATAATCATCAAAAATTTAATTAATGGAACATCGGGTACAACCAGTGCTTCATGAATTTAAAATTTTGCTGATGATGAATCTTATAACCTGATAAATGTATGAGTGGGCATCATTGCAAATGACAAGTCTATGGCGACTGTACTGTTCCCATGTTGCCCATTTTAGAGCACTTCCGCCCCGGGCATTGGTCAATGGTGACCGGGTCCTATTTTACAAGTAAAAGCAGAAAACCTGTTTTATTTGATTTCAATTCCCACTGAGAATCTGAACCTTGGAAAACCAGTCATTTCAAAAAAAGACTATTACCAGTGACTGCATTTCCAATAAGTTAACAGTTGTTTGATAGTACAATAGAGGACACTTAACTGGATATCCCTTAAACTTAATTGAATAACCCTGTTAATTGAAAATAAGTTCCATTCCTTTGGTACATATTCGACATGTTAATTGCAGATAGGTTATAGAGCATGTTCTTGTTTATCAAATAAATTTCACTCACATAGTGGTTCTTCAATTAACAAAGTTCAACTTTACTATGATATGGTTCTTTTAACCCTTTACCTAACATGAAAAGCAGACGACACTTGCAAACAAAATTCTCGAATAACTAATTTTTTTCATTTTTTGTCTCAAAAACATAGGTTATGACCCCTCATTGGAATGAGCTCAACGAGTTCGTTCCAAAGAGGGGTCATAACTTATGTTTTGGATACAAAAAATGAAAGTTAAAAAATTTATAGTAATTTATATATTTTTTATACTTACTAATGACCCAGACTTAGCTGGTGCTAACTCTAATATTCTAGGGCCAAACACAAATTTTGCCCCCCTCCCCCCCAATCCCCAAAATTTGCATCAAAATCCAAAACTTAGATGTCCTATGTGGTCCTCCATACTTTTATCCACTGCGCATGCGCAGTAGTCAAGGAAGTCCAAAATTGGAGCCAAATCCTCATTCTTACAACCAGTGCCTGGTAAGTGTTATGTAATCAGCGGGGAGGTATGAGTTCCCAACTCATGGGAGGGCCATCCCCGTCTGGGTCATTGGTAAGTATAAAAAATATATAAATTACTATAAATTTTTTAACATTTTTATACTGTAGCAATGACCCAGACTTAGCTGAATAGAAAAAAGACTGGAGGGCCTAGGACATAAAGGAAAATCCAATAGGCTCAATTACATGTAAACAGAATTATCCCCTCAAGGAGAAGAGGAGAACAGGTTTTACAGGTATCTTTCTTGTTTATACCAAAAAAGAAAGACACAATACCATTCCGTAATTGAGCACAATAACATCAATGATCTCTTTTAACATCCAGTATAACCCATTATACTAATCTTTTTAAAGGAAAGCCAATAAATAAAGATAGTCCAGAGAATGAGACTCTTTATACTCATTTAAATGTGTCCGAGGATTGTATATTAGCGCTCGTATGAGATGTGACATATACAAATGCTTCACACCGAGCTACACTTTAAAAATATTACATAAATGAGATTGACATTAGCTTTACACTTTAAACCCATCCCAGCACCGACTCAGAATTACTGACTCCAGAGGAGGTAATCCCTTGTTTTTCACTATAAAGCAGGTGATATAAGGGAACACCATCCCCCCCCCCCCCTTCCCCTTGCTCTGGGTCAAATACCCCAGAATGAAGAGGGCAGCAGGACAGAGTCACTACCGGAACAGAAAGCCTGCATAACTATAGTTGCAACTGTTTAGTGGACGACATTCTGAGCAACAGATAACGAACCTCAACAACGCAGGTCGCCAGAAATGGACTCAATATTTCTAAGATAAAAATTTGTGAACGTGGAAGGCTGAGACCAATATGTAGCCTTCATCAAATCTGTAATAGCAACACTACTAGCATAAGCCCAAGATGTAGACAGCACTCTTACTTCATGCGCCGAAATCTTAAGCACAGACTGATGAGTTGAAGATAATTTTTCATAAGCAGTACGGATAGTTAATTGAATCCACCTTGCAATAGAATGGACTGTAATGTCCTTTCTATTAGACAGCAGAGACAGAAAAAAACGCTTACGTCCCTTTCTGATAAACTCAGATCTACGTTTGTAAATACGCATGGCTCTAACTGGACAGAGCAAAGGCCTATGACCGTCTGGAGACGGAAGAGCCTTAATAACAATAGGTTCAGGCTACTTATTAGGAGCCTCATTCTTAGCCAAAAATCCAACATTAGTAGTTAAAGTAATAGTATTACCAACACTATGATAGTGAGAATCATCAACCGATAGTGCATGAAGCTCACTAACTCTTTCTGGCAGAAGAGAAGGCTAAGAGAAAAGCTGTCTTATAAGATAAGAATTTGAAGTCCACTGTATCAAGAGGCTCAAATGGCGCTTCTTTTAGCTTCAGAAGAACCCAAGCTAAATGCCACTTAGGAATTAACCTAAGGGTTCTAGGTCTATTTATCGAAAATTTTTCACTAACTTAGATAAAGAGACATTAGATCCAATCTGTAAGCTATCATGATGAGCATAGGTATCCGATAGCATAGACCTATAACCCTTAATGGTTATTGGTTGCAGTTTAATCTCGTCAAACAAGTAGACAAGAAAATTAGCAATGTCTGGAATGAAGGGATCATAAATATCAATAGAATGATCCCTACACCACCGATAGAAAACCTTCCACTTAGCAGCATAATTTAGCGAAGAGGAGGTCCTCCTACAGTTAGAAATTGCGTCCACTGCTCGTCCTGTAAAATGCTTGCCGTGCAAGAAGGACCGCACAACGGAAATACATGAAGGTTGAGACCTTGCAGGTTGTGATACAGTGTGCGTGATTTCCCCTGCGAAAGAAGGTCCTCCCGTGGAGGAAGCTTCCGCGGAATGTCTCACAACAGACACCTGAGTAGATTTATCCATGGTCTCTGGGGTGACAGAGGTGCTACCAACAGAATCTTGCAGTGAGACTGCTTGATTTTTAGCAACATCTGCTGAATCAACGGAGCTGGAGGATACGCGTATCCTATCATTCTGGCCCAAGAGATTGAGAGGGCGTCTACTACAAACGCTTGAGGATCTGAGCGTGGCGACACATACTTCTGCAACCAATTGTTGAGATGCGTCGCAAATAAGTCCATCATTGGACGATCCCATTGGTAGCAAATCTGATTGAATACTCGTTTGTTGAGAGTCCATTCTGATGGCAACATACGACCTTTCCAAGAAGAACTTGATGCTCCAGGACAAACAGAAGGATTCTTTTCGTTAGATTGAACAACGGAATGGAATGAGTGCCTCCCTGGTTCCGAATATACGCTACTACTGTTGAATTGTCAAACAGAATTTGAACATGCGAATTCTGAAGAATGTTCATTCACTGGCATAGCGCAAGCCATATTGACATCATCTCTTTGATGTTTATGTGCATGTTTAGGAACTGCAGATCCCAAAGACCCTGGCACTTGGAATCTGTTGGGCTCAGAGTTGTGCCCCAACCTGTTTGACTCGCATCTGTCATTATCGTAAAACTCGGATCCGGCAGTTGCAGTGGTACTCCTTGAGTTAACCACTGAATATCTGCCCAAGTCTGAATCTCTGGTTTCACTTGATTCGACAAGACGATGTTCGTTTCGAGCGAAAGTTTCTTTTCACACTCCAATTCTGAGTAAAAAAATATCTGGAGTGGACAAGTGCGTAGCCGCCCCATCGGAATAAGATCTGCAGTGGCTCCGCACAAACCTGTCAGTCTCATGAATTCTCTCGTTGTTACTACATCTGAGTGAAGACAAAAGCGAGCGTAACAACTGACTAATTTCGCTCTGGTTAACGGCAGACGAACAAGATGACTTGGACGGCACTAGATCTGACTTCTTTTCGTTTACTATGAAACCGAGACGTTGGAGCAGTTGAAGCAGACTCTGAACATCGTTCTGAAGCGTTAACTCGTTGCCGTACCTCTGAAGAATGTCGTCCAAGTAGGCCGACGTTACTACAGATGAACGAGCTCGGAAATGAGTCATTACTGAGTTCATTATTCGAGTGAATGCCCAGGGCAATAGATTCAGACCGACGCACATCGCTCGGAACTGATAAACGACTCCTAGGACAGCGAAGCGAAGATACTTTCTGAACGCTGGATGTACCATGACGTGAAAGTATGCATCTTTGAGATCTATGCTCGCAGCATAATCGATCACTCGAATGCTCGCTCTGACCGATCGGATGGTCTCCATACAAAATTTTGGAGCCACGATCAGCTTGTTTATCCAACTCAGATCTATGACTGGACGAAACGAGCCGTCTGGTTTTGGAACCAGAAACAGGTGACTGTAGAAACTTGGAGATTCCTGGTTTTCTACGACCTCTATAGCATTCTTGTCCAGAAGAGATTGAACATCTGATAGAAGCGATTCTCTCTTCTGAACATTTGACGGAAGCCGAGTCCAACGTGGACTTCGAGTTAACGGAGGTTTTCCCTTGAAGGACAGTTTTAGACCTTCGGAAATCACCCCTTGCACCCATGTGTCGTCCGTAATTGACAACCAATTGGACTGGAACGCAATAGAGGTTTAAACCATCACCTCCTGGCCCTGCGAGGCTTGCGAAAGGAGAAACCACGTCCTCCATGAGCCGCACCTCATCCAGTTGACCTAGGGGCATCTGACCGGTTATCTCGGCCAGCATAACAGCCCCTACCTGAGTCACTACTTGACGGTCTCTGGAGTAGGACGTAGAGGCTTTCTTAGATCCTCTATAGGAACTTCCCTTGGACGTATTTGCCCCCGAAGTGCCTGCCTTACTCTTCTCTGCTGAGTCCAACTTTTTTGAAGCGGATTTAAAAAGTAGAGAATCCAAAGCTTTCTTAGTAATCTGATCATAGATAATAGAAAGCTTTCTGTCGAAGAGAAGCTCTCCGGAGACCGGAGAGACTCGAAGAGAGTTTTTCACCTTACTAACCACTCTTGTGGATGCTTCAGTGCAGCATCACGTCTGACTAACTCCAGATTTGCCACTGAAAGGGCGGAGTTATACGTAGAATATGCTATAGCCCTCAAAAGTACTCTTAAGGAAGTTTGAACATCCTGGAATTCTTTCCCTTCGAGACGTAATGATAACACTCTGGTAAGGTGATCTGCGTAACATAATGTGTCTAAATTAATTCTATTAGACGAGATTGTCGTCTCCAGTATACTGGAGTTAATAGACATGGACGCCGGCAATGACAACTCCAAGTCTTCTGCCTGGTCGTCCAAATGCAGAGGAACTCTCGGAATGCCTTGTCCTGCCGTTTCAAATCTATTTCTAGTATTGATGAAAGGCAGCTGTATAGCGCTAGGCGATAAGAAACTGGATTAGCCAGTCTTAGAGGCTAGCTTGAATATAGAGTCATTCAAAAGTTCAAATGTCCGTGTGACATTTCTGGACTGGGTCAGAAACTCAGGGGCAGTGTCCCTATTCCGGCCGAAAAAGTCTGTGTCCAGTGACGCTATCAGTCTCTTATCCGGTAATGCAGCATTTTGGTCTGGAGGAACAACTTCTGGAAGGTGTTGCCATATGAAATCTACGGCCACCTTATGTTGTTCGGAAAGAAGAATTCCAGCTCCGCTGATTCCCTTTGGCCATCTGACTGGACCATATGAGATTCTCGGTCGTCCCTTTCTGACTCTGAGGGGAGCGAACCGACCCAGCTTCCTCAGACAATTCCTGTTCCGAAAAAGTTTCTGATGGCTGCTGGGATGCTGCAATGAGTTGCGCTATCTGTGATAGCAAGTCCGTCATGGAGGACTGTGGAGCCGCGGTCTTACGTGATTTAGCCGCTGGGAGCTCCTGGGACAGTAATTCCTGCATACTTCTTTTATGCAAACGTCCCGACTGGTAAGGCCTTGTGTCCTTGGCTACCGGATGGCATGACCTGATCGACGTGGAATCCCTGGTCGGTGAAGCAGGCTGGATATCAGAAGTCACGTAGCCAAGTTGCGGTCGTGTGTGCTGCCGTGAGGATGAGGAAGCCAATAGACTAGTCGTGCCGGACTGTCTATACGATGGAGTGTCCCGAGGAGGACGTATGCTCCGACTGACGAACATTACGTACAACATCTGGTCCCAGATGTTGTTGTAAAAGAGAGGAGCCTCTCTCGCTCGCGGCCCAGGCAGACCTGGACAAGCTAGGTACCGGACTGATTGGCTTCCTCCGCACTATCCTCGGATCCGTCGTCGCCGGGTGTGCACGATCCATGTTTATAGTGCTCGCAATACCCGATCTCCTTTTCTGGACCGCAATGAACGAACCCGGCGTCACAACCCCTTCGTGAATGATTGCTTCACCGGGCGAGCTAGCGGGCGACAATGCCGTCCATCCTACATGGGACCTATTAGGCATTTGCCGAATTTCATTGAGCACTTTTTCTGCTAGCTCTTCATTTGTCTGCGACGTCGGAGGCACACTTTGTGAAGACATCATGGAAACATCACCCTGTTCTTGTTCCTCTGAAAAAGAGACTGAAAAACTAGAGTGACCATGTGTCGAGAGGACCGGCATGGACCTCTCACCACTAACAATATACAGTGACACACGTCTCCAATGTTTGTCATTCCAATTGGCACACACAGAGCGAGAATTAAAAAATCGCCAATTAATATTTATTATATATTTTTGTACTGTACCAATGACCCAGACTTAGCTGGTGCTAACTCTTATATTCTAGGGCCAAACACAAATTTTGCCCCCCCCCCCCCCCCCAATCCCCCAAATTTGCATCAAAATCCAAAAATTAGATGTCCTATGTGGTCCCCCATACTTTTATCCACTGTGCATACGCAGTGTCAAGGAAGTCTGAAATTGAAGCAAAATCCTCATTCTTTCTTTGGCCCTTCAATCAGTAACATCACACTGATATCTGTGTTAAAATCTCAGTTTAAATGATGCCAGACACATAATCATGAGAGAAATGGTGGATCTAAGGATGAAATAAAAGGATGAGAGGAAGGAACAGTGGAAGGATGTGTTCAAGGCTGTAACTTTTAATTTTCATGCAAAATTATTTCATGTTCCCTAATTTCGGGGCATATCCATCCAGCAATATTCACTAAAATCACCATTAAAATTTTATTATTTTTTCAATTTTTCCCTCAAAACAATTGTTTATTGCACCTCATTAGTACAAAATTATCGAAATCATTCCAATGGGGTAAAAAGCTTTAATATTGAGGCCAAAAAATTTAAATTTTTAGTTTATCAAGAAATTTTTGGTTGAATTTTTAAGACTTCACGAGTGGGTTTTCGAAGTCAGTTAGGAGACTGGCAGGCATGCATCTACCAAATGGATTTCAGACATTTTGGGAATGCAGGTTGATATCCATGACCCTCCGCAAAAGACAAGGAATCAGGTATTCTCGCATTTTCTGCCGAGATTCATGGCCCTTGTGAAAATTCATTATATTTTTATACTGTACCAATGACCCAGACTTAGCTGGTGTTAACTCTAATATTCTAGGGCCAAACACAAATTTTGCCCCCCCAATCCCCAAAATTTGCATCAAAATCCAAAAATTAGATGTCCTATGTGGTCCTCCATACTTTTATCCACTGCGCATGTGTTGTAGTCGAGGAAGTCCGAAATTGGAGCCAAATCCTCATTCTTTGTTTGGCCCTTCAATCAGTAACATCACACTGATATCTGTGCTTAAAATCTCAGTTTAAATGATGCCAGACACATAATCATGAGAGAAATGGTGGATCTAAGGATGAAATAAAAGGATGAGAGGAAGAAACAGTGGAAGGATGTGTTGAGGGCTGTAACTTATAATTTTTTGATGAAAAATTATTTCATTTTCCCTAATTTCGGGCATGGGCCTGATATTTTCATTCTTGCTATGAAACTTCCATTGTTTGTTCAGTGTTTCCTCTCTCCCTTTCCTTAATACCCCCCTTGCTATTCTCCCAAGCTTTTGGCATAATTTTTGTAAGTGTTTTTACTGAAATTTCTTGGGAGTTCTGGCTTGTATTTCTCTTTATACAGTAATAGAGAAGACATCATACAAAATGAGCCCAGTTCAAGTAATTCCGTATACTTAGCATGAAGACTATGCTAATTGGATGTAACAAGTTCCAAATTTTGAAGGTTAACCCGGACTAAGTCCCAAAAATTAGGATGGCGTATTTGAGAATAAGAGAATATCCCCCACAAACATACGCCATATACAATAAAACTCCAGCTGTATGCAGGATATAATTACGGACAAAACAGCTTCCCTCATAGTTACATACCTATCAAGCCGGAGGAGAGGTAAAAAATCCCCCCCCCCCCCCCACCCCTTTTCTTTTGAAGGAATCTTCAAAAAAAAAAGAGCTGTACCAAAAAACAATATAAATATTCGTCGAACAGGCACTCAGGTATTAATTTATTATTAATAAATGGTGCTTAACGCCACTTCAGAAGTTAAGGCTATAGTGACAATCCCGGTAATTAATATTGCCCGCTATATAACGTACAGCAGAGACGGCATACGCAGATAGGTTGAAAACCGGTGATAAAATATATAACATACACATGTCCAATCGAACCACAATGAACGATCTCTGGAGAGTAAACACACTTCCGAGGTAACCCACAGGCAACCCCATTCAGGTGTACAATCAATTCCAGTAACAACACTCCCCGATGTGTACTATCCGATATCTATGAGCGTATAAATGTGTGAATATATGATTTGAGTACCGACATTAATAGAAACCTGGAACTAGAAATGGAAGTAGGTATGATTAACAGGCTCTGACACGGACCGTCCCCGAAATAATTCATAATTTCTAAGGTCCATAACATACAATAAGTGTCAGCCTAATAAATATTATGCGCGTGAGCATTTAAAATCTCGCATGTAATCATCTGAATACCAGTTAACTGGTTATGCAGCCTCCGAGGTACCCAAAGACTAGCAATTTATTTATGATGAAATATGCGCTCGTATATGACATATAGACGAATAATCACAGGAAACCAAAAAACTAAAAATAGGCCGATGAAATCATCAGATGTGTACCCATACGCGCAACTAGTAGAAAGCTGTATGACGGAGGGCCACCACGGATGCCAACATTATGTACACCATACAAGGTATGGGTACATATAGAAATGGATTGGAGGAGTGTCTAATTTGATGGATAAAGGGTTAATATCTCCGGATCAAATTATTAGATTTACATAAAAAACTATACAGCACAGCACATCAGTAACCTGAAAAAATATATAAAGTAACATGACAATCAGATTGATATTTTTTGAGTTATCTCATGCCACAGGGATTGGAGGAATTTTCAATTTGAAGGATAAAGGGTTAATATCTCCGGATCAAATTATCAGATTAACACCAAAAACTATACAGCTCAGCACATCAGTAACCTGAACAAAATTTTAAAGTAACTTGACAATCCACGCAATATTTTTCAAGTTATCAAATGCCAAAGGGATTGGAGGAATTTTCTATTTGAAGGATAAAGGGCTAATATATCAGGATTAAAATAACAGATTTACACCAAAAACTATACTGCTCGGTACATCAGTAACCTGAACACAAATATAAAGTAACTTGACAATCCAAGCAATATTTTTCAAGTTATCGAATGCCAAAGGGATTGGAGGAATTTTCAATTTGAAGGATAAAGGGTTAATATCTCAGGATCAAATTATCAGATTTACACCAAAAACTATACAGCTCGGCACATCAGTAACCTGAACACAAATATAAAGTAACTTGACAATCCAGGCAATATTTTTCAAGTTATCGAATGCCAAAGGGATTGGAGGAATTTTCAATTTGAAGGATAAAGGGTTAATATCTCAGGATTAAATTATCAGATTTACACCAAAAACAATACAGCTTGGCACATCAGTAACCTGAACACAAATATAAAGTAACTTGACAATCCAAGCAATATTTTTTGAGTTATCGAATGCCAAAGGGATTGGAGAAATTTTCAATTTGAAGGATAAAGGGTTAATATCTCAGGATCAAAATAACAGATTTACACCAAAAACTATACAGCTCGGCACATCAGTAACCTGAACACAAATATAAAGTAACTTGACTATCGAAGCAATATTTTTCAAGTTATCGAATGCCAAAGGGATTGGAGGAATTTTCAATTTGAAGGATAAATGTTAATATCTCGGGATCAAATCATCAGATTTACACCAAAAACTATACAGCTCGGCAAATCAGTAACCTGAACACAAATATAAAGTAACTAGACAATCCAAGCAATATTTTTAAAGTTATCGAATGCCAAAGGGATTGGAGGAATTTTCAATTTGAAGATAAGGGGTTAATATCTCAGGATCATATTATCCAATTTACACCAAAAACTATACCGCTCGGCACATCAGTAACCTGAACACAAATATAAAGTAACTTGACAATCCAAGCAATATTTTTCAAGTTATCGAATGCCCAATAAATGGATACGGTCGCCGGACGGACGGATGGACAGACGCGGACGTAAAGACGGACAGACGGACGGACAAAGGGTGGACGAATGACGGATAGTCACCCCGGATGCCGGCATTATGTGTACCATACATAGTACGGGTACACATAAAAAGAGGATGTGCCCATGAGGTCGCCATAGAACATGACCCAGCCGCTAATCGAGAAGTGAAGAAATGCATGTATGTATTTAAACTCATACGAGGTTTGCAGGAAGAAAACTATGTCTTGCCCGGTAATCGCCTCTAGACTCATTGGTGGTGTCGGGGAGGGGGGGGGGGGGAGAGGGGGGGCTTTGAAGTCATATCGAACCCTCCTCACCTGCATTACTTAATCGTTTTTGTGTTATACATAACATAATATAGGAACAGCAATGGTTCCCTCACGTCTAATGGACTCCATTATACCACTATGGGTAGAGAAGGATGTGAAGAACAAAAACTTCCCCTGATATAGAAGGTCCTCTCGTGGAGGAAGCTTCCGGGAAACGTCCCATAACAGACACTTGAGAAGACTGATCCAAGGATTATGTGACGACAGAGGTGCTACTAGTAGGATTCACAACGAGACTGTTTTATCTTAAACATAATCTACTGAATCAACTGAATTGGAGGATATGCATATCCTATCATCCATCCCCATGAGATAGGCAGAGCGTTTACTGCATACGCTCAATGGTCTGGGCAAGGTGACACAAACGACGGTAACTGATTGTTCCGGTGTATCACAAACGGATCTATCATGGGGCAATCCTTCTGGTAGCAAATCTGTCCAAATACTCGCTTGTGAGTGTCCACTCCAATTGTAACAGGCGACCTTCCCGAGAGAGCAAGTCTGCTAGTATGTTCAGACGACCCGGTATATGATGGATAGAAAGATGAACATGATGATTCATGACGTATTAGGAAAATCTTTGTTAGTTGGCATAATGGAAATGAATGGGTGCCGCCCTGGTTCCCGTTGTACGCTACTACTGTCCAGTTGTCCGACCAAGTTGAACATGGACGTCCGTTATTATGTGAATCCAATGTTGTAGCGCTAGCTATAATTAACATCATCTCGTTGATGTTTATGTGCTTCTCCTAAAACCGAGGGTCCCAAAGACCCTGACACTTCAAGACTGCGGGACTTAGGGGTCGCGATCCAACCCATCTGACTCACATCCGTCATAATCGTGAAAGCCGGATCCGACAATTGCAGCGTAACTCCCTGAGTTAACCACTGAATATCTGCCCAATTTGAACACTTGTTTTACTAGGTCCATTAAAACAATACTGGTTCAAGCGAAAGCATCTTCACACTCCGGTTCTGAGTAAAGAATATCTGGAGGAGACGTGCGCGCAAGCAGCCCATCGGAATGAGATCCACAGCTGCTCTGCACAACTCCAACAGTCGCATGAATTCCCTCACTATTAATGTGTCTGAGTGTAGACAAAAGTAAGCATAACAACTGACTAACTTCGCTCTGGGTAATGGCAGATGAACCAGATTGTTGTGAGTCTCAAAGCTCAATCCCAAGTGAATAGATGACTTGTACGGAGCTAGATCTGACTTTTTCTCGTTTACAATGAAACCGAGACGTCGGAGTAATAGAAGCAGACTCTGAACATCATTCTGAAGAATAATTCTGTTGCTGTATCCCTGTAGAAGGCCGTCCAAGTAAGCCGACGTTACCGCAGACAAATGAGCTCGTAAGACATTACCGAGTTCTTTATTTGAGTGAAACGCCCAGGGGGCCAGATTCAGACCAAAGCATATTGTTCTGAACTGATACACCTTCCCTTGTTCGGCAAACCGGAGGTACTTTTAGAATGCCGGATGTATCAGGACATGAAAGTACAGATCCTTAGATCTATGCTTTCCGCATAGTCGATCACTCGAACGCTCACTTTTACCAACTGAATGATTTCCATAAATAAACTTTTTGAGCCATGATAAACTTGTTATCCAGCTCAAGTCTATTACCGGTCGGAACGAGCCGTCTGGCTTTGGTACGAGGAACAGGTGACTGTAAAATTCTTGAGAATCCAGATTCTCGATGACCTGTATTGCTTCCTTTGAAAAGAGAGTTTATACCTCCGGTAGGAGAAACTCTCTTATGCAAGAATTTGATGGAAGATTTGTCCAATGCGGACAACTTGTTAGTGGGTTCTTTACTCGGAATGATAGCCGTAAGCCATCCGAGACTACACTTCTCACCCACTGATCTTCCGTGATAGTTATTCAATTTTCTGTGGAGCTTGATAACCTTCCGCCAACTGGCCAGCAATAGAGGTCTAAACCATCACCTGTATGACCTGCAAGGCTTATGGGAGGAGGAACCACGTCCTCCCCACGAAAAACCTTGTCTCATCAGCCTAGGGGTGTCTGACCTATAGTCCCGATCAGACCTATGGTCCTTTCCGAAGTCGCTATACTGACGACCTCCAGAGTAATTACAAGAGGGTTTCTTGTACACTTGTGAGGAGATTCCTTTTGAAAATTTTTATCTGGAATGCCCTCCTTTACTCTTGTCTGCTGAAGCGGGACGTTGATATGCCGACATCAAAAGCAGAGCACTAGACACTTTCTTGGTAGCCTGTTCATAGACTAACAAAAGCTGGTCGTCAAAAATAAAATCTCCGGAAACCGGAGCGAGAGAGCTTTTCACCTTGTCATCTTATCAGTGATGACGACGCTAGGGCAGCATCATGTCTGATTAACTCCAGATTAGTCAATGTTAGGGCGGAGTTATACGTGGTATACATAATTGCCCTGGAAAGAACTGTTAGAGAGGTACAAACGACCTCAAATTCCTTTCCCTCGAGACGTTGCATCAGAGCTCTTGTAAGGTGATCTGCGTAAAACATAACGTCCAAATTCGCTCTATTTGAAGAAATTGCCATCTCAGTTGTGTCTGAGCGAATAGTGAATGATACAGGTAAGGATTCCTCTAGATCCCCGGGCTGCTCATCCAAACGCAGAACTCTTTGAACATCTTCCCGTTTTTAAATGAACGTGGTCCAAAAAACGGTATGTATACGGAAAATGAAGAAAAGAAACCGCCTTCTTCCTTGCACTCAAGAGGATAAATATGGCGTTGTCTATATGGCCGAAGGCCTGCAACACCTGCATAAACTGAACCGGAAAAGAAAGGACTTCCTCCTTTGTCCGGATAAAGTCTGTGCCTAACGACGTCAGCGGTTTCTCTCTTGTCGTCGCAGCATTCTGATTCCGCGGAACAAAATCAGGGTAGTATTGATGGATGAAAGCCATCACAACCATGTATTGTTCCGAAAGGGAAGGGTAATCCTCTTCCTTACCCCTTTTACCATCCGAGAGAATCAGTTGTGAATCTCGGTCCATTGCATCTGTGCGAACAGTCCGACAGCTCAGATTCTGAGTCTGAGGGAGGCTGCATCTGCACTTGCTGGGATGCTACGATTAGCTGCGCAATCTGCGACAGCAAGTCCATCATCGAGGCCTGAGGAGTAGCGGATTCTGTTCCTTAGCCGCATGCTGCTCCTGGGACGGTGTGTCGGAAACAGATCCTTTCTCCGAACGTCCCAATGATCAAGGACTCGTCTCCCTAGCTACCGGATGGTCCGACTTCACGGGCGAAGAGTGGAGCCTTCTTCGTGCAGCAGGCTGGATATACAAAGTCGGGTAGCTAGGATGCGGTTGTGTGTGCTTAAATAACATAGTGGAGGAAGCTGTGACTGAAGCTGACCCCGGCTGCAGACTAGACAGAGCCTCCCGAGTGGAGGGCGGATATGCTCCAGCTTGTGCAAGTTTCTCAAAACAACATCTGACCCCAGACATTGCTATATTAGAGAGGGGGGCCTCTCTCGCTTGCGGTCTATCAGACCTTGCCGAGTTAAAGAATTTGCAGACTTTCTCGCTCTGCATGCTCCATCTCGTGCAAGTTTCCAACCAGAAAACTTCATTTTGGCCTTGTGAAACGTAGCGGAGGAAGCCTTGACTGAAGCCGATCGTGGCTGCAGACTAAAGAGAGCATCCCGAGTGGAGGGCGGATATGCTCCAGCTTGTGCAAGTTTCTCAAAACAACATCTGACCCCAGACATTGCTGTATTTGAGAGGGGGGCCTCTCCCGCTCGTGGTCTATCAGACCTCTCCGAGTACAAGAATTTGCAGACTTTCTTGCTCTACCCATCTCTTAGACCGCAACGGACTTACCCGGCACCCACGGATGGAGTACCACTTCACCAGTCGAGCTAGCTGCTTGCAAGAGATTAAAACCTTTAACCAAAGGCCCTAACTCTTGCAATAATGAGCACTGCAGCTAGCTCTATATGCTCCATGGAGCGTGATTATGGTAGCACACTTGGATGGGTGTCCTCTGAAATAGAAACTGACAGAATGAATTAAAACACGGTAAGAGGCTCTGATCCTCAGAACCTCACCACCAACAACGTACCGCGACACCCGACTCCAACGTCAGTCATCCCAGTGCAACACAAGGCTGACAAGAGTCCACAGGAGTGTATCAACTAAGGTTGATATCAGTCCTCCAAACTCCACAACAATATATATATATATAACTGAGATACATGAATAATAGCAATCATAATTAATTTCAAAAGATTTTTTGTAAACAAATTTTTTTTCGAAAACGTCCAAGTTCCCAAAGGGAACATGAAGAGTCCAAGGGCATCCTGATAGAGCCTAAGTGTGGACAAAATCCAAATTTTTTTTGAGTTACACTACCGAAATAATAATCTATGTATCCTACAGTATATTACAGTAATAGAATACAAAAAACTACCTATATATGAGGACTTTGAGGACTTTGATAATGTAAACAACGTCAATGTAAACAAGATATCAGGCACACAAAAAGGCCCAAAATCAGAAGAAAAAAAATTATTGATTTGAATCAAAAATTTATAAATATTCAGAAATATTTTCAAAACAACTTGGAAATGAGCTGAAAAAGGATGAAATGCATATTAACTGTTGAAATACAGTTATTAGCCCTTGTTTATGACAGTCAGAACTAATCTATGGAGTAGGAAGATATACATCCCACTGTGTCTTGACTGCTGGAACATGCTGTAGGGAAGTTAAATGTTTCTGAATCTTTTATAAGTTTATATAATTTTCAGCTTACATGAATAAAGCTATATTTAAGTGAACATAGATTTTAAACTATATATATCATAATCTTTGAATGAACCCATCAAAAATGAAAACATTTAAAGTAATTTATATATTTTTTATACTTACCAATGGCCCAGACTTAGCTGGTGCTAACTCAATATTCAGGGCCAAACACAAATTTTGCCCCCCAAATCCCCCAAATTTGCATCCAAAATAAAAAAATTGATGTCCTATATGGTCCTCCATACTTTTGCTTACTGTGCCTGCGTGTGCGCAGTGTCAAGGAAGTACCGAAATTGGCGCAAAGCCTCATCATTCTTCCAACCAGTGCCTGCTAGATGTTATAATCAGCGGGGAGGTATGAGTTCCCAACTCATGGGAGGGCCATCCACGTCTGGGCCATTGGTAAATATAAAAAATATATAAATTACTTTAAATTTTTTCATATTTTTATACTGCAACCAATGGCCCAGACTTAGCTGAATAAAAAAAAGGCTGGAGGGCGTAGGACATAAAGGAAAATCCAATAGGCTCAATTATGTCTAAAGGAATATCCCCTCAAGGAGAAAAGGAGAGAAAGGATTTACAATTATCTTTCTTGCTTATTAAAATAAGAAAGACAGAATACCAATCAATAATTGAGCATAATAACATCAATGATCTCTATTAATATCCAGTATAACCCATTATACTAATTCCTTAAAGGAAAGCCAATAAATAAAGATAGTCCAGAGAATGAGACTCTTTATACTCATTTAAAAGTGTCCGAGGATTGTATATTAACGCTCGTATGACAAGTGACATATACAAATGCTTCACACCGAGCTACACTTTAAAAATATTACATAAATGAGATAATTAGCTTTACACTTTAAAACCATCCCAGCACTGACTCTGAAATACTGACTCAGGAGGAGGTATTCCCTTGCTTTTCACAATAAAGCCGGTGACATAAGGGAACTCCATCCCCCTCCCCCCCCCCCCTTCCCATTGCTCTGGGTCAAGTCACCGCAGAACGAAGAGGGCAGCAGGACAAAGTCACTGCTGGAACAGAAAACCTACATAACTATAGTTGAGACTGTTTAGTCAACGACATTCTGGGCAACAGATAATGGACCTAAACATCTAAGGTCACCTGAAATAGACTCTATATTTCTAAGATAAAAGTTAGTGAAGGTAGAAAGCTGTGTCCAGTACGCAGCCTTCATAAGATCCGTAATAGCAATACTGTTAGAATATGCCCAAGATGTAGACAGCGCTCTAACTTCATGCGCGGAGATCTTAAGCACCGACTGCTGATTTGAAGATAAAACTTTCATAAGCAGTATGAATAGCTAATTGAATCCATCTAGCAATAGAATGAACGGAAATGTCCCTTCTATTGGGGAATAAAGACAGAAAGAAGCGTTTTCGGCCCTTTCTGATAAATTCCGATCTGCGTTTATAAATACGCATAGCTCCAACTGGACACAGCAAAGGTTTATGGCCATCTAAGGACGGAAGAGCCTTAATGATAATAGGCTCAGGATACTTATTAGGAGCCTGATTCTTAGCCAAAAATCCCACATTAGTAGTTAAAGTAATAGTTTTACAAATACTACGATAATGAGAATCATCAATAGACAAAGCATGAAGCTCACTGAATCTTCTTGCGGAATCAAAGGCTAAGAGAAGAGCTGTTTTATAAGACAAAAACTTGAAGTCTACAGTGTTCAAAGATTCAAATGGAGCTTCCTTAATCTTCAATTTAGGAATTAACCTAAGGGTTCTAGGCCTATTAATCGAAAAGTTTTTTACTAACTTAGATACAGAGATATTCGATCCAATTTCTAAGCTATCATGATGAGCATAAGTGTCCGATAGCATAGATCTATAACCCTTAATAGTGACTGGCCGCAGTTTGACCACATCAAACAAGTAGACCAGAAAATTAGCAATGTCTGGAATGGAAGGATCATAAACATCTATCGACAGATCCTTACACCAGCGAAAGAAAACCTTCCACTTTGCTGCATAGTTTAGCAAAGAGGAGGTCCTCCTACAGTTACAAATTGCGTCCACTACTCGTCCTGTAAAGCACTTCCCGTGCATGCAAGAAGGTCCGCACAACAGAAATACGTGAAGGTTGAGACATTGTGGGTTGTGATGCAGTGTGCGAGATTTCCCCTGAAAGAGAAGGTCCCCCAAGGAGGAAGCTTCCGAGAAACGTCCCATAACAGACACCTGAGTAGATTTATCCATGGTTTCTGGGACGACAGTGATGTTACCAACAGTATCTTGCAGTGCGATTGTTTGATCTTTAGCAAGATCTGTTGAATCAACGGAGTTGGAGTATATGCATAACCTATCATTCCGTCCCAAGAAATTGAGAGAGCGTCTACTGCGTATGCTCGAGGATCTGGGCATGGCGACACATACGTCTGCAACTGATTGTTGAGATGTGTCGCGAACAAGTCTATCATTGGTCGATCCCATTGGTAGCAAATCTGATTGAATACTCGCTTGATGAGAGTCCATTCTGACGGCAACATGCGACCTTACCGAGAGAGCGAGTCTGCTAGAACGTTCAGACGACCCGGTATATGACGGACCAAAGAAGAAGGTGATGTTCTAAAACATACAGAAGAATTCGTTCCGTTGGATTGAATAACGGAATCGAATGAGTGCCTCCTTGGTTCCGAATGTACGCTACTACCGTCAAATTGTCCGACAATATTTGAACATGTGAATTCTGTATTATGTTCATCCAATCAAGTAGCGCTAGCCATATTGACATCACTTCTTTGATGTTTATATGCTTGTTCAGAAACCCCGGGTCCCAAAGACCCTGGCACTTTGAGTCTGTTGGGCTCAATGTCGCGCCCCAACCTGACTGACTCGCATCCGTCATAAATGTAAAAGCCGGATCCGGCAGATGCAGTGGAACTCCCTGAGTCAACCACTGAATATCTGGCCAAATCTGAATCCTTTGTTTTACTTGTTCCGTTAACACAATGTTTGATTCGAGCGAATGAATCTTCACACTCCAAGTTTGAGTAAAAAATATCTGGAGTGGACGTGTATGTAAGCGGCCCGTCAGAATTAAATCCGCTGCCACTCCACACAAACTCATCAGTTGCATGAACTCCCTTGCTGTCACTACGTCTGAGTGTAGACAAAAGCGAGCATAACAACTGACTAACTTCGCTCTGGGTAACGGAAGACAAACTAAATTGTTGTGAGTCTCGAAGCTCATTCCCAAGTGAATGAACGATTTGGACAGAGATAGATCCAACTTCTTTTCGTTTACAATGAAACCTAGACGTCGGAGCAATTGAAGCAGACTCTGAACATCGTTCTGAAGAACCGTCTTGTTGCCGTATCTCTAAAGAATGTCGTCCAAGTAGGCCGACGTTACCGCAGATGAATGAGCTTGGAAATATGCCATTACCGAGTTCATTATTCGAGTGAATGCCCAGGGTACTAGATTGAGTCTGAAGCAAATCGCTCGGAACTGATAAACGACCCCCTAGGACGGCGAACCGTAGGTACTTTCTGAATGCTGGATTTACCATGACATGAAAGTACGCGTCCTTTAAATCTATGCTTGATGCATAATCATCCACTCAGATGCTCGCCCTTACTGATCGAATGGTCTCCATATAGAACTTTGCAGCTACGATCAGTTTGTTTATCCAGCTCAAATCTATAACTGGATGGAACGAGCCGTCTGGCTTCGGTACCAAGAACAGGTGACTGTAAAAACCCAGGGATTCCTGGTTTTCCACGAGATCTATTGCATTCTTCTCGAAAAGAGATTGCACCTCTGATAGAAGAGAATCTATTTTTTGAAGATTTGACGGAAGTGGAGTCCATCGCGGACGTCGTGTTAACAGAGGTTTCTCTTTGAAAGAGAGCCTTAGGCCTTCCGAGATAACCCCTCTTACCCAATGAACATCTGTAATTGACAACCAATTGGTCAAAAACTTTGTCAGCCTTCTGCCGACTAGACCGCAACAGAGGTCCTGACCATTACCTCCTGGACCTGCGAGGCCTGCGGGAAGAGAAACTACATGCTCGCCATGCAGCGCCTCAACCTGCCGACCCTGGGACGTCTGACTGGTGGTCTCGGCCAGAACTAGGGTTGCCACGATTAATCGATTAATCGATTGTCAATCGGTCATGCCGAAATCGATTAGTATTTTTCGTTGTCGAAGAATCGGTAAATTTTACCCCGTTTTAGACGTTTAATAATTTTTTTAAATTAATTGATGAAAAAACTATTGTTTCTGAAGATAAGAGGTCAACAACATCGACATTAAACCTCAAGAAGCCGTTAGAAGCAATTGTCCTTTAGGTACATTCAAAGCTTTGATGTTCTGAACTTTTGTACCGTCAGTGTAATAATCAAGACCGGTCGGCAGTTGCGAACTTGCGAAGTTCGCAACTGGTGACCGGTCTTGATTATTACACTGACTGATCAAAAGTTCTGATCATGAAAGCTTTGAATGTACCTAAAAGAGGATTGTCTGCGTTGTTTACTCGAGTTTGGTCTACTAACTTGAACCTTATTTTAACGACTTCAAAGAGAGGGAGAGAGGGTCATCTAGGTACGATTAATCGACTATTATCGATTATTTGCAACGATTAATCGATTCCTAAATTAAAAAATCGTGACAGCCCTAGCCAGAACCACATCCCCTACCTGAGTCGCTACTCTGACAGTCTCTAGAGTAAGAGCTTGAGGATTTCTTATATCCTTTAGAGGAGCTTCCCTTTAAAGTAGAAGCTGCTGCTTTACTCTTTTCTGCGAGTCAGGTTTTTTAGAAACTGACTTTAGAAGCAGAGTTTCCAAAGCTTTCTTAGTAATCTGATCATAGATTAAAGAAAGCTTACCATCAAATAGAAGGTCACCGGAAACTGGAGCGACTCAAAGAGAGTTTTTCACCTTAGAATCCACCATAGTGCATGAAGCCAGGGCTGCATCACGTCTAACCAACTCTAAATTAGCCACTGATAGGGCAGAGTTGAACGTGGAATAAGCTATAGCCCTGGAAAGAACTCTTAAAGAGGTACGTATGTCCTCAAATTCTTTCCCAGAGAGATGTTGTGCTAACACTCTAGTAAGGTGATCTGCGTATGACAAGGCGTCTAGGTTCGCCCTATTAAAAGAAATCATAGTCTCCATAGTTCTAGAGTGAATATTAAACGACGCAGGAAGAGACAAATCCAAGTCCTCAGCCTGGTTGTCTAAACGCAGAGGAACTCTCGGGATGCCCGGATCTGCCATTGTAAATTTATTTCTACTATTGATAAACGGCAGATCCAGAGCACGTGATGATAAGAAACTGTTTTTCCTCGAACTCGAGGCTAAATTGAATATAGCGTCATTAAGCAAGTCAAACGTCCGAGAGACACTGCTGGACTGTAGCGGGTAATCAGGAACATCCTCCTTTACCCAGACAAAAAAGTCAGAATCCAATGACGCTATCAGTCTCTTATCTTTGGTCGAAACAATCTGATCCGGCGGAACAACGTTTGGAAAGTGTTGATGGATAAACTCTATCGCCACCTTATGTTCCGAAAGGGAAAATTCCAGATCCGTAATTTCCCTTTCACCATCCGACTGGATCAGATGAGAATCTTGGTCATCCCTGTGTGACCATGCAGAGGAACGAACCGACCCAGCTTCATCCAACAGTTCCTGATCAGAAACTGTTGTAGGAAGTTCCTGAGGTTGCTGGGATGCTGTGATAAGCTGTGCAATCTGAGACAGCAAGTCTGTAATGGAGGCCTGTGGAGCTGCGGATCTCTGTTTAGCCGCTGGTAGCTCCTGGGACGGCGTGTCCGACATAATCCTCTTATGCGAACGGCCCGACTGAAGAGGCCTCGTGTCCCTGGCTATTGGATGGAGTGACCTTGACAACATTGAATCCTTCATCAGCGATGCAGGCTGGATCTCTGTGGTCACATAGCCAAGGTGCGGTTGTGTGTGCTGATGCGATGAAGAGGAAGCCGATAGACTAGCTGACCCCGGTAGTCTATATGATGAAGCGTCCCGGACAGGAGGTGCGGACGTATGCTCCAACTGACGTACGTTATGAACAACAACCTCTGGCCCCAGATGTTGTTGTAAGAGAAAGGGACCTCTCTTGCTTGTGGTCCGGGGGGACCTGAACGAGCCGACCGTCGAACTGACTGGATTCCTCTGTTCCGTCATTGCAATGACACACACTGAGCAAGAATTAGTGCGCGTACACAGACTACAGCAAATACCATGAACATGAGAATCAGAAGGAGACTTCCTTGATTTACAATTGAACAATATTTTTTCATTTTGAAAAAATATTAGACAGTCATCGTACTCGCACCAACCCTTGAAAATAAAGATACATAATAATAATAATCCATTACAAACATTTCGAAAATTTAATTAAAAAAAAAAAAAAAATTTTCGAAAAAATTTCAAGATGAGCCCAAGTTCCCAATGGGAACGATGAGCCAAAATGGATCTCAAAAAAGCCTAAGTGTGGACAAAAATTTTAAAACATGCCTAAAAAGTAATGTTACACTTACGGACAATATTAATGTATTTGGCTATGAGCAGAACTAATAGAAGACAAGGAATTACTGTCAGAAGTAACCGTTGTCAATGTAAACAAAAGTGAATAAAAACTGGAAACAAGACTCCAGGCACTGAAAATATAGCCCGAAATCAGTAACCAATTTTAACACTATCTGATGTAAAACAGAGGCTTCCTGAGAAGAAACTGCAGTACATCGGATGGTAGATGCATGACCGAAATGCCTAACCACCCTAGGGTGAGGACGTAACCATGGGGAAAAACAGAATAAACATTGTTACCAAGCCACAACTCCCAAGAAATTTCAGTAAAAATAATTACAAAAATTATGCCAAAAGCATGGGAGAATAGCAAGGGGGGTATTAAGGAAAGGGACAGAGGAAACACTGAACAAACAATGGAAATTTCATAACTAGACTGTAAATATCAGGCCCATGCCCCGAAATTAGGGAACATGAAATAATTTTGCATAAAAATTATAAGTTACATCCCTGAACACATCCTTCCACTGTTTCTTCCTCTCATCCTCTTATTTCATCCTTAGATCCACCATTTCTTTCATGATTTTGTGTCTGGCATCATTTTAACTGAGATTATAAGCACAGATATCAGTGAGATGTTACTGATTGAAGGGCCAAACAAAGAATGAGGATTTGGCTCCAAGTTCGGACTTCCTTGACACTGTGCATGCGCAGTGGATAAAAGTATGAAGGACCATATAGGACATCTAATTTTGGGATTTTGATGCAAATTTTGGGGATTTGGGGGGGGGGGGGTGGCAAAATTTGTGTTTGGCCCTAGAATTTAAGAGTTAGCACCAGCTAAGTCTGGGTCATTGGTACAGTATAAAAATATTAAAAGTTACAGCCCTGAACACATCCAACCACTGTTTCTTCCTCTCATCCTCTTAATGCAACCTTGGATCCACCATATTCATCATTACTTTGTGTCTGACATCATTTTAACTGAGATTTATAAGCACAGAAGTCAGAGAGATGTTACTAACAGAAGGGCCAAACAAAGAATGAGGCTTTGCGCCAATTTCGGTACTTCCTTGACACTGTGCATGCGCAGTAGGCAAAAGTATAGAGGACCATATAGGACATCAGTTTTTTGATTTTGGATGCAAATTTGTGTTTGGCCCTGAATATTTTAGAGTTAGCACCAGCTAAGTTTGGGCCATTGGTTACAGTATAAAAATATACGAAATCAACTCCCAAGATTAACGATCAGTGATTTAAGAATGAAAAGTATCAAAAATGTTTTCAAGAAGTCATCTTCTATCCAGCAATGCTATAACAGTGAGAAAAAACAAGTTTCAATGATTCCTCTCTATTTCCATCTATGCCAAATGTCTATTCTGTGCCAAATATACTCTGGAATTCTTCCCCTCAATCCACCTTAAAGACTGAAATGGTTAACACAGGTAAATGCTTTAGTATTAGTTATTTGTGTCCATTCTTTGGACAGCCATTGATACAAACTCCTGCCAATACATTCAGTTTCTTTTATCTAAAGGAATCATGTGAGAAAAAGTAGCCTCTGGTGAATAATTTATAGTATGGAAATAAAAATCAAATAAATCAATTTGAATAAAAAAAATTTTGATTTAAATAAAAAAAATCACCAACCCTGAAGCTTGATCTTCATATGAAGAAAAAATGATACATCGGATAGAAGATGCAAGACTAAATGGCCTAACACCCTTAGGGTGAGGACGTAACCCTGGGGAAGAAACAGAATAATATTCTGTAATAAATGTTAAACTCCTAAGAAATTTAATATAAAATTTCAATAAAAAATAGCCAAAAAGCTTAAGAGTTTAACAGAAAGGGTTCATGGAAGGATAGGGAAGGAATACTTAACAAACAGTGGAATAATCATTTTTAAAAATTATGACGTCAGGCATATGTCCCGAAACTGGGAAACATGAAATAATTTTATAAATATTATAACGTTACAGCCCTGAACATCCAAAACCACCGTTGAACACTTCCTTCATCCAATAACAGCCTTGTATCCACCAATTCTTGCATTGATTTGTGTCTGGCATCCTCAAATGAAAGTGTCAATGACACTGTAGCTTAACTTGTGTGTTGTGTTTGATGAAAAGGATAATGTTCAATGTTTATGAAAGGATTATGAAATAAGACAAGAATTGTGATAATTGGGAATATGTTCATTTCTGTTCCCTGTATGCTATGTTTATGATAAAAATAATATGAGGTGTACACTGTACTAAAGAGCTGAGGGGTGGGTTAATATGACCTCACAGTCAATGTATGTGGCCCTCATAGTTAATGTATATCAACAAAAGTTACCAAGTTACAGTGAAATTATTCCAAAACGAGTCATCCTATCAAGTGACATTAAAATCCCTTCATAAATATGGCCTGTAGACTGTGCTAAAGGTTTTCGGGCTTCGGGCCCCTGTAGCCGTCAGTTTCCCAATTGCGTCCAAAGGGGATGTTCTCATCTAGACATCATATGAAGTCAACCTACCAAGTTACAATGAAATCCCTTAATAAATATGACTTGCAGACTGAGCTAAAGGTTTTTGGGTTTGGGCTCTGGCAGCCATCATGGTTGAATGATCACAACCAAAAGGGGACATTCTCATCTGGGCATCATCTGGAGTGATCCTACAAAGTTACAATGAAATCCCTTCATAAATATGACCTGTAGACTGTGCTCAAGGTTTTCGGGCTTTGGGCACTTGTAGCCATCACAACTGACCAATCACGACCAAAAGGGGATGTCATCCTCTAGGCATTATATAGAGTCAACCCAACAGGTTACAATGAAATCCTTCCATAAATATGACCTTTTACCTATGCTAAAGGTTTTTGGGCTCGGGCACCCATCAAGGCTGCATGATCGCGATCAAAATGGGACGTTCTCATCTAGACATTATTTGGAGTCATCCTACCAAGTTACAATGAAATCCCTTCATAAATATGACCTGTAAACTGTGCTCAAGGTTTTCGGGCTTTGGGCACTTGTAGCCATCACAACTGAGCAATCACGACCAAAAGGGGATGACATCATCTAGGCATTATATAGAGTCAACCCAACAGGTTACAATGAAATCCTTCCATAAATATGACCTTTTACCTATGCTAAAGGTTTTTGGGCTCGGGCACCCATCAAGGCTGCATGATCGCGATCAAAATGGGACGTTCTCATCTAGACATTATTTGGAGTCATCCTACCAAGTTACAATGAAATCCCTTCAAAAATACGACCTCTAGACTGTGCTAAAGGTTTTCGGGCTTCGGGCCCCTGTAGCTGTCACAGTTGCCGAATCACGTCCAAAAGGGGACTTTCTCATCTAGACATTGTATGAAGTCAACCCACCAAGTTACAATGAAATTCCTCAATAAATATGACCCGTAGACTGTGCTAAAGGTTTTCGGGTTTTGGGCCCAGGCAGTCGTCACGGTTGGCAGATCATGCCCAAATGGGGAAATTCTCATCTAGACATCATAAGGAGTCATCCTACCAAGTTACAATGAAATCCCTCCACATTAAACATGACCTGCAGACTGTGCTAAAAGTTTTTGGGTTTCGGGCTTGGGCAGCCATCACGGTTGATAGATCATGCCCAAAAGGGGACGTTCTCATCTAGGCATTATACAGAGGCATCCTACCAAGTTACAATGAAATCTCTTCATAAATACGACCTGTAGACTGTGCTAATGGTTTTCGGGTTTCAGGCTCGGGCAGCCATACTGGTTGCCCGATCGCTACCAAAAGGGGGCGTTCTCATCTAGACATGACCCCAAACATGCATATGAAATTTTGTGACGATCAGACAAGAACTGCGGGGTGTAGCCCGTGCTAAAGGAAAATGTGAACAGACGTCACAGACTCACAGACTAACAGACCCACAGACTAACAGACTTCCGCACGTGTGATGGCAATAGCTTATCTTGACTATGTCAAGTTAAGCTAAAAAGGAGATTTGAAAGCACAGATGTCATTTCATTGTTGATGACTTTTAGGGCCAAAGAAAGAAAGATGTTGGCCCAATTCCGGTCACTTCCTGACGTCTGCGCATCTACGGAGAGTAAATGTATGGAGGGCCAGATAGAACTTTTAATTTTCGGTTTTGCAAGCAAATTTTGGGGATTGCGGGGGGTTCAAAATTTGTGTGTGGCCCTTAATAACTTTGAGTTAAGCACCAGCTAGTCTGGGCCATTGGTTTACAGCGTAAAAATATGTGAAATTTCTAATGTTGAAAAGGGGCATAACTCTTGAATGAATAGTCCAACTAAAATTATAATCCCAGGTGCACAGGTTCCCATGGTGGTGAACATGTACACCAGGTTTTGAAAGAATCCCTCCAAAAACCCAAGAGAAACCCTCTGGACAAAATTCAGGCTTATAAAGCAGATTATTCCAAGTCGAAAATGGGCATAACTCTAGAAAAAATAGGCAGACCATACCTATAATCGCAGGTGCAAGGGTTCCCATGGCGGTGATCATGCTTATTTAAAAAAAATTAGTCTATAAACCTTTGAGGAAATGTCCGGACAAAATTCGACAAATGTAGTAAATTATTCTAAGTTGCAAAGGGACATAACGCTGGCAAAATAGTCCAATGGGAATTATAATCACAGGTGCACAGGTTAATATGGTAGTGAACATGCATACGAAGTTTCGAAAGAACTGATCCATAAACATTCAAGAAAATCTCCGGACAAAATTTACACCGATGAGGCATATTATTCTAAGTCATAAAGGGACATAACTTTGGCAAAAAATCATGCACAGGTTCCCATGGTGGTAAACATTCATGCCAAGTTTCTCAAGAATTGGTCCATAAGCGTCAGAGAAAATCTCGGAACAAAATTCAGACCGATGAGGCAAATTATTCTAAATTGAAAATAGTCCCACCGGAACTATAATCGCACATGCACAGGTTCCCATGGTGGTGAACATGCATACCAAGTTTCGAAGGGAATGGCCCTTGAACAGCAGAGAAAATTTGCAGACAAACAAAACGTACAGACGGACGGATGATGGCCAGACAACCCATTTGCATAATACAACCATTTTTCAAAAAATCAAAACCTCTCAGTAGTATATCACCAACTGAGAATTGAAAAAATCACAATAAAAATGATCTGAGTAGGATTGCAATATAGAGAAAACAAAAAATTCTGAATGTCCACACAGTGATGGTGTGGTTTATACAACAAAATTAACACAGCCAATAGGTACAAACGTTGACCAAAATATGCAAGCAATCAAGAACTTCCCAAGACTTTTTTCAAGGAAGTATAGCTTTCAAGCACTTCCAGGGCCTTGAATTCCAGTTTTGAAATTTAGCACTTTCAAAGACCAGTGCAAAGACCTGCATTTCCCATTGCTGTTTGAGGTCATAAAGCCTGTTATAAATCCACCCACAATATCCTAACTGCTCTCACCTTGGCCTGCATTCATAGACTGCTTGATTTGATATGATAATGCACCCATCAAGAACTGTATGGTTTGGAATGTGAATAAGTTGAGATGCTGCATGAATCTCATCCAGGCCATCTGTACTGTTACTTTCCCCAACTCTCTTCTCGTGCCAGTAAAAAGGAAAGAATTTTTTGGCTATCAGTAGTATATTTTCATCTTGTGGAAGAACAAACTGCTGTAAAATGGCTTCGTCATTCATTCCCTGTAAAATATAATTTTTTTCACTAACAATGCTGATCAAGAGAAATCAAATACATGTAGAACAAATATTTTTCCTCTTTTCTGTATGATTTACAATAAATATGAGAATTAGTCCTATAAAACGTTTTTCTTGTTTCTTAGGCAATTTTTCCTTAATTTTATGAGGGAGGAAGGCTTTTTTCCTTTTTCCTGAAATAGTCCTCAAAATATTTGAGATTAGAAATTTAATTCCTCCCACTGTTATTTGTGATCATTTTCAGCAGTGAAAATTCCCGATAATGCAGTAGCAAAAATTACCAAGTATATCTTGTTTGATAGAGCTTAGTGAGTGAGATATATTAGGTTAAATTGTAAGTCCTACAAGTTCAAAATAGTATCATTGACGAGATTTCCAGGTAAAAAAAAAAAAGAAATGTCTCCGGAGTAATACATCTCCCTACCCCTAAAACCCACTAAATGGAACTGACCTAAATGACTGTGTGAAGTTTAATGATTGTAGCCTTCAACATAAGTACTGAAGTATGACCATCACACAGAACATGAGCAAGCCTGTATTATAGGGTATTATATAACACACACCTTCTGATTGTCCTACACATTTGTGTGAAGTTTGGTACCGTATATGTCCGTGTATAAGTCGCATCTTTTTGCTTGGAAAAACGGGACCAAAATTGGGGTGCGACTTATACAAAGGTAATTATTTTTCAGCAAGTTTTCAACAGCGATATGAGGACTGAACGGACACCAGATCGGCCCATGTCGACGGTTTGTATCACGGCGATTCACCTGCTTTGAAAATTTGTTTATTTTATTTCACCTCTTTATTTCTTATTTCTGTGTTGTGCATTAACTTGATCACAAAATAAAATTAAAAAAAAAATAAATATAAAAAAAAATAAAATAAAAATAGGAGATTATACCCAATGTGTTCTTGTTGATTTTTTTTTTCTCGGTGACCCAGTGAGTGGAGGGGTGGTGAACGATCGAAAATTCGAAACCACATGCAATTAATTTCCTTCAAAATAATTACGGTACCTGTTCATGTCTTCAACATCTCCAGTAATAATTCACAATAAAATATTCCATGGTTGTATATCTCAACATATTTTGGATATTGGTATGAGTTATTTACGAAATTCGCAAGGCAATCAAATTGTTTACACAGCACACCACGTGCGTTTTTAAGGGGAATTCCCTTTGAAGAAGATTAACAAGAATCATGCAGTTACTTCCCTTTCATGACCTATTTGTTCGCACGTGCAATTCGTTTAAATGGCATGGGAATAAAGCCTTTTTCTTTGTAGTTTTACATTTGGATTTACCATTTGAATTCAACTTACCTCGTTCTTACCTGAACACATGCACCGGAGCATTCCTTCTTTTACCGGCGTGAGTAATAACAAACACAGTTGACATATATCTTTTAATAAATACGATACATGAGTAATAACAAACACAGTTGACATATATCTTTTAATAAATACAACACATTGAATGTATCAATGATTGAAGTATACAAACAAATATAATTTATAAATATACTGTAATCAGTCATCAAACCTCCCTGTTCAGTCCACAAGACTTCCAGTCCTTTAGCCAAATTTACGGAATTGTTTTAACATTTTTCACCCCAAATCGGGGGTGCGACTTATACAAGGGTTATAGGCGCAGGGGGGATATTTTGTATGAAAAGTAGGGTGCGACTTATACATGGGGGCGACTTATACACGGACATATACGGTAATTGTATTATGATTCGTTTCCGAGTTATGGCAGAGACAAAATTAAGTGTGACCTTATTTTGGAGTTACGGAGACAGCTTAGAGTGTGAAATTCTATTTAACTGTGTAATGAGAGTATAGTTTCTGAGTTATGCCTGAGACAACATTTATGACTTTCAACATTTGGAAGTTAAGTATGACACTGACCTTGAAGATATGCAAGTAACCATTTTATGCTACACATCTTCTGACTGTCCTTAACATTTGTATGAAGTTTGATAATTGTAGTTTGAACTGTTTTTGAGTTATAGCTGATGCTCGCATATTGATTGATTTTAAGTGTGACCTTGAAGAGTGACCTTCACTTTGAAGTTAAGGATCCAGCTATGGGTGCGTAATACATCCTCCCATTCCCTTTATAATTGTGAGAAGTTTGATGACTGTAGCCTCAACAGCGTCTGAGTTATGCCTGTTTCAGGATTTGTAACCTTGAACATATGGAGGTCAAATATGATCTTGACCCTGAAGGTGCTCAAGCAAATATTATATTGACAGACACACCTTCTGACTGTCCTTAACATTTTTATGAAGTTTGATAATTATTAACTGATTTGTGTCCGAGTTACAGCTGAGAAACAAATATTGACCAACTGAAGTGCTACCTTGTCATGATATTTAGCTTGAAGTTACAGACTTGACTATCCCGCTATAGTTAACAACATATCCTCCCATTGACCTTCATTTGATGACTGCAGCCTTAATGGTTTTCTGAGTTCTACATGAGACATGATTTGTGACTTTGAACACATGGAGGTCAAGTATGACCTTCACCTTGAAGATGCCCAGGCAATTATCGCATGAGGCACACCTGACTGTACTTAACATTTGTACAAAGTTTGATGATCATAGTTTCATTTGATTCTGAGTTATGGCTGAAACACAAACTTTGACCGATTTGAGCCAGATCTTGAAATGTGACCTTGTTCTTGAAGTTACAGACCTAGTTATGGTGTGTGACACATCCTCCCACTGTTTATAATTGAGTGAAGTTTGGTAACTGTAGCTCCAATAGTTTTTGAATTATTGGCTCTGCACACCCACATGCATAACTCAAACTCAACTCAAACACTATGCACCCAACCTAAGTTGGGGGGAGGGGAGAGCATAAAAATGTGTGATGCAGTAGATTTTCAATGAAGAGGAAGGTGCCTGAGAAACTTTTTTTTTTTTAACCTTTACGCGATAGCCAAAACCGGCCAGCACTAAATACAATAAACAGCTGCGCCATGAGTGCATGATACGCCGTTATTAATTACAAGAGGGAACCACACAATATTAGTATACATGTGTACTTGTCAGGTTACATATACTTGCCACCAAAAAATCATGAACATGTGGAAAATTGCCTATATTTTGATGAATAAAGTCCCATAACTCTGGAATGACAAATCGGACAGTAACACAAATTGAAAGGGAGATTCCTTCTATCAACATATACCTGCAACCAAAAAATCATGAAAATTGCTCTAAGCATGTTCGACATGTGAAAAATAAAGTCCCATAACTCTGGAATGACCAATCAAATGGCAACACCAACCGAAAGGGAGCTTCCTTCCATCAACATAAATCACCTACAAAAAAATCGTGAAAATCTCTTGAAGCGTTCTCGAGTTATCGTACAACGTGTAAAAAATCAACAATATTCTAAGTAATAAAGTCCCATAACTCTGGAATGACTAATCGAACGGTGCCACTAAACGAAAGGGAGCTTCCCTCTATCGATATACACCACCTACTCAAAAATCACGAAAATCTCTCAAAGTGCTCTCGAGTTATCGTACGTGTAAAAAATTAACAATTTTCTAAGTA
Source organism: Pictodentalium vernedei (assembly GCA_031216915.1). Classification (NCBI taxonomy): domain Eukaryota; kingdom Metazoa; phylum Mollusca; class Scaphopoda; order Dentaliida; family Dentaliidae; genus Pictodentalium; species Pictodentalium vernedei. The sequence goes on along the minus strand of CM062296.1, from coordinate 324,153,538 downwards.
ATAAAGTCCCATAACTCTGGAATGACTAATCGAATAGCGACACTAAATGAAAGGGAGCTTCCCTCCATCGATATACACCACCTACCCAAAAATCACGAAAATCTCTCAAAGCGTTCTTGAGTTATCGTACGACGTGTGACCGGACGGACAGACAGACAGCGGTATACCATAATAAGACCTGTTTTTCAAAACAGGGGTATAAAAATCAACATTCAATTTTGGTTATTTCTTCCATTTTTTTAACAGAGCTTATGACCTCTTATTGGAATGGGCTCATTGACTTTGTTCCAATGGGGGTCATAAGCTATGCTTTTGATGCAAAAAATGAAAATAAAAAAATTAGTTTTTCAAGAATTTTGTTTGCAAGTGTTATCTGCCTTTCGTGTTAGGTAGAGTTAATGGTCTATTCATTCTTGCTTTCAAATATACATACACAATAAGTTTCAAACTTACCCCTACCCAGAATATCCTGAGAGCAAATTGCTACATGGTATTAGTTATCTTGTCAAGTAGCCTCAAAACACCCTACCCTCAAAAAACAAAAACCGACACTTAAATTTATTATTTCAGTGTTGGATTTCAAAACACAGTTGTCAAGAAAAAAATATTTTTGTACTTATTTTACACAAGTACAATTTTCTTGTACTTATTTTCATATTTTCTATTGGAAAATGTTCCAATTTAGGAATTCTCGAAAGAGAAACACACTTTAGGGAGACCATAACTGACAAAAGATTTAGTCAAACAGGGATGTATGACTCCCAAAGTACATTGACCACAAGTCTTGCTGTCTAATATATAGCAGTAGGGCTACAGTTACCTCCTCTACTTGGTGAAATGAAATCTCACTTCACATTTGTTACCTCAGCAGAAAATACTGAAAGCATTTAATTAAAACAGATATGCATATTGAATACCCCATTTGTTAGTCAGAACAACTGAAAAGAATGCTTTTTTGGAGCATCATTGTGCACGGGAACATTGTTAAATTATTTCTCTGATGATCGAAAAAACAAAATGTTTGGCGATTACCTCCAAGCTGATTGCCAACAATCAGCCGATTGCCATTTCGGATCATCAGCCCTACACTAATCCCTGTAAGTACGCTGTATCCCAAACATCAAAAGATTCGGACTGGGGGATCTGAAGAAGAAGATTTTTGAAGTGAAAGTGTCACTGACACTGTAGCTTAACTTGACTGTGTAGTGTTTGATGAAAAGGATAATGTTCAATGTTTATGAAAGGATTATGAAATAAGACAAGAAGTGTGAAAATTGAAAATGTGTTAATTTCTGTTCGACACATGCTATGTTTTCAATAAGAATAATTTGAAGTGTACAATGAACTAAAGAATTGAGGCCTGGGTTAATGTGGCCTTCACAGTTAATGTATGTCAACCAAAGTTACCAAGTTATGGTAAAATCATTCCAAAACGCATGATCCTACTCATCATAGACTTTGCTGAAGAAATCTAGGTCATGTGACGGTTTGGTGGTCATGGCTGACCGATCACGAAGAACATAGGATAGTCTCATCTAGATATCATACCAAATTATCCTACAACTGTTACAATGAAATCCTTTCATAAAAACAACATGTAGACAGTGCTAAAGGAATCTAGGTCACGTGACCAGGCAGCGGTAATGGCTGACCGATCATGACCAAAATATGACAGTCTCTTCTAGACATCATACTGAATTATCCTTTCAAATTACAATGAAATCACTTCATAAACATGAACTGTAGACTGTGTTAAACAAATCTTGGTCAAAAGCCTGTGCAGCCATCACAGTTGACCGATCACAGATAAAATAGGACGTTCTCATCTAGACATTATACTGAGTCATCCTACTAATTTTCAATGAAATCCCTTCATAAATGCAAGTTGTAGACTGTGCTAAAGGAATCTGGGCAATGTGCCCCTGCAGCCGTCATAGTTGACTGAACCCGACCAAAATATGATGTTCTCATCTAGACATTATACAGAGTCATCCTACCAAGTTACAATCAAATCCCTTCATAAATACAACCTGTAGACGTGCTAAAGGTTTTCAGGTTTTGGGCCTGTGCAGCTGTCATGGTTGACTGATCATGACCAAAAGAGGGCATTCTCATCTAGACATTATGAGTCATCCTACCAAGTTACAATGAAATCCCTTCATAAATACAACCTGTAGACTGTGCTAAATGTTTTCAGGTTTCGGGGTCACGCAGCCATCATGGTTGACCGATCATGACCAAAAGGGACGTCGTCACCTAAAAGGGGGTCTTCAACAGACTCACAGACTTCCATACATGTGATGGCAATAGCTCATCTTGACTTTGTCAAGTTAAGCTAAAAATCTTCTTCAGAACCACAAGTCAGAATCTTTTGTTTGGTATCCATCATTGTTACGAGGGTTAGATTAAAGATTGTTCAAATCAAGTCCCATGGTTAATATTTGGGCTTCCTATGGGGGCCGAATTTTAACTTAGTGCAATATGGCGGATAAAAATTGAAAATCTTCTTCAGATCCACAAGTCAGAATCTTTTGATATTTGGTATACCACATCCTTAGGGAGGTTAGATCTCATTTTGTTCAAATCAAGTCTTTGGGTTAATATTTGGGCTACCTATTGGAGCCCAAATTTTAACAAAATGAGGAATAAACTTTAAAGCTCTTCTTCTCCAGAAACACAAGTCAGGATCATTTAATATATGGCATACAGAATTCTTATAGGGGTTTGATTCAATTTGTTAAACTAATATCCATCACTTAATCAGGGCTCATACACTTTTCAGAGAATCAAACTACATGACTTTTCCAAAACTCCTGTTTTGAGCCCAAATATGAACCAATGGGCTTCATTTTGACAAATTTGTGTCTGACCCCCCCCCCCCCCCCCCCCCCCCTCCCCCCACCCCCTATGGATGTTGTATACCAAATATCAAAAGATTCTGACCATTGGTTCAGGAGAAAAGATTTTTTAAACTTTTTGCAAATATGCTGACGCAGCATTTTTTCGATGCCCTTCCCCCACCCCCCTCCCCTCTACAGGACACCCTAACATACAGTACGTTCAATGTGGATTGTAACAAAAATGCCACCGCTGTGTGTTCTCCATCGTGGAGTTCCAGTGGACCACAGTGTTTGATCAGTGGAAGACAGTTTTCAAAACACTGTGACCCACCATGGTCACGAGTGTTAAAGATTAGCTTAATTGCTTTTGCATGTCAGTTTCTCTGCTGATTAATAAATACTGTCTTGTGACATCAACTGGCAAGACAACTGCGTTTGTTACTGGTAATAGATAATATATTTTAAATTTAAATTGGAATTTCGCGGAGGCAAACGGCGACTATTGCTGTGGTTTGAAATTGGAAATTGGGAATAGAACAGTCAGTTCCATTTGGCTATGTACAAAGTCCCCGTCACTTTCGAAACTAAACTGTTGTGTTTGCGCGATTGATTTGATCGAGGAAATAAATAAACCAGACTTGCGAAAAACAACTAATATTCGCAAAGTTCCCAATTTCTCCTTTTGTTTACAGCTGAAGGCCAACATGTGATGAACCGTGTTTTTCTTGGGCCAGAAGTGGGGGCAAAAAAGCCCCCTGCATCACAATAGCGCCTACGGCGCACAGCTAATAATCGAAGTGATACCAGTTTAAGATATTGAGTCAACTTGACAAGCCCATCCCCTTTCCCGTCTTACTCTTGTCGGGCTACGCAATTAAAGATTCTTATAAAAAGGATATAGTAAAAAGAAAAAATAGTGTTTTTGAATGGATACCAAAAAGTATCTCACTCGTGACTGAAACTAATGATTATTTCACAGGCTGAGGGGTGGGGGGGGGGATGTGCGGGAAATATTTGCATACCGAAACAAATATCCTTCATCCAATTCTATAGGGGTTTGTACATACTTTTATATTCTTTGCATTTGCAGATTTTTTAACGTTCCTCTACTTTGTTATCTGTATTATCAATTGAAATAACTAAGCCTGTGATAATGTAAAAATATGTGGGTGAATGTAAGGGAGATGCCCAATTTAATTTATCTGCGAATGTGCCATTCTAAGAGAGAGTACACTTCAGTGGGAAAGAGAGAGACAGATATACGTGATGGGGGGGGGGGGGGGAGGAGTAAGAAAAAGAAAATTAGTACACAAAGTGGATGTGGGCGTATGTCTACATAATATTCTGAGTGTGTTTGAGGTTAAAAATTCGCACTGGCACAGACATTTCCTTCTGAAACGTTTTTTTCTTTTAATATGTAGCCGAAACATATTAAAAGAAAAGTTAAAAATTCGCACTGGCACAGACATTTCCTTCTGAAACGTTTCTTTCTTTTAATATGTAGCCGAAACATATTAAAAGAAAAGTAGGGGGGGAGGAGTAAGAAAAAGTGAAAGAAAATTAGTACACGAAAGTGGATGTGGGCGTATGTCTACATAATATTCTGAGTGTGTTTGAGGTTAAAAATTCGCACTGGCACAGACATTTCCTTCTGAAACGTTTTTTTCTTTTAATATGTAGCCGAAAAATTGTTTTTATTTACTGAACCCTAATGGGTTTCTAACATGACAAAAAATACATAAAATTGATTTAAACTAAGTGATGAGCTTAGGAACTGGTTAAACTGACTGGCAATAATTGAAGCTATTCATTGATGGGCTCTAATTTAGTCCTTACAAGGATGTTACACAAGCTTTTGTTTTTCTTATAGGCGATGACAGGTCGAAGATTCAAAGGTTCATTTAATTTAGCATTGGTTAAATTGAATTCATCTTTTAACATTTTTGCTATTTCGATATTCATTCTGGGGGGGAGGAGTAAGAAAAAGTGAAAGAAAATTAGTACACGAAAGTGGATGTGGGCGTATGTCTACATAATACTCTGAGTGTGTTTGAGGTTAAAAATTCGCACTGGCACAGACATTTCCTTCTGAAACGTTTTTTTCTTTTAATATGTAGCCGAAAAATTGTTTTTATTTTCTGAACCCTAATGGGTTTCTAACATGACAAAAAATACATAAAATTGCTTTAAACTAAGTGATGAGCTTAGGAACTGGTTAAACTGACTGGCAATAATTGAAGTTATTCATTGATGGGCTCTAATTTAGTCCTTACAAGGATGTTACACAAGCTTTTGTTTTTCTTATAGGCGATGACAGGTCGAAAATTCAAAGGTTCATTTAATTTAGCATTGGTTAAATTGAATTCATCTTTTAACATTTTTGCTATTTCGATATTCATTCTGTTGTTTGTTAGAGTGAAAGTTTGTGTGCATGTGTATGCAAGGGTGTGTGTGTCTGTGTGTGTGTGCGCATTGCGCAAGGGTGTGTGTGTGTTGGTGTGCGTGCATGTGTTTTGGTCTTTCCAGTTTGTTTTTTGTTTTTTGGGCTTTTTTTTATATGAACAACTGTAAAAATGACCCTAACTCTGATGAAAATGTGTCTCATAAGCCTTCATAGGCTGGATTTCATATAAATATTTTGAAAATACTCTATGTATATTATGTATGTATATTGAAATGTGACACTTAAATGAAATATTCTACTACCACAACTACATTAAAGTAGTCGGGATTGAAGTGATTAATTAAATAGTAGATTAAACTACCACGTGCACAAGGTGTGAAATAACATTTGAGTGGCGCGACAAAGCACAGAAGCTGTTCTTCAAACCAACATCTGTTTTAACACCTCTGCACATGACAAGCTTGAGAAAAAATAAGAGACAAATCAACATTTTCAATTACTTTTTATTAATTCAGCAATCATTATTATAACCATATGTAAATGAAAGTGTCAATGACACTGTAGCTCAACTTGTCAAGACAAAGACATGTACATGTATAGTATGTGACACAGCAATGACAAACATCTAGGTAATAACCTGATAACAAAGGTACATATAAAGTATTGTAACGGTCTGTACATAAATACTGACCATTGCCTGTAACAAAAGTATAGGTAAAGTATTGTAAAGGTGGGTGACAGTCAGATGCTAAACTAGAAAAAAATCTTTGAGTCCCAGAGTGGGTCTGACTGAACCCCAAAATATTTGTTCTCATAGCACAGTGATAACAAAGGCACCCCAAAACACACTCATTCCTGTCCCAAGGTGAAAACAAAGGTACCCAAGAAGTTTCGTGAAGATCAGTTCACAAATATGAGCTGTGTAGAAGTTGTGACAAAAAACTGATTGGACCTAATTTCGGAACAAAATGGCCACTGGCAGCCATCTTGAATTTTGGTCCACACCCAGAAACACTCGTTCTCATCCCAAGGTGATAACAAAGGTACCCAAGAAGTTTTGTGAAAATCGGTTCATAAATACAGCCTCTAGCCCGAGCCGTATTGACATGTGCACTTACAGTGTATAAGTAGCACTGAATAAATCAAAGTTCATCTAATTTGCATAATTTCTGCATGAGAAAAAAACCCGTACTATGTGTGATGTATTCCATGTTACTAAACATTCACACAAAAATTTATTCAAATCAGAACTTTCATACAGAAGTTCTGTACAAAAGACTGATTGCACTAATTTTGGTACAAAATGGCTGCTGGTGGCCATCTTGAATTTTGGACCACACCCAAAAACACTCGTTCTCATCCCACGGTGATAACAAAGGTACCCAAGAAGTTTTGTAAAGATCGGTTCATAAATACAGCCTCTAGCCTGAGCCATATAGAAGTTGTGTACAAAAAACTGATTAGACCTAATTTCGGTACAAAAAAAAGACTGATTGCACTAATTTTGGTACAAAATGGCTGCTGGCAGCCATCTTGAATTTTGGACCGCACCCAGAAACACTCGTTCTCATCCCAAGGTGATAACAAAGGTACCTAAGACGTTTCGTGAAGATTTTTTCATAAATACAGACTCTAGCCCAAGCCGTATTGACATGTGTACTTATTTGTGTGAAAGTAGCACTGAAAAAATCAAAGTTCATCTAATTTGCATAATTTCTGCACGAGAAAAAAACCTGTATTATATGTGATGTATCCCATGGTACTAAACATTCACACAAAAAATTATTCAAATCAGCGCTTTCATATGGAAGTTCTGTGCAGAAATCTGATTGCACCTAATTTTGTACAAAATGGCTGCCATCGGCCATCTTGAATTTCGGACCACACCCAAAAACACTCGTTCTCGTCCCACGGTGATAACAAAGGTACCCAAGGAGTTTCGTAAAGATCGGTTCATAAATACAGCCTCTAGCCTGAGCCATATAGAAGTTGTGTACAAAAAACTGATTAGACCTAATTTTGGTACAAAAAAAAAGACTGATTGCACTAATTTTGGTACAAAATGGCTGCTGGCAGCCATCTTGAATTTTGGACCACACCCAGAAACACTCGTTCTCATCCCAAGGTGATAACAAAGGTACCCAAGACATTTCGTGAAGATCTTTTCATAAATACAGACTCTAGCCCGAGCCGTATTGACATGTGTACTTATTTGTGTGTAAGTAGCACTGAAAAAATCAAAGTTCATCTAATTTGCATAATTTCTGCACGAGAAAAAAACCCGTATTATATGTGATGTATCCCATGGTACTAAACATTCACACAAAAAATTATTCAAATCAGCGCTCTCATATGGAAGTTCTGTGCAGAAATCTGATTGCACCTAATTTTGTACAAAATGGCTGCCATCGGCCATCTTGAATTTCGGACCACACCCAAAAACACTCGTTCTCGTCCCACGGTGATAACAAAGGTACCCAAGGAGTTTCGTAAAGATCGGTTCATAAATACGGCCTCTAGCCCAAGCCGTATTGGCATTTGCACTTAAAGTGCTGAAAGTAACACCAAAAAACATCAAAGTTAGTCTAATTTGCATAATTTACGCACAAGAAAAAAAACGGTACTATATGTGATGTATCCCATGGTACTAAACATTCATACAAAAAATTATTCAAATCAGAGCTATAATATGGAAGTTCTGTACAAAAAACAGATTTCTGCATCGTCGGTACAAAATGGCGGCTGGCAGCCATCTTGAATTTCAGACCGCACCCAAAAACACTCGTTCTCGTCCCACGGTCATAACAAAGGTACCCAAGAAGTTTCGTAAAGATCGGTTCATAAATACAGCCTCTAGCCCAAGCCGTATCCAATTGTTGACGGACAGACTTGGCTTTCGCAAAAGTTGAGCTAAAAATAGAATTTTTCACCCCATAAGCCGACATAGAAAAAACCCGGGTCCTGAATTGTTTGGTTTCATTCATTCATTCATTTCATTCCATTCATTCATTCATAGGATGTGGACAGTTATGGTGCGTGGACATTCATTTAATAGTTACACCACTAGAATGATGGACAAAGCAATCGAGGGGAAAGGGGGGGGGTGCAGTTTTGATGAAAGGAACTTCACCTGACTTTAGCTGCATGGGTCGGATCACGTCGTCTTCGAACACACAAATATGGAATTTTCGAAAATTGTACTTCCTCGCCAAACAACCACTCAACAGTATACATTTTCAGCACTGTAGCCGTTGGTTTTGTTCCATATGCATTCACACAATGGGATAATATTTAGTAAAATTTGCCAGTGATACAACGGAGAATTGTGTAGTGCATCTGGACTGGTCGCACATGGTCATCTTTAAGTGGAAACCCATAGTCGAGTTGTCGGAGTTTTGCTTCGTCACAATGTGCCAACTGTTATTCGATCAACAAATTTTTTTAGTTTGAAAGGAAAACATTTTTATCTTGCATTAAAAAATAACAAATATTTCAGGAATTTCTCTTTTTTATGTGGCGAGTTTAATTTTTGTTTCATTTGACCCAGTTCTGAAGTTTGCACGGATAATATTATTAGCCAATTCACCATAAAAAGACAAAAAATCTCCGTTCTTCGCGATAGAATTACGTTTTGTTTGTGGTCAGATCAACACTAAAAACAAATATTTCTTACTTTTATGTTTCACCCTGAAATTGTCACAAGTACTTGTCTAGAGGGATTAATGTATTGGTATTTTCTGTGTTCTGTAATCTCAATCACTGGTCATTATGGTGGAGTCACTCGGCACAGTACTTGCGATTGCATACCGGTCGCACTGCTAATTAATTCTCGTTAAACCCCAACACTTGTAGTCGCAGTGGTCAGTAATTAAGTCGAGTGGATCCACCGTGGGTTTTAATCCTCTACACTTTATCTCACCCCCACAGTGACGGGTGTTTTTGTTACAACCCACCTTGAATGTACTGTAACCGACGGCAATTGTTTTACCATTCAATTCTACTACCAAAAAATAACAGTTCCCTGTTCCGTGTGGTTTGGGAAATATCGGGATTTGAAAATATTTCTATTTTTAACTCCTGGGGTTCCCAGAGGGACGCAGGATATTTTTGTTGCATGAGTCAGGTACTTATGACCCAATGATACCAAATACTAAATTTGGTTCAAATTGGACCATTGGTTCAAAAAATTATAAATTTTGAGTGATTTGTATATTTTTTATACTTATCAATGACCCAGACTAGCTGATGCTAACTCAAAAAAATAATCTAGGGCCAAACACAAATTTTGCCTCCAAATCCCCAAAATTCGCATGCAAAACCGAAAAATTGATGTCCTATCTGGTCCTCCATACTTTTTGGATTTGCGCATGCGCAGTATCCAGGAGGGCACAGAAATTGACGCCAACCATCATTCTTTCTACAGATTGCCTGTTAAATGTTATAACAACAGGGAGGTATGAGTGCCCGCTAATTCGGTGAAGGAAAACCAATATATAAAGATAGTCCAGAGAATGAGACTCATTATACTCATTTAAAAGTGTTTGAGGATTGTATATTAACACCCATTTGGCACGCGATATATACAAATGCTTCACAGTGAGCTACAATGTAAAAACAATACATAAATGAGACATAGTTATTGCTTCACACCGAGCTGCACATTAAAACCATCCCAGCACCACCTCAGGACTACTGACACTGGAGGAGGTCTTCCCTTGCTTTTCACTATAAAGCCAGATGATCATAAGGGAAAAAAACGTCCCCCCCCCCCTTGTTCTGAGGTACATGTCCTCAGAATGAAGAGGGCAGCGGAACAGCGTCAATGCTGGAACAGACTGCCTAAATAACTATACATGTAACCATTAATGGACAACATTCTGAGCAACAGAAAGAGGACATATAGATATAAGGTCACCAGAAATAGACTCTAAATTTCTCAGGTAAAACTTGGTAAATGAAGAGGGCTGTGTCCAGTATGCAGCCTTCATGAGATCAGTAATGGCTATACAGTTAGAATAAGCCCAAGAAGTAGAGTGCTCTAACCTCGTGCGCTGAAATCTTATTAACCGAACGTAGATCCGAAGATAGATTTTCATAGGCAATGCGTATTGCCAACTGAATCCATCTAGCAACTGAATGAACAGAAATATCCTTTCTGTTAGGAATCAATGAAAGAAAGAAGCGTTTTCTTTCTTTTCTAATAAAATCTGATCAACGTTTACAAATGTGCATAGCCCTGACTGGACACAGCAACGGTCTACGGTTATCCAAGGACGGCAGAGCCTTAATGATAATAGGCTCAGGCCGCTTGTCTGGAATCTGATTCTTAGCCAGAAACCCCACTTCCGTAGTGAGGGTAATGGTATTACCCACACTACCTTAGTGAGATTCATCAATAGATAAAACATGAAGTTCACTGACTCTTCTAGCAGATGCAAAGGCTAAGAGAAATGCCATTTTATAGGTCAAGAATTTGAACTTTACAACATCCAATGGCTCAAACGGAGCTTCTTTGAGCTTCAACAGAACCCAAGCCAAATTCCACTTAGGAATTAATTTGAGGGTTCTAGGTCTATTAAGAAAGAAATTTCTAACCAGCTTGGACAATGAAGTATTTGATCCAATAGCTAAGTTATCATGATGAGCGTAAGTGTCTGATAACATAGACCTATAGCCCTTAATAGTGACAGGCTGCAGTTTGAGAACATCAAACAAGTAGACCAAGAAATCGGCAATATTTGGTATGGATGGATCATAAATGCCTATCGACTGATCCTGACACAAACAGAAGAAAACCCTCCACTTCGCTGCGTAGTTCAACGTACAGGAGGACCTCATACAGTTAGAAATTGCGTCCACAACACGTCCTGTAAACTGTTTTCTGTGCAAGAAGGACCGCACAATGGAAATACGTGAAGGTTGAGACCTTCCGGGTTGTGATGCAGTGCGCGTGACTTCCCCTGATAAAGAAGGTCATCTCATGGAGGAAGCTTCCGGGGAACGTCCCATAACAGACACCTGAGAAGATTGATCCAAACTTTCTGTGACGACAGAGGTGCTACTAGCAGAATTTTGCACCGAGACTGTTTGATCTTTAACAGAATCTGCTGAATCAATGAGTTGGAGGATACGCATATCCTATCATTCCGTCCCATGAGATCGACAGAGCGTCTACTGCATACGCTCGATGATCTGGGCACAGCGACACGAACGTCGGTCACTGATTGTGCAGGTGTGTCGCAAACAGATCTATCATGGGACGATATCACTGGTAGCAAATCTGCCTGAATATTCGCTTGTTGGGAGTCCACTCCGATTGCAGCAGGCGACCTTTCCTAGAGAGCGAGTCTACTAGTACATTCAAACGACCCGGTATATGACAGACAGAAAGATGAACATGATGATTCATGATGTATAGGAGAATCCTCTCCGTTAATTTGAATAATGAAATTGAATGAGTGCTGCCTTGGTTTCCTGATGTAAGCTACTACTGTCGAATTGTCCGACAAAATTTGAACATGGACGTTTGCTATTATGTGAATCCAGTGTTGAAGAGCTAGCCATATCGACATCATCTCTTTGATGTTTATGTGCTTCTGTAGGAACCGAGAAGGGTCGCGCCCCAACCCGTCTGACTCGCATCCGCCATGAAAGCCGGATCCAGCGGTTGCAGTGGAATTCCCTGAGTTAACCACTGAAGATCTGCCCAAATCTGAACCCTTTGTTTTACTAGGTCCGTTAAAACAATACTGGTTTCGAGTGAATGTGTCTTCACACTCCAGTTCTGAGTAAAGAATATCTGGAGGGGACGCGCGCACAGGCGGCCCATCGGAATAAGATCCGCAGTTGCTCCACACAGCTCCAACAGTCGCATGAATTCCCTCACTGTTAATGCGTCTGAGTGTAGACAAAAGCGAGCATAACAACTGACTAATTTCACTCTGGGTAATGGCAGATGAACCAGACTGGTGTGAGTCTCAAAGCTCATCCCCAAGTGAGTGAAGGACTTGGACAGAGCTAGATCCGACTTTTTCTCGTTTACGATGAATACGAGACGTCGGAGTAATAGAAGCACACTCTGAACATCGTTCTGAAAAATAATTCTGTCTGTATCTCTGCAGAATGTCGTCCAAGTAAGCCAACGTTACCGCAGACGAATGAGCTCGGAAGTGTGACATTACCGAGTTCATTATTCGAGTGAATGCCCAGGGTGCCAGGTTCAGACCAAAGCACACTGCTCTGAACTGATAAACCTTCCCTTGTACGGCGAACCGCAGGTACTTTCTGAATGCCGGATGTACCAGGACATGAAAATACGCATCTTTGGATCTATGTTTGCCGCATAGTTGTTCACTCGAATGCTCGCTCTTACCGATCGTATGGTCTCCATATAGAATTTTGGAGCCACGATAAGCTTGTTTATCCAGCTCAAGTCTATTACCGGTCGGAACGAGCTGTCTGGCTTCGGTACGAGGAACAGGTGACTGTAAAAATCCTGAGAATCTTGACTCTCGACGACCTCTATTGCTTCCTTTAATAAGAGAGCATCTGTTAGGAGAGACTCTCTTTTTAATGGATCTGATGGAAGATATGTCCAATGTGGACATCTTGTTAGTGGGGGTTTCGGTCGAAATGATAGCCATAGGCCATCCAAGACTACACTTCTCACCCACTGATCTTCCGTGACTGCTATCCAGTTTCTCGCGAAGTTTGATAACCTTCTGCCAACTGGCCAGCAATAGAGGTCTTGAACATCACCTGTATGAACTGCGAGGCTTACGGGAGGAGAAACTATGTCCTCCCCATGAAGAACCTCGTCCTGTTGGCCTAGGGGCATCTGACCGATAGTTCCGATCAGACCTACGCTCCTTTCCCGAGTCGCTATATTGACGACCTCTGGATTAATTGTAAGAGGGTTTCTTGTACCCTCGTGAGGGGCTCCCTTTTGACATTTTAGACTTGGAACGTCCTCCTTTACTCTTGTCTGCTGAAGCGGGTTGCTGAGACGCCGACTTCAATAGCAGAGCACTTGACGCTTTCTTAGTAGCCTGTTCATAGACTAATGAAAGCTTGTCGTCAAAAATAGTATGTCCGGAGACTGGAGCGACCTAGAGAGAGCTTTTCACTTTGTTATCTATAAGTGATGACGACACAAGGGCAGCATCACGTCTGATTAACTCCACATTAGCCACTGTTAGGGTGGAGTTGTACGTGGTATACATAATTGCCCTGGAAAGAACTCTAAGAGAGGTACGAACATCCTCAATTTCCTTCCAGTTGAGGCGTTGTTCCATAGCTCTGGTTTAAGGTGATCTGCATAGGAGATTGCATCCAAATTCGCTCTATTTGATGAAATTGCCATCTCTATTACGTCTGGGTGAATAGTGAATGATGCAGGTAAGGATACATCTAGATCCCCAGCCTGCTCATCCAAACGCAGAGGAGCTCTCTGAACATCTTCTCCAACTGTTTTAAATGAACGAGGTCCAAGAAACGGCATGTTTATGGAAGATGAAGATAAAAAACCGCCTTTTTTCCTCGCACTCGAGAGGTTGAATACGGCATTGTCTATACGGCTGAAGGCCTGCGACACCTGCCTAGACTGAACCGGAAAAGAAAGAACTTCTTCCTTTCTCCGTATAAGGTCTGTGTCCAACGACGCCAGCAGTTTCTCTCTTGTTGTCGCAGCATTCTGATTTGGTGCAACAAATTCAGGGTAGTATTGATGGATGAAATCCATTGCAACCATGTGCTGTTCCAAAAGTGAAAGGTAATCCTCTTCCTTATCCCTTTCACCATCCGAGAGAATCAGTTGCAAATCTCAGTCCATTGCATCTGCGTGAACAGATGACTGGACTGACCCAGCACCATCCGACAGCTCAGGTTCTGAGTCTGAGGGAGGCTGCGCCTGCACTTGCTGGGATGCTGCGATCAGCTACGCAATCTGCAACAGCAAGTCCGTCATCGAGGCCTGAGGAGCAGTGGTCTTCCATTTCTTATCCGCTTGCTGCTCCTGGGACGGCATGTCGGAGATGGATCTCTTCTCCGAATGTCCCGATGAAGGAGACCTAGTCTCCCTAGCTACCGGATGGTTCGACTTCACAGGCGAAGAGTGGTCCCTTCTTCACGCAGCAGGCTGGATATCCGAAGTTGGGTAGCGAGGATGCGGTCGTGTGTGCTTTATATTCGAAGCGGAAGAAGCCATGACTGTAGCTGAGGCCAGCTGCAATCTAGACGGAGCATCCCGAATGGCAGATGTGGACGTATGCTCCGGCACACGCAAGTTCTTCACCACAACGTCAGGCCCCAGATGTTGTTGGGATAGAGAGGGAAGTCTCCCGCTCGCGGCCCTTTCAGACCTCGCGGAGCTTCCCAAAACACTTGCTGGCTACTTCCCTAGTTCCGTCGTCGCTGGGTGAGCATGTTTAGATTTTAAGGTGCTCGCTCTACCCACTACACTTCCTTCGACCGTAATGGACATATCTGGCGTCACAGCTCCCACGAATGGAGTAACCGCTTCACCGGTCGAGCTAGCTGCTGGCAAAGGATTAAAACCACCAGCCAATGGCTTTATGCCTTGCCTAATATTCAGGAGCACCTTAGCAGATAGCTCTGTTTGCTCATCAGAGCGCGACGAAGGTAGCACACTTTTGGTAGGTGTCACATAACAATCACCATGTTCTTGTTCCTCTGAAAAAGAAACTGAGAAATTTGAATGACTCTGCGGCAAGAGAACCGGCATTGGCCTCTCACCGCTAACAACATATCGTGACGCCTGTGTCCAATGTTTGTCCTCCCTATCAACACATGTAGGACAAGAATTTGTGGGAGAACATCAACTACAAGCAAGGCAACAAGCATGTAAATCTGAGGAAGACTTCCTCGCCTTGCATTTTGAGCAATAAGCTTTCATAATTAATCAAACAAAGTCGATTGAACTCCCACCAACTCCACAAAAAATATATGATAAAGATATATAATTAATCAACAATCAAAATACAAATCGAAAAATTAATTAAAAAAAATCAAAAGCCCATGTTCCCAAAGGATACAGGAAGAGCCAAAGGGTATCCCGATTGAGCCTAAGTGTGGACAAAAATTATTGCTACACTACCGAAATATTAAAACATGTATCCTACAACAATCCTACAGTAATAATAAGTAGATACTACATATATTTTAAGGACGTTGCCAAAGTAAACAATGTCAAGGAAAAACCAGAAACAAGACCTCAGGCTCTAAATAAAAAAGGCCCAAAGTCAGTAACAGATTTCAAAGCTACCAGATGTAAAGCAAGATCTTCAGATGAAGAAAAAACGATACATCAGACAGAAGATGCATGACCCAAACGACCCAACACACCTAGGGTGAGGACGTAACCATGGGGATAAACCTTCTGTAATACACATTAAACTCACAAAAAATTTAATAAAAAATTTCAGAAAAAATAAGCCAAAAAGCTTGGGAGTTTAACAGGAGGGCTTCAAGGAAGGATAGGAAAGGAACACTTAACAAACAGTGGATAAATCATTAGCAAGAATGATGACGTCAGGCACATGTTCCGAAATTGGGAAACATGAAATAATTTTGATAAAAATTATAAAGTTACAGCCCTGAACGTTCCTAACCACTGTTGTTCACTTCCATCATCCAATTATGTCCTTGGATCCACCAATTTTACCATTGATTTGTGTCTGGCATCCTCAAAAATGATATTTAAAAGCACAGATGTCAGTTCATTGTTGCTGACTTTAGGGCCAAACAAAGAATGATGGTTGTCGCCAATTTCGGTGTCTTCCTGGATACTGCGCATGCGCAGATCTGAAAAGGTATGGAGGACCAGATAGGACATCAATTTTTCGGTTTTGCATACAAATTTGGGGCATTGGGGGGCAAAATTTGTGTTTGGTCCCAGATTATATTTTGCGTTAGCACCAGCTAGTCTGGGCCATTGGTTGTATAACAAGAGGCCCCAGGGGGCCTGAGGGCGCTCACCTGACATGGTAGCCTAAATATCAACCCAGAGAATTGATTTCCACAAGTTGCATCTGCTCCTCCTAAGAAAAGCTGAAACCAAATATCCAAATATTGTGACCAGTGGATCTAAAAAAAGATTTTTAAAGAATATTCCTCATACTGAACTAAGTCATAATTCGGGCTCCCACAGGGAGCCCATATATGAACCCAGGGACTTTGCTTTAATAAACCTGAATCTCACACCCCTAAGGATTCTGCACACCAAATATCAAAACATTCCGACTGCTGGATCTGAAGAAGAAGATTTTTAAAGAAAATTCCTCATTTTGAACCAAGTTACAATTCGAGCTCCCACAATCAGCCCAAATATGGACCTAGGGACATGGCTTGAACAAACTTGAATCTTACCCCCCTAAGGATGCTGCATAAAAAATATCAAAAGCATTCATCTGCTGGATCTGAAGATTTTTAAAGAAAATTCCTCATTTTGAACTAAGTTGTCATTCAGGCTCCCATAGTGAGCCCAAATATGAACCAAGGGACTTGGCTTGAACAAACTTGAATCTCAGCACCCCCTAAGGTTGCTCCATGCCAAATATCAAAACATTCCAACTGCTGAATCTGAAGAAGAAGATTTTTAAAGAAAAATTCCTCATATTGACTAAGTTATAATTTGGGCTCCCAAAGGGAGCCCAAATATGGACCCATGGACTTGGCTTTAACACACTTGAATCCCCCCTCACTCACCACATATCAAACCATTCCGACTGCTGGATCTGAAGAAGAAGATTTCTTAAGAAAATTCCTCATTTCGAACAAAGTTACAATTCAAGCTCCCACAGTGGGCCCAAATATGGACCTAGGGACATGGCTTGAACAAACTTGAATCTCACCCCCCTAAGGATGCTGCATACCAAATATCACAAGATTCTGCCTGCTGGATCTTGAGAAGAAGATTTTCAAAGAAATTTGACTGAAATGCACTAAGTTCGAATTTGGGCTTCTATAGTGAGCCCAAATATGAATCCAGGTGGCCAATTTGAACAAACCAGAATCAGATCCACCCCACAATGTTGCATACCAAATATCAAAAGATTCTGCCTGCAGGATCTGGAGAAGAAGATTTTTGAAGAAATTTGCCTGAAATGCACTAAGTTCAAATTCGAGCTTCTATAGTGAGCCCAAATATGAATCTAGGGAGCCGATTTAAACAAAATAGAATCAGATCCACCCCACAATGTTGCATACCAAATATCAAAAGATTCTGTCTGCTGGATCTGGAGAAGAAGATTTTTTAAGAAATTTGCCTGAAATGCACTAAGTTCAAATTTGGGCTCCTACACTGAGCCCAAATATAAACCCAAGGGGACGATTTGAACAAACTTGAATCAGATCTACCCCACAATGTTGCATACCCAATATCAAAAGATTCTGCCTGCTGGATCTTGAGAAGAAGATTTTCAAAGAAATTTGCCTGAAATGCACTAAGTTCAAATTTGGGCTCCTATACTGAGCCCAAATATAAACCCAAGGGGCCGATTTGAACAAAACTTGAATCAGATCCACCCCACAATGTTGCATACCAAATATCAAAAGATTCTGCCTGCTGGATCTGGAGAAGAAGATTTTTTAAGAAATTTGCCTGAAATGCACTAAGTTCGAAATCGGGCTCCTATACTGAGCCCAAATATGAACCCAGGGGGCCGATTTGAACAAACTTGAATCAGATCCACCCTCCAATGTTGCATACCAAATATTAAAAGATTCTGCCTGCTGGATCTGGAGAAGAAGATTTTTTAATGTTTTTCCCATTGCCTACAGTGTTAAAAAGTGCTGACTCAGCACTTTTTCAATGTCCCGAAACTGTACCCTATGATAAAACCGATGGCAATTTTTTTTTACCAATTCTTTCTGTTGGTCCTAAGGAAGCTTCACACCAAATAAAAATTCTCGGTGCCGTGCAGTTTTGGAGATATGGGCATTTTAATTTTTTTCTATTTTTAGCTCCTGCGGTTCCCATGGGGCTACGGGAAAAAAAAAAATCAGCATAAATTAGGTACTTATGACCCAATAAGCCCTCACATAAAATTTGGTTCAAATCAGCCTCTCGGTTTGGAAAATAGAAAATTTTGCCCCTCCCATAACGACGCCAAGTATAGCCCCAAAAACTTCTCTTGAACAAATCTGAGTCTACACCTCAAAAGGAAGCTGCACACCAAATATCAAGTCTCTGCTACTGCTGGTTCATGAGAAGAAGATTTTTTAAGATTTCAGCACACTTTTTGGGTGTGGCCACGGGCGGGGCAACTTGATTTGAACAAAATCAAATTGCGATGTCATAACAAACTATTATCTCAAATATCAATTAAATTGGTTCAGCGGTTTGGGAGGAGAAGACGCAAACACCATGTTCACGGACGACGGACGACGGACGCCGGACGATGGACGGTGAGTGATCACTATAGCTCTCCTGACTGAAAGTCAGGTGAGCTAAAAATACAGAAATTTTGGGCAGGGCCAAAAATCTTACCCCTCATCTTAGACCAAAACATGGTGTTGGCAGATGACGGATGGAGAGTGATTAGATAAGCTCAGCTTGACTTTGCCAAGGTGAGCTAAAAATATTCCAACTACGAAACGGCTGATGCTCCTGAAAGATCTCATGATAGTGAACATCTGTATAAAATTTCATTGAAATCTGAGCAGCAATGTTCAAGTTATAACTCGAACAGACATTGGAGGCGGATGGATGGATGAATGGGTGGATGGATGGGTGGATGGATGGATAGATGGATGAACAGGTGGATGGATGGGTGGATGGATGGATGGACAGATGGTCAGACAGATGGATAAACAGACAGACAAACGGGTGTAATCCAGTATACCCCACTTTTTAAAACAAAGAGGGGGTATAATAAAAGCGATAGAGGACAATTATCCTTGAGTGGTGTGGGGGTTGGATGGGTTAATCTTATCTGGAGGGAAAGATATTTGACCCAGACACAGGGCTTGCTGAATGTCTGGGGAGGCTGGGTCAAATATCATTTTTACTAGACAGTGAGAGTTACACATCCTGCCAGCACAACACTTGAAAATTATTTTCTTCCCTCCACAGCCCACATCACTTCAAAGAAATCCAAACACTACTCATACATTGAATATTTACTATCTACTGATTTGCATATTCAGAAAGACCATCTATATTTGGGCACACTTTCACTGCCCAAACGTTTCCTTTAGACTCCAATATATAATAATTGTAATTTTTGGGGTACTTTTTGTGTCGCCGCCCCACGAAGCGGGGAGCGACATATAGGGATTACTTTTGTCGTCTTGCGTCGTCCGCGTCATCTGCGTCACACTTTCTCTTATCTGCCACTCCTCTTTAACCTATGAATGGATTTTGATGAAACTTTCAGTGATTCTTTATCACATAATGGCATTGTGCACCTCCTATTTTATTTTTTTTTTGATCCGCTGTATTTTTTCCAGAGTTATGCCCCGTCGTCGTGTTGTCCGCGTCGTCCGCGTCACACTTTCTCTTATCCGCCACTCCTCTTTAACCTACAAATGGATTTTGATGAAACTTTCAGTGATTCTTTATCACATAATGGCATTGTGCACCTCCTATTTTATTTTTTGATCCACTGTATTTTTTCCAGAGTTATGCCCCTTTTCCACTTAGAATTCTGTCTGAAACGCCAGGCGACACACGTCTTCCATGGAAGACTCACATCTCAGTTTTAAAAGGGACATATCTCAAGAAATCTAAAAAATCTTCTTCTTCATGACCACTGAACATAAAGTGTTGACTTTTTGTAAATAGCATCTTTAACCCTTAAGGGCCTGGACAATTGTTTTGAATTCACACCTGATCACAGCCTGTACACATCCAGTGGCTTAGCAGTGATTTCTAGTCAAATCTTGGCTGCCTGTTAAGGCAGCCAAGACTCAACTAGAAACTGCTGCCTAGGTAATTTGTCTATTTGTTAGCAGGATTTCCTCATGATAGCATGTTGAGGGCAGCTGTTCTGAGGTCGCTAAACTCGAAGGCCTTTAAGAGTAAACTCATATAGATTCAAGTTCTTTCAAATTTTGTTGTTTGTTTTGGAGTCCAAAAATTACCTTGGGGCTCCAAAATGTAACAGTTTTAATTTTATGGATATTTATTAGCTCACCTGACACCTGATTGAAAGTGAGAGTGAGCTACTGTGATCACTTATCGTCTGTTCTCTGTGAACATGGTGTTTGCAACTTCACCAAAACTGCCAGACCGATTTTAGTTAAATTTGAGGTATTTGTTTGTACTTATGGCTCAATAATACCACATACCAAATTGGGTTCAAATCGGAACATCGATTCAGAAAATATAATTTTTTTTTTTTTTGGAGGGGGAGGGGGGAGGCAAAACCCCTCCCATTACAATGGCAAATATTGCTCCATGAACTTTGTTTGAACAAACATGCTTCTACACCTCAAAAGGAAGCTCCATACCAAATATCAACTCACTGTACACAATAGTACATGAGAAGAAGATTTTTTAAAAATTTGGAGCATTTTCCCCCACCCCCTCCCTAAGGAGCAGGGCAAGCTGATTTGAACAAAAACAAAATGCAATGTCAGAACAAGTAATCACCTCAAATTTAACTAAAAACTGGTTCAGCAGTTTAGAGGAAGCAGGTGCAAACACCATCCACAGATGATGGACAGTGAGTGATCACTACAGCTCATAATGACTTTCAGTCAGGTGAGCTAAAAATGTGGGAGCCACTGCAAAAGCCAACATTTTGCTTGCTCATGTTTCATATTCAGTCAAAATCAAATAATATTTTGTTTATATAAATTTGTTTGGGCTACACTAAAGCATGGGCCACTGCGCCCGACCTGTAGGCATGTTCGAAGTAGCCTTAAAGGTCTGGGGGGGGGGCTGATTTGAACAAAAACAAAATGCAATGTCAGAACAAGTAATCACCTCAAATTTAACTAAAAACTGGTTCAGCAGTTTAGAGGAAGCAGGTGCAAACACCATCCACAGATGATGGACAGTGAGTGATCACTACAGCTCATAATGACTTTCAGTCAGGTGAGCTAAAAATGTGGGAGCCACTGCAAAAGCCAACATTTTGCTTGCTCATGTTTCATATTCAGTCAAAATCAAATAATATTTTGTTTATATAAATTTGTTTGGGCTACACTAAAGCATGGGCCACTGCGCCCGACCTGTAGGCATGTTCGAAGTAGCCTTAAAGGTCTGGGGGGGGGGCTGAAAATTTTTCAAGGTCAAAAGATTGAAAAATAGCCATAACTCTTGGAAACATTATTGGATGGAACCTATTCCTTGAGCAAATCCATTCCCCCACCCATGCAGGTCTATCAGCATACCAAAGGAGATCCAAATCTGACCAATAGCTTTGATATTAGAATGCAAAACGTTTGTATGGACAGATGGATGCATGGACAGACAGATGGATGGAATGAGGGCTTTACAAGAAACCTCTGAATCCTCCTTCCGAGGTCGAGGGCATAATAATCTAGCCTTCAACCAGTTAAGACATGCTGTGAAGGATAGTTGAAGTCAACAAGTGTTATCAAAGAAATTATCACTTGTAATTGCTGAATCCCATATCAGGATTATTACATTACAAGAAGTATAATAAAGTTCAAATATGGGATGCTAGCAACTCATAACACAGCACTAATATGGGTTTCAAACACTGAATCTACAATCATACCATTTTCACAAAACTGTGAATAACATTCAGCATGCATACCTGTGGGTTATCAAGTGATGTTTCTGATTTTTGATTTGACAGTACTAACAGTTTGTTATCTGTGAGTCTCTGCAAGGCAAACATGATCTTGTCTGTGAAAATAACCTTGTCTGATCCAAAAGGAACTTTGTAAACAAAGAGTGGTGAATGTTCAATGTTACTGTCATAAACCTGCAAAGAATTAAAATGTAAATATTAGGCTAGTTAAAACCAAAGATTTCAGACAATGATATCAAAACATCTAAAAGCTTAAGGGATGGAAATACAGTCCTTTTCTATTTTAAACAAGCTATTAATTGAAAAAAGAATATGTTATCATTTTTGGAATTCACTAAAAACAAACTTTCTACAATAGAATCCAATGAGGGATTATAAGCTGAATCTGAATGCTTTCTGAGAATTTGGCCATTATGATGGGTGATATAGATGAGATTTACACTAAGACTGTACAGTGAGCAAGATTAGTTACTTAGTTAAAAACAGAAACATCACTTTGTGGTTGTAAAAATTGGTAACTGCCACATCGCACACCAAATGAAAATGTATGTTCACTAAGACTGTGCAATGCATTTTTTCAAATATGGCTCACTCAACCAGTTAAGCAGCGATGTTCCAAAGAGGTCTCAGATGTGTGTGTGTGTGTGTGGGGTGGGGGGGGGGGGGGGGGTGATGGAGGGGTGTTCACCTCTAGATTTCCAACTGCACCTTCTACCCCTGGTAGCCAACTTTCTATCACTTCATAATTTCCAAGTGTGAAATCCCATTTCAACCCCCACTCTGTCTTCCAGAGTAAAATATTTCCAACTACAGGCTTTAAGATGCAGAATTGCACTTGTACTACCCCGTTGACTGTAAATTATCCAACTGAGGTTCTCGGCAGTCTCAAATTTCAACTACAAATAAAAATTTGGGGGGATTTTCACTACTTCTCATTCTAAAAACTCCATATATTAGATAAATTCTAGACATGTCTGGAAAAATTTCCAACTTTTTTCAATATAACCCTTTACCCAACATAACAGCCCAAACCAGCTAGTGCTATTCTAAAAAAATCGCCAATTAATTTTCATTATCTTTTGTCTCAAAAATATAGGTTATGACCCTTCATTGGAACGAGATCATCGCGATCGTTCCATTGAGGGGTCATAACCTATGTTTTTGAGACAAAAAATGAAAAAAAATATAGAACCTTAGTGAGCACGCTCACATACCCCACGCACCCCGATATTTCAAGCTCTAATCATTTTTCAAAAATAAACATAGATTCTAGGAATACTGCAGAAAACAGTGTTCTGTAGTTTCAATGGTATTGAAAGAATTCAAGCACAGAAAAAGCCCGGAAAACTGTAATTTTGATGAACTTTTCAAAGTCTATGGGGCCGTAATTTTGGTAAAAATCAGTGGAGCGGAACAAAACCCAAACTTGTTCTGTAGGCCACCATGTTAGACTAACATATCAAAAATCAGCTCAATATCTGGAAGCGTGTAGGAAAAAAGTCCGGAAAACTGTAATTTTGATGAACTTTTCAAAGTTCAAGGGCCCTAATTTCGGTAAAAGTTAAAAAATTTATAGTAATTTATATAATTTTTATACATACCAATGACCCAGACTTAGCTGCTGGTGCTAACTCTAACAAAACCAGGGCCAAACACAAATTTTGCCCCCCAATCCCCAAAATTTGCATCCAAAACCAAAAGAAATCATGTCCTATAGGACCTCCATACTTCGCCCCTACTGCGCATGCGCAGTGTCAAGGACGTTCCGAAATTGGCGCCAATTATCATTCTTACTGGCAGTGCCTGGTCAGCGCTATGTACTCAGTGGGGAGGCAAGAGTTCCCAACTCCTGGGAGGGCCATCCACGTCTGGGTCATTGGTAAGTATAAAAAATATATAAATTACTATAAATTTTTTAACATTTTTATACTGTACCAATGACCCAGACTTAGCTGAATAGTAAAAAGGCTGGAGGGCCTAGGACATAGAGGAAAATCCAATAAGCTCAACTATATAATATAGAGGCAACCCCTTAAGGAGAAAAGGAGTATTAGGCTTTACATGTATCTTTCTTATTTAATGTTAAATTAGAAAGATACAATACCCTTCATAATTGAGCACAATAACATTCATGTTCTCTATTAACATCCAGTATAACCCTTTATACTAATTATTTTTAAAGTAAGCCAATAAATAAAGTTAGTCCAGAGAATTAAGACTCTTTATATTCTTTTAAAAGTGTCCAAGGATTGTATATTAACGCCCGTTTGACACTTGACATATACAAATGCTTCACACCGAGCTACACTTTAAAAATATGACATGAATGAATTTTAACATTAATATTACACTTTAAAACCATCCCGGAAGCGACTCAGAAATACTGACTTTGGAGGAGGCATTCCCTTGCTTTTCACTATAAAGCAGGTGACCTAAGGGAACACCCTCCCCCCCCCCCCCTTCCCCTTGCCCTGGGTCAAATAGCACAGAGCGAAGAGGGCAGCCGGACGGAGTCACTGCCGGAACAGAAAGCCTGCATAACTATAGTTGCAACTGTTTAGTGGACGACATTCTGAGCAACAGATAACGGACCTAAACAATGCAGGTCTCCAGAAATGGACTCAATATTTCTGAGATAAAAATTCGTGAATGTGGATGGCTGAGACCAATAAGCAGCCTTCATTAAATCTGTAATAGCAATACTATTAGCGTAAGCCCAAGAAGTAGCAAGAGCTCTTACTTCATGAGCGGAAATCTTAAGCACAGACTGCTGAGAAGAAGATAAACTCTCATAAGCAGTACGGATAGTTAATTTAATCCATCTAGCAATAGAATGGACCGAAATGTCCCTTCTATTAGGCATCAAAGACAGAAAGAAATGTTTTCGTCCCTTTCTGATAAACTGAGATCTCTGTTTATAGATACGTAACGCTCTAACAGGACAGAGTAAAGGCCTACGCCCGTCTGAAGACGGAAGAGCCTTAATGACAATAGGTTCCGGATATTTATTAGGAGCCTGATTCTTAGCTAAAAAACCCACATTAGTAGTGAAGGTGATAGTGTTCCCGACACTACGATAGTGAGAGTCATCCACCGACAGTGCATGAAGCTCACTGACTCTTCTAGCAGAAGAGAAAGCTAAGAGAAAAGCTGTCTTATAAGATAAGAATTTGAAATCTACTGTCCCAAGAGGTTCAAATGGCTTTTCCTTCAATTTAAGAAGAACCCAAGCTAAATTCCATTTAGGAATTAACCTAAGAGTTCTGGGTCTATTTATCGAGAAGTTTCTAACCAACTTAGATAAAGAGACATTAGATCCAATTTCTAAACTATCATGATGTGCATAGGTATCAGATAACATAGACCTATAACCCTTAATAGTAACAGGCTGCAGTTTGATTTCGTCAAACAAGTATACTAGAAAGTTTGCAATGTCTGGTATAGAGGGATCGAAAATATCTACAGAATGATCCCAACACCAATGACGAAAAACCTTCCACTTAGCCGCATAGTTTAGCGAAGAGGAGGTCCTCCTACAGTTAGAAATCGCGTCCACTGCTCGTCCTGTAAAGTGCTTGCCATGCAAGAAGGATCGCACAACGGAAAAACGTGAAGGTTGAGACCTTGCGGGTTGTGATGGAGTTGACGCGATTTCCCCTGCGAAAGAAGATCCTCCCGTGGAGGAAGCTTTCGCGGTAGGTCCCACAACAGACACCTGAGTAGATTTATCCACGGTCTCTGTGGAGACAGAGATGCTACCAACAGAATCTTGCATTGAGATTGTTTTATCTTTAGCAATACTTGCTGAATTAACGGCGCTGGAGGATACGCATATCCTATCATTCCGTCCCAAGGGATCGACAGAGCGTCTACTGCAAATGCTCTTGGATCCGGACACGGAGACACATACGTCTGCAACTGATTGTTGAGATGTGTCGCAAATAAATCTATCATTGGCCGTTCCCATTGGTAGCAAATCTGATTGAATACTTGTTTGTTGAGAGTCCACTCCGACGGCAACAAGCGACCCTTTCGTGAAAGGGAGTCTGCTAGTACATTCAGACGACCCGGTATGTGACGGACCGAAAGAAGAACCTGATGTTCTAGCGCAAACAGAAGGATTCTTTCCGTTAGATTGAACAACGGAACTGAATGAGTGCCTCCCTGATTCCGTATATACGCCACTACTGTCGTATTGTCGGATAGGATTTGGACATGAGCATTGTGAATAATGTCCATCCAATGACGTAACGCAAGCCAAATTGACATCATTTCCTTGATGTTTATGTGCTTGCCCAGGAATTGCGGATCCCAAAGACCCTGGCATCTCGAATCCGTTGGGATCAATGATGCACCCCAACCTGTTTGACTGGCATCCATCATAATGGTAAAACTCGGATCCGGCAACTGCAGCGGAACTCCCTGAGTTAACCACTAAATGTTTGCCCAAGTCTGAATCTCTTGTTTCACTTGATCTGACAAGAGAACGTCTATGTCGAGCGAATGAATTTTCACACTCCAATTCTGAGTCAAGAAAATTTGGAGAGGATGCGTGCGTAACCACCCCATCGGAATGAGATCCGCAGCGGCTCCGCACAGACCTATCAGTCTCATAAATTCTCTCGCTGTGACTTTGTCTGCGTGCAAACAATAGCGAGCGTAACAACTGACTAATTTCGCTCTGGTTAACGGCAGACAAACGAGATTGCTGTGCGTCTCGAAGCTCATTCCCAGATGTGTGAATGACTTGGACGGCACCAGATCCGACTTCTCCTCGTTTACTATAAAACCGAGACGTCGGAGCAATAGAAGTAGATTCTGAACATCGTTCTGAAGCGTTAACTCGTTGCCGTACCTCTGAAGAATGTGGTCCAGGTAGGCCAACGTTACCACAGACGAATGAGCTCGGAAATAGATCATTACCGAGTTCATTACCCGAGTGAAAGCCCAGGGTGCTAGATTCAATCCGAAGCACATCGCCCGGAATTGATACACCACTCCTAGGACTGCGAAGCGTAGATACTTTCTGAATGTCGGATGTACCATGACGTGAAAATACGCATCTTTGAGATCTATGTTCGTTGCATAATCGTTCACCCGAATACTCGCTCTGACCGACCGAATCGTCTCCATATAAAACTTCGGAGCGACGATCAGCTTATTTATCCAGCTCAAATCTATGACTGGACGGAACGAGCCGTCTGGTTTCGGAACCAATAACAGATGGCTGTAGAATCCCGGAGTCTCCTGGTTTTCTACCGCGTTCTTCATTAAAAGAGACTGCACCTCTGATAATAGAGCGTCTCTTTTCTGCGGATTTGACGGAAGTTGAGTCCATTTTGGACTTCGAGTTAATGGAGGCTTTCGTTTGAAGGATATATTTAGACCTTCCGAAGTCACTCCTCTCACCCAAGGGTCGTCCATAATCGACGCCCATTCTTGTGAAAAGCTCGACAACCTTCCGCCAATCGGTACGCGATAGAGGTTTAAGCCATCACCTCCTGGACCTGCGAGGCCTGCGGTAGGAGAAACCACGTCCTCCACGACCCGCACCTCATCCCATCGACCTCGGGGCGTCCGACCGGTTGTCCCGGCCCGAAGGACGTCCCGAACGTGAGTCGCTACCTTGACGGTCTCTCGAATAAGACCAAGAGGACGCACCAGAACCTCTATAGGAACCTCTCTTGGGCGCATTAGACCCAGAAGTGCCTGTCTTATTCTTGTCTGCCGTATCCGACTTCTTAGAAGCAGATTTGAACAACAGAGAATCCGAAGCTTTCTTTGTAATTTTATCATAAATTGCAGAAAGCTTGCCGTCAAAGAGAAGTTCTCCAGAGACCGAAGCGACTCTGAGAGAGTTCTTCACCTTAGTATCCACGAGTGTGGATGTAGCTAGGGCTGCGTCACGTCTAACCAACTCCAGGTTTGCCACTGAAAGGGCGGAGTTACACGTGGAATAAGCTAATGCCCTTGAAAGAAGTCTTAAAGAGGATTGTATATCCTGAAATTCTTTCCCTTGAAGGCGCAGTGATAACGCCTTAGTAAGGTGATCTGCATAAGATAAGGCATCTAAACTGGCTCTGTTAGACGAAATAGTTGTTTCCAACACCGCGGTTGGAATAGACGCCGACGACGGTAATGATAGCTCTAAGTCTTCCGCCTCGTCGTCCATACGCAGAGGAACTCTCGGAATACCCTGTCCTGCCGTGTCGAATTTATTCCTTGCATTAATGAAAGGCAGGTTGAGAGTATTGGCGGACAAGAAACCTGCTTCCCCGTTTTGGAAGCAAGTTTAAATATAGCGTCGTTCAATAATTCAAATGTTCTTGCAACATTATTGGACTGAGACGGAAACTCGGGAGCGATGTCCCTGAACCGCTCAAAAAAATCAGAGTCCAATGACGCTATAATCCTCTTGTCCGGAACCGCAGCAGTCTGGCCCGACGGAACAACTTGAGGGAGAAAGTGTCGGATGAAGTCCACGGCAGCTTTATGTTGTTCCGAAAGGGATAGCTCCAAGTCATCCGTATCCCTTTCACCATCCGGTCGGACCTCATGATGCTCCCGGTCGTCCACCCCCGATGCTTCGGCGGAGCGTACCGACCCAGCGCCGTCGGATAATTCCCGATCCGACACCGTTTCTGTCGGCTGCTGGGATGCTGCGATAAGTTGTGCTATCTGCACAAGTACGTCCGGCATCGAGGCCTGTGGAGGCGCAGTCTTTCGCTGCTTCGCCGAGGGCAGCTCCGCATCAGATGGCTCCCGCATACTTTTTCTATGCGAACGTCCGGAGTCCATCGGCCTCGTGTCCCTGGCTACCAGATGGTGTGACCTGGTCGCCGAAGAATCCCTGATCGGCGAAGCTGGTAAAATATCGGCGGTCACGTAGCCAAGGTGCGGTCGTGTGCACTGACGAGAGGAAGAAGCCTGAGCAGTCTCCGCGGACTGCCTATACAACGGAGCATCCCGAGCGACGGACGTATGCTCCGCTTGCGACACATTTTGTACCACAACATCTGGTCCCAGATGTTGTTGTACGAGAGAGGGGCCTCTCTCGCTCGCGGCCCGGCTGGACCTGGACGAGCTAGGAACCAGACTCAAAGGCTTTCTCCGATCTCGCCTACTATCCGCCGTCACTGGGTGTGCACGTTGAATGTTTATAGTGCTCGCATCACCCAACATTTCCTCCTGGACCGCATCGGACGAACCCGGCTGCCGAACCATTCGGTGAATGGACCTTACACCGGGCAAGCTAGCGGACAACATTTGTTTAATCTCCATGAGCACTTTTGCCGCTAGCTCTGTATTCATTTGTGACGACGGAAGCGCACTTGCGGAAGATAACATGGAAACACCACCCTGTTCTTGTTCCTCTGAAATAGAAACTGAGAGAGTAGAGTGACCTTGCGGAGAAAGAGCCGGCATAGCCCTTTCTCCAGTAACAACATACCGTGACACACGTTTCCAATGTTTGTCATCCCAATATTGACATATAGAACAGAGATTAGTGCGAGAACACTGACTACAATTAATACAATGATCATGAAAGTCAGAGGAAGATTTCTTCCTATTACAATTTGAACAATATCCTTTCATTGTGAAAAGTCAACAACAAGTCCTAGTTACTCGCACAAACCCCTGACACAAAGATACATAATAACATGATCCATAATACATGAAAAAACAATTGCAAATCAAAATAATTTTGAAAAAATATTTTTTCAGCGAAGCCCAAGTTTCTGAAAAGTAACGTTGAGCCCCGATGGATCCGATGGCAAAGTGTGGTCAAAAATTTTAAATTTATATTAAATAATTAATGCAACACTTACGGATAAAAAAAATGTATCTTATAGTGAGATAAACTACACCAAAGGCAAACAGCCCCCCTCAAAAGAGACTGTTGCCAATGTAAACAAACAGTGTAAAACACCAGAAAACATGACTCCAGGCACTGAAAAAACTGGCCCGAAATCAGTCATCAAAATTACACTCTATCTGATGCAAGACAGAGACTCCCAGGGGAGAATCTGCAGAACATCAGATGGAAGATGCAGAACACAACGTTTATACACCCATGGGTGAAAACGTAACTACGGGGAAAATAACAGAAAACATTCTGTAACCAAGCAACTCTCCCAAGAGAATTTTAGAAATGATCTTTCTCAAAAATATGCCAAAAGCATGGGAGAATTGCAAGGGGGGACTTAGAAGACCAGGGGAGAGGAAACACTGAATAAGCAGTGCAACTTTTTAGCAAGAATGACAACAAGAGGCCCATGCCTTGAAAATAGGCAACTTAACATAATTTCATAAAAAATTTTAAGTACAGCCCTGATTATTTTTTGTCATTCCTTTTTCCTCTCCTCCTTCTATATCCTCCTTAGAAACACCATTTCTCCAATAATTACGTGTCTGGCATCCTTTAAACTGAGATTTACAAGCACAAAGATCAGTGAGATGTTGACTGATGAAGGGCCAAACAGAGAATGATAATTGGTGCCAATTTCGGAACGTCCTTGACACTGCGCATGCGCAGTAGGGGCGAAGTATGGAGGTCCTATAGGACATGATTTCTTTTGGTTTTGGATGCAAATTTTGGGGATTGGGGGGCAAAATTTGTGTTTGGCCCTGGTTTTGTTAGAGTTAGCACCAGCAGCCAAGTCTGGGTCATTGGTACAGTATAAAAATATCAGTGGAGCGAAACAAAATGCAAACTTGATCTGTAGGCCACCATGTCAGACTAACATATCAAACATCAGCTCAATATCTGGAAGCGTGTAGAAAAAAAGTCTGGAAAACTGTAATTTTAATGCATTTTTCAGAGTCCAAGGGTCGTAATTTCAGTAAAAATCAGTGGAGTGCAACAAAACACAAACCTGATCTGTAGGCCACCATGTTAGACTCACATACCAAAAATCAGCTCAATATCTGGAAGCGTGTAGAAAAAAAGTCTGGAAAACAAATAGGACTGACTGACGGACGGACCAGTCAAAAACATTATACCCCTGCAACTTCGTTGCGTGGGGTATAATTAGTTCTTCAAGAATTTTTTTTGCAAGTTTCATCTGCTTTTCATGTTAGGTAAAAGGGTAAGGCCTCAAATTTCCAAGTATTGTAAATATGACGAATGATGAGGGGAGGGGAGCGGGTGTATGCCCCCCTCCCCCATCACAACATCGCTGCTGTTGAAGCAATACTACCAGGGTGTCAGGATTGAAAGACTTGAGACTCCAAAATTGATTGTAGTCTAGTGCAAATAAGTTAATTCAGATTGGACAGATGATCATCTTGTCCCCTCCATTATAACTTTTTATTAGGCTTACCTTAATTTATAATTTGTATAGGCCTGGGGAATGATTTTTCAACATTGCAATCACACTGAAATAAAAGTCATATATCTAATCTTTTGGTACACACTGTCTGGGGCCCAGCAAATCAAAAATTTTTGAATGAAATCACACACTGAATCAAGTCAAGCAATGTATTTGATATCAAACCAAAATTTCAAATCGAATTGGATAAAAAGAACACCTTGGTTTATAATTGTTTGAAAAAAAACGTGATTGAAACTTCTCTGATTGTCACATTTATGTAGGCCGTAGAATTTCAAATAAAATTGGGGAAAAAGGACAATTCTGTTTATCAGTGATCGAAAAGAAAAAACTTGGGAGACTGAAGCCTCCTATCAGTCCCCACAAAAGATGTCATCAGCAATGTTTAGGAAGAAAACTTTAGAGAAAGTTGGCCAAACTATAACTGCTTTTCTTTTTTCATCATATATTAGGCAGAAAGATGAAAAACTGATGAGCATATAAAAAGGTGCATACCTGATATGTAGAAGTTTTAGTGCAATGAACAGCTACAAGATGTCTTCCTTTGGCATATTCTGGAGATAAAGTGACAGACCTATTGAACTGTGGCAGTAGAGATGCTGCAAAAAGAGATCTATTCTGTTCTGCAGAAATAAAGCAAATGAAACATATTGATAACATGCTTAAACCTTTGAACTCTAGTGGTATCTTCCATGCCAGTTCAATGGCAGCAATTAGAAGAGTCCATATTCATTATTTGGGGTAGACCCATCAACATTTCAGCCTCAGGGCTGCACATTGAAAATATTGATTGGTCTGCCCCACACATTTACTGAAAAGCCATCCTATATAATGATGTTATGACGTATCATGTTCATGGCCGGAAAAACAGCTGTTAGGGTTCAAAGGGTTAAATAGCTAACAATTTAATACAAGTACTTCTTTAACCCTTACCCAATGCAGATGATATCAAAATTTACTATTATACATATTATCTTTTCAAATTTTTCAAAAATGTCAACAAAACCATATCATGTGACCCCTCATTGGAACCAGCTGGATGAGCTTGTTCCAATGGAGGGTCATACGATATAGTTTTGTTGACATTTTTGGAGAAATAATATTGCTTAAATGGCTCAATTTGTTTATTACGCAGGCAAATGCGGTTGATTCATGAGGTAAAGGATTAACTCCTTTCAAACTGAGGTTAAAATATCAAATTTTCAACCTGCGACTTTTTCCCATAATGCAACAAGGAATTTAAACATAAAATTCTGTCAAATTCTGTCAAACAAGATACAACTGATTAAATACCTAGTTGCATTATGGGAAAAATTTGCTGCTTGCAATTTTGACATCAGTGTTAGGGGGTTAACTATTGATTAGAGTGGAGGCAGCAAAAAATGATAAATTTTAAGTAATTTGTATATTTTTTATACTTACCAATGGCCCAGACTAGCTGGTGCAAACTCGATATTATCAAGGGCCAAACACAAATTTTGAACCCCCAATCCCCAAAATTTGCATACAAAACCGAAAATTAAAAGTCCTATCTGGCCCTTCATACTTTTACCAGTCAGGAAGAGACCGAAATTGGCGCCAACATCATTCTTTGTAGATGAGCGTACTAATAATAACTCAGCGGGAAGGTATGGGTGCTCACTCATGGGAGGGCCATCCCCCGTCTGGGCCATTGGTAAGTATAAAAAATATACAAATTTCTTTAAATTTATCATATTTTTATACTAATAACCAAAAGGAGGTGGGCCTAGGTTTTAAGAATTAGCAGGCCAAATATAGCTCACTGAAAAGCAGTACCATATAATCAAATTATATTCGCTCAACAGGCACCCAGTTATTAATTATTATTAATTAGTGGTGCTTAACGCCACTTCAGAAGCTAAGGCTACTGTGGTGATCCCGGTAATTAACAGTGGATGCTTCTAACGTATAGAGGAGTCGGAATATGTAAATAGGTCAAAACTGGAGATATAATGTGTACAACAATACACTTGTCCAATTGAATCCCCATGGGAAGTATCTGAAGAGCAAACACGCTTCTAAGGCAACCAACAGGCGACCCCATTCAGGTGTACAATTAATCCAATAATAACACTCCAATTGAACCGTGCGAATATATGAGAATGTGTACTCTATCTCAAAGAAACCTGGATTTAGAACATGGAATGAGCTATAATTAACCGACTCGTCCCGGACTGTCCCCAAAATAATTCATTGTTCCCTAGATCCGTAACAACCAATGACTGTTCAGAGAAAGAATATACTACTCCGAATAATAATGCCAAAAATTGAGAACAGCCTATTGGCAGTTCCATAACTGATCCAAATAGCCCCAAAATTCTCATGAGCTCTATAAGCAGAGCAAGAATTTATATAATCTGTACAATAATGTGTCTGCCTAATAAATACACATATTATGTACACAAGCAATGAAATCCCGCATGTACTCATCTGAATACAGCCTATTTTGACAAAACATCCAGTCTCTAAGGTGGAAGTATAATCCACTGTAATAGATTGGATAGAAATGAGAAGGGAGATGAAAACAACGTTCCAACACCACCCAATCATAAAAATCTAGATGAACTCCTTACGTTTGATCTGATATCAGGAAATATGTTCCTGAGAAGGAGTAAAGTATAGGCGTTTGAAGAAATGCTCAATAATCACACAAGGTAAATATGGCGTCATCAATAGAGCTTATCGCCTCATATAACTAACACCAAAGCATACCGGTAGGAAGAGAATACCCTCCTCTAACATAAGGTATCATGTCCGATTGGACAAAGAACTCAGCCAAGCTGAAGCAGCTAAAGGTCTTCCGATACGTGAAGACAATAAAAGGCTGATAACTGCAGCCTTAGAAGCTCACTAAGGAAACTTACAATGCTAGCCGTAGCTTGTAAGTCTTCATCTCCGTGAAGGCAGATATATCGGTGTAAGTTGTGACCTTGAAGGCTCACTGAACAGAGACTTACAACTATCGTTGCGCAAGGTAAGGAATGAAGAGCCACTATTTTGACAGCCCTAAATTCCCAAAGAGACCGTAGTCCCAAGAGATAATAAATTCAGTTATGTCACTCCCTAATTTCTGAAAAAAAACATCGCTCATGATTGTAGCTAGGCAACAATGGTGTAAACAATAAGACTCAAGTGAATGACACCTAGGAAAACAAACCGAAAAGCACTCTACCTTTATCGGTTTTATTCCCAAAAGACAGCGGTCAAAGCCTTGCTAACGTAGCTTAGAAGTCTTCCTTTCCATGAAGACAGATATCTTGGTGTAACTAGTGACCTTGAAAGCTCACTAAACGGAGACTTACAACCGTCATCGCGCAAGGTAGGGAATGACGAGCCGCTATTCTAACAGCCCTAATTCCCAAGGAGACAGTAATCTTAATGTAGCTACGCAGTTATGAGTCTTCGTCTACATGAAGACATATCTGTGTCACTTGCGGCCTTAGAAAGCTCACTAAATGGAGACTTACAACACTAGCCGCTAATTATAAGAAAAGACCGCTTTAACAGTACATAAGGCTACTATGGCGTCCACAATGGCATTAAATGTCTTGACGCCAAGGAATACAACACTGAGAGGGAAAAGACATACTCTATGGCTCTATTCCAAACAAGACAGCTGTCTCAGCCTATCTATGCACTATCTATCTGGCTTCGGGACGAGAAACAGGTGACTTGAAAAAACCTGGAGAATAATTTGACGACCTCTATTGCTTTTCTTCAATGGGAGAGCCTGCACCTCCACAAGGAGAGACTCTCTTGGAAGAATTCACCGGATTTGTCCAACACATACTTCTTGTAAGTTGAGCCGCAGGCCTGTCAAGACTACATTCTCATCCACTGATCTTCTGCAATTTTCATCCACTTTTTGCAAGGTTGATAACCTTCCACTAAGTGGAAAGAAACAGAAGTCTTTTTCTCGATGACCTCTATTGCTTCCTTTAATAAGAGAGCCTGTATCTCTGCTAGGAGAGACTCTCCTTTGAAAGGATCCGCCGGAAGATTTGTCCAATGCGGACATCTTGTAAGTGGGGGTTTTTGTTCGGAATGATAGCCGTAGGCCTTCCAAGACTACACTTCTCACCCACTGATCTTCCGTGACTTCTATCCAGTTTCTCGAGAAGTTTGACAACCTTCCGCCAACTGGCAAGCAATAGAGGTCTTGTCCATCACCTGTAGGACTTACGAGACTTACGAGAGGAGAAACTACGTCCTCCCCGTGAAGAACCCTGTCCCATCGGCTTAGGGGCATCTGATATATAGTCTGGATCAGACCTGCTCCCCTTTCCTGAGTCGCTATACTGACGACCTCCGGAGTAAGTATAAAAGGGTTTCTTGTACCCTCGCAAGGAGTTCCCTTTAGTTGATTCTGAAGTGGAATGGTCTCGCTTACCCCAGTCTGCTGAAGCGTGTTGTTGAGATGCAGACTTCTGTAGCTGTGCACTGGAAGCTTTCTTTGAAGCCTGTTCATAGACTAACGAAAGCTTGTCATCAAATAGAGTATGACCGGAGACCGGAGTGACTCGGAGAGAGCTTTTCACCTTGTCATCTATAAGTGAGGGCAGCATCACGTCTGATCAACTCCAAAATTGCGCCACAGCTCTGGTGAGGTGACCTGCATAAGACATTGCGTTCAGATTCGCTCTATTGGATGAAATAGTACATTCCATCACTTCCGAGCATATACTGAATGATGCAGAATGGGACATATCTAAATCCCCGGCCTGCTCATCTAAATGCAGAGGAGCTCTCTGGACATCTTCTCCAATCGTTTTAAATGAACGTGGTCCAAGGAACGGTATATTTATTGAAGATGTCGATAAGAAACCGCCTTTCCTCTTAGCACTAGAGAGGTTGAATATGGCGTCATTAACATGACCGAAGGCCTCTGATACCTGTCAAGACTGTTTCGGGAAGGAAAGAAAATCCTCTTTCCTCCGCACGAAATCTGCGGCAACGGTTTCTCTCTAGTAGTCACAGCTTTCTGAACAGGTGGAACAAAGTCAGCATAGTACTGATGAATAAAATTCATTGCTACCATATGCTGTTCCAAAAGGGAAGGGTAATCCTCTTCCTTGTCTCTTTCACCATCCGACTGATTCAGCTGTGCTGTTCGGCCCATCGCAACTGCGTGTGCAGATGATTGGACCGACCCAGCACCGTCCAACAGCTCCCCACCGGAGTCTGCGGAAGGCAGCTCTTGCACTTGCTGGGATGCTGCGATTAGCGACAGCAAGTCCGTTACCAAGGCTTGAGGAGCAGCAGTCTTCTGTTTTTTCGCTGCTTGCTGCTCCTGGGACCAAGATCCAGAGATAGATCTCTTCTCCGAACATCCCGATGATCGAAGCCTCAGATCGCTAGCTACCGGATGGTCTGACTTCATGGGCAAAGACTGGGATCCGTCTTCGCCAGCTGGCTTGATATACGAAGTCAGGTAGCTAGCATGCAGTTGTGTGTGCTTTTGTAATGTAGCAGACGAAGCCGTGACTGTAACCGACCCCAGCTGCAGTCTAGATGGAGTGTCTCGAGCAGTGGGTGTGGAAGTATGCTCCGGCTTGTGCAAGTTTCTCAAAACAACATTTGCCCCCAAATGTTGTTGGGTTAGAGAGGGGCCTCTCCCACTCGCAGTCTTATCAGACCTTGCCGAGCCTCCAAAGAAGAAACTTGCTGACTTCCTCCTATTTCCATCGTCGCTGGGTGAGCTTTTGATTTTGAGGTGCTCGCTCTACCCAAATCTACACTTCCTTTGACCGCAACGGACTTACCAGGTGTCACAGAACCACAGACGGCATAACCACTTCACCGGTCGAGCTAGCTGCTTGCAAGGGATTAAGAACACTAACTAGAGGCCTTATCCCTTGCTTAATATTCATGAGCACCTTTGCAGCTAGCTCTGTTTGCTCATCAGAGTGCAACGACGGTAGCACACTTTGGATGGGTGTCACAATACCATCACCATGTCCTTGTTCCTCTGAAAAAGAAACTGAAAAACTCAAATTATCTTGCGGTGAGAGTTCCGGCATTTGAATCTCTCCGCCAACAATGTATCACCACACCCATCTCCAACATTTGTCATCCGAATATACACATGTAGGACAAGAATTCGTAGGTGTGCATCGACTACAGGCAAGTCAACAAGCATGTAAATCCGAGGTTGACTTCCTCGCTTTGCATTTACATCAGGAAGCTTTCATAATTACAATCAAAATACAAAGTCGATAGCACTCCTACAAACTCCACAATAAATATATGATAAAGATACATGAATAATAGCAAGCAAAATTAAATTCGAAAAATTAAACAAAAAATTTTTCAAAAAAATATTGAAAAAATGCCTAAGTTCCCCAAAGGAACATGATGAGCCCATGGGCAATCACGATAGAGCCTATGTGTGGACAAAATCCAAATTTTTTGAGCTACACTATCGGAATCATAATCCATGTATCCTACAGTAATCCTACAGTAATATAATATTAAATACTACATATATTTGAGGACGTTGCCAATGTAAACAACTTCAGAGGAAAAAAACGGAAACAAGGCATCAGGCACACAAAAGGGCCCAAAGTCAGTAACCGATTTAAATGCTACCAGATGCAAAGCTAGATCTTCATATGAAGAAAAAACGATACATCGGATAGAAGATGCAAGACCAAAACGACCTAACACCCCTAGGGTGAGGCCGTAACCATGGGGATAAACAGAATAAACATTCTGTTACACACGTTAAACTCCCAAGAAATTTAATAAAAAATAGCCAAAAAGCTTAGGAGTTTAACAGGAGGGCTTCAAGGAAGGATAGGGAAAGAACACTTAACAAACAGTGGATTAATCATTAGCAAGAATGATGACGTCAGGCATATGTCCCGAAATTGGGAAACATGAAATAATTTTATAATTATTATAAAGTTACAGCCCTGAACGTCTAAAACCACCGTTGAACACTTCCATCATCCAATAACAGCTTTGGATCCACCAATTCTTGTATTGATTTGTGTCTGGCTTCCTCAAAAAAGGAGATTTTAAAGCACAGATGTCAGTTCATTGTTGCTGACTTTAGGGCCAAACAAAGAATTCCGGTCACTTCCTGGCAGCTGCACATGCGCAGAGAGTAAAAGTATGGAGGACCAGATAGGACTTTTAATTTTCGGTATTGTATGCAAATTTTGGGGACTGAGGGGCCCTTGTTAATATCGGGTTTGCACCAGCTTGTCTGGGCCATTGGTTATTAGTATAAAAATACCTATAATTTTGTGAAATATTGAAGCAAATCAAAATCCTGATAATATCTACACCTCTGGTATATGCTTTAGCATTGCAAAGCCTTCTTGCACTCAAAGGACAAAATACACCACCACCCATTCTATTCTGTAGATTATGCACCCTAAAACATAAAATAAACCAAGAACATGAACTTTTGATCGCAAAAAAATAATTACAAAAATAAATGAAAGTGTCAATGACACTGTAGCTCAACTTGACAAACTTGAACTTGGTAAGTTATAAATAAAAGGGCAAAATTAAAGATCATTGGTACCAGTGTTATTTGATGAAATTTCAACATAACAGCATTGTGTGTGCACAACGTCAGAGTAATCCATGCATTTTTAAATGTAAACTGTAAGATTTGCTAAAGGAAGAATGTTGATACACAAATGCAGTATGTTCAGAGGTTATTATAAATGGCAATTTTTTTCACAGAAATGAATGCAAATCAATAGCTCTTATCCCTAATGAGCACACCAAGTGCAAAAACAATCCTATGATAAATGTGGCCTGTTGGCCATGTCAAAGAATGTTGATGCACAAATGCAATAAATTCAAAGATTGTCGCTAACAGCAACAGTTTTTGATGGAAATGAAAAGAAAATCAATAGCTCCTATCTTCATCACCCTGCATAAGCACACAAAGTTTCAAAACAACCTGATAATGAATGTGCCCCCTGAGGCATGCCAAAAGAAGATGCTAATGCACAAATGCATTAAGCAGAAGGTCATTGCTTGTGGCAATGTTTTTTTTTGTGGAAATTCATAAATATACCCTGCAGAGACAATAATTTTTTTTGGAAATGAAAATGAAACTGTCAGTGACACTGTAGCTCAACTTGTTTAAGACATGTAAATGTATAGTATGTGACACAGCAATGACAAACATCTAGGTAATGACCTGATAACAAAAGTACATGTAAAGTATTGTGTAGGTCTGTACATAAATGCTGACCGTAGCCTGTAACAAATATATAGGTAAAATATTGTAAAAGTGGGGTGACAGATGCTAAACTAGAAAAGAAATCTTTTGATTCCCAGAGTGAGTCTGACTGAACCCCAAAATATTTGTTCTCATAGCACAGTGATAACAAAGGCGCCCCAAAACACTTGTTCCTGTCACAAGGTGATAACAAAGGTACCCCAAGAAGTTTTGTAAAGATCAGTTCAAAAATGCAGACTCTAGCCCGAGCCGTATTGACATGTGCACTTACTGTGTATAAGTAGCACTGAACAAATCAAAGTTCATCTAATTTGCATAAACTCTGCACGAGAAAAAACCTGTATTATATGTGATGTATTCCATGTTACTAAACATTCCTACAAAAATCTATTCAAATCAGAACTTTCATACAGAAGTTCTGTACAAAAAACTGACTGCACTAATTTTGGTACAAAATGGCTGCTGGTGGCCATCTTGAATTTTGGAACGCACCCAAAAACACTTGTTCTCGTCCCACAGTGAGAACAAATGTACCTAAGAAGTTTCGTAAAGATCGGTTCATAAATACAGCCTCTAGCCTGAGCAGTATAGAAGTTGTGTACAAAAATCTGATAGGACCTAATTTCGGTACAAAATGGCCACTGGCAGCCATCTTGAATTTTGGACCGCACCCAGAAACACTCGTTCTCATTCCAAGGTGACAACAAAGGTACCCAAGAGGTTTTGTGAAGATCGGTTCATAAAACAGCCTCTAGCCCGAGCCATATTGACATGTGCACTTACTGTGTATAAGTAGCACTGAATAAATCAAAGTTCATCTAATTTGCATAATTTCTGCACGAGAAAAAAACCCCGTATTATATGTGATGTATTCCATGTTACTAAACATTCATACAGAAATTTATTCAAATCAGAACTTTCATACAGAAGTTTTGTACAAAAAACTGATTGCACTAATTTTGGTACAAAATGGCTGCTGGCAGCCATCTTGAATTTCGGATCGCACCCAAAAACACTCGTTCTCGTCCCAAGGTGATGACAAAGGTACCCAATAAGTTTTATGAAGATCGGTTCATAAATACAGCCTCCAGCCCCAGCTGTATTGACATGTGCACTACAGTGTATAAATAGTATGAATAAATCAAAGTTCATCTAATTTGCATAATTTCTGCATGAGAAAAAAACCCATATTATATGTGATGTATTCCATGTTACTAAACATTCATACAAAAATTTATTCAAATCAGAGCATTCATACAGAAGCTCTGTACAAAAAACTGATTGCACTAATTTTGGTACAAAATGGCTGCTGGTGGCCATCTTGAATTTTGGAACGCACCCAAAAACACTTGTTCTCGTCCGGTGATAACAAAGGTACACAAGAAGTTTTGTAAAGATCGGTTCATAAATACAGCCTCTAGCCTGAGCCGTTTAGAAGTTGTGTACAAAAAACTGATTGGACCTAATTTCGGTACAAAATGGCCACTGGCAGCCATCTCGAATTTTGGACCGCACCCAGAAACACTCGTTCTCGTCCCAAGGTGATATCAAAGGTACCTAAGAAGTTTCGTGAAGATCGGTTCATAAATACAGACACTAGCCCGAGCCGTATTGACCTGTGCACTTATTGTGTATACGTAGCACTGAATAAATCAAAGTTCATCAAATTTGGATAATTTTTGCACGAGAAAAAAACACGTATTATATGTGATGTATTCCATGTTACTAAACATTCATACAAAAATTTATTCAAATCAGAACTTTCATACAGAAGTTCTGTACAAAAACTGATTGCACTAACTAAAGTACAAAATGGCTGCTGGGGGGGCCATCTTGAATTTCAGACCGGACCCAAAAACACTAGTTCTCGTCCCACGGTGATAACAAAGGTACCCCAAGAAGTTTTGTAAAGATTGGTTCATAAATACGGCCTCTAGCCCGAGCCGTATTGGCATTTGCAGTTACATGTAGTGCTGAAAGTAACATTGAATAGATCAAAGTTAGTCTAATTGGCATAATTAATGCACGAGAAACAAAAACGTATTATATGTGATGTATCCCATGGTACTAAACATTCACACAAAAAATTATTCAAATCAGCGCTTTCATATGGAAGTTCTGCGCAAAAATCTGATTGCACCTAATTTTGTACAAAATGGCTGCCAGCGGCCATCTTGAATTTCAGACCGGACCCAAAAACACTCATTCTCGTCCCACGGTGATAACAAAGGTACCCAAGAAGTTTCGTAAAGATCAGTTGATAAATATGGCCTCTAGCCCGTGCCGTATTGGCATTTGCACTTACAGTGCTGGAAGTAACACTAAATAAATCAAAGTTAGTCTAATTTGCATAATTTACACACGAGAAAAAAAAACGTATTATATGTGATGTATCCCATGGTACTAAACATTCATACAAAAAATTATTCAACTCAGAGCTTTCATATGTAAGTTCTACGCAAAAATCTGACTGCACCTAATTTTGTACAAAATGGCTGCCTGCGGCCGTCTTGAATTTCAGACAGGACCCAAAAACATTTGTTCTCGTCTCACGGTGATAACAAAGGTACCCAAGAAGTTTTGTAAAGATCGGTTCATAAATACGACCTCTAGCCCGAGCCAAGTGTACGGCACGACGGACAGACAGATGGACAGATGGCC
Source organism: Pictodentalium vernedei (assembly GCA_031216915.1). Lineage (NCBI taxonomy): Eukaryota > Metazoa > Mollusca > Scaphopoda > Dentaliida > Dentaliidae > Pictodentalium > Pictodentalium vernedei. Next base: position 324,111,329 of record CM062296.1, on the reverse strand, counting down.
GATGGACGACAGGCCATGACAGTACCTCAAATTTGGCTTCACCAAAGTTGAGCTAAAAAGCAATAGCTCACATCTAGAGGTCACCTCGAACACACATACCAAGATTCAAAGTGATCCGATCATAAATGTGCCCTGATGGGTGTGTTAAAGGGAAATATTGAGGTCTGACTAAACTAAGTTCAAAGGTCAGCGGCAACATTTTTTGACAAAAATGGAAGAAAATCGACAGCTCCCATATAGATGTCACCCCACACAAGCACACCAAGTTTGCAAGTGATCCAATCATAAATGTGCCCTGCAGGGTGTGTCAAAGGGAAATATTGATGCTTAACTGCACTAAGTTTTTACTAAGTTCATCGAAGGTCATTGCTAGTGGCAAAATTTTGACAGACGGAAATTGAAGAAAATCGATAGCTCCCATCTAGAGGTAACCCCAAACAAGCATACAAAGTTTCAAAGCAATCCGATCATAAATGTGCCCTGTAGGGTGTGCCAAAGGGAAATAGTTAGGTTATGACGAAACTAAGTTCTAAGAACGTTGGCCACAACTAGTCCAGGCACATTAGACATAAAAATGAGAAAGTAAGGAAAAAAATCGGAGAAAGCTGATTTTTTTATATGTTTCCGGGACACACATTGCGGATAAAGTGTGAAAAGTCCCCGCGAATCCGAGTTGAGCTTTTTTAGTTATAGCGTTTTTTTGATGAAAAAAAATTTTTTTTTAAAAATTCGACCCAGCTCCATATTTCTCATTCTTATTCGCCTTAGTAGGGTGAGAATCATAAATATCGTGCTGAATTATATTGAGAATACATACCCCCAACAGAAAATGCCAACTTTGTACCAATCCTCACACTCAATGGTGAAATATTCATGAAAATGTACAAAATTACGAAAAATTTTTTATTGTTTTCATACACACAACGGTACACAACGTCCATTAAATCAAATCTACGACTACTTTGGGAGTTAAATTATATATCAAAAATTGCAGAAAAGCAGTGGCTTTATAATGATATATAACAATAGTCATTTATTCCATAATGAACTGGTGAAACGTGTGAAATATTAACCATACCCCCTAAACTCAAATTCAAACGGCATCGACTTTTCTCATTCAAATACCGTATTATAGCATCATTGTTTCAATTTCCATGTTCGATTAAATCACATAATGTGGTGTTCGCCTACACTCAAGATGCATTGGCATGTAATGTGTGCACGCCTCGGCGGCTTCCATATGATTATGTCATATTTAGGGGCAATTGGTTCGATCATGTCTGGTAGCGGCTTGGATGAACTTTGGGGGACTGTCTATGCTGGTGGGTCAATCCATCATTTGATCAGTGGTCATGCATATTCAAGAGCAGTTCGTGCCCATTTGCTAACACAAATTGCCATTACAAAACTTGTGTTTGAAGAAAGCCGAACACTAGATAACATAGACTGCACAGAAGTCAATGAAATATTAGGTGGACTTGCCAGAGGTGACTGTACAACAGCTTACGCTGTCAATCAAGAAAGTGTCAACCATCTACTGTCAAAATTACACGAACTGCTCCAGAATGCGTCCGTAGGACGCACAGGAAAGCTTTGGGTACAATACTACGAGCAAATAGGTCTTCTCCAGTTGCTCTTGAGAGCAGAGCGCACAGGCGACTGGGAACTCCACACATATTGTGTTCGCAATATGATTCCAGTATTTCACGCAGTGGTCATTTTGCATATGCAAAAAGTTCTCATCTCTATTTGCAGCAGATGAATGAGCTAACAGAAATAATGCAACAGGATGATTTGAAGTTGTTCACTGAGAAAGGTTACTTTACCATAAGGCGCTCAGATAAATTCTGGGAGGGATATATTCTGATCAGACCATAGAGCAGTGTTTAATGAGAATGTTCAAGCTCCCTGGTGGTCTCACACATGGCAGGGGAATAACCGATAGCACTGTTGCGAAATGGGTACATGGACTACCTCTTTGCCTTCCGATATGTAATGCTCTCGAAAATTTTGTTCATGTTCACACTGGTCATGGCGAACAACATCGGGATCTCCGTCAAAGTTCACAATTGACTGATGCCAATGATATCACCAAATTATTGAACTGGCTCAGAGTGCATTCCCCCTTTCAGAATAGAGATCCACTACAATTAGTCTCTATAGCGACCGGGCTTGTGGCCGACGAAACTGTGAACTGTGACCAAGTTCGCAAAATTGGTGAATGTTGCGTATCGAATGTTGTAAGCAAAACGTTCAACAGCATCAAACTACGCCGTGTTGACACTGTGAAGTCTTTCGCATCAATGGCAAATAGCATCAAAGTCCATGGAAGTAAGGTAGTGATTGACCCCACAATTCTGATCAACCGCATCACATGTGTTATTCAGTCACAAGCAGAGATGGAAGAGTATCTCAAATATGAACTCGCCCCGAAACCACCAGCATTGTTTGATTCTGCTGGAATGAGGAAGACACAGAAAAGCACGCTCGGTAAGATCCTCAAAACATACGGTTCCGAGCAAACTAAAATCCCAGAACATTCTCTGTTTGTTGTAGATGGTGGATTTTTATTGAGGGCAGTTGTATGGCCTAAACAGTCGTCATATAAGGACATATGTACATCACATTCCAATTATCTAGTGAGACATTTTGGGGCGAACGTCGTGGTTGTTTTTGATGGTTATGCTTGTACAATGTCGACAAAGGGCATGGAACAAGCCCGTAGATCTAAAGTCAGGTATTCCATTGATATCAATATCTCACCCGAGTTACCAGCCACCACACCCCAATCCGATTTCCTTGCAAATGCCAAGAACAAAACCCAACTGATCGATCTTCTAATGCAGGAGCTATCTGCTATCAATATTCAGTCCAAGCAGGCCGAGGCTGATGCTGATGTACTGATAGCCGTAACTGCACTTGACATCGCTCAAGATGACAACAATGTTGTCGTTGTGGGAACAGACACAGACTTGTTAGTCATTCTTACCTCTCGAATTCAACCGGGATGTAATATTCACATGATGTATTCCATTACCCCAAACTTACTAGTTTCAGTTAGTGAAATAGCAACCAAAATGGGTGACCATAGAAGCAACCTCCTTGTAGCACATTCTATAAGTGGTTGTGACACTACTTCTGCACTCTTTCGAGTTGGTAAGAAGAAAGTATTCAGTATAATTGTCTCCGATGTTATTAGCGACTCACAACAGTATGTCAACACAATTTTGGCGGATGACAGTACACCAAGTGCAGTAGCCGCTGCCGGGGAACAACTTCTCCTGATCTTATATGGGAGTAAAACTGTTTCCTCTCTCGACCAATATAGATATGTCACTTACAAGCGTTATGTAGCAAAATCTAAACTGAATAAACCCATCGACCAAGCCTCACTCCCACCAAGCAGCGATGCTGCACAACAACATGTCTACAGATGTTATCTCCAGGTCCAACAATGGCTGGGCACTTCGCTTCCTCCGACGGATTGGGGGTGGTCGCTAGACAATGGACTTCTTGTACCGACTGCAGCCACAAAGCCATGTGCCCCCGATAACCTACTGAATCTGATCAGTTGTGGTTGCAAGAGTGCTTGTACAAAAAGGTGTGGGTGTAAGAAGGCAGGACTCTCTTGCTCAGGTTTGTGTAATTGCAGTTCGGATTCTTGTAACAACCACAGAAACACTGTCCTGTCGGAAATTTCTGAGTTCGATGAATAATATGTATATAGGTCATGTCATTTCTGTATATAGCGTTGATAATAGTCAATGTAACTTAATCCATGTTGATTGATTTGTACATTCTGTAAATATTATTTATTGAGTTTTGTACATTCTGTAAATATTATTTATTGATCTAATGCTGCCAGACACAGACGTGTCTGTTCGGTCCCAAGCCCGAAAATAGTTGAGTTCTCATGCTGACGAATTTTATGCCAAAAGGGGAACTCGGCCAGAAGCAGAGGGGGTCTTCCATAATGTCTATTTTGTAAGCAATGATAAAAGTCTTCAAATGGTGGTGGATTTTTTATCGTCTGTCCAACTAACATCCCGTTCTGTACTATGACCCTTTGGGCAAATCCGTTAGGAAAATCGTCATTTTTTGCGTAAATCCGATACTTTTTTGTGAATTTTCAATAATTTTTCGCAGAAATTGTCACAGAATGCACATTTTCCTCTAGGTAAATGTATATTAGACATTATGTAGCTCGAAATACGCGTAAACAAAAAATACAGTTGGATCAATTCGAGGTTACAAAGTTTGTGCGATTTTTTTAAATTTTTTTCAAACGCGTTTTCGAAAAAAGGCTGTAGAAAAAAAAGCTCAACTGGGATTTTAGGGGACTTTTGTCTAATCGTTCAGTGACATGTACTCGACATTCCCTGAAAAAATCAGCTTTCTCCGATTTTTTTCCCTAGTGAAACCTAATGTTCTTGGGCTAAACAACATTTTTTGACGGAAATGGAAGAAAATCGATAGCTCCCATCTAGAGGTCACCCCAAACAAGCATGCCAGGTTTCAAAGCAATCCGATCATAAATGTGCCCTGTAGGGTATGCCAAAGGGAAATATTGAGGTATGACTAAACTAAGTTCTAAGAAGGTAGGCCGAGGCAATATTTTTTTACGGATGGAAATGGAAGAAAATCGATAGCTCCCATCTAGAGGTCACCCCAAACAAGCATGCCAGGTTTCAAAGCAATCTGATCATAAATGTGCCCTGTAGGGTGTGCCAAAGGGAAATATTGAGGTCTGACTAAACTAAGTTCTAAGAACGTTGGCCACGGCAACATTTTTTGACGGAAATTGAAGAAAATCGATAGCTCCCATCTAGAGGTCACCCCAAACAAGCATACCAAGTTTCAAAGCGATATGATCATAAATGCGACCTGTGAGGTGTGCCAAAGGAAATTGTGGACATACGTACGTACGCAGACGGACGAGAAGTGATGGCAATAGCTCAGCTTGGCTTTGTCAAGTTGAGCTAAAAATGCCTGCCCACATGCAATTTTACAAACAATGGCCTGAGAAACAGAAGATCTACTTTGTGGGGTCTAAGTGCCCCAACTTGTAGTCTATGGGTAAACTCTGAGTTACATTATAAATACCTTGGAAGTTGTTTCTAGGCAAGTATTGGCTGCTGAAGTAAGACTTGCTAAGAAACAAGTGCAAAGGCAGGGAGCCACTCAGTTAAATCACTTGAAATTGAACAAAAAAAAAGTGTAAAAAGTATAGTGTTCAACAGAAATTCTGTCTGTTTGGGTTAGTCAATCAGAAAAGTGGAATTTACAGAATGGAATCAAAAGTATTATCAGAAGCAGAATCTCCTTGCGGTCTTAATATCTTTTTCTATCATCGGATCTCTTGTACTGAAGACCTGAGTACAGAAGAGTTCAAAAGGAGATATTAGCTATCCTTGTGATTTCCAGGGTGTATGGGAATTTACACCGGTTTGGGAACTCATACACCCTGAGGCAAAGCATTGTGGGGGAAAAACTGACAGAATATTTGTACTTTGTAAGAGTCTTAATAAAACCAGACAAATATGGATCTCATTGGAACTGGCTCAATGAGCCAGTTCCAGTGACATCCATATCTGTAATATTTTATTGCACATAAATATTAAATTTCCAGTATTTTTATTTTTGTTCTAACAAAACCAAGCAGAAGGTATGAATTAATAATTAAAAATGGGTACTTTTTTTAGCCATTTAATCTGCTATTGTGTAATCTTGTTTTTACACCATGGTTAGTTAATCACGGTGTAAAAAAAGCCACTGTATATTGCAAATTACACCATACCTCTCAGCCAATCAAAACACAGTATTTTTTTCATTTGGAAATAAGATAATTTATGAATCAGCACTACTTGAATTGAATCAAATCCAATCGTCGGAACAATTAAGAATTGAATGCAATTTTTATAACCTTTATTGGAGTATGAACGTGTGGGAATGGTACAAATTATGTATGAATCCCAATGACCCAGACTTAGCTGGTGCTAACTCTAACAAAACCAGGGCCAAACACAAATTTTGCCCCCCAATCCCCAAAATTTGCATCCAAAACAAAAAGAAATCATGTCCTAAAGGACCTCCATACTACGCCTCTACTGCGCATGTGCAGTGACGCAGTCGTCCCGAAATTGGCGCCAATTATCATTCTTACTGGCAGTGCCTGGTCAGCGCTATGTACTCAGCGGGGAGGCAAGAGTTCCCAACTCCAGGGAGGGCCATCCCCGTCTGGGTCATTGGTAAGTATAAAAAATATATAAATTACTATAAATTTTTTAACATTTTTATACTGTACCAATGACCCAGACTTAGCTGAATAGTAAACAGGCTGGAGGGCCTAGGACATAGAGGAAAATCCAATAAGCTCAACTATATAATAAAGAGGTAACCCCATAAGGAGAAAAGGAGTATTAGGCTTTACATGTATCTTTCTTATTTAATATTAAATTAGAAAGATACAATACCCTTAATAATTGAGCACAATAATATTCATGTTCTCTATTAACATCCAGTATAACCCTTATACTAATTATTTTTAAAGTAAGCCAATAAATAAAGTAGTCCAGAGAATTGAGACTCTTTATAGTCATTTAAAAGTGTCCGAGTATTGTATATTAAAGCCCGTTTGACACTTGACATATACAAATGCTTCACACCGAGCTACACTTTAAAAATAAGACATGAATGAATTTTAACATTAATATTACACTTTAAAACCATCCCGGAAGCGACTCAGAAATACTGACTTGGAGGAGGCATTCCCTTGCTTTTCACTATAAAGCAGGTGACCTAAGGGAACACCCCCCCCCCCTCCTTCCCCTTGCCCTGGGTCAAATAGCCCAGAGCGAAGAGGGCAGCCGGACGGAGTCACTGCCGGAACAGAAAGCCTGCATAACTATAGTTGCAACTGTTTAGTGGACGACATTCTGAGCAACAGATAACGGACCTAAACAATGCAGGTCTCCAGAAATGGACTCAATATTTCTGAGATAAAAATTCGTGAATGTGGATGGCTGAGACCAATAAGCAGCCTTCATTAAATCTGTAATAGCAACACTATTAGCATAAGCCCAAGAAGTAGCAAGAGCTCTTACTTCATGAGCGGAAATCTTAAGCACAGACTGCTGAGAAGAAGATAAACTCTCATAAGCAGTACGGATAGTTAATTGAATCCATCTAGCAATAGAATGGACCGAAATGTCCTTTCTATTAGGCATCAAAGACAGAAAGAAACGTTTCCGTCCCTTTCTGATAAACTGAGATCTCTGTTTATAGATACGTAACGCTCTAACAGGACAGAGTAAAGGCCTACGCCCGCCTGAAGACGGAAGAGCCTTAATAACAATAGGTTCCGGATATTTATTAGGAGCCTGATTCTTAGCTAAAAAACCCACATTAGTAGTGAAGGTGATAGTGTTCCCGACACTACGATAGTGAGAATCATCCACCGACAGTGCATGAAGCTCACTGACTCTTCTAGCAGAAGAGAAAGCTAAGAGAAAAGCTGTCTTATAAGATAAGAATTTGAAATCTACTGTTCCAAGAGGTTCAAATGGCTTTTCCTTCAATTAAGAAGAACCCAAGCTAAATTCCATTTAGGAATTAATCTAAGAGTTCTGGGTCTATTTATCGAGAAGTTTCTAACCAACTTAGATAAAGAGACATTAGATCCAATTTCTAAACTATCATGATGTGCATAGGTATCAGATAACATAGACCTATAACCCTTAATAGTAACAGGCTGCAGTTTGATTACGTCAAACAAGTATACTAGAAAGTTTGCAATGTCTGGTAGAGGGATCGAATATATCTACAGAATGATCCCTACACCAACGACGAAAAACCTTCCACTTAGCCGCATAGTTTAGCGAAGAGGAGGTCCTCCTACAGTTAGAAATCGCGTCCACTGCTCGTCCTGTAAAGTGCTTGCCATGCAAGAAGGACCGCACAACGGAAAAACGTGAAGGTTGAGACCTTGCGGGTTGTGATGGAGTTGGCGCGATTTCCCCTGCGAAAGAAGATCCTCCCGTGGAGGAAGCTTTCGCGGTAGGTCCCACAACAGACACCTGAGTAGATTTATCCACGGTCTCTGTGGCGACAGAGATGCTACCAACAGAATCTTGCATTGAGATTGTTTTATCTTTAGCAATACTTGTTGAATTAACGGCGCTGGAGGATACGCATATCCTATCATTCCGTCCCAAGGGATCGACAGAGCGTCTACTGCAAATGCTCTTGGATCCGGACACGGAAACACATACGTCTGCAACTGATTGTTGAGATGTGTCGCAAATAAGTCTATCATTGGCCGTTCCCATTGGTAGCAAATCTGATTGAATACTTGTTTGTTGAGAGTCCACTCTGACGGCAACAAGCGACCCTTTCGTGAAAGGGAGTCTGCTAGCACATACAGACGACCCAGTATGTGACGGACCGAAACAAGAACCTGATGTTCTAGCGCAAACAGAAGGATTCTTTCCGTTAGATTGAACAACGGAACTGAATGAGTGCCTCCCTGATTCCGTATATACGCCACTACTGTCGTATTGTCGGATAGGATTTGGACATGAGCATTGTGAATAATGTCCATCCAATGATGTAACGCAAGCCAAATTGACATCATTTCCTTGATGTTTATGTGCTTGCACAGGAATTGCGGATCCCAAAGACCCTGGCATCTCGAATCCGTTGGGATTAATGATGCACCCCAACCTGTTTGACTGGCATCCGTCATAATGGTAAAACTCGGATCCGGCAACTGCAGCAGAACTCCCTGACTTAACCACTGAATGTTTGCCCAAGTCTGAATCTCTTGTTTCACTTGATCTGACAAGAGAACGTCTACGTCAAGCAAATGAATTTTCACACTCCAATTCTGAGTCAAGAAAATTTGGAGAGGACGTGTGCGTAACCGCCCCATCGGAATGAGATCCACAGCGGCTCCGCACAGACCTATCAGTCTCATAAATTCTCTCGCTGTGACTTTGTCTGCGTGCAGACAATAGCGAGCGTAACAACTGACTAATTTCGCTCTGGTTAACGGCAGACGAACGAGATTGTTGTGCGTCTCGAAGCTCATTCCCAGATGAGTGAATGACTTGGACGGCACCAGATACGACTTCTCCTCGTTTACTATAAAACCGAGACGTCGGAGCAATAGAAGTAGATTCTGAACATCGTTCTGAAGCATTAACTCGTTGCCGTACCTCTGAAGAATGTCGTCCAGGTAGGCCGACGTTACCGCAGACAAATGAGCTCGGAAATAGATCATTACCGAGTTCATTACCCGAGTGAAAGCCCAGGGTGCTAGATTCAATCCGAAGCACATCGCCCGGAATTGATACACCACTCCTAGGACTGCGAAGCATAGATACTTTCGGAATGTCGGATGCACCATGACGTGAAAGTACGCATCTTTGAGATCTATGCTTGTTGCATAATCGTTCACCCGAATACTCGCTCTGACCGACCGAATCGTCTCCATATAAAATTTCGGAGCGACGATCAGCTTGTTTATCCAGCTCAAATCTATAACTGGACGGAACGAGCCGTCTGGTTTCGGAACCAGAAACAGATGGCTGTAGAATCCCGGAGTCTCCTGGTTTTCTACAACCTCTACCGCATTCTTCATTAAAAGAGACTGCACCTCTGATAACAGAGCGTCTCTTTTCTGCGGATTTGACGGAAGATGAGTCCACTTTGGACTTCGAGTTAATGGAGGCTTTCGTTTGAAGGATATCTTTAGACCTTCCGAAGTCACTCCTCTCACCCAAGGGTCGTCCGTAATCGACGCCCATTCTTGTGAAAAGCTCGACAACCTTCCGCCAACCGGTACGCGATAGAGGTTTAAGCCATCACCTCCTGGACCTGCCAGGCCTGCGGTAGGAGAAACCACGTCCTCCATGACCCGCACCTCGCCCCGTCGACCTCAGGGCGTCCGACCGGTTGTCCCGGCCCGAAGGACGTCCCGAACGAGAGTCACTACCCTGACGGTCTCTCGAATAAGACCAAGAGGACGCACCGGAACCTCTATAGGAACCTCTCTTGGGCGCATTAGACCCAGAAGTGCCTGTCTTATTCTTGTCTGCTGTATCCGACTTCTTAGAAGCAGATTTGAACAACAGAGAATCCGAAGCTTTCTTTGTAATTTTATCATAAATAGCAGAAAGCTTGCCGTCAAAGAGAAGTTCTCCGGAGACCGAAGCGACTCTAAGAGAGTTCTTCACCTTAGTATCCACGAGTGTGGATGTAGCTAGGGCTGCGTCACGTCTAACCAACTCCAGGTTTGCCACTGAAAGGGCGGAGTTACACGTGGAATAAGCTACTGCCCTTGAAAGAAGTCTTAAAGAGGATTGTATATCCTGAAACTCTTTCCCTTGAAGACGCAGTGATAATGCCTTAGTAAGGTGATCTGCGTAAGATAAGGCATCTAAATTGGCTCTGTTAGACGAAATAGCTGTTTCCAACACCGCGGTTGGAATAGAAGCCGACGACGGTAATGATAGCTCTAAGACTTCCGCCTCGTCGTCCATATGCAGAGGAACTCTCAGGATACCCTGTCCTGCCGTGTCGAATTTATTCCTTGCATTAATGAAAGGCAGGTTGAGAGTATTGGCGGACAAGAAACCTGCCTTCCCCGTCTTGGAAGCAAGTTTAAATATAGCGTCGTTCAATAATTCAAATGTTCTTGCAACAGTATTGGACTGCGACGGAAACTCGGGAGCGATGTCCCTGAACCGCTCAAAAAATTCAGAGTCCAATGACGCTATAATCCTCTTGTCCGGAACCGCAGCAGTCTGGCCCGACGGAACAACTTGAGGGAGAAAGTGCCGGATGAAGTCCACGGCAGCTTTATGTTGTTCCGAAAGGGATAGCTCCAAATCATCCGTATCCCTTTCACCATCCGGTCGGACCTCATGATGCTCCCGGTCGTCCGCCCCCAATGCTTCGGCGGAGCGTACCGACCCAGCGCCGTCGGATAATTCTCGATCCGACACCGTTTCTGTCGGCTGCTGGGATGCTGCGATAAGCTGTGCGATCTGCACAAGAATGTCTGGCGTCGAGACCTGCGGAGGCGCAGTCTTTCGCTGCTTCGCCGAGGGCAGCTCCGCATCAGATGGCTCCCCCATACTTTTTCTATGCGAACGTCCGGAGTCCATCGGTCTCGAATCCCTGGCTGCCGGATGGTGTGACCTGGTCGCCGAAGAATCCTTGATCGGCGAAGCTGGTAAGATATCGGCGGTCACGCAGCCAAGGTGCGGTCGTGTGCGCTGACGAGAAGAAGAAGCCTTAGCAGTCTCCGCGGACTGCCTATACAACGGGGCGTCCCGAGCGACGGACGTATGCTCCGCTTGCGACACATTTTGTACCACAACATCTGGTCCCAGATGTTGTTGTACGAGAGAGGGGCCTCTCTCGCTCGCGGCCCGGCTGGACCTGGAAGAGCTAGGAACCGGACTCAAAGGCTTCCTCCGTTCTCGCTTACTATCCGCCGTCACTGGGTGTGCACATTGTATGTTTATAGTGCTCGCATCACCCAAAATTTCCTCCTGGACCGCATCGGACGAACCCGGCTGCCGAACCATTCGGTGAATGGACGCTACACCGGGCGAGCTAGCGGAAGACATTTGTCTAATCTCCATGAGCACTTTTGCCGCAAGCTCTGAATTCATTTGTGACGACGGACGCGCACTTGTAGAAGATAACATGGAAACATCCCCCTGTTCTTGTTCCTCTGAAATAGAAACTGAGAGAGTAGAGTGACCTTGCGGAGAAAGAGCCCGCATAGCCCTTTCTCCAGAAACAACATACCGTGACACACGTTTCCAATGTTTGTCATCCCAATATTGACATATAGAACAGGGATTAGTGCGAGAACACTGACTACAATTAATACAATGATCATGAAAGTCAGAGGAAGATTTCTTCCCATTACAATTTGAACAATATCCTTTCATTGTGAAAAGTCAACAAGTCCTAGTTACTCGCACAAACCCCTGACACAAAGATACATAATAACATGATCCATTAATAAATGAAAAAACAATTGCAAATCAAAATAATTTTGAAAAAAATATTTTTTTCAGCGAAGCCCAAGTTGCTGAAAAGTAACGTTGAGCCCCGATGGATCCGATGGCAAAGTGTGGTCAAAAATTTTAAATTTATATTAAATAATTAATGAGACACTTACGGATAATATAAATGTATCTTATAGTGAGATAAACTACACCAAAGGCAAACAGCCCCCCTCAAAAAAGGCTGTTGCCAATGTAAACAAACAGTGTAAAACACCAGAAAACATGACTCCAGGCACTGAAAAAACTGGCCCGAAATCAGTCATCAAAATTACACTCTATCTGATGCAAAACAGAGACTCCCAGGGGAGAATCTGCAGAACATCAGATGGAAGATGCAGAACACAACGTTTATACACCCATGGGTGAAAACGGAACTATGGGGAAAATAACAGAAAACATTCTGTATCCAAGCAACTCTCCCAGGAAAATTTTAGAAATGAACTTGCTCAAAAATATGCCAAAAGCATGGGAGAATTGCAAGGGGGGACTTTAGAAGGCTAGGGGAGAGGAAACACTGAATAAGCAGTGCAACATTTAGCAAGAATGACAACAAGAGGCCCATGCCTCGAAAATAGGCAACTTAACATAATTTCATCAAAAAATTTTAAGTACAGCCCTGATTATTTTTTGTCACTTCTTTTTCCTCTCCTCCTTCTATATCCTCCTTAGAATCACCATTTCTCCAAAAATTACGTGTCTGGCATCCTTTAAACTGAGATTTACAAGCACAAAGATCAGTGAGATGTTGACTGATGAAGGGCCAAACAGAGAATGATAATTGGCGCCAATTTTGGGACGTCCTTGACACTGCGCATGCGCAGTGGGGGCGTAGTATGGAGGTCCTATAGGACATGATTTCTTTTTGTTTTGGATGCAAATTTTGGGGATTGGGGGGCAAAATTTGTGTTTGGCCCTGGTTTTGTTAGAGTTAGCACCAGCTAAGTCTGGGTCATTGGTACAGTATAAAAATTTGAGTATTTGGACCCAAAACGTATAACTACATTAACAATGTAATTATTTGTGAATCAAATTAAATTTTTAAGTTTTGCAGGGTTATGAATTCTGTCAACAAAACACAAGAGAATAATCCTGTTTATCACCAGAATACAAAACAAGCTGAAATGCCAAAAGTATCCCCTGCCAAGGTGGTTTACTAAAAAGGAGAATTCTAAGTTGAAAAAGCAGAAAAAGGCCCATAACTCTTAGGAAAAAAAATTGACAAAACCTATTACTTGAGAATATCCTTTCCCCCATGGTGGTCTATCAGCATATGGAAGATCATTTAACTGGTAGAGTGCTGGAAGCCCATATTGGGCTTTACTCTGAAGTGCAGGTATCACAATATGCAGGCACCTTACTCAGTGGATATATTTTATATTATCTTGGAAGTAAAATTATTTAGTTTGCATTGATTTGGTTTGTTACAATTTATGAGCGAGTGCCTGTAGGCACTCTCCCATAAATTGTAACAAGTCCAAGACATGCGAACACATTTTGATGACCAAAAATAATCTAGCACTCTACCAGTTAAATCCAACATCCAATGAGATATGAAGATCCAAAGTTGTTATGGATGGATGAATGTACAGATGAATGAATGAACGGATGTACAGAACCCATTTCTATACCCTCCACAAACTTTGTTTTAGCAAGGGATAAAAATTACCACATTCTGGTTAACTGAATACCCCTATTAATTGAATATATTTTGTGGGCTAAGCGGCTATTCAATTATCATATATAATCCCACTGTATCAGAAAAACTCCATTACCAAATCAATTCAAAGCTGCCACCGGAGCACGTACCTGTAACAGATAAAACAGAAGTGATGTATGATCCTGTTACTTCATTTGGTCTCAAACTGTATGCTTCTGTTTCCACTAATGATAAAATATCTTCTGTCCTTTCAAGTAACATTCTCCATTGCATCCCAGATTGACTTGTGATCTGAAATATAAAATACAATAAAGCTCAGAGTTGAAACATAAAATCTTAATTTATTTAACCTCAAGATCTCTATGTTCATGTTTTCAGGCTTAATCTTAAACATTTTCAGTTTCCCCTTTACCTAACGGATCCATCACATCCACCTGTATAAATTAAAAATCAAGCAGTTGAAGAAAAATTATTTTTTGATAAATTTCAACAAAACCATATCATGTGACGCCTCATTGGAATGAGTTCATTGAGTTTGTTCTAAAGAATTGTCACATGATATGGATTTGTGTGAATTTTTTTTAATAATTTGAAATAACAATAATTAAAATAACTAGGTGCAATGTCACCAGTATTGCCTGCTGAGAAATGGTTTACTAAAAAAAGTGGGGCAAAATTGGGGTTTTGGCTTTTATCTGTAGTTCTATTCTAAAGTTATCAACCAGAAACCATAAAAATTGAACTTTTCTAAGTCGAAAAAAGTTGAAAAAGGCCCATAACTCTAAAAAGAAAACTGATTGGACAAAACCCGTTACTTGTGAATATATTTTCCACAACGATGGTCCATCAGCATATCAAAGATCATTCAAATCCGACATGCACTGACCAAGATACAGAGGTCTAAAGTTGTTATGGATGGATGGACAAATGGATGAATGAATAGACAGAGAAGCGGATGGATCTCATTGCTAGATACCCCCAAAACTTCGTTTTAGTTTAAACAATATTTATTGAAAGAAAGAATATTACATGTCTTAAATGCAATTTGAAAACATTTACATAAACAATGATGTTCAAAAAAGAATCTTGTGTCAATAGATGTATGAGTTGGATTCGACAGCAAGCTTTGAGATTATATAAGTCATCTCCTATTATCATAGTACTTTATTACACATCCATTAAACTTTAAACCCTTGCATTTAACAGAATCGCTGCTATGACACAAATGTTTCTGTGTTCAACTGGTGATGCACAAGCCAGAACCTTTTTCTCGGCACCATTTTTCTAGATCCTTTCCCGTCAAGTCATCAGTTACACGTTGAAAAGTTTCCAAATTTCATTATACATTTATCGATCATCTGTCGCGTAGTGTGAAAATGAAAATGTCCAAAGCAAAATAAATTTGGTTTACAAAAAAATTAGTTAATCAAAAATGGGATAATATTAAAAAAAACAATCATTTCCAACCACAACATTAATCCAGTCCTGTGGCTGTTTCGTCTGCGGATTCCATTATATCTAAACTGGTCAACTTTATTTCAGTAAATCTTTGAACATCTTGATATGCTTCGAACTTCTTTCTCCCAGCTGTTTTGCAAATCTACACAAATTTGTACTTTATTTTTACTAACAGTAATAGCCACCAAATGGTTAGGTGCAAATGGACACCAGCCGAAGAGAAACAGCACTACAAATTTCAACAAACACGCCCAATAGAAAAGATACCAAATGTAATTTAGACTGGTTCCCAAAAGGTTGTTTTGAATTTTTATCGATCCATTTGATCAGCACAGCTTCAAACAAGACAAATGGACTCTTCACCTTTGGGTTTAAACATCGGAAATAAAATTTAAACTTTATAGTAAATTTCTTTTCTTATTATACCTACCACAATTGTTTAAAACAGGCTGGAATTACAGTGGAAGTCCCTAACTCAGAAGTATACTCTCTACTTTGTTCTTTTCCAAGCAATCTGGGAAAGAAAAGTGGTGCAAAAGCACCAAGATAAAATAATAAGCCAAAACTGGGTCAAGTGCGACTGGTGCACACCCAGTAGGGTATGCTCTTCTCCTAGTATTAATCCATGGCTTCCGGTACCAGTGTGCAGACGTATAACCAACGTGTCATTCTTATTTGAATTTGCCAACATTTGGAGTTATGTGATCAGAGGGGAGGAAGGATTCTTACCCAGATAAGACGGGAGGGCCTCCACATAAAGAATTGTGGTAGGTATAAGAAAGAAAATTTACTATAAAATTTAAATTTCTTATCAACCTAGCTTACAATTGTTTACAACAGGCTGAATACACAAGAGGAGGAGGGAATCACATAACCAAACCCAACGTAACCCAACTGCACTGGAACCGTGGACAGAAGAAAAGTTCCCTAGGCCTATAAAATTAAAATTTTTTAGTAAATTTTGTTTCTTAACATACCTACCACAATTGTTTACAATTGGCTGTAACATAAGTGCAAGCCCTACTTCGGAACTAACTCAAGCTTAAGAAAATTTTCCAAACAAGTTGGAAAAGTAATAGAGTGTAAAAGCACGAAAAAGATCGAAAAAGGGTCGAGCGAGATCGGCGCTCGAAATTACAGATACTCTCTCTGCACACCTCTTGTGTTTACCGAGCGCATGCGCAACAACCGTGATGTCAATTCCGTATTTCCGCCAACGAGAAGTTTGTGATTTAGAGGGGAGGCATTGACATCAAAGATATCCCCAAGGAGGGTGGGCCTCCGGTAAACAATTGTGGTAGGTATGTTAAGAAACAAAATTTACTAAAAAATTTTAATTTCTTTTCAACCTACTCACAATTGTTTACAATTGGTTGAATAAACAATAGGAGGAGGTGAATCACATAACCAATACCAACAAGAGCAGCAGAAAGAAAAGCAAGGCAGGGCTTATATTTCGACGAGAATCCGAGAATCGATTCGCAGAAAGATTCGCGCAATAAAACCGGCGAGAATCCATATAGATTCTCGCTGCACCTCTGCTAGGATTCGCGTGAAAAAATTGAGTCAATTTAACCCTTTATCTAACACAACGGCAACAAATTAACCAATAGGAGGCTAACATGATCTGAAGTATCCTGACACTTTGTCAATAAAATTACACAAATATGGCTGTCATTGGAGCCGCCTCATTGAGCCGGTTCCAACAACAGCCATATTTGTAGGATGTTATTGGTAAATATTGTTCATTTAATTAATTTATCATTTATTTATTATTTATTGTTTAAAAATTATAAAATTTAGTTTTAAAAATTAAAAAGGTGTGTTGGGTAAAAGGTTAACATGTGTTATCAGTATTCAACAGTGGTTGAACCATGGTGGCGTCATGGAATCCTGGAACACTCATAGTAGGTATGGACTCTCGCAACCATTTTCACGAGAATCCAAATGGATTCTCACAAATTTAGACGAAATATAAGCCCTGCAAGGAGGGCAGAGAACAATAAGCAAAACCTGTAATGAAGATAGAGAGAAGGCACCTGAAAAGAACAATGCCGAGCGAAGCACAAACCCGATAAAAACAAATTTAATGAAGGTCCACAACAGCCTGAGCAGCAACGAGAGGGCCTAAAGAATAAAAGTTCTCAGATTGCTGCTGTAGGTGGTGGAGATAAAAGGAGGAGAAGGTAGAAGCATTCCTCCAGTAATCTGCATTCATAACATCCGGAGCGAAACAGAATTGAGAATTGGCGAACGCCAAGGATGTAGAAATGGCACGAACCTCATGAGCATTAAACCAGTTCGATACAAGATCCGAAGCAGACAAGCGGGAATAAGCCAGCTTGATTGCAAGACAGATCCACCTGGAAATAGAAGGGGAAGAGATAGACTGCCTCTTAGGAATGAGAGACAGAAAGAATCTCTTCCGACCCCTCCTAATGTAAGTCTTGATCACAAGAACAGGACAAAGAAGAGGCCTCCGGCCATCGACAGCAAGGAGAGCCTGAATGCAGAAAAGAGCAATCAGTAGTGAAGGTGACACTGTTAGCCTCATTTCTGAAGAATGCAGAATCAACAGATAGCGCATGAAGCTCACTGACACGTCGGGCAGAATCAAACACCAGAAGGAAAGCCGTCTTATAGGTGAGAAAATGAATATCGGTCTCGGATAAAGGCTCGAATGGCGCCCCCTCCAAACAATGCAACACCCATGCCAAGTTCCACTTGGGTGTAAGATGCAAAACTTGAGGCCTCTTCAAAGAAAAGTGCCGAAAGAGTTTGGAGAGAAATAGATTACGACCGATGCACCACTTTCCCACATGAGAAAGTATCAGACAGCATGGACTGACAGCCCTTAATCGTAATAGGCTGGAGGCCCTTGGAGTCAAAAAGGTATACCAGAAAATCTGCAATTTGAGCGATTGATGGGTCATGGTAGTCCACATTGTGATCTGTACACCAGCGGCAGAAAACCTTTCACTTCGCAGCATAAGTCATGCCAGTGGAATGTCGCCGCGATGCAGAAATGCACTCCACTGTGCGTCTCGAAAAACCTCTACATCAGAGACAGGACCTGATAAAAGACAGACATGAGGGGACAGGCTCGCCAGGTTGTTGTGATACTTCCTGGGATGACCCTGGGAAAGAAGATCGTGACGTAGCGGTAGACAAATTGGCCGATCTGCCAACAGAGGCTGCAGCAGATTGATCCACACCCTCTGTGGAGAGAGAGGTGCGATCGGAATGATCCTGCAACTGCAAGCACGAATCTTCGCTAATACTTGAGGAAGAATCGGTGCAGGAGGGAAGACATAGCCGATCCAACCTGTCCAGTCCAGAGACAGGGCATCTACCACAAATGCCAGAGGATCTGGGCAAGGAGAGACAAAGGTCTCTACCTGATGATTCCAGCGAGTGGCGAAAAGGTTGACCAGAGGACACCCCCACCGCTCGCAAATCGCCGGAAACACCGACCGATGTCCGGTTGGAAGGACACTGTCACGTCGAGACAGGGAGTCTGCTAGGACGTTGAGATGCCCAGGAATGTGCCGAATGGACATCCAAGAGTTTACATCCCGCGCCAACAGAAGAAGATCCCGAGATAGCCGATACATGGGAATCGAATGTGTGTCTCCTTGATTCCGTATGTAGGCCACTACTGTCGAATTGTCTGAAAGAAGTAGGACAATGTGGTCCGACAGGTGAGGGATCCAAAGCCGAAAACTCAACAGAAGAGCAAGGAGCTCCTTCTGGTTGATATGAAGGCCCACGTGCTCACTGTCCCACTCGCCGTGAGTGGACAGACCGAGAGGATCCAACGTCGCACCCCAACCCCGCTCGCTGGCATCCGCAGTAAGAATGCGATCGGCCAAAGGAAGATCCAACGGAACACCCTGTGTCAGCCAGGGAACATCGGCCCAAGGGTGGAGGTGAGAAAGCAGGGACCGAGGAATAGGAAGTTCCAGGTCCAGCGGACCTACATTCAGACGCCAATGATCCAACAGGAAGTGTTGGAGAAGTCGGACAAACAAGCGGAATGAGATCTGTCACCGAACCGCAAAGGCCCAGCATCCGAAGGAAAGTCCTGGCCGAGACCGAGGAAGCATGAAGCAGGTTCCGAGTCAAGGCGGAAAGAATCGTCGCCCGAGCATTGGGAACTGACACCACATTGTGAAGAGTGTCGAAATCCATCCCCAAATGACGAAATTGCTGAGAAGGAAGGAGATCCGACTTCTCGCGATTGAAACTGAAACCCAGCGACGCGAGTAGACAAAGAAACTGCCGGACATCCAGAACAGCAGCATCGTAGTGCCATTGGAGGATGTCATCCAGATAGGCTGACAAAGTCACAGCCGACTGAGTACGGTGAAAAGCAAGCATATGTGACATCAGTCGGGTAAAGGCCCAAGGAGCCAGGTTCAATCCAAACGGGAGAGCTCTGAATTGATAGACTTGATCCCGAAACGAGAACCGAAGGTATTTCCGTGATGCCAGATGAATGGGTACATGAAAGTAGGCATCCTTCATGTCGATACTGGCAGCAAAGTCGCCCTGATAAACTGAACGGCGAACCGACCGGAAAGTCTCCATATTGAAACGAGGTGCTATAATGTACTCGTTCAGGATACTCAGATCGATGACAGGACGAAACTGGCCGTTTTTCTTCGGCACAAAGAAAAGTCTTGAGTAAAACCCCGGTGAAAGGGTGTTCCTGAGCACCTCGATCGCCCCTTTGGAGAGAAGATTATCGATCTCCTGCACCAGAAGGTCCCGACGTAGAGAATTGGAAGGGACCTGAGTCGGGAGGAGCACCCGCGATAAACAGGGGTGCCGATGGAAGGACAGTCGCAGACCAGATTGGATGACGTCAAGGACCCAAGTGTCCGACGTTATCTCTGACGTTATCTCTGTCCAACGTTCGTAAAACAGCGACAGCCTTCCCCCGACTGGAGGCGAATCGAGGTGAGGACCTTCACTTGCGGCCTCGACGAGGCCCCCAAGAGGAGAAACCATCCCCTCGGGAAGCAACAGAGTCCTGAGACTTTCCTCCCTGAGGCTGCCGGCGAGCCTGGCCGTGTCTGCGCTTCTCCTGTGCAGAAGGAGCAGACGGAGCCGAAAGCGTAGCCGAAAGCGTAGCCAACATTGCTGACGTGGCAGACGCAGTAGGCCTGGAACGACCACCACCCGCAGCAGCAGGTTGGTGCAGCTGTCATAGCAAAAGCTGGTCCTTCGAATGACGAAGAACCTCACCACGGACAGCTTCCATGGAACCATGGAACAACTGAGGTCCATCCAAAGAAGCAGACCTCAGAACAGCACACTGCTCAGGAGGGGATGGAAAAGAATCCAACACCGCATCCCGGCGTGCCAGCTCCAAATTAGCCATGTTACAGGCGTGAGCGTGTGTCAAGTTCATAAGAGTCTGTGACAAAATGCGAAAAGGTGCCTGAGCATCATCAAACTCCCCTGGTGGAAGAAATTCAGCCAGGGCAGTGACGACATAGTCCGTGAGAGATAACATACGCAGAATCTCTTGGGACAGGCCCACCACAGACTCAACTACCAACATCGGGAGAACTGCTGACTTAGGCTTAGTCAACCCGAGGGAAGAAGAATCCTCATCCACAGTAGTCATCGCTTGGAAGACTGGTGGACAGACAGAATCGTAAACATGAAACCACGATGGAGGCAGAAAGGCATCAGCTCGTGAAAAGAAAGAACCCTTGAGGGCCTTAGAATGCATTTTGGCATCCAAGCATGGAAGGACTCAACGACCTGAGCCGATTGCAGAGGATGCAAAGCCCCAGAGCTAGAGCTAGAAGGCTCAACAGGGTTACGGCGCTCCACAGAGGACCACGGCTGGACGGTCACTGATGGCTGGTCTGAAGCTTGAATGTCCGGCAATAAGCCAAAGACAAAATCCAAAGCCTAACCCAAGACTGACAAGGGGGGCCCATTGCCTTCAAGAAAATCGTCATCCTCTGTAGCAGAAGAGACATAGCCCAACTCGGGCTGACCAGCAAAAACCTCCTGTGAATACTGTGCAGTATCCAAAGGGACAGGTGAGGCATCTCGGCGACCGACCAAAGGAGGTTGTGCCTCAGGAGGCACAGGGAAGCCAACTTTAGGGTTGCTAGAAAGCAACCGGGTCAGTGCCAAAACGGCCTGACGCAGGTCACCCTGAGGATCCGTCGCAGCAGCATCGCCCGACGGAGTGTCTTCCCAATGGACCCTTCTGGTAGAAGAACCCAAATCCTCAGAAGGGACTGATGACGAACATCGATCGGCAGACAGAATAGGGAGAGTGAGAAGACACCGGAGGAGAGTCCCGAGTGTGAAGCCCAGGGGCAATCACAGACCTCTGCGGAACAGAAGGCCTTGCCTGCAAATCCTCTAAAGAGACTGACGGCGTACGTCGATCGGTAGCTGGACCTGGGACACGATGAGAAGACACCGGAGGATTGTCCCAAGAATGACAGGAACCTGCCATTGGCCTCTGCATGGCAGAAGGCCCCAACTGCTCATCCTCTGAGATCGACGGCAAGCATCGATTGACAGCCAGACTCGGAACACAGTGAGGAATCACCGGAGGAAGGTTCCAAGAGTGACATCTAACCGGAGCTGTCACTGACCTCTGCCGAACAGCAGGCCCTGGATGCCAATGTCCCAGCCCCTCCTGCTAGTCAGCACACTAGCAGGGGAAGGAGGAACAGTAAATGATTCGCTTGGGGGAGAGGAATCGCTGCCGAAGTGACCGAACGGCTCAACCGACTAGGAGCAAACCTAGCCAGATGAGACAGAGCAGACAGCAAACCCTCACAGCTTCGCCGCGAAGCCAGGGGAGGCTGAGAGCTCATAGACACACCAGCAGATACAGTCTCGGACCCCCGAGACTGTATACCATCCCCAGAAGAGATGGAAGAGCCACCATCATACAGAATAGGATCTGTAGTAACAACTTCCTCAGCAACTGTCGACGGCGTAGGAGGCAAATCGGGGAGTGTCACCGAGCTGACCTCGGAGAAGCTCTCGACGAAAACAGAGTGACATCAGAAGACAAAGAGACCATGGTCTCCACTTCAGGTATCACCGCACTAGCACTGTCATCAGAAAAAAGACAGATCAGCATCCTGTGTGACAGTCACCACGTGCACTCACAGAAATGTCTGATAAGGCACGGCTACCCTTACCCCGAGAACCCTTTTTCGATCTTTTTCGTGCTTTTGCAGCGAGAATCTATATGGATTCTCGCCGGTTTTATTGCGCGAATCTTTCTGCGAATCGATTCTCGGATTCTCGTCGAAATATAAGCCCTGCCTTGCTTTTCTTTCTGCTGCTCTTGTTGGTATTGGTTATGTGATTCACCTCCTCCTATTGTTTATTCAACCAATTGTAAACAATTGTGAGTAGGTTGAAAAGAAATTAAAATTTTTTAGTAAATTTTGTTTCTTAACATACCTACCACAATTGTTTACCGGAGGCCCACCCTCCTTGGGGATATCTTTGATGTCAATGCCTCCCCTCTAAATCACAAACTTCTCGTTGGCGGAAATACGGAATTGACATCACGGTTGTTGCGCATGCGCTCGGTAAACACAAGAGGTGTGCAGAGAGAGTATCTGTAATTTCGAGCGCCGATCTCGCTCGACCCTTTTTCGATCTTTTTCGTGCTTTTACACTCTATTACTTTTCCAACTTGTTTGGAAAAGTTTCTTAAGCTTGAGTTAGTTCCGAAGTAGGGCTTGCACTTACGTTACAGCCAATTGTAAACAATTGTGAGTAGGTTGAAAAGAAACCATAGCATCACAAACATTAGTAAATGACAATGAGAGATGAGGTGTATGGCTGTGTGGACACACAGACATAAAGGGCTGTAGCCAAGCACAGGGCTAGAACTGACCCTGGAAGAAGCCTAATGGCTAGGGTAGACAACAGCCTGAGCAGAAGAAAGAGTGCCCAAAGAAAAAAGGTCTTCAGACTGCTCCAGCAACTGATGCAGATAGGTGAAGAAAGTAGAAGCATTTCTCCAGTAGGCTGCCTGCATAACATCTGACAACTTGACGGCGACAATGCACACACCTCGTAGGCAGAAATACGATTGGTAATAAAACCGTCAATTGCTAGACGAGTGTATGTTGCACGAATAGCAAGACAAATCCATCGACAAATGAACTGAGGAGAGATCTTCTGTCAACCAGGGATAAGATACAGAAATAATTTTTTCCTGCCTTTCCTAATGAACTGCGTGTATAGTTGAGGTAAATGTGAAATGCACGAACCGGACAGAGCAAAGGGCAATTACCCTCAGCAGAAGGAAAAGCCCTGATACAGATAGGAGGTGGAGTAGTTTCTGGTATCTGATTCTTGACCAGAAAGGAGCAATCAATGGTAAAAGTAACACTGTTGGCGGAGCTCCTGAAAAAGGCCGGATAAACCGAGAGGGCGTGAAGATCACGAACCCTTCTGGCTAAGGAAAAAGCCAACAGAAAAGCTGTCTTGTATGTGAGAAAATGCATATCCACCTGGGATAATGGTTCAAACGGCATCACTCCCCTCCCCAAGCAAAGCAGTACCCAAGAAACATTGCATCTTGGGGTAAGCTGCAAAATCCTAGGCGTTTTCGAAGAAAAGTGCCGGATAAGCTTGGGGAGGTACAGATTAGTGCCGATACGATGCTTTACCACATACAAAAAGGTCTCAGGAAGCATGAACCTGTACCCCTTGATGGTAACAGGTTGGAGACCCCAAGAATCAAACAGATATACGAGAAACTCCACAATCTGTTATCGAAGGATCGGCATAATCAACAGTGTGATCAGCACACCATCAACAGAAGACCTTCCACTTAGCTGCATATGCTAAACCAGTGGGGTGCCCTCTTGAAGAAATGCACTCCACTGCACGTCTCGAAAAACCTCTACCGAGGAGACAGAGCCAGACAAAAGATATGCATGAAAGCACAATAAAGTTGAGTCGATGTGAAACCTCCTCAGGTGACCTTGATGAAGAAGGTCGCAATGTAGAGGGAGAAGTGAAAGAACCGCCGCCAACAGAGAGCGGAGCTGACTGATCCACACCCGCTGAGGCAACAGGGGAGTGATCAGAATGATTTGACAACTGCAGGTTCATATCTTGGCTAGAACCTGAGGAGTGGGATGGCATAGCCGACTAGACTGTTCCAATCGAGTGACAGAGCATCCACGGCGAAGGCAAGAGGATCTGGACACGGGGACACAAAAGTGTCCACCTGATGGTTCCAATGGGTCACAAAAAGATTGATGTGGAGATGCCCCCCCCCACCCCCCCCCCCCTCCCCCCGCGAGATCGCAAAGGGACTGGAACACTGCCCTGTGAAGCATCCACTCGGCGGAAATGACCCTGCAACTTCGGTACAGGGAGTCAGCTAGGACATTCAGATGACAGGGAATGTGACAAACCATCACCCCAGCATTGACATCTTGAGTGAGCAGTAGAAGATCCCAAGCCAATTCGTACATGCTTGGAGAGCCCGGGGGAGGAGGAGTCCTGATCCAAGACTATCAAAGTCTGGCAGACCGACGTTTTGGTGGAATCGTAGGAATGATAACGCACAGGGGGCCAAAAAGTATGAGCCCTGGTGAAGAGCATAGTCTTGGAACTCAGCTTAGAGTCCAATGCTGCAAAAGCTTTGACCACTTGTACTGACTGATATGGTCGAAGGTGCCTAGGAGCAGGCTGCTCCACAGGCTGTAGGCGCGTGACCAATTCTTGCGGCCTGGTTGAAACCTCCGGCTGGACTGATGGTTTGAGTTCCGGAAGGAACTCAAACACAAAGTCAAGAGCCGCCCCCAAGTCAGAAGACTGATGGCTCTCGACATCAGGTATGTCTGACCCATCCCCTGAGTCAGAAGACACATAACCCATCTCAGGCAAACCAGGCGATGCCCCCGTGGTGTAGGAACACCAGGAGGATCAGAAAATGGTCTGCTTCCAATCCTCGCTGGAGGCAACGGGAAGACTCTTGGAAAAAACATGCGTGAGTAAGGAGAGGGCCTCCCTAAGCTCATGACCCGTATCAGCCGGTTCGACATGGGAATGACCAGGCAAAGTGGCTTCACCTCTGACCCTCTTAACCAGCTAAGGGTCATGATCCTCTAGAACAATCAATGCGGGGCAACAGGTGGCAGCCGAAACATCTGAATGCAGATGCTTAAAGGGGTATGAAATAACCCAAGGAGCTGAAGTGCGGGAGCTCAGGAGAGTCGCCGCAGACCTCGGAGGGACAGAAGGTCCGGGCTGCATAAAATGTGCCAGTCCCGCAAACTGGCCGAAGGACCAGAGTGAGTGGACGGAAGTGCAACAGAGCCCATGGTGACCCCACCATGGACATCTGAATCCAAGGAAAAACCTGATGGGCTAGACGGTTGAGAGACCACAGTAGAGGATTCGGCAGCCCTTTCCCACTTCACCCAGCCATGGAAGGCGGAGGTCGATATCTCACATCCCAATAAGCAGACATCCCTGCAGACCCCTGCAGAGATAAGCTGGTGGGGGTGGGGGGGGGGGGGGGGGGGGGGGGCGGAAGAAATGGTGACTGTAGACATTGCCGAGAGAACAGCAGTAGCAGAAGATACGTTGGAAGCTGTTGAAACTGGTGGATAAGCAGAGAGAGCAACAAAAGGAGGAATCACAACCCTAGTGATAGCCTCAGATTTCGACTGGAGAGGGACAACTGTCCCGGAACCAGGCATCTCTTAACCAGATATTTCAACAGCTCTCGCAGTATCCACTGCAAGAATAGACTGCAAATCCCCCACGGAGGGGGTAGAACTCTCACCAGACGTGGTCGTGTCGGGAGGCTCCAAAAGACAGTGTTCCCCTCTCCCATGGCGTGGGAGGAACGGCCACAAGAATGCAACACACAATTCACGGAAGCCCAAAAGGTGGGCGACCAAGACCTACAGAGCCCACAGGATCTATCAGAAGAGCACCCATTACATGTGGAACTTGAAGCATGAGAATCCTCCACATGCTTAGGCAAAAGGCATTGCCCTCAACAAACCGTCCTTGGCATAACAGAAGTGAGAGAAGTAGAAGGGATGGTGAACCCAACAGAAAAAAGCAGGACACCCCCAACTACTAGAGGAAGGTGGAAGGAAACAAATGCCAGGTGGGAACACAACAGAACCCAAACAGCCAAAAGGGACCCAAAAGGCAGAAAATCTACCCTCAGCAGAGAGGAGAAATGCTGCCAGAACAGCCCCTTCCACTGACACCAAATCCAAAAACAATATCCAAAAGGATAGCATAAATATGTTAACTCAACAACAAAGACTGAACCGCAGGGTACACAAAAGTCGCACGAACATGGAGAAGTTAATTTAAAAAAATGTGATTGAATATAACGGGAATAAACAAAAAACACAGCCCTGTTTATTCAATGGTCAGCTGATCCATAATTCAGCACAGGAACATAGTTAAAACGAGTTGAATTATCACTGTATCTTAGCAAAGGAAAACAAATCTTCTGAAGATGGCGGAAGAAAAAAAGAATGACACATTGGATATACGTCTGCGCACTGATACCGTAAGCCATGGATTAGAACTAGGAGAAGAGCATCCCCTACTGGGTGCGCACCGTTTGCACTTGACCCAGTTTTGGCTTAATTTTCTTGGTGCCTTTGCACTTTTCTTTCCCCACATCTCTTGGGAAAGAACAAAATAGAGAGTATACTTCCGAGTTAGGTACTTCCACTGTAATGCAAGCCTGCTGTAAACAATTGTAAGGTAGGTTGATAAGAAATTTGCTTATTTAAATGAGTTTTAATGCATGGGATGTGTAATAAACACAGAATGCTCTCGCGAAATATGACTACGCCATTCCAACTCGTTACGTAAAACACCCACCGATTCAAACACACATCGCGTTCTGTCTATGTACAGTAGAACCTGCCATGGGCGACCACCCTTGGGACTTACCAAAAGTGGTCGTTAATGACAGGTGGTCGTTGATGAGAGGTTTGCTGATAGGGGCCCATTTAACCTATTTTCGTTTGTATCATTTTGTTTTGATCACAGATGTACTTGTACCATGTGTAAATGTATTATTAAAACATATATGTCAACAAAGTTTGTTGTTGTTTTCTAAAACGTTGAGGTGGGTATTTAGTTCTTTATTGAATCATTTATATTAAACTATTAAAACATATATGTCAACAAAATTTGTTGTTGTTTTCTAAAACGTTGAGGTGGGTATTTAGTTCTTTATTGAATCGTTCATATTAAACTATTAAAACATATATGTCAACAAAATTTGTTGTTGTTTTCTAAAACGTTGAGGTGGGTATTTAGTTCTTTATTGAATTGTTTATATTAAATGATAATTATTTCATGTCATACCACATTATGGGAAGCATAATCGAACCCCGGAATCCAAGGTAAGTCTGTAATGAGGAAGTAAACATCAGAGAAAAGTAGGCTGTGCGTGAATTGCACGTGCTAACAGGAGATCACGAGGTCGGGAGATTCCGTTTCAATCTCTCGCTTAGCGGAGAGAAGGCAACGGAATATACTGAGACGGTGAAAGCTGATGGCTTTGGTACAAAGGCACAGCTTGAAAAAAGGCCTCTGGCGTCACAATTGACAGAATGTGTGCGCGTGTGGGAGGGGGGGATCGTTTTTTTTAACATCTTTTGGGTTTGTGTTAAAATAAAGAAACAACAATTTTTTTCATTTTAATTTATTTATCGCAGTACGAGAATACATGTATAAAAATGAAAGCTGATCTTCTACATAAAATGCAACACATTTATACATTCTTAGGAAAAAAATAATCAATTTTACTTTGTTTTTGCTTTACAGTTACAAAATCCTTCTCTGATGTTGTTTCTAAAGATATAATGTCTGTCATCAAACTTGCATTGTGACAGTGCAATGCAAATTTTTTCAGCTGATTCAAATGTTCAATAGCCTGCGAGAATGTGATATTTGGTTCAACACTGTCACTATTTGTTTCTTGGTCACTTTCGTCACTTTCTGCAGTCTCAGAATTCAGTGTTGTCTGACCCTTTAGAATGGGAACTTCCCAATCAATATTCTCCACCTCGGACGAAGTTTGTACACAATCGTCATAACTACAATAATCGTCCATACTCATGCCGTTAAGTAGCTTGCCAGCCTCCTCATCAATACTGTCCCTATCATCTGGAATTTCCACAGTTTCCGAAGTTGTTTCACTAAGTCCACATTTGGCAAAGCATTTTTGTATTGTGCTGCTACTTACACTGCTCCATGCAAATTTCACCCACATAATTGCGTCTAATAAAGAGACAGATTTTGCAAAATCCGTAGCACTAGTGCACTCATCAATCTTACACACAACATGCCTTAGAAATTTTTTTCTGTAATTAAGTTTCACAGATTGTATTATGCCAGCATCACATGGCTGCAGCTTTGAAGTAGTGTTAGCGGGCAAAAAACACAGTTTAATATTGCTCAGACTGACATCTGGGTGTGCACTGCAGTTGTCTATTAGCAAAAGAATTTTCCTGCTGTTCCGTTTCATATTGTTGTTGACGTTCTTTAACCACGAAGTAAATATCTCACTAGTCATCCAAGCCTTTTTGTTCGCATGATACGATACACCCAGACTGTTTAAATTACAGCCCTTGAAACACCTGTGATTTTTCGATTTCCCAATCACGAGAAGCTTGAGCTTTTCACCTGACGCACTACACGCGATAAGCAATGGAACTCTATCCTTTGCTTTTTTAACTCCTTTCCTATCATCACATTTGGCAACTAATGATTTATCTGGCAACCCACGGAAGAAAAGTCCAGTTTCGTCTGCATTAAATATGTTGTCTAAAGAATATCCTTCAGTAGTGTGAGGAAGGCGCTTTTTCCACTCGTCCACCGTTTGCTCATTTACGCCGGCTGATTCTCCACTTAGTACACTGCATTTTATGTTGTGCCGATTCTTAAAACTTTCCAGCCACCCATTTGATGCTGTGAAGTCAATATGTCCCATCTCATATGACGCAATTATCGCCTTTTCTTGAAGAAGTTTCCCGGTTACTGGAATATTTTTGCTTCTAGCTAGACAAAACCAGTTCCAAACAGCCTCATTTAGATCGCTATACTGAGATTTCCTTGCGTGTAGATATTTTCGTTCTATTTGCTGACCATTTTTCCAATCGCTCTTCACATTTTCTTTATCTTTAATTATTGACTGCACCTGTGTTTTACCAACAGCCATTAAACCAGCAATTTTTCTTGCACTCTCACCTCGCTCAGACATATCTATTACTTTAATTCTTTCTTCTAAAGTCAACACTTTCCTCTTTTTTTCGATGCAGGTTCAGCCATTTTGAAAATTAATTTGTTTATGATCATCATTTGCAAAAATCCTGCTATTTATCTGTACTGGTAGATACAGGTAGCTTATGTTCGAAGCCATCATTGTCTTTTCTTGTCTGTCGGTATGCGTACAATCAAAGAAGGCCGACAAGCTATTCTGTACCAAACATCTGTTATAGTTCTTTCAGTAATTAAAATTTTTGTGAGCTTGTTTGGGTTAATGACACAAGCTGTGTTTTTACAGCGTTGTAATGAAAGTTAAAAAATTTATAGTAATTTATATATTTTTTATACTTACCAATGACCCAGACATAGCTGGTGCTAACTCTTAAAATATAGGGCCAAACACAAATTTTGCCTCCCAATCCCCAAAATTTGCATCTAAAACTAAAGAAAACATGTCCTGAAAGGCCCTCCACACTTCGCCCCTACTGCGCATGCGCAGTGTCAAGGACGTTCCGAAATTGGCGCCATTAATCATTCTAATAACCAGTGCCTGGTAAGCGCTATGTACTCAGCGGGGAGGCAAGAGTTCCCAACTCCTGGGAGGGCCATCCCCGTCTGGGTCATTGGTAAGTATAAAAAATATATAAATTACTATAAATTTTTTAACATTTTTATACTGTACCAATGACCTAAGTCTAGAGAATAGAGACTCTTATACTCCTAAAAGTGTCTGAGGATTGCATAATCATGTCCGTTGACATATGCAATATTCAAAAGCTATACTTTAAAAACTAAGACTTGAATGAATTTTAAAAACCTAAACTTCTCACTAAACAACCATCCCAATAACAGCTCAGAATTACTAACTCCGGAGGAGGTATCCCCTTGTTTTCATAGTAAAACAGGTGACCCAAGGGAACACCCTCCCCCCCCCCCCCCCCTTTTTCTTGCCCTGGGTCAAATAGCCCAGAGCGAAGAGGGCAGCCGAACGGAGACACTGCCGAAACAGACAGCCTACCTAGCTATAGTAGCAACTGTTAAGTGAATGACATTCTGAGCAGTAGATAATAGACCTAACAATAGAGGCCTCCAGAAATGGACTCGATATTTCCGAGATAAAATTCATGAATGTGGATGGCTGAGCGCAATGAGCGGCCTTCAAAAATCTATAATAGCGACACTATTAATGTAAGCCCAAGAAGTAGAAGAACTCTTACTTCATGAGCCGAAATCTTAAGCACAACTGCTAAGTCAATGATATACCATAAGCAGTACCGATAGTTAATAGAATCCATTAACAATAAAATGGAGCGTAACGTCCTTCTACTAGACATCAAAGACAGAAGAAGCTTACGCCCTTTGTAATAAACAGATATCTGTTTATAAATACATAAACTGTACCCGGAAAGAGTAAAGGCCTATGCCCATACGAAGACGGAAGGACCTTAAAATAATAGGTTCCGGATAATAGGAGCCTAACTCTTATGCAACAATCCAACCTAAATAGTAACGGAAGTATTGATTCCGAAACTATGAAAGTGAAAATCATCCATCGATAGTGCATGAAACTCACTGACTCTACAGTAAAAGAGAAACCAACAGAATTACTGTCTAAAAGGTCAGAATTTGAAAACTACTGTTTCCAGAGGCTCAAATGATTACTTAGCTAAATAAGAACCGAAGTTAAAATCCGTATAGGAATTTAATCTAAAGATTCTAAGTCTATTTATCAAAAAGTTACTAACTGACTTAGGTAAAGAGACAAAAGACTCAATTGTAAACTATCGTAGAGTGCATAGGTATGAGATAACATAAACCTATAACCTAAATAATAACAGGCTGCAGTAGATCTTGTGAAACAAGTATACTAAAAAATATCAATGAGTAGTATGGAGGGATCAACAATATGAACATAATGATCCCTACACCACGACGGAAGAGCCTCCACTTTAGCCGCATAGAATAGCGAAGAAGAGGATCTCCTATAGTAAGAAATCGCGTCCAAAGCTCGTCCAGTACAGTGCTTATAATGCAATACGGACCACACAACGGAATACATGAAGGTTGCGACCTTGCTGGTTGTGATAAAGATGACACGATTTACCCAGTGAAAAAGATCCTCACAAAGAGGAAGATTTCACGTTAAGACCCACAGTAGACAAGAGAGTAAATTACTCATGATCTCTGTGAAGATAGAGATGCTATCAACAGAAATGTATTGTGGTTGTTTATCTTAGCAATACCTGCTAAAACAACAGCGCCGGAGGATACGCGTATCCTATCATTCCGTCCTATAGATAGAGCGTTAACAATATTAGCTCAGAGATCTGGACAAGCCAACACATACGTCTGCAATTGATTAGCAAGCTGTGTCATAAATAAATCATCATTGGGCGCTCCCATAGATAGCAAATCTGATTGAATACTTGTTTGTTGAGAGTCCATTCTGACAGCAACAAGCGACCCGTAAGAGAACGGGAGTCCGATAAAACAATCAGACGACCCGGAATATGACGGACCAAAACTGAACTTGGTGTACTATAACCAACAGACGGATTCTTTCCATTAAATTGAATAACGGAAACGAAAGAGTGCCTCCCTGGTTCCGGAGATACGCCACTACAGTCGAATTAAAGGACAGGAATTTGGGCATGCGTTTCTGAATAATGTTCATGCAATGACATAAAGCAAGCCTAAAAAACATTATTCCGCAGAAGAAAACTGATTGCTAAAAGACTGCGGAACCCAAAGACCCTGGCACTTCGAATCCGTAGGGATCAGTATTATATCCCAATCTGTTTGACTGGCAACCGTCATAACAGCCACACTCGGGTCCGGCAACTGCGGCGGCACTCTCTGAGTCAACCACCGAATGTTTGCCCCAGTCTGAATCTCTTGTAGACAAGAGAACGTGTAAATCGAGCAATTCATGGATTGCCGAAAAGTTGCCGTCGAAGAGAAGCTCCTCCGAGAACGAAGCGACTCTGAGAGAGTTCTTAACCTTACTATCCACGCGTGTGGATGTAGCTAGGGCTGCGTCACGTCTAACTAACTCCAATCAGCCACTGAAGGGCGGAGTTATACGTGAACAAACTACTGCCCTCAAAAGAAATTACATTGAGAATAATATCCCGTAAATCTTTTCTTGAAGACGTAATGATAACGCCTCAGTAAGGCGGATTACGTATAATAAAGCGTCTAAGTTAAGTCTACTATACATAATGTCGTTCCCAACATTGAAAATTGGAAAAGACATAAACGGCGAAAAAGAATATATGCAGTCTTTAATCACACCGTCTAGACGCATATGAACTCTCGGTATGCCCTGCTCTGCCAAAATAAACTATTTGTATAAATGATAAAATGGCAGAAATGAGCAACGCGGACAAGAAACTAAACTATCATGCTTAGTAGCAGGCTTGTATATATATATATATGTAGCGTCGAAAAATAAAACACATGTTGTAAAGACAATATTGGACTGCGTCGGTAAGTCAGGGACAATGTCCCTGAACCGATCGAAAAATCCGAGTCCAATGACGCTATAAGTCTCTTATCCAAGATCGCAGCAATGAAGTCCGAAATAATAATCACTGGAAGATAATGCCAGAAGATATAAAAGGCATCTTCCGATACTACTAAAGGGAAAACTCGAAATCTTTCGAATCCTTTTCGCCATCCTGTCGGACCCTATAAAGCGTTCGGTCGTCCGTACCTGATGCAACCGCAGACCGCACCGACCCAGCGCCGTCGGATAATTCCTCATTCGACCGAGAAACTGTCAATTGCTGGGATGCTGCGAAACAACTGTGCTAACTCGGATAGCACGTCCGTCACTGAGGCCTGAGGAGAAGCGGTCTTACGATGCATTGCCGCTGGAAGCTCCGTGATCGTTACCCCGTGCATACTACCAATATGCGAGCGAACGGAGTGTATAGGCCTCGTGTCCCTTGGCTACCGGATGGCGCGACCTATTCGCCGTGGAATCACTGAATGCCGAAACTGATCGGATACTCGAGGTCACGTAGCCAATGTGCGGTTGTGTGCCCTGCTGTGAGGATGAGGAAGCATTAAAGACAGTCTCTCGGACTGTCAATATAACGGAGCGTCCCGACCAACGGACATATGCTCCGAATGTAAAATATCTGAACCACAACATGCGGTCCCCTATATTGTTGGGCGAGAGAGGGACCTCTCTCGCTCACAGCCCGGACGGACCTGGACAAGCCAGGAACCGGACTAACAGGCTTCCTCCGATCTGTCCTCAATCTGCCGTCACTGGGTGAGTACTAAAGTAATTAAAGTGCTCGCAACACCCAAATCTCCTTCCTAGACCGCAACGGACGAACCCGGCAGCCGAACCATTCGATGAATGTACGCTACACCGGGTGAGCTAGCGAATGTCACTCCGTATGCGATAGACATATTCCATGAGCACTTATTGCCGCTAACTCTTCATTAACTATGACGACAGAGGCACACTTTTGAAAGACATCTCCATAACTCTTCGAACAAGAAACCAGAAATGCTTGGTTAGCAAGCATAAAATAATAATATATATAGCGTCGTTCAATAATTTGAAAGTTTGTGTGACATTATTGGACTATGTCGGAACTGAGGGACGATGTCCCTGAACCGAACCAAAAATTTCTAAGTCCACCGACGCTATCAGTTTCTTATCCGGCATCGCAGCATTCTGGTCCGACGAAAGAAGCTGTAGAAGACCAAGTCAGATGACATACACAACAGCATATGTTGTTCCGAAAGGGAAAGCTCGAAATCCTCCGAATCCCTTTCGGTATCCCGTCGGACCGGATGAAACTTTCGGACGTCCGTACCCGCTTCCGCGGAGCGTCCCGACCCAGCATCGTCGGATAAAATATATGCGACAGATTCAGTTGATGCTGGGATGCTGCGATAAACTGTGCTATTAAGGAAAGCACGTCCGTTCCCGAGGCCTGTGCAGTAGCGGTCTTACGATGCATTGCCGCCGGAAGCTCCGTGTACGTTGACTCCCGCACACTTCCTATGCGAACGTCCGGAGTCTGCAGGCCTCGTGTCCCTGGCTACCGGATGGTGTGACCTGGTCGCCGAAGAATCCTTGATCGGCGAAGCTGGTAATATATCGGCGGTCACGCAGCCAAGGTGCGGTCGTGTGCGCTGACGAGAAGAGGAAGCCTTAGCAGTCTCAGCGGACTGCCTATACAACGGAGCGTCCCGAGCGATGGACGTATGCTCCGCTAAAGACACATTTTGTACCACAACATCTGGGGCCAGATGTTGTTGAACGAGAGAGGGGCCTCTCTCGCTTGCCGTCCGGATGGACCGGAACGAGCTATGAACCGGACTAAAAGGCTTCCTGCGTTCTCCCTCCGATCCGCCGTCACTGGGTGTGCATTAGGTTAATTTATAGTGCTCGCATCACCCCAAAATTCCTTCTAGACCGCAACGGACGAACCCGGCTGCCGAACCGAATGGACGCTACACCGGGCGAGCTAGCGGACGTCAAAGGCCGTCGAACCTACTAGGGTCCTCTTAGGCAATTGGCGTATTTACATGAGCACTTTTCCGCTAGCCCTTCATTAATTGTGACGACGGAGGCACACTGTTGGAAGACATCACAGATACATCACCCTAATCTTGATCGTCTGAAATAGAAATTGATAAAGTAGAGTGACCCTGCGGGGAAAGGACCGGAGTGTCCAAATCCCCAACAACATACCGTGACATACGCTTCCCATATTGTCCTCGAAATCATACGATACAGAACAGGAATTAATGCGAGTACACTGACCACATATAGAATGATAATAAAGTCAGAGGAAGACTTCCTCTTAAAACAATTGATCAATATCCTTTCAATGTGAAAAGAAAACAAGTCCTGGTACTCGCACTAACCCCTGGCAATCAAAATACATAATAATAATATGATCCATTAATATAGAAAAAATAATTGAAATCAAAATATTTTGAAAAAATATTTTTTTAGAACAGCCCAAGTTTCTGAAAAGTAACGTTGAGCCCCAATGGATCCCAAGCCTAAGTGTGGACAAAAATTTTAAAAATATTTTAAACAATTTATTCAACACTTACGAACAATAATAATGTATCTAGTTATGATTAAAATAACATCAAGATATTATTTTTTAGAAATCCCCCCCTCACACAGAGGGCTGTTGTAAATGGAAACAATGAGTGTAAAAACACTAAAATAAGACTCCAGGCACCCAGGCCCGAAATCAGTTACCAAAAATACACTATCTGATGCAAAACAGAGACTTCCAGGGAAGAAACTGCAGAACATCAGATGGTAGATGCAGAACACAACGCCTAACCACCCGTAGGTGAAGACGTAAACATGGGGAAAGAACAGAATTCATTCTGTTATTCAGCTAAAACTCCCAAGAAAATTTAGTAATAATAATTACAAAAACTATGCCAAAAGCATGGGAGAATAGCAAGGGGGAACTTAAAGGACAGGGAGAGAGGAAAACACTTAAAAAACAGTGTAACTAAATAATCAGAATGACAACAAAATGGCTGCTGCCATGAAAATAGGTAACTTAACATAATTTCATTAAAAAATTTTAAGTTACAGCCCTGATAATATTCTGTCACACATTCTTTTCCTCTCCTCCTTCTCTATCCTCCTTAGAATCACCATTTCACTAATATTTATGTGTCTGGCATCATTTAAACTGAGGTTTATAAGCACAAAGATCAGTCAGATGTTAACTGATGAAGGGCCAAACTTAGAATGATTAATGGCGCCAATTTTGGAACGTCCTTGACACTGCGCATGCGCAGTAGGGGCGAAGTGTGGAGGGCCTTTCAGGACATGTTTTCTTTAGTTTTAGATGCAAATTTTGGGGATTGGGGGGCAAAATTTGTGTTTGGCCCTATATTTTAAGAGTTAGCACCAGCTATGTCTGGGTCATTGGTACAGTATAAAAATATTAGCAGAACTTTGCCCTTTAGTGTTGAAAAAACAAAATCAAGATGACTCAGTTTTTTCAATTGCGGTCAGCTTGTTAGTGCCCTGTTGTGACAGCACTGTCATTGTTGGGTGAATTTTACCTTGCATACAGATTACTTGTCAAAAACAGCTGTTATTCTAAAAGTACGAGCGACACCTACCGGCGAATCAATGTTTACTGCTGTTTTTTTTTCCAAACACATCGACCCAATTTTGTCCAGTGAAATTGTGATTTATTCACTGTGCTCTGCCCCGAGCACATCGAAATGTGGATTAAACGTTTAGCTTATAGGTAAGGAAAGCATGTTTCATTGAGGGCATTTATAAATAAATAAATTTGACAGTAAATTTCGCCACGTGCAAAGGGAATTAGGATGAAACCGGGAACTGGGAAATGACAAAAAATAAAAAAACACAACATAATTAAATAATTCTTTAATTTTTATTCTTTATACCAGTATATGTATAAAAATCATAGCATAAATACAAAACAGTCAGATGGGACAGATTTGAAACGTATTTGATAACACAACGATTGGTGACGATCTTCAAGCTGAAAATGGTCGCAAAATACAGGTAAAAATCGACAAACTGGACACAAAAAAGCAGTCGGTGGTCGCATCCGGCAGGTGGTCGCATCCGGCAGGTGGTCGCTGACGACAGTGACAATATAACGTGAAACCAATCCGTGCATTGCAAATGCGGTCGTAAATAGCAGGTGGTCGCTTACGTCAGGTGGTCGCTCAGGCAGGTTCTACTGTATCTTATATGTGACCAAAGATGACACTTCCAAAACAATTTCTTGAATGACAAAAAATTTTCATTTTTACACTCAAAGAATGAGCTCGATAATATGACTGATTCCAATGAGGTGTAATAAGCCCAGTGCTTAAAAATTCCACACGAATCTGATAATCAATTTGTGCACTCTGCACTCTAAGGGGGTTAATTCCTGAACAAAAACTTGGGCAAGACTGGTTCTCAAACGTATCCAAGATATTCACTAGCAGAAATCATAGACGGAAATTTAATAAAATTTGGATAACATTTGTTAAAGTTATCATGCTGACATCATGCCACAGATGGACAGATGGACACCCATTGACCTTCATCAAAACATAGGTTGAATTGTTGACACAACTCGACCAAAAAATTGCAGCACTTCAGACATCCATCACCCACATACAAAAAATATATATATTTTCTTCAGAATTTTGGATGACCACCCCCAAAATGTGATTTTGACAGTTTGCATTGCATTATGAGAAGTTTCTCAACCTTACATCAACTATTTTAATTCCTTAATTTTCTATTCTAATTTCTTATCCACTATCCTTGACTAATACAAACTGTGAACTAGAAGGCACTACTTTAGGTACAATTAATTAAACAAAGCACAATTTCTTTTTTGGGTTTTGATGAATGAAACAAGCAAACAGCATAGTTCAATGAGACATGACATTTGGTATGCAGTTTTCAAAAATTATCAATAAACAATAAAAAATAACTAGAGGTGTGAATGCACCAGATGGGCCTGTCGATACACCCCGCCGTACACACTGCTATGACTATTCTAAGACGAAGAGGGGAACAACTGTGGAAAGTCTGATCACAACAATAATCGCAGGTGCACAGGTTCCCATATTAGTGAACAACCATGCCAAGTTTCAAAGGAATCAACCCATAAACATACGAGAAAATCTCTGGACAAAATTCAGGCATTCTAAGACGAAAAGGAGCAAAACTCAGGAAAAAAAGGTTCCATCAACATTATAATCGCTGGTGCACAGGTTCCTATAATAGTGAACATCCATACCAGGTTTCAAAGGAATTGCTACATAAACAACCAAGAAAATCTCCGGACAAAATTAATTATTCTACGATGAAAAGGGGCATAACTCTGGCAAAAAATGTCTGATCAAAACTATAATCGCTGGTGCACAGGTTCGCATAGCAGTGAACATCTATATCAAGTTTTAGCAGAATCAAACAATAAACATCCAAGAAGATTTCCGAACAAAGTTCAGGCATTCTAAGATAAAAAGGGTCATAACTCTGGAAAAAATTCTGATCAAAACTATAATCGCTGGTGTGAAGGTTCCCATGGATAAAATTAATTATTTTAAGACGAAAAGAGGCATAACTCTGGCAAAACAAAACTGACCAAAACTAGAATCACTGGAGCACAGGTTCCTATGGTAGTGAATACTCACACCAAGTTTCAAAGGAATCGACATACAAACATCTGAGAAAATCTTCGGACAAAATTCTAGCATTCTAAGATGTGAAAAAGGGGCATAACTCTGGTAAAAATAGTCCGATCGGAACTATAATGGCAGGTGGGCAGGTTCCCATGGTGGTGAACACTCAAACCAAATTTCGATGCCAATGGTCCATAAACATCTGAGAAAATGTCCAGACAAAATTATGTCTAAGGATGGATGGACGGACGGAATCTCCGTACAAACTAAATTATTCTAGGATGACAAGGGGCATAACGCTAGCAAAAAAAAATCCAATCAAAACTATAATCGATGGTGCACAGGTTCCCATGGTAGTGAATACCCATACCATGTGACAAAGGAATTGACCCATAAACATCTGAGAAAATCTCCAGATAAATTTTAGCATTCTACGACTTGTGAAAAAAGGGCATAACTCTGGCAAAAATAGTCTAACCAGAACTACAATGGCAGGTGCTCAGAGTCCCATGGTGGTGAACCATGGTCATACCAAATTTTGATGCCAATGGTCAATAAACGTCTGAGAAAATCTCCGGACAAAATTATGTCTACTGACGGACTGAGACGGATGGATGGGCAGATGGACAGATGGAAGATGGACAAGGTGATTCCAGTATACCCACCCCATATGCCCGCCCCCCCCCCCCCCCCCCCTGCACAACTCGTTGCGGGCAATATAGTAAAAAAAAATAAACGGCAAATCTCCCAGGCCCTGATCCTCTGGAGTGTTTATTGGCATGTATAGGATGCTGTGACTTACACTCATATTTGGGCCCTCTGATTGGATGGGGTGGGACTTCATGGTTCGTATCATCACAATATACTCATAGATGCAGATATGGCATTAAAAACCAATGAATAAATAAAAAAAAAATTTCATGGTACCTAGCCATAGAATTATAAGTACTTATATCAATCAAAAATCAAAAATTCATGTTCTTGGTTTATGTTTCAGGCCTCATAATCTTTGGAATAGCATGGGTGGTGGTGTATTTCATTCCTTGAGAGCAAGAAGGCTTTGCAATGCTAAAGCATTGCAAAGCCTTCTTGCACTCAAGCGACAAATTTATCAAATTTTTAACTTGGGTAAAATATCAGACATGAACCATTTAATTTTTATTTTTTTAAGTTTACATTGTTTATAAAAAGAGAGAATGCGGCAGCCAAAAGGACCATGTGGGAAGGTTTGAGAAAAAGATTTCTAATTTTTTTAGGCCTTATACTGTTCAAATTTCTCAAATCTCTCAGATGTTCTCTAAAATTGCTCAACTGAAAAACATGAAACCTTAATCTGTCCGATATCCTTCGAAAAAATGTCTGGAGTGAAATACATGAACCCTTAAGTTTGATTACTACAGGAGAGCAGAGATATTCATGTCTTAACAAGCTATATATAGTGCGTGCTTTTCTAATGGGTCTCATTTTGACCACTATCTGCAAGAAAGGAAACTTTTTCATTGTTATTGTGTGACAAAAAGCCTCCATGAAAAAATTTGCAAATACTCAAAAAACATCTTTTCTCTGCACCCAAGACACCCACCCAGCCCCTCCCTCCTTTCTCCTGCACCCATCCGATTGAAGAGGCAAAACTCCTTAACTACAACAGGCACAGATGCAAATATCAAATATGACCTGTATTCCATCAAAGTTAAAATGTTCCAGAAGTTTAAAATCAATAGGTTGTTTGATACTGATTTTATCTGATGGAAACAAATGAAAAACCCAAATCTTTTCTCCATTTTATTTCTAATTCAAGAGGCATAACACATAAATCTTACCAAATTTTTAAGAAAA
Source organism: Pictodentalium vernedei (assembly GCA_031216915.1). NCBI lineage: Eukaryota > Metazoa > Mollusca > Scaphopoda > Dentaliida > Dentaliidae > Pictodentalium > Pictodentalium vernedei. The sequence goes on along the minus strand of CM062296.1, from coordinate 324,070,832 downwards.
TACAGTTGTTTGAAAGAGATTTTATCTGATAAAAACTAAAGAAAAACAAATTTTACTATTTTTTTTAATTCAAGGTGCATAACTCCCCCAAACTACATCATGCACAAACACAAAAATCAAACTTCATCTGTATTTCACCAAGCCTGAGATGTCAAAAAAGTTTGAAAACAATTGGTTGTTTCAAACAGATTTCTTCTGATGGAAACTAAAGAGAAAAAAAATGATTTCACCTTTATTTTTCTAATGAAAGAAGCATTACTCCTGAACAAAAGAAGGAAAAAACTATCCAATCTGAACTATATTCCAATGAGGTTAAAATGCTACATAAATTTGAAAACAATCAGATGATGGAAATAGATTTTACCCAATGGAAATGAATGAACGACTCAATTTTTTCAAGGAATATACCTCCTAAACTGCAAGACAGACAAGTGCAAAAATTGAACTTAACCTGTACTCCATCAAAGTAAGATGCTCCCAAAAGTTTGAAAATAAACAGTTGTTTCAAACAGATTTTATCTGATTGAAACCCCAAATTTCAAATTCTGCTAAAAAATGATAACTTTAAAGTAATTGGTATATTTTTTATACTTACCAATGGACCAGACTAGCTGGTGCAAACTCGATACTATCAAGGGCCAAACACAAATTTTAAACCCCCAATCCCCAAAATTTGCATACAATACCGAAAATTGAAAGTCCTATCTGGCCCTCCATACTTTTACCATCTGCACATGCACAGCAGTCAGGAAGAGACCGGAACTGGCGCCAACATCATTCTTTGTAGATGAGCATACTAAATAATAACTCAGCAGGGAGGTATGAGTGCCCGCTAATGGGAGGGCCATTCCCGTCTGGCCATTGATAAGTATAAAAAATATACAAATTACTTTAAATTTATCATATTTTTATACTAATAACCAATGTCCCAGACTAGCTGAATCGTAAAAAAGCAGAGAGCCTAGGACTAGCAGACCAAATATAACTCCCAAGCCTGCATTCCAAGGTGAAAGGAGATTAAATTTAAAAGGAATTACATGTATGTCTCTCGATACAATAATAGAGAAGACATATCATAAATAAGGAGCCATATCCAAGTATTTCCGTAATCTTAGCATGAATTAATATGTTGATTGGGTGTAACGAGCCCCCAATTTTAAGGCTAGTCCAGACTAAGCCTCTTAAATCAGGATGGCGTATTCGAGAGTGAGAGACTAACCCCCACAAACACATGCCATATATAAATAATAAGCATGCTGTATCTAGAATCAGTAATAATTTACAGAAAAACATTTTCACTCATTGTTACACACTTATCAAGCTGGAGGAGATGAAGAAAAATCGCCCACCCTTTTTTTTTTAAGGAATATTCTTCAAAACAAAGAGGGGAGCGCTCTGGAATCAGTGAAAAGTGGTACCAAATAATCAATATATATTTGCCCAACAGGCACCCAGTTATTAATTATTATTAATTATTGGAGCTTAATGCCACTTCTGAAGCTAAGGCTATCGTGGCGATCCCGGTAATTAACAGTGCACACTTCCAACGTATACCGGAGTCGAAATACGTAGATAGGTTGAAAACCAGTAATATAACGTGTACAACCATACACTTGTCCAACTGAATCCCAATGGAAAGTATCTGAAGAGCAAACACACTTCTAAGGCAAACAACAGGCAACCCCTTTCAGGTGTACAATTAATTCCAATACTAAAACTCCAACAGAACCGTGCGAATATACGAGAATGTGTACCATATCTCGTAGAAACCTGGATATAGAACATGGAACGAGCTATGATTAACAGACTCATCACGGACCGTCCCCAAACTAAATCATTGTTTCCTAGGTCCGTAACAAACAATGACTGCTCAGAGAAAGATGAAATCTTGCATGTACTCATCTGAATACAGCCTGTATCCACGGTATGACCGAGTGATACAAATGTAACCAGGAACTGAAAGGAAACATATGCTCGTATATGACTTATAAACGAACAACAACAGGAACCAAACCAACTAAATTGAGGATGGGCCCATGAGATCGCAGTTAAAAACACGACCCAGCCGCCAATTGAGGAGCCATGAAAGGCATGCATATACTTGAATGCATACAAGGCTTACAGGAAGAAAACTACGTCCTGCCCTGTAATCGCCTCTTAACAGATTGGGGGGGGGGGAGGTGTCAATGAATAATTTCTATTGAACCCCCCTCACCCACATTACTTGAATCGCTCTTGTGTTAGTTATCAAATAGTATAACAGAGAGGGGCGTGATGAACAATAATACACCATATTGACATAATATACAGTCTCTAAGGTGGAAGTATAATCCACAGTTATACAAGAATCCATAGGAGTGCATCGACTACAGGCAAGGCAACAAGCATGTAAATCTGAGGAAGCCTTCCTCACCTCGCATTTAGAGCAGTAAGCTTAGATAATTACAATCAAACGACAAAGTCAATAGCACTCCTACAAACTCCACAACAAAATATATGATAAAGATACATGAATATTAGCAATCAAAATTAAATTCGAAAAAATTATAAAAAAAATTTCCAAAACTTTTTGGAGAAAATGCCTAAGTTCCCAAAGGAAAAATTATGAGCCCAAGGCCATCCCGATAGAGCCTAAGTGTGGACAAAATCCAAATTTTATGAGCTACACTACCGGAATAATAATCAATGTATCCTACAGTAATTCTACAGTAATATAATATAAAATACTACATATATTTGAGGATGTTGCCAATGTAAACAACATCAAAGAAAAAAAAACGGAAACAAAACGTCAGGCACACAAAAAGGCCCAAAGTCAGTAACCGATTTAATGCTACCAGATGCAAAGCTAGATCTTCATACGAAGAAAAAATGATACAACAGATAGAAGATGCAAGACCAAAACGACCTAACACCTCTAGGGTGAGGATGTAACCATGGGGATAAACACTCTGTAATACACTTTAAACTACCAAGAAATTTAATAAATAATGTCAATAAAAAATAGCCAAAAAGCTGAGGAGTTAACAGGAGGGGTTCATAGAAGGAAGAGAAGGAACACTTAACAAACAGTGGATTAATCATTAGCAAGAATGACGTCAGGCGTATGTCCCGAAAATGGGAAACATGAAATAATTTTTATAATTATTATAAAGTTACAGCCCTGAACGTTTGAAACTACTTCCATCATCCATTTACAGCCTAGGATCCACCAATTCTTGCATTGATTTGTGTCTGGCATCCTCAAAAAATGAAAAAATTTATAGTAATTTATATATTTTTTATACTTACCAATGACCCAGACATAGCTGGTGCTAACTCTAAAATATTCAGGGCCAAACACAAATTTTGCCCCCACAATCCCCAAAATTTGCATCCAAATCAAAAAATCTAATGTCCTATATGGTCCTCCATACTTTTACCTACTGCACATGCGCAGTGGCAAGGAAGTACCGAAATTGGCGCTAAAGCCTCATTCTTACAACCAGTGCCTGCTAAATGTTTATATAATCAGCGGGGAGGTATGAGTTCCCAACTCATGGGATGGCCATCCCCATCTGGGTCATTGGTAAGTATAAAAAATATATAAATTACTTGAAATTTTTTCATATTTTTATACTGTAACCAATGACCCAGACTTAGCTGAAAAGAAAAAAGGCTGGAGGGCCTAGGACATAAAGGAAAATCCAATAGGCTCAATTACATATAAAGAATTATCCCCTCAAGGAGAAAAGGAGAAACAGGATTTACATATATCTTTCTTGTTTATTAAAAATAAGAAAGACACATTACCAGACCGTAATTGAGCACAATAACATCAATGATCTCTATTAACATCCAGTATAACCCATTATACTAATTTCTTAAAGGAAAGCCAATAAATAAAGCTAGTCCAGAGAATGAGACTCTTTATACTCATTTAAAAGTGTCCGGGGATTGTATATTAACGCTCGTATAACACGTGACATATACAAATGCTTCACACCGAGCTACACTTTAAAAATATTACATAAATGAGATAGACATAACTTCACACTTTAAAACCATCCCTGCACCGACTCAGAATTACTGACTCAGGAGAAGGTATTCCCTTGCTTTTCACTATAAAGCCGGTGATATAAGGGAACACCATCCCCTCCCCCCCTTCCCCTTGCTCTGGGTCAATCACCACAGAACGAAGAGGGCAGCAGGACAGAGTGACTGCTGGAACAGAAAGCCTACATAACTACAGTTGCAACCGTTTAGTGGATGACATTCTGAGCAACATATAACGGACCTAGACATCTAAGGTCGCCAGAAATAGACTCAATATTTCTAAGGTAAAAATTAGTGAACGTAGAAGGCTGAGACCAGTATGCAGCCTTCATCAGATCCGTAATAGCGATGCTATTAGAATAAGCCCAAGATGTAGACAGCACTCTAACTTCATGCGCTGAAATCTTAAGCACCGACTGCTGAGTTGAAGATAAACTTTCATAGGCAGTATGAATAGCCAACTGAGTCCACCTAGAAATAGAATGGACTGTAATGTCCTTTCTATTAGGAAGCAGAGACAGAAAGAAACATTTTTGCCCCTTTCTGATAAACTCAGATCTGTGTTTGTAAATACGCATAGCTCTAACTGGACACAGCAAAGGCCTATGGCCATCTGAGGACGGAAGAGCCCTAATAACAATAGACTCAGGGTACTTATTAGGAGCCTGATTCTTAGCCAAAATTCCCACATTGGTAGTTAAAGTAATAGTATTACCAACACTACGATAGTGAGAATCATCAACAGATAGAGCATGAAGCTCACTAACTCTTCTAGCGGAAGCGAAGGCTAAGAGAAAAGCTGTCTTATAAGATAAGTATTTGAAGTCTACAGTGTAAAGGGGTTCAAAAGGAGCTTCTTTGAGCTTCAGAAGAACCCAAGCTAGATTCCACTTAGAAATTAACCTAAGGGTTCTAGGTCTATTTATAGAAAAGTTTTTAACTAATTTAGATAAAGAGACATTAGATCCAATTTGTAAGCTATCATGATGAGCATATGTATCCAATAGCATAGACCCATAACCCTTAATAGTTATTGGCTGCAGTTTGATCTCGTCAAACAAGTAGACCAAAAAATTAGCAATGTCTGGAATGGAGGGATCATAAACATCAATCGAATGATCCCTACACCAACGAGAGAAAACCTTCCACTTTGCTGCATAATTAAGTGAAGCGGAGGTCCTCCTACAGTTAGAAATTGCATCCATTGCTCGTCCTGTAAATTGCTTGCTGTGCAAGAAGGACCGCACAATGGAAATAAGTGAAGGTTGAGACCTTGCAGGTTGTGATGCAGTGTGCGTGATTTCCCATGCGAGAGAAGGTCCTCCCATGGAGGAAGCTTCCGAGGAATGTCCCATAACAGACACCTGAGTAGATTTATCCATGGTCTCTGGAGCGACAGAGATGCTACCAACAGGATCTTGCAGTAAGATTGCTTGATTTTTAGCAATATCTGTTGAATCAACGGAGCTGGATGATACGCGTATCCTATCATTCCGTCCCAAGAGATCGAGAGAGAGTCTACTGCGAACGCTCGAGGATCTGGGCATGGCGACACATACGTCTGCAACTGATTGTTGAGATGCATCGCAAACAAGTCTATCATTGGGCGATCCCATTGGTAGCAAATCTGATTGAATACTTGCTTGTTGAGAGTCCATTCTGAGGCAACATGCAACCTTTCCAAGAGAGCGAGTCCACTAGAACGTTCAGACGACCCGGAATATGACAGACCGACAGAAGAACATGATGCTCTAGTACAAACAGAAGGATTCTTTCCATTAAGTTGAATAACGGAATGGAATGAGTGCATCCCTGGTTCCGATTGTACGCTACGACTGTCGAATTGTCAGACAGTATTTGAATATGTGAATTCTGAACTAGGTTCATCCAATGATATAGCGCAAGCCAAATTGACATCATCTCTTTGATGTTTATGTGCTTGTTCAGGAACTCCAGATCCTAAAGACCCTGGCACCTCGAATCTGTTGGGCTCAATGTCGCGCCCCAACCTGTTTGACTTGCATCCGTCATAATCGTAAAAAACGGATCCGGCAGTTACAGTGGAACTCCCTGAGTCAACCACTGAATATCTGCCCAAGTCTGAATCTCTTGTTTTACTTGGTTCTATAAGACTATGTTCGTTTCGAGCAAATAAATCTTCACACTCCAAGTCTGAGTAAAAAATATCTGGAGTGGACGTGTGCGTAAGCGCCCCATCGGAATAAGGTCCGCCGTGGCTCCACACACACCCATCAGTTGCATGAATTCTCTCGCTGTTACTACATCTGAGTGTAGACAAAAGCGAGCATAACAACTGACTAATTTCGCTCTGGGTAACGGAAGACGAACCAGATTGTTGTGCATCTCGAAGCTCATTCCCAAGTGAATAATCGACTTGGACAGAACTAGATCCGACTTCTTTTCGGTTTACGATGAAACCGAGACGTCAGAGCAATTGAAGCAGACTCTGAACATCGTTCTGAAGAGTTAGTCTGTTGCTGTATCTCTGAAGAATGTCGTCCAAGTAGGCTGACGTTACCGCAGATGAATGAGCTCAGAAATAAGTCATTACCGAGTTCATTATTCAAGTGAAAGCCCAGGGCGTTAGATTGAGTCCGAAGCACATTGCTCGGAACTGATAAACGACTCCTAGGACAGTGAAGCGGAGGTACTTTCTGAACGTCGTATGTACCATGACATGAAAGTACCCATCCTTGAGATCTATGCTCGCTGCATAATCGTTCACTCGAATGCTCGCACTCACCGAGCGAATGGTCTCCATATAAAACTTCGGAGCCACGATCAGTTTGTTTATCCAGCTGAGATCTATAACTGGATGGAACGAGCTGTCTGGTTTCCGTACCAGGAACAGGTAACTGTAAAAACCGGGAGATTCCTCGTTTTCTCTGACCTCTATTGCATTCTTCTCCAGAAGAGATTGCACCTCTGATAGAAGCGAATCTCTCTTCTGAAGTTTGGATGGAAGCCATTGTGAACTTCGTGTTAACGGACGTTTTTCTCTGAAGGACAATTTTAGGCCTACCGAGATAGCTTCCTGTACCCATCGGCCGTCCGTAATTGACAACCAATTGGTAAAAAATCTTGACAGCCTTCTGCTAATTGGAGTGCAATAGAGGTCCTGACCTTCACCTCCTGGACCTACAAGGCTTGCGGGAAGAGAAACTATGTCCTCCCCGTCCAGCGCCGCGACCAGTCGACCAAGGGCCATCTGACCGGTTGTCTCGGCTAGAATTACGTCCCTACCTGAGTCGCTACTCTGACGGTCTCTGGAGTAAGAGCTGGAGGATTTTTTATATCCTTTATAGGAGCCTCCCTTTTATGTATTCGCCCCAGAAGCTCCCGACTTACTCCTTTCTTTCTTAGAAACCGACTTAAAGAGCAGAGAATCTGAAGCTTTCTTGGTAATCTGATCGTAGATTAGTGAAAGCTTACCAACAAAGAGAAATTCTCCAGAAATCGGAGCGACTCAAAGAGAGTTTTTCACCTTAGAATCCACCCTAGTGGATGAAGCCAGGGAGACATCACGTCTGACTAACTCCAAATTTGCCACCGATAGGGCGCAGCTATACGTGGAATATGCGATTGCCCTAGAAAGAACTCTCAAGGAAGTTTGAACATCCTGGAATTCTTTACCATCGAGACGTTGAGCTAATGCTCTGGTAAGGTGATCTGCGTATGATAATGCGTCTAAACTGGCTCTATTAGACGAGATCATCATCTCCAACGTACTAGGGAGAATCGACATGGACGCCGGCAATCACAATTCCAAGTCTTTGGCCTGGTCGTCTAAACGCAGAGGAACTCTTGGCACGCCCTTTCCTGCCGTAGCAAATCTATTCTTATTGTTGATGAATGGCAGATGTAGAGCTTGTTGCGATAAGAAACTGGATTTGCCTGTCTTGGAGGCTAATTTGAAAATAGCGTCATTCCGCAATTCAAACGTCCGTGAGACATTGCTGGACTGGACCGGATATTCAGGAACATCTTCCTTAATCCGGCCGAAAAAGTCTGTATCCAGTGACGCTATCAGTCTCTTATCCGGTATCGCAGCACTCTGGTCCAATGGAACAATGTCTGGAAGGTGTTGACGGATAAAGTCCATCGCCACCTTATGTTGTTCCAGAAGAGAAAAATCCATCTCCGTAGTTTCCCTTTCACCATCCGACTGGACCAGATGCGAATCTCGGTCGTTCCTGTCTGACACTGCATAGGAACGGACCGACCCAGCTTCCTCCGACAGTTCCTGATCTGAAACCATTTCCAAAGGTTGCTGCGATGAGTTGCGCTATCTGTGATAGCAAGTTCGTCACGGAGGCCTGTGGAGCTGCGGTCTTACGTTGCTGGAAGCTCCTGGGACAGTATATCCTGCCATAATCCTTTCATGCGAACGTCCCGACTGGTGAGGCCTTGTGTCCTTGGCTACTGGATGGAGTGACCTAGATGACATGGAATCCTTTGTCGGTGAAGCAGGCTGGATATCTGAGGTCACAAAGCCAAGGTGCGGTCGTGTGTGCTGATGTGTAGAAGAGGAAGCCAATAGACTAGACGACGCCGACTGCCTATGCGATGGAGCATCCCGAGCGGGGGGAGTGGATGTATGCTCTGACTGACAAACGTTATGTACAACAACATCTGGCCACAGATGTTACTGTAAGAGAGAGGGGCCTCTCTCGCTCGCGGTCCGGGTAGACCTGAACGAGCTTGCTACCGGACTGACTGGCTTCCTCTGATCCATCCTCCATTCTGTCATCGCAGGGTGTGTGTGATCCGAGATTACAGTGCCCACAACACCCTTTTTCCTCTCCTGGACCGCAACGGACATACCCGGCATCACACCACTGACTTGACGAGTGATAGATCCACCGGTCGAGCTAGCTGGCGTCAAGACCATAAATCCCTTTTGGGACCTAAGCACTTGTCTGATTTCATTGAGCACTATTGCCGCTAGCTCTTCATTGATTTGCGACAACGGCAGCACACTTCCGGAAGACATCACGGAAACATCACCCTGTTCTTGTTCCTCTGAAAAAGAGACTGAAAAACTAGAGTGACCCTAGAGGTCGATGCCGGTCCTCTCACCACTAACAATATACCGTGACACACGTCTCCCAACGTTTGTCATCTCACTTGGCACAAACTGTACAAGAGTTAGTGCGAGTACAGTGACTACAGCAAATACAATGAGCATGAGAATCAAAGGAAGACTTCCTCGATTTACAATTTGAACAATATTCTTTCATAATTAAAAAATATTATACAGCCGTAGTACTCGCACTAACCCTCAACAATACAAAGATACATAATAATACTACAATCCATAACAAAATTTCGAAAAATAATTCCAAAAATAAATTTTCGAAAAAATTTTGACATGAGCCCAAGTTCCCAAAGGGAACGATGAGCCCAAATGGATCCCAAAAAAGCCTAAGTGTGGACAAAAATTTTAAAACAATTCTAAAAATTAATGTTACATTTACGGATAATATTAATGTATCTGACTACATAATAAACCAAACAGAAGACAAGGAAACACTAACAGAAAGTATCCGTTGTCAACGTAAACAAAAGTAAAAAAAAAACGGAAACAAGACTCCAAACACTGAAAACCACGGCCCAAAGTCTGTAACCAATTTTTAAAAACTATCCGATGTAAAACAGAATCTTCCACAAAAGAAACTGCAATACATCAGATGGTAGATGCATGACCAAAATGCCTAAACACCCCAAGGGTGAGGACGTAACCATGGGGATAACAGAATAAACATTCTGTAACTAAGCTAAACTCCCAAGAAATTTCAATAAAAAAATTTCAAAAATTATTCCAAAAGCATGGGAGATTAACTAGGGGGGTCTCAAGGAAAGGGAGAGAGGAAACACTTAACAAACAGTGAAGATTTCATAGCAAGAATGAAAACATCAGGCCCATGCCCCGAAATTAGGGAACATGAAATAATTTTATATAAAAATTATAAGTTACAGCCCTGAACACATCCAACCACTGTTTCTTCCTCTCATCCTCTTATTTCATCCTTGGATCCACCATTTCCATCATGATTTTGTGTCTGGCATCATTTTAACTGAGATTATAAGCACAGAAGTCAGTGAAATGTTCTGACAGAAGGGCCAAACAAAGAATGAGGCTTTGGCGCCAATTTCGGTACTTCCTTAGCACCAGCTAAGCGACAATTCCGGTCTCTTCCAGACTGTTGTGCTTGTGCGGATGGTAAATGTATGGAGGGCCAGATAGGACTTTTAGTTTTCGGTATTGTATGCAAATTTTGGGGATTGGGGGGTTCAAAATTTGTGTTTGGCCCTTGATAATATCGAATTTGCACCAGCTAGTCTGGGCCATTGGTTATAGGTATAAAAATACTGTTCCGGCACCTGATCATAAAAACCTAGATGCATTCCTTGCACCTCGTTCCGATTATAACAGGAAATATATTCCTGAAAAGGTGTTAACTATAGGCATTCGAAAGAGCGCTAATTAATCACACTAGGTTAATATGGCGTCATCCACAGGGCTAAAACCCTCAGACAACTAACACAAAAACAATACAGTTAAGGAGAGAACAACCTCTTCTCTTGTAACAGTACCTTGTCCGATAGGACAGTGGTCTCAGCCTAGCTGAAGCAGCTGAAGGTCTTACTATTCGTGAAGACAATTAAATAGCTGTTAACTGCAGCCCTAGAAGCTCACTAAAGGAGACTTACAACACTAGCCACTAATGATACGGAAAAAAACACTGCTCATAATTCTAGCTAGGCTATTATAGTGTCAAAATAAGACTAAAGTCTGTGACACTTAAGAAAAACAACACTGAGAAGGAAAAAATGAACTCTTTCCTTTAGCGGTTCTATTCCCAAAAGATAGCGGTCTCAGCCTAGCTAACGAAGCTTAGAAGACTTCCTCTCCATGAAGACCGATATCTCGGTGTAATTTTTGTGACTTTAGAAAGCTCACTAAACAGAGACTTACAATGTTAGTCGCTCAAGTTAAGGAAAAAAAGGGCCGCACTTGATTCTAATAAGGCGTCAACAAAAGCACTAAAAGCCTCAGACACCTAAGAATACAACACTGAGAAGGAAACAACATACTCTTTCCTTTTAACGGCCCTAATTCCAGATTAGCTAGCACAGCTAATAAGTCTTCATCCCGTGAAGACAGATATCTCGGTGAAACTTGCAACCTTGAAAGCTCACTAAATGGAGACTAACAACATTAGTCGCTCAAGGTAAAGAATAAAGGACCGCTCTTCTAATGGCCGTAATTCCAAAGAGACAGTAGTCTCAGATTAACTAACGTGGTTTATTAGTCTTCGTCTCCATGAAGACAGATATCTGTGACACCTGCAGCCTTGGAAAGTTCACTAAACGGAGACTTACGACATTAGCCGCAATGAATAAGAAAATACTGCTGTAAAATATATAAGGCCACAATGATGTTAGCCGTTAATAATATCTATAAACTGACCGCTCTTAATTCACATAAGCCAAACTAAGGTGACTGCAACAGTACTAATTGCCTGTGATGCCTAAGAATACCACAGCAAGAAGGAAAACGTAATCTTTCCTTCTAACAGCCTTATTCCAAAAAGCTAGCGGTCTCAGCATAGCTAACACAGCCTAAAAGTCATATATCGGTGAAGACAGATACCTGTGTGTTGCCCTGTGGTCTTAGACAGTAGGACTGTGCAGTTTTGAAATTTGTGTTTCGGTTTGGTTTCGGTTTCAGTTTTGTACAAAAACTTGGTTTTCAGTTCGGTTTTTCAAAATATATTGTAGAAATCCACATTTTAGAGGATAATGTACATATAAAATGTGTCTGTATGTTGGGTCACCCGAGTTACTCAGTGCTGACCACTCTTCTCAGCTAATGGACATATTGTTGTGGGCTACAGTGGTAGAGCAATGGGGTATCTGTGGGGCCCAGCATCCCCCCACGCCTCCCAAAAAAAAAAATCCCACTTTTTCCTCCCATTCCCAGATTTGAAAAGAATTTTTTTTATTTCCTGCCCTCAGTACAAGTACAGTACCCTCAGTCCTGAGATTCAACCCCCCCCCCCCCAACTCTTCACCCACATGGTCCCCCAGGATTTCAAACTATGCTATGGCTCCACCACTGGTGGGATCTGCCTTGTTCTGTCAGTGAGATTTGGGGCCTTATCAAGATGCCAAAATTTACAAGAAAAGCTACATTTTAGCAAAAATCAACATTTCCTTATTTTTTAAGGTGTCGCTAAGCTCTCACCCCTGGTTTTGGTGGATAATATGCAATTGTTGTGCTTATTTCGGTAATTATCACATCGCTTAAAAATAGACTGGCCGGTTTCTAATGGTTCCTGCTTCAAATGACAGTAAAATAAATACAAATCATATTTCTTGTGATTTTGATAACTATTATTGAAGTAAGTCATGATATCATATACAAATCACTTTTATTGGTAACTCACTCACTCCAATGTTTTCACAATATCTCTCCTAATTTCGACTGTAGAGGTTCGCTTTTTACTTTGATTTTGCCCAAACATAGAAACTGGGCGAAGTGAGCGGTGCCAAGGTGAAGATATTGCCAACTTCACTTAGCCCTTCTTGGCTGATCCCTGTGTTGATTCCATCTCTGTTAAGAGAGGCGATTGATGTTTTTGAAGGGAGACGGCTGCATAATGGGATTTGAACGTTTGCAATATTGCATCTCGGGATTTGTTGTGTACACAAAATACACATGGGAAAACACATGTTGATTATAAAAAGTGTGTATTGGGAATGTTGCGTTAATTTGACACTTGACAGTTTACACCTGACAGACCTGCAGTACTGTGTGATTCCTTAAAGTAATTTCAAATAGTATACAAACAATTCCCAATAAGTTTTAAAAACTTTCAGTAGTTACCTACCATCCATTTAACAGGATATGTACTATTTTAATTTATTTATTTATTGGTGTTTAAGGTCACATATTTCTGCACAATGGCTAACCATGACTGTGACAGTTTTACGGGTGGAGGAAGCCGGAGTACCTGGAGAGAACCGCCGAGCAACGGCGAGCAACTGTCAGCTCCCCAACATACCAACTCCACACAAGCAGGGTTAGCATTGGTTGAAGACAGGTGCACCATCAACATGCAGTACGCCTTAGTACACAGCGTCACCTTGCCCCTACGTGGGCAATGGTCTTCATCTTTCCTTCGCCTAGTACTTTAAGCGTTTTTTTGCCTAGCAAACACAGACTTTTGTTCAGATGGAACAAGATTCGAAAGAACTTATGAATAAAAATTCATAGTCTTAATGTGCCATTCCGTGAGGGATGGAGAAGCAACCTCAGTAGCCCTCTCACCATCTGAATGTTTCATCTGAAAAACATGGTCAACACCATCCGAATGTACAGATGACTGTACTAACCCAGCACCATCCGACAGCTCACTACCGGAGACTGTTGATGGCTGAACCTGTGACTACTGGGATGATCTTCGTCTTTCCTCCACCCAAACTGCAGCAGCAGGTCTGTGAATGAGGCTTGCAGAGCAGCGATTATCTGCTTCTTCACCATATTCTGCTCACAGGACGGAGATCTGACCTCAGATCTTTCGATGCATGTCCCGTATAAAAATGCCTCGAACCACAATCTACAGGTTAATCCGACTTCTGTGGTGAAGACTGGGAACATCTCCGTGGAACAGCATGAACATGCGAAGTCAGGCAGCTAGTCTGTGGCCTAATGTGCTTCATCGATGAAGCAGAGGAAGAAGCCATAGCTGCAACCAGCCCAGGCTGCAGAGTGGAAGGAGCATCCCAGACCACAAGCATGAATGGGCATCCCAACTCATTAAAGTTTCTCAAAGTGGAAACAGTCAACTCCGACTGCTGACAGAATGGAGAGGGTTCTCCAGCTCGCGGTCTGGCTCCAGACCTCGCCAAGCGTTCCGTTTAGAAACTTTTAAGCTTCTACCCTAAGCGTGCTTTTCCATGGAAGAAGAAAAGGCCGTTACAACAGCCGACTCTGGAAGAAGTGTGGATGGAGCATCCCAACTCGCACATTTCGGATGGGTGCTCTGACTCATTGAAGTTTCTCACGACAGAAAACAGTCGACCCCGACTGCTAACATGACAGAGAACGTTCTCCAATGCACGATCTGACCACAGATCTCGCCAAAAATCCTGTTGAGAAACTTGTAGGCTAATCCCCTTTGCGTGCGCTTCCATGTAAGAAGAAGCCATAACCGCAGCCGACCCCAGCTGCAGTGTGGAAGGAACATCCGACGCATGTTCCGACTCATTATAACTTCTGGCAATGGACACAGTCAACCCCGACTGCTAACGGATGGAGAGGGTTCTCCAACTCGTGATCTGACCCTATTATGATGTGCTCGCTCTACCCACGTTATACTACCTATGGACCTACCCGGCGTCCCGGCACCCATATAGGGACGACCACTTCACCGGTCAAGCTAGCTGCATGCAGAGGATTAAGCGAACTAACTGGAGACCTCAATCCTGTGCAAATATCATGAGCACCTTGGGAGCTAGCTCTGTTTAATCATCAGAGCGGGGCTCATCAAAGTGCAATGACAGCAGCATGTAACGGACAGGTGTCAAAGTACCATCACCATGTTCTTGTTCCTCTGAAAAAGTGACTGAAAGACTAGTATTAGCCAGCGGTGAGAGCTCCTACATCGGAACTTCACTGCCCACCACACAGATCGACACCTGTTTCCAACGTTCGCATCGCATAGTAAATGTATTGAAGGAGTGCCGTGACTACCAGCAAACAACAAGCATTAAATCTGAGGCTTGCTGGACTTACACTAAGTACCAATTATTATAATAAATACAATAATAATGAAGCCAAAATCATAAGTTCGCTGCACTCCCAATAATACAGAATAAACATCGCAAGGCTACATAACATAGACAATCACAAAAATATATAAGGCCACAATGATGCAAAGTGCCCCAAGGGAACCTCATGAGCCCAAGGGCATCCCGATGGAGCTTAAGTGTGGACAAGCACTACCTAATAAGAAGCTAAATTACCAGAATAAGATATAATATGTATCCTAATGGAAAAAAACAATAATTGTTTTTAACTAAACACTGAATTAATACGAATCCAAAACATTATTGAACAGACGTCAAGAGGAAAAAATGGAAACTAACCAACAACAGGCACAACAAAGGCCCAAAGTCAGTAAACGATCAACAACCACCTGATGCAAAGCTAGATCTTCATATGAATAAACAAGTGCACCACCAGCGGTGGATCAATATACAGCTGCCTATGAAGAAATTGCGCTTGTGAAGAAATTTTTAGTTGAACAAAAGGTAAAAAATTCCTTCAACAAGTGCAACGCCGATCGCAGGCGATCAGACTCTAGTCCCCTACGGTAGATGGTCTGTTCTATAAAACATGCAAAATATTTTTTGGCCTGTAAGGCATTTAAAAAATAAGTTGCATGTTATGAAACGGATAAAAGATTTCAACAGCAAGTGGGAATTGAAGTCCTCTCTCTCCCATCATGAATCTGTTCTCAGGCACCTAACATTTAACAACAGGAACAACAATGTAATCATTCCATATTGCATTTTTATTAAAAAGTTATTGACGTGCATCATCCTCCTATTATGTGTCACCAATGGTATAAATATGAAAGTACAGTCTCAAAGCATCTATCTATTAAATACAGGTCGTAACCGTAAAATAGGAACACAAAAAAATCAATGAAAATGGTCGTCCTTCGGCCATTCTAAATTTTTTTTCCAAAAAATTTTGACGTGCATCATCCTCCTAGCATCTCTGACCAATGTTAGAAATCCTCCTAGTGATGTGCATCCTCCTCCTAGTATCTCTGACCAATGTTAGAAATCCTCCTAGCATCTCTGACCAATGTTAGAAATCTGAAAGTAATAGCTCGAAACATGTCTAAGATACAGGTGATAATGTCAAATATGGCAAGAAAAAAGAAAATGACAACAAAAAAGTCTGTCATTCAGCCATCTTGAATTTTTTTTCAAAAGACTTCAGCCAACTTGAATTTTTTTCAAACAATTTTGACATGCATCACCCTCCTAGCATCTCTGACCAATGTTAGAAATCTGAAAGTAATATCTCAAAATATGTCTAAGATACAGGTGGTAACGTCAAATATGGCAAAAAAAATAACAACAATAATGGCTGCCATTCGGCCATATTGAATTTTTTTTTCAAAAGATTTTGGCATGCATCATTCTCCTATGTTGTCTGACAAATGTTGAAAATTTAAAACTAATATCTAAAAACATCTCCAAGATATGGGTGATAACGTAACTTGAGAATGCAAACAACGAGCAAACATGGCCCGGCCACCTTGAATTTTTTTTTTCAAAAGATTTTGACGTGCATCATCCTCATAGCATCCATGAACAATGTTAGAAACCTGAAACGAATATACTGAAACGCATCTAAGATACAGGTGGTAACATCAAATGAAGCAAAAAATGATGACAAAAATGGCCGTCGGTCGGCCATCTTGAATTTTTTTTCAAACATTTTTGACGTGCATCATCCTTCTATAATGTGTCACCAATGGTATAAAAATGAAAGTACAACATTGAAGCATATATGAGATACAGGTGGTAACATAAATGAGGACCGACAGACAGACGGATGGATGGACAGAGTGCAATCCAATTGACGTGCATTGTCCTCCTATTATATATCACCAATGGCATAAAAATGAAAGTACAGCGTCGAAGCATCTATGAGATACAGGTGGTAACATAAACTAAGATACAGGTGGTAACGTCAAATATAGCAAAAAAATGACAACAAAAATGGCTGCCATTCGGTGATCTTGAATTTTTTTTTTTTCAAAAGATTTTGGCATGCATCATCCTCCTATGATGTCTGACAAATGTTGATACCTTAAAACTAATATCACAAAACATCTCTAAGGTATGGGTGATAATGTAACTTGAGAATGCAAAATATGAACAAAAATGTACGTCATTCGGCCATCTTGAATTTTTTTTTCAAACAATTTTGACGTACATCTATCCTCATAGCATCAATGAACAATGTTAGAAACCTGAAGCAAATATATCAAAACATGTCTAAGATACAGGTGGTAACATCAAATGAAGCAAAAAATGATGACAAAAATGGCTGCCAGTGGCCATCTTGAATTTTTTTTCAAACATTTTTGAAGTGCATCATCCTCCTATAATGTGTCACCAATGGTATAAAAATGAAAGTACAGCATTGAAGCATATATGAGATACAGGTGGTAACATAAATGAGGACAGACAGACAGACAGACGGACAGACTGACAGACAGACAAACGGATGGACAGTGTGCAATCCAATAGTCCCCCAAAACGATAAAACAATGGGGGACTAAAAATAATTGTACATTCCTACCTTACGACCCATTAAACTTGAATATACTGTTTTCAAGTTATTGCGTGGAGAATCAAAAGTCACCAAATCTCCCAGGTTGCCATGGTGGCCATATTGGACATGCCAGAGTGCTGGTTATCGAAAGGAACCATCCTCTAGTCATGACAATATCAACCATAAAAAACAGTATCTTTTGGATGTATTGTTTTCAAGTTATAGCATGGACAAAGAAAAGTTAACGGACAGGCGGACGGACAGATGGACATGGACGGACGGATGGACATTGATGGTGGTTATTGAAAGGAAACATCCTCTAGTCATGACTAATCAACCATTAAAAAACAGTATCTGTTGGATGTACTGTTTTCAAGTTATCGCATGGGCAAACAAAAGTTAATGGATGGATGGACGGACGGACAGATGGACGGACGGATGGAGAGACAGACAGATGGATGGACGGATGGACATTGATGCTGGTTATCAAAAGGAACCATCCTCTAGTCATGACTAATCAACCATAAAAAAACAGTATCTGTTGGATTATCAAATGGACAATCAAAAGTCCCTGAAAATCCAAGATGGCTGTCATGGCGGCCATATTGGACATGCCAGAATGCTGGATATCGAAGGAACCATCCTCTAGTCATGATTAATCAACCATAAAAAAGTAACATCTGTTGGATTTATAGTTTTCAAGTTATCGCATGGACAATCAAAAGTCCCTGAAAATCCAAGATGGCTGCCGTGGTGGCCATATTGGATATGCCAGAATGCTGGTTATCGAAAGGAACCATCCTCTGGTCACGACTAATCAACCATAAAAAACAGTATCTGTTGGACGTATTGTTTTCAAGTTATCGCATGGACAAACAAAAGCTAATGGATGAACAGATGGACAGACGGATGGACAGAACTGCCGGCCGGACAGATGGATGGACGGATTGATGGACAGACAGACAGACAGACAGACAGCCCAGAATACGGCCCGCTCATATGAGCGGACACATAAAAAACTACCAGATGCAAGAATACAAAACGTCCAGAACAGTAACAGGATGTAAACATAGGGGATAAATGGAATACCTATTATGTTTTACAAATTAAACTCCCAAGAATTTAATCAAATATTCTTCAATAAAAAAAGCCGAAAGAGCTTGGGAGTATAATAGGAGGGTTCAGGAGCGGGAAGGGAAGTAATACTAACAAAACAACATGGAGTATAATAGGAGGGTTCAGGAGCGGGAAGGGAAGTAATACTAACAAAACAACATGTCAAATTATAATGATGATGTTCAGAAGCATATCCCGAAATTGGGGAACATGAATAATTTTATATAAAAATTATAAAGTTACAGCCCTGAACATCCAAAATCACCGTTATTCACTTCCAGCATCCTGCTACACTGTTGATTCCATGAAAACCATGACTGATTTGTGTCTAGCATCTTCAAAAATGAGAATTTATTGTCAGTTGAAATGTTTACGGACTTAGGCCAAACAAAAGAATGATGTTTTTTGCCAATTCTGGTCTTTTCCTGGGTACTGTGCATGCGCAAGTACTTCAAGTATGGAGAGCCAGATAAGACTTTTAATTTTTGGTATTGTATGCAAATTTTGAGGATTGGGGATTCAAAATTTATGTTTGGCCCTTGATAATATCGAGTTTGCACCAGCTAAGTCTGGGCCATTGGTTTTAGTATAAAAATATTACCTCAATGTAGATCATGGGATAAGAAAAGACTCGGTCAGTTGGTCGGGAAGGAGATACAGATGATCAGGTATTAAAATCTGGGGGATTGTATTTTAATAAAATGATCAGTTGTTTAAAAGTATTTGCAACTTACAATAGTAATGCTCAACTGAATGAAATGTAAAAAAAACATCGCCAAGAAGCGATAACCACAGGCAGTATTATCATTTGTATGCCAAGTTGTCAAAAGTATTGAACTGTCAATGCCGGTGGATTATTTCAAACCAATTGTCAAACAGTCAACCACCACCTCCCCCCACCCACACCCCTAATGTCCCCTGTGAATAAATCGCACAGTAATTTCCAGAAAATATAATAAATTGAAACAGTCTGAATGTTATTGTTTACACACAGTTGTAGGAACACTGGAACTGGGCTGAATTTCTTTAGAAATGGTAGAACCAAGTTACCAACTAAACATTTTTTGTTTTTCTGCCGTCACTTTATTTATTTCTTTTCCTGTTTCCACAAATTCTTTTCTATGGTGATTGTGGATTTGGGATTTCAGATTAGACGTATTCACTGCATCTGCTGTCTGTTGCTTACAAAGTTTACATTTGCACCTTTTCTTATCAATTCAATTAAAATATGCCACCCACAGGCTTTTAGATTTATGGTCTGCCATGATGAGTTGATGCTGTCAATTTCATAGAAAAATTTAAATACTAAAATAATCAATATTTAGATTTGTTTTCAGTATGGTTTTCGGTATCCCGTAATACCAAAACTGCACTGAATAATCATACTATATAGTTCACTGCTTTCTTTAAAGGCACTGGAATGATAAACTTGATAATAGTACACTATTATGTTTACAATGAAGTTTTTGAGATATACCTCTGAAGGGAGGGAGGGTTAGCTGTTGGGGCAAAACCAAATGCTATAGGTCAACACATTCATGAAAGGCACTGAACGCCTAAACCTAATTTTATTATTATTATATTATGTGTACTCACAAGAAGGTGTCTGGTTAGCTGTTCGTCATCTTGCAGGATATCTAATTTCTCGACATGTGCATCAACAGCTGTATCTGTGATAATGACCTTTCTTTTTACTAAATCTAGAAACCATAATTCTCCAAGCTGAAACATTTCAGAACTGTAAAATAACTTTTTGTACCCATTTTTGATGATACAGTGGAGATCCCTTAAATGAACAAACAATAAGGGAGGGGGGGGGGGGGGGGAGGGGCTAAAAACAGGTAGCAGGCTTATACTTGTCAGGCTAATTCTTTGAGATGGATTACCAGATTTTTTATTCAATTAACAGGGTCAAATTTGTACTGAAGGTATGGTAGACGATTTGGTCTTGAAAGTTAAATGTAACTAGCAGGGGGGTTATTCAATTAAGACGTATTCAATAAAGTGGGTTCTGCCGCACCTGCACCTCTCAGTGATCCATAAAAACCCTCAAACAAAATGTCACAAGAATCACCAGCAGTACATCTTATTAGTAAACAAGCCAAGACCAATACCGGGTCTGGACCTGCATCGCTGCATGCAATTGATTACAGAGATGAACAGACTTCAAAGTATCAGCAAACAGGAAGAGGCTGCACGGCAGATCTGAAAATTAGATACACGATACAACTCATCATTATGAAGCAGCAGACCAAATATAAAATCATTCCTTTTCATAGAAGCCAAGAAAACTTTGATGGAAGAAGTGTTCTGGACGGACTGACGGGCGGACTGACGGACGGAGTCGAGCGATTACTAGACCTGCTCTGCCGCTGGCGACGCAGGTAAAAAAAATATAAAAGAGAAATGTTTGTGCAGCTGTCCGTCAAAAATGGAACTATATTTGAAATACAGTATACATCTCATGCTTTATGTGTATAGTACAGCTGCCATGGACTGGTCACTTCCCACAGGTGGGCAATATTTCTACGGACACAGAAAAGTTAGATTCCAAACACTAATTACAGGAATAAACATAAAAAATTCATTTAATGAAGCATCAGGTACACCCTGGTGCTTCATTAATTAAAATTTTGATATTCATAATTTTTACTGCCTGGAACCTGCATGCATGGACATTACTGCCCATGCATGGATTACAACCAATCCACGACATCTGTACTGCAGAGTACTGTGATTCCAATGAAGCAGCAGAGAATTTTGACCAGATCATGATTGACTCGCGATCTGGTTATTTATTTATTGCTGTTTAACCTTTTTCCTAATGGATAGGCCATATCTGCCAGCATAATTTACAGAACTGAGCAGTAGAAAACAAAATATTTTTTAAAAATGTCAATAAAACTATATCATGTGAGCTCTCATTGAAATGAGCTCATCAAGCTCATTCCAACTAGAGGTACTATGAGCAAACTCACAAAGTGATACCCCCCCCCCACCCCCACCCTATCCACGCCTGAAATGTATAAGTTAGAAGATCACCCCTTGGAAATGTCAGAACGGAATTATATTGCTTCATGCAATTCTTCATATGGAGTTCTTCCATTGTGTAAAGTTTCATGAAAATTCTTCAAACGGTTTAGGAGGAGTTGTGCTTACAAGGATGGACAGACGGTATAAGTTAGATTATCTCCCCTTGGAAATGTCAGAACGGAATTATATTGCTTCATGCACATCTTCATATGGAGTTCTTCCATTGCGTGAAGTTTCATGAAAATTCTTCAAACAGTTTAGGAGGAGTTGCGCTTACAAGGATGGACAGACGGTATAAGTTAGATTATCTCCCCTTGGAAATGTCCGAACGGAATTATATTGCTTCATGCACATCTTCATATGGAGTGCTTCCATTGTGTAAAGTTTCATGAAAATTCTTTAAACGGTTTAGGAGGAGTTGTGCTTACAAGGATGGACAGATGGTATAAGTTAGATTATCTCCCCTTGGAAATGTCCAAACGGAATTATATTGCTTCATGCACCTCTTCATATGGAGTTCTTCCATTGTGTAAAGTTTCATGAAAATTTTTCAAACGGTTTAGGAGGAGTTGCGCTTACAAGGATGGACAGACGGACAGATGGACAGATGGATGGAAAGGATGATTCCTATATACTCCCCCCCCCCAAACTTTGTTTGCGGGGGGGTATAATGAGGGGGTCACAAAACATGGTTTTGTTGACAATTGTTTTGTAATATTTGAAAGAAGTATAATTAAATAATAAATTTTGATATTGGTGTCTGTTGGGTAAAGAGTTATGGTCAATTTCAGCATCTTTGGCTATCTCATGACCCCAACATAGGTATGAAGTAAAGTTTACCAATCATCTATACCTATGCTGCTCACTTTAGAGGACATCCACACCAGCATTGGTCCCGGGTCCTATATTAGCAGAAAAACAGTTTACTACAGTATTCAAGCACTGGTCCACTTCCAAGGGTTCCCATGGGGACATGATTCAGAAGAAATTAATTCTCTGTCCAATTTCCTCCCCACAAAGCTATGGAATTTGTTTAACCTGTCGACAAATTCAAAGAAATGTAAGAAGACTAAATCTAAGATGATATTTTTATTTGTTCTCTTTCGTTTTTTGATTCAGTCTTCATTTTGCAGTACGTTATTTTTTTGACCCACTGGTATGTGTCGCAACCAAACAACAATCTGATAGAGAGAGACTGCTATTGCAAACACAATGATCAATATTAAAATTGTTGTCAAAAATAAAGTAAGTAGAACAAGATGATCTGAACTGACAATGTTGCATTGAGAATAATTGTACTTACTTTTGTAGAAACAATTGCTATATGCTGATCTTCTAATGTATGCCACCATGTCACAGAAGTTGGGGTTCCTGCAATTAATATTGCCCATCAATTTATTATATAATGGAACACCAGATACCTATTTCCGACTTTTCCAGAAAGTTATCAGACTATCATGGCAGTGGTTTCTGACAGTGGTGTAGGCATAGAGGTGCCTGGGGGAGCCTTGAATTCCCCACCCCCCCCCCCTAAAAATTCTCAAATTCTCAATGAAGTGGCGTTAGGCAAGTTTTGGCAGCCTACACAGACAGCAAAACATAACAATAAATCACTGGTAAGTTATTAGAGTAAAATGCATTGGCAATGTGGAGTGCATAAACAAATGATGATACAAATGATGGTATAATCTTTGGAACATGTTTTGAAAAAACTGTTTGTTACAATTGATTGGAGACTGCCTTCAGTACTGTCATCACAGAAGAGGTCTCTTTCTTGATTTACATCAATGGGTCCTTAATTCTTGAATAAAGTATTTTGAATTCAAGCCTGAATGAAGGAAGGAAAATAAAACAAAAATTGATAGATCACACCAAGGCTGCAATGGATGGCAAAAATGAAACAAATTCCAAGTCCATAAAGGACAATAACTTGGACAAAAAAACCCTCTGAACAACACCAGTGTTGAAGATACGGTGTGACATCAGTAAGATCCTCTTCAATACCAAATAGGATGTCATCCCACAAAGCATTTTTTAAGTTAGGTTCATAAAGGGCAATAACTGTAACAACAAGATCAATGCTGGGCATTGCATAATATGCCTGTGGGCTGTTCAAATTGTACATCACCTTATATTTTTTTTGCAGCATTCTTAAAACTAGAGCCTCAAGTGGTTTTGGTTCAAATCAGCCCATTGGTTCTGGAAATAGAAATTTTGGGTGGAGCCCAAAATGGGCATCCTCCCACAGGGAACTACTGAGTTCCTTTGAAAAAACTTGAATCTGCATCACTAAAGTAAGTTCCATACCAAAAATCTAAGCATTACTACAGTTGGTTTATGAGAATATGATTTTTAAAGCATTTTAGGCTTATGGGGCATTAACCCCACCCACCCCAAGAGGCATAGTAACTTTTTGGAAAAAAAAATCAGAAGAGTAAACTGCATGAAGATGCTTTATTCCAACTTACTTTAGAATTGGCCCAAAGGTTCTGAAGAAGAATACTTAGTTGATGGAGCACAAGAAAGATAATGACTCTGCATTTTCCCATTGCCAACAGCATTAAAATGGGTATCCCCATGCAGCACCACATGACAAAATCGATTCCAATTCTTTGGTCCATCTGATTTCACTGGTTTTAAGAAAGTTGCATACCAAGAAACAATATTCTAGTTCATGCAGTTTTCGAAATATGAATTTTTTCTATTTTTAGCTCTTGGGGTTCCCATGAGGCAGTGAAGAAAATTTTCAGGCATAAATCAAGTAGTTATGACCCAATTATACTACATGCCAAATTTGCCTCAAATCAGCCCATCGGTTCATGAAATAGAAATTTTGGGTGCAGCCCAAAATGAGCATGCTACCACAGAAAGCCCATGTATTGACCCCCCAACTTGCCTTCAACAGACTTTAATCTTGACCACAAAAGGAAGTTTCATACCAAATATCAATTCTCTGTGGTAGATGATGAAAAGAAGATTTTTAATTTTTAAGCTTTTTGGTCATTAACCCCAGCCCCAAGAGGATTAGCAAGTGGGAAAAAACTCAGAAGAGTATACTCCGCCAAGATGCTTTGTACCAAATTAGTTTAGATGTGACCCAAAGGTTCTGAAGAAGAAGAATACTTAGTTGATGGAGCACAAGACAGATAATGACCCAGCATTTTCCCATTGCCAACAGTGTTAAAATGGACATCCCCATGCGGCACCCCATGACAAAATTGACATCAATTTTTTTGGTCCATTTGCTTCCACTGGTCTTAAGAAAGCTAAATACCAAAACACAATATTCTTGTCCATGCAGTTTTTGAAATACATTGTACGAGCATTTGAATTTTTTTCTATTTTTAGCTCCTGGGGTTCCCATGAAAAAAAAAAATTGGGTATAAATCAAGTAATTATGACCAAAATATGATAAATTCATAGTAATTTGTATATTTTTATACTTACCAATGGCCCAGACATAGCTGGTGCTAACTCTAAATTATCCAGGGCCAAACACAAATTTTGCCCCCCAATCCCCAAAATTTGCATCAAAAACCGAATAGTCAATGTCCTATGTGGCCCTCCATACGTTTGACAACTGCGCATGCACAGTGTCCAGGAAGTGCCGAAATTGCCGCCAAATATCATTCCTTCTAGATTGTCTGCTAAATGTTATAGTCAGCGGGGAGGTGTGAGTGCCCACTAATGGGAGGGCTGTCCCCAATTGGACTATTGGTAAGTATAAAAATATACAAATTACTATGAATTTATATTTTTACACAGTAACCAATGGCCCAGACATAGCTGAATGGTAAATAGGTTGGAGGGCCTAGGACATGAAGGAAAATCCAATAGCTCAACTACTACTAACAGACTATCTCCTACAGGAGAATAGGAGAACACAGAATTACATATGTCCTTCATATTTAATAAAATAAGAAGGACATAACACCAACAAAGTAACTGAGTATAACTCCATATATAATACTCTATAAATATCCAGCATAACCCATTATGCTAATTCGGTGAAGGGAAGCCAAAATATAAAGAAAGTCCAGAGAATGAGACTCTTTATATTAAATTACAAGTGTCCGAGGATTGTATATAAACGCTCGTTTGACACATGACATATACAAATGCTTCACACCGGGCTATACGTTAAAAATATTACATAATTGTCATCATAATTGCTTCCACTGAGCTACACATTAAAACCATCCCAGTACCGACTCGGAGCTACTGACATCGGAGGAGGTCTTCCCTTGCTTTTCACTATAAAGCCAGGTGTGGATAAGGGAAACCCCCCCCCCCCCCCTTCCCCTTCCCCTTGTTCTGGGTCACACAACCACAGAACAAAGAAGACAGCGGAACAGCATCAATGCTGGAACGGACCTAAATAACTATAGCTGTAAACATTTTAATGGATGACATTCTGAGCAACAGAAAGAGGACCTAAACTTCTAAGTGAGAGTAAGCCCAAGAAGTTGACAGCGCCCTGACTTCATGTGCTGAAATCTTATTGACAGAACGCTGATCTGAAGAAAGATCATCATAAGCAATACGTATTGCTAACTGGATCCATCTAGCTATAGATTGAACAGAAATATCCTTTCTGTTAGGAACTAATGATAGAAAGAAGCGTTTCCTTCCTTTCCTAATAAAATCAGATCGGCGTTTATAAATACACATACCCCTGACAGGACACAGCAATGGTCTACGATTATCCACAGAAGGCAGAGCCCTAATGATAATAGGCTCTGGCCTTACATTAGGAACTTGATTCTTAGCCAAAAAAACAACTTGTGTAGTTAAAGTGATGGTATTTCCAACACTGCGATAGTGAGATTCATCCACAGATAACGCATGGAGTTCACTAACTCTTCTAGCGGACGCAAAGGCTAAGAGAAATGCAGTTTTATAGGTCAAAAATTTGAACTCTACAACGTCTAACGGCTCAAACAGGGCTTCTCTGAGCTTCAATAGAACCCAGGTTAAATTCCATTTTGGCATTAACCTGCGAGTTCTAGGTCTATTAATCGAGAAATTTCTAACCAATTTGGATAGAGAAACATTAGACCTGATATCCAAGCTATCATGATGAGCATAAGTGTCTGATAGCATAGACCTATAGCGTTTAATAGTGACAGGCTGCAGTTTGATAACGTTAAACAAGTAGACCAGAAAATTTGCAATGTCTGGTATGGAAGGATCATAAACGTCTACTGACTGATCCTTACACCAACGGAAGACTTAGATGTGAGTCTTCCATGGAAGACGTGTGTCACCTGGCGTTTCAGACAGAATTCTAAGTGGAAAAGGGGCATAACTCTGGAAAAAATACAGCGGATCAAAAAATAAAATAGGAGGTGCCCAATGCCATTATGTGATAAAGAATCACTGAAAGTTTCATCAAAATCCATTCATAGGTTAAAGAGGAGTGGCGGATAAGAGAAAGTGTGATGTGGACGACGACGCGGACGACGCAAGACGACAGGGCATAACTCTGGAAAAAATACAGCGAATCAAAAAATAAAATAGGAGGTGCACAATGCCATTATGTGATAAAGAATCACTGAAACTTTCATCAAAATCCATTCATAGGTTAAAGAGGAGTGGCGGATAAGAGAAAGTGTGACGCGGACGACGCAAGACGACAAAAGTAATCCCTATATGTCGCTCCCCACTTCGTGGGGTGGCGACACAAAAACCCTCCACTTTGCTGCATAATTCAGTGAAGAGGAGGTCCTCCTACAGTTAGAAGTTGCGTCCACTGCTCATCCTGTAAAGCATTTCCTGTGCAAGAAGGACCGCACAACAGAAATACGTGAAGATTGAGACCTTGTGGGTTGTGATGCAGTGTGCGTGACTTCCCCTTATAAAGAAGGTCCTCCCGTGGAGGAAGCTTCCGGGGAATGTCCCATAACAGACACCTGAGAAGACTGATCCAAGGTTTCTGTGCCGACAGAGATTCTACTAACAGAATCTTGCAATGGGAGCTTTAAGTCCTGTTGAATTAAGGGAGTTGGAGGATATGCGTATCCTATCAGTCCGTCCCATGAAATCGAGAGAGCATCTACTGCATACGCTCGGGGATCTGGACATGGCGACACGAAAGTCTGCAACTGATTGTTGAGATGTGTCGCAAATAAGTCTATCATTGGTTGATCCCACTGGTAGCAAATCTGTCTGAACATTCGCTTGTTGAGAGTCCTTTCTGACGGCAACATGCGGCCCTTCTGAGAGAGCGAGCTGCAACACGTTCAGATGACCCGGAATATGATGGATAGACAGTTGAACTTGATGATTCAAGACAAACAGAAGGATTCTTTCTGTTAACTGACATAACGGAATCGAATGCATGCCACCCTGGTTCCATATGTACACTACCACTGTCGAGTTGTCCGACAATATCTGAACATGAGCGTTCTCTATAATGTGAATCCATTGTTGTAGCGCTAGCCAAATTGACATCATTTCTTTTATGATGATGTGCTTGACTAGGAACTCTGGGTCCCAAAGACCCTGGCATTTCAGATCTGTTGGAGTGAGGGTCGCACCCCAACCGATCTGACTCGCATCCGTCATAATCGTGAAAGCCGGATCCGGCAAATGCAGCGGAACTCCTTGAGTTAACCACTATTTATCTGCCCAAATCTGAACTTTTTGTTTTACTTGGTCCGTTAAAACAATGTTCGTTTCGAGCGAATGCGTCTTCCCACTCCAGTTCTGAGTAAAGAATATCTGGAGAGGACGTGTGCGCAAGCTGCCCATCGGAATAAGTTCCGCAGCCACACCGCACAGACCCATCAGTCGCATGAACTCCCTCACTGTTACTGCGTCTGAGTGTAGACAAAAGCGAGAGTAACAACTGACTAATTTCGCTCTGGGTAACGGCAGATGAACCAGATTGTTGTGAGTCTCGAAGCTCATACCCAAGTGGATGAACGACTTGGACGGAGCTAGATACGACTTCTCCGCATATACTATGAAACCGAGATGTCGGAGCAGTAGAAGCAGACTCTGAACATCGTTCTGAAGAATATCTTTGTTGCCGTATCTCTGAAGAATGTCGTCCATGTAAGCCGAAGTTACCACAGACGAATGAGCTCGGAAATAAGACATTACCGAGTTCATTATTAGAGTGATCACCCAGGGAGCTAGATTCAGA
Source organism: Pictodentalium vernedei (assembly GCA_031216915.1). NCBI lineage: Eukaryota > Metazoa > Mollusca > Scaphopoda > Dentaliida > Dentaliidae > Pictodentalium > Pictodentalium vernedei. The sequence goes on along the minus strand of CM062296.1, from coordinate 324,042,108 downwards.
CCGAAGCACATTGCTCGGAACTGATATACCGTCCCCTGAACTGCCGAATGCCGGATGTACCATGACATGAAAGTACGCATCTTTTAGATTTATGCTTGCCGCATAGTCATTCACTCGTATGCTTGCTTTTACCGACCAAATGGTTTCCATATAGAACTTTGGAGCTATGATAAGTTTGTTTATCCAGCTCAAGCCTATTACTGGTCCGAACAAGCTGTCTGGCTTCGGTACGAGGAATAGGTGACTGTAGAAACCTAAAGATTTGTGGTTTTCTACGACCTCTATTGCGGTCTTTTGTAGAAGAGAGCTTACCTCCGAAAGGAGAGACTCTCTTTTTGACGGGGTTTGACGGAAGTTGAGTCCACTGTGGACATTGTGTTAGTGGTGGTTTGGCTCGGAACGACAATCTTAGTCCTTCCGAGACTACATTTTTCACCCACCGATCTTCCGTAATGGTTATCCCAGTTTGTCACGAATCTTGATAACCTCCCGCCAACTGGAACACAACAGAGGTCCTGACCTTCACCTGTAGGACTTGCTAGGCTTGCGGGAAGAGAAACTGTGTCCTCCCCGTGAAGAGACTCTGCCCGTCGGCTTGGGGACGTCTGACCGGTTGTTTCGGCTAGACCCACGCCCCCTACCAGAGTGAATTGACGATTTTGCGAGTAATTGTAAGAGGATTTCTTATATCCTCGCGAGGAGATTCCTCTGAACGATTTTTGTCCAGAGCCTCCTGTTTTACTCTTCTCTGCCTGTGCGGGTTTATTCAACGCCGACTTTAAAAGCAGAGTATTTGATGCTTTCTTTGTAGCTTGGTCATAGACCAAAGAAAGCTTAACGTCGAACATATGTCCTGACACAGGAGCGACTCTAAGAGAGTTTTTCACCTTTTCACCTTGACGACGCAAGGGCTCCATCACGTCTAACTAACTTCAAATTAGCCACTGTAAGGGCGGAGTTATACGTGGTAAACAGTATAGCCCTGGAAATAACCCTCAAGGAAGAACGAACGTCCTCAAACTCCTTTCCATTGAGATGTTGCACCATAGCTTTCGTCAGGTGATCTGCGTACGACATTGAGTCTAAATTCGCTCTATTTGTAGAAATTGCCATCTCAATTGTTTCTGAGCAGAGAGTAAATGGAGGAGGTAAGGCCATATCTAGGTCCTCAGCCTGCTCATTTATGCGCAGAGGTACTCTCTGGACACCTTCCCCTACCGTTTTAAATGGACGTGGTCCAACAGACGGTATCCAAACGGAAGATGAGGAAAGAAAGCTTCCTTTTCGCTTCCCACTGGAAAGACTGAATATAGCGTCGTTTAGGAGAGCAAATGTGTTCGACATTAGTTTCGACTGTACCGGGAAGGAAAGGACATCCTCCCTTGACCGGATATAATCTGCGTCTAACGACGCTAGCAACTTTTTATGTGTAGATGCAGCAGTCTGATTCGCTGGAACAATCTCCGGAAAGTATTCATGGATAAAATCCATCGCTACCATATGTGGTTCCGAAAGGGATGGGTCCGTATCCTCCAAATCCCTTTCTGCATCCGACTGAATCAGAATTTCCTCGCGGTCCTCTGCCTCTAGGTGGGCAGATGACTGGACCAACCCAGCATCTTCGGACAGCTCATGCTCCGAGACTGCTGGAACTTGCTCCTGACTATGCTGGGATGCTGCAATGAGCTGCGCAATCTGCGACAGCAGGTCTGTAACCGAGGCCTGAGGAGCAGCGGTCTTCTGTTGCTTGGCCGCCGGCTGCTCCTGGGACTGTGTGTCCGCAATGGCTCTCTTCTTCGTATGTCCCATCGAACGAGGCCTCATCTCCTTGGCTACTGGATGCTGTGACTTTTTAATAGACGAGCGGTCCTTGCTCGGCGATTTCGGTTGGATATCGGATATCACATAGCCCAGGTGCGGTCTTGTGTGCTGAACTGACTTGGAAGAAGCTCTACTGTCAGCCGTCTCCGGCTGACTAAATGACGGAGCATCCCGGACCGATTGCGTAAACGTAAGCTCCGACTGAAGCAAGTTTCTGACTACAACATCTCGCCCCAGATGTTGTTGGTAGAGAGGAGGGGCTCTCTAGCTCACGGTCTTGCTAGACCTCGCCGAGCTGACTGATGAACTTGCTTGCTTCCTCCTTTCCATCGTCGCTGGGTGAGCCTGATAAGAGATTATAGTGCTCGCTCTACCCATATTTTTATCCTCGACAGCTACAGAGGCAGCCGGTGTCATGGTGCCCACCGCTTCACCGGACGAGCTAGCTGGCGACAGGGTCTTATGACCACAGGGGTGTGGTTTATTGCCCTGTCTAATATTTGAGAGCACTTTAGCCGCTAGCTCTGATTGACTATCATTTTGCAACGACGGACGCACACTAATGGACAGAGTCACGAAACCATCACCATGTTCTTGTTCCTCTGAAATGGAAACTAAAAGACTAGAGTGACTGTGCGGTGAGAGGACAGGCATAGTCCTCTCACCACTAACAACATACTGTGACACACGTCGCCAACATTTGTCATCCCAGTTGACACAGGCAGCACAGGAATTAATGTGAGCACAATGACTACAAGACACACAGATTTTGTGTGAATCTGAGGAAGACTTCCTCGAATTACAATTTGAACAATAAGCTTTCATTATAGAAAAATATGAAAGTCAACAGTACTCGCACTTAACTCCCAATTTACTGAAAAAGGTACATTAAAAAATCAATGAAACAATGATTTGAAAAAATTTAAAAAAAAAAAAAATTTTTTGGAAAAATTTTGATTTGAACCCAAGTTCCCAATGGGAACCCCGAGCCCAAATGGATCCCGATAGAGCCCAAGTGTGGACCAAAAATTTCTTTCACTGCCAAAAATTAAGGCTACACTATCGGAATAAGAAATGTATCTTACATTAATCCTAACATGAATTATTCATAGGAAAATTACATGTAAAGGAAGCATTGTCAATGTAAACAACACCACAAATACCAGAAACAAGACTCCAGGCTTCCAAAAATGAAGGCCCGAAGTCAGTAACAGATTTGACACTATCCGATGCAAAGCAAGGTCTTCCTCAGAAGAGAAAACAATACATCGGATGGATGATGCATGACCACAAACGCCTAAACACCTCTAGGGTGAGGACGTAACCATGGGGATCAACAGAATAAACATTCTGTAAAGTTAAACACCCAAGAAATTTTCATATAAAAAAATTTCTATAAAAACACCAAAAAGCCTGGGAGTTTAACAGGAGGGCTTCAGAGAAGGATAGGTAAGGAACACTTAACAAACAGTAGGTTAATCATTAGGAAGAATGATATTTCAGGCAATACCACGAAAATGGGTAATAATTTCATTCAAAAATTATAAAGTTACAGCCCTGAACATAAAAAAGCACTGTTCCTTCCTTCCATGGTTCTATTCTATCCTCTGATCCACCATAATTAACTTTGATCTGTGTCTGGCATCATCAAAACAGAGATTTAAAAGCACAAATGACAGTCCGTTGTTATCTGACAGAGGGCCAAAGAAGGAATGATATTTGGCGGCAATTTTGGCACTTCCTGGACACTGCGCATGCGCAGTTGTCAAATGTATGGAGGGCCACATAGGACATTGAATTTTTGGTTCTTGATGCAAATTTTGGGGATTGGGGGCAAAATTTGTGTTTGGCCCTGGATAATTTAGAGTTAGCACCAGCTATGTCTGGGTCATTGGTTACTGTGTAAAAATATACCACTTGACAAATTTGGTTCAAATCAGCCCATTGGTTCTAGAAATAGAGATTTTGGGTGGAGCACAAAATGGGCATCTTTCCACAAGGAACCCAAATATTGATCTTCTGAGTTCCTTTGAACAAATTTGAATCTGCATCACTAAAGAAAGTTCCATACCAGAAATCTAGTCATTATTGCAAGTGGTTTATGAGAAGATGATTTTTAAAGCATTTTTAGGCTTTTGAGGTATTAACCCCAGCCCCAAGGGGAGTTTTATTTATTTATTTATTGGTATTTAAGGTCACATACTTATGCACAATAGCTAATCATGACCGTGACAGTTTTACGGGTGGAGGAAGCCGGAGAACCCGGAGAGAACTACCGAGCAACGATGAGCAGCTGCCAGCTCCCCAACATCGTAACTCCGCACAGCAGCACAGGCAGGGTTCGATTGGTTGAAGACATGTGCACCATCGACATGCAGTATGCCTTAGTACACGGTGTCACCGTGCCCCCATGTGGACAATCGGGGTTAAGTGCGTTGCCCTAGGACACAACGTGGGAGTCCAAATCGATCGGTGAGACGGTCACCCATACAAGGACCAACCAGGCTTGACGTTAACTTCGGTGATCTGATGAGAACCGGTTACCACAATGCCACCGTGCCCCCCCCCCCCCCCCCCCCCCCCCCAAGAGGAGTGGCAACTTTTTGTGAAAAAAATTTGGAAGAGTGTACTCCACCAAGATGTTTTGTACCATCTTAGTTTAAATTTGGACCAAAGGTTCTGAAGAAGAATACATGTACTTACTTGAGCATAAGAAAGCTGATAACTTGGCATTTTCCCATTGTCAACAGTGTAAAAATGGTCATCCCCATACAGCACTCCATGACGAACCCAATAGCAAATTTTTTGGTCCATCCGTTTCCACTGGTCCTAAGGAAGCAGCATACCAAAAGAACAAATATTCTGGTAGGTGCGGTTTTTGAAATATGGGCATTTGGATTTTTTATTATTTTTTGCTCCTAAGGTTCCTACGGGGCAGTTAACGGATGAGGCACAGTGGACGACGCATGATGGAAGATGGACACCAGGTGAAGGCAATAGCTCCCACTGACTTTCAGTCTGGTAAGCTAAAAATTAAATAAGTATATATGGATCAAATTATGTTTTGCAGATCTACTTCAACTGGAATAGATTAATGTGTTCATGTCCTGTTGACTAGTTTTAATACAACTAGAGGTAGCCACTAGGGGTGGCCAATCCCCCTGAAAAATCACCCTGATACAGTAACCTTGGTAATATATTACATTAAATTAACACAACCAGTGTAGGTAGTACTTACTCAAATAATACAGATAAGAATATCTGTATTTGATGACATGTCAAGTTTGGTTTCGATCAGAACCGAAAAAATTTTAAGTTCAAGGTCAATGTGACATTGACTTTGACACAAATATGTAGAGTTCTTCCCCATATGCCAAGTTAGGTTTTAATTGTGAATGCATAATTTTAATAATTAAGAGAAACCAGCTCCGACCAATAAAATTTTAATTTCAAGGTCACTTTGACCTTGACCATTGACACAACCTAAAAAATAAATAGGGTTCTTCCTCACATTATGCTTGATCCACATGCCAAGTTTGGTTTCGATCCGGCAAATAACATTTTAATTAGATAGTGGAACCGACTCTGACTGATGAAACTTTAAATTCAAGGTCACAGTGACCTTTACCTTTGACACAATAACCCCAAAATACAAAGAGTTCTTCCTCTCATCATGCTCAATCCATAAGCCAAGTTTATTTTCGATTGGGCAAGCAAAATTTCAGAAAGAGAAGCCAACTCTGGTAAATGTTTAAGTTCAAGGTCACTGTGACCTTGACCTCTGGCAGAATGACCTCAAAATAAATAGGGTTCTTCCTCTCATCACTCCTAACCCACAGGCCAGTTTGGTTTCAGTCAGCCAAGTAGAACTTTAATTACAGAGCAGAAACCAACTCTGAAAAAATTAAAGTTCAAGGTCAGTGACCTTGACCTTGGGCACAATGATCCCCAAAAATTAATAGGGTTCTTCCTCTCATCATGCCTAACCCACATGCCAAGTTTGGTTTCAGTTGGGCCGGGCAGAACTTTAATTACAGAGTGGAAACAAACTCTGATAGAAAATTGAAATTCAAGGTCACAGACCTTGACCTTTGGCACAATGCTCCCTAAATGAATAGGGTTCTGCTTTTCATCATACCTAACTCACATGTCCAGTTTGGTTTCAGTTGGCCAAGCAGAATTTTAGTTAAAGAGTGCAAACTATCTCTGTCTACAGATGAACAGACGGACAGACAGCACCACAGCTATATCCCCCCAAACTTTTTTCGGGGGCAGGGGGATAAAAATATAAAACCAGAGGTCAAATTTTTTTTCTTTGCATAAAATCACTGAAAAGCTCATTTTAAAGTGAACAAATAAAACCATTCACCACCACCACCTCTTTTTTTTTTTTTTTGGGGGGGGGGGGGGGGGGGGAGGGGGCATTAATGTACTCAAAATACTTTAAAACATATTTTAAAGAAGAATGCATCCACCCCATGTACTCCCCTCACTCAACATCATTTCTTCCCAGCCCACAGTAATTTTTTTTGACATGATCTATCTTCTCTCTGAGTAAGGTTGTATGCTAAATTTTGAAAGCCTTTAAAACACATTTTAAAGGAGAAAAATCTCCAACGGGCCTCCGTCACCCAACATATGGATCCACTATTACATGTATAGCTGTGTTTATCAACTAGAAATGTAATATTCTGGAAATTAATGTCAATAAAGTGTAATAATTAACTCCACAGTGAAATGTCGAACAATGTCAAATATCTGCAGTTTCTCAGGATATGTCTATACACCAGGGCTGGGAGGAGTTAAAATTTTCTTAACGTAGTTAACGCGTTAACAAAATAACGCGTTAACGCGTTAATAAAACGTTAACTGTGGTCTTTTGTATAATGAGTAATATCGACAATTGTTCAACGTAACATGATGTTACATGTTTTAATGAACAAATAAATGACTAGTAACTCATGAACAGTGTTCTTCGCGTTCTTTGAAATACTGAAAAAACTCCGGACTCCGGCAAAGTTCGATGAGTCGTGCTTCGAGCGCTCAAAAGTTCTATACTCTTAAGTTAAGTCGAGTTAAGTTATAGTCGCTCACTCCGAATTCTCATGCATAAATATTATTGCCCGAGCCACGTCTTTAGACAAAGACATCCGTCTTTGCTCGAACACCAGGCCATATGCCGAAAACAGCTGCTCCAACGATGCGGACGTAGCAGGAATAGCTGTATCTTCTCACAAGTCCCGCCATTTTGGGAAGGAGTCTTTCGTGGTCTTGCCACCATTTCAAAGGGTCGGCTGTGACAGGAGCAGTCCGGAACTTATCATACTCAGCAACTTCACCAGCAGATGATTCTTGGTCGTTAGATCCAAGCAATTCTTCAAGAAATGATTTTCTTGCTTGTTTCATGTGTGGAGGTTGAACGTCCTGCGAAGAAGAAGGAATTTACTGACTTCATCAGTTTCACTGGTCGCCAGTTTGCCCACTTCTTCTCTCACCGTTCGCTTCACTGATGCGGCCAGATGTGGTTTGACAAATGATAAGTTTTTGAAACGCGCATCCATGTACGAAGCAGTCATGGGAATACTCATATTGAAGACTTGCGTTATTAACGTGTTATTTTTTTTCTAACTCAGTTAAAATATTTTAACGCGTTAACGCGTTAACACGTTAACTCCTCCCAGCCCTGCTATATACCAAATATGGATGCAATATCAAGTTTGGCTTAAGTAATCATCTGGAAACCTAAAATCATTAAAATTCTAAGAACATAAAGGGCAATAACTCCACTATTTTTTTTTTGTTACTGGGTTTTAATGACACTTTCGGCAGCCAGGGTCATCTCGTGTTGGAAACTCCAATCTAAAATGATGCATGAATGCCAAAATTGAACTTGATTTGCCTTTTAAATGCCAAAAATGGATTAGATATTTCAAGTATTGCTCAAGTTACCAACTGGAATTCATAAATCTTGACCTAAAATAATGGAAATTCTAAGAAAATAAAGGGCAATAACTGATTGTAACTCCAGTACAGAGCATTGCACTAAAATTAAAATCAAACTTGACCTTGCATATACTTCAAGAATGTTGTATGCCAAAAACGGATGGGCTATGTTGAGTACAGTTAAAACTAGAAGTCCTGTCATGAAATGCGCACAAATAAAACACGTTAATCTATGCATTATGACCATAGTAAGGCTATCAAATTCTGTATATATGGCCTGAGCACAAGCAATGTTTCAGCCAATGGACCACCGGGTAACCCGGAGGTCCATTGGCAGAAACATTGCCTGTGTTTGCTATGAGGAACCAGGAGAACCAGACGTGCTTTGGATGCCATTTGATAGGGCAATTGTACACAATTCCTACGCACAATTAAGCCTAGATAAGCACACAGTTCGTGACAGGACTTCTAGTTTTAACTGTATAGCTCAAGTTATTTTTCAGAAACCATAAATCATAACCTACGAAAATAAAGGAAATAACTGCACTACAGAAGGTCATACAATCAACAAAATAAAACTGGATCTGCCTTTTACTTTAGTTAGGTTGCATGCCAAAATGGATTGGATATTTCAAGTATAGACGAAGCTACTATCTGGAAAACATAAATCATGACCTAAAATCCTAGAAATTCTAATAAAGGTCAATAACTCTACAATAGAATGATGCACAAATGTCAGAACTAAACTAGATCTGCCTTTTACTTTAGTGAGGTTCCTTGCCAAAAACGGTCTGGCTCTGTTGAGTACAGATAAAACTATCATCTGGAAATCATAAACAATGGAATTTCAAGACAATAAAGGGCAATAACCCTCCAATGAAATGGTGGACAGACCCAAAATTCGAACCTGTTCTATATTTTCTGCGGATAAGATCATATATCAAATATCGATTAGATGTGAAAATTAGATTACAAGTTATCATCTGGAAACCAAAAGTGAATGGAAAAACAGACAGTGTCGAACCATAATATGTCCCATTTTACACGGACATTTAAAAATACTCGTCACACATGTATCTGCCAGGACATAAGTGCATTAAAACAAAAGAAAAATCTCTGAAACTGTTGAGTGAAGTTAGTTTTAACTGAAAATCAACATCCCTGAACTGATAAAACCTTTATTATAAATACTTGAATTCAAGGAAATCCCTGAAAACTTTCATCCCTGATTGTACCTTAGGGCTGGGCGGTATACTGGTTTTTCGGTTCGGTTCGTTTTTTTTTTTTCTAAACCGAAACCGAACCGCCGCCTTAACAAAAAACCGAGACTTTCGGTTTCAACAAATTGGTATGTTTATGACCTCAAAACACATGCATTCCTTACGTCAAAGGCTGAAATATCGGGCGAAGGTAAACACTGTGCTGTTTATTTTTACTTCGAGATGATTGACAACAAATCCCCCCAAACAGTGGTAGGAAAATTTCTTTTTTCTTAAACGATATCTACAGAACCACCCCCAGAGGGAATATGAAAAATTAAAAAGTTATACGTAAGAATCGTTAAGTAAATTTAATGAACCGGGCACAGCCTCAGGTTCACTCATATTCGACCAAATAGGTATTGAAAGTTACCTGACAATATATGGTGTAAAAGTAAGATAAATTATCATGGACCCAAAATCATCAGCATACGGTACGGCACGTAGTAAATTAGATTGGAGGTAAACATAAAATTTATTGAGTTTTAAAACCTCAAAGGGGGCATAACTGCATCAAAAATTGCCGAGTCAAACCTCAAATTGAAACCGACCTGTACTTTGACATGAGTAATCTGCATATAAAATTTGAAACTCATCAGTTCAGCTAAACAATTTTAATTGGTAGGAAACCAAAAAATCATCAATTTTCAAAGTAAATAAGGAACATAACTCCTGTAAGATTTGTCGGACGAAACCCTAGGTACAAGGGCATCCGTTCCCCCAAGCTGCCCTATCACCATACCAAAGAACATTAAAATCCGACAACTGATGTTCGAGTTATAATACAAAATGTTTGTACAGACGGACGGACGGACGGACGGACGGACGGACGGACGGACGGACGGACGGCCGGCCGGATGGACGGACAGAGACCTCCACTATATACCCCTCGAAAAAAAAAATTTTCGGGGGCATAATAATAGTTATCAAAGTCACAAGAAATATGACTTGTGTTCCTTTTATTCCACTGTCATTTGAAGCAGGAACCATTAAGAAACAGGGGTAGTCTAATTTGAAGCGATGTGATAATTACCAGAATAAGCACAATTGCATATTATCCACCAAAACCAGGGAGAGAATTTTGCGAGTCCTTATAAAATAAGGAAATGTTGACTTTTGCTAAACTGTAGCTTTTCTTGTAAATGTTTGCATCTTGATAAGGCCCCAATCTCACTGACAGAACAAGGCAGATCCCACCAGCGGTGGAGCCATGGTTTGAAATCCTGGGGGACCATGCTGGTGAAAAGTTGGGGGGGGGGGATCTCAGGACTGAGGGTACTGTACTTATGCTGAGGGCAGGAAATCAAAAAGAATCTTTTCAAATTTTCAAATATGGGGATGGGAGGAGTAAGTGGAATTGGTGGGGGGTGGGGGGAGGCGGGTGGTGGGCTGGTCTCCCTAGTAGTCCATCACAATATGTCCATTAGCTGAGAAGAGTGGTTAACACTGAGTAACCCTGGTGCCTCAACACGCTGTATGATCCTAATGACTTGGATGACAAATACAGACACATTTTATGTATACATTACCCTCTAAAATGTGGATTTATACAATATATTTTGAAAAAACAAAAACCGAACCGAAAACCGAGTTTTTGTACAAAACCGAAACCGAACTGAAATGCAAATTTAAAAACTGCCCAGCCCTATTGTACCTGGGTATATTTTTTAAGAACTTTTTATGACTTCAGGACTTATATTTTATCTAAATTTGGGAGAATCCATTTGGATTCTCACAAAAATGGTCGCGAGCATCCATACCTGCTATGAGTGTCCCGGATCCCATGAGGCCACCATGGTGGAACCCCTGCTGTATACATTTATTTATTTATTGGTGTTTAAGGTCACATACTTATGCACAATGGCTAATCATGACCGTGATAGTTTTATGGGTGGAGGAAGCCGGAGTACCTGGAGAGAACCACCAAGCATAGACGAGCAACTGTCAGCTCCTCAACATTCTCTGTTCCGCTCAAGCAGGGTTACAGCGGTTGAAGACATATGCATTATCGACGTTCAGTACGCCTTAGTACAGGGTGTCATTGTGCCCCCATATGGGCAACCGGGATAAAGTGCCTTGCCCAAGGACACAACGTGGGTCGTCCTGGATGCAGATCAAACTTGGGACATCTAGCATAGAAGTCCAACAGTCTACCACTGAGCCACCGTGCTCCTTGTTGTATACAGATAACACATGTTAACCCATTACCCAACACAGCTTTTAATTTTTAAAACATACGGCCTAAAAAATTAAAAGTCTGTTTCTCAGGCCCTCCCACATATGGTCCTTTTGGCTGCAGCATGCTCTCTTTTTATAACCAATGAAAACTTAAAAAAAAATAATAATTAAATGGTTTGTATTTGATATTTTACCCAAATTAAAAAAATTGATAAATGTGTGCCTTGAGTGCAAGAAGGTTTTGTAATGCTTCGGCATTGCAAAGCCTTCTTGCACTCAAGAGACGAAATACACCACCACCCATGCTATTCCATAGATTATGAGGCTTGAAACATAAACCAAGAACGTTAACTTTTGATGGCAAAGAAATAATTACAGAAATAAAAAATAAAATAAACAAGAGGCCCCAGGGGGCCTGAGGGTGCACACCTGACATGGTAGCCTAAATATCAAGCCAGGGAATTGATTTCAACAAGTTGCATCTACCTCTCCTAAGAAAAACTTATACCAAATATCCAAAGATTCTGACCAGTGGATCTAAAAAAAAAGGATTTTTAAAGAATATTCCTCATATTGAATTAAGTTATAATTCAGGCTCCCACATTGAGCCCAAATATGAACCCAAGAACTTGGCTTGAACAATCTTGAATCTCACCCCCTAAGGATGCTGCATACCAAATATCAAGAGAGCCCAAATATGAACCCAGGGAAATGATTTCAACAAATATGTTAATCAATCCCAATGATGTTATATGTGAAATATGAAAGCCTTTCGACAAGTGGTTTGGGAGAAGAAGATTCTTTAATGTTTTCCCCATTACCCATAGTGTTAAAAAATGCTGACTCAGCACTTTTTCAAAGTCCCAAAAAAGTACCCTATGATAAAACTGATAGCAATTTTTTTTTACCATTCCATTCTGTTGGTCCTAAGGAAGCTTCACACCGAATAAAAATTCTCAGTGCTGAGCAGTCTTGGAGATATGAGCGTTTTAAATTTTTTCTATTTTTAGCTCCTGGGGCAATGGGAACATTTTTTTGGCATAAATTAACTACTTATGTCCCAATAAAACCCCGTATCAAATTTGGTTCAAATCAAATCAGGTTTGGAAAATAGAAATTTTGGGTGGGGCAAAAATTCTTGCCCCTCCCATAACGAACGCAGATACAGACCCTAGAACTTCTCTTGAACAAATCGGAGTCTACACCTCAAAAGGAAGCTGCACACCTTTTATCAAGTCTCTGCTACTGCTGGTTCATGAGAAGATTTTTTAAGATTCAGGCTCACTTTTTGGGCGTGGCCCTACCAAGGGGCGGGTCAACTTGATTAGAACAAATTTGAATTGACATGTGATAGGGAACATGCACACCAGATTTGGTCCAATTTGGTTGAGTAGTTTGTGACAAGAAGTCGATAATGTAAAGTTAACGCCGGATGCCGGCCGGACGACGGACGGAAAGTGATTAGTAAAGCTCCCCTTGAGCTTCACGCAGGTGAGCTAAAAACTGCTCGCCCGCATGCAAATTGTACAAATAATGGCCTGAGAAACAGATCTACTTTGTGTGGCCTAAACTGAATTTGTTAATTCATTAAAAAATTAATAATATTTAACAATAAAACCTTTCAAATATGGATGTCATTGGAACTGGCTCAATGAGCTGGTTCCAGAAACAGTCGTATTTGTAAAAGTTTATTGACTAAGTATTGGGACATTTCAGGTTACGTTAGCCTTGTATTGGTTAATTTGCTGCCGCTAGGGTTAAATTGGGTTTCACACGAATCTTAGAAGAGGTGCAGCAAGCATCCACATGGATTCTCGCTGGTTTTGTTACACAAATCTTTGCATGAATCAATTCTCGGACATTTTCAGAAAAAGTCCTGGACATTTTCTGAAAAAGTCCTGGACATTTTCTGAAAAAGTCTGATTATTTAACATTTTAAAGGACCTGGAATTTCAGTTTTAAATTCCATTCACTTTTAAAGATCTGTACAAAGGTACAAACTCTGCTCATACATATATAGTATCTTACCTCTCAAGTATTTTCTTAAATACACAACAGTAATGTCATCAGTTTTCCACAAATGATTCACTTTTGCCTTTTTGTCCTGAAATAAAAACCACAAGCAACATGAACATGCATATAAAGCTGAACAAAGTTTTTACTGACCATTATTGAAAAACATTTTTTCATCACAGATGGAGTTAATGCAGGACTTTGATTACAAAAGTGGACAGAGAATTTCACCAGATCAGGTCTTGAAATTTATGCTGGAATCACAATCGATTCTCACAAGTGATTCTCATAAGAAAGCATTGGGAATCAACTTTGATTCGCAGAAAAATGTTAATTTGATTCTCGTCATGGATTTTGAAAGTGTCCTTACACACAAAGTTCTATTTATTTTTTGCTTCCTTATCATAATAAGATAATGCTTTTATTTAACAGTGTTGTCTAGTGAAGTCTTGGTTGCCTATACAGGCATCCAAGACTTCACGAGAAACCTTGACAAGGTACTGTAACTTCAATTTATTACACGCGTGTTCTATGAAATCCCCATCTACAGCAACACAAAAGCATGCAGAAAATGAAAATCCATTCCACATATATGTGCAGAATGGAAATTGTTGATCTTTTCATGATTACTTGGTTCATCTTCCTTTCAGCAGCAGCATAAAGGTGTGGAATGCGCTGGCTACAGTACGACGAAAGTGCTGTGGATGGCCTCAGACGAAGACTGGCACGGGCTTGTGTGCGTTTTTCAAATTACACAATCATGTTTTAGAGGAATGTGGTATGTTGGTTTCTGACCCCATGCTGGGTTTCGAAACCTCGGCAACACCGCCTGGCAATCAGGAGTCCAGCGCCTAAACCACCAGACCATTGCACACCGTCAAAAAACGATGGCTGGAATCTAGCTTTTTAGATTAAGTCCTCATCATTACTTGGTTCATCTTCCTTTCGGCAGCAGCATGAAAGTGTGGAACGCGCTGGCTACAGTACGACGAAAGTGCTGTGGATGGCCTCAGACGAAGACTGGCACGGGCTTGTGTGTGTTTTTCAAATGACACAATCATGTTTTAGAGGAATTTGGTATGTTGGTTTCTGATCCCCCGCCGGGTTTCCAACCCTCGGCAACACCGCCTGGCAATCAGGAGTCCAGCGTCTAAACCACTAGACCATTGCACACCGTCAAAAAACGATGGCTGGAATGTAGCTTTTTAGATGAAGTCCTCATGATTACTTGGTTCATCTTCCTTTCGGCAGCAGCATGAAAGTGTGGAATGCGCTGGCTACAGTACGACGAAAGTGCTGTGGATGGCCTCAGACGAAGACTGACACGGGCTTCTGTGTGTTTTTCAAATGACACAATCATGTTTTAGAGGAATTTGGTATGTTGGTTTCTGATCCCCCACCCGGTTTCGAACCCTCGGCAACACCGCCTGGCAATCAGGAGTCCAGCGCCTAAACCACTAGACCATTGCACACCGTCAAAAAACGATGGCTGGAATCTAGCTTTTTAGATTAAGTCCTCATGATTACTTAGTTCATATTCCTTTCGGCAGCAGCATAAAAGTGTGGAATGCACTGGCTACAGTACGACGAAAGTGCTGTGGATGGCCTCAGACGAAGACTGGCATGGGCTTGTGTGTGTTTTTCAAATGACACAATCATGTTTTAGAGGAATTTGGTATGTTGGTTTCTGATCCCCCGCCGGGTTTCGAACCCTCGACAACACCGCCTGGCAATCAGGAGTCCAGCGCCTAAACCACTAGACCATTGCACACCGTCAAAAAACGATGGCTGGAATCTAGCTTTTTAGATGAAGTCCTCATGATTACTTGGTTCATCTTCCTTTCGGCAGCAGCACGAAGGTGTGGAACACGCTGGCTACAGTACGACGAAAGTGCTGTGGATGGCCTCAGACGAAGACTGGCACGGGCTTGTGTGTGTGTTTCAAATGACACAATCATGTTTTAGAGGAATTTGGTATGTTGGTTTCTGATCCCCCGCCGGGTTTCGAACCCTCGGCAACACCGCCTGGCAATCAGGAGTCCAGCGCCTAAACCACTAGACCATTGCACACCGTCAAAAAACGATGGCTGGAATCTAGCTTTTTAGATGAAGTCCTCATGATTACTTGGTTCATCTTCCTTTCGGCAGCAGCATGAAAGTGTGGAACGCGCTGGCTACAGTACGACGAAAGTGCTGTGGATGGCCTCAGACGAAGACTGGCACGGGCTTGTGTGTGTTTTTCAAATGACACAATCATGTTTTAGAGGAATTTGGTATGTTGGTTTCTGATCCCCCACCGGGTTTCGAACCCTCGGCAACACCGCCTGGTAATCAGGATTCCAGCGCCTAAACCACTAGACCATTGCACACCGTCAAAAAAACGAAGGCTGGAATCTAGCTTTTTAGATGAAGTCCTCATGATTACTTGGTTCATCTTCCTTTTGGCAGCAGCATGAAAGTGTGGAACACGCTGGCTACAGTACGCCGAAAGTGCTGTGGATGGCCTCAGACGAAGACTGGCACGGGCTTGTGTGTTTTTCAAATGACACAATCATGTTTTAGAGGAATTTGGTATATTGGTTTCTGATCCCCCGCCGGGTTTCGAACCCTCGGCAACACCGCCTGGCAATCAGGAGTCCAGCGCCTAAACCACTAGACCATTGCACACCGTCAAAAAACGATGGCTGGAATCTAGCTTTTTAGATGAAGTCCTCATGATTACTTGGTTCATCTTCCTTTCGGCAGCAGCATGAAAGTGTGGAATGCACTGGCTACAGTACAACGAAAGTGCTGTGGATGGCCTCAGACGAAGACTGGCATGGGCTTGTGTGTGTTTTTCAAATGACACAATCATGTTTTAGAGGAATTTGGTATGTTGGTTTCTGATCCCCCGCCGGGTTTCGAACCCTCGACAACACCGCCTGGCAATCAGGAGTCCAGTGCCTAAACCACTAGACCATTGCACACCGTCAAAAAACGATGGCTGGAATCTAGCTTTTTAGATGAAGTCCTCAAGATTACTTGGTTCATCTTCCTTCCGGCAGCAGCACGAAGGGGTGGAACACGCTGGCTACAGTACGACGAAAGTGCTGTGGATGGCCTCAAACGAAGACTGGCACGGGCTTGTGTGTGTGTTTCAAATGACACAATCATGTTTTAGAGGAATTTGGTATGTTGGTTTCTGATCCCCCGCCGGGTTTCGAACCCTCGGCAACACCGCCTGGTAATCAGGATTCCAGCGCCTAAACCACTAGACCATTGTACACCGTCAAAAAACGATGGCTGGAATCTAGCTTTTTAGATGAAGTCCTCATGATTACTTCGTTCATCTTCCTTTTGGCAGCAGCATGAAAGTGTGGAACGCGGTGGCTACAGTACGACGAAAGTGCTGTGGATGGCCTCAGACGAAGACTGGCACAGGCTTGTGTGTGTTTTTCAAATGACACAATCATGTTTTAGAGGAATTTGGTATGTTGGGTTTCGAACCCTCGGCAACACCGCCTGGCAATCAGGAGTCCAGTGCCTAAACCACTAGACCATTGCACACCGTCAAAAAACGATGGCTGGAATCTAGCTTTTTAGATGAAGTCCTCATGATTACTTGGTTCATCTTCCTTTCGGCAGCAGCATGAAAGTGTGGAATGCACTGGCTACAGTACGACGAAAGTGCTGTGGATGGCCTCAGACGAAGACTGGCATGGGCTTGTGTGTGTTTTTCAAATGACACAATCATGTTTTAGAGGAATTTGGTATGTTGGTTTCTGATCCCCCGCCGGGTTTCGAACCCTCGACAACACCGCCTGGCAATCAGGAGTCCAGTGCCTAAACCACTAGACCATTGCACACCGTCAAAAAACGATGGCTGGAATCTAGCTTTTTAGATGAAGTCCTCATGATTACTTGGTTCATCTTCCTTCCGGCAGCAGCACGAAGGGGTGGAACACGCTGGCTACAGTACAACGAAAGTGCTGTGGATGGCCTCAGACGAAGACTGGCACGGGCTTGTGTGTGTGTTTTAAATGACACAATCATGTTTTAGAGGAATTTGGTATGTTGGTTTCTGATCCCCCGCTGGGTTTCGAACCCTCGGCAACACCGCCTGGCAATCAGGAGTCCAGCGCCTAAACCACTAGACCATTGCACACCGTCAAAAAACGATGGCTGGAATCTAGCTTTTTAGATGAAGTCCTCATGATTACTTGGTTCATCTTCCTTTCGGCAGCAGCATGAAAGTGTGGAACGCGCTGGCTACAGTACGACGAAAGTGCTGTGGATGGCCTCAGACGAAGACTGGCACGGGCTTGTGTGTGTTTTTCAAATGACACAATCATGTTTTAGAGGAATTTGGTATGTTGGTTTCTGATCCCCCACTGGGTTTCGAACCCTCGGCAACACCGCCTGGTAATCAGGATTCCAGCGCCTAAACCACTAGACCATTGCACACCGTCAAAAAACGATGGCTGGAATCTAGCTTTTTAGATGAAGTCCTCATGATTACTTGGTTCATCTTCCTTTCGGCAGCAGCATGAAAGTGTGGAACGTGCTGGCTACAGTACGATGAAAGTGCTGTGGATGGCCTCAGACGAAGACTGGCACGGGCTTGTGTGTGTTTTTCAAATGACACAATCATGTTTTAGAGGAATTTGGTATGTTGGTTTCTGTTCCCCCGCCGGGTTTCGAACCCTCGGTAACACCGCCTGGCAATCAGGAGTCCAGCGCCTAAACCACTAGACCATTACACACTGTCAAAAAAATGAAGGCTGGAATCTAGCTTTTTAGATGAAGTCCTCATGATTACTTGGTTCATCTTCCTTTCGGCAGCAGCATGAAAGTGTGGAACGCGCTGGCTACAGTACGCCGAAAGTGCTGTGGATGGCCTCAGACGAAGACTGGCATGGGCTTGTGTGTTTTTCAAATGACACAATCATGTTTTAGAGGAATTTAGTATGTTGGTTTCTGATCCCCCGCCGGGTTTCGAACCCTTGGCAACACCGCCTGGCAATCAGGAGTCCAGCGGCTAAACCACTAGACCATTGCACACCGTCAAAAAACGATGGCTGGAATCTAGCTTTTTAGATGAAGTCCTCATGATTACTTGGTTCATCTTCCTTTCGGCAGCAGCATGAAAGTGTGGACCGCGCTGGCTACAGTACGACGAAAGTGCTGTGGATGGCCTCAGACGAAGACTGGCACGGGCTTGTGTGCGTTTTTCAAATGACACGATCATGTTTTAGAGGAATTTGGTATGTTGGTTTCTGATCCCCCGCCGGGTTTCGAACCCTCGGCAACACCGCCTGGCAATCAGGAGTCCAGCGCCTAAACCACTAGACCATTGCACACCGTCAAAATGGATGGCTGGAATCTAGCTTTTTAGATGAAGTCCTCATGATTACTTCGTTCATCTTCCTTTCGGCAGCAGCATGAAAGTGTGGAACGCGCTGGCTACAGTACGGCGAAAGTGCTGTGGATGGCCTCAGACAAAGACTGGCACGGGCTTGTGTGTGTTTTTCAAATGACACAATCATGTTTTAGAGGAATTTGGTATGTTGGTTTCTGATCCCCCGCCGGGTTTCGAAACCCTCGGCAACACCGCCTGGCAATCAGGAGTCCAGCGCCTAAACCACTAGACCATTGCACACCGTCCAAAAAGATGGCTGGAATCTAGCTTTTTAGATGAAGCCCTCATGATTACTTGGTTCATCTTCCTTTCGGCAGCAGCATGAAAGTGTGGAATGAGCTGGCTACAGTACGACGAAAGTGCTGTGGATGGCCTCAGACGAAGACTGGCACGGGCTTGTGTGTGTTTTTCAAATGGCACAATCATGTTTTAGAGGAATTTGGTATGTTGGTTTCTGATCCCCCGCCGGGTTTCGAACCCTCAGCAACACTGGCTGGCAATCAGGAGTCCAGTGCCTAAAGCACTAGACCATTGCACACCGTCAAAAAACGATGGCTGGAATCTAGCTTTTTAGATGAAGTCCTCATGATTACTTGGTTCATCTTCCTTTCGGCAGCAGCACGAAGATGTGGAACACGCTGGCTACAGTACGACGAAAGTGCTGTGGATGGCCTCAGACGAAGACTGGCACGGGCTTGTGTGTGTGTTTCAAATGACACAATCATGTTTTAGAGGAATTTGGTATGTTGGTTTCTGATCCCCCACCGGGTTTCGAACCCTCGACAACACCGCCTGGCAATCAGGAGTCCAGCGCCTAAACCACTAGACCATTGCACACCGTCAAAAAACGATGGCTGGAATCTAGCTTTTTAGATGAAGTCCTCATGATTACTTGGTTCATCTTCCTTTCGGCAGCAGCATGAAAGTGTGGAACGCGCTGGCTACAGTACGACGAAAGTGCTGTGGATGGCCTCAGACGAAGACTGGCACGGGCTTGTGTGTGTTTTTCAAATGACACAATCATGTTTTAGAGGAATTTGGTATGTTGGTTTCTGATCCCCCACCGGGTTTCGAACCCTCGGCAACACCGCCTGGTAATCAGGATTCCAGCGCCTAAACCACTAGACCATTGCACACCGTCAAAAAAACGAAGGCTGGAATCTAGCTTTTTAGATGAAGTCCTCATGATTACTTGGTTCATCTTCCTTTTGGCAGCAGCATGAAAATGTGGAACACGCTGGCTACAGTACGCCGAAAGTGCTGTGGATGGCCTCAGACGAAGACTGGCACGGGCTTGTGTGTTTTTCAAATGACACAATCATGTTTTAGAGGAATTTGGTATGTTGGTTTCTGATCCCCCGCCGGGTTTCGAACCCTCGGCAACACCGCCTGGCAATCAGGAGTCCAGCGCCTAAACCACTAGACCATTGCACACCGTCAAAAAACGATGGCTGGAATCTAGCTTTTTAGATGAAGTCCTCATGATTACTTGGTTCATCTTCCTTTCGGCAGCAGCATGAAAGTGTGGAATGCACTGGCTACAGTACGACGAAAGTGCTGTGGATGGCCTCAGACGAAGACTGGCATGGGCTTGTGTGTGTTTTTCAAATGACACAATCATGTTTTAGAGGAATTTGGTATGTTGGTTTCTGATCCCCCGCCGGGTTTCGAACCCTCGGCAACACCGCCTGGTAATCAGGATTCCAGCGCCTAAACCACTAGACCATTGTACACCGTCAAAAAACGATGGCTGGAATCTAGCTTTTTAGATGAAGTCCTCATGATTACTTCGTTCATCTTCCTTTTGGCAGCAGCATGAAAGTGTGGAACGCGGTGGCTACAGTACGACGAAAGTGCTGTGGATGGCCTCAGACGAAGACTGGCACAGGCTTGTGTGTGTTTTTCAAATGACACAATCATGTTTTAGAGGAATTTGGTATGTTGGGTTTCGAACCCTCGGCAACACCGCCTGGCAATCAGGAGTCCAGTGCCTAAACCACTAGACCATTGCACACCGTCAAAAAACATCGGCTGGAATCTAGCTTTTTAGATGAAGTCCTCATGATTACTTGGTTCATCTTCCTTTCGGCAGCAGCATGAAAGTGTGGAATGCGCTGGCTACAGTACGACGAAAGTGCTGTGGATGGCCTCAGACGAAGACTGGCACAGGCTTGTGTGTGTTTTTCAAATGACACAATCATGTTTTAGAGGAATTTGGAATGTTGGTTTCTGATCCCCCGCCGGGTTTCGAACCCTCGGCAACACCGCCTGGCAATCAGGAGTCCAGCACCTAAACCACTAGACCATTGCACACCGTCCAAAAACGATGGCTAGAATCTAGCTTTTAAGATGAAGTCCTCATGATTACTTGGTTCATCTTCCTTTCGGCAGCAGCATGAAAGTGTGGAACGCGCGGGCTATAGTACGACGAAAGTGCTGTGGATGGCCTCAGACGAAGACTGGCAACGGGCTTGTGTGTGTTTTTCAAATGACACAATCATGTTTTAGAGGAATTTGGTATGTTGGTTTCTGATTCCCCGCCGGGTTTCGTGTGTGTGTGTATGTGTGTGTGTGTGTGTGTGTGTGTGTGTGTGTGTGTGTGTGTGTGTGTGTGTGTGGGGGGGGGGGGAACCTATATTCAAACCTGGCCTGTATTACTAGCTGGAAAATACACATATCGATTTTGGTTGAAATCAAATAATTCAAACTGGAGTTATCGGTCGGAAACCAATTATTTTAAAGTCTTGACTATAGTCCTGACTATAAACAGTCAGGCTAAAAATGCATTTTGTACCAAAGAAAAACTATTGCATGAATGGCCCTGGGTGAGGAAGAGGTGGGGGGGGGGGGGGAGTATGGAGGGGGGGGGGTGGAGTATGTAGAGTGGGGGTGTGTTAGTGGAGTCCATTTTTTTTTCCACATGTGGTCAGTCTAAATCCTTCAGAATGCATTTTGAGCAAAGAGAAAAACTAGAGTGATGTCACGCATGCAGCCCGACTATCCCAGGAATGGCAAAGCTTAAATGCAAAATAGTCAGAGCCATTTTTTGTTAACAGTTTACCTAACGAATCTGCCGTATCTGCACTCGTGATATACAAAATTTGCTATTCAAATTTTATTTTTTCATTTCTCTACTTCAAAACATACATCATGACCTATTAATGGAACAAATTTGATGAGCTTGTTCCAAAAAGGAGTAATAAGCCGTGGTTAGAAGTAAATAAAAAATGAAAAAATCTGATGTTTCAGAAAAATAATTTGTACTGTTGGCTTCAACTTGTGTTAGGTAAAGGATTAAAGATGCAGTACATAAAGTTATGTTGGGCTATATGAGTCAATTTTCTTTTTTGCATGTTATAACTCCCAACCCTTCAAAATGCATTTTGGGAATAACTGCCTAAGTGACACGTTTGTGTGTGTGTGTTGGTGGAGGGGGGGGGGGGGGGGGGGGGGGAGGGAGGGGAGGGGGTTATGGAACCTATATTGAAACCTGGCCTGTATTACTAGCTGGAAAATACACATATCATATGTGTGTGTGGGGGGGGGGGGGGGGGGTGGAACCTATATTGAAACCTGGGCTGTATTACTAGCTGGAAAATACACATATCTATTTTGGTTGAAATCAAATAATCCAAACTGGAGTTATCAGTTGGAAACCAATTGTTTACAGACAGATGGATGGACTGACAGATGGATGGACGAAAGTCATGACTTTTGCCCTGACTATAAACAGGCAGGCTAAAAATGCATTTTGTACCAAAGAAAAAATATCGCATGAATGGCCCTGGGTGAGGAGGAGTCCATTTTTTTCCACATGTGCTCAGTCTAAATCCTTCAGAATGCATTTTGAGCAGAGAAAAAAGAAAATACCTAACTGGCACCATGGGGGGTGAAGGTGGGTGTGGGGGGGGTGGGTGGTGGTGTTTGTTTGGGTTTTTAACCACAAACTTTAACCAAAACTGTAAAAAAGCATTTTTGACAAAAGAAAAAAAGTGCCTAATTAGCCCCCCAGGGGGGTGGGTGGTGGAGGGGAAGGGTTTTATTATGTGAGTTTAAAAAAAGGTTCTGCATGTAGTGACTGTAAATAGTTCAAAATGCATATTCGAGGAAAAAAAAAAAATGCCTAATGGGGGTGGGGGTGGGGGTGGGAGGTGGGGGGGGGGGGGGGGTAGTGGTGTTTGTCTGGGTTTTTAACCCAAACTGTAAACAAGCATTTTTGACGAAAGAGAAAAAGTGCCTAATTGGCCCCCGGCTGAGGGGGGGGGGGGGGGAGGGGGGTAAGTAAGTTTAAAAAAAGGTTCCGCATGTAGTGACTGTAAATAGTACAAAATGCATATTGGAGAAAAGAACAAAAAAAAAGCCTAATTCGGGGTGGGGAGGGTGGGTGGGGGTTGTCTGGGTTTTTAACCACAAACTTGGAGTCATCCGACCAAGCTGCAATGAAATCCCTTCATAATTATGGCCTGCGGAATATGCTAAAGGTTTTCGGGCTTTGGGCCTCTGTTGCCATCACAGTTGCCCAAAAGGGGACGTTCTCATCTAGACATTATATGAAGTCAACCTATCAAGTTACAATGAACCCCCTCCATAAATATGACCTGTAGACTGTGCTAAAGGTTTTCGGGCTTCAGGCCTCTGTTGCCATCACAGTTGCCCAAAAGGGGACGTTCTCATCTAGACATTATATGAAGTCAACCCATCCAGGGACCGATCAGGACTATTTAAAATACGCTCTAGCCTCGGAGCCTATTTTTTCAATTCATGCGCCAGATTTCAATTTACGGAGTCACACTGCTGTTTGTAACACACACTGCAAGTATGTAATAGCTCTCATCATTTTCATTTAGTACACTATAGCAAACATTAATCTTCACTGTGGTTTCTGATCAAGTCTTGGCTGCCTATTTAGGCAGCCAAGACTTGATCAGAAATCACAGTGAAGATTAATGCTTGGTAATTAAGACTTGAAGTATTAACTTAAGCACTCTACAACAATGATAAATGATAATCATATATATAATACATGTAAGAGTGTCTCTCTCGATTATCCATCGAAAGAATATCAAAATATGATCTGAGAAGTTACCCGCCAACTGAGAAGCCTATTTCTGAGATTTAAGAGCCAGGTCCTGATGTTTCAGAACCAAATACGCACTGGCGCATGCCCAGGTCGGTCCCTGCCTATCAAGTTACAATGACATCCCTCCATAACTATGACGTGTAGACTGTGCTAAAGGTTTTCGGGCTTCGGGCTAGGGCAGCCATCATGGTTGAATGATCACAACCAAAAGGGGACATTCTCATCTGGGCATCATGTCGATTGATCCTATGAAGTTACAATGAAATCCCTTCATAAATATGACCTGTTGACTGTGCTGAAGGTTTTTGGGCTTCGGGCACCTGTAGCCATCACAGTTACCCAATCATGTCCAAAAGGGGACTTTCTCATGTAGACATTATATGAAGTCAATCTATCAAGTTACAATGAAATCCCTCCATAAATATGACCTGTAGACTGTGCTAAATGTTTTAGGGTTTAGGGTTTTGGGCTCGGGCAGTCGTGACGGTTGATAGATCACGCCCAAATGGGGAAATTCTCATGTAGACATCATAAGGAGTCATCGTATCAAGTTACAATAAAATCCGTCCATAGTAAACATGACCTGCAGACTGTGCTAAAAGTTTTTGGGTTTTGGGCTTGGGCAGCCATTATGGTTGACAGATCAAGCCCAAACAGGGACGTTCTCATCTAGGCATTATACAGAGGCATTCTATGAAGTTGCAATGAAATCCCTTCATAAATACGCCCTGTAGACTGTGCTAATGGTTTTGGGGTTTTGGGCTTGGGCAGCCATAGCGGTTGACCGATCACGACCAAAAGGGGACATTCTCATGTAGAAATGACCTGAAACGTGCATATGAAATTTTGTAATGATCAGACCAGAAATACCGGGTATAGTCTGTACCTGAAGGTTGAATAAAAAACTTTAACCACAAACTTTAACCAAAACTCCAAATGTCAACTAAACAGGAATAAGAAAAAAAAACAAAAAAAAACAAAAAACACTTGAACCTTCACTAAAAAACTTTAACCACAAACTTTAACCAAAACTCTAAATGTTAACAGAAAAAGACAGATGGACAGATGGACAAAAGTCATTACTATAGCCCTCACTGTAAACAGTCGGGCTAAAAAGGGTTAAAATCATGCCGATTCTAATGAAAATCACTGTAGAAATGTTCAGTAGATAGTAGACATTGTCCCAAATAAGAAACAGTGACATTCCTCTGAACTGTTTGAAGAATTAAAGGTGTAATTTTAAAACACCCCAAAAAGAAAAAACTTTAACCAAAAACTTTAACCTGGAAGTTGTAAGTTAAATTGCCATACAAAAAAGGGTTAAATATTTCCCAAAATAAGATGAAACATAAAAAAATAGAAACAAAATGAGAATGATACAATCAATAGTAATATCAATTTAAAAGAAGAAAAAAACAAAAAACTTTAAGGTTGACTAAAAAACTTTAACCACAAACTTTAACCAAAACTCCGAATGTTAACAGACATACAGAAGAAAGTCATGACTATACAGGAAAAAAAAAAGAAACCACTCGAACCTTCAATAAAAAACTTTAACCACAAACTTTAACCAAACTCTAAATGTTAACAGATGGCCAGACGGACGGATGGACAAAAGTCATGACTATAGCCCTCACTGTAAACAGTCGCGCTAAAAATGGTATTGAATTAAAACAAAATAAAAAAACAAACAAAATAACCAAAAAAAAACAAAAAAAACAACAAAAAAACTACAACTTTAGGTCTAAAAAAATAAAAAATCTGTTTCTCAGGCCCTCTCGCATGGTCCTTTTGGCTGCCGCATGCTCTCTTTTTATAACCAATTTAAACTTAAAAAAAATAAAAATTAAATGGTTTATGTGTGATATTTTACCCAAGTTAAAAAATTGATGAATTTGTCCCTTGAGTGCAAGAAGGCTTTGCAATGCTTTAGAATTGCAAAACCTTTTTGCACTCAAGGGACGAAATACACCACCACACATGCTGTTCTGGACTGCAGATTATGAGGCCTAAAACTTGAACCAAGAACATGAACTTTTGATGGCAAAGAAGTAATTACTGAAATAAAAAATAAAATAAAAAACCGCTCGCACGCATGCAATTTCACAAATAATGCCCTGAGAAACAGAAGATCTACTTTGTGTGGCCTTACCAAAACAAGTATGTGAGTGTAACTTGATGAGTAACGAGGCAATCCTCACTGACTCAGTCACACCCACGCACCTGGTAATGTCAGTTTATGACCAAAATTGAAAGACCACTGAAGGAAATGCCTTTCGAAAAAGGTAGGTTTTAGAACCAGACTTGAATGATTTAAGAGATTTACTATTTTTTATGTCGATTGGAAGAGAATTCCAAAGCCTTGGGACAGCAACCGCAAAGGCCCTATCGCCAGCACTAGTAAATTTAGATACCGGCTGAACCAGATTGAGTTGACCTGATGACCTAAGAGACCTTGGTGGTTTGTGGATGGTAAGCAGATCGGACAGGTAGGATGGTGCCGATCCCGAGAAACACTTAAACACCGAAAGGACAATTTTAAATTGAATTCTTTGCTTAATGGGTAGCCAGTGTAACTCAGAGAGTACTGGTGTTATATGGCAGTACATTTGAGTTCTGGTTATAACATGTGCAGCACAATTTTGGATGTGTTGTAGCTTTTCAAGAATAGATGTTTTAGAGCCAATCAGAAGAGAGTTGCTGTAGTCGAGGCGACTGGTAACAAAGGCGTGGACAAGCTGTTGTGACGTCTGCGTATCAATGAAGGATCAAATTTTGCTAATATTTCTAAGATGAAAAAATGCACTGCGAGAGACATGTTTGATATGTTCATCCGCAGCCAAAGTTTCATCCATGAAATGACCTAAGTTTCGAACACAGCTACTGGGTTTTATCGCAGTACCTCCAATATTGAGGGACAGTTTGGATATTTTTGAAAGTTGATGAGGTAGACCTATATATATTACTTCTGTCTTGTCATCGTTCAATTTAAGAAAGTTTTTAGTCATCCATGCCTTGATGTCTGAAATACAAAGTTCAATCTTACTGCATGCTTCAGGCTCAAAGGCGTGAGTCAAACTAATATACAGCTGTGTGTCATCTGCATAAAAATGAAAGTCAAGGCCATGGCTTCGGATAATGTCACCGAGAGGTAAGACATAGGCAGTGTATAGTAGGGGGACCCACATAGCTATGTTTTTGATGCAAAAAAAATGAAAAGAAATTAGTTATTCAAAAGTGGTATCTCCTTTTCATGTAAGGTAAAGGGTAAACATCATAATATGGAGAAAACTTCTATTTACCAGTGAATTAGGGCTGCATTGTGTAAAGGTTTTTTCGAACTGCATCATCAAGGCATGTTGATCCGTTCTGACTGTGATGCCTCAAGTCTCGATTGCGGTACTTATGTTCAGATATTTGAACAGTTTTTTGACATACCGGTATACCGCGGTATTTTTTTGAATACCGATACTGGTATTCTGTTTTGAATATCATGCAGCCCTACAGTGAATACAAGTGAAATATAGGTTTTCTAAATGTTTTGAATGGTGATTTGGGAGAGGATTGGAATATAATTGGAATCCCCTCTATCACAAGTACTATGAGGGGAAACCATGGTTTAATTAAATGTGTTAATAGGGTAAAATAAGCTGTTACATGTGTATTTGGCATTTACCAGAGGTTATAGTGTGTTTCTCAGTTCTGGATGTCACACTTGCTCAAGATGCATTTGACTGCATTATTTTTGGCAATATATGACCTTTATTGCTGACTGTGACAAAAATATAACTTTTCAAAAAATAAAACAGTATTGTTCGGTCTGTGGTTCCCGAGATGAACATTTAAATGTGAAATACATGTAATATCCAAAAATAATAATTAAAAATCAGTTTTGGAAGCCAAAATACATGTACATTTATGTATTTCCTATGATCAACCCCAACTCTTCCAAAGGGTAACCCACAAAAATTTTCCCTGACAAAAATACCCCTCCACCCCCCCACAATCATTTTCCCACAATGCGCAAAAATCACCCCCCATGTTTTTTTCAGGTGAACAGAAATTTGTCCCTCCATAATTTCTGGGGAACAAATTTGTTAGAAGGATATTCAAAGCCATACAAAAATTCCAAAGCTTTTTTACCACACGATGGCAGGGCACTTGTCACTTCAATCAACACTAACCTTGCTTGTGTGGAGTTAGTACATTGGACAGTTGCTCACTTTTGCTCAGTGGTTCTCTCAGTGCACTCCAGCTTCCTCCACCCACAAAACTGTCTGACACGAGGTGACACTGGCTGTTGAAAGTGTCCTTAAACTCCAATAAATAAATAAATAACTGTCTTGATAAACAGTTATTGATGCATGTTTTTTTTGTAAATAGTAATGAATGTTTCTGTAATTTACAAATTAAATACACAAATTTTTAAATACTCTTGGACTGCCTTTTAACCCTTTGGTGCAACTAGGCCGGAAGGGGGGGGGGGGGGGGATTTTTGTACTGCTCTTAAAATAATGTGGGAGATTGTGGCACTACCTTCAAAAACTGTGTGTGCGTGTGTGTGTGTGTGGGGGGGGTGGGGGGGGGGGGGTGCTAAGTGTGTAAAAATGATTGGGGAGGGGGCATTTTTTGTAGGGGGGGAGTGGGGGGGGGATTTTAACCTACATTCTAATCCTACCAAAGATGCATTTTACCTCTTTCATTTGATAAAAGAGTCATTTCTGCATGAGAATTCAAGAATTCACTGCTTTCATTGAAAACTACCCCAATCCCAAAATAAAACTAAAATCTACATCAGCACACAATACTTTGGGAATATCTGTCTCATTTAACCATACCAGAAGAGAAAGACTGGTGTTCAACCCCCCCCCCCCCCCCCCCTCCACCCCCACACAAAACAAAATGAATGTCAATTTTGTTTTAAAAACTGGGGTGGCAGCTATATAAATCACCAATATGAATAGACAGTGCCATTTTATCCTAACAAATGATGTCAAATTTTCTTCTACATATAGATGTGGTAAAATATAGCCCTGAATGTGCCCCATAGACCTCAGTATCCCCCCTTTCATCCAAAACTATGATATAATTCATAAATTAATTGATGTTGACACAAAACAAACCTCTTATGATATTAAATTTCCCATTTGTGATAGTTTCTAAATCTCATTCTGGCTTCTTTAGATATTTCACATTGTGTTTGATGAATATTTTGCAATTTTTGTAAAAAGAAAAAAGATAAAAAAATCCCTCAGTATCCTTAAGGCACCTAGAGTCATTGGTATGTCTCTGACAAAGCATTGCACATCGATTTTTTCCACCAGCATGACCAGTATAGCTCCTGTGGTATCCCATAGCACTATTAAAATGCCTAAAACCATCAAATACTGATTCTATAGTGTGGTGCTTATGCTGCAAGTACCCATAAAGGCACTTTCACAACCTTGGATTTAATCCCTACACACACCCATGACCCATTTTGATAAAAAGAGTAAAATTGTGGAAAATACAATGTACATGTATGTTTTCCAGACAGGATGAATCAGATATTTGCTTCAAAAAGATAGTGCTCTTTAATGTTTAATATATTTGTGTATGTATGTGTAAAGTGGAGGAGGTTAGTGTGAAAAATAGTCAGAAGCCAGTTTACTGAAAATGTACATGTACAACCGGGCAAATGAAAAGCAAAGAAAGGTTGTCTGTGATGGACAGTTTTTTGGACAACTTGGACCCTGGACGATTCATACCACAATTAGCGGGTACGAATTGTCTTGACAATAAGGTACAAATTGTCTAGACAAAAGGTACAAATTGTCCCAGTAAAAGGTACGAATTGTCTCCTTTATAGGTACAAGTTGTCTCGAGTAAGTGTACTAAACTGTCTAATGTATTAACTATTTAAATATTATTGACTCATGTTTTGGCTGAGTGAAATGAAAATGAAAATTCGACTAAGTGATAGTAATACAAACATAAACATATGCATGAAACAACCATCAAAAAAAGATTTATGCATAAAAATGAAACTTCAGTGGGTGAGCCATCGCTTAACAGCATAAGTGAAAATGCAATCTGTAGTATTATCAACTTCAGGTCCAAAAGTGGTAAAAGAAACACTATTTTTTTAATGACGCCACAATAATTCTTTAAATTGATGAAGATCTAACAATAAATAATTTTAAGATACCCCAAATAATAAGTTATAGAGTGTGCTGCCTTAATAATTTAATTAATTTAATTCTGAGCTCCCTCAATAGAGCATTTTCCTTTTGCTGTTGTTTACGTTGAATCTTTTAAGTGTCTACTTGCTTTTTACTTTTAGTCATGAAATTTGATATTGTGTGTCTTTTTTAAAATAATAGAAATGACATCGCCTTTTTTTATTCTTCCTCCAAGTTTATAATCCTCTCAGAACCCCATTTCCATGTATATTTTTTCAGAGGGGGTTAATTAAGCAGGGTATGAATTTGCAGAAGAGGATATACATATTGTCCAGGGGGGTATGAACTGTCGGATACTGTCCAGAGGAGGGGTACAAATCATCCACACAGAAGGTACAGATTGTCCTAGGAAAAGGTACATATTGTCCAGACATCGGGGTACAAATCGTGGAGCAAAAGGTACCAATTGCCCGAGGTACGAATCGTCAAGGGTATGGGTTGTCAAACTCTCTGATGGACAGACAGACAGAAATGCAGTCACACATTTTGTAATAAATTCAATTTCAGTTTCCTTTTGAATGCTAAAACAAACTAGAATTAGTAGAAATGAAATATTTTCTCTGGAATCAATGTGCAAATGTTATTTAGAGGTAGGTTCCGGAGAGGTTGGTATTTAGGCTTTTTTGCAATTTTTGGACAGGAGAAAAAACTGAATATCAGAATCCCCACCACCAGATGTTGGTCAGATGAGGGCGACATTGACTAGTTTGAAGATGAATTCAGTTCTGTTCTGGTTGCAAAGCTTAAAGCATCCAGGAAATAAAACATTTTTTACCAAAAGAAAACACAGAGGAAGTGTAAAAAACTGTAATTTAAATCAATAAATGGGAGTTGTGTGTGGTTCTGGTATTTAGGAGAACACGTCGGATCACAAAATTGGCTGGCCGCTACACTGTAATTCTGAGAGTCTTAAACTGACATTGTATTGTATAGCTGGTAAAAATAGTTCATAGACTGGAGCCAGTTAATTTGTGAAGGAAAATTCTAGGAAATAAATGAATATCACTGTTCACGTGTATGTCTGTTTCTGTAAAATTTTACTGCAAGACTGCATGCCCGTGTTTTGAGAATAAAGATTTCCCCGAACCGTACATCAACATACCTTGAATTCATCAGAACTCCGGCTGTTGCTACGGAAATCGCGCTAAGTTCCCCAAAAATGAAAAAGGCCCACTAAAAGTGTCAATAAATCACTTGTTTTATTTTTTTATTTGTTGTCAACAACTTGTAAAGTGTACATTCTCATTTAAAATTCAAACTGGGCTTTGAATCTGACGAAACCGACAACGGACAGCATTAGCACTTCGAAGTTTCAAACAATACCTAACTCGCCAACAACTACCTAACTTCGAAAGGCACTTCATTATTTAATTATTTCTCATAGTTTCCAGCATTCTGCGACAATATATTTTACATCATTTCTTTTGATAACTCACAAACAATTGAATATCCATTGCAATGATTCCGGATTATTTATCAGTAGGAGAGCCACGCCGCCAGATGGCACCCCAAACTCTGTTGCATGGTATATAGAAAAATTATAAAATCATGGATATGTACCTGTATTACCTATGTGCACACACGCCACTGCGTGGGTGTGCACTATTATTGCATCCATGGAAATATTGCCCACCTGTGGAATGTGACCGTACTGTACTAGTGTATGTGAATAGGAATGGACATTCCGCCAATAATTTTTTGACACCAGACTATTTAAATTTTCCTCAAATCAACTCATGGCTGTTTACACCTGAAATGACTTGACTTTGAGGAAAAGGCAACGTAAAGAGTTGAAAAGATTAACTCTTTACGTGCTGCGTAGTTTCCTTGCCTTTCCCAGAGGGCACTATTTCAAAGGTAATTTTTTTAAGCTTTTATGCAACTCTCCATGTTAATTACCTTTTCAGCATCATGGGAAGCCTATACTGTGGATCACACTAAACACAGGAATCTCCAAGATTCAGACTGAGCATGGCCATGGTGTGCATAGGGATGGATCCAGAGCCAATTTGATACCTGTTAGAGCCGAACTCTGAAGCCTAAATATCCCAAAATTCCTGCAGGAAAATATCATTCAACTTTGAAATCTACCAGTTTGAAGCAATTATTTCCAATATTTAGTAGAAATCTATAATATGATAAAAAGCACTTCAAGACACATGCAGTGATCTAATCATCTGTATTAAGTCATCTCAGTTTATTTGAGGGCATTCTCAATTGAAAAACAGGTGTCCCCAAAAATATTCATGGATCTGTCCCTGGGTGTGCACCTTGAAAGTAGGCCAGTTCAAGATTTTCCAGGGACAATTTGCCCAGCATTTCCTTGGTGATAGACAGCAGTCCTGGAAATGAGACGGGTGTGAGTGCAATTGCTCCCGTCAACACCCGTGTTTTCTATTTTACGGGAGCTAAAAAATGCACTCATTGAAAAATATTGTGGAGCACTAATATACTGTGAGGGCATATAAATGTGTGTTGTTTTGAGAAAGCAGCACCCTGTGGCCAGTGGCAAGTTACTGTCATAATTCAGCAATTCCTTACACGATTTAACCCTTTGAAGACTTGTAATATCTGCCGTGCCAATTCAATGACAGTAAATTGAAAAGTCCATATTCATTATTTGGAGTAGATCAATCAATATTTTCAACGTGCAGCCTCGGGTCTGCACATTGAAAATACTGATTGGTCTACCCCACACATTTACTGAACAGCCATCCTATTTAATGACATTATGAGGTATCATATTCCTGGCTGGAAAAAAGGCTGCTCATATTGAAAGTGTTAAGGTTTGGTGACAATATTCCCTCAAAAATTCCTATACTAACATTTTACGGGTGCAATTTACTCTCGTCTGTGATTTCACAGGAGCTTAAAACTGCACCAGTCAATTTTGTTTGTTTCCTGCACTGAGACAGGATATTACAAACTGGTCTTTTAAGTTTCACCAAAATCACAGGATGGACGTAATGTCCTCAAATTACAGGGAACTGGAATGTTCCAAAATTAGAAGGCCTACAGATAGCTTGGTTTGTGTTTGCTATGTTTTTCATCCAATTTCAAAAGAAGTTATTTAATACTTGAAGGTCTGGATATTTTTATACATTATACTACACGTTGACAAGCTACATACCATGACTTGGTTGTTTCTAGGCAAGTCTTGGCTGCCTGTGCAGCCATCCAAGACTTGCCTAGAAACAACTGTCAAGGTACTTACATGTATAATGCAAGTTCTAGTTAACCCAGTGACTGCATGTTGCAACACCTGTTTTGTTGCAGTATAATGTGATCAAAGTTAGAATTTTGCCTTTACGGGTTACGAGATATTCTAAGGCACTAACCAAGTCCACCAAACCACAATAATGGCATTCTAGATTGTAAAAATTAGGCCCCCCCCCCCCCCCCCCCCAAGTAGATCTTCTGTTTCTCAGGTCATTTCTTGAATAGCTGCATGAGGGTGGTTTTTGATTTTATTTTTTTTTTTGTAATTATTTCTTTGCCATCAAAAGTTTATGTTCTCGTTTTAGGCCTAATAATCTTTAGAACAGCATGGGTTGTGGGGTATTTCGTCCCTTGAGAGCAAGAGGGTTTTGCTATGCTGGAGCATTGCAAAGCCTTGTTGCACTCAAGGGACAAATTTATTAACTTTATTAACTTGGGTAAATTATCAGACATACACCATTTAATTTTTATTTTTAACGTTTGCATTGGTTATAAAGAGAGGACATGTTGCAGCCAAAAGGACCAGGCAGGGGGGACTCAGAAACAAATTTTTAACTTTTCAGGCCTTACATAAATTTTGTGAAATGGGGCTGAACCACAACTGACTTGGCAAGTCTGTGATGTCTCCAGGTTAGACCAATTTGATTGCCTTTAACTGGTTGAGTGCTAGAAGCCACTATCTGGGCCTTCAAAAAAATGAGTGTACAACATCAAAAGCCAACATTTTCCTTGCTCATGTTTCATATTCAATCAAATGCAAAAAATAGTTTGTTCATATAATTTTGTTTTTTACAAATTATTTGAGAGTGCCTGTGGTGCACTCTCCAATAAGTTGTAATAAAAGAGATTTTGATGAACAAATCACACTGCAAAAAAATAATCTAGCCCTCAACCAGTTAAAAGTATACCAAACTTACCAGTAATGACAATGCAGGTATGATATATAGGTCTCCATATTCAACTAGTACCAGTAACCATGTGGCTGATGAGTCAAAGCACATTGATATGACAGCATTGTTTGGTATCCACTTTAACTGTTTGCTTACTGGATGGTGTCCTGTGATGCAATGCCTTAATATGATATAACCTGCAAGTTTGAAGAAAAAGAACAAAATTTCTCATCTGACATACAGTAATTTCATACATTTATACATGTATATCCAATGATCCCTGACTTTATTATTTGTTTTGAGGGAGAGGAAAGGGTGAATTTATTTATTGGGATTTAATGACACTTTTGACAGCTAGGGTCACCTTGTGTCAGACAGTTTTATAGGTGGAGGAAGCCAGAGTACCCGGAGAGAACATTCTAACTCCACACATGCAAGGTTAGCATTGGTTGAAGACAGGTGTACCATCGATGTGCAGTACGCCTTAGTACACAGTGTCACCATGCATGTGCAATGGAGGTGAAGTGTCTTGCCCAAGGACACAACGCAGTTGCCGCAGGTGGGATTCAAACTAAGGACCTCTCAGCTTGCAGCCTGCACCTCTACCTACTGAGCTACCACCACTGCAGGGCCCTAATTTTATGACTTTGATATGCTGTGATGCAGTCCACTATTGTAAAGGATGAAGAGTATTACATCCATGCAGCATAACAGTATGGCCGCTGTGAGCTGGTCACTTTCCACAGGTGGGCAATATTTCCACAGATGCAATAATATTAGATTCCAAACACTAATTATAGGAAAAATCATCAAAAATTTAATTACTGAAGCACCAGGGGCAACCCGATGCTTCATCAATTAAAATTTTGCAGATGATTTTTATTACCTGTTAAACTGCCCATCTGTGTATTATGACCAGTCCATGGTGACTGTACTGTACTTTTGCAAAGTCAAAGAATATTAACTTGCTTCCCATTTTCAACCCTGTTAATTAGTGTCAGCAGTACCGAGGCAAAAGACGAAGAAAAATAAATTTTCCTCGACAACAAAACTGCTGCCAAAAAAAAATAAAAACCATCATCATATCTGGTAAGTGAACATTCAGGTTTGGTTTGGGTACTAAAGTATTACCTCAGCCTAAGGCTCAATATCATTATGGTGTTACACTGTCAGACATAGAGCAATGGCCCTTTAGTGAGTTAATATTAAATAAACTTCACTTGTGTTAGCCTGGGTACTGCCCATAATTTTTTCAGTTGCAGAACAATAACAGACCAGTGTGTGTGTGTGTGTGTGGGGTGGGGGGGGGGGGGGGGGGGGGATTGTCACTGTGAAGAATTAGTGGTGGTTAAAACAGCACTTTTCAACTCAAGCAGTGGTCAGAAAAAAAGTTTTGGATTCACCAGACCAGCACTGACTACTGTGCGCTTACCCCTAGTTCATCGCCATTTGGTGATCTCTGGGCAATCCTTTTGTGATTGTGTTGCAGATGCTTCATGCAAATCGATCACAAAATGAATACCTGAATCTAAAAGGCTGATTGAAAAGCATTGAAGCGAAATGTGGGTTTTTTAAAACAATATTTTATTTCTCTATACTAGAAATGGGTTTGATAAACAGGCTGGGTCTATATAAAACCTTACCCTAAAGGCATTTTTGCTGAGCCACAGTCATTTTACCAGAGCAATTGTCTTACTGGTGCAAATTTGTTCAGTTGACAGGCCTACATTTCACCATTTTTTCCAGGGAAGGAGTTTTTAGATTTTCATCATTGTAATCTATTGGAAACTTACAGGAAGTGTCCAGACAGACTCTGCGGTTAAGATACACATAAAGTTAAAACTAGAAGTCCTGGAACAAACTGTTCACTTATCTAGGCTTAATTGCGCGTATGAATTATGTGCAATTTCCACATCGTATGGCATCTAAAGTACGGCAGATTCTTGTGGTTATGTTTAAGCCAATGGACCTCCGGGGTTACCCGGAGGTCCATTGGCTGAAAAATTGCTTGTGTGCAGGCCACATTATAGCCTTACTATGGTTATAACGCGCTATTTGTGCACATTTCATGACAGGATTTCTAGTTTTAACTATATGACCGTGGATTTTGTGCTCTGTATTTAATAAGTTTCCACAGTCTGCCAAAACACTGTTGGCTTAGTATGAAGCCAAACGTGTATTTTTCTCAATGTAGAGGTGTGTTAGACCCAACATAGCTTTGTGTATTGTACATGTACTCCTACCATGCCATGAAGGCACATGGGCCACCACTGAAAAAATGTCTGTTTGTGGGAACCATAGCTTCCAGTATTATGAAGTTAATTCTAGTCAGTCAACAATGAATTGACTAGCAAGCTGGTTTACACTTGTATGTGATGAGTCAAACGTCAAAGTAAACTGGTAATATTACAAGTATAAAGAGTCACTCAAAAGTGCAGATAGATTCCGCTGGTTGATTTTGCAGGTAGAATTATTATTTGGTACGTTTGAAAAATGTATAGTTTTGCGTTTGTTTACAGCAGCCATTTTTATGTTGCAGATTCTGCTGAGAATATAAAAGAAGGGCAGGAGATAGCCCATACATAGCCGATCTGGTTCAGATCTGTGATATTAATTTATTAACTACAACAAGCAGTGATGGGCTAATTGAACAGGTGTCCGTATACCATTGTGTTGAACAGAGATATATTAAAAAAATATGACTCAGTGTGGCGTTATTTTTTAACAAATATATTTTCTCTGTTAGGCCAATAGACAGTCAATACATGTAATTTGCATTGTAATTACTTTCTAGAGAGTCTCTATACTGAATGTCGGCTGCATGTTTCAGCACCTTGCCAGTGTCGTATAGGCTCGAAATGGTAATGGTGTCTATGTTGGGTGGAGTGTTGCCCTGGTGTGATGGTTTATGTGGATATTGTGATCCAACATCGATGTTCATGTGGCAGTGGAAGGAGTCTGAACGTTGTTCTTGTATAATATTCCTTGCTTCTGAAAGTTAAAAAATTTATAGTAATTTATATATTTTTTATACTTACCAATGACCCAGACTTAGCTGGTGCTAACTCTAACAAAACCAGGGCCAAACACAAATTTTGCCCCCCAATCCCCAAAATTTGCATCCAAAACAAAAAGAAATCATGTCCTAAAGGACCTCCATACTACGCCTCTACTGCGCATGCGCAGTGACGCAGTCGTCCCGAAATTGGCGCCAATTATCATTCTTACTGGCAGTGCCTGGTCAGCGCTATGTACTCAGCGGGGAGGCAAGAGTTCCCAACTCCAGGGAGGGCCATCCCCGTCTGGGTCATTGGTAAGTATAAAAAATATATAAATTACTATAAATTTTTTAACATTTTTATACTGTACCAATGACCCAGACTTAGCTGAATAGTAAACAGGCTGGAGGGCCTAGGACATAGAGGAAAATCCAATAAGCTCAACTATATAGTAAAGAGGTAACCCCTTAAGGAGAAAAGGAGTATTAGGCTTTACATGTATCTTTCTTATTTAATATTAAATTAGAAAGATACACTACCCTTAATAATTGAGCACAATAACATTCATGTTCTCTATTAACATCCAGTATAACCCTTATACTAATTATTTTTAAAGCAAGCCAATAAATAAAGTAGTCCAGAGAACTGAGACTCTTTATAATCATTTAAAAGTGTCCGAGTATTGTATATTAAAGCCCGTTTGACACTTGACATATACAAATGCTTCACACCGAGCTACACTTTAAAAATAAGACATGAATGAATTTAAACATTAATATTACACTTTAAAACCATCCCGGAAGCGACTCAGAAATACTGACTTGGAGGAGGCATTCCCTTGCAGGTGACCTAAGGGAACACCCGCCCCCCCCCCCCCCCCTTCCCCTTGCCCTGGGTCAAATAGCCCAGAGCGAAGAGGGCAGCCGGACGGAGTCACTGCCGGAACAGAAAGCCTGCATAACTATAGTTGCAACTGTTTAGTGGACGACATTCTGAGCAACAGATAACGGACCTAAACAATGCAGGTCTCCAGAAATGGACTCAATATTTCTGAGATAAAAATTCGTAAATGTGGATGGCTGAGACCAATAAGCAGCCTTCATAAAATCTGTAATAGCAACACTATTAGCATAAGCCCAGGAAGTAGAAAGAGCTCTTACTTCATGAGCAGAAATCTTAAGCACAGACTGCTGAGAAGAAGATAAATCTTCATAAGCAGTACGGATAGTTAACTGAATCCATCTAGCAATAGAATGGACTGAAATGTCCTTTCTATTAGGCATCAAAGACAGAAAGAAACGTTTCCGTCCCTTTCTGATAAACTGAGATCTCTGTTTATAGATACGTAGTGCTCTAACAGGACAGAGTAAAGGCCTACGCCCGTCTGAAGACGGAAGAGCCTTAATAACAATAGGTTCCGGATATTTATTAGGAGCCTGATTCTTAGCTAAAAAACCCACATTAGTAGTGAAGGTGATAGTGTTCCCAACACTACGATAATGAGAATCATCCACCGATAGTGCATGAAGCTCAGTGACTCTTCTGGCAGAAGAGAAAGCTAAGAGAAAAGCTGTCTTATAAGATAAGAATTTGAAATCTACTGTCCCAAGAGGTTCAAATGGCTTTTCCTTCAATTTAAGGAGAACCCAAGCTAAATTCCACTTAGGAATTAATCTAAGAGTTCTGGGTCTATTTATCGAAAAGTTTCTAACCAACTTCGATAAAGAGACATTAGATCCAATTTGTAAACTATCATGATGTGCATAGGTATCAGATAACATAGATCTATAACCCTTTATAGTAACAGGCTGCAGTTTGATTTCGTCAAACAAGTATACTAGAAAGTTTGCAATGTCTGGTATAGAGGGATCAAATATATCTACAGAATGATCCCTACACCAACGACGAAAAACCTTCCACTTAGCCGCATAGTTTAGCGAAGAGGAGGTCCTCCTACAGTTAGAAATCGCGTCCACTGCTCGTCCTGTAAAGTGCTTGCTATGCAAGAAGGACCGCACAACGGAAAAACGTGAAGGTTGAGACCTTGCGGGTTGTGATGGAGTTGGCGCGATTTCCCCTGCGAAAGAAGATCCTCTCGTGGAGGAAGCTTCCGCGGTAGGTCCCACAGCAGACACCTGAGTAGATTTATCCACGGTCTCTGTGGCGACAGAGATGCTACCAACAGAATCTTGCATTGAGATTGTTCTATCTTTAGCAATACTTGTTGAATTAACGGCGCTGGAGGATACGCATATCCTATCATTCCGTCCCAAGGGATCGACAGAGCGTCTACTGCAAATGCTCTTGGATCCGGACACGGAGACACATACGTCTGCAACTGATTGTTGAGATGTGTCGCAAATAAGTCTATCATTGGCCGTTCCCATTGGTAGCAAATCTGATTGAATACTTGTTTGTTGAGAGTCCACTCCGACGGCAACAAGCGACCCTTTCGTGAAAGGGAGTCTGCTAGCACATTCAGACGACCCGGTATGTGACGGACCAAAAGAAGAACGTGATGTTCTAACGCAAACAGAAGGATTCTTTCCGTTAGATTGAACAACGGAACTGAATGAGTGCCTCCCTGATTCCGTATATACGCCACTACTGTCGTATTGTCGGATAGGATTTGGACATGAGCATCGTGAATAATGTCCATCCAGTGATGTAACGCAAGCCAAATTGACATCATTTCCTTGATGTTTATGTGCTTGCACAGGAATTGCGGATCCCAAAGACCCTGGCATCTCGAATCCGTTGGGATTAATGATGCACCCCAACCTGTTTGACTGGCATCCGTCATAACGGTAAAACTCGGATCCGGCAACTGCAGCGGAACTCCTTGAGTTAACCACTGAATGTTTGCCCAAGTCTGAATCTCTTGTTTCACTTGATCTGACAAGAGAACGTCTACATCGAGCGAATGAATTTTCACACTCCAATTCTGAGTCAGGAAAATTTGAAGAGGACGTGTGCGTAGCCGCCCCATCGGAATGAGATCCGCGGTGGCTCCGCACAGACCTATCAGTCTCATAAATTCTCTCGCCGTGACTTTGTCTGCGTGCAGACAATAGCGAGCGTAACAACTGACTAATTTCGCTCTGGTTAACGGCAGACGAACGAGATTGTTGTGCGTCTCAAAGCTCATTCCCAGATGAGTGAATGACTTGGACGGCACCAGATCCGACTTCTCCTCGTTTAATATAAAACCGAGACGTCGGAGCAATAGAAGAAGATTCTGAACATCGTTCTGAAGCGTCAACTCGTTGCCGTACCTCTGAAGAATGTCGTCCAGGTAGGCCGACGTTACCGCAGACGAATAAGCTCGGAAGTAGATCATTACTGAGTTCATTACCCGAGTGAAAGCCCAGGGTGCTAGATTCAATCCGAAGCACATCGCCCGGAATTGATGCACCACTCCCAGGACTGCAAAGCGTAGATACTTTCGGAATGTCGGATGTACCATGACGTGAAAGTACGCATCTTTGAGATCTATGCTCATTGCATAATCGTTCACCCGAATACTCGCTCTGACCGATCGAATCGTCTCCATATAAAACTTCGGAGCGACGATCAGCTTGTTTATCCAGCTCAAATCTATGACTGGACGGAACGAGCCGTCTGGTTTCGGAACCAGAAACAGATGGCTGTAGAATCCCAGAGATTCCTGGTTTTCTACGACCTCTACCGCGTTCTTCATTAAAAGAGACTGCACCTCTGATAACAGAGCGTCTCTTTTCTGTGGATTTGACGGAAGATGAGTCCACTTTGGACTTCGAGTTAATGGAGGCTTTCGTTTGAAGGATATCTTTAGACCTTCCGAAGTCACTCCTCTCACCCAAGGGTCGTCCGTAATCGACGCCCACTCTTGTGAAAAACTCGACAACCTTCCACCAACCGGAACGCGATAGAGGTTTAAGCCATCACCTCCTGGACCTGCGAGGCCTGCGGTAGAAGAAACCACGTCTTCCACGACCCGCACCTCGCCTCGTCGACCTCGGGGCGTCCGACCGATTGTCCCGGCCTGAAGGACGTCCCGAACGAGAGTCGCTATCCTGACGGTCTCTCGAATAAGACCAAGAGGACGCACCGGAACCTCTATAGGAATCTCTCTTGGGCGCATTAGACCCAGAAGTGCCTGTCTTATTCGTGTCTGCTGTATCCGACTTTTTAGGAGCCGATCTGAACAACAGAGAATCATTAGCTTTCTTTTTAATTTTATCATAAATAGCGGAAAGCTTGCCGTCAAAGAGAAGTTCTCCTGAGACCGAAGCGACTCTAAGAGAGTTCTTCACCTTAGAATCCACTAGTGTGGATGTAGCTAGGGCTGCGTCACGTCTAACCAACTCCAGATTTGCCACTGAAAGGGCGGAGTTACACGTGGAATAAGCTACTGCCCTTGAAAGAAGTCTTAAAGAGGATTGTATATCCTGAAACTCTTCCCCTTGAAGGCGCAGTGATAACGCCTTAGTAAGGTGATCTGCGTAAGATAAGGCATCTAAATTGGCTCTGTTAGACGCAATAGCTGTTTCCAACACCGCGGTTGGAATAGAAGCTGACGACGGTAATGATAGCTCTAAGTCTTCCGCCTCGTCGTCCATACGCAGAGGAACTCTCGGTATACCCTGTCCTGCCGTATCGAATTTATTCCTTGCATTAATGAAAGGCAGGTTGAGAGTATTAGCGGACAAGAAACCTGCTTTCCCCATCCTGGAAGCAAGTTTAAATATAGCGTCGTTCAATAATTCAAATGTTCTAGCAACATTATTGGACTGCGACGGAAACTCGGGAGCGATGTCCCTGAACCGCTCAAAAAATTCAGAGTCCAATGACGCTATAATTCTCTTGTCCAGAAGCGCAGCAGTCTGGCCCGACGGAACAACTTGAGGGAGAAAGTGCCGGATGAAGTCCACGGCAGCTTTATGTTGTTCCGAAAGGGATAGCTCCAAGTCATCCGTATCCCTTTCACCATCCGGTCGGACCTCACGATGTTCCCGGTCGTCCGCCCCCGATGCTTCGGCGGAGCGTACCGACCCAG
This sequence comes from Pictodentalium vernedei, assembly GCA_031216915.1. NCBI lineage: Eukaryota > Metazoa > Mollusca > Scaphopoda > Dentaliida > Dentaliidae > Pictodentalium > Pictodentalium vernedei. The sequence goes on along the minus strand of CM062296.1, from coordinate 324,000,049 downwards.
CGCCTTCGGATAATTCTCGATCCGACACCGTTTCTGTCGGCTGCTGGGATGCTGCGATAAGCTGTGCTATCTGCACAAGAATGTCCGGCATCGAGACCTGCGGAGGCGCAGTCTTTCGCTGCTTCGCCGAGGGCAGCTCCGCATCAGATGGCTCCCGCATACTTTTCCTATGCGAACGTCCGGAGTCCATCGGTCTCGAATCCCTGGCTGCCGGATGGTGTGACCTGGTCGCCGAAGAATCCTTCATCGGCGAAGCTGGCAATATATCGGCGGTCACGCAGCCAAGGTGCGGTCGTGTGCGCTGACGAGAAGAGGAAGCCTTAACAGTCTCTGCGGACTGCTTATACAACGGAGCGTCCCGAGCGACGGACGTATGCTCCGCTAAAGACACATTTTGTACCACAACATCTGGTCCCAGATGTTGTTGTACGAGAGAGGGACCTCTCTCGCTCGCGGCCCGGCTGGACCTGGACGAGCTAGGAACCGGACTAAAAGGCTTCCTCCGTTCTCGCTTACTATCCGCCGTCACTGGGTGTGCATCTATTATGTTTATAGTGCTCGCATCACCCAAAATTTCCTCTTGGACCGCATCGGACGAACCCGGCTGCCGAACCATTCAGTGAATGGACGCTACACCGGGCGAGCTAGCGGACGACATTTGTCTAATCTCCATGAGCACTTTTGCCGCTAGCTCTGAATTCATTTGTGACGACGGACGCACACTTGAAGAAGATAACATGGAAACATCACCCTGTTCTGGTTCCTCTGAAATAGAAACTGAGAGAGTAGAGTGACCTTCTGGAGAAAGAGCCGGCATCGCTCTTTCTCCAGAAACAACATATCGTGACACACGTTTCCAATGTTTCTCATCCCAATGTTCACATATAGGACAGGGATTAATGCGAGAACACTGACTACAATTAATATAATGATCATGAAAGTCAGAGGAAGATTTCTTCCTATTACAATTTGAACAACGTCCCTTCATTGTGAAAGAACAACAATAAGTCCTAGTTACTCGCAAAAACCCCTGACACAAAGATACATAATAACATGATCCATTAATAAATGAAAAAACAATTGCAAAACAAAATAATTTTGAAAAAATATTTTTTCAGAGAAGCCCAAGTTGCTGAAAAGTAACGTTGAGCCCCGATGGATCCGATGGCAAAGTGTGGTCAAAAATTTTAAATTTATATAAAATAATTAATGAGACACTTTCGGATAATATAAATGTATCTTATAATGAGATAAACTACCACAAAGGCAAACAGCCCCCCTCAAAAAAGGCTGTTGCCAATGAAAACAAACAGTGTAAACACACTAGAAAACATGACTCCAGGCACTGAAAAAACTGGCCCGGAATCAGTCATCAATTACACTCTATCTGATGCAAAACAGAGACTCCCAGGGGAGAATCTGTAGAACATCAGATGGAAGATGCAGAACACAAACGTTATACACCCATGGGTGAAAACGTAACTATGGGGAAAATAACAGAAAACATTCTGTAACCAAGCAACTCTCCCAGGAAATTTTAGAAATGAAATTTCTCAAAAATATGCCAAAAGCATGGGAGAATTGCAAGGGGGGACTTTAGAAGGCTAGGGGAGAGGAAACACTGAATAAGCAGTGCAACAATTAGCAAGAATGACAACAAGAGGCCCATGCCTCGAAAATAGGCAACTTAACATAATTTCATCAAAAAATTTTAAGTACAGCCCTGATTATTTTTTGCCACTTCTTTTTCCTCTCCTCCTTCTATCCTCCTTAGAATCACATTTTCTCCAAAAATTACGTGTCTGGCATCCTTTAAACTGAGATTTACAAGCACAAAGATCAGTGAGATGTTGACTGATGAAGGGCCAAACAGAGAATGATAATTGGCGCCAATTTCGGGACGACTGCGTCACTGCGCATGCGCAGTAGAGGCGTAGTATGGAGGTCCTTTAGGACATGATTTCTTTTTGTTTTGGATGCAAATTTTGGGGATTGGGGGGCAAAATTTGTGTTTGGCCCTGGTTTTGTTAGAGTTAGCACCAGCTAAGTCTGGGTCATTGGTACAGTATAAAAATACTAATTTACAGTCACTACAAGAATAAAGAACATTTTCAAGAGCTTGACACTCTGGTGTCAACGTAGTCCCTCTTTGGTTGCATAAAGTGATTTGTATATGCTGCAAGTCTCCCCCATGGTCAATGGTATTACTTGTAATTGTCTCTCTCTCTCGATTAGAGTCATTCTTATATAGTCCTGACTAGGACACGTTGGCATCTAAGTTGTGCATCTTCTTGGGTGGGCATGTGGCAGCATGATGAACAGAAAGCTAAATATCTTATAAAACATTAAAATGTGACAGCAAGTCCTTTGTGTTTAAGCCAAGGGGTATGAGCCTTTGGAGTGTGTGTATCCACTCTGCTTCTCGTTTACGTCTCTGTTTCACAGTACTGGGCACTTCCGGATCTGAGTTAAGAACGGAAGCTTGAGGATTTTCTGTAGTTTGAATGTGGATGACATGTGCCCACCCCCTCTCCTCCCCTGCAACTCTCCAGTTAAAATATCAATAGCTTGACTAGTAATGTCAATTTTATATATCTGTATGTGACATGTTACCATGACACTATCATTGTTAGTTTTGACATTGTTTTTCGATTGATTAAAATGTTTTTTTATTGAAGTTAAGTTGTTGTGTCGTCTTGTGTTGTATTGAATAAAGCATAAACAGACTTCTGAATTTCCCACAGTTGTGGCTACAAGTAGATGACCAATGAACGCACAGCTTGGAATTCATTGCACGGTTACCGGATAACACTGGTTGTCGATAGCAAACAGTCTTGATTCACTCGATAAAAAGTGAAAACAATGCTAATAAAATTCAACTTTCATCAATCTTAGGCTCGAAATCTCAGTTGCTTTGTGAAATACACAACATTTTGTCGTTTATTTGAGCGAGATCAGTGAGGTATTCGCTATTTTACAGATTATTGAAAATTTTGATCTGGGAAGTGTCATACTCCTATCTGCCAAATAACAGTGATGGCCAAATAATAGTGATGGCTTGCATTTTTGGTCGAAATTAATAATAGTGATGACATTTTCACTCTTTGTCTCATTGACAAATAATAGTGAAGTTGAAGATTTTTCTCTAAAATTAATAGTGATATCACTATTATTTGGCAGATGAGAGTACCTTTACTTTTTTAGTATTGATAATATAATATATATTTTATAAAAATTGATCAAATCTGTTAATATGTCAAGCCTCAAGTGCCTGGGCTTTTAGTCACTTTTAAAAAAACAAAGATGGATGAAATACAGTACGTGGAGAGTGTATTATCACTAATCACCCGCAGAGTGGAGATTCCACGCAATCAATAATTACAGATTTGTTGCAAAGCATAACCAGCACAAGCAAAGTTTCAGCCAATGGACCTCCGGGTCAAACCTGGAGGTCCATCTGCTGAAACATAGCTTGTGTTTTTTGTCGATATGTACAAAATTTGAAAGTTAAAGCTTGGGTGATAACTCCACTCTGTGGGTGATTTAGTTACAATCCACTCTTCACGTACTGTAATATGAGGTCGTCACTCCCTATGCTATAACACAGATAACTACAAGGTGGGTGTACATCTGTACAGCAAAGCGCATGAGTTATTAACCCCGCCATTATTGGCATTAAACCCCAAACTTTGTGTGGTCTGCCCATCTTTCAACTCTTAGCTTTGACCATAAGGTATAACAATTATCAACATGGCATAATAAGGAGTTTTGTTCCAGTTGATTTTATCCCGAAATGTCTTCATCTTGGAGTGGGTTTTGTCATACAACCTTCAAGTTCTATGTGGAGGTGCCAGGCTTTGAAAAATTTTAATTTTGCTCAACCCAGAAAAAGGTTTTGCAAAAATAATTTGCTTAACCATTCAAGAGTTTGGCTTAAGGTGCTATATAGGTAAGTAATGAAATTTTGTATATTCTGAAATTCCCACCTCTGATATTCCTTGAATGCAAATTAAATATACACAAATTATACATCAAAATGAAGGTTGGGAGGTATAGAACACAAAAAATATAAGAAATCAACTCCTAGAGTTGGCAGCAGGCACTACTGGTTCCTGAAAGTCTGCTACCATATTCGTACCTGAACTGATAATATAATAATATTTCCCGAGAACAACTTGTGGACAAATGTGCTTCACATATCCAAGAACAAAGCTTGGGCATTAAAATCCTTCAAAGCACAGCGACATAGATGCATGGGAGTAAATTCCAAAAGTGACGACTTTGTTTACAAATATTCTTACTTTCGATTTCCGGTCAACGTCATCGGACGGAAAAAGCATAAAAAACAACGGCGTCTAAAATCAAATAATGAGAAAGATCGCCTTAATACAGCATACTATTATTATATAGAGACTGTACAGTTGCCATATTCTATGCAAGGTATCATGACACCTGTTGAAATGTCTTAAAGTTACGATTCTGTTTTTTGATTGAAATTTGTGGTATGAAGTGATTTGCGAATGTCTGTCGAATATGGAATCCATCTTCAATAAAAAATGTAGAGAGTATTGTCCTTTTCCCAAATGCAGATCTATCGCAGCATCCTAAAGTGTTTTGGATGCCTAGCTTTGTTCTTGGATTTGTGAAGCACAGTTGGCCACAAGTTGTTCTCAGGAAATATTATTGTATTATCAGTTCTGGTACAAAAACGGTAGCAGACTTTTAGGAACCAGTGGTGCCTGCTGTCAACTCTATGAATTGATGTCATATATTTTTTGAGCTCTATACCTCCCAACCTTCATTTTGGTGTATAATGTGTGTGTCTTTAATTTGAATTTAAGGAATATCAGAGGTGTGAATTTCAAAATAAACAAAATTTCATTACTTATATAGCACCTTAAGGTGCTATATAAGTAATGGAAATTTGGCACCACTGGTTCCTGGAAGTCTGCTACCGTATTTGTACCAGAACTGATAATTTAATAATATTTCACGGGAACAACTTATCGGTGTGACTAAATACCGAATCTGACTTGAAATACCGAATCTGACCCCAAAAAGATTAATTAAAGATACTTTCTACTTACTTTCTTACTATTCTGTGATCTAGTGAATATAAAAATCATTTTAAATGAAAAAGTCACAGTAAAAATTTTGTGTTTTGGAGTCATTAGTGAGGCGTCGTAATTGAATGATTTCCATCATCCAATTTATCGGGCAGGTTCAAATAGCCTCTTTGATAATCGTCGATGTGTGACTTGTTTTAACATACATGTACAACAGATTGGTGCCTTCCCAGATGATATAATTTTCAGACTATCTGTGAACAATGATAATTACCTATAATCTGATTCAATAAGATTCACTAGAAGTGTAATGGGGAAGTGGGATGGGAGAATGAAGGACATGTGGTTAGTGAGTGATTCAAAGGAGAGGGTTACTATGCTAATCGGAGAGACTGAAAAGAATGGGGCAAGGGATGTCATCATGCAGTTCGTCTCCGAATGCTGGGAGAATGGAAGAAGCGTGGGAATAGGGAGGTAGTTGGGAGCACAAAATGAACGTTAGAACGACCCCAAAAATTGAAATTAGCTAAAAACAAATAGTTTCTGGGACTTTTTCATTTTTTTTTTATTAAAAATATTTTTTATCATTACTGAACACCCATAATAGCAAGAAATTAAGTGAGAAATATATATAATTACATTTTGGAGGGTCAGATTCGGTATTTTAAGTCAGATTCGGTTAGATTTGGCATTTAGTGGGACCCCAACTTGTGGCCAAATGTGCTTTACATATCCAAGAACAAAGCTAGGGTATCAAAATTCTTCAAAACACAGCGACAGAGCTGCATGGGGGTAAATTCCCAAATCTTTGCTTTTGTTTACATATGAGTTTACTTTGGATTTCCGGTCAACGTCATCGGACGGAAAAAGCATTGATATACAACGCCGTCTAAAAACAAACAATGAGAAAGATCGCCTTAAGTAATGTAGTATACTATTATTATATAGAGACTGCACAGTTGCCACATTCAGTGCAAGGTATCATGATACCTGTTGAAATTTCTTAGAATTACAAATTTGTTTTTTGATGGAAATTTGTGGTATTGAGTGATTTGCGCATGTCTGTCGAACATGGAAACCATCTTCATTAGAAAATGCAGAGAGTGTTGTCCTTTTCAAAATGCAGTCCTATTGCAGCACTCGAAAGTGTTTTGAATGCCTAGCTTTGTTATTGCATATCTAAAGCACATTTGGCCATGAGTTGTTCTGGCGAAATATTATTTTACTATCAGTTCTGGTACGAATACGATAGCAGACTTCCAGGAACCAGTGGTACCTGCTATCAACTCTATGAGTGGATTACATATGTGTTTCGTGTTCTATACATCCCAACCTTCATTTTGATGTATAATTTGTGTATATTTAATTTGAATTTAAGGAATACCAGAGGTGAGAATTTCAAAATAAACAAAATTCCATTACTTATATAGCACCTTAACGGGTAGTACTAAAATGAGTCTGCAGGTAGAAAGAGACCGTAAGAGTCTGTAAGAGACCGCAAGTAAACTATGGGGGTTAAAATTCTGGAATGAATGGTTTCTGGTTCTTTGGGTTATAAATAATACACATTCAAAGTTTGGTATCGATATTCCAACTTTAACCCCTAAAATTTCACTATTAATGTATAGTGCGTTTTCAAACTTACGGACTCATTTTTCGCAAGACGGGACAAAGAGTCTGCAAATGAACTACTCATCCTAAAAATATCAAATGAACGGTTCTGATTGAAAACAGTATAAATAATACATATCCGAAGTCAATATTCCAACTCTAACCCCTAAAATTTCTCTGTTAAATGCATTGCACGTTCACAAACTTACGGACTCAGTTTTCACAACACAGGACAAAGAGTCCGCAAACGAACTACTAATCCTAAAAATACCAAGTGAACGTTTTCTGGTTGAAAACAGTATAAATAATACATACCCGAAGCTTCGTGTTGATATTTCAACGTTAACCCCTAAAATTTCACTGTTGACTGTATAGCGCGTATTCAAACTTACAGACTCATTTATCGCAACACAGGACAAAGAGTCCGCAACTGAACTACTAGTCATAAAAATATCATATGACAGGTTTCTGGTTGAAAACAGTATAAATAATACATACCCGAAGTTTTTGATTAATATTCCAACTTTAACCCCTAAAATTTCATTATTATGGTATACCACATATTGAAACTAATGGACTCATTTCTCGCAACATGGGACAAAGAGTCCGCAAAATAACTACTAGTCCTAAACATACAAAATGAATGGTTTCTGGTTGAAAACAGTATAAATAATTTATATCGGAAGTTTGGGATTAATATTCCAACTTTAACCCCTAAAATTTCTCTGTTAAATGTTTTGCGTGTTTTCAAACTTCGCAAGTAAACTACTAATCTTAAAAACACCAAATAAGCGCTATCTGGTGAATGTGGGTATATACAACACATATCCGAAATTTCATATCGATACTTTTAATTTTAACACCGAAAATTTTACTTTAAATGTATAGCGCGACTTCTGATTTGCAGTCTCAATTTTCACAACCAGGGACAAAGAGACCGCAAGTAAACTACTAATCGTAAAAACACCAAATAAGCGCAATCTGGTAAGTTGTGGTAAACTCAATACATATATAAAATCTGGGACCGATTTTTTAATGTTAACCCATAAAATTCCAATTTTAATGTATAGCGCTCTGTCTGACTTGCGGTCTCACTTTTCCGCAACTAGGGACAAAAAGACCGCAAGTAACCTACTGGTCCTAAAACACCAAATAAACGCCATCTGGTTAATTTGGGTATAGTCAGTACATATCGTAAACTTTATGTCGATATTTTAATCTTAACCCCTAAAATTTCACTTTTAATGTATAGCGCGATTTCCTATTTGCGGTCTTAATTTTCACAATTTTCAGAGGCAGTCCGGACAAAGAGACCGCAAGTTACTTACTAAGCTAAGGAACTCCAAATGAACAAGAATGTGCACGCAATATCACCTATAAAACATATTCCAAAGATGAGTGTAATATCTTGATTTTACCCTCTATTATTTTATGTTTTATGTCTGATAGAAAGACACATTGCGGTCTCATTTTCTATCGGGGAACGACACAGATATTATGGGGAAACCCTCTACTGTACTGAGCCAATTAAGTGAATTTGCCTATTGTTATTAGATGTGAATAACAATAAAAACTCCACTTATCCTTTATTGGGGCTTCAAGAAAGAAATTGTGAAGATTTCCAGGTTGCTTTGAAATAAATAGTTTATAATTTATCAACAGTTTTCACCTTTCATTCATTCATTCACTTCTCACATTTTATCAAGATCGAGTAGTATAATGCTTGGCAGATTTAAAGTTTTTTCTACAGTGAATTTTGCTACTGTTCTCTTCATAAATCTATCAACTTCCCTCATCTTTTATCTGGGCTTGGGACCGGCAAGTATAAAACTTGGCAGATTTAGATTTTTTTTCTCAGCCTCTATGGGCCTTTACAGCGCATTTCGCTACTGGTTTTTTTTTTTCTGTATTTTTAGTTTAACCAATATTTATTCAAAATATTTCAAAATAGTAGAAATTATACATAATAGATGGTGGATCCGACAGAAAGCTAAAAAGCTTATACAAGGTCGTTTCCACATACAACATTTACAATGTTACAATATAACAGGATCAATAATAGTCAAAAGGTTACATATATATTGTTTAATCTATGCTCATTAAAGTCTGATGTATCGAAGAATAAGAGAATTATTTCTTTTTTTTTGTATTTTTAGGACTAGTAGTTATTTTGCGGACTCTTTATCCCGTGTTGTGAGAATTGAGTCTGTTAGTTTCAATACGCGGTATACATAAATAATGAAATTTTAGGGGTTAAAGTTGGAACATTAATCCCAAACTTCGGATATGCATTATTTATACTATTTTGAACCAGAAACCATTCATTTTGTATTTTTAGGACTAGTTCTTACTTTGTGGAATCTTTGTCTCGTGTTGAAAGAAATGAGTCCCTTAGTTTCAATACGCAGAATACATTAACAGTGAGATTTTCGTGGTTAAAGCTGGAATATCGATACCAAACTTCGGATGTGTAATATTTATATTTACTCTGTTTTTAACACTAATGGATACAGCATGTCCAGGGGGTTCACCAGGGATTTCTATCTTCAAAACCCAATGAGTATTTAGTATGACACGGATATAAAGATTATTGACGAATTAAGATTAAGTGTGGGTATGTACTTGAACGGTATTAACTGCACTCTTGAAACCCCCTGATAGATTGGTAATGGGAAACCAGTCATCAGAGCTAGCGATAATCCAATATAATTTTGACACCTACTCAATTGTTAATTCAACCAGAGGTTTTCTTGTGGTATCTCTGTCTCCTATCTTGCAAAACCTGAGACTGCGTGTCGGCCTTCTCTTAATTAATTAAAAGGTAAATTTAGTGTTTAAAATCGTAGTATCGCTACCAACTGTCAGGCACATATTAAATATAATAGAACCGACCAGAGAGTGCTTATTTTAATTTTTGAAAGTCTGTGGTTCACTTGCGGTCTCTCTGTCCTGTATTGCAAAATTTGAGTCCGTAAGTTTGAATATGCGCTATACATTAATAGTGAAATTTCATGGGTTAAAGTTGGAATATCGTTACCAAACTTCGGGGATGTATTAGTTTTACTATTCTCAACCAGAAACCGTTCATTTGGTAATTTTAGGATTAGTAGTTCAGTTGCGGACTCTTTGTCCTGTGTTGCGAAAAATGAGTCAGTAGGCCTAAGTTTGAATACGCGCTATACAGTAAATAGTGAAATTTTAGGGGTTAAAGTTGGAATATTACTCCCAAACTTCGGATATGTATTATTTATACTGTTTTCAACCAGAAACCATTCGTTTTGTATTTTTATGACCAGTAGTTCTGTTGTGGACTCTTTGTCCCGTGATGCGAGAAATGAGTCTGTTAGTTTCAATATTCAGTATACAATAATAGTGATATTTTAGGGGTTAAAGTTGGAATATTAATCCCAAACTGTGGGTATTATTTATACTGTTTTCAACCAGTAACCTGTCATATGGTATTTTTATGACTAGTAGTTCAGTTGCGGACTCTTTGTCCCATGTTGCGAAAAATGAGTCTGTAAGTTTGAATACGCTCTATACAGTCAACAGTGAAATGTAGGGGTTAACGTTGAAATATCAACACCAAGCTTCGGGTATGTATTACTTATATGGTATTCAACCAGAAAACGTTCACTTGGTATTTTTAGGATTAGTAGTTCGTTTGCGGACTCTTTGTCCCGTGTTGTGAAAACTGAGTCCGTATACATGTAAGTTTGTGAACGTGCAATGCATTTAACAGAGAGATTTTAGGGGTTAGAGTTGGAATATTGATTCCAAACTTCGGATATGTATTATTTATACTGTTATCAGTCAGAAACTGTTCATTTGATACTTTTAGGACGAGTAGTTCATTTGCAGACTCTTTGTCCCGTCTTGCGAAAAATGAGTCTGTAAGTTTGAAAACGCATTTTACATTAATAGTGAAATTTTAGGGGTTAAAGTTGGAATATCGATACCAAACTTCGGATGTGTAATATTTATAACCCAAAGAACCAGGAAACATTCATTTCAGGACATTAACCCCCATAGTTTACTTGCGGTCTCTTACGGACTCTTACAGTCTCTTTTTCTACCTGCCGACTCATTTTACTTTGTAGAACTACCGACCTTAAGGGCCTATATAAGTAATGAAATTTCGTTTATTTTGAAAATTCTCACCTCCGATATTCCTTCAATTCAAATTAAATATACACAAAATGTGCATCAAAATGAAGGTTGGGATGTATAGAACACGAAACACATGTGTAATCAACTCATAGAGTCGACTGTAGGCACCACTGGTTCCTGGAAGTCTGCGACCGTATTCGCATCAGAACTGATAATTTAATAATATTTCACGAAAACAACTTGTGGCCAAATGTGCTTTACATATCCAAGAACAAAGCTAGGGGGACAAAATTCTTCAAAACACGGCGACAGAGCTGCATTGGGGAAAATTCCAACGCCTTTGCTTTTGTTTACGTATGGGTATACTTTCGATTTCCGGTCGACGTCATCAGACAGAAAAAACATGTAAAAACAATGCCGTCTAAAATCAAATAATGAAAAAGATCGCCTTCATACAGTATACTGTTATTAGATAGAGATTGCACAGTTGCCATATTCAATGCAAGATATCATAATACCTGTTGAAATTTCTTAGAATTACAATTTTGTTTTTTGATGGAAATTCGTGGTAACGAGTGATTTGCGCATGTCTGTCGAGTGTGGAAACCATCTTCAATACAAAATGCAGACAGTGATGTCCTTTTCCAAAATGCAGACCTATCGCTGTATTCGAAAGTGTTTTGAATGCCTAGCTTTGTTCTTGGATATTAGTTCAGCGATCTGAACGTAGTGGCTACCCCTCTACGTTCAGATTCTTCCCATTCAATCCTATAGAAAAAGTTCCCATCAAGTTTTTATGGGAACTCAAAACTCGAAATTAGGAATATATATCAAGCTTTCGCCCTTATTACCGGCTGCAATCGATAGTACACGTATTTCCTCACATTTGGGAAGAGTTTATTAATCCAAACTAGGTTTTATCCTTTAATTGTCGTCATTTGTGTACTCGTGAGGCGGCGACGGAGATTTCAAAATCGGCCATGTTGTTGTTTAAATATAAAACAGTAAAAACGATAACCCGGTAATGGCGCCGAAACGAATAGACCTTTTCATCGGTGCAGAATCGGAATCTCGATCTCATTCGCGCAGAGGAGGTCATCAAACTCGGTCGCATTCGCACAGAGCAGATTATCAAACCCATTCTGCGCAATTGCGATCGAATTTCCTATTCCGCATCGATGAAAAGGTCTATTCGTTTCGGCGCCATTACCGGGTTATCGTTTTTACTGTTTTATATTTAAACAACAACATGGCCGATTTTGAAATCTCCGTCGCCGCCTCACGAGTACACAAATGACGACAATTAAAGGATAAAACCTAGTTTGGATTAATAAACTCTTCCCAAATGTAAGGAAATACGTGTACTATCGATTGCAGCCGGTAATAAGGGCGAAAGCTTGATATATATTCCTAATTTCGAGTTTTGAGTTCCCATAAAAACTTGATGGGAACTTTTTCTATAGGATTGAATGGGAAGAATCTGAACGTAGAGGGGTAGCCACTACGTTCAGATCGCTGAACTACTTGGATATATGAAGCACATTTGGCCACAAGTTGTTCTGATGAAATATTATTTTATTATCAGTTCTGGTGCGAATACAGTAGCAGACTTCCAGGAACCAGTGGTGCCTACAGTCGGCTCTACGAGTTGATTACCTATGTGTTTCGTGTTCTATACACACCAACCTTCATTTTGATGTATAATTTGTGGATATTTAATCCGAATTTAAGGAATATGAGAGGTGAGAATTTCAAAATAAACAAAATTCCATTACTTATATAGGCCCTTAACCCATTTGCAGAAAAAGTTGCTTTGAAATGTTTCCGTTTTGAATTTTGCATGAACGAAAAATCGGTTATGCTAACTTATGCAAGGCATGATTTGCTTAACATTTGCATGAACCAAACTAAAATTCATGCAATTTTTAAAAGCCTGTGGTTCTATGTGGTAATTCGACGCACTGCTGCAATCCTGCATGTATCCCTTGTTGCCATATTGGTGTACAGTACTAATAGAAAATAAGAATTGAGCTTCTGATTCTTGAGTTGCAACTAACTATTTGAACAGAACAGCGATAGAATGCTGGTTTCCCCAACTTCCTTCCACGCAACACTGGTTATATCTGTGCTAACACGACTGCTGGAAATATGTGTTGGTTTGCTCTCTGAAATCGATAACAACTTCACCAGTTCAAAAAGATGAAACATTTTCGCCAAAGTTTTCTTCTTGTAAAGCCTCTTCTGTCACATGGTGAACTCTTCCGTAAACAAATGAGAACAATGTGGGAGTTAGTTCCCTTGGATGTCTACCCCCCAAATTGTGCCAGAAAATGATTACCGTGAATACACTAAATCAATTTCTTGTCTGATGTTTCCTATATGGACAAACATGGAGGTGGGGGGCTGAAATTCGGGGGGGGGGGCATGTGTTCCCCCCGCCCATCAGCCCGCCGGCTACGCGACTGATTCATGTACCAGTGATCACCTTAACAATCCCCTAGAAAAGCGGTGCGCCTTTATACCGCAGGTCCCCGTTTTTACCGCAGGCTACCGCAGGTCCCTCAAAATTACCGCAGGTCCCTTGTTTTTCTGGGTATTATCTTTGTTTTAACTAACAGTTCGAGGCAACTGTCGTCTCGTTGATATTTGGGGGTATTTTACACCAAAAATCAATAATAACGGAGCGTATTTTTCTATTCACGCTATATAAACAACATAATCTTATCACACTCTTCTCGTCTAAACAACCACAGCCCCGCAAAATTACCGCAGGTCCCTTGTTTTGCGGGGTATTATCTTTGTTTTAACTAACATTTTGAGGCAAATGTGGTCTCGATGATATTTGGGGGTACTTTACACCAAAAATGAATAATAACGGAGCGTATTTTTCTATTCACGCTATCACGCTCTTCGTGTCTAAACAACATACACGCACACAATCGGAAACATGATTCAAAATATTCCAGCGATGCAGGTTAGCCCAACTTTGTGACATTACTATATCGTATTTCTCGGGGCATGGCTTTTGGTAATTCATTGCATTTATTGGGCATAAAAGGCCTGCTGTCGAGCCTGACCACAGGTCCCAAAATCGATCGTAAACTACCGCAAGTCCCTTCAAATAGATTTCTTTCGCTAAACAAGATGGCTGTTTCTTCCACAAGTCGAGGGACCTGCGGTATATTAAAACTATCACAAGCTACCAGAGGGCCATATGAATTATTTCTCTGCCCCCCCCCCCCCCCCCCCCAAAAAAAAAATATAAAATAAAAAATTCTAGCAATGTACCACACCATTCTCGAAACAAGGAACCTGCCAGAAGCTATTGCATGGAATTGGGATGTATTACCAAGACAAAAAAAAAAAAAAAAAAAAAATTAAAACTATTTTTTAGTGATGACCAAAACTGGTTATTATAATATATTTTTAATAATACCACAGGTCGCTTGTTTTGCTGTGACCTTCACAAAACAATGGACCTGCGGTATAATAAAACTATCACAAGCTACCGCAGGTCCCTTTTAGTTTTCCCCTCATCTTCACTCTCTCCGTCATTTACTGCAGGTTAATACTGATAAATGTTTTGTTTCGCGAGGACTCTGAGGTGAGACCGGTCTACTCTGTGGTGGTATCCTGTACCGCAGGTCACTAAATCCTTCGCATATTTATTTCTAATATACCGCAGGTCCCTCGTTTTGCTGTTACTTCCACAAATCGAGGGACCTGCGGTATATTAAAACTATCACAAGCTACCACAGTTCCCCTTTCAATTATTTCCCTGATCCCTACTCCCACCCCTCAAAATGCTAGGCAATGCGGTCGACCATTCACAAAACAAGGGACCTGCATAGTTGGCCTCATGCAAGCAGTACAGTGGGAAAAAAATCAAATGGTTTTGCGCGCCGAAGGCGCGCAGGGACGATTTGGGGAGCAAGCCCCTTTCGACCCTCATTAGCTGTAGAATTTGAAAGTGTCAGACCGTGGTAAAGGAGGAGAAGTTGTGGCTTGTTAGCGGCGCTTGTGTCTTTTCAGCTTCTTTTTCAGAGGTGGAGGTTTGGAAGGAGAGACAGTGGTAGTTCTACTTCTACTTCTACCACTAAGTAGCCACCGTCATCATGCTGACTATTTTGCTACTGTTGGAGGTGCGCAGAGGACCATTTTTTTTTTTTTTTAAAAGGGAACTGTACAAGGGGGCTTTTTGGTAGGCCTACTGGGTTCTAGTTGTGATTCATGTGTAGAGTTGGGACTTGAACCTTTCCAGACTCTCAGCAGAACTGTGAATTTAGTTACTTATTCCCGTTTCCTTATTCGACATTCAAAATTCGAAAAAATTCACCGGATATTTTGGTGTTGATGGATGGCCCCCGAGGAATAAAGAAGATTGACGCCTCAACCGCCCCAATCGGACCACATTTAGGGGCCCTACTAAGGCCCCAAAAAGGGCCAGTCACAAAATATCACCAAAGCAGGTTAAAATGGCTACCGGTCATATCGGCCGCCAGCCAAATCGGCCGCTGCAATTTCGGACGAATCGGCCGCGACAATTTGGGTCAAATCGGCCGCTGAAAAAAAATATTTTATTAGGGAAAAATAAACAAAAATTAAGTAATTTTTTACAGACTCACCCAAAAAGTAAGAATATTATGCACTGAATCCCAAAATCCAAATGTGTAAAAAGTAACATTTTTTTCTTGTCTGAGTAAATGCAATCCCATTAGTGCCCTGATTGGAGAAACAACGGAAAATGATTGACATCTCCAGGGGCGTTACACATGATGAATGAAAGGTTTTAGCGCGCCGAAGGCGCGCAGGGACGATGTGGGATTTACAAATCCCTTGCGACCCGGTTAACCTTATTTTTTTTTCCATGGATCACACAGGCCTAGCTTTCCTATTGCCCAAAATGGAGTCTGAGGGGGTTATGCACGCGGTTAGAATACCCGGCAGTTTAAGCTGGAGTGTTAGATGGTCAATA
Source organism: Pictodentalium vernedei (assembly GCA_031216915.1). Taxonomy (NCBI): domain Eukaryota; kingdom Metazoa; phylum Mollusca; class Scaphopoda; order Dentaliida; family Dentaliidae; genus Pictodentalium; species Pictodentalium vernedei. The sequence continues at coordinate 323,984,287 of CM062296.1, read as the reverse complement.
CTCAATCCCCCAACGCCTTTAAAACTATTAGAGAGCGAGCTCTGTTCGATTCCAGTTCGGCGATGGTAGAGGTTTGAGTCCCACCATGGTGGCGAGCCAGAATGTAATGTTGTGCGATGGCAAGTTTAAGGGAAGAAGAGAAAAGAAAACCAAACAGCAACGCCGGTTTGGTAGCGGCCCCGGTATATGACCATAGCGGTTACAAAAAAGAAGTGGAGAAAGCTCCAACAGTTTAGTTTTAAGAAACCGGGAGTCATCCATCAAGCCTTCTGGGAGATAGGATGCCGTATGTGATTTTGAGGTATCTGGTTATCCTTCGGGAATCCCAAATGACCTCCTCCACCCCACCCCAACCCCCCCCCCCCAAAAAAAATCACTGACACACACCCTCAAGCCCTTAAAAGGGCTGTTAAATCTTTATTCAAATGTTTATTTATATCAAATGTACACTCGTTCCCAGCCAGACAAGCTTGTTTCAATCCTTGTCTAGCGTTTGGTGGTTTCTTGTATATGTTGCAGAAAGGTAGGTTGCACCAATTCCTCCTACGCTTTGTCTACCATTTCCATGCGTCTTCTTGATAAGAGTGTTGCAAGAAAATTTGAGAAGGTTCAGTTAGAAAAGTAAAAGGTAGAGAGAAAGATAGGTATCCGCTATTGTATATTGTGCCTGCTGTGTGATTGTTGCTATGGATGGGGTAAGGGGTGTGTTTCTTCGGAGCCCACTCCCCACACGCAGAGTTGCGAGGCAATCCTCACAGACTCAATCCTAAAGACCTCAATGAGTAGCGAGGCAATCCTCACTGACTCCACGCAGTTTAATTCTATTGAGTAATTTTAATTTACTGTGGATTATTTTGTTTTTCTGTTTAGGGTTCGGTGTTCGTTCAGCTTCACCATTGATTCACTATCCTGGAGTATGTGGAGGGTTTTGTTATATAGATCTTATTAAATGCGTTTCAATCGCGCTTCAGCAGAGTTGCGAGGCAGTCCTCACAGACTCTATCCTAAAGTTCCCAATGAGTAGCGAGGCAATCCTCACTGACTCCACGCGATTTAGTTATATTGTATCATTTTTATTTTATTTTATTTTATTATTATTTTTTTTTTTTTTTTTTTTTATTTTCTGGAAACTTATTTTGTTTTTCTGTTAAGGGATCGGTGTTCGTTCAACTCAACCATTAATTCACTATCTTGGAGTCTGTTGAGGGTTTTGGTTTGTAGGTCTTTTAATCGCGTATCAATAGTTTCTATTTTTGCTAGCTCGTGAAGAAGCAACCGAAGCAATCGTAGTGAGAATCCGCTCAAATATTTTCCCAACACAGCTAAGCAAGCTGATTGGGCGGTAGTTAGAAGGGTTGGTAAGGTCTTTGTCGGGTTTAGGTATCATGACTCCCGTGGCCACTTTCCAGCATTTTGGGAAGTACCCACAGGAGAGACAGCAGTTTAAGAGTTTGGTAAGTCTGCAGTAGAAGATGTTGGGGCACTGTTTCATTATTTTGTAAGAGACTTCGTCTTCTCCTGGGGACAAAGATGACCTGCATTTTCTGATTATACCCATGACCTCTTCTACGCTTATTGGTTCGGTTAATTCATGGTCGTCCCCGTCTTCATGCCTTTTGTCGAAGTTCGGTTCATTGAAGATTGAGTTGTTATCTTGGACAAATTTATTTACTCGTACCTTAAAATCGTTGTCATATCTGTTCCCTTCTTGTGGACGATGTGCCTTCTTTAGAAGTTCGGCAAAAGCACTGGCCTTTGCCTTGTCATCTATGGCCATAGATCCGTCGCTAGTCTTTAGCGCATTATTATTGGCAATTTTGCTCTTTTGGCCAGTAAGAGTTTTAAATGTATCCCAGAACCTCTTAGGTTCTCTCAGCCCATTTAGGTTTTCGGTTGCTTTTTCCCATCTCACGCGATTGTCGTTAGCTATGGCCCTTTTTACTTCCCCATGAAGGCGATTATACGCGGTTTTAAGTTCTGCTCTTTTCATTTGATCATTCTCTGATTGGTAAGCCCGGAAGGCTTTTCTTTTTTGTTTGATTATTTGAAGAGTTGTTTGGGTTATTCTGTTTATCCGCGTCTTTACTGTTTGCTTGGGACAGATTTCATCTAGCGTACTGTTGATAACGTCGTTAAGGTGGGTGCAGGCTTTTTCTAGTTCATGAACATTTGAGGGGTCATTTGCCTTTATTGTTACTTCGATAATGTTTCTGAAGAGGTTCCAGTCAATTTTTGATAGGTTCCTCCTATTCACGGGAGGATACCTTGCGGGACCAGTATTACATTTCAGAGTGGCGTGAACCGGCAGGTGATCACTGCCTAGATCATCATCTCCTACAAATATGTCTTGCATTTGGCTGGTTAGTGATTTGCTGGTGATAATCAAGTCTAGGATATCTGATTGATGGAGTGGGTTGTTGCTTATGTATGTTACGTCTTGATCGTTATTTACCACGAATAGATCGAGTTCTTCAATGATATGGAAAAGGGCGTCACCATTAGGCTCAGTCTTATGACAACCGAATACCTGGTGTTTGGAATTGAAATCACCCAAGAATATGCAGTGCTTGTACTTGTTGGTAAAAAATTCAAATACTTTACTGTCTACTGTTGCTTGCGGCTTGTTATAATATGATATGATGGCCACGTGTTTGTGGTCAAGTTCAATTTCAGCTGCAATCACTTCAGCATTGAGGTGGTCGCATGGTACTGATTTGTATTTAATCTCCTGCCTTATTAACAGAGCGACACCGCCGCCTTTTTGGGCGGGGCGCTCTCTTCTAATAGTGTCAAAACCACATAACGAGAATTGTTTGTTTGGTTTAAGCCAGGTTTCGCTAATTCCAATTACGTCCGTATTTTTTAAATAATGTGACATTTGCAAATTTTTCTGATTAACGCTTCGAGCGTTCCACTGGACTATTTTTAGTGTATCCATGAATGGTTTAGGAATAACTGTACTAAGTTTATTTAAGTTTAATTACTATTTGTAATATTGTTACATAATTATATTCTGTTGACGGCCGCTTCTAATAGCGTGTGAGATATTTGAGTATTATATAACTTGGAGGCTGTTTTACTAATCTCTTTGCAAACGTCCGAAAGACTGGTGTCCAAGTGTTTCTTCATTATGCTGAAAATAGAGCCAGCCATTAGAGTACACGTGGAATAAGGGGAAGATGAGTTCTCGACATTACTTACATTTAGAGCTTTAAGCTGTATGTTTGTTTTAACTTTTTTGAAGTGGCTACAACCCCGGTAGTTGCTGGGGTGTTGACCACCGCAATTCGGGCATTCAGAGTTTTAGCACTACATGCCTTCGCGATGTGTTTGTCACCTCATTTCATACATCGTTGCTCCCCGTTGCATTTGTGTGACAAGTGCCCAAATTTCTGACACTTGTGACACTGAACGGGTTGCGGAAGAACACGATATTCCTCGGTTTCGTATTTTTTGCCATTAATAATTACCCCTTTGCTTATCAGATTTAATTTCGTTGCTCTATTAGGGCATTTTACTTTTATTTTCCAAGTATGGTTACCCGTGGCTTTGGAGATTAGTCTCTCCCACGAGCATCCTGGAAGGGCTTTATCAATCGAGTTTTTTCCGTTTTGGGGTGGACGCGTGTGATTACGACACAGGGGTTTGGTTGCGGGTGGCCCTGTGTCTTGTTGGTTTTATTGATCACTTTAGGGGGCGTTTTGGCTTTTACTTTATCGGCGTACGTCGCTCTATCGGTTGGGCTAGCTGTCGCATTCACTATTTCCGGTGATGTAGACTCTGTTGCGTTAACAGAGTCCCCATTTCTTGGTGTGACCACCGAGTCCTTTCCAGTAGCGGTGCTCTGTGAATTTTTCTTGATGATTTTTGTCTTCTTGACATGCCGATCAATAGTCATACAGAAACCATTTTCGTCTTCGACGTCCACGGTTTCATCATTTTCACGGAACTCATTGGAGAGTTTCCTTTTCGATCGATTTTGGTTTGGTGATTTTTTCTGTCGCTGCGATTTGGGGACTTTAGCTGAATTTTTATCCAATTGAATTTCAACCGCCACGGCCGGGGAAACTGCGACCGTGTTGGTAGCTTCTTCTACTATGGAACGCAGCCAGTTATCCTGGCTGGGGGTAATTAGATCTGAATCTATTTCAGATATCCCCGGCAGTGAGCCGGCGGACGCAGGTCTTCTCATTTCTGTAGCAGCGTCAATACATGGTAACTCGGGAACAGGAGGAGCATGGTCCTCCTTACCTGGTTTGGCTTTCAGAATTGCCTTTTCCAATTCCCTTCTCAATTCAGCCTTTTCTTTATCTGCCTGTCGCTTCTGGGCTTGAAGCTCTGACCGCAAACCCTCTATGGTGTCATTTAATCTGGCTATTTCTTTCTGGAAGCCAGACATCATCGACATTATCGATGTCATATCAGTATTAGTGGAATTTCCACTGTTACTCAGACTACCAGAATTAAAGGCAGATTGGTCTGTTTTACTGTTTGACATCACTCACTCAACTGTCTCTCAGAAAAGGTTGTTTGGACAGTAATTTAATCACAATGCAAACTTTTTGATGCACTGTTTGTGTTTGTTTGTACAGTAATGATCATTTTGGCATTGCAAATCGGCAGGTATATTGTTTTTGAATACCAGTTAACTTACTAATCTGCTTTATTGTTGCGAAGAGAGTTTGTGATTAATAGATTACCTTTGAACATTGTTATTGAAAAGATATCAATCGGTTTTTGATCTCGAGCATTGTTTTCAATATCAAAGAATCCCCAAGCTAGTTGAATTATGATAAATCTGCCCCAATATTGTGTTGGAGTCAGTCATCATGGAACCTGCACTTTGCGTATATTGTGCAAGGTTGTGCAGAGAGAGACAGGAAAGCCTACAATGTGATTTTTGTCATAGATGGCAACACAGAACTTGCCAAACCAATATCTCACAGACTTTTTACCGTCGGATGAATAAAGGCTTAGAGGTTTTAAATGATTGGCGGTGCCATGATTGTAGTTCACCGTCTGCCAGTAATGCTACGGCCATTTTGGAAGAAGAAACTAATGAAAACGACCCCTTTGAAGCAGATACTATTTTAATCGATACAGATCCTGATACATTATATGATGTCGACACTATTTTAGCCAACGAAACAGAGCCAAATGAATTCACAAGACCGTCTCCTCTCAATGAAAGTTACCAACAAGCAGAGCCAATTGGTGATGTCCAAATAAATGATAGCAATTTCATCCCAGAATATAGAATTATCTCTGGTGGCACACAACATGGAAAGAATCGTTTAGTTGACAATGCCGGTTATGCTTATACCAAAAAAGAGGTGAAAAAGGGCATTGTTTATTGGAGGTGTTCCATTAGGACTAAAACAAACCCTTGTCTCGCAACAGTGAAACAAATTGGTGATTGTTTTTCACCTGGACTTAGGACTCACAACCATGACGGTAAGCCTGGCATTGACACTTTATCAATCGCTTCAGTTGAAATAAAAAACACTGCCTGTTTGGATTTGTACAAGCCAGCAACACAAATTGTAAAAGACTATTTTAGAGCAAATAATATTGGTAGCTCAGTTGCTCTACCATCAATGGATGCAATGTACAGAAGGGCGAACCGTAAAAGACAAGCTTTAAGGCCCGAAGATCCTAAAGACTTGGACTATAATTTCCACCCTAGTTATTTTCCACCTGATTTTTGGGTGGACGACATTTCAGTCAGTAGTGCTAGACACTTAATTTTTGCCACCCCGCATCAATTGGAGGCAATGAGTAAGGCTAAAACATGGTATTTAGATGGTACTTTTAGAGTTGTTCGCTCTCCATTTGTACAACAATACACACTTTCCTTGCATCAGAAACAGGTGAAAAAAAATGCTGCAAAGGTAACAATATTTGTGTAATTGTGCACATACATGTCTTGAGGTTTTTTGTATTTTTTTGAAAATATACCGCTAAAATATTGAATGTAAATATCTAAAAGTTTCTTTTATTCTATAGTCTGTAGGAAAATATTCTGATAAAATAATGGAATAAAAAAATATTTTATCTGTATGAAAATATTCTGATAAAATAATGGAATAAAAAAATATTTTCACTGATAATCTTCTTCATTTATTATATTCAAATACTATATCAGCGGCCGATTCGACCGAAAATGCTGGCGGCCGATTCGTACTGACTGGCGGCCGATTCGTCCGAAATTGTCAGCGGCCGATTTGGCTGGCGGCCGATTTGACCGTTTCCCGTTAAAATCACGGGATATTTTGGTGTTGGTGGGTGGCCCCCGAGGAAAAAAGAAGATTGACATCTCAACCGCCCCAATCGGACCACATTTAGGGCCCTACTAAGGCCCCAAAAAAGGGCCAGTTACAAAATATCACCAAGGCAGGTTAAAATCACGGGATATTTTGGTGTTGATGGGTGGCCCCCGAGGAATAAAGAAGATTGACACCTCAACCGCCGCAACCGGACCACATTTAGGGGCCCTATCAAGGCCCCAAAAGGGCGAGTTACAAAATATCACCAAAGCAGGTTAAAATCACTGGATATTTTGGTGTTGATGGGTCGCCCCCGAGGAATAAAGAAGATTGACACCTCAACCGCCCCAATCGGACCACATTTAGGGGCCCTACTAAGGCCCCCAAAAGGGCCAGTTACAAAATATCACCAAAGCAGGTTAAAATCAATGGATATTTTGGTGTTGATGGGTGGCCTCCGAGGAATAAAGAAGATTGACACCTCAACCGCCGCAATCGGACCACATTTAGGGGCCCTATCAAGGCCCCAAAAGGGCGAGTTACAAAATATCACCAAAGCAGGTTAAAATCACTGGATATTTTGGTGTTGATGGGTCGCCCCCGAGGAATAAAGAAGATTGACACCTTAACCGCCCCAATCGGACCACATTTAGGGGCCCTACTAAGGCCCCCAAAAGGGCCAGTTACAAAATATCACCAAAGCAGGTTAAAATCAATGGATATTTTGGTGTTGATGGGGCCTCGAGGAATAAAGAAGATTGACACCTCAACCGCCCCAATTGGACCACATTTAGGGGCCCTACTAAGGCCCCAAAAAGTGCCAGTTACAAAATATCACCAAAGCAGGTTAAAATCACTGGATATTTTGGTGTTGATGGGTCGCCCCCGAGGAATAAAGAAGATTGACACCTCAACCGCCCCAATCGGACCACATTTAGGGGCCCTACTAAGGCCCCAAAAATGGGCAGTTACAAAATATTACCAAAGCAGGTTAAAATCACTGGATATTTTGGTGTTGATGGGTGGCCTCCGAGGAATAAAGAAGATTGACTCCTCAACCGCTCCAATCGGACCACACTTAGGGGCCCTACTAAGGCCCAAAAAGGGCAGTTGCAAAATATCGCCAAAGCAGGTTAAAATCACGGGATATTTTGGTGTTAATGCGTGGCCCCCGAGGAATAAAGAAAATTGACACCTCAACCGCCCCAATCGGACCACATTTAGGGGCCCTACTAAGGCCCCCAAAAGGGCCAGTTACAAAATATTACCAAAGCAGGTTAAAATCACTGGATATTTTGGTGTTGATGGGTGGCCCCGAGGAATAAAGAAGATTGACACTTCAACCGCCCCAATCGGACCACATTTAGGGGCCCCACTAAGCCCCAAAAAGGACAGTTACAAAATATCACCAAAGCAGATTAAAAACACTGGATAGTTTGGTGTTGATGGGTGGCCCCTGAGGAATAAAGAAGATTGACACCTCAACCGCCCCAATCGGACCACATTTAGGGGCCCTACTAAGGCCCCAAAAATGGGCAGTTACAAAATATCACCAAAGCAGGTTAAAATTACTGGATATTTTGGTGTTGATGGGTGGCCCCCGAGGAACAAAGAAGATTGACATCTCAATCGGACCATATTTAGGGGCCCTACTAAGGCCCCAAAAAGGGCCAGTTACAAAATATCGCCAAAGCAGGTTAAAATCACGGGATATTTTGGTGTTGCTGGGTGGCCCCCGAGGAATAAAGAAGATTGACACCTCAACTGCCCCAATCAGACCACATTTAGGGGCCCTACTAAGGCCCCAAAAAGGGCCAGTTACAAAATATCACCAAAGCAGGTTAAAATCACTGGATATTTTGGTGTTGTTGGGTGGCCCCCGAGGAATAAAGAAGATTGACACCTCAACCGCCCCAATCTGACCACATTTAGGGCCCTACTAAGGCCCCAAAAAGGGCCAGTTACAAAATATCACCAAAGCAGGTTAAAATCACGGGATATTTTTGTGTTGATGAGTGGCCCCCGAGGAATAAAGAAGATTGACACCTCAACCGCCCCAATCGGACCACATTTAGAGGCCCTACTAAGGCCCCAAAAAGGGCCAGTTACAAAATATCACGAAAGCAGGTTAAAATCACTGGATATTTTGGTGTTGGTGGGTGGCCCCCGAGGAATAAAGAAGATTGACACCTCAACCGCCCAATCGGACCACATTTAGGGGCCCTACTAAGGCCCCCAAAAGGGCCAGTTACAAAATATCACCAAAGCAGGATAAAATCACGGGATATTTTGGTGTTGATGGGTGGCCCCCGAGGAATAAAGAAGATTGACACCTCAACCGCCCCAATCGGACCACATTTAGGGGCCCTACTAAGGCCCCAAAAAGGGCCAGTTACAAAATATCACCAAAGCAGGTTAAAATCACGGGATATTTTGGTGTCGATGGGTGGCCCCCGAGGTATAACGAAGATTGACACCTCAACCACCCCAATCGGACCACAGTTAGGGGCCCTACTAAGGCCCCAAAAAGGGCCAGTTACAAAATATCACCAAAGCAAGTTAAAATCACTGGATATTTTGGTATTGATGGGTGGCCCCCAATGAATAAAGAAGATTGACACCTCAACCGCCCCAATCGGACCACATTTAGGGGCCCTACTAAGGCCCCAAAAGGGCCAGTTACAAAATATCACGAAAGCAGGTTAAAATCATGGGATATTTTGGTGTTGATGGGCGGCCCCCGAGGAATGAAGAAGATTGACACCTCAACCGCCCCGATCGGACCATATTTAGGGGCCCTACTAAGGCCCCAAAAAGGGCCAGTTACAAAATATCACCAAAGCAAGTTAAAATCACTGGATATTTTGGTGTTGATGGATGGCCCCCGTGGAATAAAGAAGATTGACACCCCAAACGCCCAATCGGACCACATTTAGGGGCCCTACTAAGGCCCCAAAAAGGGCCAGTTACATAATATCACCAAAGCACGTTAAAATCACGGGATATTTTGGTGTTGATGGGTGGCCCCCGAGGAGTAAAGAAGATTGACACCTCAACCATGCCAATCGGACCACATTTAGGGCCCTCCTTAGGCCCCCAAAAGGCCAGTTACAAAATATTACCTAAGGAGACAAACATCGCCAGATATTTTGATGTTCGTGTGCAACACAAGAAGAATAAAGAAGATTCCATGGAACGCCGTCCCCAAATATGAGGATATGAGCAATGACAAATTGTGGCTCACTAAGAATTTTCTCATGGCCCTTATGACCATGAGGATATATGGAATGGCAAGTTGTGCCCCTTTGCCCTCTGCTTTTCATATAATGAAATGGGCATCTTGAAGGCCAGCCAAGTAACAGAAAGAGTTTCCACAAGTCTATCTCTATGCAACACGGTCCGTAAATATCCCAAACCGGGGCCCAACTTTCACTTCATAATTTGCTCTCCTTAACCTTACTTCCTTTCCTTCCTATCTCTAAGTCTTGGCATGCCCAAGGCCCTGTCTAATGTCTGCTTGCTTCTCCAAGCATTCCAATACCAGTACCAATACCACCCATTTCCCTTCCCCTTTCATATTCTTTCTAAACTCTGGCATACCAACGGGCCTGTTGGTGTCTGCTTGTTACGCCTTGCATACCAGCACTCCCCCCCCCCCGCCCCCCAACTTCCCTATTCTTCCTAAGCCCTGACATGCCCGAGGGCCTATCTAATGTCTGCTTGCTACGCCATTCATACTAACACTACACATTCCCTCCCACTTCCCCATGGTGTCTACTTACTATGCACGCTAACACCACCCATCCCCTTCCACGTGCTTATTCTTCCTGTAGCCATAACTTGCCCAAGGACCTGCCCGATGCCCGTCTGCCATGCCATGTGTACTAACTCCTGCAGTTGAATACTTGGGTCAGAGAGTAGTCAGAACACGCCACAAAAGTTAATTATAGTAACAAAACACCGATCTTACTCCAAGGATGGGTCTCTTTTGTTCTACCGGAGTCAATCCCCCATCGATCGAAAATACCATTTATGGGTCATATAACACTTCGCACGACACTGTTTCGGTAACATAAGGTCGATGTCGGTGATTTGGGGTAAGTGTCGAGCTTATTTTGATAATTCGCCAGACTCCCGTTGAATCGAACACGCCCATAGAACAGACCCCCGTCCGTTTAAAGGTCATTGGGTCACATGGCAACAGCAAGCTAACATAGAAACCAAGATGGTAGTCTTCAATGTGCATGCTCACTAAAACCACGTATCACTATCGGGATGAGGTCACAACATGCCCGCTCTCCTGCGCTTCTATGACAACCCACGTAACACCTACAATACCCCACGTATGCTGTCACTTCTGTGGTATGCTACCCGCCCCCACCTCCGAAGTCCTCCAGATGGGGCCCATTTGGCACATTTCAGACTACTGAGAATAAATATAACGTGCGGCGAAATGATAATACGCGCACACGAAATAATAATAAATGCACACGGAATAATAATCCTTGTGCCCGGATTATTATTTTGTATGTACATATTATCAATTCGCCTACGCTGATTATTATTTCGTGTGCACCGATTATTATTTTGTGTGCACGGATTATTAACTCGTGTGCTCGGATTATTATTTTGTGTGTCCGGATTAAAACATAAGGTGCCATCACCCCACCCCCGCTGTCCCAAAAGACAAACCTGCAAATTAACAATCCACGCACACGAAATGATAATCCATGCAAACAAAATAATAATCAATGCGAACGAATTAATAAATCATTCACGTGAATTATAATCTGTGCACACGAAATAATATTCCGTGCACACAAATTAATAAGCTGTGCAAATGGATTATTGATCAGTAGTATGTCACGTATCTTTCGAGCAAGATCTGGTGGACCGCGCGGTGTACCCCAGAAGTGACGTCTTAGTCACGTGTCTGGGGCGGTCATCTTGTATTGCCATGGTAACCCGCCTGAGCGGCTATGTTATGACATCATTCTCATGGTGACGCGTGGTGTTACTGCGCATGTGCATCCCGTGTTGTTATGGTAATACACGTTTCCGTCGTCCATTTTGTATACAGGGCACCGCCATCTTGTTTCTATGGTAGCACGTGGTCGCTAGGTGACACAAATGCCTCTAATAAGATGGGGGTATGTTTGAAGGGTACGTTCGATTCAATGGGAGTCCAACGAATTACCCAAATGAACCCGAAAACGACTGCTGTTCACCCGAAATAACCGAAACGGACCCGAATTCTCTTAGAATATTGACCCTAATAGTACCACGTAGTGGTATAAGATCTATAAAATATGTGCTCCTTATCTAGCTCGAATTCCATAAGAATCCTCGTTTACAACTACATATTTTATAACATATCTGTTCTACTTGACTTCTATCTACTCTAGTATACTGATTATCCCTGATTGTCCTTGTAGATTCTTATGCCTTTTCTACCCATGATATCATGGCATTGTCCGTGTATTCCTGGCTCTCCCTTATCTTAGTAGATTATTTGGCTTGTTCTAACCGTGATATGACTATTATCTGCACTAGTCTACCATTATCTGGCTTACCAGTAGACCTAGACATAGCTGCAGTTGACACTTTCCCGACGGGCCATCTGCGCCCCGTTTTCTTCGTGTGAGGCCATGAGGGCTATGAGGACCTCATAGCCCTCATGGCCTCATACGACGAAAAAGAGGCGCCAAAGGCTAGTTCTATTCCATAATGGGGTACCAGTAATCGTTTACCCATGGGGTGGGGGGCCCCAAATACCGAGATGGGGCCATAGGGCCATGATGGCTATGAGGTCTTCATAGCCCTCATGGCCTCATACGACGAAAAGGGGTACCCAAATACCGTGATGAGGATGAAAGTAATGGCATTTCCTTATGGCACTCATAACCCTCATGGCCTCATACGATGAAAGGGGATTCTGATTCTGAAAGCCATCCAGATACTAGAAAGGGATTCCAAAATTGGAATTATGTGGACCGTGGCGACCAAATACCGAGATGAGGATGAGAGCAATGGAATTTCCTTGTGGCCCTCATAGCCCTTATGACCTCATTCGGTGAAAATGGGATTTTGAAGGCCATCCAGATACTAGAAAGAGATTCCAAAATTGGGATTCTGTGGACTGTGGTGACAAATGTGGAGATGAGGATGAGAGTAATGGCATTTCCGTATGACCCTCATAGTCATCATGGTCTCATACGGTGAAAAGGGGATTCTGAAGGCCATCCAGATACAAGAAAGGGATTCCAAAATTGGGATTCTGTGGACCGTGGTGACAAAATACCGAGATGAGGATGAGAGTAATGGCATTTCCTAATGACCCTCATAGCCCCCATGGCCTCATACGAAGAAAACGGGGCACCGATGGCCCGTCGAGAAAGTGTCCCCTGTAGCTATGTCTGGGTCTACTGGTAAGCCCAACAAATGGTAAACTAGTGTAGATAATAATCATATCACGGGTAGAACAAGCCAAATAATCTACTAAGGTAAGAGACAGCCATGAATACACGGACAATGCCATCATATCATGGGTAGAACAGGCATAAGAATCGACAGGGACAGTCAGGGATAATTAGTATACTTGAGTAGATAGAAGTCAAGTAGAACAGATAGGGTATAAAATATGTAGTACTAAAAGAGGATTCTTATGGAATTCGAGCTAGATAAGGAACACACCTTTTATGGATCTTATAACACTACGTGGAGGGTCAACATTCCGGTGAAAATAAGTCGTTCACGGGATCATCTGGGTAACTCTTTGTACTCCCATTGCATCAAACGTACCCTCCAAACATACCCCCGTCTTATTAGATGCCTTTGGGTCACCTAGCAACAGCGTGCTACCATAAAAACCAAGATGGCGGCGCCCTGTATACAAAATGGACGACGGAAACGCGTATTACCATAACAACACGCGCTGCGCATGCGCAGTGATACAACGTTTCACCATGGGGATGACGTCACAACATGGCCGGCCAAACGTGTTACCATGACAACACAAAATGGCGGTACCCAGTCACGTGACTATGACGTCACTTCCGAGGTCCACCGCGGGGTTCACCAGATCTTGCTCGAAAGGAACGAGCACTACTACTTTGATCCATGCACATGAAATAATAATCCGTGCGCATGAAATGAAAGATATAAAAACTATGGTATAGGTTATTTAGTCAAAATGGCATCCAACCTGTGACCTTGGTATACTGGTATCCTATCATCTTATCGCTGAAACAACAATTCTTAGGCCTACTTGTTCTTGTTTGGACCTAAGTTATCTAGGACCCTTCGGCCCTCGGTCGCTACCGCCTCCTCATCTCTTCAAGAAGGAAGGTCAGGAGGGGTAACCTAATGGCCCGAGGTCCGTCCTTGTTAGACATGCTTCCCTTTTTTAACGTGCGATAGGCCAGTCAGGACGAAGTGAAGTCTGCGTAAGACCTCACATCGCTGCACTCTGGGCCTGTGGCAGTAAGTAGGTGTATGTAAGCGTGGCGGGAGACGGGGGGGGGGGATCTCTTGTTGAGACGTGGGGGCTCAAAAATATGTCAGCGAAGATATAAAATTCAGATGACTAAAAGGGCCTATAAAGCAGCCATCGAAAAGTACTTCACAATTCCGGGGGAATTTGGGATGGGACGTCAAGTTGGCTGGGACGGCAACATATGCCTATGCTTGTCCGCTACATGTCTAATCTTGGCGGTATTATATATATTTTTGGTAGGTCCTGGGAAGGTCGGGTTCAGAGGCGGGGGCCTGGGAAAACGCACACAGGTCGCCCCCAAATAGACTTACATTGCACCTCCCCCTTCATAATAAATACAAACTGCCATATATGATTTCGACCCCCTCCCTCACCTTCCATTATGAGACTTCAAAACTGTTGATATAGCTTCGAAATTTGAGAATATTTCAGAGAGACTCAGGGCCTTACCGATGACCTCGCGATCCTCCATTAGGCTCCAGAATCGCTCTCAAAGCTTCACAGTTAAAATTGTAAAATTTACCGAGGAAGGATAACCGGCCCCCACCAATGGCCTCACATCCTCTAAGGAGGCTTCAGAGGTCCTTACAGAGCTACAAAAATTTATAATTCGGGGAGAGGTCCCGAATCCGGTGGCGGCGCTACAGGAGGTCATGAAAGGGTACGCCCCCGAACACAGTCTTTGACACCCCCTCCTCTCTGTCTCACTCATTTGCCCCTCTCCAAAACTGTCACATCCAGCCACCCTCTCTTACACACACAGTGACTCTCTTTTCTTTATTTACATACAAACTCAGCAGATAAACATAAATCCACTGGAATTTTGCAAGTTCGGATGCATATACTTATGAGCCATGTAAGTTTATAAACCTTGTCTCTAAAATGTGGGTCATCCAAAAATGTGGCGATCTACCCTAAAAGCCATCAGAAAACTTGATTTAAATGCACAGTGATTTTTTTTTGTCTGGGAGGCGACCCCCTCCCTCTCCCGGGGAGGGCATGTTGGCTTCTCCACTCAGGATACCCACCCATACGGAGCATGTCCCCTACTTGCAGCCTCCACCCCCCCCCCCCCCCCCGCAGATATTTTTCTGGCTCTACCAATGCCAGGTCACACAAATGGGAGAGGGTGATTCACCTGACTACACCCTTCCCTCCCTGTCTGCGGCCTTTGATATATACCCGCGTCATATCGCTACCCCCTCCATTGAAATTCTCCCCTATAAAGGATTCTTGTTCCGCCACTGAACAGGATTCCAATGCATGGCGTGGTAAGTATATGTAGCAGGTCCGTCTTTTGGGACAGCGGGGGTGGGGGTCCTGACACCTTATGTTTTAATCCGTGCACACAAAATTTTCATTCGAGCACACGAGTTAATAATCCGTGCGCACGAACTAATAATCGGTGCACACGACATAATAATCCGCGAAGGCGAATTGATAATCAGTACATACAAAATAATAACCCGGGCATGAGGATTATTATTTCGTGTGCACGGATTATTTTTTCGCGCGTATTATCATTTCGCTGCACTTTATATTTATTCTAGTAGTATGAAATGTGCCCCATCTGGAGGACTTCGGGGGGGGGGGGGGGGGGTATCATACCGCAGAAGGGACAGCATACCGCGGCGTATTGTGGGTGTCACGTGGGTTGTCATAAAAGCGGAGGAGAGTGGGCATGAGTGACCTCATCCCGATAGTGATATGTGGTTTTAGTGAGCATGCACATTGGAGACTACCATCTTGGTTTCTATGTTAGCTAGTTGTTGCCATGTGACCCAATAACCTCTAAACGTACGGGGACTGTTCTAAGGGTGTGTTCGATTCAACGGGAATCTTGCGAATTACCAAAATAAGCTCGACACTTACCCCAAATCACCGACATCGACTTTATGTTACCGAAACAGAGTCGCGCGAAGTGTTATATGACCCATAAGGGGTATTTTCGATTGATGAGGTATGTACTCCGGTAGAATAAAAGAGCCCCATACTTGGAGTAAGATCGGTGTTTCGTTACTATAATTAACTTCTGTGGCGTGTTCTGACTTCCCTCTGACCCAAGTATTCAACTGCAGGAGTTAGTACGCATGGCATAGCAAACGGGCATCGGGCAGGTCATTGGGCAAGTTATGGCTGCAGAAAGAATAAGCAAGTGGAAGGGAATGGGTGTTAGCGTGCATAGTAAACAGACACCAGAATGGGGATGTGGGAGGGAATGGGTAGTGTTAGTATGAATGGCGTAGTAAGCAGACATCAGGTAGGCCCTCGGGCATGTAAGGGCTCAGGAAGAATAGGGAAGTTGGGGGAATGGGTAGTGCTGGTATGCAAGATGTGGCAAGCAGACACCAACAGGCCCGTTAGTATGCCAGAGTTTAGAAAGAATAGGAAAGTGGAAGGAAAATGGGTGGTATTGGTATGCTTGGAGAAGCCGGCAAACATCAGGCAGGGCCTCGGGCATGCCAAGACTTAGAGATAGGAAGGAAAGGAAGTAAGGGTAAGGTGAGTAAATCGTGAAGTGGAAGTCGGGCCACGGTTTGGGATATTTACGGACCATGTTGCAAAGAGATAGACTTGTGGAATCTCTTTCAGTTACTTGACTGGACTTCAGGGTGCCCTTTTCATTACATGAAAAGCCAAGGGCAATGAAGCACAACTTGCCTTTCCACATATCCTCAGGGTCATAAGGGCCACGAGAAAATTCTTAGTGAGCCACAATTCGTCATTCCTCATATTTGGGGACGGCGTTCCATGGAATCATCTTTATTCTTCTCATGTCGCACACCAACATCAAAATATCTGGCGATGTTTGTCTCCTTCGGTACTATTTTGTAACTAGCTCTTTTGGGGGCCTAAGAAAGGCCCTAAATGTGGTCCGATTGGAATGGTTGAGGTGTCAATCTTCTTTATTCCTCGGGGGCAACCCACCAACACCATAATATCCCGTAATCATTACCTGCTTTGATGACATTTTGTAACTGGCCCTTTTGGGGCCTTAGTAGGACCCCTAAATGCGGTCCAATCGGGGCGGTTGAGGCATCAATTTTCTTTATTCCTTGGGTGCCACCCATCAACACCAAAATATCCCATGATTTTAACTTGCTTTGGTGATATTTTGCAACTGGCCCTTTTTAGAGCCTTAGTAGGGCCCCTAAATGTGGTCCGATTGGGGTGGTTGAGGTGTCAATCTTCTTTATTCCTCGAGGGCCACCCACCAACACCAAAATATCCCGTGATTTTAACCTGCTTTGGTGATATTTTGTAACTGGGCCTTTTTGGGGCCTTAGTAGGGCCCCTAAATGTGGTCCGAATGGGGCGGTTGAGGTGTCAATCTTCTTTATTCCTCGGGGGCCACCCATCAACACCAAAATATCCCGTGATTTTAAACTGCTTTGGTGATATTTTGTAACTGGCCCTTTTTGGGGCCTTAGGAGGGCCCCTAAATGTGGTCCGATTGGGGCGGTTGAGGTGTCAATCTTCTTTATTCCTCGGGGGCCACCCATCAACACCAAAATATCCAGTGATTTTAAACTGCTTTGGTGATATTTTGCAACTGGCACATTTTGGGGCCTTAGTAGGGCACCTAAATGTGGTCCGATTGAGGTGTCAATCTTCTTTATTCCTCGGGGGCCACCCATCAACACCAAAATATCCCGTGATTTTAACCTGCTTTGGTGATATTTTGTAACTGGCCCTTTTTGGGGCCTTAGTAAGGCACCTAAATGTGGTCCGATTGGGGCGGTTGAGGTGTCAATCTTCTTTATTCCTCGGGGGCCACCCATCGACACCAAAATATCCCGTAATTTTAACCTTCTTTGGTGATATTTTGTAACTGGCCCTTTTTGGGGGCTTAGTAGGGCCCCTAAATGTGGTCCGATTGGGGCGGTTGAGGTGTCAATCTTCTTTATTCCTCGGGGGCCACCCACCAACACCAAAATATCCTGTGATTTTAACCTGTTTTGGTAATATTTTGTAACTGGCCCTTTTTGGGGCCTTAGTAGGGCCCCTAAATGTGGTCCGATTGGGGTGGTTGAGGTGTCAATCTTCTTTAATCCTCGGGGGCCACCCATCAACACCAAAATATCCAGTGATTTTAACCTGCTTTGGTGATATTTTGTAACTGGCCCTTTTTGGGGCCTTAGTAGGGCCCCTAAATGTGGTACGATTGGGGCGGTTGAGGTGTCAATCTTCTTTATTCCTCGGGGGCCACCCATCAACACCAAAATATCCAGTGATTTTAACCTGCTTTGGTGATATTTTGTAACTGGCCCTTTTGGGGCCTTAGTAGGGTGCCTAAATGTGGTCCGATTGGGGCGGTTGAGGTGTCAATCTTCTTTATTCCTCGGGGGCCACCCATCAACACCAAAATATCCTGTAATTTTAACCTGCTTTGATGATATTTTCTAACTGGCCCTTTTTGGGGCCTTAGTAGGGCCCCTAAATGTGGTCCGATTGGGGCGGTTGAGGTGTCAATCTTCTTTATTCCTCGGGGGCCACTCACCAACACCAAAATATCCAGTGATTTTAACCTGCTTTGGTGATATTTTGTAACTGGCCCTTTTTGGGGCCTTAGTAGGGCACCTAAATGTGGTCCGATTGGGGCGGTTGAGGTGTCAATCTTCTTCATTCCTCGGGGGCCACCCATCAACACCAAAATATCCCGTGATTTTAACCTGCTTTGTTGATATTTTGTAACTGGCTCTTTTTGGGGCCTTAGTAGGGCCCCTAAATGTGGTCCGATTGGGGCGGTTGAGGTGTCAATCTTCTTTATTCCTCGGGGGGGCCACCCATCAACACCAAAATATCTAGTGATTTTAACCTGCTTTGGTGATATTTTGTAACTGGCCCTTTTTGGGGCCTTAGTAGGGCCCCTAAATGTGGTGCGATTGGGGCGGTTGAGGTGGCAATCTTCTTTATTCCTCGGGGGCCACCCATCAACACCAAAATATCCAGTGATTTTAACCTGCTTTGGAGATATTTTGTAGCTGGCCCTTTTTGGGGCCTTAGTAGGGCCCCTAAATGTGGTGCGATTGGGGCGGTTGAGGTGTCAATCTTCTCTATTCCTCGGGGGCCACTCATCAACACCAAAATATCCCGTGATTTTAACCTGGTTTGGTGATATTTTGTATCTGGCCCTTTTGGGGGCCTTAGTAGGGCCCCTAAATGTGGTCCGACTGGGGCGGTTGAGGTGTCAATCTTCTTTATTCCTCGGGGGCCACCCATCAACACCAAAATATCCAGTGATTTCAACCTGCTTTGGTGATATTTTGTAACTGGCCCTTTTTGGGGCCTTAGTAAGGCCCCTAAATGTGGTCCGATTGGGGCGGTTGAGGTGTCAATCTTCTTTATTCCTCGGGGGCCACTCATCAACACCAAAATATCCCGTGATTTTAACCTGCTTTGGTGATATTTTGTAACTGGCCCTTTTTGGGGCCTTAGTAGGCCCCCTAAGTGTGGTCCGATTGTGGCGGTTGAGGTGTCAATCTTCTTTATTCCTCGAGGGCCACCCATCAAAACCAACATATCGCGTGATTTTAACCTGCTTTGTTGATATTTTGTAACTGGCCCTTTTTGGGGCCTTAGTAGGGCCCTAAATGTGGTCCGATTCGGGCGGTTGAGGTGTCAATCTTCTTTATTCCTCGGGGGTCACCCATCAACACCAAAATATCCAGTGATTTTAACCTGCTTTGGTGATATTTTGTAACTGGCCCTTTTTGAGGCCTTAGTAAGGCCCCTAAATGTGGTCCGATTGGGGCGGTTGAGGTGTCAATCTTCTTTATTCCTCAGGGGCCACCCATCAACACCAAAATATGCAGTGATTTTAACCTGCTTTGGTGATATTTTGTAACTGGCCCTTTTTGGGGCCTTAGTAGGGCCCCTAAATGTGGTCCGATTGGGGCGGTTGAGGTGTCAATCTTCTTTAATCCTTGGGGGCCACCCATCAACACCAAAATATCCAGAAGTGATTTTAACCTGCTTTGGTGATATTTTGTAACTGGCACTTTTTGGGGCCTTAGTAGGGCCCTAAATGTGGTCCGATTGGGTGGTTGAGGTGTCAATCTTCTTTATTCCTCGGGGGCCACCCATCAACACCAAACTATCCCGTGATTTTAACCTGCTTTGGTGATATTTTGTAACTGGCCCTTTTGGGGGCCTTAGTAGGGCCCCTAAATGTGCTCCGATTGGGGCGGTTGAGGTGTCAATCTTCTTTTTTCCTCGGGGGCCACCCATCAACACCAAAATATCCAGTGATTTTAACCTGCTTTGGTGATATTTTGTAACTGGCCCTTTTTGGGGCCTTAGTAGGGCCCCTAAATGTGGTCCGATTGGGGCGGTTGAGGTGTCAATCTTCTTTATTCCTCGGGGGCCATCCATCAACACCAAAATATCCGGTAATTTTTTTTCGAATTTTGAATGTCGAATAAGGAAACGGGAATAAGTAACTAAATTCACAGTACTACTCTCAGCAGTGACCACACTGTTTGGCAATTTGTTCCATTCCCTGATTGTTCTCGGGTAAAAAGACTCCTTCCTGATTTCGGTTCTACATGTTGGTATCGGGAAACCGTTGACATTTGATGTCTATTTTCTGTATTTATTTTCACCAGGTTATTCGACATTTTGTACAGCATGGTCAACCTGGCGTACCTCCTTCTATTTTGAAGTGAGGTCCAACCGAGATCATCAAGCATGGTCTGGACTGAGGAAGTGTTATGATATCTATTGGTGACATATCTTGCGGCTCTTCTTTGTACCATGTCTAGTTTATGTTTGTTGTTTTCCTGATATGGGTCCCACACGGCGCTTGCATATTCTAAGGATGGTCTGACCAGTGATTTGTATGCCGCTTCTTTGAGTTTCCTGTTATTGATGTTGAGGTTTCGCTTCAGGAATCCTAGTGTTCTATTTGCTTTGTTACATATATTGTGGATGTGTGTATTCCATTTGAGGTCGGAGCTGATTGTGCATCCTAGGTATTTTGCTGTTGTTACAGTTTCAAGGATATGTCCATGTAGTTTATATTCTTTGTTGATTGTTTTACGTTTCCTTGATAGTCGCAGGACTATCAAGGAAACGTAAAACAATCAACAACGTAGTTGGTGTTGTTGGTGGGCTGCCTGATGGTGGTTGCTGAGTTTTGTAGGGTCTGGTCCTAGCCGAGTCTGGAGTGGTTGTGGGTGATTGCTGAGTCTTTTGTTGTTGTAGATTTCTGGCGTCTATTAGTTTTTTGGCTTCTTCGACTTTTTGGGGGAATACTTGGTATTGCCTGTCCATCTGTTGTCTGTGAAGGTCCCCTTGTATTTCGTGTTCCCGTAAAATGTTCTCTATCCTGTCGTCCGCGTCCTGGCATTCTGGTTTAGAAGGAAGAGGCGAGTGGTGATCAGGAAGAGGCGAGAGGACAGCTTCCATTTCCACCTCAGTCTCCACAGACTCTTCCACATCCGACAATACCGACTGGGAAGCCGGCATTTGGATGGGGCTGTCTGTGGGAGGGGAAGTGGTGGCCGCCTCTGGCTCTTTCTTTTCCTCACCTTTCTCTTTCTTCATCTCCAAGAATGCCTCCAAGCGTCGGGAATCCCTCCGCTTGGTGGACGGGCTCTTCTTTCTTCTCTTTCTCTTTTCAGGGCCTCCTTCCCTCTTCGGGTGAGGACCAGTGCGAGAGGAGGTCCTCTCAACAAAGGTACTACCTCTCCCCGAGGAGGGCGGTGATATTTTCTCTTCTTTATCTAGGAATTCCATAGACAGGTGGACTCTCGTTCCTATCTCCTGGACAGTCCAGGTGATAGGACGAGAGACCCCTAAGGCTGAAATAGTCTTCAACAATCTATCCGGTATTTCCATGATTGGATGTTCGCTCTCTGAAATCAGAGGTGCGAATGTAAGAAATGAAATGACAGTGGAAATTAATGTAAACTTCCTTTTTATCATGTTTCCTTGTTGTGCACCAACCTCTTCCTTTAAACCCTCTTCTCCTGTATAAGCGAGCAGCACTGTTCACGAAATTCAACATTTAATTTTTTTCTATTAATCACCCTCATAAAAGTCTTTTGATTAAATGCGTCGGTCAAAACACATGATCATCAAGTTTCAGGAGACCGAATATTACAATTTACTATAGATGTTTTGAGATAATTTTTCAGACCAACTTCTATTAATAAACATATAATAAAAACAATAATAACACTTTGGCCGACCGCTGATTTGTCGCGCGGTTCTCGGGTGAGAAGGCCTTCAACTGGTTACCCCTGTGCTCCCAACTGCCTCCCTATTCACTAACCACATGTCCTTCATTCTCCCATCCCACTTCCTCATTATACTCCTAGTGAATCTTATTTTTTTAGACTGGTATTTTGGGCATGCTAGAAGAAAGTGTTCCAGGGTCTCCACCACGCCTAAATTACACATCTGGCACTCCTTTTCAGTTTTTCCCAATTTTTCCCCTCAGATCCAGGGATCGACCGCGACCTCAGCTTGAACAACAGTGACCCCAAAGGTGCCATCAAGGTACTCTTCAAAACCAGGCTTCTCTTTATCACGCAGGCCACCCAAAGACCTTTTTGATTTGACCCCCTCTCGCCAATTATGGTTACCATCCTCCATGACTCGTTCCCTGACGATTTTTTTACCCTGAGTTGCCCCCACGTCTACGTCCGAGATGTCCAATGAGTAGTTTTCTATTAGCTCCCTCACTTGGACCACACTGTCTTGGGATTTGAGTTGAAAATACTCTGGAACATATATACAGAAGATTGGCCTAACTACAAACACTGTTGATCATATAAGCTTCATAACAAAACTGAAAATAATGTCAGTCAAGAAAATGATAAATGAACATTTGGGAGGCGGTTACATAGACATGCACCACGTAAGTTGTTTTTAATTTATTTATTCTTTTTTTTTTAATTTAGACTATTAGGGCCTATTTTTTCCCCATTTATTTATATATAGATATATTGGGAGTGGGGGAGGGGGAGAACATGTTGTCACATTAGTGTCGTGGCGGCGACCTAGAAAACGTCGCAGAGAATTTGTTTTTATTTATTTATTTATTTATTTATTTTTTAACGGTGGGGTGGGGGTAAATTAAATACCCACTTACATGTACATCCACCCATTGTAGTTTCAAACAGAAAAACGCCCAGTAAGCGTCCATTGAAAATGCCTTAAAACATGCCCAGTTGACTTCACACTAAGTTCACTGACATTTTACAGACTGAGGCTCCTGAGTCGTGAGTAAGAGACTCAGTGGCTCTACAGGAGGGGGTTGACCCTCGTAAAACAGGCTTTTATCCCACTTCCATACCTCACCAACCAGCTTCCTTAAGGTCCCCACTCAAAAAGAAAATAATAAATCTACCCCCCCCCCCCACGCGTCACACACACACACACACGCACGCACGCACGCACGCACGCACGCACGCACGCACGCACGCACGCACGCACGCACGCACGCACGCAACTAGTCAATTTTTATTGTTTTCAATAGCGCATCCGGAGGAGGGGGTATTGCCAGCATACATCAACAGTAAAGTCCTTTATGGGAGACTAGAGGAGGTAATTGAGGAGAAGGGTTTTTTGGGAGAAATCCAGAATGGCTTCAGGAAGGGAAGGAGAGTTACTGACCATCTTTTCACACTATCCCAAATGATAGAATCCGCGAAAGCAAAAAAGAAAAAGATGTTTATGGCCTTTTTGGATATCAAGAAGGCATACGATAGAGTATGGAGGGAAGGTATGTGGCGCAAGCTGGAGGCTATGGGCTTAGGAGGCGAGTTTGTTGGAATTATGAAAGCATTATATCAAGATGTACAGAGTGAACTTAACCTGGGAAACATTACAACGAAACGTGTGCCTATGGAGATAGGCCTAAAACAGGGGTGTACCCTTTCGCCGATCCTGTTTGCATTGTACATCAAAGGCTTAGGAGATGAACTCCTGCGTAGCGAGGAGGGGGTAGCAGTTGGTGACGTGAAGATCCCAGGGCTATTTTTTGCAGACGATATGGTTCTAGTGTCAGAGAGCGAAGAGGGGCTAACGAAAATGCTGGGAATTGTTGGGAAATATGGGAGCAAATGGAGACTCGAACTTAATGAAAGCAAGAGCAAAGTTATACCTGTGGGCCGCAAAGTGGACCCCACTCGAAGGTGGAGAGTGGGTGAGTTCTGCATTCCGGAAGGAAGCAGCAAACTTCTCAGTGTGGGAGAGACGGGTGATTACGAGTATTTGGGGGTAAATATAAACATTACAGGAAGAGGCATCTACCGGAACCACACAAATAAATTGATTCTGAAGGGGAAGCGAATCCTTAACCAAATGAAACTTATAGGGAGAAACAGTTTCAATAAGGTTTTCGTGGGGAAAACCATTTGGGAAATGGTGGGTCTGCCAAGTATAACATACGGTACGGAAGTGGTACCCCTAAACCAGACGGCCGTAAAGAGCTTGGAAATCCTGCAGAACGATGCAGGCCGATGGATAACGGGGTCGAGTAATGCCGCAGCGCTAGAAGCAATCAGGGGTGAGCTTGGGTGGATGAGGATCAAGGACAGGATAGACCTGTTGAAGCTCGGTTATCTTAATTATTTGGTAAATCTCCCCGACAGCCGATGGTGTAAAGTAATGTTCCTGAGAATTTTCAACTCAAATATCAAAACGGGGTGGATGGTCCAAATGAGGGAGCTAGTAGAGAACTACTCATTGGAGATCTCGGACCTGGACGTTGGGGCAAACCAGGGTAAAAAAATCGTCAGAGAAAGGGTCATGGAAGATTGTAACCGTAATTGGCGAGAGGGGGTCAAATCAAAGAGGTCTTTGGGTGGCCTGCGTGATAAAGAGAAGCCAGGTTTTGAAGAGTACCTTGATGGTACCTTTGGGGGGTCACTGTTGTTCAAGCTGAGGTCGCGATCCCTGGAGCTGAGGGGAAAAACTGGGAAAGACGGTGAAAGGGAGTGCCAGATGTGTAACTTGGACATGGTGGAGACCCTGGAACACTTTCTTCTTGAATGCCCAAAGTATCAGCCTAAAAGAATGAGATTCACTGGGAGTATAATGGGGAAGTGGGATGGGAGAATGAAGGACATGTGGTTAGGGGGAGACTCAAAGGAGAGGGTTAATATGCTAATCGGAGAGATTGGGAAGAATGGGACAAGGGATATCATCAAGCAGTTCGTCTCCGAGTGTTGGGAGGAGAGGAGAAGCGTGGGAATAGGGAGGCAGTTGGGAGCACAGGGGTAACCAAGGCCTTCTCGTCCGAGAACCGCGACAAAACAGCGGCTGGCCAAAGTGTTATTATATTATTAGCCAGTCAATCAACAAGTGACGAAAACAATAAAAAGAAAACTTTTTTCTTCCGATTAGTTCGGGCCCCAGTTTGATTGCTCTGGTACTGAGTGGAAGAAATGTATTTATCCGCTCTCTTAAATGCTAGTTTTAAGGGGTATTTCTCATAAAAAATAATACCAATGAACGTAGTATCGTCATCGTAATGGAATAAAGTTGTGTTTTCCAACATTTTTTCTTTGTTTATTGGTCGAGTTGGCGATCAGGAGTTTATTTGCGTAACTATATTATATTGCTGCATCACTCGTTGCTATCCGTTGATCAATGCATGCCGTCGGGGTTCTGTTTGAAGCCTGGTTTTCCCACTCATCTATAGTTAGCCTCGATAGGCGGGTAGGTGGACCTGTATATTATACAGTGATCACTGGGTGTGACGAAGGCGGGTTTTAAATGGAGCATACACACGTCATGTGATTTGCATTGGCGAAGACGGGTCTACCTATATACTGGAACCACCAATAAATACCGGGATCACCCTTATATTTTAAGATTAATTCAATAATGCATGGTAATTTGTTAAATAAAGTGTAGGAATTAGCAAACCTGTAACATAATTTAGATAACTCAATAATAATGTGAGAAATTTTCAGGTGATTCCGGTATTTAATGGTGATTCCGATTTTAACTGGAATCCGAGGCGGAACACCCAGGTGTGTACTCACATTGCCTGGTTAATAACTCATGCGCTTTTCTGTACAGATGTGCGCCCAAATTGTAGTTATGTTATAAACTGACGCGAAGTTTGATGTTGCTCAGGATTTAATCCATTGGACCACGAGAACCGCCAATATTATGTACGATCACTGGTTGAACCACCTAAATTTAAACTAAGTAAAGGCAAAGGTAACAGCCGCCTAACAGATGTGGGATTAGGAACTAATGTGGTTAACCTGTCTGGCACCAATGACCTAACAACCCAAGAGAAATCTCTTTTAGATCGCGGTTTAACTTTTGTACCAACACCAAAGCCTAAAACTGATAACCAAACAAATTTACCATCATACAACTGTAATTTTCTTAGGCAAATGAAATTAGCCGACCGCTTTAGAAACTCCAGCGGTCGGAAACTTCCTTTTACAGAATCATCTGGTTGGTCACCTCCAGATAGTGAAGTAGATCCCGAAATTATTGAGGCTAGCAAACGAATCATCCAAAAGGTGTTCAGCATGAACATACTCTCCGATAAAGACAATTTAACAGCTGGTGAACGGAGAGCCCTCACGAAACTTCGAAAAAATAAGAAATTAGTAATTAAACCAGCCGACAAAGGTGGGTCGGTAGTTGTTCTATCTCGGGATAATTATATAAAGGAAGCCATGAGACAACTCAGCAATACTAAACAATATATAGAAAATAGATTCACTTATTTGGCCTAGTAATATCGAAAAATTCAATAAGATCTTAAAATTTCTCCTCGACGAAGGTCACATTACCAAAAAACAATTGAAATATTTAACAGCTAAGCTCAGTGCTCAAACAAGATAATTTTATATCCTACCAAAGATCCACAAGGACCGTTCTTCATGGACGGATGACTTAACTCCACCCGGGAGGCCAATTGTATCAGACTGTAATTCGGAATCTTATGCGATCTCGGAATTAATTGATTATCATCTGAAACCTATAGCAAATAGACATCCGAGCTATCTAAAAAAATACACAGGATTTCCTGTCAAAAATCTCGAAATTGAAAATTTCGAAAAATGCAATTCTGGCTACTTTGGATATCGACAGTATGTATACGAATATTGATATTGATAAAGGTGTTACATCAGTAAAAAATGCATTTGAAAAATATCCGGATGCGAAACGTCCGGATGAACAAATTTTGGATCTTTTAGAGCTGAGCTTAATAATAATAATAACTCTTTGGCCAGCCGCTGATTTGTCGCGGTCCTCATAAGAGAAGGCCATCATTCCCCCTGCACCCCACCCCCTCTTCCCCTCCTCTCCTCCCAGCATTCAGATATAAACTGCTTAATAGTGTCCCTCACTTCCTCTTTTTCAATTTCTTCAATAAGCATTCCTACCCTCTCCCTCGTGTCCCCCTTCAGCCATCTATCCTTTGTTTCTTCACCCCACTTCTGCATTATTCTTCCAGTAAATTTTATTCTATGAGGTATATACTGTGGGCATTCCAAGAGAAAATGTTCCAGGGTCTCCACTACTCCAGATTGGCACATTTGGCATCCCTTTTCCCCATCTCTCCCAATTTTTCCCCGAAGCTCCAGTGATCTTGATCTCAGTTTGAACAGCAGTGACCCTCGAAAGGTGCCATCTAGGTACTTCTCAAAAGCTGGCTTTTCTTTATATTGTAACCCCTGCAGTGATCTTTTCACGCTAACCCCTGCTCGCCAGTTTCGATTGCAATCTTCCATGACTCTCTCTTTGACAAACCTTTTGCCTTCTTTCATTCCTACTTCTATGTTTGTGACCTCTATAGAGTAATTGTCCATTAGTTCCCTCACATGTTTTGACCACCCCGTTTCTATATTAGAATTCCAAATGGTATCGAGCATCAATTTGCACCACCGGTTGTCAGGCAGGTTTCTCAAGTAGTTAAAGTAACACAGTTTTCCCAAATCTACCCTGTCCTTGATTTTCATCCACCCAAGCTCCCCCCTTACTGCTTCCAAAGCTGCAGCATTACTCGACCCTGTTATCCATCTGCCGGCATCATTTTGAGTATTTTCCAACTTCTTAATAACGGTTTGGTTTAATGGAATCACGTCCGTGCCATACGTTATACTTGGTAAACCCACCCTCTCCCACAGTGTTTTCCCCACCAAGACCTTGTTGAAACTATTTTTCCCTAAAAGTTTTAGTTGGTTCAGAATTCTTTTCCCCTTCAGAATCAGTTTGGCTGAGTAATTTCTGTACACCCCTCTTCCCGTTATATTTATGCTTACCCCTAGATACTCATACTCTCCCGTTTCTCCTACAGTGATTTGTTTGCTTTCCACTTCGGGGATTGAGAACTCCCCCACTCTCCATCTCTTCGTCATATCTACCTTGCGTCCAACGGGTATTACCTTGCTTTTATTTTCATTTAGTTCTAGCCGCCAAGTGTTCCCATATCTACCAACAATTTCCAGCAGTTTCTCTAGCCCCTGTTCAGTTCTAGACATTAACACCATGTCGTCCGCAAAGAATAAGCCTGGTATCTTTATGTCTCCAACATTTACCCCCTCCGCACTCTGAATTAGTTCGTCCCCTAAATCTTTAACATACAATGCAAACAAAATCGGTGAAAAGATACAACCCTGCTTGAGGCCTATATCCATAGGGACTCGTTTTGTAGTGATACTCCCTAGACTGAGTTGGCTTTGCACATCTGTATACAGTGCTTTCATGATTCCCACAAAGTCACCCCCCAGTCCGATGCCCTCGAGCTTTCGCCACACATACCTTCCCTCCACACTCGGTCGTACGCTTTTTTCACATCTAGAAATGCCAGAAACATCTTTTTCTTTTCAGCCTTTGTTGATTCTATCAGTTGGATGAGTGTAAATAGGTGATCAGTGACTCTTCGTCCTTTCCTGAAACCATTTTGAATTTCTCCTAAAAAACCTTTCTCTTCAATAACTTCCTCTAGTCTACCGTATATGACCTTACAGAATACTTTTCCGATGTTACTACTAACTGATATCCCCCTATAGTTATCTAGAACTTCCTTATCCCCCTTTTTGTGTATGAACGACACCTTACTTTCCCTCCACTCTCTGGGGACCTCTTGCTTTCGCAGAGCCAGGTTGAAAAGGTTTGTCAGGACTTCAATAAGTGCCTCCCCTCCATTTTTGAGGAATTCGTTCGGAATTTCATCAGTCCCTCCCGCTTTACCATTTTTTAATTTCGAGACCACGTTCCGCACTTCTTCTGCCGTTATTTCGCTACATACACGATTGGATAGGTTCTCCTCCACCAGTGTATTTCTTTTTGGTGGGGACCCACTGCCCCATCGCCTATCGTTTATCTTTTCCCAGTGCTTGACTAACTCTGAAGCGATACGGCCTTTATCTTCTGTACTTTCCCCATCCACTTTGATACTCTGCACACTACTTTTCCCCCGTTTATTTACCCAGTTCCAAAATACGTTTGAGCTCGAACCCCCCGTTTTCTTTATTGTTCTGGCAAGACTGCAATTGCGCTCCTTCCTATTATTATTCTTTATCTCATTCACCTTTTTCCGTGCCAGTTCATATTCTCCTTTCATTAGTCTCGTGTCATTGTTATCCACCCCTTTAAGCTTCCTACTTCTTCTGTAAGCAGCGCATTTTACCTTCCTTTCTTTTATAGCCTTTTTCAGTCCCTCGTTAACCCTGTATCCAAGCTCTCTCGTTGGGACCCTCACCCTTCCTATACACTCCTTCCCTGCCTTTGTTAGGCTATTTACTATGCCATCTGAAATACTCTGGACATTTGCATCCCTAGGTATACATTCAAGATTTGGTTTTAGTTTTTCCCGAAACTGCTTCCAGTCGGCTCCTTGTTTTAGTCCCCAAACTTCCTTGAAGGTGTTTCTGTCTCTATTCGTCTTTTTGCCCATAATCTTAACTGTTATCAGGTTGTGATCACTACCCAAGTCATTTTTTCCCTCGTCATCTATTTCTACATCTATAACCTCCCTCCATACGCTAATGTCAGTGAGTATATAATCAATTATTGTTTTCTTATCGTTCCTCTCCCAGGTCCATTTACCCTTACATTTCGCATCCCTGTTCAGGATCTTTAAACCAAGCTCTTTTGATAGGTCCAACATCTTCCTCCCATTCGTGTTAATTTTCCTATCACCTCCCTGTATGCCCTCCTCCTTATCCCCGATGTGCCCATTGAAGTCCCCCATTAGGACAATACTGAACCCTCTGCTCCCAAGCTCTGTGATATTCGATCTAAGAGTTGTATATATTGAATCATTCCACTCGGGCTTACTTCCCTCCACTGCTAAGTATACAACACCAACGGCAACACTCCTGTTTCCTAACTTGATTTTTGCCCAGACTATTTCGTTGGATACTGGAATCTGAGTCCTTGCTTCTGTGAGATCTGGAATCAATGAGGGCTGTAATTCCTCTTTAGCGTAGATGCCAACCCCCCCACCCCGTTTCTGACCCTCAGTTCGCCCAGCTCCTATCCACACGCAACCCTTCATCTGATCAACCCGCTCATCCCGTCGTATCCACGTCTCACTTAGACCCATTATATCGAAGTCTCCTTCGTCCATCATTGTTGATATTTCGCTTACTTTCTTGTGCAGACCCTGGATGTTGCAGTACCCAAATTTAATGAATCTTTGTTTTTTTGTCATCACTGGCACATTATTATAACCCTGGTATGTCCCTGTATTGTGCATGTTTGTTGTTCTTCCCATGTTCCCAGCATTTGTGCCACTCTGGGTTACCGGCTGTGGTCCCCTACCCCCCTTTTCTCCAAAAAAGGCCCAGCCACCTGTAAGATTTTTTGGCCCAACAGGTCTGTACCCATCCTACGTAAATGCAATCCGTCTCGCCCATACAACTCTCCTTGTCCCCAGAATGAATCCCAGTGGTCAATGAAATGTACTCCCAAGTCTTTGCAGTGCTCTTCCAGCTCCTCGTTTAGTGCCATAATCCGCGAGTTCCTCTCATTTCCACCACCCATAACGGGGAGCACCCCTGAAACGATGATCCGAGCATTCCTGCTAAGTAGCTTACTAATTAGGTCCTTGTGTGTGTCCACCAAACGAACTGATTTCCTCTCCCTGATGTTATTGGACCCCACATGTAATACCACTACCGGATCAGGCCCCGACCCAGCTACAATACCGTCCACTCTATCCCTCAGGTCCTCCACTTTAGCCCCCGGAAAGCACAGAACTGTTCTATTTTTACTGTCCGGACCACAGACAACCTTGTCGATCCCCCGAACTATGCTACTTCCCGCAACCACCAACTTACTTTTGGACCTCGCCCTATTTATCTCCTCTAGTCTCCTATTGTTTACAGCGTCCTCTTCCTCTCCAACAGCCCCACTCGGACTCAATATCGGTATCGGTATCTTTGACCTAGGATTACTCCTATCCTTGTCCCTCCGTCTCTTTCCAGGCCCTGAGCTACCTGGACTACTCCCCTGGTCTTCCCCCGGATCCCTCCTCCTTTTTCCTGGCCTAGACCCCAAGCTACTATCTGTTGCAACTACCTCCATCTCCTCCTCTGTCTCTTCCGAATCGAGCACATCAAATCTGTTTCTGGTGCTGCACTCCCCACTGCCTTTGGACTTTACACCCCTATCTACCTGCTTCTCTGGCCCCCCTTTCCTACCACTTTTGGTAGTCCACGCCAAACACTTTACAGCATTGCTCCGGCCTGGGCCCCCCTCATCTGTCCTACGTACTTTTCTAGCAGCCCCCACCTCATCACCTACCTCATTCACATCAAAGGTTCTACCCCCATGTTTCCTCTTGGAACCACCGACAACCTTCCATCCTTCTCGGAAAGCCACTTTCACAGGCGTAACTCCAGACAGCCCCGCCCTACCAAGTCTTCCCTTCAGCTCAGCAATCTCCCCCTCAAACTTAACAATTGTCTCTTAAAAGGTAATGACTTTCAGTTCAATGGAGAATATTTTCTACAAATAATGGGTTGTCCTATGGGTAAAAGATTCAGTCCTAGTTTTGCAAGCATTTATGTAGCGGAATGGGAGGAAAATGCCTTAAGCAAATGTGCAAAGCATCCTTTCGTGTATCTCAGGTATTTAGATGACATTTTTATTATTTGGGAACATTCAAAAGAAGATTTTGATGAATTTTTAGAAATTTTGAACAATCACGATCCAAATATTAAATTGAAAGCTACTATCAGTGAAAATTCTGTTGATTTTCTCGATGTGACCGTGTATAAAGGCAAGCAATTTCAGGCGTCCGGTCATTTAGATTATAAAGTATATTTTAAACCAACTGATTCACATCAATTGTTGCACACAAAATCATTTCATCCTCAACATACATTTAGAGGTATCATCAAATCACAGCTCATTCGTTTCCACCGCAATTCAAGTGATAAGGTAAATTTCAATGAGGCTTGTTCTACTCTATTTGGCGCCCTCAGATCGAGAGGGTACTCGCTGCGCCTTTTGCGTAGCCTGAAATCCCAAACCCTGAAAAAGCTCGAAAGTCCAGCTGAAACTACCGATTTCGAACCACTGAAGATTGAACACAACAGACTGTTGCAAAATGGTAGTGGCGCGGTATTTAATTGCAAAAAGCCTCGTTGTAGACTGCATACTTTTATGCCTGATCAGAAAGAGGAATTTTCCTCCGAACAAACGAAAAATCATTATAAGATCCGTAACCCCCTCCATTGTGATTCACCAAACATTATTTACCTTATCACTTGTAAGCGATGTCGGAAACAGTATGTTGGTCAAAGTCAAAACCCTTTCCGAGAACGTGCTACTAGACACAAACAGGATATAAAACATAATGCTGATGCCCCAGTAGCACAACATTTTAACCTTCCTGGCCATTCTTTGGACGATTTCGAAATCCATCCTATTGAACAACCACCAATTAAAGACACATTAGATGAAACGGATGAATTTAGAAAAAAACGTGAAGCTTTTTGGATCAATACGCTTCAAACCCTCTGGCCATTTGGTATGAACATATCAGAGGGCGAATGCGAAAGGAGGTCCATCATTCCTTTCACTTTAACGTACAACAGAATGAATATCGAAATAGCAAAAATGTTAAAAGATGAATTCAATTTTACCAATGCTAAATTAAATGAATCTTTGAATCTTCGACCTGTCATCACCTATAAGAAAAACAAAAGCTTGCGTAACATCCTTGTAAGGACTAAATTAGAGCCCATCAATGAATAACACCAATTTCTGCCAGTCAGTTTAACCAGTTCCTAAGCTCATCACTTAGTTTAAATCAATTTTATGTACTTTTTTGTCATGTTTGAAACCAATCAGGGTTCAGTAAATGAAAACAATTTTTCGGCGGCATATTAAAAGAAAAAAACGTTTCAGTAGGAAATGTCTGTGCCAGTGCGATTTTTTAACCTCAAACACACACAGGTGAGTGCCAGAGTTCATATATGCCCCAAAACAAAATAGGTTTCAATTTCAATCATGTGTATGTATTTCCAAAATAAAATTATTATTTATTTATTTATATATTTATTTATTGATTATTTTTAAATTATTTTTAAATTATTTTTAATTTTTTATTAATTTTTATTTATTTATTTATTTATTTATTTATTTATTTATTTATTTATTTATTTATTTGGTTGATTCATTTATTTAAATTATTATTTTTATTTTTATTTTTAATTTTTCATACCTTTCACACAATGTAGAGGTTCAGAAGGTAAAACACACAATTTCTACGTGGTGTAAAATATTTTCCGTCATAAACCTCCGTCGGGGGATATTCATTCCAACTGATAACATTCGTGAGGCATCATGATCTTTGGCGTTATTTTTTCATTTATTTCTTTAGTCTCAATATATTTTATCAAACAATTTTTTCATATTATTTTCACATACTTCTGAAGCCAGTAAAGTAAACCGCTCCCGATTGATTTTACTTAAATCAAAGCCAACCAATAGGGCTTCATGGGGGCAGTAAAGTAAACCACTCACTGACTGATTAAAATTCAATGGAAGCCAATCAATAGAGCTTCATCTAATTTGTTTGGACGACACAAACTGAGTTGTGAAAAACAAACTTGGGACATCTCAGATTGAAAAGAATTAATTAGATGAGTGACATTTGTCAGCTTGTTACCGAGTTTAATTATGTACTGAGCTGTGAAAAACAACCCCCAGCCCACATATGGATATATACCATGCATGCCCTCCCAACTCATCTTCCCCTTATTCCACGTGTACTCTAATGGCTGGCTCTATTTTCAGCATAATGAAGAAACACTTGGACACCAGTCTTTCGGACGTTTGCAAAGAGATCAGTAAAACAGCCTCTAAGTTATATAATACTCAAATATCTCACACGCTATTAGAAGCGGCCGTCAACAGACTATAATTATGTAACAATATTACAAATAGTAATTAAACTTAAATAAACTTAGTACAGTTATTCCTAAACCATTCATGGATACACTAAAAATAGTCCAGTGGAACGCTCGAAGTGTTAATCAGAAAAATTTGCAAATGTCACATTATTTAAAAAATACGAACGTAATTGGAATTAGCGAAACCTGGCTTAAACCAAACAAACAATTCTCGTTATGTGGTTTTGATATTATTAGAAGAGATCGCCCCGTCCAAAAAGGCGGCGGTGTCGCTCTGTTAATAAGGCAGGAGATTAAATACAAATCAATACCATGCGGCCACCTCAATGCTGAAGTGATTGCAGCTGAAATTGAACTTGACCACAAACACGTGGCCATCATATCATATTATAACAAGCCGCAAGCAACAGTAGACAGTAAAGTATTTGAATTTTTTACCAACAAGTACAAGCACTGCATATTCTTGGGTGATTTCAATTCCAAACACCAGGTATTCGGTTGTCATAAGACTGAGCCTAATGGTGACGCCCTTTTCCATATCATTGAAGAACTCGATCTATTCGTGGTAAATAACGATCAAGACGTAACATACATAAGCAACAACCCACTCCATCAATCAGATATCCTAGACTTGATTATCACCAGCAAATCACTAACCAGCCAAATGCAAGACATATTTGTAGGAGATGATGATCTAGGCAGTGATCACCTGCCGGTTCACGCCACTCTGAAATGTAATACTGGACCCGCAAGGTATCCTCCCGTGAATAGGAGGAACCTATCAAAAATTGACTGGAACCTCTTCAGAAACATTATCGAAGCAAAAATAAAGGCAAATGACCCCTCAAATGTTCATGAACTAGAAAAAGCCTGCACCCACCTTAACGAGGTTATCAACAGTACACTAGATGAGATCTGTCCCAAGCAAACAGTAAAGACGCGGATAAACAGAATAACCCAAACAACTCTTCAAATAATCAAACAAAAAAGAAAAGCCTTCCGGGCTTACCAATCAGAGAATGATCAAATGAAAAGAGCAGAACTTAAAACCGCGTATAATCGCCTTCATGGGGAAGTAAAAAAGGCCATAGCTAACGACAATCGCGTGAGATGGGAAAAAGCAACCGAAAACCTAAATGGGCTGAGAGAACCTAAGAGGTTCTGGGATACATTTAAAACTCTTACTGGCCAAAAGAGCAAAATTGCCAATAATAATGCGCTAAAGACTAGCGACGGATCTCCACATAACGAGAATAGACGACAAGGCAAAGGCCAGTGCTTTTGCCGAACTTCTAAAGAAGGCACATCGTCCACAAGAAGGGAACAGATATGACAACGATTTTAAGGTACGTGTAAATAAATTTGTCCAAGATAACAACTCAATCTTCAATGAACCGAACTTCGACCAAAGGCATGAAGACGGGGACGACCATGAATTAACCGAACCAATAAGCGTAGAAGAGGTCATGGGTATAATCAGAAAATGCAGGTCATCTTCGTCCCCAGGAGAAGATGAAGTCTCTTACAAAATAATGAAACAGTGCCCCAACATCTTCTACTGCAGACTTACCAAACTCTTAAACTGCTGTCTCTCCTGTGGGTACTTCCCAAAATGCTGGAAAGTGGCCACGGGAGTCATGATACCTAAACCCGACAAAGACCTTACCAACCCTTCTAACTACCGCCCAATCAGCTTGCTTAGCTGTGTTGGGAAAATATTTGAGCGGATTCTCACTACGAGACTTCGCAGCTATCTCGAATCAATCAATTTTTTCAACAAATGGCAAAGAGCGTATAGGAGTCAGAAAGAGGGAATCGAACACGTATATAGACTGGTCGATTATATGAAAACAGCATTTAGTCAAAACGAAATCGGAACCGCAATTTTCTTGTATGTAGAAAAAGCGTTCGACTCGGTATGGCACAATGGCGTGAGATATAAACTAGCGAAAATGGGATTACTCACTAAAATTCTAAGGATCATATCATCATTTCTAACTGACCGAAAAATCAAGGTGAGGGTTAATCGCGAGGTGTCAGAGGAAGTAATACTCGAAGCGGGAACACCACAAGGGTCGGTTCTAAGTCCGCTTCTTTTCATAATATATGTGAATGATATAGAAAAAGTAGGGAAAAATTTTGTTGAACTATCGCAATTCTCAGACGACAAAGGCATTTGGACAGCCAGCAAGTCCAGAAACATAATTAAAAATCGTCTGCAGGATACCATTCGCGATCTTGAGAGCTGGTGTGCCCTGTGGCGCATCAAACTCAATGCCGCCAAAACTCAAAAAGTTACGTTCTTCAAAAAGCAAAGGAAAAAAACCAGTCCCGAGTATCGATCTCCAGTTATACGATCACAAACTAGAAGCAAACAAAGAGGCCAAATTTTTGGGATTTATCCTAGATAGCAATCTCAGTCTAAACAGTCACGTAAACTCCATTACGGTTAGAGCTACTAAACGTATCAATTTTCTGAAGATGATCAGAGGTAGAAATTGGGGAGCAAACAAAGATGTGCTTCTCAAGCTCTACAAAACATTTATACGCCCGGTACTAGAATACGGTGCCATAATAACAAGCGACCTAAGCAAAACCAACATTCAGAAGCTACAGAGGGTTCAAAATTATGCCCTGCGAGTGGCACTATGCAAACCGAAATGGACACCGATAAAGGAACTTCACGAGCTAGCAAAAATAGAAACTATTGATACGCGATTAAAAGACCTACAAACCAAAACCCTCAACAGACTCCAAGATAGTGAATTAATGGTTGAGTTGAACGAACACCGATCCCTTAACAGAAAAACAAAATAAGTTTCCAGAAAAAAAAAATAATAAAATAAAATAAAATAAAAACTATACAATATAACTAAATCGCGTGGAGTCAGTGAGGATTGCCTCGCTACTCATTGGGAACTTTAGGATAGAGTCTGTGAGGACTGCCTCGCAACTCTGCTGAAGCGCGATTGAAACGCGTTTAATAAGATCTATATAACAAAACCCTCCACATACTCCAGGATAGTGAATCAATGGTGAAGCTGAACGAACACCGAACCCTAAACAGAAAAACAAAATAATCCACAGTAAATTAAAATTACTCAATAGAATTAAACTGCGTGGAGTCAGTGAGGATTGCCTCGCTACTCATTGAGATCTTTAGGATTGAGTCTGTGAGGATTGCCTCGCAACTCTGCGTGTGGGGAGTGGGCTCCGAAGAAACACACCCCTTACCCCATCCATAGCAACAATCACACAGCAGGCACAATATATAATAGCGGATACCTATCTTTCTCTCTACCTTTTACTTTTCTAACTGAACATTCTCAAATTTTCTTGCAACACTCTTATCAAGAAGACGCATGGAAATGGTAGACAAAGCGTAGGAGGAATTGGTGCAACCTACCTTTCTGCAACATATACAAGAAACCACCAAACGCTAGGCAAGGATTGAAACAAGCTTGTCTGGCTGGGAACGAGTGTACATTTGATATAAATAAACATTTGAATAAAGATTTAACAGCCCTTTTAAGGGCTTGAGGGTGTGTGTCAGTGAGTGTTTTTTTTTTTTTTTTTTTTTTTTTTTGGGGGGGGGGGGTGGGGTGGAGGAGGTCATTTGGAATTCCCGAAGGATAACCAGATACCTCAAAATCACATACGGCATCCTATCTCCCAGAAGGCTTGATGGATGACTCCCGGTTTCTTAAAACTAAACTGTTGGAGCTTTCTCCACTTCTTTTTTGTAACCGCTATGGTCATATACCGGGGCCGCTACCAAACCGGCGTTGCTGTTTGGTTTCTTTTCTCTTCTTCCCTTAAACTTGCCATCGCACAACATTACATTCTGGCCCGCCACCATGGTGGGACTCAAACCTCTACCATCGCCGAACTGGAACCGAATAGAGCTCGCTCTCTAATAGTTTTAAAGGCGTTGAGGGATTGAGTATTGACCATCTAACACTCCAGCGTAAACTGCCGGGTATTCTAACCGCGTGCATAACCCCCTCAGACTCCATTTTGGGCAATAGGAAAGCTAGGCCTGTGTGATCCAAGGGAAACAAATAACGTTAACCGGGTCGCAAGGGATTTGTAAATCCCACATCGTCCCTGCGCGCCTTCGGCGCGCTAAAACTTTTCATTCATTCAAAGTTGGAATCATTTTCCTCAAAGTCTCTTTGAAAAAGCCAAACCAAGCGAAACGCGTCGAGACAGACGGATTATTTTCTACTTTTGCTGAAGACTACAACCAATCCAGGTATCTTCTCTAATAGGTAATATCTAGATTTCATTTTAATTTATTTCATTTCATTATTTCATTTCTTCATTTTAAATTCATCTACCTATTCTTCAAATGGCTCAAAAAAGACAGAAGCATCAGGGAAAGAGAGTTGCCCAGCCTGGAGGAGGCCAGGAACAATCGTTCCAGGCCTATTCTAGATTGGTCAAGGCCCTTTTCCAGGTGATTCAGTGTATGCACCATTTTGGGCTCTTAGAGCAGCATTTGGCCAACCGGGATTTCCCGAAACAGTTGGAGAAGAAAGTAGATGAGTTAGGTGGCTTTCTAAAGCCGGCTCTTCCCACCCCACACATTTTTTCTGTTTTTCGACTGATTAGTGTGGGATGGGCCAACCAAACGTTAAATGCTTTAGTTGAGCATTACAAGATAAATTTAAACCAGTTGAAGTCTAAGATAACTTTGGCTATGCGACCACCTCCTGGACTCGAAAAAATAGACTTCAACAGCGCTTCGGCGCGTGCCTTGATCTGGGCTCAAAAAAACTTTAAAAATAAGTTGACAGATAAGACGATTTCGGCCTATGAGTCTTACATTTCGGAACTTCGCCCAGCGTCTGGAGTAAGGAACAATACGGGAGGGAGCAAGCAAACTCCGGCCCGTATTGTCCCTCTACCCCAACGCGAAAAGCAAAATAAGAAAAGATCAAGGCAAAGCACTTCTCCCTCTTTTTTTCCTTCTACTTTTTCTTTCTCTCAGAGTAAGCGCCTCAATTTGCAAACATCTCCGGTCCATATTGTGACTGAAGATGCTCGCAAATTGAGTAACGCTGTCTCGCCTCGTCTTGCTCCTCTACCTCCTACTCCTCCTCAGCCTTTCTTCTCTGGTTCTCCTAGTGCTCTTACTAGAACTCCTCCTTCTGTTTCTTCTCCGGCTTCTGTTTCTTCACCTGCTTCTGTTTCCTCCCCTGCTTCTGTTTCCTCTCCCCCTTCCCCTGCCTCTAGTGTGGTTCAACCAGGTATATCGTACTCAGAGAAAGTCAAATCACCGAGCCGCAACTCGGGCCGCTCATTTGATTCTAAATTCTCACAGTTTCGGCATAAAAGCGGAGTTAATTTTGACAAAAGGAATTGGCGCCTCCCCGATGTTTGTAAAAACATCCTTATGATTGGAAGTTCAAATTTAGGACGCATTGATCGAAATCCCCATCCGGACATCCAGGTGGAGTGTTACCCCGGCGCCAAATTCAATCATCTGCGCTCTATGTTTAAAGGGCACAGGGGCCAGTCCAGTCCCCAAAAAATATTATTAAATATTGGCGTGAATTCTCGAAACGATAATTCTGATCTCGTAGTTAAGCAGTTGCGGAATATGCTTAGCGATATCAGGGTCAAGTTTAGATCCGCAAAAATTTATTTCGCAGAACTAAACTTTTCGCAAAAACTCCCTCAGGCTGAGAGGAGAACCCTGAGCATCATCAACGAAACCATTCGGAAAGTGAAGGACGTTAACGTGATACCAAAAATTGATGACGCGAAGTTTGATGTTGCTCAGGATTTAATCCATTGGACCACGAGAACCGCCATTATTATGTACGATCACTGGTTGAACCACCTAAATTTAAACTAAGTAAAGGCAAAGGTAACAGCCGCCTAACAGATGTGGGATTAGGAACTAATGTGGTTAACCTGTCTGGCACCAATGACCTAACAACCCAAGAGAAATCTCTTTTAGATCGCGGTTTAACTTTTGTACCAACACCAAAGCCTAAAACTGATAACCAAACAAATTTACCATCATACAACTGTAATTTTCTTAGGCAAATGAAATTAGCCGACCGCTTTAGAAACTCCAGCGGTCGGAAACTTCCTTTTACAGAATCATCTGGTTGGTCACCTCCAGATAGTGAAGTAGATCCCGAAATTATTGAGGCTAGCAAACGAATCATCCAAAAGGTGTTCAGCATGAACATACTCTCCGATAAAGACAATTTAACAGCTGGTGAATGGAGAGCCCTCACGAAACTTCGAAAAAATAAGAAATTAGTAATTAAACCAGCCGACAAAGGTGGGTCGGTAGTTGTTCTATCTCGGGATAATTATATAAAGGAAGCCATGAGACAACTCAGCAATACTAAACATTATAAGAAAATAGATTCACTTATTTGGCCTAGTA
Organism: Pictodentalium vernedei; assembly: GCA_031216915.1. Taxonomy (NCBI): domain Eukaryota; kingdom Metazoa; phylum Mollusca; class Scaphopoda; order Dentaliida; family Dentaliidae; genus Pictodentalium; species Pictodentalium vernedei. Next base: position 323,943,760 of record CM062296.1, on the reverse strand, counting down.
ATATCGAAAAATTCAATAAGATCTTAAAATTTCTCCTCGACGAAGGTCACATTACCAAAAAACAATTGAAATATTTAACAGCTAAGCTCAGTGCTCAAACAAGACAATTTTATATCCTACCAAAGATCCACAAGGACCGTTCTTCATGGACGGATGACTTAACTCCACCCGGGAGGCCAATTGTATCAGACTATAATTCGGAATCTTATGCGATCTCGGAATTAATTGATTATCATCTGAAACCTATAGCAAATAGACATCCGAGCTATCTAAAAAATACACAGGATTTCCTGTCAAAAATCTCGAAATTGAAAATTTCGAAAAATGCAATTCTGGCTACTTTGGATATCGACAGTATGTATACGAATATTGATATTGATAAAGGTGTTACATCAGTAAAAAATGCATTTGAAAAATATCCGGATGCGAAACGTCCGGATGAACAAATTTTGGATCTTTTAGAGCTGAGCTTAAAAGGTAATGACTTTCAGTTCAATGGAGAATATTTTCTACAAATAATGGGTTGTCCTGTGGGTAAAAGATTCAGTCCTAATTTTGCAAGCATTTATGTAGCGGAATGGGAGGAAAATGCCTTAAGCAAATGTGCAAAGCATCCTCTCGTGTATCTCAGGTATTTAGATGACATTTTTATTATTTGGGAACATTCAAAAGAAGATTTTGATGAACCAGTTCCTAAGCTCATCACTTAGTTTAAATCAATTTTATGTACTTTTTTGTCATGTTTGAAACCAATCAGGGTTCAGTAGGCCTAAATGAAAACAATTTTTCGGCGGCATATTAAAAGAAAAAAACGTTTCAGTAGGAAATGTCTGTGCCAGTGCGATTTTTTAACCTCAAAAACACACACACACACACACACACACACACACACACACACACACACGCGCGCGCACGCAAACTAGTCAATTTTTATTGTTTTCAATAGCGCATCCGGAGGAGGGGGTATTGCCAGCATACATCAACAGCCAGTCAATCAACAAGCGACGAAAACAATAAAAAGAAAACTTTTTTCTTCCGATTAGTGCGGGCCCCAGTTTGATTGCTCTGGTACTGAGTGGAAGAAATGTATTTATCCGCTCTCTTAAATGCTAGTTTTAAGGGGTATTTCTCATAAAAAAAAAAATACAAATGAACGTAGTATCGTCATCGTAATGGAATAAAGTTGTGTTTTCCAACATTTTTTCTTTGTTTATTGGTCGAGTTGGCGATCAGGAGTTTATTTGCGTAACTATATTATATTGCTGCATCACTCGTTGCTATCCGTTGATCAATGCATGCCGTCGGGGTTCTGTTTGAAGCCTGGTTTTCCCACTCATCTATAGTTAGCCTCGATAGGCGGGTAGGTGGACCTGTATATTATACAGTGATCACTGGGTGTGACGAAAGCGGGTTTTAAATGGAGCATACACACGTCATGTGATTTGCATTGGCGAAGACGGGTCTACCTATATACTGGAACCACCAATAAATACCGGAATCACCCTTATATTTTAAGATTAATTCAATAATGCATGGTAATTTGTTAAATAAAGTGTAGGAATTAGCAAACCTGTAACATAATTTAGATAACTCAATAATAATTTTAACTGGAATCCGAGGCGGAACACCCAGGTGTGTACTCACAGTGCCTGGTTAATAACTCATGCGCTTTTCTGTACAGATGTGCGCCCAAATTGTAGTTATGTTATAAACTGTCTGGCATACTACAATGAGTGATTAAGAGTTAAAGGGTACATAGAATCAGCTGTCCGTATGCATTCTGCTCCTGTCTTAGGTCGTCCCATTTTTAGTGAAGTTTCCTTTCATCGGAAACAGACCAACATATTCGTACCGTATCATTCTTTATGGTACTTTCTTATAGTATGTTGGCAGTCTGCCCCTGTCTTAGGTCGAAACAGACTGTCTTTTTCGTACATGTACCATGCGTCGGAATACATATATGTTGTTTTTTTTTATTGGCATGGCTTCCTGCATGTGTGTTTTTTTTAAATTATGCTATAACCAATATTCAAAACTAAAAAACCTTATTGATTCGCCTTTGCCTTCATACATTCCAAAGCCGTTAATAATCGGATTGGAACAACCTACCTTTCTGTCAACATACACAGGAAACCACCAAACACCAAGCTTGCCTGGCTGGGACCAGTGTTCATTTTAAATCAGTAAACATGTGAATAAAGATACAACAACCCTTCTAAGGGCTTTTGAGTGTCTGTGTGTTTTGTGGGGTTTTTTTGTTGTTGTTTTTTTCCTCTCATCACCCTGTCATCTGTTCCCAATCAAGGCAGACCGGGCGGCCAGGGCTCAGCATCCACTCTCCCTTAAAGGCTGACGGATGACTCCCAGCTTTCAAAAACATGGAGTACCTTTTTTTTCTTTTTGTAACCGATATGGATAATATGATGGGCCTGCTCCCCAACCAGCGACTGTTTGGGTTTCTCTTTTTCTAAAGCAACCATCAAACTACGGTTTGAGTATTATCATAAATATGCCCACGTCTCTAAGCAAACACAGAACAGAATTCTTTTAGTTATGCGCAATTCCCAGTCACCTTCCACTTCGAGGTTCTCGGGGATCTGAACACACTACCCTACTGACAGTGCGCAGACTCAAACCAAATAAGATTATTGTCCCTCGCTTCCAACTCTCGTGGATTCATAAGCAAATAAAGTTATTCGGGTCACAAGGGATTTTAATCACACATCGTCCTGCCTTCGGCGCGCGAAAACTTGACATTCTTCTGAACATCCCATTACGTTTTGCATTGCATTTTCACACTGCCCATTTGGTTCTCGGATTCTATGAGCAACCATAGGATTCTCTGTTGATGTTTGGAAGTTTCTATGTTGAAATCGTGTCTTTTCGCCCAGCAGATACGGTCATAGAGCAGATTTCTAGTCACCCGAGTAAGATGGAGGGGTATTTATCAATCCCTTTGCATTTATCAAGTAGAGGGTTATCGACCGAGGTTCAGTTCATCTGTGGGAGACGTAACTTATATTTTCAGCAGGAAAATAGGCTGCACAAACCTAGAGGGGTCTTGTAGAATTTCTATCTTATGGACAATCAGGTAGATTTTTAACCAATTTGTAGGCATAATTTTTGGAAGCTGAGGTGATAGATTGAAAGCGAAGTATATGGGGAATGAAAACAATTTAAGTTTGGCACCGTGAATCGTTTTGAAATATGCACAATTTAGACGTCAGTGGGTATGGTACACCACAAAAAGTGGTTCAGAGATTCTCTGTGGCATGTTCTCAGTGCTGAACATTTCGTTGTTTTGGGTGTACAGTATACGTGCGATGCGTTTTACCAAACGCCCATCGCTGCAGCATCGGCCATAGAAATCTGAAAAAGACTTTTTATATTCGATTTCTATGGCAGCGACAACGGGTGGAAAGGATTAAAATCCGCGGCGAACCGATCAAACTAATAATCTTTCACTGCAAACGCAAGTGTTGAGGGTTAGCGCTTTTCAGGAAAACGATCAAGTTTTAATGAACGGAAAATGCTTCCGTTCGAGTGATCCGCCGCGACGTCGGGTGATTGGGATTAAATTGAATTCGTGTCAATAAATGTCTCACTCAAGGAAGGAGCCAATTGCTTCGGTTGTAGCAAACATGTTATTACCGTACATGTAACAACATACACGCGTGCACGCGTTCAGTTTATCCTTCGTGTGAGAAAATCATTCTCTCGTTACTTTATTTTTGACTGCGACTGTTCGGCAAATGCATGACCCTATACGCACCCGACTACCCAAAACACCAAGCATACATTTGCCAAACAGTCGCAGTCAAAATAAAGCAGCGGGTGAATGACTTTCTCATACGAAGGATAAACTAAACGCGTGCACACATGCATGTTGCTATATGATAATAACATGTTTTCTACAACAGAAACAATCGGCTTTTTCTTTGAGTGGGATATTTATTGGCACGAATTAAATTTAATCCCAATCACCCGATGTCGCGGCTGATCACTCGTATGGAAGCATTTTCCATTCATTAAAACTTGATCATTTTCCCGAAAAGCGCTAATCCTCAACACTTGCGGTTTTCTTTTGTGTACGATGCTATAATGAGGAGTCATAAGCTTGTATTTGAGACAAAAATTGAACACATAATAAAATTTGACATTGAATGGAGATTTTTGTATAATAACGCTGGTTCGCTTTGTCCTTTTCGTTGGGTAAAGGGTTAAGTGAATCACCTTCAAATGGCTAACCGGAAGGGGGAAGTGGGGGCGGGGGTTCTCATGAGCCCCCGCTCACTTTGCTTTTATTATACCTGATAATTATCGAGGCGGGGGATTATGTACACAAAAACAAGATGGAGTGCTGGCACCTAAAACGAAAAAATATATTTAGTAGGAGCGACCGGCTTCAACCGAATACTGACACATTCTTAGTGGGGAATATCGGAAGCTGACTGATCACAGTCATTTGGTGGCAAAATAAAATGGCATATTATCCCACTGGTCATCATAATTTACATTGAATGGTACTCGTATTTCTCTTATCAGCATGTCGTACATTGTGTACACGTATGAGCTAGTGTACTTTAGAGGGAAATGGTATTTTTAAAAACTATAATTTGTTTTAGTTTTATTCGTGCCATATCATTTAACGTCGCATTCGGGACCCAAGATATGGAGTAAATCGGAAAAGGCAAAAGCAGTTGTCTTCGCGAGGTGATTATCCGATTACCCATTTTCAGTTTTCGTTTTGCCAGTGCATAGATTCGCTATTTACCGGTAATCGAAATCGAGTTCGCTGGTCAATTTATTTACTTATTGGGGTTTAACGACACTTTCAACAGGCAGGGACAAATCGTGTCGGACAGTTTTATGGGTGGATGACGAGCTGAAGAATCCGGGGAGAACCACCGAGCAGCGGCAAGCAACCGCCAAGCTCTCCAACGTACTAACTCGACAGAACCAGGGTTACAGCGATTGAAGGCACGTGCAGTACGCCTTAGTACACAACGCCACCGTGCCCCCACGTGGAAAACGAGGATGGATTGTCTTGCCAAAGGACGCAACGCGGTTGACGCAGGTGGGATTCGTACTGCGGTAGCTCTGGAGCGCCACCTTCTCTTCAGTTACTAACCTGATATATCAGGTTATTTTCCTGATATATCAGGTTACTATCCTGATATATTAGGTTAGTATCCTGTATAACCTGATATTTCAGCTTACGTAACCTGACATATCAGGTTATTAACCTGATATATCAGGTTATTAACCGAATATATCAGGTTATTATCCTGATATATCAGGTTATTATCCTGATATATCAGGTTGCGTATCCTGATATATCAGATTATTATCCAGGTTATTATCTTGATATATCTGGTTATTATCCTGATATATCAGGTTGCGTATCCTGATATATCAGGTTATTATCCTGATATATCAGCTTACTTATCCTGATATATCAGCTTACTTATCCTGATATATCAGGTTATTATCCTGATATATCAGATTTTTTACTTGGTCAGCAAGTAATCTGATAGTAGTATGTCATGTGGTTTCGGAACTTTCTTTCGGGTTCTCATTATGATCTCATCTTACGTCAGCTGTGACGTGATCGGAAGGGGTGCGGTTTGGTTGTCATTGTAGCCCACATAAGCGGCTATCTTATGACGTTATTGTCATGGTGGAACGCGCCTCTACTGCGCATGCTCAGTGTGTGGTTCTGGGGTAACGCTGATTTCTGACGTTCATTTTGTCTATTGGCGTTGTCAACGTCCATGACTGCTACTTTCACAAGAGCAAGGTTGGACTGTGGCAGTGAGCTGCAGCGTCATCTTATATAACAATGGTTTGCGTTATAACGCAAAATTATTGCGTTATAATCCAAAATGTTTTACGTTATAATGCAAATGTTTTGCGTAATAACGCAAAAGTATTGCGTTATAATGCAAAAGTATTGCGTTATAACGCAAAATGTATTGCGTTATAATGCAAAGGTTTTGCGAAATAGCGCAAAAGTATTGCGTTATAATGCAAAAGTATTGCGTTATAATGCAAAAGTTTTGCATAATAACGCAAAATGTATTGCGTTATAATGCAAAAGGTTTGCCTTATAATGCAAAAGTTTTGCGTAATAACGCAAAAAAAAAAAAAAAAATTCTCTGTTGACTTCATGACCGTAATCTGCTTCCGTAGTATTTAAAGAAAATAAATAAATAATAGTTTTTGTTTAAATTTTAATAGAAATTTCAGGTCATATCATTAAACGGAATCACCCATAAATACCGGAATCACCTAAAAAATTCTAATTTATATCTGTGACCTTCTAATACCACAAAACCAACACGCATGAAAGAGAATGGTAATTTAAAGAGAAACAGCGATAAAATAAAGCTATAATTCATTCGTATTATAACTTTTTGGGGTTGATTCCGGTATTTACTGGTCATCCCGGTATATAGATAGACCGTTGGCGACAGTGTTAATATATTTCTCCTAAGCTCATTATTTGGGGGGGGGGGGGGGGGGAGCAGTCATGTATCCAATTAGTATATCATCTCATTAACAAGATGAACAGGAAAAAAAATGATTTCGCATTGCGTTTTTTTTTGTGTCCAAATTTGGCGATTCCCGAACTACCGTCCAGTTTCGCACTCAGTTGAAAAGGCATATTTTACTTCCCCCCCCCCCCCCCCACCTTATTTTTCAACTCTCACAATTTTGAAAGGACAGCCTAGGGCAAATATTTTAAGTGTTTTCCAAAATAGGCACACAGACATTTTTATCAAAGGTTTCAAAATCAATAATTATTGCCCCAGTCAGCTGATCTCCTTCATTTTATACTCTATTAAATGTTGAGCTAAAACAGATAGATGGCGTTTTAGCTCACATATAGGCTATTGCAAGCAAATGACAGTGACTTTTCAAAAGAATGTACGCTTATTCGGTCGGACCATGGTTCGTTCGGAGCTTGACTCTTTCGGAACTTGGCTCACTCGAACCCTGACTTATTCAGACCTCCGGCACATTCGGAACTCTGGCGTTTTCACCCCTCAGTTAGATACTGATAATCATAACAAGAATTTAGAAAATTTCAGTTATTTTTTATTACATTTCATCTTAGAAAATTATACGTCGAAAAATCTGTTGGCTTTTTTTTACAATATTTATATGTGAAAAATAGCAAAAACGAAAACATAAAACACGGCCCTCATAAGTGACAAGAATGACAAAATATAACTGACATACTATGACAAACACATAATATACAGATCACATAAACCAATACCAGTATATTATTTACAATATACCTGACACACACATATATATTAACAGCATTTACATTGGAGCATAGCTTTGTTGATTCTTTCAGTTGTCTGTCAGTTTCTCTTTGGTTAAATACTGATGCCACAGTTCCATTAATTTTCCGGTCATCTCTGTTGTCTTCTTTTACTGCCTTGGTTAAAATTTTCCCTTTGAGATCATCTTTACATTTGTAGGTATCTGGCTAGCTTCTTGATGTAAGAGGGTGATGGATAGATAAACGGTAGATTTCTTGGCATTCTAGTTTAGCCTATTAAGCCATCCGTCACAATCGTTGTTCATTCGGATGCTGCCGCCAAAAATGACCATGTTGATACTGACCAAGTTGTGCTCTGTCCTCAATATAGTGAAAAAACGCCCTGAAGGTCTCTTGTAGTCTTGAACGTTGAGGTCGAATCCTGAACCACTCTTGAGCAGTGCCTCCTCTTTTAGTCCATCAAATTTATTTATTTATTTATTTATTTGAGTTTTAACGACACTTTCGACAGCCAGTGTCACATCCAGTCGGGCAGGCTTACGGGTGGAGGAAGTCGGAGTACCCGAAGAGAACCACAGAGCAACGGCGAGCAACTATCAGACTCCTCAACATACTAAATCCACACAAGCAGGGTTAACAATGGTTGAAGACAAGTTCACCATCGACGTACAGTACGCCTCAGTACACGACGCCACTGTGCCCCACGCGGGAAATGGGTAATAAGTGTCTTGCTCAAGGATACAACGCGGTTGCCGCAGGTGGGATTCGAACCGAGGACCTCTCGGCTTGCAGCCTGGGTCTCTACCTACTGAGCCGTCGCTCTCCCAGGCTATCAAAAGCCACGGTGATATCATCAGGTGGAAGAAAAGGGATGGTCTTCATGTAAGAGGCACGGAATCTCTCTAGCTGTATGCAAGCTGACAAATAAAACAAAAGATCATTTTACACATTTTATCTTGTTAATGCAGCGTTACATGTATGTCGTTTGCCCCAGCCCCAACTTCCATCCTCCCGTCTACTTCCAACTGTTAACTGTTAATGATAGAGAAGGACACCATGGCTACATAGTTTGCTGATTTTATATAAAATTATATGTAAAGTTAAAGTGAGTAAGTGTTAACAATATCTCTGTAACAACATCTCTCTGAGAAGTGGGCGAGGGGGTTTTCGTTCCACATCTTATGGACCTAGGCTGGTAGACCTAGGAAGTGACGTCATACCGCAATGTATTATTTGTATCACGTGGTTGTCATGGTAACCCATGTGGGCGGCCATGTTGTGACACCATTGTCATGGTGATGGGTGATGTGAGTGCGCGTGCGCAGCTCGTGTTGTTAGGGTGATTCGTGTTTCCGTCGTCCATTTTGTATGAAGGGGGCCGCCATCTTTGTTTCTATGGTGGCACGTGGTTGCTATGTGACCCAAAGGCTTCTTATAGGGCTGAGAGGTCTGTAACAGGTATGTTCGATTGACTGGGAGTATTTTCTGGAACGACTTCCCTGTATAATTACCCAAATGAGCCCGACAATCCCTCCAAATCACCAAAAACGACTTTATTTTATATGGATTCCCTATTTTATCGGTGTAGCACGTAGTGCTATAGTACCGAGGGGGGCCCCGGGGTGTGTTCCTTTGTAGAAGAGTAATTTTCTGACTTAAAATTTCTCCAGAATCCTCGTTTAATTACCCAAATAAACCCGACAAGTTTTACTATTTCGAATTCTTTCAGAATTCTCTGCTTCTATCTACATATACAACAGTTTCGACTATCTGGCCATGTTCCTTTGTTCTAGAGTATACTCCAGTAGCGTAGAAGAGCCTATTAGTTGGAACACCTTTGTTTATTATTACTAGTTTTAGCTATTCTGGTCTATTCTTGTTAGTTCTGACCCTATTCCAAGTACTCTTGTTGTTTCATTTATCTAGATCATTTATATAAATTATAACTAACCAATCAGATTGCGTGATTTCCCATAATCTCTATGCCGAGTTATCTCCCTTATTACAGTGAAGTCCTATCCGATTCTCATCACCTCTATATCCAATGGTAATATCCCCGGGCACCCCAATTTCGGCACCCCTTTTTTGCAAAACATCTGTGGCTATGGAATTCCTTTTTGTCACATGTGCTTATGTGAAAAGGCACAATGTGACACAATGTGCCCTAGCACAAAGGCATATGCTTTATGTGCCGATATGTGCTTATGTGAAAAGGCACAATGTGCCACAATGTGACCTAGCACATAGGCACATACGGGTGTTTGAGGATACCTATGATCTGGTATTGTATTATTTGAGGATACCTTTATAGGATACCTTCTGGAGAACCCCTTTTTGTCATATGTGCTTATGTGAAAAGGCACAATGCGACACAATGTGCCCTAGCACATAGGCACATGCTTTATGTGCCGATATGTGCTTATGTGAAAAGGCACAATGTGCCCTAGCACATAGGCACATGCGGTATTTGAGGATACCTATGGCCTGGTATTGTATTATTTGAGGATACCTTTGTAGGATACCTTCTGGAGAACCCCTTTTTGTCATATGTACTTATGTGAAAAGGCACAATGTGACACAATGTGACACAATGTGCCCTAGCACATAGGCACATACGGGTTTATGAGGATACCTATGGCCTGGTATTCTATTATTTGAGGATACCTTTGTAGGATACCTTCTGGAGAACCCCTTTTTGTCATATGTGCTTATGTGAAAAAGCACAATGTGACACAATGTGCCCTAGCACATAAGCACATGCTTTATGTGCCGATATGTGCTTATGTGAAAAGGCACATTGTGACACAATGTGCCCTAGCACATAGGCACATACGACCAAAAGGGATTCTATAGCCACAGGTGTTTTCCAAAAGGGATTCTTAAAAAAAGGCATTCCCAAGATGTAAGCTGTTGGAAAAGACAACCTGTACAGGCGCTGTATAGGAGCCACACGGGAGCTAGGAGCCAATGTTATTTGTTTACTAGTCCCCCAACATACATCACAGGTTCCCAAACATCGGTACCACTAGTCCCCAAAGCCTGGTAATCACTAGTCCCCCAAACACTGGGCCCCAATCTCTGGTCCTCAAATACCCGTATGTCCGCATGTGCTGCATGTCTTGTGCGCACATTGTGCACTTGCACACAATGTGCAAATAGCACATGTAAAATGTGCCAGTATGTGCATGTGCAGGTCTTGTTGCACATACTAGCACATTTTACATGTGCTATTTGCACATTGTGTGCAAGTGCACAATGTGCGCACAAGGCATGCAGCACATGCGCACATACGGGTATCTGAGGACCAGTGATTGGGGGTATGACGTCACTTCCTCGGTCCACTAGCCTATGTCCATAAGATGTGGGACGAAAACACCCTCGCCTACTACTTCTCTGAAGTTGATAACGATAGGGCTAACCACCAAACAACAAAACGTTGCTTTGTACAGTAATTGTTATCAGTATAATTCTGAGGGGGTGAATAAGCCGAAAGTCCGAAAAAGCTGAGGTTCCAATACGTCGGAGGTCCGAAAAGCCAAGGTCCGAATAAGCCGGACGCCGGTCCTCACCCCCATCAAGATTAAACAACTTAGCAAGGTAAATACGACTCCCTTTTCAAAACAAAACAACCGACTATCTTTACATTCGTTTCAAATTTCAACCGCTTAATGAAGGACTACTTTCCCGAATACCCGGTGTTACGTGAAAGAGGACACAAGTTAGCTTTATACTGATGTATTCAGTGGGTGCCTAAAGTGGGGCAGGTATGGCAAGTACCCTGGGCACCACTGGAAGGGAGTGCCACTGACCAGTTTCTATTAAAGTCAGAGAAGCATCCTCGAAGAGGGAAAAAAAAGTATTTTCTTCAGATGTATGATCTGTCTTTGATTATCATGGGTGAGAAGCACTAGGGTAGCCGGATTGTTAAACCACTTATATACATTATTAGATAAAAATACGGTACTGGGAGCAACATGGCCACATACCTCATTGCAACACTGTTGAGCCTCAGTGCCAGCTGGCACTAAGACATTCTACTGCTCAAAGAGAGAGACTATGTTGCTTTTCCGCCCTTTCTGTTTTCCTACTCCTGACCAGTCATGCTTTTTACGTTTCTACGGAATTTCCGCCTATATAAATATCAACAACTAACGCGCGATTTCACCGAAGCGAGATCGCACATTAGTTGTAGCTATTTATTTTGGAGGAAACTTTTTAAGATGGAAACAGCTATGATCTGTTATACGAAGTTGAAACTAAGAGGGGTAGGGGGTCCAAACTAACTCCATTCTTAACTGCACTTAAGAGTTTTTATGTCGGTGCGTTATTTTAGATATTGTAAATGTGCGAGGTTATATAGTACAATGGCATGGCGTGGGTTCGAACCCACGCCGAGAGAGTTTCCTTCGGCACCAACCGATATATACATATTACAAGTACGCCGAGAGAGTTTCCTTCGGCACCAACCGATATATAAATATTACAAGTTATGCGTATTATATGTAAGAAATCTTGAAACCCTTTTCACATACTAAAATTTTTAGATATGCTTTTTTGTTAAGTTTATATTCTCAAAAATTTATAAAGGCCAAGGCTGAAAATGAGGTTGAAAATAAAAGGTTAAAAAAAACAACGTAAGATTGGTATCGCTGGCATCGGGCGTGCCAATTTGGAATAAAAAACAATAAATGTGCACCTCTGCAAACGGCCAGAAATATTTCTGGAAAGTCTCGTAACTGCATCCCATATAAATAAGACTCAAATGGCCCCAAAAAGTAGGGTTGTTTTCGTGAAAATGTCGCCATAATTGAAAAGACGTAAAAACGTCCAAAGTGGCGATAAATCGAAAAAACAACCCCCCCCCCCCAAAAAAAAAAAAACAAAAAAACAAAAAAAAACAGGCACCTCTTAATGTTTTGATCTCTACAACATTATACATTATTGTGATGAGTTGACGGTAACATGGTCTGATGTTTGCGGCTCGGAGATTATATGCAACTTTTAACGATCACAGGTTTAGTAAATAAACCCCTCGTGTTTCCACGACGGCACTGGATAAATAATAAACAAACCAGATAAACTCATTCAATCTTATTTCAAATCGTAAATCGATTTGTAATTTAAACAACACTTCATCCGGAACACCGTCTGCTGCACATGTGAAACATCCAGAAAAATGAAACGGCTTGCTAGTCACTCCGTTGATGAAGCAGTTACGAATTGGGCGACGTCATTTCAAATATTTCGCGTTGCGACGTCAGGCGGTAACATTTGCCACTTGAGCCGTAAACATAGAGTATACTAAGCGAGCTTTCGTCCAATCAGAGGAGGAGGATTTTAGTCTTACTGAAACATACTAAAACATATGCTCCGAGCCGCAAACCCCACACCATGTTACCGTCAACTCATCGCAATAATGTTTTTGTTCCAATAAGATACTACCCATAGCCGAGAGGCTTATTTACTAAACTTGTGATCGTTGTTCAAATGCAACTTTTAACGATCAGAGGTTTAGTAAATAAACCTCACGTGTATCCACGACGGTATTGATAAATAATCAATAAACCAGATAAACTCATTCCATCTTATACTTCAAATCGTAAATCGGGCGACGTCATTTCAAATATTTCTCGCTGTGACGTCAGACGGTAACATTAGCCATTTGAGCTGTAAACATAGAATATACTAAGCGAGCTCTCGTCCATTCAGAGGAGGAGGATTTTAGTCTTATTGGAACATACTAAAATATCATGAAAATTGGGCGACATTGCATTTTTAGTGACGTCGGCGTGAATAACGTCGCACGAAAACAATTCGGTCAGAGCCGTTCAAAATTTTCCGTGACAGCCTCACTCTTTGAGATATATTTCTTGTTGTAGATGGTATTTCCAGAATTGAAAGAGTGAGTATATACAGGCGTAGATATTAAAAGATAAAGAAAAAAGTTTTACGTGACGTTTGTTTTGGGTGAAGGTCGAATGTTAAAAATCTAAGACCGCTATTTTTAACTAGAAATAATCATATACATACCAAATTTGGTGACTGTAGCGTTAGAAACGTAGTAATGCAAACCTGAAGGGGGAAAATGGGCTAAAGATCCCAATAGGTCATTCCACTTTCATTGATGACTTAATTACCGACAATTGGCCCATCACGACAAACTCAGCCGACTGGCCATGTATACTCAAAGAAACTGTCTGGGCTTTCCTTGCTCGCCTTCGTCTCGGAGAATCGTAAAGGCTCCTTCAAATTGAAGCTCATCAGTACTATTTCTTTTAACTGTTCTAACTCTTTATTCACTCTCTCTCTAACTTGAAAACTAATGTACTAACATTTGTTTAAAAAATAATGAGCTGACTCCTGATATTATATTGAATAGAAGACTCTTGCACATAGCAGACGCTTTGTATGGTAAGTATTTGGGTTATAATAGTCATATAACTACCATCTCGTGTCATCACAGTTGTAAGTGTTTCTTTGGTGGAAACGGCCTTTTTTAACTTTCAGCTCACTGTTGAATCCACAAACATTTCATTGTAGTATATCTTCTCTCCGATACATGGAAATAAATATTGTTTAAACTAAACTGTTTTTTATTTACACCCAAACGAAACAAGAATGCGATATCGGTAAGTTTAACACGCGGGAAGTCAACGGATTCGGTACCGTGTCTGGTCTATGTAGTAACGTATCTGGTGTTTTTGTAGTAAAAATATCAAAACGAATGTTTTCGGTGATGAGGGTTTTCAGCTTCTGATCTTTCTTTACTTTTTGAGTGGAAAGTTTATGGAATTAGCTCCGTGACGCCGCTATGTGCATTATTCTGTGCGACATAACAGAGCCACGCATCATTGTCTTAGTTATTGCTTTGGGTCGGAACTTGGGAGTGTCAGGGGCGGGGGAACCGCGGCCCACTTTTTTACCGGGCCATGATTTTTGTATGGATATATTTAAACACAACCAATGACTGGTGATCCAGAGCCTCCCCCATATTTTCGCCAGCTGTGTTTCTCTAGTACTGGTTCAGTTTCGATGGATTTCGGATCATTTTTTGCAGTAAGTGGCAGCAAACACTAAAATGTATACAGTCTGTTAAAAAATCGGTTAACTCAAATAGATCGTAATCTTACAGATATACAAGTACCAAATCCACCCCAGACAAGATAATCCACAGACAGTATAATTGCTGTTAACGTCCGGTAAAGCATACAGGTGAGGTCTATTTATCAGCTCTGGTCGTTACGACCAAAGCTGATAAAGAGACCTCACCTGTATGCTTTACCGACGTTTTTTAACGTCTCTCAAAGTGTGAAATCTTTCAAATACATCTCCTGAAAAATCTCAAAATATTCGCTCAGATGCATGGAAATGGGGGTTTTGGGACCCTGGACTTTAAAATTTTCGCACAGCGGGCCGAACCATGGCCGACCCGTCATACCGACGACCGTCCACCACCCGGTCCAGCCAGCCCCTCCCCCCCCCACATACACTTTGAAAATGGTTCCGCCGCCCCTGATTATTGACTATACTGAAAACTGGTGGATCCAGGATTCGGCGTGAGGATGGGGTTCGTCGTCGTCATATTTCAATCATAAGAGCGATTCATCATCTGACGCCTGTAGCCGCGAGTTGGGGTCGAGCACGAAGGGTTGAGAGAAGTACCTCTCTCGCGTTGGCTGGGTCCAGTGACCTTTACCGTGAAAATGTACGGTCAGTGTCAGCCCGAAGGTGGCTTTTCTGCACAACATCACAATGTTTACCAGCCAAAATATTACTGCAATTTTTTCAGACTCGCCCAAAGTTTAAAAAAAGAAAGCCAATTTAAAACGGTTCAAAAGAGACCCGCGCATGAACTATAGCTGTATGCACGGGCCACGGCATTATCGACGATAACACATGTTGTTATAAATTCTCAAATTAACTGGAAGAGTGCTAACTTTACCATTAGAATTGTACATCATTTTCACATCACATCATTCGCACCTTGGACTCCGAGGTGCTAACAACTGAACAATGGAGCTCCCACTTGTTATTCAAGAAACACTTGTCAGAGTGAAGGCTACCTTTGCTACCACCTGGAATATCCAGGTGCTCAAAGGTAAAATTCACCTGACAGTGGATTTTGATAAAGAAGCCTAACCGACGTCCTTGGAGAGGTGTAGTACCTTTCGTGAGGGGATGTCCCCCCCCCCCCCGCACTGGTCACCCTCCAAGTGACTCGGACTTGCAAAAGGATGATGACAAGCACCGAACACAGCCAAATGACACCCAAAAGAAGAAAAGGAAAAGAAAGAAGGGACCTTCCGCCAGACGACGGGCTGCCCGCCCACTGACGGTGTTTTTGGAAAAGAAAAGGACTGAAAAGGAAGAGAGGGAGGCTAACCATGGCGTTGAAAGCTCAATGCCTGCTACCCGTGTCCGTTCCACGTTTAGCTCGGCTCCTTCCACTCCAGTGGAAGGTCCGGAGGACGCTGGTTCGCCAGGTGACAGCCCTATCTTCAGCCCATCAAACTCTTCCTCGGAAGAGGAGATGGAGGAGGAAAGTCTGTCTCTGGAGCAGGATGTTGAGTCGGACGTCGCACATGTCGCTAAACCCACTCTTGCTCTTCCAACCTTCTCCGACCAGGACACCATCCAGGAAGCATACACCGTGGAGTCCGTGGAGAGCATCCTAGGAGAAAAGGTCAGAGATGACGAACACCTAGCATTTCTTGTAGACACGATCAAAACCTTGGAAAACCGCGGGCTAAATAAAAACATGTTCAGAGTAGCAATAGAGAGTGTCAGCAGCCATTACCTGCGCACAACACCAAAGAGCTCTCCATCACCGGCAGCTGCAAGGGCTAGACCCTACCAACCTAGTCAGCCCTCCATCACTCCTCCTTCAACACCACCAAATGAGGTATCACCATCGCAGCCACCTCCTCCAAAAATGAACAGACGAAAGCACAGACGCCGCTGAGTACCTTTATCATTCTCCTCCTTTGCCACGGCCAGACCAGTCAAAATCACATACAGCTAAAGAGGGTCGAAAGGGGCATGCCCCACACCGTCCCTGCGCGCCTTCGGCGCGCGAAACCATTCCGTCCGAAGAGTGCTAAAATAAATTTTGTTGTCAGATTTGTTCACATGTCTCTGCCTTGTTACAATTTACGGGAGATGGCCTACATGCGCTCACTCATAAATTGTAACAAGGCAAATCCTCACAGACTAAATAATTTAATTTCAAACATAATATGAAGCACAGCCACGGAATATGAAGCCTTTAAGTTGCGGTACTTGTGCTTCAGACGAAAGCCCAAATATGGGCTTCCAGCACCCTACCAGTTAGAGTTATGCGTCCAAATGCTATCACGGATTATATCATGTCCCCCAGTCTCAATTCTTTTGAAAAAAACATCATTGTATTTTGCAGATAAAATGGCAAAGACATGTGTAGAAAGTCAGAGGGCTTATAAAGAAAGAAAAAAAGATGTCTGGCCCTGGCTTCTTGGAGAAAAAAAGAAAAGAAGCGAGCGTCGAAATAGACGACATTTGCTCAAATTTCAGCCAAGTGAAATCCCCATGACTGATTACAATGTCTTTAAACGTTGGGATGTAAGTAGTCCATCGGAGTTAAACCCTGATGGTGAAACCCAGAATACCCGAAATGACATTCCTAATGACAACAGTAATTGTATAAGATCCAGATATGGTCGAATCATCCATTGACCTCAAAGACTGATTGAAACAGCTATGTAATTTGTTTGTTTTGCAAAGAAAGGAAGATGTAGTGATAGATAAGTTAATGACTGGTCCCTGATCGCCATTACTTCAATTTACTTGTGACTGTAATAATGAGTACTCCATGAGAGAGGGAGAGAGAGATCGCGTTTTATTGACAAGTAGTCAGCATTGAGTTTTCTGTATTAAAATTGTTAATCACAAAGAAGGTCTTTAAAACAGACTTGATTTAGAGAACCCACCGATACACTGAATACAGGAAACCAGTTGAGCAAATGATAGCGAAAGAGCAAAAAACATAAACGGGAATGCAACAGGAACCACTGTGCAACTTACAGAGAAAAGCTGAAAAGGTCGAAGAAAGTTTTAAAAATCATGAAACAATCTGATATCTGTAAACATGAAAGTACCGACGTTCAATGTGCTATTATTTCTCGTTCAAGTAATAATAATCCCGAGCCCACGGTTGTTCATTTGGACTTCAATCGATATGGACGTCCCAAAAACGACCAAAAGTTGGGAAGTCGTCGAATGCCAAAATTGAAAAAAAATACAAAATTCCACAAAAGCCTTTTTCGCGAACGGCAAATAAATGAAGGAAACGCTACGAAGGCTTGAGACAGAAACAAAATATAGAGAGTAACAAATCTATAAATGATGATCCAGTTACTTTGACACCCAGGACAAAAACATATGATATTTAGAATGTTGTCAAATCCTACATCTCTGCCACGCTCATTCAGCAAAGAAACAATTATTTTTTCAAACGTTATAAGTTCTCAAATTGAAGTTAGCAACGTCACTATGAAACTACAATATGAACGCCGTTCTATCAATCGTGTTCGTTTGTGGAAGAATTTTGAAAAATATAGATTTATTGACATGCTATCCCGAATACTGGCATCAGCAGACACACTCTTGTGACAAAGGTGGGCAAAAAGGTACAAAACAGCAGTGCAGACAGGTACAGAAGGGGATAAAAAATAAAGTGGGTGCATTATTTCAAAGAGATGATGTCAATCGTTGTCTACTTGACAAAAAAATGCAACAAACAAATAAAAGGTGAAAAAGATAAGATACAGTCACGCATACTAAGTGATTATCTGGAAAACATTAAAAAAAAATGTTCTGAAAATAAAAACTTCCCAATCTCCTTCACAAACTACTGTAAACTACGACCCCAAAACATAAAACGAACTGCATTTTTATCAAGAAATACTTGCCTCAAAACAATCCATCAAAACATGACGTAAAAACACCGTAGCCTTAAAACCCTTGGCATAAAAATTAAGCCTAATTCACAAACAGCAGCCAAATACATTCCTATACAAGATATGATACTCCTGTCTCGTAACAAACAGGATACAATTCCATTTGAAGCTCGGAGAAAAATTGACATAGAAGACAAAAAGAAAATGAGAATTGTAAAGCTTGAATTAACAAAATGGCAATTCATTGAAACTATGGAAACGGAATACAAATCATTTTTAGAGCCCGTGGAAAGAGTAAACAGCCAATACAGTGCTATGGTCAAAAATAAAAAATCGCATCTATCAGGTCCTGTAATTTTACACATGGACTTTACCGAGAATTTTGTTTGTCAGACCGCTCAAGAAACAGAGCGCTTACTGCAACAAGGGTGTCACTCTTCATCCCATGGTTGCGTGGTTCGAGGATGGATGGAGCACTGCAACCATTTGTCTTTCTATCGGATGTATACGACCACAATGAAAAATCAGTTGTTGCAATTCTTGACTTCTTTATTCTCCGTTTGAAACAGTTGGTAGTCCACCCGAGGAACTTTCATTACTGGACAGTCGTTCTTCATCTCAATGCAGGAACAGATTTATATTTTCTTTTTTGCCCAAGCAGATGGAAAAAAATGGAATAAAAGGTCAACGGAATTATTTCGAATGTGTCCATGGTAAAGGACCATGAGATGGGGTTGGTGCTACGACAAAAGGCAGGCATTTGACGCCGTAAAACAAGGTAAAACATACATTCAAGATGCAAGTGACTTTTACATATGGGCTGTTGCCAATCAGAAACAAATTGAATGCATGTCGTACTCAAAGACCGAAGTTATTAATACAGAAGAATACACGTGGGAACTCAATCCATTAACCTTTCCTGGAACCATGAAATTACATGCAGTCATATCGGGGGACAATGTGTGCTTATATACAAGAAACGTGTCATGATAGGGCTGCACGGTATTCGAAACTGAATACCGGTATCGGTGTTCAAATAAATACCGCGGTATACCGGTATATCGAAAGACTGTTAAGATATCTGGACATACGTACCATAATCGGGTCTTGATCATTCACAATCAGAACAAACCAGCATGTCTTGATGATACAGATCGAACGACTCTTTACCCGACGCAGACGATATCAAAATTTATTTTTTTAAATATTGGTTTATCGATTTTTTTTCAAAAAAATATTCGACAAAACCATATCAAATGACCCCTCTTTGGAACGAGCTTGTCAGCTCGTTCCAATGAGGGGTCACGTGATATGGTTTTGTTTAATTTATTTGAAAAATAATATTTTTTCAACTGCACAATTTTTGTATTACCCGGGAGGGTGCGGCCAATTCGTTAGGTACAGGGATACTATTATTCGTTCGGGACTACAGTTCACTCAGGACATCTTGAAAATTGAATTGTGGGTAAATAAATAATGACGATAAACAGATATTTTTGTAATTACACCTGTATTCAATCGATACGGGTTTGAATACCGGTATGTATCGGTTTATCGATATACCGTGCAGCCCTGTGTCATGCTACTGTGAAATCTATGTTTCAAGATCAATGCATTTTGATTGGCTCAAAAGAAAGATCAAGGGTAAGAAGGTAAATGAGTCTGACAACCAGGATCAAGGTCTAATGGAGGAATCCATGGTACCATCGGTCAACTCTCTTATTGCTGGCTTATATATGAATGAGCGGTATTTGGGAAAAGTTTTAGAAATTGATATGGAACATGTCGACGTTTTGTTAGTTTCATGAGCACAACGAAAACGAAGCAGAGTACAAAATACCAATGACCCACAAAACCAGATGAATTGTTGATATCGTTTGGGGAAATGTTTACCAACGTTGTGTCGGAGTAGATTGTACCCGTTGGGAGATCGAAAAGTTTTTAAAGTGACCACCAGTTGTGAAAACACACATTGACAAGTTATTATCTGATCATAACAGTGATGTTGGTGTTTCTAATATTAATTAATTTCTGTTATTCATCTGGCATTAACATTGTTATTCAGCATGAAAGGGAAACTGCTGATTTCACTTTACAATCATCAGATACATCAGATACGTTACCGCGCATAATCTTATGTTTATCACTAGACTTTGACCGGAAAATTCGAAGTCGTTTTGTTCACAAGATTAGGCCCTGTTTCGTTCTGTTATTTGAAATGGTGTATTTTACAGTTAAAACTAGAAGTCCTGTCACGAATAGTGCGCTTATCTAGGCTTAATTGCGCGTTGGAATTGCGCGCAATTGCCATATCGAATGACATCCAAAGCACGGCAGGTTCTCTTGATTACTCATAGCAAACACATGCAATGTTTCTGCCAATGGACCTCCGGGTTACCCGGAGGTCCATTGGCTGAAACATAGCTTGTGCACAGGTCATATGTACAGAATTTGATAGCTTTACTTGGGCCATAACGCGTACATTAACGCGCATATCAACGTGCTGTTTGTGCGCATTTCAGGACAGGACTTCTAGTTTTAACTGTATGACCAAACTGTTTATCGAATGAAATCTTTCGTTTTCAAACGTGTTTCGTTATTCAATAATTAGCTTTTTCACTCATATTCATCTTGTGTTTGAGGCGAATCAAGCCATTAAAATTGCTATACAAGGGTATATTGATTCATGCAGTTGTATTATGATTTGCAAAAAATGGGCGCTTTTTGCAGTTTCAGCAAAATTAGGTTTCCTAATTTGTTGTACCAGAGAGGTTTCAATTAAACAGTAATGGACAAAGCCTTACATGATAAAATAAATGCAAGAACCGCATCAAAGAAATTTGGTCCCTCATGAACCTGTTGGGTGATTTGTGTTGTTGCGTTATCTCTATAATAATATCGGTTTCAGCAAACTGAGCCCAAGTAGTTTTAAACATGGTATGCACGGTATATAAGAGCTGGGTCCTAGGTGGTTTATAGACATAATTATTTGCGATTTAATTTACTCACTAATAAGAACAGCATGCATGAAATTGATTAAGGAAATGCGACAGATTTTATTGAAATTATCTTACCGGTTTTAACGTCAACTTTGATAAATATAGCGTAAGAACTTACGTTGACAAACTAAAGTAACGTATCCGAAATGGTTAATTTGACGTCTCATTGGGTGGAAACTATGCACGTTGTACGTATTCAAATCTAAAATACACTGTGGTTGTTTCTATGTTGCAAAGGCATCGTACTAAACGGTCATACAATAATTTTTTAAATTGGCGCTGCTTAATGTTTTTCCCAAAACGTTAAATGAACAGAGGAGGACTGGCCGTATGGTTCACCGGGAAATTTCTCGGTACCCCCCCCCCCCCCTATTGGGGGGCCCATGAGGCCACCCCCCTATTGGGGGCCCATGAGGCCCCCCAAAATCAATGCAGTCCAACATCCATTGGTACATGGAATTTCGTGAACATGACTAGAAGGATCTGATTGCAAAGATTACCAGTATATCTAAATGCCCTCTATGGTAGTCCACATGGAGGGCATTTCGATACACCTGCCATCTAATCTACCACTGATCGTTCAGATGCAGGGAAACAGCGTTCTTTCAGTTCTAAAAGTCAAAATTTTCTCCCATTGGTCCGAACTATGGTCGGCCCGACGGATCCGGGACCCCTTTATTGCAACCGTTTTAGCCGAGTAAGCGACGAAGCTGACACAAAAATGCCATTGAAATGCCCTCTCTGTGGACTGCCACTGATCGCTCAGATGATAAGACACAGCGTTCGTTCACTTCGAAAAATCAAATTTTCTCCGGGTTCTGGCCCCCCTTGGTGCATTTTCCGGTAACATTTTTTGATCCAGTTCGCTCCTGCAAATGAATCTGTGCATTTTAATGGAGAATGACCCAAATACATGCTATTGCAACAATAAATTGTTCTGGGGCGTTGTATTGCGTCGAGTTGACGAGACCAGATCAACCAGACCAAACACGAAGCTCACGTATGATCTAGCGGGTTTGGACTCGTCAACGAGACGGAATATGGCAAACCAGATCGACTGTGCGTTGTACTAGTTTACAGTACGTGGAGAGTGTATTATCACTAAATCCCCCGCAGAGTGGAGATTCCATCCGAGCAATACTTTGCAAATTTCTTGCGAAGCATAACAACCACAAGCAAAGTTCCAGTCAATGGACTTTCAGGTTAAACCCAGTGGCCCATTGGCTGAAACATAGCTCGTGTACGGAATTTGAAAGTGATACTTTGGGTGATAACTCCACTCCATGTGTGATTTAGTTACAATCCACTCATTTATAAAATGATTATGTATATTTTACATTTAATTCGACATCGGAAGAGTAAACGAGAAAATAAATTATGAACTGTTTATCCAAAGTGTTCAGCGCCTATGCACACGAGTTTTCATTTCATTTCGAGTTTGTAAAATTATCGCCTCGACTCGAATATCTACTCTCGTCAATGACGTAAACTGAGCCTCGATTGAGACAGACTCGCGTTTTTCGGTAATCCAGAGTTGATAAGCAAATTACAGCGGTATCCAGTGGCTATTTATATTACAGGCGCGGGCATTTTTTGAATAATGCTTCATTTAATTAGTGAATACAGCAAAACAAACGCTTCATTACATTTTATGGGTGTTAAATTAAAGCAGCTGAATTACATTTTGAACAAATGTTACAGCGTTTTGGATCCTTCCTTAATAAGCGTTCTACAAAGAACTGTAACAAACATTTTCCGGGAAGTTTATATTCTGGATCCATGGTCCATGTTCTCTGTACTGCTGAACGATTGGTAAATTGTGTTATGTGTTTTTATGTAACGGTTATATTGCGTCTCATTAGGTTGTCCAAACGGCACTCTACACCGAGTCGTAAGATCAGCACTCTATCAATAACTTTGAGGAGTTCACCTTGTAGGTTTGTATTTCTGAACGTCTAGCACCTAACCCAAAGACTGAAAGAAAATAATAAAATTTGGCTGGCGATTTCGGTGAATAGCGGTGATTAGTTTTGTAGTTACCTCAAGTAAAAGGTGAAATAATTTTTTTTATTTTGCCTCACGTTTGTAACATCAGCCGTGATTGGTTAATTTGACACCTCCTATAAGTCATAGTACTGGAGTTTTGGGGCAAAACACGGGTACTATCGGAACGTTCTTCCCTGGAGACAAGAGAACAAAGAAAATGTAAGCTCCACTTACATTGATCGGCGTCGATTACGCACGCTCTGATTGGAATTTCTCAATACCAAACGCTGGCGCCGTGTCCGTTTAACTTTTTCTTCACCGATAGACACAAACTTACCAACAAATATGTCATTTTCAGTGGGTGTTTTTTCAATTTTAACTGCAAACAATGAATTCAAAAGAATCAGAAATATTAAAAACTCACTTGTTGTTCACCACTTCAGTGAATCCTGAATATGAATTATGACTTCAATTAATTATATTTCCACAAGTTTAGTACTCCTCGACCTCGCTGAGCTTCCGCCTCAAATTCAAAATAAATTGTTTCACTCCGCTTAATTCTAACAACTGTCGTCGTCCAAGAAACATGAATTTATATTCCATTAATTTATACCACTTATCACTCAAGCATTAATATAATGAATTATAACATGAACAGCATGATGCAGTTGTAAACACTGGCATTTGGTGATATAGAAACTCCCAAAGCGACGGCACTTGTGACAACTCATTTTCGATTTTGGTGTTCTGAAAACTCCTAAAAGGACGTCAATCGTTCGAAATGACGTCTTGTTTTTGGATTCGACCACATTGTTATTACAAGATGATGGCATGTTGCAGTTAACGTTTAACAATGAAAGCTATTTTTTGTTCGGCATAATAAAATAATTAGAACGTTTCTTTTCATGTTATATCGGTCGATAGTACCTGGTTTGTGTGATTTCTGAAATAAAACCTTCAGCAGCTTCGCTTTTTCAGGTTTTATTTCCGAAATCACACAAACCCAGGTGCTATCGACCGACAGAACATGAAAAGGAACGTTCTAATATTATAATATGATAAAAGGAATTTCAAATTCGTCACCATTTGGCATGAAATTTCTGAACGACGTTCACTAAAATCGATCTGAGCCTCAGTAAACTTCGGCTCAGATCGATTTTGATGAAATCGGCAGAGAAATGTCATATGAAATCGCGATTCATCAAAGATCCTCTATTTCTAGTATTAAACCCATATATGTCCAAAACCACACGAATCTCATTATGCTATAATAGTGTACTTTCAAAACAAATTCTAATATTACCTTCCTCACTCAACTGATTTTGTTTTCAAAGGAACCGTTGTTACTGGCATCCATCCTATGGGAAGGTCCTTTGATGCTGATGTAATTGTTAATCCTACTTTCTCGTTTGTCATACATTTCGTTGGGTGTTACAATCGGCAGTGTGCTTAGAGAGCATCAACACAATCAAGTCTTACTGCAAAAATCTTCCCAGTGCATGATAAAATCACCGATTATTACTTTCCAAAGTGTGATTTGCTGGGATTTCCGGGTTTGACTATAAACGATAACTTCACAAGTGAATTATGCAATCAACAATTGTGCCATGTATCCGTGCGCACAAACGAAGACGCTTTGCCTTGGGTGTAATGGGGACTTCGTTGTTTTTTTTAACCCTTTAGCTAACATGAAAAGCAAGCGACACTTGCAAAAAAAAATTCTTGAATAACTACTATTTTCATTTTTCTCTCAAAAACATAGGTTATGACCCCTCATTGGAACGAGCTCGACGAGCTCGTTCCAATGAGGGGTCATAACATATGTTTTAGAGACAAAAAAAATGAAAAAATAATGAAAATTAATTGGCGATTTTTGAGAATAGCGCTGACCTGTTTTGGCCGCTACTTTAGGTAAAGGGTTAAATAATATAATCATCGTTAATAATGAAAAGTAATAAACAGAGTAATCGATTTACTGGACTGGTTACGTGAAATAATTCATTCAAGGCGAGGGTCTATGTTGTAAAACACTCGTGCGCATTCGCGCACTCGTGTTTGTACAACGTCCCTCACCTCTCATGAATTATTTCACATAACAAGTCCAGTCAAGCGATCACTCTCTATTTAATTCAACTTCAGTAGAATATTTTGCCATAATTCTTTGGAATACTGAAAATGGCCACAAATCATTTAGCAGTACGTATTGCTACTGGTACTTCGTGAACATCTATCTACTCTGCTATTGTTAAAATGCTTGCCATATTGACATATGTATTAAAACAAGTTTTTTGTTGCATTCAATTGGAATGTTCCAAAAGGTACTTGGTTATATACTATCACAACAGAAGCACTTCTTCTGCAAACATTTAGGGAGTTCTAAAGCAAATTACCACGCGTGTTATCGCATGACCTCCGCAGTGAATTGCAACTCCAACACACCTGTCTTATTCTGAATGTATTCTTTGATCGAACCTGAACATTACCAGAATATGAATATCTTATTGTTGCGCCAGTATTTCTCTAACATAGTCCAGATACTCTCCTGCAGCAGTGTTTAAATCAATGATATTTTGAGGTTCACATGATATATTTTTGTTAATTTGTTTTTGAAACAATAAATTCTTACATCGTGCGCGTTGGGTAAAGGTTTAAGATACCACAACAGCTGACCACGTGATAAGAACTGTACACGAGGAAAAGATGTGCGATCTCTTCATATTTGTTTATTTATTTGTTTATCTGTACTTCACGTCACATCAGTAACCAAGGCTATACAGAGGCGATAAAAATGTGAATTATAAAAGAGGTCATTATTTTCCATGAAATAAAAACGGGTCGATGAAATAAATCTGGAAATAACACGAGGAATAAAAATGAGTAGGAAAAGCTTTAACGAGAAAGCAGACCACTTGTTTAAACAATACTGTGTGCATCATTCCGTTGAATAGAAATGAATATATGAGAGTTTAAAAGAATAAGAACAATTTATAATTTATTAATAAAGGTTGATTTCCTTGAAAACGATAGAATTGTATGAGAGTTTGTGTTATAAAACAAGTCTCTAGGGGCCCGGTTGATTCACTCTCGGCACAGCACAAATTGTAACAAAGTTATGACGTCACTTGTACCGGTGAATCAACCAGCTAACAACTGGTCCATTGCATGATGGTATATGGCCTTCAAAATCTTTCATATCCGTGAAAAATAATTGGCATTCTTCGCATTGAAACATCGTCTGTCTGTCAGACATTTTGTCGAATGACGTCACGGCACAAATCTTGCACCACCTCGCGAGGAGGTGTAAATTTATGCCGGTCGGCACAGTCCCGTCACATGTTCTGTTCGTGGTTTATTGTGGGGAATCCCTGTTCCGTCACAGTTTGTGCTGTGCCGAGAGTGAATCAACCGAGCTCCAGGAGACACTACAGTAAAGTACTATAGTCTGACAAGATTAAAATCTGTAGAGTGCAAAAGAATGTGCTGCATTGTCAACACTTGTTGGCAAGGAGCATATTCTAATCGGATATTAGCCTCTATCGAAATACAATGCGTACGTCTTGTATGACCATTATGCAGGGACGTAGCTAGAGGTTGCCGATTAGGGGAGTAGGGTAGAGAATTTCCAACTAGAGGGAGGGACCGGGAGGGAGAACCCACTCATGGACCCTACCCCTAGTTAAAAATTCATTACCGAGAAAAATTTTGAAATTTAAGCCATGAAAGGGGGCATAAAATTGATTCTAGTAACTGAAATGACAACACATTTATGATAGAATTATCAGGTTATTATTATTTTGTATTATTCTGGGAATTGAATATGTGCTAAACAAATGCTCAAGCTGAGAACATTGAGCATTTCACATTGTCCTAACAGTAAATCAGATCTTATGCAGGAATGATCAATTTTCGATGTTTCATCATTTTGAAACTGTGAATTATGGAATTAACTCAGGATAACGTTTTTACATGAAATGATTTTCTTGAAGTGCATTTCGAAGATTTTTTTTATTACGGTACGAAAACGTACTATAGAAGTCTCGTACCGATTGACATCATGTATACTTATGAAGCTCGATATTGTGAACACTGTAGTTGTAAATTGTAACAGTTGGAATTTTTGCCGATTTGAAACCGAGTTGGAATTTTGGGAAGTAAAGGAGACATCATCACCAAAGAAGCTCTAAAATCCAGATAGATGAAATTTCCAAATTTTCAACTACTCATGACCTGGCCTTCGAACTTCCAACGATAGGAAATTTTTGCCAGGATTGGGGGTGGTGGAGGGGGGGGGGGGTGGGGACACACTGGCCACGTCCCAGCCAATATGACATCGTGTCAAAATAACAAAGTCTTTTCACAGAGGTACTAACATGTCCAGGAAATCAGCGAAACACGATATCATATTGGTCAGACATGCGCGTCTTCAACTTCTCACGATGTTCCAAAATAAGAGGGTTCTTCAACCTGGGGTTGATTAAAGCTAGCAATGAGGAAAGAGAGTCGGAAAATATAATCGACTCCCTTTCCTCGATGTGTTCAAGCTCCAGGTGTAAAACTTTTCAAGTGTGGAGATCTCTATATGAGATTCAACTCTAATCTCCAATGGAAGAATATGTTTTTGGTTTCCGTTAAAAAAAACAGCATATTGATCTGAGACCTAATTATAAGAGGGGTGTTTGATGGATTAGCCAACAGTTTAGAAACAAAGTGGAGTGACAGTTTAATTCCGTGTTTATCAAGAGAAGGGTCCCCTGCTTAACGAAAAAATGGTTAAGGGACGACTTTCTCGAAGAACCGTAAACCACACAGCTGTAATCTAATTTTGTTCTCACAAGTGATGCATAAAGATAATTTCTGACAGGTTATTATTACTAGTTATTAATAATTAAAGCCATATCGTGACGAAAAAAACTGTTATGTTGTTGAAAAAATTAATTAAAAACATGAAAAATGAATATTAGTGTGACAGTGAAATAAACAGCGAAGACAGTAGTGAATAATGATACAAAAACTAATGAATACATTGTAAACCAACCCGATGACAAGAATGATTCTTGCATATGAGATGCAGTTAAACAATCAAAAGCAACTCAAACTAATTAAAACGGTTTATTTCTCTGAGAAACTAGAGAATCTGGTGATAATTGATGATATAAAATAGTTCTCTCAAAGACGGTACATAATAATGTCGTCGTCTGATGTCATTAAATCAGTACAATCCAATTGAATGAGCTCGACTGTCACAGGATGTTGACAGAGAACACATTTTACGCCTTGAGTGAACTTGCCAATAATGCTACTGCCCGGCCGTGATTTTCAGGAAGGCACACTTCATTCTGCTTTTCGAAGGTGATGATTGCTTCGTTGACCTCTGGCTCGGTTATTTATACTTATTTATTGAGGCTTAATGCCACATTAGCAGCTGATGCTATATCGTGGTGATAGAAGGTTATGAAGGGTAAAAAGTTTTCACCAGAAAGTGAAATATTTATTTAAAAAACATAAATGAACATACGCGTGACAGTGAAATAAATTGCGAAGAGAGTAGTGAATAAATGATACCAAAATGTGAATGAATAATGTGTAAATCAACCCAATGACAAAATACTGTTTTCATATGAAGCGCAGATAACATAATAAAAGCAACTAAAATTATTGAGAAACGGGAGAATCTAGTGTTAATTGCTGATATAAAATCGTTCTCTTAACCCTTTACCTAACACGAAAAGCAGACGACACTTGCAAAAAAAGTTCTTGAATAACTAATTTTTTTTTAACCTATGTTTTTGAGACAAAAACGAAAAAATAATGAAAATTAATTGGCGATTTTTGAGAATAGCGCTAGCCGATTTTGGCCGTTTCGTTGGGTAAAAGGTTAAAGATGATACATTACAATGCGGTCACCTGATATAATTGCCCCTTTTACTGCCACGCCCACTTTAGCCATAAATAAAAGACCTCTATGCACGCCTGTATGCGAAGAAGTTTAATAAAATTTATGACATACTTGAATCTTTATCGTCTGATTAATTGTTGGAAAGGGCTATCTGAGCCCTTTCCAAGAATTAATTAGATGGTAGGTTAGATCTGCGTATACCGGAATGTACAGAAAATCATCATAAAATAGGTAGCAATAATCACTTTCGGCAGCGTAAGTGTTAAATCATTTCAATCCAATAGAATGGGCTCGATTATTAAAGGGCGTTGTCAGGGAACACATTCTGCTCGCCTGTCTCCCTCCAATAAGAAAAGCGTGTCAAAATTACATGATCTTTTCTGAAAAAGTTACAAGACGAGTGATTATCAATGACCTTTGACCGGAAGCCTGTTATTTGTAGCCCCAACCCATTCGCCTGCCACATAGATTTGATGTAGTGACTGATATGTGGTCTGTAATCACTGAATGGAAGCCTAAATTTATCGACAGGCTTGTTTTAGGCGCGTTTTGCTGCACTGTCTGACCTGGTGTTACCGGAGATACCAACTTGTCATGCCAACCAGCAAAACACCACATCATGTTTGGTAAAGCATGAAAGTATTCATTCACCTTCTCACGAAGTTCCAAAACTAGAAGATTCTTCAACTTTGGGTTGAGTAAAGCTAGCAAAGAGGAAAGAGGGTCGATGCGTTCAAGCGCTAATTTCAAAACCTTAACTTCAGCAGTGAACATAAAACTTTTGTTTAGTATTATGACAGAAGTAATCTAATCACCAGTAACAACAGCCGACGATACCTTGTTACGATCTTTAGGTCCATATATATCCTTCGATATGGAGTAAACTTAGGTTTTATTTCAGCATTTTTGTGTTGGAACTGCAGAGAGTTTGTCTCAGATTTTTATTAGGAAACAAGGTCGAAAATAAGAGATTTCCTTCGATGCCACGGCGGAATACATGGTTCACTGTTATCTTTTATCGACTCTGTTTCACGCGTGGTGGCCTTGATATGAGATTCAGTTCTAATTTCCAATGGAAAAATATTTTTCTGCTTTCCGTTAAAAAAATGAACACAATGAGGATCTGAGACATAATTATAAGCGGGGTGTGATGGATTAGCCACCAGCTTAGAAACATATTGGGGTGATAGTTTAATTCTGTGCTTCTCACGAGAGGGATTCTCTGCTTCCACAAGCATTGAATCTATTGTTTTTTTTTTCTTTTTTCAATTTTTTTATTCAGATGAAATAATATACATATACAAATAGGTAATTACATACAGACACACAAGTAGTATACAGCAAGTATATAATTTACACGATTACATATGTATACAGAAGTCTACCTGCGTGAAGCTGTTTTCCATCACATTTCTGGTCTCTAACCATGGTTATCATTTTTAGGTGTTTTGAAAACAGAAATAAACAACCTAATAACAGTTACTGGCGGTGACACAATGAAAAAATATTGCCGCAGGAGAAGCCTTACTGTATGGGGACTACAGAAAAAAACAAGAAAAAGGAATGAAAAAGTCGAGGTCTATGGTCCAGAAGCTGACACATTATCTGAAGAAGGAGGATAAAGCAGTCCTTTCAAAAGTTCCCATCTTGTTTGTATTAATCGGGATTTTTTGGGCGAATACATGTGAAGGGAGTAAAATCGGGATTTTTTGGGCGAATACATGTGAAGGGAGTATAATTCCAATTCACAATATTGACGCAGAATTTCGGTTAGACCTTGAAAGCTGGGCTGACACCTTCTCACCTTGCAGGAATAAATGAACTTTTTGTACAGAAGAACTAGAAGAGAAAGATTATTTTCTTGAGACCACAAAGTGTTATCATTATTATTATTATCATTATTATTATTGTTATTATTATTATTATAGTCGATAAGGATAAAGTGTGGTGTCAGTGGCAACAGAACACCACATTGTTCATTCAATTTTTCAGCGAGCTGAAATAGGATTGACTTTGCCATGGGACATTCAAAGAACAAATGTGACACCGTTTCTGTGGTGTTGAAGCAGAATGTACACAGTTCAGTTTCCGACAATTTGCATTTAAAAAGACGGGAATTGGTATATAGAGCGCCATTTAGAATTTTGTATTGTAGGGTTTGTAGATAAGTATCGTCTGTGATTATGAAAGGGCGTTTGTATATCAATCTCCAATCCTCCTGTGTGAGATCATTTCATTTTTCTTCCATTTTCCATTTTTCTTGAGAATGAACAGGATCGGAAATCGCCTTTTGCAGAAATAACAGATAAAATGTTTTATTGACCGTTTTCGTTTCTTTCTGTTTCTCAATTTGTGCATTCAGAACACAATTGGATTTTTTTTCCCTTTCAATTTTTTCCGCCACATCCTTGGAATTGCCTTGTTTACCCCCTGGAAGACAGTGAATGGTGTTTTGATATCGTATTTTGTGGAAAATTCCTCAAAAGTTAGGAAACCTCCTCTCTCACTCAAGAAGTCGTTTAAAAAGAATACATCTTTATCGCACCAAATCTGATTGAAAATATATCTATTTTCAATTCTGATACTTCTGTTATAGAAAATTGGTTGAGAACGAATTTTGTACGGAGTCTGTAGGTGGTTCGTTATCCAATAGCGACCAGGATGTGAGGACGTCTTTCCAAAAACTGTTTGCGTTCACCCCGATTTTTGTTAACCCCTCTTTGTGTAGATGCCAAATTTTGTCGTTGCCATATTGTTCGAAGTCATCTAAAATAAGGGTTTTCCAGGGTGATATTATGCTGCTATCCATCAGTTTCTTAATCCAAAACATTTTTAGAGAATGACTGTATGACCGAATGTCTGGAAACTTAAGCCCTCCATTAGAAACATGATTCATAAGAACCTTGTGTTTGATCTTTTCATTTTTACCCTCCCACAAATAATGAAACATTTTGGATTGCATTGCATCTAACATATTATCAGGTGGTTTAGGAAGGACTGATAGACAGTGTATGAGTATTGTTAAAGGCAGCGTTTTTACGACGGCAGTTTTCCCAATTAGGCTGAGATTTCTAAACGACCAGTCTTCAAAAGTTTTTCCATCTTTCTAGATTTTTCAATGTAAGTTTGAATTATGTAATTTTCACTAAATAGATCATACATTATACCCAATATGGTGAATTTCCCATTATTGTTCCACTGAACATTTCGTTTTGTGGCAATCTTTTTACTCGACCCTTTTTCAGACCCAATCCATACAATCTGAGTCTTTTCAAAGTTGACTTTAAGGCCTGACTCCTCTGCAAAAGAGTTAACGATCTCCAGAGCTGTGTTTAGTGACTGGGAGTCGTTACTCAAAAATATAGTCGAGTCGTCAGCATATTGACTTATGAGATGTTCGGAATGGTTTATTTTGATACCGTTGATATTAGGGTTGTTTTTAAGTGCGGCGCTCAATATCCTGGCGCTCAAAATAAATAAATACGGGGGAAGGGGTCACCCTGTCTTACTCCTCTCTCCAAGTTGAACTTTTCAGAGCAGTGCCCATTATTGAGGACATAACTAAAGATGTTTGAATAAAAAGTACGAAACCAATTTACAATAGAGGGCCCGAAGTTGAGGAACTGTAACGTTTTTTCTATAAACGACCATTCAAGTGAATCGAAAGCTTTTTCAAAATCTAGGAGAACAACAATTCCAGCAATATTTAGTTTCTCACACTTTTCTATCAGGTCAAACTTTAGTCTTGTGGATTCTCCGATATATCTCACTTTCATGAACGCAAGCTGAGCTTCTGATATGAGTTTCGGTAGTACCGTCTTAACACGATTTGCTACAGCCGCCGAGGCAATTTTTGTATCTACATTAATTAGTGAAATGGGACGCCAGTTTTTTATGAATTCTTTTGGTTTGTTTTTCTTTGGGATGCAAGTAATGATGCAAGTTCGTTGCGGATTGGATAGTTCCTTTACACTGTATCCATGATTTAGGGACTTGATCAGAAAGGAGCCAATATCCTTCCAGAAGAATTTATAGAACTCCACGGTAAATCCGTCTGATCCCGGCGTTTTATTATTTTTCATTAATTTTAAGGCTCTTAAACACTCAGAGTTTGTTAAAAGGCCCTCCAGGGAGTCACTCTCCTCGTCGTCTAAAAACTGTAAAAAGGGGTTGGATTTGTCAAAGAACGGATCATTTTCTTTGGAACTGTTTGACAGGCTTAATTTGGAGGAGTATAAATGTTCGTAGAAATGCTTTTTTGTTCATTTAAAATTTTGGATATGTTTTCAGTAATCATGCCAGAGGCCGTTACAAGTTTAGGTATAATTTTTTCCGTGTAATGGCGTTTTTCTAGATTACAAAAATACTTTGTTGATTTTTCCCCTTCTACTTTCCATCTCGATTTTGCTCTTAGAATCATGCCTTTAATTCTTTTGTTTCTAATGGTTAGGAGTTCATTTTCAAGGGTTTCAGTTTCGGTACTTACTGACAAGTCACCACTCTCGAGCACGGGGTATAAGATTTCAAGTCTTTGCTCAATTTCTGCCAGGCGATTATTCGCTGTACGTTTTATCTTAGAAGAATAAGAGATGGTTTTTCCTCTTATCATTAGCTTCAAAGTTTCCCAAAATAATTGGTCGCTAAGAGTAAATGGCTGATTATTATTATTATTATTTTTATTATTATTATTTATTATTATTATTATTGTCATTATTATTGCTACCGTTGTTATCTGAAACTGAATACTGAAGAACAGTCTCAGCAATTGTAGATTTTACTAATGTCATGTATTCCGGATCGTTCAGCAGACTGTTATTGAACTTCTAAATGCCCCTTCCCCTTGGCTGATTAATAAAAGAGAGGGTTAAGGCTACAGAGTTGTGATCCGATTTGTAACGTATATGAATTTTGGACGATTTGTGAAATATTTGTAAGTCAGAGGACATGAGGAAGTAGTCTAACCTCGCCATTTTATTACCAGGGCCTTTCCACGTATAGCGTTTTAAATTTTGGTTTTCTTGCCTCCAGACATCGCATAGGTCAAATTGTTCCATTAGAGAATGAATTTTCTCATTTGCCCTAACATTATTTTTGTAACGGTAAATTATTGTGTCAATATCATAATTTTGTGGTACATTCCAATCTCCTCCAACCAATATGGAGCAGTTCCCAGTTCTCTCAATTTTATTAAAGAGATTGTCGAAGAATTTTGGATTGTCTTCATTGGGGGCATACACAGCAGTAAGGGTGACTCTTTGGTCCTGAATCGTCATATCAAGAATGATGAAGTTGCCTCCGGAATCTTTTATTGTATTATGAATCTGAAGCATAAATGTATTTTTGAACATGACGGCCACTCCCCTACTTGAGCTTGAGTGAGAGCAGAAGATAGCTTCATAACCCCATTCTGATTTCCACGTATTCTCGATTTCTTGGGTTGAATGAGTATCGACAAGAAGAGCTATATCGAATTTATCCCTGCAACGAGAGAAGATGTCCCTGCGCTTAGTTGTTTCAGAAAAAAGACCTCGGCAATTAAGGCTTCCGATCACGATATTATTCATAAAATTTTTTAGAGGGTCTCATCGTGTCCTTGCAACAGTTCAGTAGATAAAGTTTTAAATACCAGTGGAGATAGAAAGATATTAAGCGAAGAACCAGAACAATGAATAGAGAGAACTCTAGTCTAAATATTTTATAACAGTATAACTGGAAATGAAAATATCTGAATTTTATTTTTGTGGAAAACAAAAATAAGATTCCTAACGGAAACATTGGGTAGTTTTGAAATACAGTAACCGGGTTTACCTGATAAATTTTGACGTATAAATTTATTGAACAACGGCGAGAAGGAAAAAGAAGAGGACAAAACAGTAGGAAGTACAGTGATGAAGGGGAGCTCCCTAGCTTGCAGCTCAGTCGGATGAGCTGATCGGACGGGTGATGAAAACCAAGTAGTAAATGTGTAAAAAGTGTAATTAAGTCAATACATTACCGCAACACGGTGTGTATTTGTTTGTATGGGAGAGGCGGGGGAGGCCGGTGATTGAGTGGACAATGAAGGCTGGATTTTATCTTGGGGGGGGGGGGGGGGGGTAAAGGGTAAACAAAATTCTGCTCAGGATCCATTTCAGGTCAAAGCCTATCAATAACTTGTATGCCATATTCTGATGAGATCTTAAATGTTCTGTAATGCTATAGATTGCATAACAGTGCATGAAAAACAAAAGCGATGAGCAATGAAAGAAAATGCGCCTTGAAAAGTGCTAACATAGTAATGGTTTCAATTTAACCCTTTGAACCCTGGTGGTGTCTTCCATGTCAGTTCAATGACAGCAGTTGGAAGAGTCCATATCCATTATTTGGGGGTAGACCAATCAATATTTTCAACGTGCGCCTTGGGACTGCACGTTGAAAACATTGAACGGTCTTCACTGTACATTTACCTTGTAGCCATCCCACTTAATGACACCATGACGTAGCTTGTGGCCCGGTCGGAAAAACTGCCTCTGGGGTTCAAAGGATTAAGACGCACTAGCTCTAAATAGCGTACATCTAGAGCGTGCGAAGAGCGTATCATCACCAAGTCACCCGCAGAGCGGAGATTCCACCCAAGTAATGACTGCAAATTTGTTTAATTACAAGCAGAAGGGAAACTCCAGCCAGTGGACCTCCGGCTTAATATATATATATATAGGAATATTAATGTGGTAAATATATCACAACCTCCCCCCCCCCACCAAAAAAAAACAAAAAAGACAACAAAACAAACTAAGTGCCAATGGCATGGAAAAACACCCTAAATTTTTCCTACCTGACTGGCCTCTTCGTCTAATGCATTTTCTCTTTTCTTCTTAACCCCCACCCCCTCCCTTCTCTCCTGATCGAATTCAATTTTCAGTGCATGGTGTCAAACAATCAGTGACAACATGCACCGAACGCCTAAAGCGGCCAGATGACATATGTATATATGGTCATCCCATAACCTAGCCGTTCAAGAAACTGATAATAATATTTGCAATGCTGACTTGTGCAGTTTGTCGTCCATGCTAAATTGAATGTAAAATGTCTCCATTTTACTATCATCGGTTGTGGTATGGTGGATGTAATGCTGTACGGTGCACCGCAATACACTGCAAATCGCCGCAGTGCACCACTTAAAGTGGATCGCCCACCCACACAAACACAAACATATATATATATATATATAACTTCGTCAAATTGCCGTCATGCTCGGAAGTTTACTTCCTTCTAAGCGGCTTTCATTTTTGACTAATTCTTATTCCGTTACGTTAAGTGCCGTACCAATGTGTATCGCGTCATGGGAACGTAAAATGTGTGAATACTGCATGCGAACTCGCTTCTGCCTCTGTTACCAGGGCGAGGTTGAGATAAATATTTGAATGCTCCTAATTCTAAGACTGAGAACAAAATTTGCGCGTAATAACGCGGAATATATCTCCACTTGTTACCACCTAAGGAAGATCTGATACGGTATTGTTTGTCCATAATTTACAATTAAAAACAGTGAACAACGTGTAATGCGGAATATATCTTTACTTGTTGCCACCCAAGGAAGATATGTATTGGTGATTTTATAGACGGGTTCGTGATTAGGAGCTAGGCGGTCACTTGCCAAATAATAAATCGATCTGTAAGACGTTCGCGTATCTCGATCAATTTTATAATTCCCATTCAACAATTAGGCTCAGTGTGACGCTAAATTTTACGTTCCCATGACGCGATACACATTGGTACGGCACTTAACGTAACGGAATACGAATTAGTCAAAAATGAAAGCCGCTTAGAAGGAAGTAAACTTCCGAGCATGACGGCAATTTGACGAAGTTATATAAAATATTTGATGAAGTGTGTGTATATATATATATATATATATATATATATATATATATATATATATATATATATATATATATATATATATATATATATATATATATTCTGTATCATATCTTCCAGGGGATATCATTTTCACCGGAAGAAGACCGACAAGACCGAAAGCCCACGCAAAGCCCCACTCATAGGTCAAAAAGGTGCCATTATTATAAATGCGAGCATGGGGGCATGGCCGCGTGGGTGTGAGTCTGGACGTGTGCTAATATTTGAATCTGCCATCCATAGACAATGGGACCTCGAATTATTTGTAATAAAACGGTATTATTGTCGTTCGTAATCCACATTTCACTGTGCACTATCTTGTCCGACTAAATGTTTTTCGGCCTTTTCTGCGACTTCTCCCAGTTATCATGAACAACCCAAGAACACCCAACGGTCGTGTAATACACCACTATAAAGCTTATTCATTCCCCTTTCCATTGATACCGGATACTGTTGGATACGTTGTGTGAATCAAATTTGAGGGAGGTATAACGAAGATGTGTGCTATCGTTTTCGAAAAGCGAGTTGTGAACCTTGCTAATATTTATATACCATTATAGGGGCACGTCAGCATCGATTCAAAAATGGTATCAAATATCATTTTTCTTTCGATTTCCCAGCTTGTGCCGAGTACCAGTGGTTCGATCCCCATCGGCGTCAGAGTCTTTCATCCTAAAAAATGCATAACAGAAGTGCCGAATTCTGTATTCTATACCTCAAGTAGGAAATTTGAAAAAGAGATTGATTCTCCCTGATTTCATCTGCATTACATGGTATAATTCATTGTAAACAGCTAATTCTAGGGGATACCGAGTAATTTCGTGTGGACTGTGCCAGTTTCATGGACGCTCGATCTGCTAGCATGCTTTTTGGGAGCTTGTCGGTAGCCGAGTGGTCTATGGCGCTGGTCCAGTTTCGCTTGGCGATTGGTGCCGCAGAAATGTACTCTCGTCAAGGCAGTGGTTCGATCCCCATCGGCGTCAGGGTCTTTCATCCTAAAAAATGCATAACAGAAGTGCCGAATTCTGTATTCTATACCTCAAGCAGGAAATTTTAAAAAGAGATTGATTCTCACTGATTTCATCTGCATTACATGGTATAATTCATTGTTTTTATATGGTGAGCCATTTTGGTCGTAGTTGATATAGTAAAAGAACATAACACCCCCTCGACCCACGAACGACATTTCACACCAGCCCCCGGCCCCATCGGTCCTCCCAAGGGGATATCATTTTCACCGGAAGAAGACCGACAAGACCGAAAGCCCACGCAAAACCCCACTCATAGGTAAAAAAGGTGCCATTATTATAAATGCGAGCATGGGGGCATGGCCGCGTGGGTGTGAGTCTGGGCGTGTGCGCGACAATTACAAATTACAGTTACAAATATTTACAGGTTTGTTCATGTGTAGGTAGTAGCAAATCAACACTAAAAAGAATTTCAACAATTCAGCAATTGTTAATTCTTGATCATCGGTTTTGGGCGGGTTGTGAATGCAAACTAACACAACAAAAGTAGCACACCTGCTAAGCAAATAGCAACCATTTTTATTTCTATTATTATTGTTATATTGGGGGTGGGGGCGCGTAACTGTATGCTCAGTTGAAATGGTGACAGAGTTTCCATTGCTGGGCGTTTGGGTGCCGAAAAACCAGAGTCGACTCTCGTCGAGGCCACCTTCCTAAAGACTTTGATGTATTCGGTTTAGTGGCGCAGTTCCGGGACTATGCATGGTGGATTTCCGAATTGACAAAGGTGACGTACAATGAAATTCACGCTGTTACGCCTTCACAGATCTTCCATTAATTAAGATTACTGTATTTAGAAAGGGTGCCACGGACATATGTAACAGTAATCCGTTCCCGTAAAAGAACCACGTGAAACTCTCACAGTAAAAAAATGGGCTATATCGACACTGAGAACAATTCTATTGAAACAGTTATTATTAGTTTTCGAATATCGGTGTCGGTCTGGTTGTA
Source organism: Pictodentalium vernedei (assembly GCA_031216915.1). Taxonomy (NCBI): domain Eukaryota; kingdom Metazoa; phylum Mollusca; class Scaphopoda; order Dentaliida; family Dentaliidae; genus Pictodentalium; species Pictodentalium vernedei. The sequence continues at coordinate 323,904,770 of CM062296.1, read as the reverse complement.
GATCAGAGTTACCATACCAGCTGGGCTAGCTGGGCCAACTGCAACCTTTTGGGGAGTCGCCTTTAGCTCAGTGGGTATGGTAACAGAGAAATTAAGGCTAGGCGATTAAGTGCAATTCCCCCGGGATCGACTGTTGTCAGGGCTACCTTCCGAGAGATTTTACATTTTTCGGTTCAGTGACGCGGTTGAAAGACTATGTCTGGTGGAAGTCCAGCTTGACATTGTGATATACAGTTACGTATTCCCAAATCCCCCATATCCTCAATGACGCCTCCCCCCTAGAAGAATGAATGAATGAATGAATGAATGAATGAATGAATGAATGAATGAATGAATGAATGAAAATGAATGAATGAATGAAAATGAATGAATGAATGAATGAATGAATGAATGAATGAATGGACGGACGGACGGACGGACGGACGGATGGATGGATGGATGGATGGATGGATGGATGGATGGGTGGATGGATGGATGGATGAATGAAACCCACTCACTCATCCACCCACCCATTCATTCCTTCCTGAATGAATTAGAGGATGAATAAGCGAATGAATGAACTTGATGACCCCCTTAAGCCACCGTCCATGGTAAAAGAATAAATCGACCGACCGACGGACGAGAGACTGACAATCGCAGAAGGGGGACGAAAGAATGAAACGAATGGATGAAAGAATTAAGTTTTCCCCAATCCACCGTATTTTCCTGAAAACACTGAATAAGATTAATGAATTTCGTACTCACCAATCAACACTATTTACACTGAATCCACTGTCCAAATGAATGAACGAATGAACGAATGAACAAATGAATGCAAAAATGAATGAATGAACGAGTGAATTAGTTTTTTCAGTTACTATCCAGCCTAATCACGTCATCTTCACTGCCAACCTTAACAACATGTCCTGTTTTAAGTTTAGCGAAAATATCTCCATCACTTGACCACGCAGTTTCGACTGCACTGGATTGAATTGACTTTGTTAAAATGTTTTGTCTTTTCCTGGTCAAATCCTCCTTTATCACAATCTTTGTCCCCTTTAATTTCCTTCGATTTTGAATTGTTTCCAGTTTATATCTTCTCGAAACAAACTTGGCTATTATAGGTCTGGGCTTTTCCAGAGAATATTTGCCGAGGCGGTGTGCTATACTGATGTCACTCTTATTTAGCTGCATTCCAAGTTCCTCTTTCAGGACACGGTGCACTTTATCCGTAGATTCCTCCACCGACTCCTTCCTTTCATTGTCAGACACCCCATACAGTCTTATACTACATTTTCTTGTGTATTGTTCAAGCTCGTCAAGTTTGTCACTTGTGGCACTCGTCTCCTTCTTTATGTTAGCGGTGGCTGTTTTCTCGGCCTGAAGTTCATCTTTCAGCTCCTGAATTTGAAAATGTAAGCTTTGGTTTTCCTCCTTTAACACTGTAATTTCTGATGTTACATTTGAAAGTGTCTCTGTCTTGAATTTTTCCAATGCACAGTTCACGAAGTCCAAAATGGATTTTTTAAAGTCCGACTGCGTATTGTCAAATTTTCCAGTAGTTAACATTTTCTGGAGCTTTTTGTTTATCTCAGAAATCTGTTTTTCCATTTTTGAAGATACAGCTGTAGTTTGAGAGGAAGCTAGAGTCAACTGTGTTTTTACTCGTTTTGATGCAGGTTTAACAGTCTTTTTTACTGTGGTTGTGGCGACCTGTTCACTTGCTTTGTTCTCCGGTACGATCGCTAAGTTCCTTGTAATTCCCTTCTCTATTCTCAACACTCACATCAGCATCACTTGAGTCGGTTCTATTTTTTCTCTTTGTCAGCTTCTCGCTATCGCCAAGTTTATTCATGCTGGGAACAAATACAGTCCAAAACACAGAACATTTTCGTCACATCGTCTAGTTCATAAATGCGTCAAAAGGTGTGAAAAACAGAAGAACATTGCAATGCCAGAGAAATTTTCACACTTTTAAGCTCCGATTGTCACCGTTCTGTGTGAGAAGTTTACAGATAAACCCGTCGAGGTCGCTTTTCTCTGTGGTATTACAAAATTGTTCAGATGGAAGTCGAAACTAAAACTCTAATTTTCCAAAATAACAGAAGTCCAACAATAACGTCTTCCACGGATACCACTTCTTCTTATCAAGTCCTTCTCACCTATCGCCAATCACCATGATAAAATGTTTCCATAGAGTATGAAATTAAGATATTTTGAGGAGCAAAGTGATGTGCGACTTTCACTTCCGATAGCGATCTTGACTTTCTCATGAATCTATTGGTGATGATGTTCTAAAAGCACCCAGGCTAATTCTAATATCACTATTATGAATTGTATCAAGTGGTTTGAGGCACGACTTTCTTGTAGAACCGTAAACCACACAACCGTAATCTAATTTGGATCTAACAAATGATCTATACAGATGGAGTAATGTCTTGGTCAGGTCCCGAATCAGTGCTACAAACCACCATGAGGAGATTCAGTGCCTTTTTACAGCCCACTCTTATTTGTTTTATATGAGAAAAGAAAATCAGTTTATTGTGAAACAATAAACCTAAGAATTTCACTTCTTGAACAACTTTAATGTCTAAGTTTACAAAAATGTACACAATTTGTTTTTGTCGTGAGATTTTAAAAACATTTTCTGTAGCCCATTTTTGAATTCTATTAAAGCACAGCTGAAGCTTGCGCTCGATAATATTCGTGTTTTTACTTCTAAAGCAGATTAAAAAAATCACCACCATACAATGAAGAGTCTACCATATTCTCAATTTTGTCAATGGTGCTGTTGATTTTCACCGAGAAAAGGGTAACACATAAAATACTACCCCGAGGAACCTCCAGTTCTTGTTTGTGGGGATCAGATGACGTAGTTCCAAAATGAACCTGAAATTGGCGGTGTTTTAAAAAATTGTCTATAATAAGAGTCATACGCCCTCTCAACCCAATGGTAGAAAGATCTTAAATCTCATACTCCACGTTATATGATAAGCCTTCCCCAGGACAAAGAAGATGGCGACCACGTGTTCTTTCCTGTCTGTGGCATATCGTATAAAGTTTCAAGTCTAACCCAATGACACATAGTACTTCTGTGGCTCTGAAACCACACGGAACAATCGCAAATAGATTGTTCGATTCCAGAAACCAGACAAGCCGATTATTGATCATCCTGTCCATGGTTTTACACAGACAACTTGTTAATGCAACGGATCGGTAATTGCTTGGGTCGTTGTGGTCTTTATCAAGCTTTGGAATGGGAATTGTTGTTGCTTTTGGCCAAGAAGGTGGAAACAGGGCAGTCACCCATATGTCATTGGAAATTGCTAGTAAAAGTTCAAGTGCAAGATGTTTTATAATTTGGTAGTGTATGTCATCCGACCCAGTGGTAGCATCTCTTGCTTTATGTAAAGAGGTATTAAATTCGTCCATAGAGAATGGTCCCTTGTAATCTTCTAAATTGTCAAAGGTAAATTTGATGTTTCGTTTACATGTTGTTTTTTAAGTATAACGAAATGTGGATTGCAATTTTCAGATGACGAATGTTAAGAAGATGCTGCGGCCAATTTGTTTGATATTTTGTGTTGTTATCATTGAGGTGTTGTACAGTTGATTTGTTTGTTTACCTTTATCTTTTATAATAATTTTTCAAATTTTCTTGATGGGCGTGTGTTGATTAAGTTTAGAAACATTATAAATTATTGTGATGAGGCGACGGTAACATGGTCTGAGGTTTGCGGCTCAGAGCTCATGTTCAACCGAGACGCGAAGCGTCGAGGTTTTACATACGCTCCGATCCGCAAACCTCAGACCATATTACCGTCCACTCATCACAATAATTTATATGTTCCAATAAGACACTACCCATAGCCTAAAACCTACTAGAGAAACACGAGAAGCTTTTTTACTAACTTGTGATCGTTAAAAGTTGTCTTGTTCAAGGCAACATTTAACGATCACAGGAGTAGTAAATAAACCTCTCGTGTATCCACAACGGCACTGAATAAATAATCAATAAACCAGATAAACTCATTCCATCTCAGTTCAAATCGTAAATCGATTTGTAATGTAAACAACACTTCATCCGGAACACCGTCTGCTGCACACCTGAAACATCCAGGAAAATGAAGCGGCTTGCTGGTGACTCCATTGATGAAGCAGTTACGAAACGGGCGACTTCATTTCAAATATTTCGCGTTGTGACGTCAGACGGTAACATTTGCCACTTGAGCCGTAAACACAGAAGAATATACTAAGCGAGCTCTCTTCCAATCAGAGGAGGAGGATTTTAGTCTTATTGAAACATAAGTTTCCCAAGAACTTTTCTTTTTTGTTTGGAAAGTCGTCTTGCTTTTCCCGTTTTATACGTAGTTTGTCCAGATTATTTGTAGCGACCGACTTATTAAATTCCCGTTCTGTTTTCTTGCGATCTTTATTAACCCGTAATCATCCGCAAGCCATGTAAACGTTTTGGGTTTGCCGAGGTTTTTGGAATGGCAGTGTTTGAAATGTTAAGCAATACCTCAGGAAAATATTCTACTTGGTTAGCACTTTCTTCAAATTTCTCCTATGTGAGTCGTTCAGGGCAAAGCGATGAGAAAGTGTTCCAGACAGCATTTTTAATATTCCACTGCGGCACCCTCTCATCGTCCGCCAGAACCACATGTTCCAGCACAATTGGAAAGTGGTCACTCCTGCACAAGTCACCTTCAACCTTCCAAGAAAAATCAAGGAAGAGAGAAGGACTGGAAATAGTAAGCTCATTGGAGGAGTAGGAAGCAGATCCGGGATGCAGGTAAATGTCTGACCCATTATTGGACAAACACAAGTCAAGTCGTAATTTGAAATAACTCTTCTATCGTTTTGCCTTTTATGTCTTCTTTGGTGCAGGAATCACATCAAACAGGGCTTTGCGAATTAAATCACCTGACAAAATGTACGGAGTGAATCAGTTACTCAAGATCAATCTGCCGAAGTGGTTTATTTGGTGACATGTAAATTAAACATAACGTGGCCGACATGTCTAACATGAGGCGTACTGCTTCAGAAGAAATTTTATTGCAAAGAAACAGAACTGTTATTAAAGTCGTTTCGTACTTCGACAGATTTCCACGAACATGAAGATCATTTTCGGCCACCCCGGCGTTATACGAAGTAGAATGATCTCGAGTGCCTGGTTTCTTTAGGTGTGTTTCCTGCTGTCCAAATGCAGCAGGTTTTAATTTTGACATAGAAGGCCTCGTTCATTAAAATGTTTCGTAAAACCTCGGGAATTCTGTTGGATTATATTTTTAGCGTTGTAATCCATTTATGGGAGGCGATTTAGATGGCAGACGTATCGGAGAAATTGCCTCCGAGTTTCTTTTTGATGATTTTTACAGGGAGACCAGAGAAGAATTCAGGCGTAGTTCAGTCTAGAACGTGCCATCGATGCACTCATCGACTAATGTGTCTTCAATGCTCGTGACAACATTCTGGATGCGTTTAGCTATTCTGTCGGATTCTAGTGTCTACTTTGACTTTTCTTGTTTCTTGTTATCGTGTTCTTGTCGTCTTTGATTCCATCTCAGGTTTTGTTGGGATCTTTGTTTTGGGTGTGGTTTCGATTTGTTAGGCTTATTATTCCTTTCGAATTTAGGGGTTTCTTCATTTTGTGTACTGATTTAGCTAGATCTGTTGTCTGTCTTCGCTTTTGTCCACTTTTTTTTAGTTTCTCTGTTGTTTGGGCAGCTGAATTTGTTTGGGTAGATTGTGGTTCTGTTTTGTTCTGGTGTAAAGGCCTTCACCAAACACGGAATTGGACCTTTGAGCCATGTGTATTGTGTCTGATATTCTACTGATTGTGTTGGTAATTTCTATGATACTTGTGTACCACATGATGGCGATGATGTACTCCTGCCAGGCGTTGATGTTACGATTTCTCTGGCGTCTTTGAAACTTATTTGTTTTCCGCATTTTACTTTCTGTATGCTTTTTTTTCTCTTTTTCCAGACTGGGCAATCTTTAGATGATGACATGTGATTGCACTGACAGTTTACACAACTGATGGCATTGTTACATGGCTTCTGGTGTTGTTGGCCGCACATGTAGCGTACTGACATATCGCTGTGGTTGTTTTGCCCATGGCCATATTTCTGGCACTTGAATCATCAAAATGTGTTTGGAATATATGAATCCACGTTGATGTTCATATAACCAACTTTGAGTGATTTGGGTGGCTGAGAAGGAAGTATTTGATTTTATAACGGACACATTTTTTTTAATTTCAATATTTTAAACGCCTGTTACACCGTGTGGTTCGAGTTCTTTCCGTATCTCAAGTACATCAATGCCAGATAGTTCTTTTGTTGTAATTACTCCTCTGCTGTTCTCGAGTGTTTTTTCCGTATTTATTAAGTTTATTGCCTGGGCTTCTTTATTACATTCGATTAGTTGAGCTCCGGTTCCCAGTTTATTGAAGTTTGTTGACTGTGCCAGCAATACCCTTTATAGTTTTCTCCAGGGCACAGGGGTTGATATTGAAAGCCCCTTTTACTCAGCTGCATAAATGATCACAAATTTTGGCCATTTTCTTGGATTTGTGGTCATCATCCTAACCGGGGCATTGTTTGTCCGCCACTACCATGATTCCTTCCTCCAGGTCCTTCGGCGGAAAGAACCTCACAGGAGAGCAAGGCGCACTTCTCCTTTCTCAACCAGGGCTTATGACCTGCTAAGGTGCCAAAGGACATCAATAAAGTATACCTCTCTCGCGGTATTTCGAAAACTAATCGAAGGCGGTGGAGCTATTTGATTGACAGTTTGAGGAAAATTGGACAAACAAAACGAAGCAGTAAGAACAAAAGTTCGTGGGCTTGCCAACATAGCTAACGAATTCAATTCCTTTGAAAATATATTATAGATGAGTCACAAGAACAATTCTAATTTACGTTACACTGATGCTGACATCGATCCTAGAGTTCTACCAAAGAATTCAAACGTTTGTATTTTCAGCATAGGTATTTCTTTATTTATTGGTGTAAGGTACCCATGCATCTATCATGACCAAAACACATACATAAATCAAGTTCAGACAACCCTACTCTATACTGCACACTGTAGACGTCTTCCACTCCAGGCGTTGGTTACCAGATCCCATCGGAGCATTGTGGCTTTGCGGTTCGCTCATTAGACTTTAAACCGAATGGTCGGCAGTTCGATCCTGACCATCGTCAACTGTCTTGTGTCCTTTGGTAAGATTCTTAATCCCGATTGCCCACGTGATGGTACGGTGGAGTTCTGCGCTAAGTCCTTCTGCACGTCGATATAGCACTTACCTTCAATCGCTGTTGTCTAGGTGGAGAGTCTCACAGTTGTTCGCCACTGCTCGGCGATTCTCTCAGCAGTGGCGTAGATAGCTTTTCGCTGGCGGAGGGGCAAGCCCAAAATTTCCCGACAGACCGAAAATTTTCCGACAGTGTAACAACAACAAAAACCCAAACAAACAGAAAGAATCTGTTGTTTACTGCAAATGTACTGAAAATTGGTCTTTTTACCCAGAATTTACCCAAAATGGCATGTTTTTATCCCCAAAGCCAGCATTTTAATGTTATTAGGCATAAATTCGCCTAAAAATGGTCCCAAAAAATTTCCAAAACTTCTGATGGGGGGGGGGGGGGGGGGGGGAGGCGGCTCCGCCCCCCGGCCCCTTTATCTACGCCACTGTCTCTCAGGGTCCTCCGGCTTCCTCCAACGATAAAATTGTCCAGAACAATATGACACTGGCTGTTAAAAACCCCAACAACAGTGAAATAGACCTTGTTTACCACAGTATGCGTTTGTTCTACAGCTTTTTTCCACATATATTGTACACAGTGTTAACATTTAATCCTTTACCTAACGAATCAGGGGCGCGATGGCGTTGCGATAACCGGTTTTCGTCAGATCACCGAAGTTAAGCAACGTCGAGCCCGGTTAGTCCTTGGATGGGTGACCCTCTAAGCGATCGATTAGGACTCCCGCGTTGTATCCTTGGGCAAGGCACTTCACCCCGATTGTCCACATGGGGGCAGAATGATGCAGTGTACTAAGGCGTACTGCACGTCGATGGTGCACATGTCATCAACCAATCCTACCCTGCCTGTGTTGCAGTGCGGAGTTACGATATTGGGGATCTGGCAGCTGCTCGTCGTTGCTCGGTGGTTCTCTCCGGGTACCCCGGCTTTCTCCACCCGTAAAACTGTCACCGACACGATATGACCTTGGCTGTTAAAGTGTTGTTAAACTATAATAAATAATTAAATAAATAAATAAATAAATAAATAAATAAATAACCTAACAAATCGACCGCATTCACCTGCGTAAGTTAGAAACTGAGCAGTTGAAAAAACATTATTTTGGAAATAATTTCCATAAAACCATATCATGCGACCACTCGACGAGCTCGTTCCAATGAGTGGCAACATGATTCGGGTTTGTTAACATTTTTTGAAAAAAATGAAAAAATAATATTTAACCCTTTACCTAACCTGAAAAGCAGACGACACTTGCAAATATAATTCTTGAATAACTCATTTTTTTCATTTTTTGTCTCAAAAACATAGGTTATGACCCCTCGTTGGAACGAGCTCGACGAGCTCGTTCCAACAAGGGGTCATAACCTATGTTTTTGAGACACAAAATGAAAAAAATAATGAAAATTAATTGGCGATTTTTGAGAATAGCGCTGGCCGGTTTTGGCCGTTACGTTAGGTAAAGGGTTAAATTATTAAATTTTGATATCCTGTGCGTAAGGTAAAGAGTTAATCTCAACTGTACTGACATTCTCGTCATTCATATTTATAATCTAGTACTATAAATATCATACTCGATTTGGGTGAATCAACTTCCTGATTGTGCTACTATTTACTGTACGATCGCTTCTTTCGTGGGCTGGTTTTGAACACAGACTCCAGTTCAAAGGTAAGTTCGATCTAAATCACATCTATTAAACGCAGATATTCGCTGGTGATCCGCGACATTGACCCCACACGTTGGGCTCAGGGTAAGGGCAGGTGGCATAGGCAGATGAATTAATATATAACACAACGTGGTATTTAAAAGCATCTCAAAAAAGACTATGTGCATTTTCAACTGCCTCTGACACAGATACCACAGATGACAAAAATAATTATAGAAAAAGTTTGTCCCAGATTTTCTGGCCATTACGTCTAAAGATGAAAATGTATTTATTTATTTATTGGTGCTTAACGCCACACCAGCAAACAATATGAACTGGAGGTGTGACTGTCCCAGATGGGCCTATCCATACCCTCCGCCGGCATGATTATTTTAAGACGAAGAGGGGCACAACTCTGGTAAAAAAGTCCGATCGAAACCATATTCGCATGTACATAGGTCCCCATGGTAGTGAACATCCATACCAAGTTTCAAAGGAATTGACCCATAAACATCCCATAAACATCTGAGAATATATCCGGACAAAATTCAGGCATTCTAAGATGAAAAGGGGCATAACTCTTGCAGAAAAGTACTATCAAAACTATAATCACAGGTGCACAGGATCCCACGGTAGTGAACATCCATATCAAGTCAAAGGAATCGACCCATAAACCTCCGAGAAAATCTCCAAACAAAATGCTAGGCAATTCAGGCATTCTAAGACGAAAGGGGGCATAACTCTGGCAAACAAATTTCTATCAAAACTATACTCGCAGGTGCACAGGATCCCATGGTAGTGAACATCCATACCACGTTTCAAAGGAATTGCCCCATAAACATCTGAGAAAATTTCCGCGCAAAATTCAGATATTCTGAGACAAAAAGGGTCATAACTCTGGCAAAAAAGTCTGGTCAAAACTATAATCACAGATGCAGAGGTTCCCGTGGTAGTTAACATTCATATCAAGTTTCAAAGGAATCGACCCATAAACATCTGAAAAAATCTCCGGACAAAATTCTAGGCCTGCTTTTTCAAGTCCAAAAGGGGCATAATTCTGGCAAAAATAATCCAGGTGAACCTATGATCGTAGGTGAACAGGTTACCATGGTGGTGAACATTCATACCAAGTTTCGAGCTGATTGGTCCTAAAATGTCTTGAGAATATCTCCGGACAACATTATCTCGACGGACGGACGGACAGACGGACGGACGGACGGACGGACGGACGGACAAGGTGATTCCAGTATACCCCCACCTCAACTCGTTGCTGAGGGTAATTATAAAAGAGGTAATTATTTTCCATGAAAAGTTAAAAGAACTTGAGGTCTTAAAATGAGTAGTGAAAACACAAAGGAGAAAATGAGAAAGAATACTGTGTACAGCAACCTGTTGGATAGATATGAATATATGAGAGTTGAAAGGAATAAAACAACAATTTATTCAAAAGGTTGATTTCCTCCAGAAACGATGTAATTCATGAGAGTTTGTGTTGTAAACCAAATCTTCGAGAGACAATGCAGTAAACTACTGTCATCTGACAAGATGAAAATTTACTTTGCAAACGAATGTGCTCCATCGTCAACACTTACTGACAAAGAATCCATTCAGGTAGCACATTACCCTCCAACAAAAAGAAATGAGTAAGTCTCCTATGACCAATAAGATATCGTATCAAAACAACCCAGTCTATTCGACCGAGGTTAAAAGACGAGTAATTATTATCACTGATATTAGGTCGGAAGCTATGGACCTTGTTATTTGTTGCCCCATCCCATTCAGCCTGCCACATACATTTAATGTACCTATTGATATGTTGTTTAAAATCACCGAAAGCAATTTTAAAATCAATGAGATGCTTGTCTGAGGCCTGTTTTGCTTCACTGTCTGCGCTGGTATTACCGGAGATACCAACATGTCCAGATAACCATCAAAACACGATATCATATTCGTCAGACATGCGAATATGTAACTTGTCACGGAATTAAACTTTCTTATTATCGACTTTCTTTCTTGTACATTCTTGGTGTGTGCAAGCACTAGTTGCAAAGCTTTAACTTCAGCTATTCTGATAGGGGTGGGTGATAAGATCACCAGCAACAACAGTAACAGCAGCTGCTGATACTTTGTCTCCGTTTTTGATCTGTCTGTAGAGATCCTTTTATGTGTTCTTTACGTAGTTCAGCTTATTATTGATTGAATTGCAATTAATTTGTCGCAGTTTTTCTGGGGGTGGGGGTGGTGGTGGGGTGGGGTGGGTTGGGGGGGGAGGGGTAAAAAAATAACAGTTGATTTTCTAAGATTCCAAGGAGGAATATGTGGTTCGTAGTTCTCTTTTATCAAATCCAATTCAAGTGCAGTGGATTCCATATGGAGTTTAATTCTAATTCCCAAACGAGTAGTATGTTTCTGGTGTCTGTTAAAAACGTTTTGTGGTTTGGAGACACAATTATAAGCGATGTTTGATGGGTTACCCAACAGGTTAAGAACACATTGGAGTGAGAGTTCAATTCTACGATTGTATGATTTGTTATGGGAAGAAAAAGCTTGAATAACCCAACTTACTGACACGGCATACAGCAGTTAAATACGCTTTAGTACACGGCACCACTCTGCGCTACTTTACTCCCCGGGTGGTAGCTTCACTGGCAACCCACTCTCCACGTGCAGTATCTATGTATTGTTTCTGACAAATGGGTGTTATTAAAACAATAACTTGCATTGTTCAAAATAACGCACAGCTATTCTAAATAATTATTGTTCCTTCTGATAAACAAATTGTAGAAAAAATATAAATTGTTGGTTAATACTCGAGATATGTACATCTCACAAATTGGCCATTACTAACAACTCGCAGAAAAAATGAGAATGACCTTAACAATCCTTCATGTTTGTAAATATACAGCCCTCAGTATTTACTTAACGACTATTGTGGTGAATATCAAATCGAACAATGAAAAGCATTTGGTGACACCATTAAAGCTGTATCTGTATAAAACCTAACACTTTCCCCAGCATAGTGTTTTACACTCCTGCTGACAGCGAACTGAATAACCCTGCATCATATGATCTGACTATTCTGACCGTTATTAACCCTTTGAACTCGTAAGACCGATGTCTCGGTCCAAGGAAAACTTTCTCCTTTTTGTCTTATTATAAGAGGTCTACACATGGGGCAGTGATGATAAAATAATAACTACAGTCTGCAGCCAGACGTCTGCAGACTGTACTTATTATTTTATCCTCCCTGTATATGGATATTGGATGGACCCATCGCACTATAAGTGTACACAAAGGCGACACCATGCCAGAAAACGAGGGTGCAAAGGGTAAAGCTCATTCATTAAATAGAGGATCTACAACGAGTCTCTAATTTAACCCTTTACCTAACACGAAAAGCAGACGACACTTGCAAACAAAATTCTTGAATAACTAATTTCTTTCATTTTTGTCTCAAAAACACAGGTCATGGCACCTCGTTGGAACGGGCTCGACAAGCTCGTTCCAAACAGGGGTCATAACCTATGTTTTTGAGGCAAAAATTAATGAAAATTAATTGGCGATTTTTGTGAATAGTGCTTGCCGGTTTTGGCCGTTACGTTGAGTAAAGGGTCAAAACGAAATTTACAAAACAAATTCAGTAAATTAGGTCTGGATCGTGATTTTGCGAGTTCCAAACCTAATTTACTGGACGCGTTTTGTAAATTTAAATATAAACTGGGGACGAGTGGAAGCTTATATGATCCACAAAAAGACTCATAAATGGAACAAGAAACAAGCATCGGCTTCTTTGAGGCCAGCAATTACGTTACAACTTAAGATACGTGGGTTGTCCGCATAGTACCCGATAAAAAATAGATTGCGAAGTATTTAATGAGAAATTTGATGAAATAATTTTGAAATAAACATCAACTACTATCACAAACAATAAATGTTTGTCTGAATCTACGATTATTTTCCGGCACTTGGCACACCGTGCTGTACCACTTTTAATTCTCGAATTTGTGGATGGAGTTGGTAATAATGCTATCTCAGAGACCGATAGATTATTTTATTACTGATCCTACTTCCCAGAAAGGGGGAGACTGTGCTTTCTTCTCGGAGACAACGAAGCATGAAGTTGCGAAAGAAAAAAACATCAACACTGTATACATTTGAATACATTTCTTTTTCCAGCCAAAACTTCACAGACAAGTGCAGGTTGGAGTAAGATCCAAACGCGAGTCTTTACTACAGAACCCGAACTTCAATATATTTACACATTTGTCAGCGGATTGAACGTTTAAGCAATAAATATCATCGCATATTACCATCCGTTAAATCGCTATTTTACCTTCATTGTTAAAATCTATCCGAGGTATTTCACTTGCATTTTGAGAAAACGCCATTGACATAATGATATACAGATGAACCATTCGCATGCATAGTATCACTAAACAATTAATTCTTCGTCACTCACAGAACGCCCTCGACATGTCCACGATATTTATTAGATACGATTTTCTTTCTCAAAATCGTCATTGCAATATCACACTCGGCTGATATGACACAAACTCGGCTGACATGACTCCAATCGTGGCCAATATGAACCATGCTAGAGCTGTCCCCCTTGATGCGATACTAGGCGCAAACAATTTGTTTATATCGAAATGTTAACGGTAACTGTTGTTTGTCGAACAGAAGCGGAAGAAACTTGGCATTACCAGGCATGGTGAAGTGGTTTGAAGTAGGACTTCTGTATGATGAGGAATTAATGATGGCTATAAGTAATGATTGTGAAGAAAGAAGACAACTGTTAGCAGAGATTCGTGACTTTCGGATAGCTGAACTATCTCTTCTCCTACTTCAACGAATTACCGCTTACGACTCTGAGTCTAAGTTTGTGTTGAATGTTATGTACAGCTCTCTTCTTTCTTCTTCTCATCCACCCAATCCTTATTCATTGCATCATACATCCCGATTGCGTTCGACAAAAAATGTGAATGATTTTCCTATGTAAACAAATTAGTTGCGCCTTGTCACGCGTCAAGAGGGACAATTCTAGCTTGGTATATATCGGCCGTGATCGGGCGTCATATCAGCCGGTGTGAAGTCATATCTGCCGCGCTTGATAATGGGCAGCTGTTAGAAATAAAATCAATAATGAAGAATAATTTGTAACATCATGCTCTTCAATTAGTGGCTAAGTCCATGATTATATGCGCAAAAATTTGTATTGGTCGCCATTCTCGGTAACTTCAACTGGGTCCTTGAAATAATGTATCACTTATGAAATATTGCTTGGCATCATGGCCGAAGTCCACATGTAAATACTAAAGAGGAACTGACGTGATACAATTTTTTGTTTGTTACTATTTTCCGTGAAGTAAAAATGGATTACAAATAAAAAGAAAACGTTGACAGAATTTTGACAGGAGCCATCGTTTTCGAGAACAGCTCATAGCAATGGTCGTGGAAACGAAATAACAACAGAAATCCAATACGAATGCTTCAACGTCACAGCGAGAACCTATTAACAACTTTCCACTGCTTTTTTGCAGAAAGCGTAGATTTCCGGTCCATCCTCGTCAATTTGCGTCGTTCTATATTCGTCTAAATCCTCTTAATTTTATGAAATGGATGTATCTTCTCAATTTAGTGAGTGATGTCCGTGTGCTAATATGCCTTTTCCACAGAGTAATACGATTCTCTTTTCATCGTCAGCCGATAAGGAACTTTTATTGACAATCTTCGCTAGATGCTGTGTTTATCGCTTTGAATCGTGCTCGTCGATTTGAACAGACATTTTTTATACTCTTCCAATTCTTCGCGGTTTCGCAATCGGTGATGTAAGCGTACAGTTTCAATTCCAAACCAACGAATTCAGTGATTTGTCTTCCTGGTCTCTTTAAATTTCCCGTGTACCTTTTATTCACTCCCGACAAAATTCTCGAATCAGGATCGATGGGATAAATGCTTGTGTGAAACCATTACGACACTTCTGGAGATATGTCCTCCTACAAATCTGACTCAATATCACGAAAGCTAAACTATCCGTGTCGGTGAACATGAACTTGGCTTTCGACCTGTCGTCTTTTTCTTGACGTATTCGAAGTGAACTCGACACACCAAGCTCTTGCTGATATCCAAAATGCATGAACCGACAAAAAGACAGTTTATCGAACACTAAATTAAATGCGTCTTTTTCATGTGCACGGCCACTGGATTTTCTTCCAAGATGGTTCAATGTTTGTAATTGGATTTCGCTACGTATATTCTAGCCCCTATATCCGAGGTGATGAGACAAATGTCAGTCCTGTTCCTGATGTTTTCCATTGATTTTCCGTCCACACAATTGTTCAAAAGTTTAAAAAAATCTTCTTTGAAATCGGTCTTGACCAGCGTTCGCAAGCGAGTGATGTGATCTTTGAACGTTTCCATCAAACCTTCCCCACCGAATCTAACGACGTGATGTATATCGACTAATCTCATACCGTAATCTATGTATAATTTCAGATTTTTGCAATAGACAACGTATTTACGTTATTCGTTTAAAGTTGAAATGAGTTTATCCTCTCTGTTCACTTCTAACCATTCATGTGCCAGCGAATAATCATTATACACGTCGTATAATTCCTCTGGGTAATCTATATCCACGTCTAAAGACAATGATAATGACACCACTATTCACTCTCTTTCCGTTTTGTCACTTATTTGATATTTCCGGTTGATTACGGGTGACTTATTAGCATCTAAGAACGCTTCGTATTTACTCGGTTCGTTTGAGTAGAATTTTTCCTTGTTCAGTTAAAACTAGAAGTCCTGTCGCGAACCGTGCGCTTATCTAGGCTTAATGGCGCGTAGGAATTACGTGCAATTGCCATATCGAATGACATCCAAAGCATGGCAGGTTCTCCTGGTTACTCATAGCAAACACAGGCAATGTTTCTGCCAATGGGCCTCCGGGTTATCCGGAGGTCATTTGGCTGAAACATTGCTTATGCACAGGTTATATATACAGAATTTGATAGCCTTACTATAGTCAGAACGCGTAGATTAACGCGAAGATCGACATGCTATCTGTGCGCATTTCACAACAGGACTACTAGTTTTAACTGTAGTAATTATTAACTTTTGCGAATCTGTGAGATATCGTGGATACTCGGCCCCTGACAACTCTTTCGAACATGACCAACATATTAACGTCGGATAATAATTCCAATTGGTTTTCAGTCAGTTTCAACAGAACACGTCAAGCCAGTCCGGGAGCCGTGTAATACAAAGCCACCCCTTGATCGAAATATGCAGAAAAGACATTTAAAAAATTTCGGAACACGTCAGCTGAGAGATTTTCAGATATAACTCATTCCATGTCGAATAACGTCCACACTTTTTGTGCGTGCCCGAAATCGACATCAGAAATGTGAGAGCTGTATAACCTCGAATAAAAGTCCTTTCCGTCGGGTAATGAGGTCTCGTTGAATATTTGCAAACCGTCCATGCAATCGTTCAGATAAACTCTTTTCCTCAATACGTTATCTAATTGCTTCTCGTTTCTGAAGTGTTCAGACATGCTTTTATATTCGTTCTTCTCCAAATTGCCGTCTAGTTTTTCAAGACTGACAGATATGAATTTAAAACTGTCTTTGAAAAATATTCCAAATTATTGATGGGAGTGTGTTGGTAATGTTTAGAAAAGTTTCCCAAGAAGTTTCTTGTTTTTGTTTTATAAGTCATTTGGTCTTTTCCAATCGATACGTAGTTTATCGAAATTAACTGTCGTTGGTGACTTATTAAATTCCCGTTCAGTGTTCTTGCGTTCCTTCATAGCGTGCATTCAGTCTTTATCGAACCACGATTTGGTGAAGCGTTTAGGGTTGGTCGAGGGTTTTGGAATGACAGTGCTTGCAATGTCAAGCAGATCTTTAGTAAACTGTTTTACTGGATCAGCCCTATCTACAAATTTCCTCCTTGTGAGTCCTTCAGAACAATGCGATGAGAAAGTGCCCGAGTTTGGCATTGAGTCTTTTCCTAAATTGCGTATTAGGTCCCGATAATTTGATATCCCGGCAGATGCATTTGGAACGGAAGAGTGCTAATGGCATTATTTACGAGATCCGAGCGTTTTTGTACGGACCGAGTATTTGGAGTACCACAAACGGAACTTTTACCACGAAGCATTTCTCGTTTGTTTTTCCTGGTGAATTTATGAACCTTTCGCGTATCCGTAATTTTCTTACATTTTAAGAAATTCATTTATAAACATTTTTCTCTCTTTTTATTATTTTATGTTGTATGATTCTGGTGGTTTGTTTTTGTTCCAATGAGTTTCTTTGCCTGGCTTCTTCTTAATCTTTCGCTATTAGATTATTTTTCATTTCGCTTTCGAGAATCTTAAACGCCTTATTTCTTATACCTTCATTCAGAACGTTAAAATTCCTCATTTTCGGAGAGAATGTCTAGATCTCCTTTAGGGAAATCCTCCCGTCATCCAGAGCCATCAATATCATGTCGGTTATGGAAATTAATTTCGCGTTGGCAAAGATTTTATCTTGGTATATTTTATCTTGGTATATTTCTAAGCCTCCAATAATAATTTTCTACTCAGAATATTCCGTCTGTACTCAAGAATCCAGCTACCGAGGCCACGCGATCTAACGCGATCACGTCTAGAACGGAGGCTACAGTCGACAAGAGACTAACTCCAGCAACACTCAAACCCATAGACGCCGTTATGAGAGTCAAATCCACTCCATTTACGAATTTCACAGCTCGTACGTATTTCTTTGAGCGATAAACGCACATCTCTTTCAATTGTAAAGTAGTGTTTAATTTTATTCATTTCAAAACATAGGTTATGACCCCCATTGTAACGAGCTCGACGAGCTCGTTCCAACTAGGGGTCATAACCTATGTTTTTGAGACAAAAAATGAAAACATGATGAAAATTAATTGTTGCTGTTTGAGAATAGCGCTGGCCGGTTTTGACCGTTACGATGGGTAAAGGGTTAAAGAACATAAAAAACAGATTGGAAGGTCACCAAATTTTCTATTTAATATTGACAACACTCTAAATTACCCTCATGCGAAAACGGCTACTAAAGTGGTGACTTACAGAAAAATTATTTTTTGGGATATCGGTCGAGCAGAAGCGTGTGAACGCCGGAGCAAACGTCAACCGAAGCAAAGTGTGACAAGTTGTGCATTTAAACTGACACTCCATGCTGAGGAGACACTAGCGCCGATGAAGGGATGTGAAAGGGCAACTGATATTTGGTGTTTGAAAAATGTGTATGTTGACCTATCAATACGTCTGAGCTGTGTGCTGCTCGTGGGAAGGCTTTTGGTACGGGCCTCGTACACTGATGGAGGTGTCAAGAGTATGAAGGTCCATTACTGACCAGGTTCCATTCATATTCATTGTATAAGGATACATTTAGGAATTCCGGCAGACATCGTGTAACTCATAGGGCGTGTAACTCATAAGTGAGTAACTTATAGGTACAAAATGTAACACAGATTTCCCGTTCGAAGGTCGTCAAATAGGTAATCCTGTGATAAATTTTTGTATTATAAATTACTCAATTTTTTGGACCTACAGGTTACAAGATGTCTATGGGAATTCCTGTAGAAAATTTGTCCCGATATTACCGGGAATCCTATGTTAAATTTTTGTGCCTATGTTGTCACGCGGGTTGGAGAATGCTCTCTCAAGCTTAAGGGGAAACCTTATTTCGTTTCTTTTTGGTGTGGTTATGTGTTATGAAGGAAAACAAATCAGATGTGGTTCTCTTTCTCCAGAGTTTCTGAAAGTTTAAGAAGAAAAAACCTTAGTGGTACGCATTGGGGTCGAACTCTCTGTGACAGTAGATTTTTCTTGGAACAAAAAGTCAGTGTTGATCTTATGTTTAGCAATCAAGTTGTATTTTGTGAATAGCAGAACTGTTCATAATATAAAATGTTGATAGGTATGTGTACAATATCAAAAACCTAACACTAAGAGTAAAACAAGAGAAGTGACTCTAGTCTCTATTTTTACTGATAGGATATATGAGGGATGGTGATAAAAAGGATTATAGGACTAACCTGAGATTTTGACAAAATTGTCACATAAGTTTATGAAAGAAGAGACTTAATTTAAATTTCTGAGCTATATTTTTGGTGAAAAAACCTATGTACACCGGAATCTGAGTTTACCTATCTATAAAAACCTGTACAACATTTGTTTTAATGAAGTTGATTGATACTATTCTTTAACAAAATGGTAACATTCAATCTCGCCAATTGAAACAATATAAGATAACTAAAAAATCCTATCTATTTTACATAATGGATTTCTATGACATTTATTTATTACTTTCCAAAGTGTAATTTTGATTATAAACGATAACTTCACAAGTGAATTATGCAATCAACAATTGGGCCATGTATCCGTGCGCGCAAACGAAGACGCTTTGCCGTTGGTGTAATGGGGCCTTCATTGTTTTTCAACCCTTTACCTAACATGAAAAGCAGACGACACTTGAATAACATAGGTTATGACCCCCTCATTGGAGCTCGTTCCCACGAAGGGTCATAACCTATGAGACAAAAAATGAAAAAATAAGGAAAATTAATTGTCGATTTTTGAGAATAGCGCTGGCCGATTTTGGCCGTTACGTTAGGTAAAGGGATAAATAATATAATTATCGTTAATAATGAAAAGTAATAAACAGAGTAATCTCTTGACTGGACTGGTTACGTGAAATAATTCATTCGAGGCGAGGGACTATATTGTAAAACACTCGTGGGCATTCGCGCCCTCATGTTTGTACAACGTCCCTCAGCTCTCATGAATTATTTCACGTAACCAGTCCAGTCAAGCGATTACTCCCTATTTAATAGATGGATGACTTGTTATTATTGCCATCTAAAACAACTTATTCCTGCACAGTCATTTTGAATATTTTCTACAGCCTTGCTCAAACCAATGTAGAACATCCCTGTCGTTTTCTAGGAGTTGTCTTGAATTGAATGTGAGAGTTAGAACTGTCTCTAAATCATACCCTTTTGCAGGATGATCAAAAGCAAATATACAGTACATTCTATACATAGTTATGAAGTTGTATGTGTTTTTATAAATTGATGGTAAACCATATGAATCAAAGTAGATAGCACAATGATTGTCTTTAAAATATATTGCTATCCAATGTTCTTCCTGTTCAATGAATCTTTGTTCACAATGCATGCTTGTCATAAGTTTAGGTTTTTGTTTTGGTAATAAGTATTTTGAACACACTTTTCCATTTAAGGATGAAAGCCTTTGAGAACCATCTAGTGTTTTTCGTAATTGTATAGTTTCCATCGTCTTAGCTCCGAGAAGGGCTGGCATGACGCCGTTGTTGTTTAATCATGTTCAAGATATGTTGTATAATATGGCCAGTCTTTTTCTACGAAATCTGCCCAGATTTGAATTCCTTTATAACAGTCTATTTCAAAGTTAACAGTTGCACAATATTCTACAACATTCATTCTTTTTGTTTTCTTGAACAGTTTTTTTAGTATAATCACCTGGCACAGTTTTCCTCCAAATTCTCCAATATACATATCTATCAATGCTCTTGTGTCTATTTGAAATTCTTCATAGATATCTTTCATTTTTTCTTTAACCCTTTACCTAACATGAAAAGCAGACGACACTTGTAAACACAATTCATGAATAACCAATTGTTTTCATTTTGTGTCTCAAAAACATAGGTTATGACCCCTCATTGGAACGAGCTCGACGAGCTCGCCCCAAAGAGGGGTCATAATCTATGCTTTTGGGACAAAAAATGAAAAATAATGAAAATTAATTGGCGATTTTTGTGAATAGCGCTGGCCGGTTTTGGCCGTTACATCACAACACATTCTTGAAATATTGAAGTAACTAGTCTCTCTTGAGTTGCCTTACCTTTCTCTGTCTTACGTGTTTTTTCTTTCAGATTCTCGTTGAGATTGCAATGTTCACGATGAGTCATCTTTAATGGTCAAATATCTCTTCTCTGCATTTGTTGATCTTTATCTCACTATCAGATTCGGCGTAGTCAACAATGTTCATTACTTCAAGTTCAAATTCAATTCGAAGATTGCTAGTTTTTATAGGGTGAGCCAATACCCCATAACAAATCAGGTATCAGGTATCAAATCAATTCGTCAAAGTGTATATCCTTTTGTGGAATCCTCCAAAGATAATGTTTGATTTTGTCCAAAATATCCCATAGCTTCATATATGGAAATATATAAATTCAGATAAAGTCCACTTTCGAAATGTGGCCCAAAAAGACGACGTGATTTAATGGAATGGAATGTCTATTTAATGTTACTTCCAATTTATTCAAATTGAAATGTGGGAAATTAAATAAAGTAGTGCCAATATCTCCATTTATAACTCTATTAGATACAAGTCCCAAAATAATTCGTTTTGGTATCTGTTTATGAAACAGATTGCTTTTTTTATTTTTGAATGAAGACCGTTTCCAATTGCATATGTTTTGATTTGAGCATATCTTATGGGCATTTATAATTTTATCGATCTATCTGTGTATTAAGATCATCAGCCAATCTTGGGATTGAGTCAATTTAAAAAAAAAAAAGCTTTTTGAATTTCAGTTTGTCCATTCTCACCACCAAGCAGGCAAAACTTAGAGCATGATGGAGTTTAATTCTCATCTCTGCGTTGTTTGTTTGGTAAATATTTTTCTTGTACATATAGATCTAAGTGTAGTTTTCTTCTCAACTGCATAGCATAGCTTAAAAATGCTATTGGAAATTGTTCAATTTCACCAATATATTATATACCAATTAGTGTTAGTTACACATTATCTGTATCAAAACTACTTCTAAAATGTTTGCATGATCCGTATAACATCTTGATTTTTTAATCGTATATTGCAAGTGGTCTTGAATTTCGTTATACAAGACATCACTTTCGTTGCGACTTACCTCCACGAGAACTCGTTCTAGACTGATGTTTGGTTCTCGTTTCTGTGTATTTAACCCTTTACCAAACGTAACGGTCAAAACCGGCCATTCACAAAAATCGCAAATTTTTATGTTTTGTTTTATTTATTTTCTCAAAAACATAGGTTATGACCCCTCATTGGAACGAGCTCGTCGAGCTCGTTCCAATGAGGGGTCATAACCTATGTTTTTAAGACAAAAATGAAACAAATTAGTTATTCAAGAATTTTGTTTGCATGAGTCGTCTGCTTTTCATATTAGGTAAAGGGTTAAAGCAGATTCACCCACTGATTTCAACAGGTGTTTTCCATGATCAATGAA
This sequence comes from Pictodentalium vernedei, assembly GCA_031216915.1. NCBI lineage: Eukaryota > Metazoa > Mollusca > Scaphopoda > Dentaliida > Dentaliidae > Pictodentalium > Pictodentalium vernedei. The sequence goes on along the minus strand of CM062296.1, from coordinate 323,882,593 downwards.
TATGTCTTTTGGGGGCTTTACCTATTTCCTAAACGTTCTTTTGCCATCTGTACACCATGTATCAATCCTTCTCTCTTTAATGTTCGAAATGCATTTCTGGTTTGCAAATGAGTGCATTAATGGTACAATAGTTCTCAATGCTGTATGAAAAACAAAATCTTATCTATAGACATATTGACGCCGTCTACCTAGATACACTGGAATCGTATTTTTAAAAATATAATTTGTTATGCTCTCTGAAATGTAATTTTATTTCAGTGTTGCCACTTACAAATACATAGGTTTGCCAGTGTTTCCATTTGTATTTATACTAATCTGATCAAAGTAAGATTTTGATACTGGTATGTAAAGTAAGTTATCAAATTCGTTGTGAATGTGTTGACACTCTTTTCGTATTTTGAAAGATATTAGGCGAAAAATAGGTTCTTCAGTGTCACCTTGACATGTATTGTCTGCAATATCAGAATAAATAAGGAGTTGATTGAAAACAATATTTAAATCCACGTTATATTTAAAGGCATCTCTTGACGTGTTGAGAACAGTTTTTGTATTAAGCTTACAGGAAATTCAATTCCAACTTTTCCAATATTGTTTCCTGTTATTGTAAATGGAATTGACGAGCTGAATAGCCCAGATTAAGCAATTCATCGAATGTTTTAAATATATCTCCAAGTTTTTCTTGTATTTCTGACTCGGTTGCATGTATGACATGTCCGCCATTTGCATTGGCACCTGGTAAAATGCAGCAGCAACACTGCTGTGAATTGTATGATTTATTGCTATGATTCAGTTCAACATTGTGTTTTGTTTGTAAACATATCCATAGAACTATCACTCAGAAGTATTTCGTAAAACAAATTCATTTCCCTTATTGTGTTGTGTCTGACAAATATTATAAACATGGAATTGGAAGGATATATCATAAAGAACTACTCAATAATACTAACCACAATTCTTTATTACATGCCCATGCAGTCTCTCTTATGCAATACGGCGTTCAATACGGCTGTGCAATACGGAATTCCGTATTGCACACCCACCTGTTTCAACCGGGACTTTTTTTATGCAATGCGACTGCATAAAGTGCATGGTGTTTACCACTGTTGATAGAAAAGAAAATTAGGTCAGTAGGTGCTTGTGTCATGTAATAAATACAAAACCACATGTATATTTCAATGAGTCGTTTTGTATTCAATTCGTCAGATGTGCGTAGAAAGAAAACGTCTCGACCTTCGGTCTCGACGTTTTCTTCCTACGCACATCTGACTCATTGAATACAAAACGACTCATTGAAACATACATGTAGTTTTGTTTGTAAACTGAGATGAGCCTTATCGGTAATTATAATAGCATAAATTGCAATAAGTTGAAATAAGGAACGGGATTTGTTTTTTGCAACACACCCAAACATATTGAATTGCTGCTGTTGACTTTGCTGACTTTAAACTTCAACAGTGGTGCTTTCACCATTCAATGAAGTTTCATTTGCTGTTCATTTTATACCAAATCTGATTCTGCCATCCAGCTATTAAATTTCTTCGTATAGCCTTCCCAATGTACTTTCTGTCCTTTAATGAATTTCTTACCCATACGTCTTGACCGTCGTGCACGAACTGAATCAATGATATATTTTTTATCATCTTGTATACTTTGAATTTCTTGTGAATAAAATGTACCTTGAATACGTTCATCTGATATATTATCAAGTTTGTATGTAGGTGGTATTATTGTGTGTTTAACATGAGAAATTTTAAATAACCCTTTTCTGTCCAGTTTGCTTAAGACCCCTTTTCAATTTAATTATCATTTAATTACTGTTATAAAAATCGGTATCCCCGACAAGCGTAATCAGCTTTCGATGAGAGCGGGATAAAAAACGTTATATCGTGAATGATCGCATGTGCTGTTGCTACCTTCAATACAGATTTTTATTACACGCCTGTTCTATGAAATATCCCTCTATAGCAACAGTAAACCAGGCGGAAAATGAAAATCCGTTCCGCGCACATGTCCTGAACGGAAATCGTTGACGAACTATTTTTGGACGACCAGGCGATCTTTCAAAACTTAACATAACACCCCCTAATTGGAATTCCGTTGACCTACAATCATGGAAGCCGTGCAGTTTAAACGAAGCGATTGCGTTCTAATAAGCTATCGCAAAGACAATAAACTAAATAAAAACAATTCTATGTATTGAATTACTTCTAAACTTTAGAAGGGAGAGTTCAAAACAATCTTTATTAGCTGTATAATGATAACAAATTGAATAGAAGAAGCTCAAATATGCATGCATGTACGATACTACAATCATATGTACATCACATGTTTGGCCAATTTATAAATCTGTTTGCGGAATTCTCTCCCAAATCGTACATGTGTTTCTAAACATTAGCAGGCGATTAATCATCCGAAACTGAACCGATTGCGAAATAACTTGTTGATAGTTGTCAAATGAATTGCTGAGTGTTCTTCCAATTATTGTTTTTATAGACGTGAAGACGTGTAACAAACACACGCGCGAGTGAACGGGTTAATGGATATGGCACTTGTGCCATCGCAGAAGGATAAAATTGCCTGCGGCCTCTCGTTTTATCCTTACGCGCTGGAACTCGTGCCATATCGATTAACCCATTCACACGTGCGTGTCATTCTGTGTATGTATTAGTCGAGGCGTTTTTTGTTGTTTTGGGGAAATACACTCATGTTGTAAGATAAAAAAAGGTTATTTAGTGACACCTATATATTTTGTAGTTAACTTCGTTTGGATACAGAACACTTTAGAGGTAAAGAAGGTACTGAGAAAAATGGGTGACAAATATAAAGGATCGGTAAGTACAAGTTAATCTTGAGGGTAGAGATTATTATTTCCCATAATCCAACCCTTCCACACTGCTTCCTATTACTGCTTTTATTCTCTTTTTCGACATGCAAATAACAATTAACCCTTTACCCAACGAATGGGCCGCATCAGCCTGCGTAATATGCAACTTCAGCAGTTGAAAAAATATTAGTTTTCACAATTTTTTAACAAAACCATATCATGTGAACCCTCGTTGGAACGAGCTCCTCGAGCTCGTTCCAACGAGGGGTCACATGACATGGTTTTGTTGAAATTTCTTGAAAAATTTAAAAAAATGATATTTAAAATAATAAATTTTGATATCGTCTGCTTTGGGTAAAGGGTTAAATTGGACAAAATGTATTCGTTAAATTGATAGGAGGATAGAAGACTGAGAAGGATGAAAACCGCGCGAAAGAACTTGTTTGAAGTGTTAGTCTTTCATTAAAAGATGCAGTACCCTAATATAGCAATACTAGTGTTTTCCACCGACGGTCAGGCTGGTTTGGAAAACAGCTGTTTGTTAAAATGTAATCTCTCCAGTCTCAAACGTTACCACTGCCTTTTTCTTGCACACACTTGTGCCATCACTCCATGTAATCGCATGGCACATTTTACCTCTTATTTTGTGTGAATGAAATTATCTGTGATTAACCAGAGAATTTCGCAAACCATCTTGATCTCCGAAAACAATATATGTTCATTTGGAATAATAATGAGTTTCCCACTGCATGTTACCACCACTGCTATCGTTATTTCTCTTTTATCTCTAGTGTTATGTCTCTGTTTATAGTTTTTGACATTTTAATGAAAAAGAAGTGAGATGAGTGTTCATTTCTTGCGGTAATATATGGTTTCACGATAGATTTATTATAAAATTAGCAAAATGTAATTAAGAAATTAAAAAAGGAAGAGGAAGGAAGTCGTCACCGAAAAAAGAAAAAAGCAATAACAGTGAAGAAAAAAGAAAAAAAAAGAAGAATTTGTTTGCCATAACCGTGCCAACGAAGCTACTCTTTCCGTAAACTATTCTTATACCATAATATAAAAACTATACCACATTGCGTTCAAGGGCCGCTAGTTTGATAAATCAAATCAAAATTGTATGGTACACAGTAAGTAATGACGTGGTAATATATATACAGGTTGGAGAGAATGTATGTGTAAAGTGGTTCCGGAATTGAAAAACTCTTTTACAGATATGAACAACGTGTAGTTATTTCGGTATTTTTTAAAACGTTGGTGCATTGATCAGGTCCGGATTCTTAACATCCGTCTTCCTAACTGTGTTGGTTCAACCTCTCCAAAACCAGTGGACAGAGGTGGACGGAACAAAGCAGCAGTAACAACCTTCAGGGATCCATGTACACCCAAGATGTTAAATTGACCTTAAAATTAAGATCAGCCGTTGTAGTGTGTTGCTCGTCCGTTCGTTAGTGCCACAGGTTAATCACCGAGAGCTTTAAATGAAAAGGCAAAACGATGACTCGAAATAAATGGGTATGCATGTACACAAGCTCTCAGATCGCCAGTCCAATTCTGTTCGGAATGTAAAATGTGCTAGACAAATAAGTTTTAAAGAGGCGAGGCCAGAGAAATTGTAACATCACGCCGGGAAAGAATATATCAGTGTCACAACAAAATCAGTAGAATTCCAAACACCATGGACATGGCTGAACAACAGCACCATTCCATCTTTATTACAGGCCTTCTCGATAGAGCACTCCAATCAAGCGTAACAAAAACCAACCAAAACACCAACAATCCCTCAAACAACAACATAAAAAAAACTGAAAACAAATCCAATGAAAGAACAGGACAAAATTAAGCCGGAAGTCAAATAGTAAAAAGAGGTAAAATCAGACTACAACAATGACCTAACTAAACCCAAACCAACACCTCAACATATTTGTCAAAAGTGAGAGAAGGAGAAAAGATGGAATCAGAAGAACAAAGAACCCCCCCCCCCCCCAAAAAAAAAAGAAGCCAAAACAAACTTAACTCAAATAGAGCACCTAAGTATCTAAAAAATTATGTTACGAAGAACATTTTTGAAGGGTTGGAGGTTATGGATATTGATGACTATGTTGTATAATTGTGGTTAATTCATTTAGTGAAAATCATTTGCCAAAATCCATCCAGTGAACGGTGTTCACAGTTATGCACAGTTGATTCCTATGTGTGAATGAGGTGTACGTTTGGGAGCAATTTGAGTGTGACTGTGAATGTTAGACCGTTCGGACGTTTATTTCGACTGTGTGTCGACCTGCCTTTATTTATATTGCTGTGTGCGGTATTCTGTCTATTACACTGCTGTGTGCGGTCTTCTGTCTGTTATACTGATGTGTACGGTATGCTATACTGCTATGTGCGGTATTTACTTCTGTGTACGGTAAGACTGTTCTGATTTTCATGTCTTTCTGTAATGCTAACTCCCATAAATTCCATCCAATTTCCTTAAATCATAATTAACCCTGTCAATACAACAACTGCATCAACCCCACCTTTTGCCAACAAAATTCCGTCTGAGGGAGGGATCCAGAATAAAAAAAGTCATATAAGAACTTTCTTAGGGTAATGATACCTATACGTCCACCATCTAAATCTCCATCTCAATATGGCTGACAACACTAACAATATAATACAATGGGTTTGTCGAGGTTTTAGAGCTAAGTTTAATGTACTAAATCTCCTGTTTTAGCCTGCAGGAAACACCCCTAAAGCAGCCAGGAACTCATTCTGCTTTCAAACAGTTCACTTCCTATAACACGTGGGCAGATGAAATGATATTCATGTTCGTGGACCCTTTGTCTCTGTTAGAAACGACATTATTCACAGTTTTGTACCTTCGCAATAAAATTTACAGGCTGTAGTGGTACGCCTAACTTTAGACAAACGGGGTCATATTATGTTCCATTTACGTGTCACCAAATAAACCCCTTCAGCAGATTGATCTTGAACAACTGATTTACCATCCCCCAACTTCATACATTATGCCTGGGTGGTTTTAATGCCCATAGCCCTCTTTGGGTGCGATTCAAGCAGCAAAAACGACATAGAAAGCAAAACTGTAGAGGAGTTTATTTCAAAATATGACTTGTGTTTGTTCAATGATGAGTTAGACACTTACCAGTATCATACACCTTCATTGATTGATTTCTGTATTTTACCGTCAGACCACAGGTTGTATTGACACGCATTCTTGGTATTGATGAGTTCTTCTAAGTAGGTTGGGGACATGTCATTTTGTGCCTTGAAAACCAATAACAAAGTTTTGAAATTATTCTATACTTTATTGGCAGCCGGTGCAGATCCATCAAAACAGGAGTGATGTGTTGAGATCATCGTGATATTCTACATACCATTCGGGCTGATGCATTTCATACTTTCTGCAGGCGAGAGTACTGGTACTGTGGAAGGTTGAACAGTAAGGCATTACAATAATCCAAATGTGAACTTACAAAAGCATGAACTAGAGTTTTTGTGGAGTCTTTTGTAAGGAAATGTCTTATCTGTTTAATTTTGTATAGACCACTGAAAGCCGTGTAGAATATATCTGTAACATGTTTGTCCATAGACATGTTTGAGTCGAAGAAGGCACCAAGACTACCTACGCTATCATTTGCCCTGACGGTGGAATCTCCTACCGTAACTGAGTTGATGTCAATATTAGTGAGTTGCTGACGTGGACCAATTATAAGGAATTCAGTCTTATCATCATTTATCATTAATTTGTTGGAAATCATCCAAGTGCGAATGTCCGAAATATATGATTCAACAATTTCTAAAGCTTTAGTTTGATCCTTGGTTGATGATCGAAAAGAGAAGTAGACATGGTGTCATCAGCATAACCATGAATGTCAGGCAGGTTCAATGATGGCGAACATATTTGAAATATAGAATAGAAACAGACCTATGGGATTCCACATTCCAGATGGAAGTCTTTTGGCAGGTTACCGTTTATTGATACACGCTGCTGTCTGTTCTTCAGGTATGCTGATAACCAGCTAGCAACTACACCACTAAGTCCAAAATCTCAGTTTATTGTCTCTAGCAGAGTTTTATGACAAACGGTGTCAAAAGCAGCACTAAGGTCTAAAAGAACAAGCAAGGTTACCCATCCAGACTTCATAGTAAGCAGGATGTCATTCTGAACCTCGAGTAATGCCGTTTCAGTTGAGTGAATGTTTTTGAATCCAGATGTGCTGGCCGGTAATGGAGCATGCATATCACTATGTAACATTAGCTGGTCAATGGCAGCTTTTTCACACAGCTTAGATACGAATGGTAAGTTACTCACTGGCCGGAAGTTTTTAAACACAAGTTCTGTATCTTGTTTCTTCAGAATAGGGTTTCACAATCGCGATTTTCCACACACCAGGAACATATCCTTCTAGGAGAGATATGGTTGGTTATTTTTGTGATTACAGGAACCAAAGAGTCTACATAGGATTTGATACTAGACGTTGACATAGGGTCGAGTTGACATGAGGCATTTAAGGATTTTTGTTATTAATTTGGTTACCTAGTGGATTTTTAGATGTCGAAAAGTTGCAAATTCATTTTCTGATGGTCTCTGTTTGATGTCAGTTTTGTCTACCTTTATGTTGTAAATTTTTTCTTGAATTAATTTTATGTTTTTAATGAAGAACTCGCCAAATTATCAGCTTGCTTTGATAGATCATCGTATGGTGGTAATGATCCACTTTGTTTTTCGGTACACATACCTTCAACAATTTTAAACAATTTTCGGCAGTCACTATTACAAGCTTCAACGCATGTTGTGTAGTAAGATTTTCTGGCATCTTTTAGTTTGTAGGAGAACTGTTTACGAATAGTCGGATATGCTGCTTCCTCTTTGTAAAATTTAGATCTTTTCTGCTCTTGCTTTCGACGATTAGCTTGCGGAGGTCTCTGTTCGTTGGTAAACCAGGTATACTTGGCCGAATGATACATGGTTTGTTTTCAGAAGAGCATGCTCATGAAGTAGACAGGACAATACGTTGTTGTATGATTTCGCCAGATCATCCAGCATACCGAGAATTGCATAAATCTGATTTTCACGTTTAAACTTGTTACTGTCAATTTGATTGAGTTTTCGAAATGTTGCTTCTTTACGTGTCAGTGATGGTTTTTGAACACCTAGTGTGCACTCGACAAATGAATGGTCGGATAGTCTGAACTGGGTTAATGGTCCAATAAGCTGAAAGTCATTAGTGCATCTTGTGATGATAAGGTATAGTGTGCGTTTAGAGGTATGAGTAGGTATGAGTAGGACTTTTGACATGTTTTTGCAAACCAAATGCTTCTGAAAGATTCATAAACTTGTTAGCATCACTGTTATTGTTGTCATCAACATGTATGTTAAAATTACCACCAATAAGAAGTTTTTCAGAACACATAACAATGGATGCAAGGTACACAGACAATTCTTTGAAGAAAACACTGGTCGTGATAGGATGATTTTTGGAGTAAAGTGGTCGATATATACTCACATTTAGGATACTGGTCTTAGCCCAGCATACAGTCCATTCAGCATATTCAAATGATGATTTATCTACTTGAGTTGAGGTTTTAATATGGATATTTTCTCGGCACATGAGACCAATTCCACCTCCCATCCTAGAGTTGATCCTAGGGGTACTTATGAAAATATATCCTTCACAGGAAAATCCTAAAACTATTACACTGTCCTGATCATTTAACCAAGCCTCAGAAACCAAACAAAAATCAGTTTTGGCATTGACGACATGTTCTACAAAATCAGGCACCTTGTTCCTCACAGATCTGACATTCACAGTTGAGAATGTTACACTAGAAGTAATCTTGAAAAAATAGCATCTGTGCTGATTACATGAATGTTGTTGGTATTCACTCCAGAGTTAGTAGGCTCTGTGTCCTATTGGTTGTTTCTATTGAATTTTTAATCCTTTTGGTGGGTATACTTTGTCTGAGCTGATGTCAGTAAAACAAAATTCAGGTTTTTGTATTCTTTGTTTTTTCAAGGCTTTGAAATGTATGCTTTAGGCCTATGCTTGACGTGATCAATTGTATTCTTGAACTTTTACCATACATTTCCAATGACAGATGGGTAACTGGTTAGTTTCCACCTTTCTGGGGAAAAACAACAATAATTCCCATTTCAAAGCCTGATAAAGATCACAACAATCCAAATAATTACAGACCCATTGCATCAACAAGTTGTCTGTGTAAAACCATGGAAAGGGTACTCAGTGAGGTTTCAGAATCCAGAAGTACTGTGGATCATTTGTTAGACTTGAAATGTGTATACGAAATGCTTTTGTCAGGAACGATCCAGGGGAGCTAGAACTGAGCGTGCCTCAGGGTTGTATTCTATCTGTTACTCTATTTTCTGTTAAAATCAATGGCATCATAGACGCATCTGAGATTATGGTAGATTCGTCTTTTTATCTCGATGACTTTTTAGTTTTCTATATCAGTAGCAAAAATATGAATGCAATCGAACGCAAACTTCAACTGTGTTTAAACAGCTTTCAAAAGTGGGCTACAGGAAATGGTTTCTATTCATTGTAGACCAAAACTAATTGTGTTCATTTTTGCACGCTTCGGAAGCACCGCCTTCATCGGGAGTTGAAAACAGATTTTTCGTTCCATTGAAGCTGTTATTAAGGGCAGGCAGTTCTTGCGATTGTTGTTTGACAATAACCTGAATTTCACTTCTCTTATAATAAAACTCAGAATTACATTTAAAAGGGCACTTATCTTTCTGAAGGTGGTCGATAGCATTTATTGGGATGCTGACAAAAAAAACCCAACTCAATCTTTAAAGATCACTTGTGAGATCAAAATTAGATTATGTATGGCTTACGGTTCTGCGAGAAAATCATACCTCAAACCTCTTAGTGCAATTCATAATAGTGATATTACAATTAGCCTGGTTGCATTTTGAACGTCTCCAATAGATTCAATGGTTATTGGGGCAGGGGATCCTTCTATCGAGAAACACAGGATTAAACTCTCATTCCACTATATTTCCAAGCTATTGGCTAACCCAGGAAACCCCGCTTATAATTGTGTCTCAGAGCCTCAAAATATTAAATTTAACAGAAGCCAGACACATATACCTGCTTTGGGAATTAGAATTAATCCTCATATGGAATCAACCTCACTTCAGTCAAATTCGATAAAGGAGAACCATGATCAACATATCGCTCCTTGAAATCAAAGGGAACCCACCATCATTTTGCACTTTGCTTTCTCAAAAAAGGATGACACAAACGCTCTGCAGTCCAAACAAAAATATGCCGATGTAAAGTCTAAGTATAGTGCATATAAACGAATCTATATAGATGGATCTAAAGATGGTGGCAAAGCTGTTATCAATGATGATTACATTACCTCATTCACAATATTTGATAAACATTCTATTTTTACGGCTAAGGTCAAACCTTTACACCAAGCGCCTGAACACAGAGCGAACGTATAGGAAAGTCGATTATATCTTCGACTGTTTTTCCTCTTTACTAGCTTTACTGAACCCCAGATTGAAGAACCCTCTCATTTTAGAACCCCATAAGAAGTTGAATACTCTCATGTCTGACAAATATGATATCGTGCTATACTGGTTATCTGGACATGTTGGTTTCCCGGTGACACCAGGGGCCAATATTATACAACTTTTACAATTGTATTTCCTAGAATTGCATTTTCTAGTTATGACTTTAAATGGTTGAAATGAACCATTAGCATTTTCAAAGATGTGGCAATTTGACAGTTGGCAAATTGCCATATCTTTTAAGATGTCAATGAGTCAATTTAGTAAGTTATATTAATAGGTAGAAAATACAATTCTAGAAAACACAGTTGTAACAGTTTCATATTATAGGCTCCAGGACAGACAGTGTCAAGCCTGTCACTGATATTAAAATCTCTTTCAGTAATTTTAAATCACATATCATTAAATACAAATACAAACCTGTGTGGCAGGGGAAATGGGATGGGCAACAAATGACCTAATATCAGTGATAATAGTTACTCATTTTGTAACCTCTGCGGAAAAGACGACGTCATACTAGTAGTCTCACGACACTTACTCATTCCTTTTGTTAGAGAGTAATATGCGACCAGAATGTGTTCCTTGATTGCAAGTGTTGATAACGGAGCACTTTGTTTTGCACTGTACAGAGTTACATCTTGTCATAGGGCAGTATTAAAGATCGGATATCTTCGAGACCTAGTTTATGACGTCACTACACACAATATTCTGTTGTTTCCCAAGCAAATCAACCTTTTTAATAAATTTTAAATTGTTTTTATTCTTTTAAACAAGATTTTCACTTCATGTCTTTTCATCAGGTTGATTTACAGACTAATCCTTAGATTTCTGATTCCATTTCCTCATTACTGTTCTTACTACTTATTTACTTTTTTATGGTTTTGCAGACATGTTTTATTTTATAAAAGTTACATTGCATAACTCTTTATCGCCACGACACAGCCTTAGATGCTGATATGGCGTTGAGCACCAATAAATAAATAATAACCATGATGGAAATTCCTGGTATTCTACATTAAAAAATCCGTCTAAGTTGCATTATTTTTGGAACCCGTGGACTGCTCTATTTCTAGCATTTATAGATTATGAATGCCATTAACATTAAACTCTGCATTTACCGAACATTTGGAACATGCAGCAACTGTTTCGGCGGCCAGTGTCACACTCTGTGAAATCGCCTCGTGAAAGATAGAGCAGTTCCATTTTGATATGAAGTTGTGAATAATTCCTGCATTCAAGTGAGCAATAATTTCCAGCATGTGCTGATGTGTATAAGTTTCTTTGAAGATTTCAAACATCTCCTGTATTGTTTCAAAAACCAGTAATTATGAAATTCTTAATGATCGTATTTTCTGGAGACATTCTCAATCTGGCATGCCATTCAAGTGTATCATGTTTGTTTTTATTTACTTATCTAACACCCACCGCACACATTTGTCAAAATGCTTTAATATATGAGAAGGTTTGTGAAAAAAATCTCCCAAACGTCATTTATTTTGGAATGTCATTTAATTTTGTCGTGGTACTGTGTTTGAACTCAGGGTGGGCAATATGTTACTCTCATAAATTAGGTGTGTGTCTGTGTCAGCATGTGGGTTAAGAGGGAGTGGCCTGTGGGACGTGGTCATGGAGGAACTATGCTCTCAAAGATAGCGAAATTAGGGTTTTCCAGGTTGGAGTGGGTTTCATCCGGTGAGAACATAGAACAATCAATTTTATGGGACGGGATGTCCTGTATTACTGTCGGTTCATGAGTTGACGTTGAAGGTTGGGGGACAAAAGTACTGGGGTGGCCTCTCATGTGACCGGATGAGAGTGTGAGATCACGGAGGGTCGTATTGTTAATTCGGGTGCCATGTTGTAGCTGGTTAAGGGTGGCAGTACTGACGTTGATGGGGCTTCATCTTGTTCGGATATACTGGGAATCGTGTTCAAGTTGTCCTTCTAAATATGCGCGGGACTGGATACTTCACTATTGAAGTTGTCACTTTTTGGTATCTCCCTGGAGGAGTGTGAAAGGTATATGGACCGTTTGAGACTTGTTGTGCGACAAGTCAATCTTTTTATTACTAATTGGTTTTGTGTGGTAACAATGTCAGTCATGCCCATCCTGCGACATTTGGGATTCACAGGAGGGGGAGATTCTATTCGCCTCTTGGACTCAGGGTTATGGGTTTCAATTTGGGTGTGTAACTGTGAGAAAGGCTCCTAGGGGTCAGGGGATTGCTGGGTGCTGACCATAAGGTCACGTTGTTTTCAAGCATCTGCAGCCATGTACTGGCAAGATCTTTTCTGACACTGGCGTTGGTAATAAGCGAGGTCCTTAATCACTCGTCCGGAAGCAATATCCGCAGGAGGTAACTAGTTTCGCTCAATCCAGGCTTTTCAAACCAAAGAGAGGTAAGAGAATTCTCTGGTAGGTTTATAGCTGTCGCTGGTGTAAGGTTATTATACATCGAGGAGCACCGTCGATTTGCTCGGTCAAAATGGACGCGGGAGCGGTTAAAGTTATGCTGCATGACGGGTCCGTGGAACGATAGCATCCCAGAGTCGATGTGCCTCAGTCAGTAAAGTGAAAAGTAGGTGTAAAATCCACCAAGAGAGTGGATGATTCATCTCACTATGTGAATGAAACATTTCAGCGTGGAGCTGGGGGAGCTATTTGGTATTTACGGGTGTGTGTCCTATAAAGTAGTGAGTAAACTATGTGAGTTTTGGTAAAAATCACTCCATTCAGCGTGGAATTGAGAGGAAATATTTGGTATTTATGGATGTGTGTCTTGTAAAGTAGTGAGTAAACTTTGCGTTTTAGGGTAAGAATCACTACAATAAGCGTGGAGCTCGGAGGAAAAGAAGTGAGAAAACGTTGAGTTTTAGGGTAAACAGCACTACAGTATGCATTGGGAAGTACCTGGTACTGGATCAACGCTTAGGATTTGGAGTGTTAGACAGACACAAACGTATCATCTTGTAAAGTAGTGAGAAAACGTTGTGTTTTAAGGTAAAAGGCATTACAGTAGGTACTCGGTTGACACTTTAGTTTGGAGTGTGAAAGAGGCACCAGCAAGTGCAAGTTCGGATGACGGACTGAGATGGGCTGAGATTTGGTGGGCTGATATAACTAATACGCAACAAGATGATCGGTTGAAAAGTTATTCACTTGTCTGAGTGACAGGAGTGGATTCGTGTAATTGTCATGGGGGACACGGATATGTTGCAGTCGGAAAAGATGCGACAAGTAAATAAACAGTTTGAGTGACAGGTGTGAATTCATGCCAATAATCAAAGGGTGACACCGATTATATATGCTTATCTCGAGATCTTGAGATATTATCTCGTGATCTTGAGGTATTATCTCGAGATCTTGAGATATAATCTCGAGATCTTGAGATATTATCTCGAGATCTTGAGATATTATCTCGAGATCTTGAGATATTATCTCGAGATCTTGAGATATTATCTCGAGATCTTGAGATAAACATCCCAGGATCTTGAAATGTTATCACGAGATCTTGAAATAAGATTTCAAGATCTTGAGATATTATCTCGAGATCTTGAGATAAACATCTCAGGATCTTGAGATATTATCTCGATATCTTGAAATAACATATCAAGATCTTGAGATATTTTCTCGAGATACTGAGATAAAAAAAAATATTGACCATGGCCTAAATCAGCCACTGTATTATTGGGAGTGATTTCATTGTCGTCTATTAGAGCGGAAAGGATGCTTTCGTTGAGGTAGTCAGTTAATGAGATAGGCCTATATATATATGACCTTAACTTTTTCAGCATTTAGCTTCAGGTAGTTGTCATTCATCCACTGGCTAAAGCACATCTTTCGTGCATACAACGTTATATGTTTTTTTTCATCAGATTTAAAGTGGATGTATAACTGAGTGTCATCAGCGCAGAAGTGGTACTCTAAACCATATCTACGAATTTCCTCACCCAGTGGGAGGAGATATATAACGTAAAGCAAGGACAGTGGTGTAGACGCCACACTTTAATGTGAATTTAGAGGAAGGCGAGGTATTTATGTATTCTTTGTGTACGTTCAGTGAGATATGATGCGAGCCGCTTGAGGGCAATACCTGATATGCCAATTCTACATTTCAGTCTATTCAGAGGCATGTCGTCTCTTTAATATCGAAGGCAGCACTCAGGCCCATTTGAACTAGACATGAGGCCACGTGTTTGTCCATCGACATCAAAATGTCATTTTGTACTCTGTGCTGAGGTAAGGTTTGTATGCAGACTGGAAAACCTCAGAGAGACCATCCTGAGCTAGATGCTTATTGAACTGAAAAGCTACTGCTCGTTCCACCACTTTAGAGATCAATGAAAGGTTGGAGACTGAACTGTAGATTTTCAGTATCTGAACTAGATTTCTTCAGTGGGGGTGTTACAAGTGCATGTTTTCATTTTTGACGGGAAAACCCCTGACTGAAGAGATGTGTTAACAACTGAAGCACTCCATGGCCCAACACTACACATGCATGCTTTCAGCAGCCATGTGGGAATTATGTCCAAACTGATTTGTTTTGATGAAGATTTATGAATAGCGCGAATTACGTCTTCCGCTGAGAGTGGCGCGAAGTGATAAAAGCTTGGGTCAACTGCCATTTCAGAAGATTGACCGAGGCCTGCTGACTGATCTTTGATGGTTTGAAGAATGGATGAAAAGTTATCTAAAAACGAGTCGACATTCCTAAGCCCGTTTGTGGCATGGTGAATAAAAGGAATTTCCTCGCAAAATTTCCTATGACTAATATTTCGGAATTTTCTGTAGGGTATTTTCTTCTGTAGCAGTACCGGACGTGAAAGGTGTAATTTAAATTCAACAGCAAAATGATCTGCTAGTGCGGTATCAAATATAGTTTAGTCAACCACGAAAGGCAGAGTCTCTTCTCGCGTTATTACCAAAGTCTAATATGTGGCCTAGTAATATGTATTGTGATGCCCTTTACACCAATCCCTGCCTCCTACAGTTTGATGTCACGTGGCAACAAGTGTGCAAGTCGGTGTCCCCGAGAGCATTCTGCATAAACCAGCCGAAACAGGCTTTGTGTTCAGCGGGTACCAATACATGTAACAAAAATGTGTTTCCTGAATACAGCTGTATAAAGCAGTTTTCCTTCTGTCCTGGAATATTAGTACAGAAGAAGTTCTAAAAATGTATGTTATGTCGAAACACATCTTCAAACAGGGAAAAGTTTGGCTATAGCGAATCATAGAACATTTGTTCGGTGTTTAAGTCTAAGTGTTTATATGTATTTAGTTCTAACATTGATATAAAACATTACCCAAAGTCCAAAGTCACTAAACTTGACGAATTTTTAAACATTACTTTTGATATTCACTAGTATTCCTATTTAAACATTAAAAGCGTAGTTGCTATGAGCCTTGAAGGCTTTCAACATTATTTATTTATTTATTTATTTATTTATTTATTTATTTATTTATTTATTTGTACCTTATGCCACATCAGCTTCTAATGATATATTGTGGCGATGAAAAGTATATTGTATAAAAGAGGTCATTATCTTCTCTGAAATAAAACAAGTCGATGAAATCTGGAAAGAAAATGGGGAATAAATATAGTAGTGAAAACAACAATTTGAAAATGAGACCAGAAAAAAGAATACTGTGTAATCAATCTGGTGAATACAGTTTAAAAGAACAAAAACTGTTCACACTGTATTAAAAAGGTTGATTTCCTTGAGAAATGACAGAATGTTATTGGATTTTGTGACGTAAAATAAGTCTCTTAAGAAACACTGCAAACAGTACTGCAGTCTGACAAAATTAAAATCTGCACAATGCACAAACATGTGTTCCAATGTCAACCCCTGCGAGCAAGGAACACATTCTGGTTGCATGTTGCCCTCACAAAAAAATGGAATGTGTATGTCTCGTATGACTAACATGACATCCTGCCACAATAAATAGAGTAATCGCTTTACTGGACTGGTTACGTGAAATAATTCATAAGAGGTGAGGGAGGTTGTACAAACACGAGTGCGCGAACGCGCACGATTGTTTTACAATATCGTCCCTCGCCTCGAATGAATTATTTCACGTAACAAGTCCAGTCAAGCGATTACTCTATTTATTAAGTTTCAGTCTTAACGATAATTATATTATTTAACCCTTTACCTAACGTAACGGCCAAAACCGGCCAGCGCTATTCTCAAAAATCGTCAATTAATTTTCATTATTTTTTATTTTTTGTCTCAAAAACATAGGTTATGACCCCTCATTGGAACGAGCTCGTCGAGCTCGTTCCAGTGAAGGATCATAACCTATGTTCGTGAGACAAAAATGAAAATAATAGTTATTCAAGAATTTTTTTTGCAAGTGTCGCCTGCTTTGTATGTTAGGTAAAGGGCTAAAAAGAAGAAAAAACAATGAAGTCTCCATTTCACCCACGGCAAAGCGTCTTCATTTGCGTGCACGGATACATGACCCAATTGTTGATTGCATAATTCACTTGTGAAGTTATCGTTTATAATCAAACCCGGAAATCCCAGTAAATTACACTTTGGAATGTAATAACAGAGTCTTTTCAACATGTGTTAATAGACGGATGTAATATTTGGTCGGAAGCGAAGGTGCTTGTCATTCGTTGCCCTACCCTACTCCGTCTGCTAAGAGATTTGATGTATTTATTGATATCTGGCTTGAAATCACTGATAGGAATTTTAAAATCAGAAGTCGCTTTTGAGAGCCTGCTTTGCTGCACTGTCTACCCCGGTGTTTCCGGAAATACCAACAAGTCCAGGTAAACAGCAAAACACGATATCATATTTCCATATTGGCCAGACACGTGAATATTCCAAAATGAAAGGGTTTTTCAACTTAGAGTCGAAAAATATAATCGACTTCCTTTCTTGTAGAGTTTCAATGTCTTATATGCTCTGTTTGTAGACTTATTTCAGCATACTTGTTCTTCAATTGCAAAGAATTTGTCTCAGATTCTTTTGAGGAAGGCAAGTCCAACATAAAAGTAGTTTTTCTAAGATGCCATTGAGGAATATGCGGTCAAACAATAATGTAGGAATATCCCTGTTTTAACCCTTTACCCAACGTAACGACCAAAACCGGCCAGCGCTATTCACAAAAATCGCCAATTAATTTTCATTACTTTTTTCATTTCTTGTCTCAAAAACATAGGTTATGTCGACACTCTTCTTCAAACAGGGAGCTGAGCTCGTTCCAATGAGGGGTCATAACCTATGTTTTTGAGACAAAAAATGGAACAAAAATACTTATTCAAGAATTGTGTTTGCAAGTGTCGTCTGCTTTTCATGTTAGGTAAAGGGTTAACAACTTTTATAGTACTCCCATCTATTGGCAACTCCGGATCGAGGTTTGTTTCTGAAGCTTACTGAAATGTACACAATTTGTTTGGATCTTTGAGAACCCAAATCCTTTTTCTGAGCCCGTTTTTGAATTCGCGTTAAGCAGAGCTGACGTTTGCACTCAGTGGCATTCTTGTTTTTGTTGTTATAGCGAATTAAAAACTCATCAACACACAATGAAGAGTATACCATATTCTCACAGTGCGTCGTGATGCTATTGAGATTTACGGAGAAAAGGATAACAGATAAGATACTACTCGCGCAACCCCAAATTTTTGTTCGTGAGGATCGGATAATGCAGATCAAACAGGAACTTGAAACTAACAGTCGTTCAAAATATTTTTTTATAAAAAGAGGCATACGCCACTTCGACCCCGTGTTGAAAAGGTCTTTTAAAATCCCATACCTCTACCTTGTATCATATGCCTTTTCCAGATCAAAAAAGATGACGACCACATATTCCGTTCTGACAAATTCATTTCTGATGAACTTTTCAACTCAAACCAACTGATCCACAATACTTCTCTGGCCTCTGAAACCACACTTAACATTCACAAGTAAATTGTTCGATTTCAGAAACCTGACAAGTAAATCATTGGTCATCCTTTCTATGCTTTTACAGAGACAACATGTTAAGGCAATAGGTATGTAATTACTTGGAATTGGAATAATTGTTGCATTTCCCCAGGGAGGTGGAAACCGGTAAGTCACCCATATGTCATTGAAGACTGATATTAAAAGTTTAACAGAAGTTTGAGGCAAATGTTTTAAAAGTTTATAATGAATTCCATTGGGTTCAGTCAGAGTATCTTTTCCTTTATACAAATAGTTATTTAACTCTTCTATAGAGAAAGGATTACTGTAAGTCCTTAAATGTCACAGGTAAATTTGATCTTATTTTTTTCCTATTGTTTTTTTTAATTTTAACTAAATCTGGATTACAATTTTCAGAATTTTCAGACAACGAATGTTTAGAAAATGTTGAGGACAGTTTGTTTGATATTTCCTTTTTCGAAGTAATAAGTGTATTGGTATCTTCCAGGTGTTGAAAGTTGACTTTGTGCCTTTAATTTTTTAAAATCATTTTCCAAAGGTTGTTGATGGTGTGTGTTGGATGAGTTAGAGACATGAGTTTCCCAAGAAGTTTTATTTTTTATTTTATAAATCGTCTGGTCCTTGCCCAAATGATATGTAGTTTGTTTTAATTATCTGCTGTTTGTGACTTATTAAATTACCGTTCTGATTTCTTGCGTTCCGTTATAGCCTGAATGCAATCTGTATCAAATCATGGTTTTATTAAACGTTTTGGAGTTTCCGGGGTTACAGAAATGGCTGTGCTTGCTATGTCAAGCAATGCCGTAGTAGAATGTTCTTGTTAAGCACTTTCTTGAAAATACTCCCGTGTGAGACCGTGTCCCAGACTGTCTTTTTAGAGTTCCATTGGGTTAACCCGCTCATCCGCTGGTACCATACGTTCTGACACAAGTGGTCATTCCCGCACAAGTCATCTTCAACCTTCCAAGAAAAATCAAGGAAGATAGGACAGGACATAATAATAAAATAACACTTTGGTCGGCCGCTGATTTGTCGCGGTTCTCGGAAGAGAAGGCCTTGGTTACCCCTGTACTCCCAACTGCCTCCCTGTTTCCACGCTTCTTCTCTCCTCCCAAGACTCGGAGACGAACTGCTTGATAACATCCCTTGCCCCATTCTTCCCAATGTCTCCGATTAACATATTGACCCTCTCCTTTGAGTCTCTCACTAACCACATGTCCTTCATTTTCCCATCCCACTTCCCCATTATACTCCCAGTGAATCTTATTCTTTTAGACTGGTATTTTGGGCATTCTAGTAGAAAGTGTTCCAGAGTCTCCACGACGCCTAAATTACACATCTGGCACTCCTTTTTGCTGTTTTCCCCAATTTTCCTCCTCAATTCCAGGTATCGCGACCTCAGTTTGAACAACAGTGATCCCAAAGGTGCCATTAAGGTACTCTTCAAAACCAGGCTTCTCTTTATCACGCAGGCCACCCAGAGACCTCTTTGATCTGACTCCCTCTCGCCAATTAAGGTTACCATCCTCCATGACCCTTTCTCTGACGATTTGTTTACCCTGATTTGCCCCTATGTCCAGGCCCGAGATCTCCAATGAGTAGTTCTCTATTATCTCCCTCACTAGGACCATCCACCCTGTCTTTGCATTTAAGTTGAAAATACTCTGGAACATTGTTTTACACCATCGGCTGGCGGAGATTTACCAAATAATTAAGATAACCGAGTTTCAATAAGTCTATCCTGCCCTTGATCCTCATCCACCCAAGCTCCCCCTGATTACTTCTAGTGCCCCGGCATTACTCGACCCAGTTATCCATCGGCCTGCATCGTTCTGTAGGGTTTCCAAGCTCTTTACAGCCGTTTGGTTTAAGGGTACCACTTCTGTACCATATGTTATACCTCTCAATACCCCAAATACCTCCCCAAATTATTTTCCCCACGAAAACCTTGTTGAAACTGTTTCTCCCTTTAAGTTTCATTTGGTTAAGGGTTCGCCCCCCCCCCCCACCCCCTTCAGAATTAATTTATTTGTGTGGTTTCGGTAGATGCCTCTTCCTGTGATGTTTATATTTACCCCCAAATACTCGTAGTCACCTATCTCTCCTACACTAAGAAGTTTGCTTCTACCTTCCGGAATACAGAACTCCCCCACTCTCCACCTTCGAGTGGGGTCCACTTTGCGACCCACTGGTATAACTTTGCTCTTGCTTTCATTTAGTTCGAGTCTCCATTTGTTCCCATATTTCCCAACAATTCCTAGCATTTTCGATAGTACCTCTTCGCTTTCTGACACTAGCACCATATCGTCTGCAAAAATAGCCCTGGGATCTTCAAGTCCCCAACTGCTACCCCCTCGTCGCAACGCAGGAGTTCATCTCCTAAACCATTGATGTACAATGCAAAAAGAATTGGCGAAAGGATACACCCCTGTTTTAGGCCTGTCTCCATAGGCACATGTTTTGTTGTTATGTTACCGAGGCTAAGTTCACTCTGTACATCTTTATATAATGCTTTCAGAATCCCAACAAACTCGCCTCCCAAGCCCAGAGCCACAAGCTTTCGCCACATATCCTCCCTCCATACTCTATCGTATGCCTTTTTAACATCATGTAATTGTGAAATGAATTGAGGTATATGAATCAGATTCTGGGTGCAGATAGGTGTCTGACCCAGTATTGGGGAAACATAAGTGATATTTTGAAATGGGATCTTCCACTACTTTTCCTTTCATGTCTTTGCTGTGGAAATCATTCCAAAGAGAGCTGTGTACATTAAAATCACCCAGCAGCAGAATGTATGGAGTTGAAAGTTGGTGAATCAGTTTTTCCAGATCATTAAGCTGAAGGGGTGTTCTTTGTTGAAACGTAACTTGAACATAATATAATCGTCCTGTCTAAAGTTGGGCGTACCAATACAGCCTATAAGTGTGTTTCTAAAGATTCAGTACTGCGACAAATGTCTTTCTAAGAGATACGTTCCACGAAAAAAAAATCGTTAGCATCTGCCCAGGCATTATTCGAAGCATAAAGTTTAAGAGCTAAATGATCTTGAATATCAGGCTTCTTGAAGAGTGTCTCCTGCAGGCAAAAAGCAACTCATATATACTTTTTTAGACGAGGAGACCCAGTTCATTAAAATTCGCACTGAAGCCTTCCAGAGTATTATATTGTTTTTGTATTAGTTATTCATATGGCGTATGGGCGAAATAGCTCTCGTAGCTTTCTTAGGTGATCTTTTTATCGGACACCTAATCTGAGAGGCGTTTGAGAATAAGTGCACGAGCATTTCTTTGATGCATTCACTGACTTCAATCAGTTCAAAGCCTTCAAACCTGTTGCGGGTAGCACAGTCTTGAAGAGTTTTAGATATTCTGTCTGAAAACTGTTTTTGTTTTTCTATTTTCTTTTTGCTTCATTCTTAATTCCTTCTCAGACTCTGACTAAGATTTTGAGATTCTGGTATTAGTTTTGGTTTAGTTTGGTCAATTTTGGTCTGATATGTGTTTCCTTTACTTGTTTGTCTTTTGGCTTAAGTTTGTCTTGTTCTTTCTTCGGCTTTGTTTTCAATTCTTCTTCTGTTGTTGGTTGAGAGATTGATGGTGTGTGGGTTGATTTTGGTTCCACTTGGTCGGAGTGCTGTATTGCGAAATCCTGCAATAAAGATGGAATTGTGTTGTTGAGCCATGTTCGTGGTGTCTGGCATTCCACCGATTGTGTTGGTAAATTTTGTTTCATTATTGTGGAATATGATGTCGTTGATTTATTCATGCCGTTCATGGACGGCACTCTGTCTCTGGTCTCTTTGAAGCTAATTTAGTTTTCGCATTTGATTTGTTGAATTGTCTTTTCCTTTTTCCAGACAAGACGATCAAGAAGGTGACCTGTGATTGCCCTGGTAGTTGATACATTTATATATTGTGGTGTCACATGACCCTTTATGGCTTATGCTGCATATATAACACACTTTCTTGCCTCGTCAATTTCTGTTCATTATAAAATTTTTGGCACTTGAAACATCGAAGTGGAGTTGGATGGACAAATCCACTTTGAAATTCGAGTAACCAATTTTGATAGTTTTTAGGGACCTGGTACCATCAAAGGTGCATATGTACGTGTGTGCATTATTTTATTTTCTCTTTTAATTTCAGCACATTTCACTGCTGTTATTCTTTAAAGTTTCAGTTCTATAGTGATTTCTTTTCCTTTCATATCAGCTAGTTCTCGAGTTCTTATGACAGCTGAACTAGAATTTGGAGTTTTGTGCAAATTTGCTTTATCAGCAAAATCAGTAATTTTGGTTGAGTGCACAAGGTTATGCACCTGAACTTGTTTTGTAAATGGTATTAATATATCACCATATCTTAACCTTTTAATATCCTTAACAGTTACCACAATACAATTGATAGTTCTCGATTGGCCAGAAGTTAAGGTCACGGCAGTGTATTGGACAGGTATCTCCGAAATGAAAATTACCCTAACCGTGGCACATTTTGTCCTCGAGTGTTTCTAAATACGAATAGCTTGAAATTATGCACACTTGCTAAACTTCCTGTTTCTCTTCACTTCAACACTATCACGAGATATAGTTCTACATCAGAATTACAGACTGAAGCATGCCAAAAGCATTTGATAATAATTCTGGCTATATTCTCCAGTCTATAACTTTGATCCCAATCTGTCCAGCAAACATCAATCAAGGAATTTATGTTCCGAGACGAGAATCATTCAACCCTTAGGATTAAACAAAACCAGACACAATGCATACATTTGTCCCTCGACCTGACTCTCACAGTGAAACCGCCCCACGGACTGACATCCGGCACTTGTTACTCTTTAAACTGAGACATAAAACGGTTACTAGAATATCGGTTATACACATTACTCACTTGACCCTTTAAGACTACTGTCGACACTGGCTCTATTACACAAGATCCCAGCCAAAATTATTTATTTATTTACTGGTGTTTAAGATCATATATCTCTGCAAAATGACCAGGCCTGACCGCAACATGGAGATAAAGTCCAGTTTAGTCAATCATTTATACCCATGTTGCCCATTTTAGAGGACTTCCACCCCAAGCATTATTGGTGACTGGGTCCTATTTTAGCAGTAAAGCAGAGCATGTTTACCACAGTAAGAGAGCACTGCTCCATTTCCCTGGGTTCTCGGCATTTCAATCTGCTCAGATGTATCACACAGCTGGATACCAGTGATCGTCTTTATCAGATTTATCTCATTTCGTGTGAGCTTACGCAGTTCATTTAACTGCTGTATAACCCTCTATTTGGTTATTACTTTCATCGTCAAAACGCCGAATCATCCGAGGTTTACGCGCTCTGATACGAGAGGCTTCACGCCTGTCGCATCAAACACGCAGTTTTAGCTTGTAGCAACGATACGCACTGGCCACAATTATAACTACTATAATGACCGTAGATAGAACGTAGCCCCATTTAGGAAACGGGAATTCCGTATCTATGTTTGGCATTGCAATAATTCGTCATTAAACTCTTGAATCGGAATAGACTCCACATCTTGTACTTTCCTGGAAATGGTAATGTTGGCCAAACTGGGAAATTAATCAAACAGGGAAGACCATAACCTGTCTTTTGCGACGTTCAAATTAATCAAAAAGATATGTTTCCATTGTTTTTTGTAGCATTGTTGAATTTCCGTGTAAATGAGCCACCGTGTGCATGGTATTACTAGCATCAAAACACTTAGGTGCTAATGTTAACATCCAACTGCAGGGTTTATACTGACGGTTTGTGTCAGTAGCACATGATATTGCAAACCGCAAGTGTTCACGTGTCCTAATAAACCAAACACTGTGAGCAGTATGGATTGCACTCGGTAATATTGTGTTAGATTTTACATCAACTGTACATGCATGTTTAATTGACCCATCGTCTCCCGTAAATAAGGCTTGACTGCAATATGAATCTGTATTTATGCTCTGTATAATTCCTTCCGTTGTGCTGAATTCTGTGCCAGTTAAAAACGTTTGTGCTTTTTGTAGACAAGCAGTGTGTGTTATCTCTTCATTCTCCATATTTATAGCTAAATGTAGTGCGTCCAACGAATGTGGACTACTAGTTGTATATATTTTTCCTTGTGGAAAATTACATTATGATTAATGATAAATTCTCTATCTTCGTCACTCTCCACTTCCACGGCCATTACTAATGCCGTGAGTATTATTAACCAATCCATCTTGCCCTGCAATGAAAGAAAGTGGCAAGTTTCGATCACGTTATTTATCTCGACTACAACTAATTGACATCAATGAATGTATTTCAATTCCTTCTAAATCGTCAGTCAACTCCAGTACTTCAAACCGCCATTTGTATTCAGCTATAGCTCCACATGTGGTTAACCAAATAGGCCCACGACATCCCAAAATGTTTTGACAACAAAGGATTTTTACACGAGGTTAAATTTATCGTTTAGTGTATTCACCTACATTAACCTTGGTAAAGGGAATTATTACTGTATTTTATCAGTGACATATTATGACCATAGAGTTTTTATTCACGTTTTAGAATGCCTTTTATCTCGTTTAGTTTCCTAGTGCAACTCAAACAACCAGCCATTATACGACCGAACATAGCGCCACCAGAGCAGAATTTCTTACAACAGCTATCATATTTTCCTGCTTGATCTGCTTGTGTATTCTCATGCACTTTGTTTATTTAGCTTCCAGCAGTACGCTGCAAAAAATCTAGGTTCTCTTTAGAACCAAAACTGGTTCTAATCTTGTCCCTGAGATGGAACCAGTTCTGTTTAAACAGTATTTATTTCAAATCAAATAAATTTATAAAGATTAACATTAAATATTAACAGAATTAAACATAAAGTGAGCCGAAAGTTTAGAGCTAATACGAGGTTGTCTCCAATCATTATTAAGCAAAGGAGATATGAACAGTTGGCACATCGAACCAGTTTTGGTTCCATACAGAGCCAAAACTGTTTCGATATACCAACTGTTCATGTCTCCTTTGTTTCAAAATGTTTGGCGACTGCGTTGAATAAGCTCCAAGTTTAGTGCTGAATCTACTTCAGTTCATGTAATAAATTGAATACTAATCTTGGTAAATTTATTTGATTTGAAATAAATACTGTTTAAACAGAGCTGGTTCCATCTCAGGGACAAGATTAGAACCAGTTTTGGTTCTAAAGAGAACCTATTTTTTTGCAGTGTAGCACTTGGTTTATTTCCGATTCAACTGAGTTAACTTGGCTTCTCATTTTTTGTAACATAACCTCTCAGCGCTTAACCCTTCCACTTTAACTCTCGTGTCAGCGGGAACATTTATTTCTTTAAATTCAAATCTGTTTGTCGAGAAACTCTTATTTTTCACTATTTTACTGACTGTTCTCATCTATGCCAGGCGAAACTCTAGCAACAATGCACCCTTTCCTAATCTTATAATGTACATCCTCATTATTAGGTCCTGAATTACTCGGTCACATCTTGTTATGACTGTATTAGTTAACATCAATACTGCTTATTCTAAAGATGGGCGGCATTGGAATTTTGAGTTCGGTATTGGTTTTGGAATTTTAATGGGGGTAAACAAAGGTATAGGTTCGGTATTCGATGACTGACTGATACCACCGAAGGGAAATTTATACAAGGAAAATACAGAATAAGTTGTTGTTGTATCATTCTGCCACATTTCCACAAATGGCATTGCCAATGAGCTCAACATTTGCATTCTTTTACAACACAAATTATATCTACAGACATTTTGTGACTTATTCCAAACAAACCCTAATCTTTAAAGGCTTTTTTCAGGCTGTTGCGATCTCAAAGCATGTTCCCTTAACATGCCATCATTAGAAGGTCCTACTGACAATAGACAAATCACTTGGGCAGTGATTTCTAGTCAGGTCTTGGCTGCCGGTTAAGAAGTCACTGCTAAGCAACTGCTGACAAATCATCTGGGCAGACATTTTGTGACTTATTCCAAACAAACCCTAATCTTTAAAGGCTTTTTTTCAGGCTGTTGCGACCTCAAAGCATGTGCCTTTAACATGCCATCATTAGAAGGTCCTACTGACAATAGACAAATCACTTGGGCAGTGATTTCTAGTCAAGTCTTGGCTGCCTGTTAAGAAGTCACTGCTAAGCAACTGCTGACAAATCATCTGGGCAGTGATTTCTAGTCAAGCCTTGGCTGCCTTAATAGGCAGCTAAGACTTGGCGAGAAATCGCTGCTAAGCAAATGGACATGGACAGGATGGAGTCTGGCAGGAATTCGGGACAACTGCCCAGGCCATTAAGGGTTAACAAAACAGAAAAAAAATCAGGTTCTTCTTTCAGGAAAATGAACTCTTCATCTGCTTTCAAATCTCAGCAATGCCTTATAAATAGTAAATAGAGGCAAATTTGAAAATACTGATGGTTTCGGCACTCATGGATTGGTTCGGTTCAGTTTTTTGGTAGCTCCATGATTTCAGTATCAGTTCGGCTTTTCGTTTTTTTTTTGCCCATCTGTAACTTGTTCTCTTACATAACACGTTTCTATCGGGTTAATTTCTAATAATTTTGAATCATACAGTCTTTACCACCTACTAATTTTGCTGTGCACACAGTACATGTATGAGGTTTAATTACTATTTGACGTATATCTATAACAAGTGAGGACACGTGAATATCCTGTATCAATGAAATTAGTTCGTTCTGAAGTTGAAAACATTCTAGATCATAATAGATTCTAACTCTATCAAGACCTAGTATCAAGTTCAGTTCAATACTGACAACCCAAAACCCATGAGTTAACGAGATGGGTTTTTTTAGAGTTCAGTCGGACCACTTCCCTGACATCAAGGAAAGCACCCCAACCAACTTCTTTTAAGGACAAGGACTTTTTAACAAACCTTGGTTTATCCTTCAACTTTTATTCTGTCGATGACTAATAAAGGACCAGTGTCCACTGAACCTCTTATTCTCTGTTTGTCTATTTTCAAAATCACTGAATTGGAATCGGCGTTCCGTTTACTTTTAACTTTCCAACTGCTTCAGCTTTTGTGTCATCACTATTTATGGTTAAATCATATACTATTTGAGAGGCGAATAATTTTCTTCTGCTGTTTACTATTATTTTTCCTATTTTGTACATTTTCTTTCTTTTTTGTTCTACAACGACCCTTTTTCTTCTGTTGTTCCATGCAGCGGGTTTCAGCGCGGAACTTTTTAGCTTCCGTGCTTCTTTATTTCAGGCTTCTGCAATACTGTACAATTTCTAGCGATGTATCCTTTCGTATAACTGTAGCACCGTACCATTCTGAGTCGGGCCTTCATGGATCTATAACATGGACATTGCTTCGCCATTTAAAGGGTTTCCATGGCCTCCTCCACCATAGTGGCCCATCAAACCCTTGCATAGGACTGCGCAGACATCGGTAGGGGTTGACCCCCATGCGTTTATGATCACAATTTTGATATTCCTTTACCACATATTCAAATCCAAATCTCGTCTTGAATCTTTTCGGTTTACTTTCATTTCCTTGCAAAAGTCTTAGCGGACTCCTAAGTCTTTAGGTTCAGTTCGAAGCAATCTCATTCTGATTTCCCTTAACCCTTTACCTAACTATTTTAAAAAAAAAAATTTTCATCAAAAAGATTAGTTATGGCTCATCATTTCGACAGCTCAACGAACTGGTCACAGGGGGAGATTATAAACTATACTTTTGAGAAAAAAATAAAAAGTAATTAAAATTGATTGGAGATTTTAGTCATTAGTGCTGGTCTGGTTTTGGCCGTTACGTTGGGTAAAAGTTAACCCATCAATAAAGAAATTCACTAATTGTTTTGCAATGCTGGTGAATTGATATCAGTCTCAAACACATCCTGTGCCAGGTCCAGTAATTTTGCATAGTAAATTTATAGTGTTTCATTCGGTTGCTGTGTGATTGATCTCAAAGTCATTAAGGCCTTCTGGGGTTCTATTATTTATATCACTGAATCTAACCTTATTTTCGTTTTAATTCTGCCCAAGTAATTCTATGTTCATGTCCTCTGAACGTAGTTGGCGATCACACCACTCGACCATATTTTAAGTGTCATGAATGTGAGATCCATCTCCTCGTTTCTTATAAACATTCTATTTGTTTTATCCAGTCCTTAAACAACTGTACAGATTTAAATCTTTTCGCACGGCAGAACTTACTACAGTGGTTCTTAGAGATTTGCTTTACAGCATAAACTTTCATAAAATGCCTTCGTTTCTCAAGTAAGTCAACCTTTTTAATAAATTTTTCTTGTTCTTTTTATTTTAAAGTCTCATATTCATATCTATCCAACAACTTGATTTACACAGTATT
Organism: Pictodentalium vernedei; assembly: GCA_031216915.1. Classification (NCBI taxonomy): domain Eukaryota; kingdom Metazoa; phylum Mollusca; class Scaphopoda; order Dentaliida; family Dentaliidae; genus Pictodentalium; species Pictodentalium vernedei. The sequence continues at coordinate 323,853,965 of CM062296.1, read as the reverse complement.
GTTTAAACAACTGGTCTTTTTTTCTCATTATTGCTTTCACTATTCATTTTCATTCCTCATATTTCTTCCAAATTTCATCGACCCGTTTTTCTTTCGAGGAAGTTAATGACTTTTTCTATAATTCATATTTTTTCATCGTCATTATACAGCCTTTCATGCTGATGTGGCGTTAAGCACCAATTCGTCCTGGGCGGGAAACAGATAGAAATTGTCAATAATTATAAATACTTAGGCGTAATGTTTTCGAAAACTGGAAGATTCACTGCTGAAATAAACAATCGGTGCACTGAGGCTAAAAAAGCAATGTATTCAATTATAAGTAAATCAAGACAAAATACTTTAACAATTGATATTATGTTAGAAATATATGAAAAATCTGTTGTCCCTATTTTAACTTATGGCTGCGAAATTTGGGCCTGCGAAAATATTTCAATAATTGAAAAACTAGAAATGTGGTTTCTTAAATTTATCTTACGTCTGAAAAAATCAAATGGAAGAGATTTTGTGTTTGGCGAACTCGGATTGACACCGATTGGCATCAAAATTAAAACGCGTCTTTTAAATTTCTGGACTCAATGTTTGTCAGGAGACGAAAATAAAATATCAAATTCCATATATTCAATCCTGTATCAACATTACGCCAGTGGTACCTACAAGAGCCCGTGGCTGGACAACATTAATATTCTCCTTAGTAATTTAGGTATGGGGTGGGCCTGGTTAAATCAAAACATTGTTAATAAAAAACATTTAGACTTTAGTGTTAAGCAAAGATTAAAGGATATATTTATACAGGAATGGAGAGCAAGGTTGAGTAGCTCAAATAAATATAGATTTTATAATGTAATAAAAGAAGATTTTTGTTTCGAAAACTACCTTTGTAAACTCCCGATTTCCCTGGCTACAGCCCTTCTCAGATTCAGAGTAAGAAATCATAGGCTCCCAATCGAAACAGGCAGTTGGACGTCGGAAGAGCTTTCCGAAAGAAAATGTTGTCTTTGCCAATTGGACGTTGGAGATGAGTTCCATTATGTCTTTGTATGTAGGGATCTGAGAGACCTCAGAAGAAAGTTTATAAAACCCTATTATAGATGTAAGCCCAGTATGTTCAAAGCCCAAAGCCTTTTCACTTCTACAAATACAAAACAACTCCGTAACCTGGCCAAACTTGTTAAAGCCCTTAATTTAGTCATACCTTAAGTTTAACTACCACTCTCGGCTGACCTACAACCACAAAGGCCAAAGTCTCTATGCGTGAACCATAAAGCTGTAGGCATGCTTGTGTGTGGGTGGGTGTGTGCGTTCGTCTCACTGGGAGTGGCGCCTCTGGAGTGATCTTTTTCTGACTTGGTATGACCACCTTTAAGTAGCAGAATATTATTATTAAAATATCACACTGTCGCTAGGACTATAGAACCTGGGTTTTCCCATCCGTCTGATTATTTAACGTTCCCACGCTTCTCCGCTTGCACCACAAACACACCCAAAATTTTCGCACAAGGGAATATTCCCTTGATATTTCGAAGAGTGTGCGGTGCAAGAGGGGGAGATTTGGGTAAACGTTACTTTCTGAAGTATACTTTGGTGCACAAATGGCATTCCGCAATAAAAGTACTATCACTACTAACCCTGTTCTCAACGCTTTGAGCAGACGACACTCGTGAAAAAATGTTGTAAAACGTGTGGCGCTCGTTCGTGTGGGGGGCCACGACCTGTGTTTCGCGAGCAAGAATTGAAAGCCTAAAAATTAATACACTACCCGTTACTTTGGATAAAGGGTTAACAGATGTTGGAAACTGGAATACCACTTACTGCCCCGTTAAGTGAGAGTTTAGGGGAGGAAACACGAATTTACATTGAACACCGTCCTATGGCGTTACAGATTTCGGTTTTGGCATCTCTACCCAGTCGGAATATTTGGCTGTATCTGGTGCCAACAGACGGGGGTACCGGCCACAACCTCACTATATCCTTCTCATAAATTTACCCTGTCATAATCTAGAATTAATAATAAACGTTACGGCTGGCTACCACCTCCATACTATGTAACTATTGACTCGACCAGTGTGGCGAGGGCGCACACACACTCCCTCACACATGTGCAATATGTATATATGTATGCATATATGTAATGTGTATATGTGTGAGTGTGCGTGTGTGTGAGTATGTATGTGTATATACACACATACATGCATACACACACGTATGGGTGTATAGGTGTGCATATGCATGTGCATGGGGCTATTTACTTATTTATTTATTTACTGATACTGACAGAGAAATAAGGCAAGGGGGGATAGATACCTGTTATACATGTATATACAGCGGCGAGGGCGGGGGGGGGGGGGGGAATGTTAAATTACGATTGTAGACCACCACCACGGACATGTTTGTAACATATAGAGAAATTATTGTTTGTAAATTGCTTACATCATGTATATGCAAAAGCATTTGAATAAATCAAATCAACCAATGAATAATAATAATAACCTAAGAAGGTGCAGACATGTGATTTTAACTATTTGCCAGAAACGAATAGTCGACGACATTTGCAAAAATATCCCCGAACAAAACATTCTCTTTCTGTGCATGAAAAACAGATCCTCATAACTTAACCCTTTACCCAACGAATCCGCCCGCGTAATATGCAAATTCAGCAGTTGAAAAAAAATAGTATTTTTAAACCAAAATTCAACAAAACCATATCATGTGACGAGCTCGTTCCAACGAGGGGTCACATGATATGGTTTTGTTGAAATGTTTTGACAAAAATTAAAAAATGATATTTAAAATAATAAATTTTGATATCGTCTGCGTTGGGTGAAGGGATTTAAAGTAAAATAAAGGGATTTTATCGTAACTCGTTGGCAGTGTACGCTACATAGCATGGTGGTCGCCCACATGAAAAGTGATGTGTAATGCTTATCTGCCTCTATGTGTTTTTATTACCCCAGTTATGCTTTTTTACGACTTTACGGGATTTCGCCTATATATTTATTTATTTATTGATTAATTGATTTATTTATTGGTTCTTAACGCCACATTAGCATCTAAGGCTATATTGTGGTGATAAAAAAATATGAATGTCAAAGGGGTCATTATCTTCCACAAAGTAAAAAAAAGTTGATGTAATCTGGAAAGAACACGAGGAATAAATAATTTGTGAATACAGTACTTAGAAAATGATACCAGTGGTTTAAAGAATACTCTGTAAATCAATATGTTGAATAGATATGAATAGATGCGAGTGTAATAGTATAAGAACAATTTAAAAGTTTATAAAAGGGTTGATTTCCTTGAGGAACGACAGAATTGTGAGGATTTGTGTTGTAAAATAGGTCTCGAAGAGACAGAACATTAAAATACGGCAGTCTGACTAGATTAAAATCTGTACAGTGCAAAATAATATGCTCCACTGTCAACCCCTGCTTACAAGAAACACATTCTGGTCGCATATTACCTCCTAAAAAAAGGAATGTGTTAGTCTTGTATGACCTATATATCATCGTGTCAGTACTACGTGACCTTTTCTGCAAAGGTTACCAGATGGATGCTTACCAGTTCGGAAGCGATGGAGCTTGCTATTTGTCGCTCCATCCCATTCCGTCTGCCACACAGAGTTGGTGTATTTATTGATAATTTCCACAGAAGGACTATGTTCTGGTTTCTGTAAAAGACTAAACTTTTTGAGGCCCTGAGACACAATTAAAATCGGGGTTTTCTGGGTTAGCCAGTAGTTTGGAAACATTGGAGTGGCAGTGTAATCATGTGCGTCTCGAGAGAAGCTCACCCCAGCCCCCCCCCCCCCCCCCCCCGCCCCTTGACGCAAGAAGCATTGAATTTACTGACGACATTCTAAACGCAGCCAGGCTAATTCTAATACTACTATTATGAATTGCATCAAGTTGTCCGAGGTACGACTTTCTCGCGGAACTGTTATCACACAACCATAATCTAATTTTGATCACGCAAATGATGTATTCAGATGGAGTAACGTTTTTGGTTCAGCACCCCAATCAGTGCTACCAACTTCCTTCAAACGGTTAAGTGCCCGTTTACATCTAATGCATTGTTGTTTTATATGGGAAGTCAAATTCAGTTTATTGTCAAACAATAACCCAAAGCATTTCATTTCTTGGACCGCTGGTCTCCCATCTATTTTCAAAGTGGTGCTTCTGGAGTGTACATAAATACACAGAACGACACAAGTGCCATATCGATTAACACATTCACACACGCGTGTCGTTTTGTGTTTGTTACATACCTTCAAGTCTATAAAAACAATTATTAGAAGGACATTCAGCAATTCATTTGACAACTATCAAGAAAAAGAACACATTTTAACGCCAATCAAATTTTAACGCCAAGAGGGGAACCCGTGTTACTTTTTCTTCCCCTGAGTTCCAATGTGTTCTATGTGCCTACTGGTACATAGGACACATTGGAACTCTGGGGACGATATTCAGCTATCGGTAGGGATTCAAATGTAATTGCGTTGCTCGATTTGTAGAAAATTCCAGTGACATTTCGCTTCTATTTAAAAATAGTACATCAACGATTTCTGTTCCGAACAAATGTCTATGAAAAGATGCCACACCCTCTCTTACTCTCAACCCCATGTTAAAAAGATCTTTTAAACTTTCATACTTCCACGTTGTATCATATGCTTTGTCCAGATCAAAGAAGATGGTGGCCACATGTTCTTTACCAGCAAGGGCATTTCTCATAAACGTTTCAAGTCCAACCAAATGACCCACAGATCTTCTCTTGCTTCCGAAACCATTCTGCACATTCATAAGTGGAGTGTTCGATTCCAGAAACCAGACAAGTCTTTTCTATGTTTTTACACAGACGGCTTGTTAATGCAATAGGTTTGCAATTACTTTTGTTGCTGTGATCCTTATCAGGCTAAGGAATTGGAATTATTGTTGCTTCTCACCCGGACATTGGAAACTGGGTAGTCATAAATATAAGTATATGAGTATAAGAGTAAGAAGTTGTCACCTATTGAAACGTCTTCTTTGATATTGTCACAAGTTTACCCGTATACCAGAGTATATCCCCTGCGTAATGGACTAATTATATTGTCTGCTGTAACAATATTATTTATCGCATAATCACCATCAAATTACTCATTACGGAAAATATCGTTCATAACACGTCTAATACGGCAATGAAGCCAGAAATCAACGTCAACGTGGTAACGTTGTGAGTGAGTTGGTTTCTGAGGTAGAATTGAATTAATCTTCTCTTATTTTTCATTAACTATATACCTCATACAAATAGCAGAAAACATTTCCTGAATTACTAAATATTTTCATTTTTTGTCTCGAAATCATACCGTGTGATCCCTCATTTTATCTCACAATCGGGGCGCTTTTGCACTGTTACGCAACTAAAGTTTAATGTATCTGGGACCTTGTTCCGAATCCGTATCAAGGGCCCCTGATACAAGCGCGTGATTCTGCTGTTTCCAAAACAACGAGGAAGCTCATTTTGGTTTTTCAATGTTCTATTAGTGATTGAAGACTCACATTCGCAAGCAGAGTTGCAGCTGTATTCGCTGTAAATTGTGCAAAACTCCTTCTATAACCTATTAACGGGATCCTTTTAAATATAATAAACTTTACACCAAGAGAAACATTTAATTTATCAGTTATTACTGCAATTAACAATCACATTCACGTTGGGGAAATACTCATTAGATCAATTTCTCAAAAGCACAGTGAATCCCAGCGACAGGGAATTTCTCAGAAGCGTGACGTCATTCTATTTTTAAATATTGTTCTTTCGCCCACTGCGAAAAAGAAATAGTTCCTATTAAAATATTCTTTTAAGACATTTTGTGGTCAAGTATTGTGAGATAAATTTATCATCACCACCATGTGTGTGTCCAGGAATTCGGATCAAGTCTCGTTGAAGGAGCGGAATCGCATTTCGACTCGCACTTACGGACTCGTCGAATTACTATTCCGTTCCTTCAACTCGACTTCAACTCGACTTGATCCGAATTCCTGGACACACACTGTGGTGATAATCTGTATGGAACGATCTCCACGAGCTCGTTCCAATGAAGAACCATAAGCTATGTTTTCAAGGCAAAAGTTGAACACATAACATAATCGGTGAATAGCGCTGGCCAGTTTCGTCATTACGTTAGGTAAAATATTAAATTACAAGTTATAAGATTAAAAGAACCTCAAATTCGTCACGATTTGACATAAAATTTCCAAACCTCCTTTACCAAAGTCGACCTCAGTCTGGATAATCCTCGGCTCAAATCGATTTTAATAAACTGGGTTTGTTTGTCTGTTTTGTTTATTTTATTGAGGTTTAACGACATTTTTGACAGCTAGGGTCACCTCATGTCGGAGTATCCAGAGAGAACCACTGAGTAGCGGCGAGCAACTATCAGACTCTCCGACGTACTAAGTCCGCACAAACAGGGTTAGCATTGGCTGGTGACAAGTGCACCAATGACGTGCAGAACGCCTTAGTATACAGCGCCACCGTACCCCCACGTAGATAATCGGGATTAAGTGCCCCACCCAAGGATACAACGCACTTATCCCTGGCGGTGATGGAACCGAGGACCTTTGGGTTCGAAGTCCAATGCCGTAACCGTTAAGCCACCGCATTGCAAGTAAATTCGGTACAGAATTTTCATATGGAATGGCGACTCAATGTTATGTCTGTATTTTCAGGACCGATCTAAGTCTGAAGATAATGTGTACACGGAGCTTGGGGCCATGTCTACTGAGAACACTGTTAACTATACTGTACTTGGAATTAACTCTACACCCTATAAAGATCGGGGGAATTCCATAGTCAACAAATCAAGTGAGAATTGGAGTTGGAAAAGGAATATGCTGATTTTCTTTGTTGGTATTCTCAGTATAATTGTCATCGCCATCTTAACGTCAATAGTAGCCTTACAGGTTTACAGTAAAGGTAACTATCATAAAAAGTTTCTCCTCGTTATGGGTGCGTTATCATTCAAGTTCTGGCGATTGAGATCCTCTAGCAAACTCAACCTATTTATTTATTTATTTATTTATTTATTTATTTATTTATTTATTTATTTATTTATTTATTTATTTATTTGCGCTCAGTGACATAGCCACGTGGGGGCCGAAGAGATCTCGGCCCCTTCAAAATTTTCGCTGGCACTCCTATAACATTGGCCCAATGCAAGTTTCACATACCATTGAGCCCCAAAATGATCTCCAGTTTAGGGGTACACACACTACAAATACACTCTTGGAGCACTGGAGTTTACAAAATGTTCTCACTTGAGGACCCCGAACCACCTCTTTCCGAATTTCATATACACCCCTACAGAAAACTGGCTTGAGCACCTTTTGTTATAGAATCTTGTTTACACGTCTGATGGTGCTTACTGCCACATCAACATCTATGGCTACGACACGACGATAAAGTGGTATTAAGTGTAAATCGGGTCAATATTAATTGTAGTAAAACAGTTCTTAAATTCAGATTATCATGATAATTCATTTATCTAACAATTCTGTCACATAAACAAATTAAATCTTTAATTATTAATACAATTTTTGGACATAATGTTGGGCGAGAAAACGTTTTAAAACCCCCATACTTTATGGAACAATATTGTTGTGCACTTTAACAAACAATGAGTAATGCGGTCATCGCAAATTTCCAAACTTACGTTGTAAAATTATTCACTCTCAATATCACTTCCTGGTATGATACGCTTGAGTTTACAAGTGTGCAATATTTAATTGTGCAGTTTCTATTTATTGTGGAGGTGGGGGCACTTGCTATTAATAGTTTTGTCGCTAATTATAAGGAATTTTGTTTTGTTTTGTAAGCGATCAGGTGAGTCGATCACTGAAACGCACATAGAATGCATTCATACGCCTGTTATGATAGCCCGTCGCGTTCCCGGAAACTAATCGTCTATATGATACGGAATCAGAATGAATCGTCTATGTAATGCGGAATCGGAACACATTATGTGATGCGCACAGTTTCTCGTAGTTTTCAGGTCAAAATCTTTATGATTGTTAGATAAAAGTTAGGAAAAATTACACTGTTATAGATTTAGAAGTGATAACAATACTGTCTAATAAAACAAGTAGAGTAATGAATACTGTGTAAATCAACCTGTACAATAGAGAGAAGTCAAGCTTAGCCCTTTGAACCCTGGTGGTATCTTTCATATCAGTTCAATGACAGGAATTGGAAGAGCACATATGAATTGTTTGGAGGTAGACCAATCAGTATTGGATGCACGTTAAATATATTGATTGATCTACCCCACACATTCACGTAGCAGCCATCCTACTTTATTTAATAAATATAAATAAATATGACGTATCATGTTCCCGGGACGGATAAATGGCCTCTGGGGTGCAAAGGGTTAAAAGATTAAAAGCAACTTAAAATGTATTCTAATGGTTGAGCTCATTCACCCTTTACCTCACATGAAAAGCAGACGACACTTGCAAAAAAAATTCTGGAATAACTTTTTTATTTTTTAAACATAAGTTATGACCCCTCATTTGAACGAGCTCGACGAGCTCGTTCCAATTAGGGGTCATAACCTATGTTTTTGAGACAAAAATGAACAAAATAATGACATTTTTTAGAATTGCGCTGGCCGGTTTTGGTCGTTACTTTGGGTAAAGGGTTACGTAATGACAGAATCTTATGAGAGTTGGAATTATAAAATAAATCTTTTGAGAAACTTTATTATAATGTTGTCGTCTGACATGAGTAAAATTACCCTCTAAAATATATAAGTCTTGTATGACCAATTCGACGTCGTGTCAAAATTATGCGATCTTTTCTTGAAAGGCTACTAGACGGGTAATTATCATAAATGGTCGGGTGCGAAGTAGCTCATTTTCTGTTTACCCTCGCACTTCGCCTGCCACACAAATTTGATTTATATGCTGATATGTGGTTTGAAAACACTGGAAAAAATCTTACAATCGGTGATATGCTTGTTTAAAGCCCGTTTTCTGCACTGTCTGTGCTCGTATTACCCGCGATGCAGCACGCCTAAACAACTTGCAAAACACGTATTGGCCAGACAGACAAAGATCCAATATCGGAGGGATCGTCAACTTGGAGCAGAGTAAACCCTGTAGACAGAGACGGGAGTCAAAAAATATAATGGACTTCCCTTCCTACTTACTCCCGATCAATTCGTATAGTTTTTACTTCAGCTGTAAAAATAGAACATCAATTTGGTATTGTGAATCTGATGATCAGTAACAACAGCCGACGATACTGCACCATCATCTTCGAATCCATCTAAATAGATCCATTTTTCTGCCCAAAGTTTGAATTTTCTTTCGGTAGATTTTTGCTTGAATTGAAGAGCTTGGGTCCGAGGTTTGGAAGAAGCAAGATCTAAAATAACGTTTGGTTTTCACAAATGCTAAACAAGAATACGTGATTCATGATTCTCTGTTTTTATCGAATCTACTTCACGTATAACGGGCTTTATATGAGGTTTAACATATTTTGATTTTTGATGAAACAGTTTTACATTTTTAAGGGTCCGATAAAAAATCACAAGCGAGTTTTCAAAGGTTTGAAGACAGTTTGTTGGAAACATATTCATATTATAGTGACAATTTAATTCGGCACTTTACAAGAGAAGAGTTCCATGCTCCCAACAGCATTGAATTTATTGACGATGCTCTAAATGCACCCACGATAATTCGTATATCACTACTACGGATTCCATCAATTGGTTTGAGACATGATTTTCTTGTCGACCGTAAATCAAACAACCATATAATCCAGTTATGATCTCCCAAACTATCTATTCAGAAGGAGTTACATTTGTTTTAGTCACCACACCCACCAGTGCTACCTTTAGATTGTTAAGAGCACTTTCTATCCAAAGCTCGGACTTTTTTTTAAGAGAAGGGAAATTCCGTTTTTTTTTCAAAAAAAAAAACGCCAAAGAATTTCATTTTTAACAATCTTTAATGATCCTCCTATTATAGGTTATCTCCGCCAACATGTATGGTATATGGAGATTTAATACCTGGATGTCGGCTTTTAAACACCGAGCCGCAGGTGAGGTGTTTAAATGAGACATCCAGGTATTAAATCTTCATATACCATACATGTTGGCTGAGATAACGTTTTCGTCCCGTTTGAAATACAATACAACTTAGAGGAAATAAATCTGTGGTCGCATTTCTCAGCCCCACAATCACTTGGACCAAATTCGTGGTAATAATTTTGTTTTTATGATCGCAGAAGACAACAGATAGAGTTACATCCCCTGGGTCGTTAAGGACACGAGAAAACATTATTTTGTTGACATATCGTCCCCTGAGTTCCAATGTGTTCTATGTGCCTACTGGCACATAAAACACATTGGTACTCGGGGGACGAATTATTTGCTCTTATTTTATTTTTATGATTGTATTGTCGGAAATCTGATGATATTTGTGACTATTTTTTTTTTGGTTCGAGTTTTATAATGAGGCGAGCGGAAGCGAAAAGCTTTCATTGAAACCATATACTCCCGATGTTTCGCGAGCGCGTATACCCTGGAAGTTGCACGCTCTCATATACCTTGGATGTTGGGCGCACCCTTTGCCATGGTTATTTGTCCAAGTCATTCCGACCAATCAAAAGACAGAATTTAATGGGATATAGGGACAACTATTTTTCACCCAGGATCAAGGTGATTTTTACGTAGGTTATAGAAATTAACGCATTTTGTCGCTATTAAGGAACGTAGATACCATCTGTTGCCCGTTGCTGGGTTCTATTTAAACACAGCTGAAGTTTGCACACGATTGAATTCATGTTTTTACTGCTATAGCAGATCATAAAATCATCGAAATATCACGAAGAGTGAAGAATCTACCATATTCTCCAGTAATCCGATGACGAGACTCGTTTTGATAGAACAACAAGGTGGGAGAAAATATACGAACCTGATAAATGACCAGTTCCTGCTCATGCGGACCAAACAATGTACACACAACGGGGACATGGCATTTACGGCCTCTTAAAGACGTTTCAACAAAAAGTGGCATTTGGACCTTCACCTCCATCTTGAAAAGGTCTTTTAAACTCCTTTACATCCACGTAGTACCAATATGTCTATTCCATGTTAATGACGATGGTGACCACGTGTTCTTTCATGACATTTTTAATAAACGTTTCAAGTTGTACTGCGTAATCCGTGAATCATCTCTGGTTTCTGAAACCACATTGACAATCCGTATGTCTGTAATCTCCATCTACACTATGTGGAGGGTGTATTATCACTAAATCACCCGCAGAGTGGAGATTCTACCCGATCAATAATTGCAAATTTGTTGCAAATCATAACAATCAAAAACAAAGTTTCAGTCTATGGACCTCCGGGTTAAACCCGGAGGTCCATTGGCTGAAACATTGCTTACTTTTTTGTCCATATGTAGAGATTTTGAAAATGATACTTTGGGTGATTACTCTACTCCCTGATCTAATTTGGTCAGCTTATCCACTTGCCTATGATGACGTGGCTGTACAGGTTGGTTGGTCAGCGGTATGCGTAGGTATCATCTTGGTCGAGTATGCTTTCCATGTACTCTTAGTTTTGTCGCAAGCTCATGTAGCAGCAGGGTGGGTGAACAGACCAGCCCCTGAGCCCACCCTATTTCAGCCGGCTGACCCCTGTTCCAGCTGGCGGAAAATTCGAAAATCATACGAGAGCTTTTGCGGAGCCGGAGGGACGGCCCACCACCATCGACAACCAGGGGCTCTGGAACTGTGGATCAGATAAATTTAACCACTTACCTGTGGGCCATCTCGGCCTGTAATGCCTCATTAGAATATCTGACAGGTATTGATGGCTTGTGTATTTTTTAGACTACTTTTGGGTGCTTCGGTTCTTCTGTCAGTTTGTTATCATTGACTAAACATTCTGTAGCTGACAGCCTGACCCATTTCTGGACAACAAATAATAATTGCATAATAACTACACAAAGATGCGGAGCTTGGATTGTCAGTTGAATTTCGTAAGATGCTGTTGTGAATAGTAAACCTGTATAATCATCTATTCGAAGCAATTTACAATGCGCAGAGAGGAATTTTGTGTACTGACACTCTAGCTTACGGGCATAAAAATATAATAATATGAATTGTGGGGTGGGTAGGGGTGGGGTGGGGGTGCTGTATTTTAGAATATTGCTTCTTGCGTTTCCAGTGAGGTATCCGTTCGAACAGTTAAACATGACAAACCGTGCGTATGACGTAAAAAATAGCTGATCACCCAAAAGCCTTCTGACACAATGCCGGTCCTACGTACATACACAGAACGGCACGCGTGTGTGAATGGATTAATCGATGTGGCACGAGCGCCAGCGCGAAAGGATAGAAGATGAGATCGCACCATACACATACCAGAAGGCACAGATTTCCTAAGATAAAATCCTACAAATCAAAACCGCATCAAGAAAAACAAACGGAAATGCACAGAACGATACACGCGTGTAAATGGCCAGCGCGGGGTGGCCTCTCGTTTTATCCTTCTGCGATGGCACAAGTGCCATATCCATTAACCCTTTCACACACGTGTGTCGTTCTGTGTTTATTACACGCCTTGACATCTATAAAAATATTAGAATGACACTCAGTAATTCATTTGACAGCTATCAACAAAAAAGAACACATTTTATCACCAACCAAATTTCCGAGGGCAACCCGTGTTATTATTTCGCCCCCTGAGTTCCAATGTGTTGTATGTGCCTCCTGGCACATAGAACACATTGAAACTCAGGGGACGTTTTTAGTTACCACTCGCTTCCAATTGTAATTGCGTTACACGATTTGTAGAAAATCCCAGTGAAATTTCGATTCTATTTAAAAATAGCCTGTCAACGATTTCCGTTCCGCAGATATGAGCGGAACAGATTTTCATTTTCCGCATGGTTTAGTGTTGCTGTAGATGGCGATTACATAGAACAGACGTGTAACAAAATGTCGGCGGGTCCACCGGCACAAAAAACCTAAGCGATATCAATGAGATTCATGTGAATGTATACCCTCCACTTAACTTGGAGAACACGAGTTTTGAAACTAGTCACTTGGATATATTCTCCGACTATATACATCCCAATATAAATTCTGAGGCAATTATTAATCAATGACCGAGCACATCGTGGGGTTTTGCAAAACCAGGCGAACTTCGCTGTATGGTGTGCGATGACAGGTTGCGGGGCCTGACCACCTGAACCGAACCACAGATTTGTTTTTGCTGAAATTTCTGCCTATTTCATTTCTACTACCAGACACAGCGAATTTTAGCTGAAATTAGAGTCGCCCTACCCCAACACCACGCGTGGTCTAGATACAACAACTCGTGCGTATAGCGTAAAAAATCGCTGATCACCCAAAAGCCTTCAGTTACAATGTCGGCACTACATACATACACAGTTTTTTACTCGTTGAGTATTGCAGCCCCTCGTTTTCACTTACACTCTAAACAGGTCAGTCGCGCGTTCACCCGGCAGTTACCTTTGCTGTTGTTGATCCAGTCAACCGAAAACTGCCACGTGTCCTTAGCCTTGTAGACCCACAACATCTTAATAGTGCATGCTATACAGTGGTTCTCCTGAGTCTCCTTAAGCCGCAGTATGAAGTCGACCTTGAGATTGAACCCTGGGAGACCTTCGGCTGGTCCTGTGGGCGACAAACTTTTTCTGGGTGTTTTTAGCGGAGCTGCTGCTCATAGGCCTGCATGACCTCGGCACCCTCTTTGGTGGACGGGTCACCCGTTCGAGCTGTTGCGTATATTCCGCAAGGGGAACGGCGATGTAGGCGAGGTTGGGCCAGTGCAGGAAGTCGTCTATGATCCAAACCTTCTGTGGGTCGTGGATAGTGAGGCCTTGGGACGAGTGGACTGTGAGTGCGTAGTGCGTAACCGGGGCGCCAGCTCTCAGTTTGATTTCCTGTTCTACAGCTTCGATTGCCAGCTTCTTACCGCCCCCCCCCCCCCCTCCCCGCGATCAGTGCAATTTTGTTTTTGGCTGTCTTTGGAGTGGTATAGATGTGGGACGGGAGTATCCTGGAACTGTGCCCTGTTTTTCTCGAATAGCAGTTCCTGTACCGTGTCTCTGGCTTTCTGGCTTCTAGTGAATGTTAGGTCACCCGGCGGCAAACCGGCCCCACCCTTGGCAGCCGAGGAGAGCTTTCACATCTCTCGACACTGGACCTTGTCTGATTGGAGCCGAATTGCCTTTTTCAGAGACTTAAGAGTCATCTTTTGCCCGCTGGTCAACTTCAACCTCCTCGTCGTAGTCCACGTGCTGCCGTAGTCATGTGGTATTTCGCCCGCGATGGGGTTGGGGAGGGGGTTGGGGGAGGGGGTTGGGGCGGCTTCCCGTGATTATCGCAACAGACGACTTGGACACCCCGTTGCTTCAGCCAGTCTAGCATGGTCTCCAGGAGTGGACGGAGAACCGTGGAGACCTCGTCCCAGATAATCACGCGGGGAGTGAACTTCTGGCCCATCCAGTCGGGCGTCCATCGGAAGAAGCTGTGATAGGTCTGGGCTTTGGCGACTCTGGCCCGCATCTCTTTGGAAAGGCGGCGAGAGGGGTGAATACAAACGAGCCTCTTACCCCAAAGAGCTCAAGGCCGCGCGTCGTCTTTCCGCTACCCATCCACCGTCGTCTTTCGGCTTCCCCTCCACTGTCGAGGTAGCTCGGGTGGGTGAGCGGGTCGTTGTGCGGAGGCGCAGTGTTGTTTTGTTGCCAGTATTGTGACCGTGGGCCACAGGCGGCATGCTCTTGCGGCATGTACAGCTGTTCGCCCTTATCACGCCATTGGGCGGGAGCGACCGCCTGGTACTCTTACCCAACGAGACATGAGAAGAAGCCCTCTTCTCCGCAGTCACACAGTTTAGGTGCTACAAAACAACACCCTTGAGCTTGTGTAGAGCTATTTTCTGGATGTAGATGCTGTCTGTGGCATGAAGAGGAGGTTGATGTGGGCGTACGCCAGCATTCTGGCACGCAGATGCGTATACTGTGGCTGAGATTCATCATAGTAGGTCAGAATGTGACTCAGGGGCACTTTTGTGCCGAGCGACCAGAGTACCGCGCTGAGAGTTCAAAGGCAAGAAAGTTCAGCTCCTGTTACGAGCCTCCTTGTCAGTGTTTTGTCGTCGTCTGCCCAGGGTGAACTTTCTAATAATGTTGCTGCCCTGATCACGGTCTTGTGGCAGCCAGGCCTCGATTTGCTTCTCGAAGGCAACAATCGTCTCGCGGGCTTTAAAAAAACACTTTCTAGCATGTAGACGGGCATGGGGACCTGGCCTTGTTCTCAAAGCGCTTTCCGAATCAGACTGAGATGACGGGGTTGATTTCATTTTTGAACCCCCCACCCTGTCACTTCAGCGAAACCTGGTCCCAATGTCTATTACAGCTCTTCTATAGATGACAGTTCTCCGCCATCTGGTCTCCTGTGGGTGGGGTGCCCAAATCTCTCGAAGTAGGGTTGGGCCTAGCTGTGGCTGGATAGCATGCTTTCATGTCGATACTAACGACATCACATGTATCGTGGGCTATAAAGTTTCAGAGGTCTCCGTGGCCGTGCTCCACAGAGGCCTTCTGGACGTTAGCTTTCATCGGGGCAGGTGTAGGTTTCCAACCATTACGCTATCGGGACATGATGCTGGTCACGTGGTTCACTTCGAAGGCCCTCTCTCAGGGTTTCATCTCCCAACCTGGCATAAGCCTCCTTGGAGGATTTGGCGGACCTCTTGGTCCATGAAGACGCGGTCGTCTTGTAGGACGAACTGGTCGACGCTGATCTGTCTATCCTGCCACCTCGAGTAACCTGACAGCGATTGGCTCATTTTGAGTGGCCTGTCTCATGGCTTCCCAAACGCCACGCTCATATATGTGGACCTGTCTTGACAGGGGGTAGTAAAGGTCTTTGGACCAGACGTGGTCGTTGTGGACGATTGGCTCTAATCAGTCCCACGAGACTGGTATTTGTAGATGGCCTCATTGGTGATGTCCTTGTAGATGCTTGGCCTCTTGAGGAACTTCTCGAGCTCGTCACATCACCAACCATAACACCGGTCTCGTGGACTCGCACTTCTCACTCTCGAATTTTCTGTCTCCTAGCAGGGGGCCCTGTCCTCTCAGGGCACCCTCGAAGTGCTTCACCACTCTATGGGCAATGCAGTTGAGGTCGGCGTCTTTCGGCGGGGCCAGGTTTGCAGAACCTGGATCCCTGAGGGGATGGAGACCGTGCACGACCGCGGTGACAGGGTGAGCATTCTGGTAGAAGACCTTGTCGATAAAGTTTAGTGCTCTAGGGCTGATCTCCTTTGTGACCTCAACAATTTGCTGGGCCTTCTTTCTCTCAACCCTCCCTGGGTCAAACTTGACTTCCATCGCCCAGTCGCCTTCATTTCGTTCACGCAGAAATCTGATTCTCATGACGAATTCACCCTTTGGTTGTCTCCCTCGTTCCGCTCTCTTGTCCGTCGTACGAGCATCCTTTGTCATGCAGCTGACCCTGGCCTCAATACCATCGGCATCCTTTATGACACCAATGTCTAGTGGGTCTTCTTTTTCTACCTTTTACGTAGTGAATACCTCGATGGCGCAGTTGACTTCAAAGGCGCCTTTGGCGTCACTGAAAGATATCAATCCACGGGTCATCTGGATAGTCCAGCTGAACCAGGCCTCGACCACATTACACGCCATCCGCTCAAGCAGAAGATATCCATTTGCAGGACGATTAAATGAATTCACGATGTTACACTAGTATTCTCTACTCTTTCCAGCGTCTTTTTTCTTTTCATTCATTCTTCCCTCTTTCTTTTTTGTCTGCACCTCTGTTTCTTTTCTCCGTTCTTACTTGGGGGGGGGGGGGGGGGGGGGGGAAGACAGCCAATCTGGCTATGCCTTCCCCTGTCGGTGTACACATATTTTTACGTGGCCACAGAAAACGAATTTTATGCTTTTTGACATGTATATTGTAAATATGCATGTTGTAAATATGTGCATTACATGTAAATTGTGTTGTGTTTATGTATACTGACGAATAAAATATATCTCTCTATCTATCCGGCGGTAGGACCGGGGGAAAGACCTGGGTTTATTATCTATCTATCTATCTGGCGGTAGGACCGGTGGAAAGACCTGGGTTTCCAGATCGATAAACAGCTGATTATGCTACACAGGGTCTGGTATATCTGCAAGCATCTCTTCGATAAGGTCGTTCATTGTCACCATGTATGCGGGGTAGGTATATCCAACAATATGCATGCCTCTAATTGACAACTACGGTGATATTTGGTAGGCAATCTATCCCTGCCATGCCTTTAAACTCACCCATAAATGCTTTCTGCCTTTGACGCCAACTCTTTGAGTTCTTTACCTGGTAACCACAGTCCCGACACAGTGACAGCTGGTTTATAACATCCCTTTCACACACAGAACAAGGCTTTGTCCCAGGCCCCTTCGTAGTCGAGCTAGACGAATTTTATAGTAATCCTCATGCAGCCCCTGCCACACAACTCCGTAGAGCTGAGAACAAGCCAACCAAATGTGTTCGTGCCTTCCATTGTTCCCTAGGTATACCCCTTCTGCATGAATGTCTCTAATAGGTAGTTTGCAACATGAGAGCTCTGGGCCGGCGAGGGTGGTGGGCCATCCCTCCGGCTCTGCTATTGCTCTTATGGCAGGTTTTGAATTTGCCACCCTCTGGAATATGGGTCCAGCGGCTGGAAAATGGGTGGTGATGGCGGGTTGCTAAGTCCTGTGAGTTTACCGGAATGGGGATAGGAGCAGTGAGGGAGGGGAGAGAAAAGGTTTATTCGCCCTCCCCCCCCCCAAGTTGTTAAGTCTTATGTGCTTTCCGAAATGGCAGTTGAGAGCCGCGAACGGACGCGGAGGCTGGTCTGTTCACCACGTGCTTTCAGCAATGGGGCTGGGAGCCGCGGATGGCGTTGGGAGCTGGTCTGTTTTTCCACCCGGCTGCTCATGTTGAGCTGGAACATAGCCCAAGGTTGGGCTCATTGTAAGAGTGAGAGTCATAGATTGAAGAGTGCGTGATGGTTCAGTGGTTAGGGTATCGTACTTAACCCTTTACCTAACATGAAAAGCAGACGACACTTTCAAAAATAATTCTTGAATAACTAATTTTTTTCATTTTTTGTCTCAAAAACATAGGTTATGACGCCTCGTTGGAACGAGCTCGTTCCAACGAGGGGTCATAACCTATGTTTTTGAGACAAAAAATGAAAAAAATAATGAAAATTAATTGGCGATTTTTGAGAATAGCGCTGGCCGGTTTTTGGCCGTTACGTTAGGTAAAGGGTTAAAACCGAGAAGTCCACACTTCGATTCTGCTCAGGTGGTAACTACGGTGCGTCCTTTGGCAAGTCACTCAATTCCGACGTACTGGAATAGGTGAACTTGCTTTCAACCAATGCTAACCCTGCATATGCGGAGTTACGCGTAGGGACATCTGACTGTTGCTCGCCTGTGCTCGGTGGTACTCGTCGGGTACTCCGGCTTCCTCCATCTGTAAAAAAGTTCGACACGTGGTGCTTCTGGCTGTCAACGTGTCGTTAAACCCCAATAAATACATAAATAATATGGACTGAAGAATGATATATGCATCAAATTATGGGCGCAAGAGAAACGAGGTCGGAATATGTTTTCTGGTCCTGACTCACACCAGGAAATCGTACCAAAATATAAAAGGGTCAAAATTTATTACCGTAGCTACTGATAATAAATGCTTGGCCTTCCGCTGATTTATCGCGGCCCTATAACGAGAAGGCCTACATCAGGCAAGTCTGCAACCGGGATATTCCAGACGAGGGTAAAACGGCAACTAATATATTAATCACTTTGCTTTGGTTAAAGGACCCTTGCTAGTGATTGCGTGGCCAAGTGCTAAGCGTCAACACCAACCGGCCCTTGGATACCATAACTACAAGTACCGATATTTAAAGGTATGCCAGGTTGACTACGGTCATTACTGTGATGTTCCATTTGATTATCCATTTTCCAAGATCTAAAGAAAAACCAGAGACCATTTAACTCTTCCTCCAATCCCGCCGACTTAAAATTAATTAATTAGTTTTTCCAACCCTTCTAATTTTCTATTTTTGCTGTGTAAGATTGTACTTGATTTAGCCTATTTCCAGCTCTTGTGCCATTATAATAACTACAACTAATTTCTCCTTGAAACTCACCAACAACCATGCTGTATTTTATAAAGCAGTAACTTTAATTACTATGTTTGTTGTTCTGTGCATATGTTTGGGTCCTATTGGTGGATGGCTTTATCGCCATGGCGGGTAGTATAAGTTTGGACGAGATCCAGAAAAATCCACAGTATGAATTCAGTCATTTAATAAACAATAAAATCTACATGTTATCTGAAGATGATAACCCGCCTCCGCCCTACGATATTGTAGATAGTAAGTATTTTCTCCCCTGTGAGGCGCGTTCTGAGTTCAACGGATCACGTAGTGTCTTCTTAGGTTTTTATGTTAACTCTCAAAGTCTACAAGCTCCCTGGGACCCAGTGTATAACTTATTTTGTGAATTGAATAATGCTCAGAGCACATTAGACGTCATCGGACTCACAGAAATATTTCAAATCCCCGAGAATATATCTTATACCCTTGAAGGTTATCACCAACTACTAAAACATACAAGAAGCAATGACGACGATAGACGCGCGCTGGTTTTGGGCTTTTCATAAGGGCTGATATCTCTTTTAGTATTCGACATGATCTTTGTGTCTTTATACCTCACGTCACAGAGGCTCTGTATGTCAAATTAAAGTATAAAAAATCATCGAAAATCGTTGGGGTAATTTACAGGACAAATAGGGCTCCAAAAATGGATATTGACCTATTTCAAACCAAAATCGATCATTTAGCCGATGCTATCAATAAAGAAAATAAATCTTCATTAATTATGGGCGATCTTAATATTGATTTATTAAAAAATAGCGTCTCACTCCTAAGTGGATCTGTTTGTAGAGCAGATGTTCAGTGCGGGTTTTGAGCCTGCAATCACCAAATCAACTAGAGTTACAGATCACTCTGCTACACTCATAGACCACATGTTTTCCAATAATATCCGTAATATATTCTTTTAAATCTGGAATAATTTTGACTGATGTATCCGACCATTTTGGTATCTTTTATGTCGAACAGACAAACAAGAAAACCATTAAAATGATGCCTACACTGACAAGGAACATGAACTCCACTACTATTGAACACTTCAAGCTGCTGTTGTCTCAGTGTGACTTTAGTCCAGTCATGGAAACAGGCTGTCCAAACGAAGCCTATGAAATTTTCATAAATATGTATATGTATGTTTCTGAAACAGCATTCCCCTTTCGAAAACAAATACCAAATAATAAATTTATAAAACAAATGCCTTGGATGAAAAAAAGACTTCTAACTTCTGCCAACAATAAGAACAAAATTTTCCTAAAAAGCGGAACTCTCTCTCCAAGTTAAATACGAACAATTATAAAAAAATACTGTAGACTATTCAGCAAGACTAAAAGACAAAGCAAGGCTTTGTATTATGAAAAAATACTTTCAGAAAATAAGAGCAATATACGGAAAACCCGGCAAATACTTAATAATGCACTAAACGTTAACACACGGCAACGCATTTTACCCTCATTTTTTAATGTTAGTGACAAGGCAACATATACGGCAGATGAGATTGCGCGCGAATTTAATACTTTTTCGCAAACATAGGAAATCAAACATCTAAACTAATATCTAAAAGTCGCAAGTCATTTGTAGAGTTTTTGAATGATTCATATCATGATATGTCGTTCATAACTCCAACATCACCATTTGAAATTTGAAGGGTAGTAAGCGATATGAGAATAAATCCAGGTCAAGACTGTGAAAATATCAGCTCTAACATCCTTAAACATTCAATAAACCAAGTGGCCACCCACTCGCCCATATTATGAACAACTCATTCAGTCAGGGAAAGATTCCGGACAGGATGAAAATTGCCAAGGTTATACCAGTTTTCAAATCGGGTGACGAAAACAAATTTACAAACTACAGGCCTATCAGTATCCTTCCTGTATTTTAAAAAAATCCTACAAAAACTAACTAAGACTCGTAAAATTGCTTAATAAATTCGATATTCTTTATCAACATCAATATGGGTTCAGGAAACGACATAGTACTTTGCATCCGATTATGCACCTGTTAAAATATACTACTCAAAGTTTGCTAAGCACCACATATTTGACACATTATTGTGAAATTTTCTTGTGACATATTTGCGATATTTTTGGTGGATATGATTGTGAAATGTATTGAGATGGTCCCCAGTGTTTACATTAGCTCTCTTGACAGACAGACTTTTCGTGACAGTCAGGGAAAGCATGTACCCCTTGATTTCCATGATGTTTTCGTGTACTGTCTACATGTACATGAGATGTGTAGGGTATTCAGTCTTCATTTCAACACAAACCCTTGTGATTTAATGATTGAATATGGCGAATGCAAATGTAAGAAGGCATTTGTCTGAAGCAGAAATGTAGTGGGCTGTAGGGATGGTGGAACAAAGGGCTACCAATCGTCAGGTTGGTGAAGACCTTGGTGTGCACGATACGGTGATCACCAGAGCCTGGGCAAAATTTTAGCAGTATGGCACACCAGTCAGACGACATGGTGGTGGCAGAGACAGGACAACATCTGCAGCTGAAGACCGGTTTTTGATTATTCAGGCCCGTAGGAACAGCTTTGCCACAGCAATCCAGCTTCACAGTGACCATCAAAATGCATCCGGGGTAAATGTTTCGACGCAGACTATCCTGGCAAGGTACACGAACGTGGTCTCCGATCGAGAAAACCATGTATTCGCATTCCGCTGTCCTAGAACCACCGCCTGGCACGTTGTAAATGGGCCATGGACCACGTTGGGTGGACCAGAGAAGATTGGCGACCTGCCCTTTTTACAGATGAGTCAAGGTACTGCCTAGACAACACAGATAGGCGTTCTAGGGTACGGGGAAGACCAGGAGAGTGATTCCATGCAGCCAACATTGCTGAGCATGACCGCTATGGTGGAGGGTCAATAATAGTCTGTGGCGGCATCAGCAGGGATGAACTTACTGAGCTCTGTGTCCTTGACCGTGGTACATTGACTACACAGCGGTATATTGATGAGATCCTGGATGCCCACGTCAGATTGTATGCAGGTGCAGTGGGTGATAGATTCATTCCGATGGGCGATAATGTCCGTCCTCATGTTTCTCATGCTGTCCAGGAGTACCGGAAGAGGGAGGGGATTGAGCGTATGGATTGGCCAGCAAGATCCCCTGACCTCAATCCAATCGAACATGTCTGGAATGAGTTACAGCTTGCAATTTCAGTACGTCCAGTCCAATCAAGAAGTGTCGAGGAGCTTAGTGCCATGCTGGTCCAAGAACGGAACAACATCTCACAAAGAACCATCTGGAACCTGATTGGGAGCCTGAGAAGGCGTTGCCAGGCTGTAATTAACAATAATGGGTCTCATACTCGATATTGAACCCATATCAGTTCGCTCCGTCAACTTTTTGGCAAATTTGAAAAATTTACTCTTTTACCAATAATACCCATTTTCCATGGTTATCGTATTCAAAAACTAAAAAATAATGTCAAACACAAACAAAATCTTAATTTCTGTGCTTAAATCATTAAAGATATAATTAAATATAAAATATATACACTTTTCATAACAATATTTCAACTAAAACGTAAAATAGGTAGTTGGATATACTTGGTGCTTAGCAAACATTGAGTAGTATATATATATTCTAATGTCAATGTTAGTGACAATGCCTTTCCATGCCAGTATTTGTATTGTATTCGATGATTGCATGTTTGTGTTTGTATTGTCTTTTGAACGTAAATATTGTATAAATGTATATGTACATTTGTAAAAACTGTATTAATTTTCTTGTATACTGGTGAATAAACATATCATATCATATCATATCAAGGGTATTGCTAGTGTAGAAGAGTTGTAAAAAGCAACGGGTTAATCCAGGGTTGATTCTTAACAGTGAGTACCGTTATGTTTATGATTTCACCTCGGTGTCTTGTTGTGACAGTGCACTGTGAACTGGTCTCAGGCGATCGCCTTTTATACACCGCAACTCATGAACTCTTGATTAATCGCCTTGATCTTTTAATTCTTTTGATGAGCACATTTCATTTCGTTTTTCTGACGGAACAGTCAAAGTCGGAAAGTTTCAAAAGTTCTCACAAGAGATATGAACTCAAGATATGAAGAATGAAAACTTTAATCCCACAGATTAGGTAGAGTATTATTAAATATATTTTATATTTATAGTAAAACTTCGATAGATGCATTCAGTAGCTACAGGAGTCATGATATCCGAACCCGACAAGGATTTGAGGAACCCAGCTAATTACCGCCCAATCAGCCTACTTAGCTGTATTGGAAAAATTTTCGAACGGATTCTCACGACTAGACTCCGCAGCCATCTCGAATCAATCAGCTTTTTCAATAAGTGGCAAAGGGCATACAGGAGCCAAAGAGAGGGAATCGAGCATGTTTATAGACTGGTAGATTATATGAAAACGGCGTTCAGCCAAAATGAAATAGGAACCGCGCTATTACTCGACGTAGAAAAAGCGTTTGACTCTGTCTGGCACAATGGCATGAGATACAAACTAGCTAAAATGGGGCTACCTACCAAAATTCTAAGGATCATATCATCATTTTCATCTGATCGAAAAATCAAAGTGAGAGTCAACCGCGAAGTGTCAGCCGAGGTAAAACTCGAAGCGGGCACTTCACAGGGTTCGGTCCTCAGCCCGATTCTATTTATAATATATGTGAATGACATTGACAAACTAGGGAAGAACCATGTTGAACTATCTCAATTCTCAGACGACAAAGGAATGTGGACGGCCAGTAAGTCTGGAAACATAATACAAAACCGCCTGCAGGATACCATCCGCGACCTGCAAGACTGGTGCGCTCTGTGGCGCATCAAGCTAAATGCCACGAAAACACAAAGAATCACATTCTATAAAAAACAAAGGAAAAAGCCTGTCCCTAATATTGAGCTTAAGCTTTACGATCATAAACTTGAAGCTAGTAATGAGGCAAAGTTTCTGGGATTCAACCTGGATAGCAGTCTCAATCTAAACAATCACATAAACTCAGTTACCGTCAAAGCCACTAAACGCATCAATTTCCTGAAAATGATTAGAGGTAAAAATTGGGGAGCCAATAAAGAAATTCTCCTCAATCTTTACAAATCATATATACGCCCAGTACTAGAATATGGGGCCATAATAACAAGTGACCTGAATAAAACCAACATTGAAAAACTACAACGGGTCCAAAATCATGCCTTGCGCGTGGCTCTGCGCAAGCCCACGTGGACATCGATAAAACAACTTCACGAGATAGCAAAAATAGACACTATAGCAATGCGCTTAAAAGATCTTCAAAGCAAAACTCTAAATAGACTTCAAGACAGCGAATTAATAATAGAACTCAATGCGCATCGGGTCCTCAATAGGAAAACTAAATAATCTGGGGCATATCTATCGAAAGGGTTAAAGATTACATCATTGTGATGGGGTGAGCCAGGCATTCTGTGACCTAAATTTAGAACTGGCTGCGGGTGACACAAATTAAAAACCGAATTGCTCTAATTTCCAGCTCTCTATCTTTTCTACCTCCTCTATCTCATCAGACACACGACCAAACTGAATGACAAACTATGAGGGATTGAAACAATCCTCAAGCAAAGATGTGCAGAAAACCTAACAAGACCAAGGCAAGGATTAAAACAATCTTGCCAGCAAACAGCCCTTTAAGGGCTTTTTTTTCTTTTTTTTGTGGGTGGGAGGGGGGGGGGGGGGGGTGTTGGAGGTCATTTGGAATTCCCGAAGGATAACCAGATACCTCAAAATCACATACGGCATCCTATCTCCCAGAAGGCTTGATGGATGACTCCCGGTTTTTCAAAAGTAAACTGTTGGAGCTTTCTCCACTTCTTTTTGTAACCGCTATGGTCATATACCGGGGCCGCTACCAAACCGGCGTTGCTGTTTGGTTTTCTTTTTTTCTTTTTCCCTTAAAATTGCCATCGCACAACATTCTGGCTCGCAACCATGGTGGGACTTAAACCTCTACCATCGCCAAGCTGGAACCGAATAGAGCCCACTCTCTAATAGTCTTAATGGCGTTGAGGGTTTGGTCTTCGACAATCTATCACTCCAATGCAAACTGCCGGGAATTCTAACCGCGTGCATACCCCTTCAGACCCCATTTGAGGCAATAGGAAAGCTAGGCCTGTGTGATCCAAGATCCAAGTGAAAAAATAAGGCTAACCGGGTCGCAAGGGATTTGTAAAACCCACATCGTCCCTGCGCGCCTTCGGCGCGCTAAAACCTTTCATTCATCAGATGCATTCATCTATTTAATTCTCTCTCGAATGATACATTAAACTTATATTTAACCTAATATAATATTAGTCCTGCTGTACAGTGCGTTGTCAAGTGAAACTCGAAGAGTTTGACTTGGCGGCGCAATGTACAACTGGACTAACTGGAAGGTTCAAATCGTCGCTTCGCTGTCGTTGATGAGATGTTGAAATAATGTGCTAAAGTTTCTTGGTGCGATTCTGTTTAGCAAGACGTTGACCGGATGAGCTCTTGACGCTAGGCCTGTCCGTATATCGTATAATACAATTGTCTCGCAGTGGAGAAATTTTAATAGTTTAAGTTTGTTAAATGGATATTTATCAAATTAATCATCTGTTTGAATCTACAGGCTAACTTGTGCGTGAGGCGCTGCCAAGCCAAGCTTTACGAGTTTAGACTTGGCCGCGACTCACGGAAACCGAGTTTTGATGTGTTGATTGGAATAGATTATTTATTCACCTAAACGAAATTACGTTCAGGATACTGTCAACACACTGACAAATATAATCCAGTTTCCATTTTAGGAAACTTAATATTGTGTTACTCACGTAGTTTTATTTTGGGTCGGGTTCATTTTGTACTTTCTATAGTTTCGTATTCGCGCTGACGGGGCGTGTGATCTGAGCTCGGCAGGTTATATAGATTGTGTTTGTGACTGCGCATCTGTGAGAGTGCGTCTGTGTGTGCGTCCGTGAGCGTCAGTAGTATTTTATTTTCATGTAACTTAGAACGGAGAAATTGCGCGTGTGCCTCTGTGTGTGCCTGGTAGAATATTTGATTATTTTTAGCTGTACATATATATAAACTTGATGAAAATGGAAGAGTGTAATTGTTTGATTTTGCAGAATGATTAAATGAAGAACCTAAATTGTGATTTGTTAATCCTGCTACACTAGCACTGGCAAAAACGTTAAAAACTCGAGAACTGAAGCATTACTGATCGAATTTAACAAAGAAGTCCATGCCATAAGTTTATTAAATACCTAAAAACTATCAGATGTGGAGTTGAATACTTTCCCTCATAAAACTCTAAATAATAGGTGTACTTAGAACAATACAAGAGAATTACCATTAACCCTTTACCTAACATGAAAAGCAGACGACACTTGCAAATAAAATTTTTGAATAACTAATTTTTTTCATTTTTTGTCTCAAAAACATAGGTTATGACCCCTCATTGGAACGAGCGCGACGAGCTCGTTCCAAAGAGGGGTCATAACCTATGTTTTTGAGACAAAAAATGAAAAGAATAATGACAATTAATTGGCGATTTTTGAGAATAGCGCTAGCCGGTTTTGGCCGTTACGTTGGGTAAAGGGTTAACCCTTTACCCAACGTAACGGCCAAAACCGGCCAGCGCTATTCTCAAAAATCGCCAATTAATTCGATGTACTCGACAAAGAGAACTTGAAGCACAAGGTGTAACAGCTGTGTAAAATATTGAAATTAAAAAAGATGGATCCGAAATTTATTAATTTAATGGTACTTAACGCCGCATCAACATCTATGGCTATATCATGGAGATAAAGCAGTACGTATTATAAAGGAGGTCATTTTATTGCACGCCTATGCTTTTATTTTCATAAAATATATGCTTTTTCTGCAAAAACTGAAGCGAACAATAATTTGTTTTGTATTGTTCTTGAACAATACGGGTCACGTGCGCAGGATATATAGCAAATTCTTTTTTTACGTTTGGGTTATTTTTGGCAATAATTTGTGGTTTTAATATTTTTAGTAAACTGTAGGCGTGCAATAAATACAGGACAGCATACGCGTTGGAACTGTCATTTTTTTTACTGCACTCGATAGATTTCGGCGGAGGGATAATATTGAACAAGAATCCGAAATCGATTAATAATTTTTTAGTAATCTTTAAGCCTGTATAAATACAGAATCGCATACGCGTTCGAACTGTCATTTTTTACCGCACTTGATCGATTTTGGCAGAAGGATAATAGAATATTGAACTCGAAGCTTTCTGCTTCTCGTTCAATATTATCCCACCGCCCAAATCGATCTCTTGTGATAAGAAATGACAGTTCGAACGCAAATGTCATTCTGTCTATATCTTCAATGGAAAAAATAAACGATTCATTGAAATCGGGAAAGACCATGATGAATAAAATGAAAACAGTAACGAGAAAATGAGACCGGTGATTTAAAGAATGGCGTGTAAAACAACCTGATGAATAGATATGAATAGATGAGAGTTTAAAAAAAAAAAAAAATTATAAAGATTGATTTCCTTGAGAAACCTCAGAGCTTTATGGGAATTTGTGTTGTAAAACCATTTTCATGACCAAAAATAATCGGGGATTAAATTTAATCCCGGTCATTTATTTTTATCATGTAAACGTTTTTCATCTGGGATTATTTATTTAATAAAAATTCTCCATCTTAAGAGGTGGTGTATTTTCGATTAATCCAGGAGTATTTGACCTCTCTACAGCATGTAAATCGCAACACATAATCTAGGATTATATCGACTGTACGTTGTCATTACTGTTATCATCATGACGAGTTGCTGCCCGGAAATAACGCAAATTGTGAACCTTAGACACAGGAAAATTTAAGTGACGTGGAGGTGGCAGGACCGAGTTCGCGTGAGGGATCTAAAACTACAGTGAAACCACCAGTTTACAAACTGCCAATGAAGCCGCACAAAAATCACGTTTGGAAACGGCACTGGATACTGTGATTAATAAGTTCACGACGTCCACTGAATTTCGTTCAATCCCGTCCCACACTTATATGCTGAAGCGCAGTTGAAATATACTGAAGATTAATTTTTCCCGATATCCACGTAAATGTGTATATGATAATACTCATGAAATTGGGGCGATCGGATAAATATTGAACCAAGGAGAAACCTTGCATCATGTACCGGCGTTTCTCCAAGACTTGCAAACTCTTCAATGGTTTGGTCATCCTCCACATCTTGAACGACTAGATTTTCACCATCTCACAGTAATTGTGCAGGATACAACATGTAGACATGATGTAACACGCAAAAGAAACCCCTACATCCAATCGCTTTATAAATACTCTCCTTCCAACGCCAAATGAGTTAGATTAGATTAAACATATTTTATTTGTTATAACAAAAGGGATTGGATAACAAGTGCCTAGCACTTAGATTATATCCTTTCCGTAATATACATCTGAAAATTACAAATTATGTTTACAAATATTTATAAGAAGTTATAATGTGCATATAATGGCAAGAGAAACATGTGTATATATTGATACAATATTGTGTATGTACACAGTTCGAAATAAAACCTGACGGGTATTCAACTTTATAAGAGTCAGAGCAGAGAGATGAGAGGGAGAAGAGAAGAGAAGTGAGCAGTCACTCTACAACACTGTTGGTTTTAAATTACATACCAACGGGTCATATTTCAACACAACCACGAATCCAGCGGAGCCCCATACCAATGCTATAAGCAGGACATGCAGGACAAACATGCGGAAAGTCATGTGTGAAGGAAACAGAGGTGGACACGAGTTCATATTATAGGTCATTTGACTAAGATGTTGTGAGTCATATCTGCTCGGTTGTCGTCTTATCTAAAACCGCTTCGTGGCCTTGATGAAATTTTGTACACTTCGAAAAAGGTGGATGTTGACGGATTCCGGTAAGTTTAGTTTAAACAATATTTATTGAAAAAGATAAGTTAACTGTATACATGAAAACAAGTATAAACATATTGAATGTTTTGTACATAAAATTCAGTGAATACATTTAACACCTGAAATGTCAAACTAACTTGTTGTAGTAGGGGATTCGGAAGAAAGCTGAATGCTTATGTAAACCGTCTCCCAAGTCTGCAAGGTTACACAATTTCAGTTAGACAGATAGAACGGGTGGGTCTGTTTCGATATTGTTTAAACGAGAAAAAAATGAAGAAAGTAGATCGAGAGGAACAGTGATGAACAGTGAAGGAGAAGGATGACAATTGAAAAGGGCCAACTTGAATGCAAAAGACATCAACATTGATCGACAACAGTTAGGGAACTGACTCACTTGGAAATCGCAGCCTAACGCTAATATAAGACGAGGGTATTCTAATGGACAACGGATGGGGGGGGGGGGGGGCGTTTTTCATTTCAGTAAGGGACACGACTCCGGAGGACCGCCGCCAGCACCATGCACCGCCGGGAAACGAACAGTGTCTTGCAAGTGGAAGACGCATTATTCGTTAGCATGCAATGTCTTGTTCAATAATGTACGAACCACCTCTCGTCACCCGCGGCACAGAGCGCGGCAACATTAACCCGGAACCCTACCCCCCCCCCCCATGAAAAAAACCAACAGTGTGAGAAGCTAATAACCAGGCCCTCAACCCGCAGGTATTTCATTTGATGTAGGCTTTTACTAAAAAAAGAAGAAAACTTACGTAAGACAGACAAGCAAACCCCCGCCACCGATCATCAGGTTAGTTAGATGGTCCACTAGCAGAAGAGATAATTGGATAATACAATAGGAGCTCACTTGAAAGAGATGTTGTGTTGAGAGACCATCCAGAAGGCGACTAGGCCCTGATTCCACCCATTGTAAACTATAAGGTGAGCAGCGGTAGGGTCGAAATTATTGGAAACGTTTACTAAGTAGAATAAAGTCCTGCACCATTTCAAATACAGACAAATTTTCTTCACTGGTAAGGAATTCGGAGCCAAATAGGAGTGTTGTCACATCTGGTGCAAACGGAAGTGATTTTATTGTTGACCTGCGTGCCTCTTCAAAGACAGGACAGAACAAAAGAAAGTGTTCGCTTGTCTCGAGGACACCACACTGACACATGGGCGAAGGCGACAGGTGGTTATTGAATAAATGGGTGCTTAGATCACTGCAACACAACCTCAATCTGCAGTGATAGATTTGTCCTATTCGTGATTTTGCATGGCCATAGAAAGACGGGGGTCGCAGATTGCCCCTGTTAAGATAACTTGCGAAATTACTCAGAGATGAATTTTCTCTGATTGATAAAGGTATGTCATTCCATAGGCTTGTAGTTCTCGGTATAAATGAAGACTGGTACTGTTGGGTGTTGCAGAAGGGAACTCGGAGGTCATTACCTGATCGGAGATTGAGACATCGGCTGGTGGTGGAGACTGTTGGAGGTACCTTATTAGCAATATATGGGGGTGTCGCATGGTGGAACATTCGGAAAAATTGTTTCAGTTTGTATTTGCGACGTCTTTCCTCAAGTGAGTCCCAGCGGGTTTCATTGTACAACGCAGAAGTCCTAGCACTCATGGTTGCGCCAGTCACTATCCTTGCTGAAGCCAACTGTACTTTTTCCAAATCATTTTTATTACTCGCCGTGCAATTGTCCCAAATTGTGCTACCATATTCAAGGAGAGGCCTAATAAAGGCAAAGTAAATCCGGTAAGTTTGGAATACCATAAAGAAGATCATTGACCGATCTTATTGTAAGATGCGCAAGATTTCTCTGTAAGACTAGTCTTTCATTTGAATAGTTACTACAGTTGAAAAAGTAATGGTTCACATCTTCAGCCTCGTAACCACAAGAACATCTTGGTGTGTTATGAATATAGTTGGAGTGTATATCATAATTTAGGTCGCTGCAAGAATTCCTCAGCTTGCGGTGTATAATATTGACGGTCCTATCGCCATTATTAAAGTACTTAGGTGGTTTACAATTGCCTCCATCAAAATATTTGACAAAGTTGTTCAGTGAACTCGACTGTCTTACTTCTAAGGGTAGTGCATTCCATTCCGAGATACACGATGGGATGAATGAGCGCTTATATGTTTCCGTGTATGTGAGTGGTAATTGAAAGTTGGAATGGGACCGGGTGCTATACGAGGAAATGTCCTCAAAGTTCCTCAAAGGTCCGTGGCAATAAGTCAGAGAGGTACGTAGGGGCCTGGTTATTTACAATTTTAAAAAACGTTATCATTTTGTGGAGATGACGCCTCTGCCCAAGGGTTTCCCAAGCAAGTTCTGCATATAGAGCAGATACCGGGGTTGATCTTGTTAGACCGGATATTATTCTCGCTGCATCCGTGTGGATTCTATCCAGTTTGGTAAGTAGGTAATCCGGTGCACCGGCCCACACCACGTCTGCGTATTCAACGATCGGGAGTATGAATGATTTGTATAGCGCCTCTAAGCTTTTTCGACCTAGGATATACTTTAATTTTCTTAACTGAGATAGCCTGGAATTAGCCTTTTGGCATAATCTGTTAATTTGGGCATGCCAGTTTAAGTCTCCCTGTAAGGACAGGCCAAGGCGGGTGTGAGACTTTGTGAGTTCAAGTGGCGTGTCACCAAACATCACAACAGTACTTAGGTTAACACGTTTTGTGGTGAATAAAACGGTTTCGGTTTTTGATGGGTTAAATGTAACAAGCCACGTGTTTGCCCATTCGGAAACAGCCGCAAGGTTTTCATTAGACTTTGAAACAATGTCATCCAGTTCAAATCCACTTTCTGTTATACTTGTATCATCTGCAAATAATCTACAGGCGTCCGGTGAATCTAAGTTTTCAGTAATGTCATTGATGTATATAAGAAAGAGGAAGGGTCCTAAGACAGATCCCCGGGGAACTCCATAATTAACAGGTAAGTACTCAGAGGGAGTTGTTTTAACAGTTACCCTTTGTTTACGATCTGACAAATAGCTTTTGGTCCACTCGATGAGTGGGCCAGATATACCGTTTTGTTTCAGTTTGTAAATTAACCCTTCATGCCAAACCCTATCGAATGCTTTTGATATGTCACAAAATACTCCAAGCGAAAACTGGTTCCTATCAAAGGCTAAACAGAGATTATGATATATTTCAATGAGCTGATAAACGGTGCTATGTTGGGGTAGGAAGCCCGACTGATATTTAAAAAATAAATTACTAGCACAACAGTGTTCATACATTTGGTTAAAAACAATCCTCTCCATAACTTTGCTGACACAGCTTAGGAGGGAAACGGGTCTGTAATTGCTGGGGTTGTGTGTGTCTCCCTTTTTAAATATCGGCACAACGGTGGCCATCTTCCATTCTGATGGGTGGACGCGTGAAGAAAACGAAAGCTTAAATAGGTGAACCAGAGGTTTGCATATTGTGGCTTTTGTTTCTTTAAGCATGCAGTTGCTTATACCATCGTGCCCATTTGCTTTTTTGGTATCTAGATTGCCCAGGATTCGAGTCCCTTCGTCTTCAGAGAAGTTTATTTCAGACAGACTCTGAGAGCACTTTCTTCTAAAGACAGGTAAACTATGTCCCTCGTCATGTATCTTACTATTTGACAGAAATGTTTTGTTGAGCAAGTTGGCTTTGTCTTTGTCGCCTGTTACCATAACTGTACTACCCGCATCATCTTCTTGGTTAAGAAAGGGGACCGAGGGTTTCCTTTCAAAATTATTCAGTAGCTGTTTAACAGTGTGCCAGAATACTTTGGGGTTTCTACTTACCGAAAGTGAAGTATCTAGGTTTGAATAATAAATGGATTTGGCCTTCTTTTTCATGTTATTTACTTTGTTTCGGGAATGTTTATATCTTTCAATTATTTGTGGGTTTGGGTTTTTCAAGATTCGTTTCAGAAAACGATCGCTGTGGCGAATTTCCCGACGTAGAGCCGAGTCAAACCAAGGTTTATCGTGGGGACGTATTACCACATTGTAGGACGGAATACATTCTCTGGCAATACCTAGAAATTTAGATGCAAATTTATGGTATGACGTATCAGGCATAGTCGTGTCTGAAATGAAAGACAAATCTGTTTCGGAGATCAAATTATTCATTTTGAGGAAATCTGCTCTGTTGTAGTTCCACATCTGTCGAATTTTTGTTTCGTGCTGTGCGGTTCCAGTCTCTATGACTGCTGATACAGCTTTGTGGTCGGAAACACCAAGTTTGTGAACTTCTGAGTTCAAAATTACAACATTATCGCTAACTATTATTGAGTCTAATAAGGTGCTTGAGGTTGGCGTTACACGAGTCGGCTCTTTAATGACGTTTTGTAGGTTATAACAGTTTATAACTTCGTGTAATCGACTAGAGGGGTTAAGAAGGTCGCTATTTAAGTCTCCGGTAATTATTAGGGAAGGGTTTATGTTGAATGAATCTTCAATGGCGCCTTCGAGCTTCTCCCAGAAGTCATTGCAAGAGAATTGAACCGATCGGTATGCCAGGCAGAGCAAAAACTTGCGTTTTGAGGTAACCTCAAACCATAAGACTGACTGATCGAATTCCAGTTCAGGCACACGTTTGGCATGAATTTCTTTGGAGAAATGGACCGCGACACCGCCACCATGTTGGTTCCTGTCCTTTCTAACTGGTGGGAGGTAATTGGGAATCAACACATTGTCGGAATTGAAGCTGGGATCAAGGTGCGTTTCGGTAAAACAAATAATATCGAATTCATCAATGTCGTCTGTAATATGATCAAGTTTATTCCTGATGCTTCTGATGTTATAATGAATTATAGAAATGCTACTTACGTCTACCGGCCCAGTTCGAGATGGCCCTGGGTTGACTTCAATGTCCCCGGACAAAAGGGTGATTCCAAGGATAACGCATAAAACCAGCGTGAAACGGACTTTTACCGTACGAATCGTTATACGGTGCGGGAGTCCAACCGATCTACTCGTGACAAAGTACCTGCATACGAGGAAATTGTAATGAAGTCCTACTGTAGTCCTATATTGCTCGATACTAATATCCATGGTTAACGTCTAGATAAGTTAGACAACAGATGGAAATGAGGCCCACCAACGCACCATGGAAGGCGGATTGTGTTTTTGATATAAACTGATTGCGTGGCAGTGAAATTGGTGAGTGGCAGTATTGAAAGAAAGTGAAAGGAAAAAGAGAAGTTATGAGGTAACAAGTATATACAGTTTGTAACAAGATTAGACATGTGATACACATCTCCTGTTGGGTGTGTTGAGTGGTGAGATCGGCTTGTAGTTTGGTTTTTTGGTTGGCTGGAGTATCTCTTATTCCAAAGGCCCATTCCCCCGTACACCACTGCCCACGGCACTCATTGAGATGAGTCCACCGGGCTCATATCAATGAGGGTCACGGGCTGTAGTCCGTTAAAGGGAAAGAAGATGAAGTTTAAATGATTTTTAAGACCTTACACGGGTTGGTTTGTACTATTTGAGTTATCTATAGTCATCCTTGCCCTGCTTAGACGGAAGTTGAAAACGGTCTGTTTATTTGATAAGAAACTGCTACCTGAACACGGTTTCATTAACCACTTTCGTAAGGGGTAAACTGGGCCACGAATAATCTCCACAGGGAGTGTTGTTTCTTCATTACCATCATAATGTTGACGACTTTTTCTCGAGTAAATAACGATCTACTCTTTCCGCGCTCATATATTTTGAGTTTGACAAAGGGCGAGCATCGTAATCTTTCTCAGGCCATTCAATATTTATCTCTCTGAGGATATATCTATCATCTCATATTACCTGAAGAATAATAAAATATTTCCCTTTACGATTCACATAATCTCCGTGGTTTTCATCTGGCTTTGATATTTCGATGTGGCTATTATCTATTGCACCATCACACTGTGGAAAACCCCATGTCTCCTTATATCCATTCCCGACTCTGGTAAGTTCGTCATCTTCTGGGAATCGCATGTATATATCCTTCAATTCGTTGGAAATTGTTCCGCAAATCTTGTGCACTACTTTGCAAACCGATGGAGTAGAAACACCAAACAAGTTACCAACGCTTCTATACTCACAATCAGAAGCAAGCCAGTTTTGAGTGATGACAACCCGCTTTTCATCTGGAATCGGGTCCCACACACATTTATCTGATGGTTGGATGTACACATGTATTTTTTCGCACAATTTGTCAAACGTTGATCTTTGCATCCTAAAGTTATCAATCCTCTGTTTTTCCTGGAATGTCCTTTTAACAATATCCACATACCAGTTACCAGATCGTGACCGTTGCCAGCATGATCTAACGTATGTTGTTCTTGCTATTGCCTCTATGGTGAGAGAGAAAGCCAGTGATCTGTTTCTGTAGTGCCTAGTGTGTTCCATCGTCTACGGTGAAACGAATAACCTCACACAAAATACTCCCACATCCAAAATACATGTAAATGCAGATTATTTGATATCATGTAAATTGGGCACAATTGAGACGCTGCATTAAAATACTGTTGCTTAACAAGTTTAAAATCTTTGCAGTAAAAAGGTATGTGCTACACTATCAGCTCCTGCTGGCGCGGAACACATACTGGTCACGTGTTATTCTTAAGGAATTTGCAAGTCATGTAAGTAGATATAAAAGTCGGATTCAAGACCAGAAAACTGGGTTAGAAACGTTTGCAATTTTTCGCGATTTTCGAGTTTATTTTCTCGAAAAATCGACAAAGTCGAATACTGGCCCACTTTAGATTTCTCGCAAAATGGGTAAGTATGCCACGAGGCGACAGGCTACTCTTTCGAGTCAGAAATCGGAAGAGAAATCAAATCGCCGAGAAAAAGACTACGAAGATATGTCCCGCCGTCTCGATCGAATCTTGGAGATTGGTCAATAAAAAAATCTTAGAAAATATTAGAAAATTTGAGGAAATCTTGGAAAATCTCCGGGATCTTTCGGTTCGAGCCCATTCGAGAATTCGTCGAATTCCCCCATGAGGTGCCGGCGGAGATACGCGAAAGCTTCCGAAGCGGAGATGAAAATCCTATGTTGATGACAGTTGTTTTCAAAAATTGACTTTTGGGTCGAAAAGTAGCGTGTCGTCCCGGGGATATTAGTCCAACTTTGGCGAGATATCTAAAATGGGTGACGCGAACATCACACTCGTCAAAATGCGAAAAGATGTATTTTGTGATGGTTTCTAAGTGTCACGTCGACGGATGAAGAAATTCCAATGGTGGAAAAATTTGTCGGTTGATTTATAGTTTCTCTTCGACGGATGTGGTCGATTCAGCGGAGTTTCTCAGATGTGTTATATGTTGTTTTTTTCAAATAAAAATATATATTATTAAAATAGAAAAATAAAGAAAAATAAATAAATAAATAAATAAATAAATAAATAAATTAAAATAAAATAAAATTAAATTAAAAGGAAAAACTCTAAAATATTAAAGCCATTTTTAAAGATCAAAGATCCCAAGGTGAGAGACGAAACGGTTCGTCGATTTCCAGACTTGAGGAGGAATATTCAAGAGAGCAATTTGTTGAAACGAATGGGCGACATCGAGATGAAACGAGAGACGATAAAGTTGTTCAAACCCGTGACAAAAACCCAGGAAGTGATGAACAAAGAGATCGTCAAAGAACTGAAATTCTTGAGAGAAAGCAGGACTCCCAGTTACAGGCTTTCTGTTCCGACTTCTATTTACGAACCCTATTATCCGACCTTCTGGTCAGACTTATAGTTACACACCTTCTGTTCCAACTTCTAGTTACCTACCTCGTTCTCCTCATCTTCAGTACTCTCATTACTCTCCGTCAAGTCCTTCCGAGGTAGACAGAATGGAGACCGATACGGAAATTGAAAAATCGACGGTTACGACGAGCATGATCGGCAATAGACGCCGGCAATATGAAACCCGACGATTACGTGAAATTATAAAAGATAAACTGTCGAAAGCAGACTTCATCTTCGGCATGTGTGGGGGAACCGATGGCAACCTCTACATGGTGACAAGCGAGTGGAAATAACCGACGACAACAATCTGATTGTCGAAGATCGAGAATACGAAGGCACTAAGGGACTGTGGAATCTGCTCGTACTGGCTTAATCAAACGATTACGATGAAAAGGATTGCAAAACCTATGGCGATCACCTCATTCGGGCGAATGCCATGAGAAAAAGAACGATTCCAGAGAGACTAGACCGAATGCGAGCAGAGGTTCAAAGTGGAAGGCTGGTGGTGAAAATCATATGGGATTCGAGTAACGCGTTCGTCAAATCAGTCACTGGTCAGGGAATGACTACCACGATCATTCCTTGCAATCCTAACGCGCTGCTGGAGACACTGGATCTCATGATAGCGAGTCGAGAAGCTGGTAATGCCTGTAACATGGAAGTGAAAAACGAGTTGGTGAGCATATGCAACGAATTGTTGAGACAGAAGGTTTTTACATATAAATCATTCATGAACGCTTTGAAAGAAAAACAAATAATAGTAAATAAAATAGTAAATAAAAAAACAATAAATAAAAAAAATGTTAAAAAAATTAAAAGAAATCTGCGATGGAAGCGAGCACTAGAATCGCTTCGAAAGCCGGAAAGAGGAGTGGTGATTTAATTCAGATGTTGTTTAGACCGCCGGCTAAACGACCGAAATTGTGATAGATTGTTTGTGTCCTCTTTCAACCCGAATACAAATTATTGTGAAAGGCCTTGAGAATAAACTTATTGAACAATGTGATCATGAGAGTCTTGCGTTACCAAGAAGAGTTTGAGCAATGTGATGCATCTCTCGCAATGATCTTGCAAGAGACGTCGAAAGAACACGGAAACAAAACATCGAACGTGGAATGTCAGTTTTGCGAAAAGGCGAGGCTTGAAGTAGGAGAACTAAAATTGCATATCTTCAATGGCCTGCTGTTGGTGAAACAGAATCGATGTGAATCTTACTACGTTCGAGGACGTCACAGTAATATGGATTGTTTCCAAAATTATTTCAGATTGCCTGGACAGATCATAAGAGAGAACGCGAATTTTCTGTGTCTGTTTTGTCAAGGTTTCAGGAATCTCAATAAAATCTACGACGACCACGTAGTCAACGGTTTGAGTAAAGAAGAATTCAGGACATATTGTAAGGTGGTGTGGGATCACGGACCTTATAGTTTCATGGCCATCAATTTGGCGTATCGCAAATACTGCAGAACATATGGGAACAGATTCGATGATTTTTATTTATCTTCTGCACGATGTGATCAATAATGCATAGAAAATAATAAAAATAATAATATTAAATAGAAGAAATAAACAAAAATATAAAGATAATGATTAAAGTCTTGGCAAAACGAAGCTCAGTTATTAGAAAGGATAGCCCAGAACACGGAAAGGACAACAGTCAACACAACCGCAAAAAAATTCTTTTTCGTTTGTGATGAGCGACGACAAGACGAGATTCAAGACGAGATTCGATCCACCGATCGAATTGAAGAGGGATAAGAGATACGAGATGGTTTCAGGTATTCTGACGGAAAGGATTACTTCAGAATTCGCATTCCCAAAGGCAGTTACGACATAGTCGATCTGAAGGAACACATCCATACTAGATCTATGGTGATGAAACAGTCGCCATCAACATAACTACTAACGTTAACACTCTGCAAACGATAGTGGACATGTTATCGAATGGATTTTAAGGGAGACGACACGTTTGTGAAGATGTTGGAATTCGATCGAAAGACCTACGAGCGGCCTGCAACATCCAAAAACGTGGTAAACAACCTCTCCATCAATAGCATCTTAATAAACGTAGATGTGATCTCTGGAAGAAACACGAATGGAGCCCACAATCTGCTCTGCCTTTTCGGACATCTCTCCGGTCTGCAAGATCATAGGGCGACTCCGAAATCTAGTCTATCTGACCGTAATAACACATATCTTGTACAGCATCACCACTACATTGATGGATCAAAATGGGGAGTTGTTAGATCTTCATGGCGAACGTCTATGATACGATTTCACACAAGAGAATTTT
The DNA here is from genome assembly GCA_031216915.1 of Pictodentalium vernedei. NCBI lineage: Eukaryota > Metazoa > Mollusca > Scaphopoda > Dentaliida > Dentaliidae > Pictodentalium > Pictodentalium vernedei. The sequence goes on along the minus strand of CM062296.1, from coordinate 323,814,814 downwards.
AAATAAAAGGTTCCTTGTCCACACGTCCCACGGGAAAAAATGTGCAATTCGTGGTATTTGAAAAAATTGAATTTTTTCGAAGTCTAAAAAGGGACATAAGTCTGGCAAAAAATTGTTGGACCACACACCGGTTTCAACTTGAGCTGTATGTTATGTTGATACACCTACAAACCAAATTTTATTTGATTCGGTCAATTTCAGCTAAAGTTGAAAAAAAGAAAGAATTTGTAGGTTGAAAAAGAGGCATAACTCTGGTAGAAATTGTCGGACCGCAACCCGATTCGAACTTAACTAAAGTTATCATCGGAAAAACAAAGTGGGATGGAAGGATGAATGGACGGATGGAGTCTGCACGCACGCACGCACGCACGCACGCACGCACGCACGCACGCACGCACGCACGCACGCACGCACGCACGCACGCACGCACGCACGCACGCACGCACGCACGCACGCACGCACGCACGCACGCACGCACGCACGGCACGCACGCACGCACGCACGCACGGCACGCACGCACGCACGCATGAAAACTAATCATGTTTTTTTTATAAAGACAATTGTAGTTTTACAAAACATTTTTTTTTTTAATTCTTTTTTAATTTGAAGCACGACAAGCCATGGGACAATCGTCGGTGGAACAACGTCATGTTTTCCAGTGGTCGAGGTTCACTCTCGACTTCCACGACATGCGAAACAGAGTGTGGCGCTGGCGGAACGAACGATACCATGACATAACCGTTAGGCAGCACGGTCGTTTTGGTGGTGGATCGGCCATGGTGTAGGGAGTCATAACCATGACAAGCAGAACAGCGTTACATGTCATCCAATGTAGTGTCACTGGGCAGTACTACCATGACAACATGTTGGCTGCTCATGTGGTGGTGCCATTTGCACAAGAGCACACTGGGCCCGTGTCGCAACAGAGTTCCCTCAGGAGCAGAACATTACTACACGGCCTTGACCATCGCTAAGTCCAGACCTTTCACCACTCGAGCACGTCCGGGATATGCTTGGCAGGCGCGTACGACAATGCCAACAGCCTCCTACCAATGTCCAGGAACTCGCCGCTGCACTGAAGGGGGAATGGAATAACACCAGTCAAGCTGATATTTGACGTTTGGTGAGGAGTATGCCGCATCACATCCGCGCTTGCCTCCCGAATCGAGGAGGATTTTCAAGGTATTGAGGTCTTGGACTGAATGTGGTAATTCTCTGACCGTCCATGTCTTGTACAGCTCACTGCGTTGAATGTGTATTTGTCAGACACCCAACTATCGCCGAAATCATTTACCAGATGTCACAGTGAAATTCCTCAACTGTCTTTTTGATAAATATATATATATATATTTCTTCATATATCTCACTTTTATCAAATATACCCTACTTTTTTTTAATTGTATATATAAATAGAAATTAAATAAAACTAAAAAAATTAACAAATATATTTTTTTAAATTAAAATCAACATTATATATTTATGTATAATAGGAAATAAAAAAAATTAAACAAAATTAAAAAAAAAATAATTAAACACCTGTCTCAGGTGGCGGCCTCCAGGCCACCTGGGACTTCTTGTTTTTAGTTGAAACTGAATGTTTAATTTAACCCACAGCAATCAATATTTTGGATTTTGTAAATCTTAATCAGATATTCAGAAATTTACTTTGGATGCATTGTTCGGCTGGTATTTGAGTTAAAAAGAAATTTACGTGGAATGGGCATCACCCATGTGGATAGACATAAGCATTCGGGTGTTATTCTATACAAGACTTGATCCTGGAATGAGCATATCGACCATGTTTGCGCCAAAGCCCGGACTCGCATAGACATGTTGAGGGCGCAAAAGTTTATTCTCGACCGTAAAGTCCTAGAAAATATATACTTTGCGTTTATGAGTCCGCTCTTGGAATACTCCGATTGTGCCTGGGACAACTGCTCGGCAACTGACGTTGCGAACCTAGAGAAAATTCAAGTAGCTGCAGCGAGAATAATCACGGGTGCTACAATGAGTGCCAGTAAAAATCTACTATATTCTGAGTCTCGATGGGATTTATTACATGGAAGGCGCCGAAAGCACGAGCTCATTCAGTTTTTCAAGGTATACCATAGGCTTGTTCCCCCATACCTTTCCAACAAGGTACCACCAACTATTTCCTCCATCAACCTAAACTAACATACCCGTTCGGATAAAAAACACCGTTTTCCGTCTTCATTTCTCCCAGATGTTACCAACCAGTAGAATGAACTTCCTCTCTCAATGAGAGAAAACTGTTCCATTATGAATTTCAAAACATTCCCAAACAGCCAAAACCAACCACCGCATACATTCTACGCTGGGGCCAACTCCCGTGTGGCTCAAATTTATCATTGTAGGTTACGCCTGAAGTGGTATTGGCGCTCACTTGTATGATATCCATCTTTCAATGTCTCCTCTTTGTCAATGTGATGACTTGGAGACAACTGAACATTTTCTCCTGTTCTGGCCAAACTGTGCAGATCCACGTAATTTAACATTTAATACCTTGCCGTTTTCTTTTGATTTCTATATGCTTTTGTTTGGGTCTGAACGACTGAGCCACGCCGAAAACGTTCTAGTCGTCAGAGCAGTGCCGGATTATATTATACCGAGTGGACGTTTCAGTTGAGCTATAGTGCCCACGTACCAATAAGTGCGAGTTAATTGAGCTCATGATTAAATGCATCTGTGGGTCCAAACGTACATTATTTGGGTATTTTATTTAGCAATTGTGTCAGCTACTAACCTGCTAAATATACTAATCCTAAATGCATCCTTAATCCGGCCACTATTCGTACCTTAGACAACAGCTTTCCAAGCCATAATGCATTTCTGTGGACTGTCCGATGTCTGCACGTGGGCGGTTTAACTGCAATAATACTGCCTTGCTGGGGTTATTATTGGATACCTGCGAGCTGCATCCGCAGTGGGAACGGTCCACTTGCGGATTTAGGTCAGTTTATGATAATGCTCTTATCAATCAGTGGAGACAAACAGGCTGCGCTCTTGGATCTGCTACTGGAAAGAACCACTGCTTTCAAGTTGGTTTCATCTGCAGCTTTTCTCTTTCTTTATTGCATTCTATATCTCTCATTTCTTACCTCCTATCTGCCAGTGATGACTAGTTTAAACAATATTTCACTCGATATTTGCAACCACCCATTTATTTTATAATTGTTTGATATACTCTGGGAGACGGCGTATATAAGCTCAAAGCGTTCATTCGAATCCTTTCCATTTACACTGTCGTTTAATTCTGTTTGTCTTGATATAGTGCATACTTCAGTATTATATCCTCTGCATAGCTACTGCGATGTTAACAGTTACTTGTATGTATCATATCGTATTTGTTTTTAAACAAATATTGTTTAAACTAAAAAGAAATCGCAGAAATTCATCTACTGAAGACCGCTATGATATAAACATTCTATTCTATTTGAAATGATCCCATGTACATGTACCCTCTAAAATATGACCAGTGCCCTTTTGTTTTTAACAATGAGTACCAAGCTCGTATTACACACTTGTGATATACTACTTTAATTTTATCATATATTCTGAAAGTCGTGAACAAATGTTAATTCCAGATGTGTGTGTAATAATTGTGTAATAATTGTTATTACTATCATGTGCAAGTAGAAAATGAGTTTCAAGGAAGTAAATGTACTGAGACAGAATACGAATACGGCGCTGGCGGAGTGTGGAGGATAGGAATCAACAACCCGCGTTAGAGTGTTTTTTATGTTTCGCGTGCCTCTCGGGCACGAGTGAAATGTAGGAAAAACTCCATAGATGGTCGTTGATTCCGGCCCCAGGTATAGGTAATTTACATAAGTAGAGTAAAATAGTTTGTATGTCTATATCAGGCTTTCATCGCCAAAAGAACTCTTAAAACGAGGTTGTTACCAAGTGAGGACTTTCTGATGTTCAAAGTGGTCCCGGATAAACTGATCAGAAATGGAGTATCTCGATTTCAAAAACAAAAAGTTAATAAACTTCCATGATTTGAAATAAAAATGACGCTGCTTATCCATGTTTTGTCTGTCTATTACAGTGTTTTCTAATTTATACGCAATGTTTTCTCAGCAGTGGGCTAGAAGGGCAATATTTTATTTAGGGTGGGGCGAGGCACTGATCTCTCTACAGTTGGATTGATAGAATATCAATGAGAAACGTTGCCACTCAAACTGACTGGGGGACCAAAAAAAAACCAAAATATAGTATACATATATATTTTATTAAATATAAAAAAATTTAAAAAATTTTGTTTTACATACTTTTGTTTTTTTTCGTCTTTAAATTTACACATTATCTCGTTGCATCTTTTAAACGTATCCAGATTTCATCCTCCATAAATAATTCGTCCTTCCAATTTTCTTCTTTTTTTTCTGAAAACTAATTTTTCTTTTACAAGTCATGGTTCTTTTATAAAAATAATTTTAATTTTTAATACAGAACATTTTTTTTTAATTTCTTTTTTTAAAATTCTAATCATTTTTTTTCATATATAATAAGAAATTATATAAACTAAAAAAATAGTAAATTTATTTTTTGTAATTCAAATCAATTGATATATATATATCTAATAATAGGAAATAAAAAAAAAAAAAAAAAATAAACACCTGTCTTGGGAGTGCGCCCCAAGGCCTCCTGGGGGTTCTTGTTTTTAGTTCGAACTGAATGTCTCGTTTTAACCCATTGCAATCAATACTTTGGATTTTGAAAACGCTAATAAGATATTCAGAAAGTTTCTTTAGATGCATTGTTGGTCTGGCGTATTTGAATTAATAATAAATTGCAAAAAAAACATCTACTGTAGACCGCTAAGATAAATCATCAAAACAAACATTCTATTTTGTTCGAAACGATCTCATGTACATGTACCCGCAAAAACATGACCAGTGTCATTTTGTTTTTTTAAAAATGGGTACCAAACTCCCACCACACACTTGTGATATACTTCTTTATGTTTATCATACATTATGAAAGTCGTGAACAAATGTTAATTTAAGAATTCAGTTTCATATGCAACAATTGTGTAATAATTGTTATTGCTTTCATGTGCAAGTAGAAAGTAAGTGAGTATCAAGGAAGTAAACGTACTAAGACAGCACACGGTGAGGGTGGAGTGCGGAGGATAAGAATCAACAACCCGAGATAGGGACAACTCCAACGAGGGTCGTCGATTTCGGCCCTATGTATAGATAATTTACATCAGTAGAGTAAAAAAACGTGTTTCTAAATCAGGCTTTCATCGCCAAAAAGAACTCTTAAAACGATATTCTTACCAAGTGAGGACTTTCTAAGGTCCAGGGTGGTCCCGGATAAACAGATGTCAAAGGGAGTCTCTCGATTTCAAAAATAAAAAGTTAATAAACGTCCTTAATTTGAAATAAAAATGACACTGCTTATCCATGTTTTGTCTGTCTGTTACGGCACTTTCTAATTTATGCGCATTGCTTTTACAGCAGTTGGGTAGAAAGGAACCATTTTGTTTAGGGTGGGTCGAGGCACTGATCTCTGTACAGTTGGATTTATGGAACATCAACGAGAAATGTTGACACTGAAACTGACTGGTAAAGAAAAGAAAACCTGTTATGTGTATATATTTCATTAAAGAAAAAAAATAAAAAAAACAATTTCTTTTACATGCATTTTATTTGTTTTTATCCTCTAGACAATTACGCATTATCTCTTTGCATCTTTTTAATGTATCCAACATTTGCCTCTCCATAAATATAATTCATCCTCCCAATTTTATATATATATATATATATATAATAGGAAATAAAAAAAAATAAACACCTGTCTCAGGTGGCCGCTCCCTGACATGCTGGGGCGTCTTGTTTTTAGTTGCAACTGAACTGAATATTTCATTTTAATTCTCTGCAATCAATATGTTGGATTTTGTAAACCTTAATAAGATATTCAAAAAGTTTCTTTAGATGCATTGTTGGTCTGGCATATTTGAATTAAAAATAAATTGCAAAAAACCATCTGCTGCAGACCGCTAAGATAAAGCATCAAAATAAACACCCTATTCTCTTTGAAACGATCTCATGTATATGTATCCACTTAAATATGACCAGTGCCCTTTTGTTTTTAAAAATGAGTACCAACAATCTCGTATCTTACACTAGTGATATACTACCTTATTTTTATCATACATTCTGAAAGTCGTGAACAAATGTTAATTTCAGATGCGTGTGTAATAAGTGTGTAATAATTGTTATTACTATCTATATAAACAAATAACTAAATAAACACTTCTTACACATCACTGTGTTTCTACTCACTGTTTGAAAGACTTATAGTGTTGATATTTGTCCTTAATCAATGCATATGACTGTGCTTTAGGGCAGCCAGAAAAAATGGAAAAAAGATTAAATGATATGAGCGATATGATTGAGACACAGGGAAAGATGATTCAGATGCAGGGAAATATGATTGAGACACAACGAAAGACGATTGAGACAAAATTAAAGGAGATCGAGACACAGGAAGGTAAGCGGATTATCGAAAATTTATTCAACTAAATGACACAAAAGTGATGCAAAGATGAGTATGTCTGTGTGAAATGATCTAACAATTCAATGAATTGTGATTAATATAAAATATGGAATAAGCTTGTTTATACTTCGATAGACAATATAAGTTATTTTGATGAATTGACTGTACCATGGTCTGAGGTTTGCGACTCAGGATCTATGTTCAGCCGAGATGCGGAGTGTCGAGCTTGAACTTAAACACCGAGCTGCAAAACCTCAGAATATTTTATCGCCAACTCATCACATCAACGTACATGTTTCTAAAAGACTCTAATCGTGGACCAAAACCGACATCATGAAACGAATAAGGCAGCGTTTAACGATAACAAGAGTAGATATGAATTAAGAATTCTGGCTGCGTTTCTAGCTCACAATGGGAATTTTCATTGAAACATTTTCTGGCTAAGCTAAAATCGGACTTAGTCAATTTTTGCCTGACCTGATGTTTCGGCTAAGGTTAATTGAATGGGGAAAATAAAAATGAACTCGAAGTGAGCCAGAAAAAGACGATCTTTTAACAATGAAAATTTCCATATGAAATTGTAAAAGTGTCAAGATCGCTGGCCTCAAATATTTTCGAAAAACAACTTTTCTGCACATCACTCAGGGCAGTTTTCTCAAAGAGATTTGTAAGGCGCTCCTTTCGTTCTCAGAACCAGAACAGACGATTTCGAAAAATCTCCGTCTCCATGCAATTTCTCATAAGGATTTGTAGTGCGCTGTAATCTGCTCCCGTCAGGACTGACCATTTGCACACATTGCCGTTTTGCCCCCATTTTATTCTAATGGGTGATTTTGTTATATTTGTAATTGATGTTCACCGCCGAGAAAGCCAAACTTAAAAATAGGAACTAAGAAAAGTACCGCTGCCGCCATGGAACCCATCAGATTTTATCGCCTGCATTTTGCAGCGTCTCATCAATGGATATAGTAAAAATAATAAGTTTGAAGAGACCATATATCTTATGCCATCGGAAACGTTGAAAACATATGTAAATATTAATAGTTTAATGTGCCCTTGCGGGTATGTTGTAGGTTTGTAGACCCTCGGTTGGAAAAACTTATTGATAACTGCCCTAGTTTTCTGTCAAGTTCTGAATAATGATTGCTCTACGCAGTCCACAAGACACTACCGGATAATCCCTTATTTTGAAATAATAACATTCCAAGCTCAAAATCTACATATTGAGATTCCACATCTCTAACAATTAATACTGACTTTGCGCAGTGCTTTGCAATCAGCTTGAAGCCAAGTTCCGTGCTGCCCATGGCAGACCCAGTTTAAAACCTTTTGTTATTCGGTCTGAAGATTCTATTCTATTGACCTGAACTGTGACTCACGCTTTCGTGAAGCCAGTCTGTATTCAACTCTGCAGTCAGACCCATCTTCCTAAAAGTGTACTATAACTGCCCTAGTTTTCTTTCAAGTTCTGAATATTGATTGCTCTACGCAGTCTGAGATGATCTTCAGAATACAGCCAACGCCGAAAGGCAGTAATAAAATAAATTTGTTAACCCATCAACCAGTATACTAAGTCGAACTGCAAGCTATGGGCCCAGGGGGGTGCCCTAACTTCAGGTTACCAACGGATTTTCAATGTTGTGGATGAACATGCCTGGGGTGTCTGCAAGAACCTGATTCTCAACCCGTTGATCCCTGAACCCCGCGTATGGAAATACATATTTTGAGGATCTCGGAGAGATCGTGTAGGGTATGTGGGAGGGACCAAATGCCAGCCGCACTCTGCATTGTATAGCTGTAGTGTGCGGCTGATGCATGGTCCATGTATAGAAACTGTGTTCTTCATAGCGCGGAACTGGATCCAAAATACCCTTCTGTCAGAGATGGGTCCTGATGACGTGAAAGGGATAAACATCAAGCTACAAATCAGCTTCCCCATTCTGTAAACGTCCCGTCGAAACTTCCCCATCATAGCCCAAGCATCTGATAACCTCTTTGCGCCAATCCATAGATTTCTTGGTACAACGCCCTGAAAGAAATTATTTCTATCGAGATGTACTGAACGAACAAATTAACAGTTGAACACCTGGTACTCATTGCCCTTAAGCTTAAGATAAAATTTCAGTTCTTACTTTGCACTAATGCTATTTCACATTGTTAAATCCTTGAATTGTTTTCTTTTGTTACTTAGCTCTCTACTTCTTTTTGCTGTATCCAGAAAAAAGTCTTCGTTGAACAGATTTGGCTCAGGACGCTCTGGCGACCAGGTGGCGGACAGGGATTGTTGTGACATAGAGCTTTGTGCGGAAACTGAAGCTACTTGTTATGAAGAAAACGACCCATAGCTAACCCTCACGTTATATCTTTCGGTGATTTGCCATGGCGGTTGTTACAACTCAATACCGCATTACCGTGGGTCTATTTTATAATGCTGTTCATTGTAAGAGTCACAAAAAGCAAAGCATAAATTGTAATTTTGCTTTCCGTAATAATAATAACACTTCGGCCGGCCGCTGATTTGTCGCGGTTCTCGTATGAGAAGGCCTTGGTTACCCATGTTCTACCAACTGCCTCCCTATTCCCGCGCTTCTTCTCTCCTCCCAACACTCGGAGACGAACTGCTTGATGACATCCCTTGCCTCATTCTTCCCAATCTCTTCGATTAGTATATTAACCCTCTCCTTTGAGTCGCCCCCTAACCACATGACCTTCATTCTACCATCCCACTTCCCCATTATACTCCCCGTGAATCTTGTTCTTTTAGACTGGTATTTTAGGCATTCTATAAGAAAGTGTTCCAGGGTCTCCACCACGCCCAAGTTACACATCTGGCACTCCTTTTCACTGTTTTTCCCAATTTTTCCCCTCAGCTCCAGGGACCGCGACCTCAGCTTGAACAACAGTGACCCCCCAAAGGTGCCATCAAGGTACTCTTCAAAACCAGGCTTCTCTTTTTCACGCAGGCCACCCAAAGATCTCTTAGATTTGACCCCCTCTCGCCAATTACGGTTACAATCCTCCATGACCCTTTCTCTGACGATCTTTTTGCCCTGGTTTGCCCCAACGTCAAGGTCCGAAATCTCCAATGAGTAGTTTTCTACTAGCTCCCTCACTTGGACCATCAACCCCGTCTTGATATTTGAGTTGAAAGTTCTCAGGAACATTACTTTACACCATCGGCTATCGGGGAGATTAATCAAATAATTAAGATAACCGAGTTTCAATAGGTCTATCCTGTCCTTGATCCTCATCCACCCAAGCTCACCCCTGATCGCTTTTAGCGCTGCGGCATTACTCGAGCCTGTTATCCATCGGCCTGCATCGTTCTGCAGGATTTCCAAGCTCTTAACAACTGTGTGGTTTAGGGGTACAACTTCCGTACCGTATGTTATACTTGGCAGACCCACCATTTCCCAAATAGTTTTCCCCACGAAAACCTTATTGAAACTGTTTCTCCCTATAAGTTTCATTTGGTTAAGGAATCGCTTCCCCTTCAGAATCAATTTATTTATGTGGTTTCGGTAAATGCCTCTTCCTGTGATTTTTATATTTACCCCCAGGTACTCATAGTCACTAGTCTCTCCTACACTAAGAAGTCTACTGCTACCTTCCGGAATGCAGAACTCCCCCACTCTCCACCTTCGAGTGGGGTCCACTTTGCGGCCCACGGGTATAGCTTTGCTCTTGCTTTCATTAAGTTCGAGTCTCCATTTGCTCCCATATTTCCCAACAATTTCCAGCATCTTCGCTAGCCCCTCTTCGCTTTCTGACACTAGCACCATATCGTCAGCAAAAAATAGCCCTGGGATCTTCCAGTCACCAACTGCAACCCCCTCGTCGCTATGCAGGAGTTCATCTCCTAAACCTTTGATGTACAATGCAAAAAGAATTGGCGTGTCAGGGGCGTATCAAGTAGTGAAGTCGCAATTTGTTTAATTGGGGTTATGCTTGCTATGAGGCTTTTAGTCCTCCTGTCTGGGGATGTAGAAGAAAACCCGGGCCCCTACACAACCGATGGTGAACTCCCTCTTCACTCATTGTCTGTAGTCCATTATAATATACAAAGTATCCGAAATAAAATTGACGCATTAAACGACATATTAGATGAGTATGATATTCTCTGTTTTACGGAAACCCACCTTGACACGTCAGTCAGCGATGACGATATTCGCATCTCAGGTTTTCAACTACCAGTTAGACACGACAGAAATCAGTTTGGTTGTGGTATCGCAGTTTACTTTTCCGACAACCTGTTTTTCAAATCTTTACCCAGCCTTCGGTTCGATGACGACATTTTATGGTTCGAAGTCGGCACAAAATCGCGTTTTATCCTATGTGTAACGTACAGGTCAGAGAACTTTTGTTCCGCAAACTGTTGGGAAAATCTCCATGAGGAAACAGAACAAGCCCTAGCTTTGAATTCTTCGGTAGTGATTGTAGGTGATCTTAACAGCGACCTACTAAAGTGCAGCGGCCCTCTATATAATATGATAATAAGTTTAAACATGAGAAATGTCTTTAAAACCCCCACCCGAGTCACACCGAGAAGCCAAACACCCCTTGATCCAATTATTATAAGTGACACTATTGTCGAAATATTCTCTGGTACCATAGATTTTGAACTTTCCGATCACAAAGCCACATTCATAATCTTAAACCAAACCCGCCCCCGAACACACTGTAGTATAAGATATGTTTGGAACTACAATAAAGCCAATTTTGGTAGACTAAACAACCTGATACACGACACGGATTGGGAAACTCTTATCTGTGAACCAGACAATATCAATGAATCAGTTACACATTTTCGATGTAAACTTTCGGAACTAGCGGAATCCTGCATACCCAGACATAACGTAACACTAAGGAAAAATGATAAACCTTGGTTTGACAATAATCTTAGAAAAATAATCCGCCAAAGGGATAGGGCAAGAAGCCCAGTAGTCCAGGCACATTAGACATAAAAATGAGAAAGTAAGGAAAAAAATCGGAGAAAGCTGATTTTTTTATATGTTTCCGGGACACACATTGCGGATAAAGTGTGAAAAGTCCCCGCGAATCCGAGTTGAGCTTTTTCAGTTATAGCCTTTTTTTGATGAAAAAAAATAAATTAAAAAAAAATTCGACCCAGCTCCATATTTCTCATTCTTATTCGCCTTAGTAGGGTGAGAATCATAAATATCGTGCTGAATTATATTGAGAATACATATCCCCAACAGAAAATGCCAACTTTGTACCAATCCTGACACTCAATGGTGAAATATTCACGAAAATGTACAAAATTACGAAAAAAAATTTATTGTTTTCATACACACAACGGTACACAACGTCCATTAAATCAAATCTACGACTACTTTGGGAGTTAAATTATATATCGAAAATTGCAGAAAAGCAGTGGCTTTATAATGATATATAACAATAGTCATTTATTTCATAATGAGCTGGTGAAACGTGTGAAATATTAACCATACCCCCTAAACTCAAATTCAAACGGCATCGACTTTTCTCATTCAAATTCCGTATTATAGCATCATTGTTTCAATTTCCATGTTCGATTAAATCACATAATGTGGTGTTCGCCTACACTCAAGATGCATTGGCATGTAATGTGTGCACGCCCTTGATGTGTACTCATAAACAATTTTGTATTGTACAGACAACACATATTGTGTTCGCAATATGATTCCAGTATTTCACGCAGGTGGTCATTTTGCATACGCAAAAAGTTCTCATCTCTATTTGCAGCAGATGAATGAGCTAACAGAAATAATGCAACAGGATGATTTGAAGTTGTTCACTGAGAAAGGTTACTTTACCATAAGGCGCTCAGATAAATTCTGGGACGGGATATATTCTGATCAGACCATAGAGCAGTTTTTAATGAGAATGTTCAAGCTCCCTGGTGGTCTCACACATGGCAGGGGAATAACCGATAGTACTGTTGCGAAATGGGTACATGGACTACCTCTTTGCCTTCCGATATGTAATGCTCTCGAAAATTTTGTTCATGTTCACACTGGTCATGGCGAACAACATCGGGATCTCCGTCAAAGTTCACAATTGACTGATGCCAATGATATCACCAAATTATTGAACTGGCTCAGAGTGCATTCCCCCTTTCAGAATAGAGATCCACTACAATTAGTCTCTATAGCGACCGGGCTTGTGGCCGACGAAACTGTGAACTGTGACCAAGTTCGCAAAATTGGTGAATGTTGCGTATCGAATGTTGTAAGCAAAACGTTCAACAGCATCAAACTACGACGTGTTGACACTGTGAAGTCTTTCGCATCGATGGCAAATAGCATCAAAGTCCGTGGAAGTAAGGTAGTGATTGACCCCACAATTCTGTTCAACCGCATCACATGTGTTATTCAGTCACAAGCAGAGATGGAAGAGTATCTCAAATATGAACTCGCCCCGAAACCACCAGCATTGTTTGAATCTGCTGGAATGAGGAAGACACAGAAAAGCACGCTCGGTAAGATCCTCAAAACATACGGTTCCGAGCAAACTAAAATCCCAGAACATTCTCTGTTTGTTGTAGATGGTGGATTTTTATTGAGGGCAGTTGTATGGCATAAACAGTCGTCATATAAGGACATATGTACATCATATTCCAATTATCTAGTGAAACATTTTGGGGCGAACGTCGTGGTTGTTTTTGATGGTTATGCTTGTACAATGTCGACGAAGGGCATGGAACAAGCCCGTAGATCTAAAGACAGGTATTCCATTGATATCAATATCTCACCCGAGTTACCAGCCACCACACCCCAATCCGATTTCCTTGCAAATGCCAAGAACAAAACCCAACTGATCGATCTTCTAATGCAGGAGCTATCTGCTATCAATATTCAGTCCAAGCAGGCCGAGGCTGATGCTGATGTATTGATAGCCGAAACTGCACTTGACATCGCTGAAGATGACAACAATGTTGTCGTTGTGGGAACAGACACAGACTTGTTAGTCATTCTTACCTCTCGAGTTCAACCGGGATGTAATATTCACATGATGTATTCCATTACCCCAAACTTACTAGTTTCAGTTAGTGAAATAGCAACCAAAATGGGTGACCATAGAAGCAACCTCCTTGTAGCACATTCTATAAGTGGTTGTGACACTACTTCTGCACTCTTTCGAGTTGGTAAGAAGAAAGTATTCAGTACAATTGTCTCCGATGTTACTAGCGACTCACAACAGTATGTCAACACAATTTTGGCGGATGACAGTACACCAAGGGCAGTAGCCGCTGCCGGGGAACAACTTCTCCTGATCTTATACGGGAGTAAAACTGTTTCCTCTCTCGACCAATATAGATATGTCACTTACAAGCGTTATGTAGCAAAATCTAAACTGAATAAACCCATCGACCTAGCCTCACTCCCACCAAGCAGCGATGCTGCACAACAACATGTCTACAGATGTTATCTCCAGGTCCAACAATGGCTGGGCACTTCGCTTCCTCCGACGGATTGGGGGTGGTCTCTAGACAATGGACTTCTTGTACCGACTGCAGCCACAAAGCCATGTGCCCCCGATAACCTACTGAATCTGATCAGTTGTGGTTGCAAGAGTGCTTGTACAAAAAGGTGTGGGTGTAAGAAGGCAGGACTCTCTTGCTCAGGTTTGTGTAATTGCAGTTCGGATTCTTGTAACAACCACAGAAACACTGTCCTGTCGGAAATTTCTGAGTTCGATGAATAATATGTATATAGGTCATGTCATTTCTGTATATAGCGTTGATAATAGTCAATGTAACTTAATCCATGTTGATTGATTTGTACATTCTGTAAATATTATTTATTGATTTTTGTACATTCTGTAAATATTATTTATTGATCTAATGCTGCCAGACACAGACGTGTCTGTTCGGTCCCAAGCCCGAAAATAGTTGAGTTCTCATGCTGACGAATTTTATGCCAAAAGGGGAACTCGGCCAGAAGCAGAGGGGGTCTTCCATAATGTCTATTTTGTAAGCAATGATAAAAGTCTTCAAATGGTGGTGGATTTTTTATCGTCTGTCAAACTAACATCCCGTTCTGTACTACGACCCTTTGGGCAAATCCGTTAGGAAAATCGTCATTTTTTGCGTAAATCCGATACTTTTTTGTGAATTTTCAATAATTTTTCGCAGAAATTGTCACAGAATGCACATTTTCCTCTAGGTAAATGTATATTAGACATTATGTAGCTCGAAATACGCGTAAACAAAAAATACAGTTGGATCAATTCGAGGTTACAAAGTTCGTGCGATTTTTTTTGATTTTTTTCAAACGCGTTTTCGAAAAAAGGCTGTAGAAAAAAAAGCTCAACTGCGATTTTAGGGGACTTTTGTCTAGTCGTTCAGTGACATGGACTCGACATTCCCTGAAAAAATCAGCTTTCTCCGATTTTTTTCCCTAGTGAAACCTAATGTTCTTGGGCTATAGCATTAAAATGTAAGACTACTTCGCTTTGGGAAAAATACAAGTCTCTTAGAAATAAGGTTAACAATATGAAAAAAACAGCGAAAAAAAATTTTCTTGATAAAGTAGACGAGTCCCTATCTGTCAACACCAATTCCAACCAGTTCTGGCACGTAGTGAACAAATTTCTTAATAATTTCATAGACAATTCAGGTATTCCCTCACTACAATATACTAGTGAAATGGGACTGAAAGTTGTGGATGACGACGGGGAGAAAGCGGAGCTCCTCAATAACATATTCTTAAAGAACAGCAAATTGGAAAGTCATAGTAAAAATCTACCCCCTTTCGCGACTAGATGTGATAATATATTAACGGATATTGAATTCACGGAAATAGATATAGTGAATATCATAAAGACACTACCTGTCAAAAAAGCCAGTGGGCATGACGATATAAGCCATAGACTCTTGAGAGAAACCCGAAATACAATCTGTTTGCCCCTGTTTTTACTGTTTAGAAAATCCTTGTCATGTGGCACTTATCCAAGTGACTGGAAATTAGCAGATGTAACTCCAATATTTAAGAAAGGTGATCGACTCGATGACAACAATTACAGACCAATATCCCTCCTATCATGTGTTGGCAAAGTTATGGAAAGAGTAGTTTTCAAATATGTACTCACACATTTTGTTGAGAATGACTTATTTTATAAGTACCAATCTGGTTTCCTTCCTCAAAATAGTACAGTTTTCCAACTAATCGAAGTATATCACAATCTTTGTAGCGCCGTTGATTCAAGACATTTTACCTGTGGTGTATTTTGTGATATTTCCAAGGCTTTTGATCGAGTGTGGCACCGGGGACTGGTATTCAAACTTGAATGTTATGAAATATCTGGCACCTTGCTAAGTTGGTTCACTGATTATGTATCCAATAGAAAACAACGTGTTTTAGTGAACCAATGTTACTCCGACTACGGAACTATTTAAGCAGGTGTCCCACAGGGTTCAGTGCTTGGTCCCTTCCTGTTTTTAATGTATATCTACGATATAGCAGACAATCTGGACTCTCTCGCAAGCCTCTTTGCTGATGACACGTGCCTCAGCAAAAGCACACCTTCGGCAACTGATGTAGCTAACATCCTGAACGAAGATCTAAATCAGATAAACCTATGGGCTGATAACTGGCTTGTTAGGTTTAATCCCGTTAAAACAAACCTGGTTAAATTTACTCTTCAGAGAGATATTTCCTGTCCAGATATCGTGTTTTCGAACACTGTTCTGACATGTGCTGAAACACACAAACATTTGGGACTAACCTTACAGGGTAACCTGTCCTGGGATCACCATATCGACATTATCTGCAAAAGAGCGAGTTCTAGACTGTCCCAGCTCAGAAAACTAAAATATACCCTTAACAGAAAAACACTTGAACGCATGTATCTATCTTTCATCTTGCCTATTCTGGAATATGCAAGTCCAGTGTGGGGTTGCGCAAGCGCATATCTGCTGAAACGTCTTGATGACATTCATTGCGATGCAGCTCGAATTGTTAGTGGGCTGACTAGGTCCGTTTCACGTCAAAATTTATTGTTTGAACTTGGTTGGCAGAGTCTCGAGAGCAGACGATATGCCCAAAAGATGTGCCTATTTTATCGAATTGTAAGGGGCTCTGCTCCCGATTACCTTGTTGAACTGTTACCTCCGCGCTTTAATGAAATTTCCCCATACAACCTCAGGGCGGCTTCAAATTTTGTACCCAAAGGACACGAACTGAACTGTTAAAGCGATCCTTCATCCCGTCTTGTGTTGATATCTGGAACATTCTACCCGAGTCAGTAAAGAATTCTACTTCAGTGCTCGAATTCAAAAAGAAGTTAACCTCCAATTTATAAGCCTCCCACACATTTTAATGTGGGTAGAAGAAAACTTAACATTCTTCACTGCATGATTCGAAATGAATATAGTGATCTCAATGCACACAGGTTCAAGAATCATATATCGGAAACATCCTCGTGCTCATGCGGGGAAACCGTTGAAGACGCTCATCACTTTTTTATGACAAGCTCTAAGTATAACGCGATCAGAAATGAATTATTTGAGAGCATTCGACCGTACCACATCACAGATACGTCCCAACTGTTGTATGGCGTTGCCAGTCTGAGTAATGATGTAAACACATGTTTGTTCAAAAATGTTCAAAGATTTATCCGCGATTCAAACCGTTTTTAAATTATCGTATAAATAAATAATTTTCGGTACTTCTCTGTGTGGTTAAGGAACACTAAGCTTAGTCCAGCTCGCGAAGCTCGACAGGCCTAGGTGGATGTGGTCCGGTTTCTGCAGTCATGAACGTTATCCAAACTTCGTCAGGTATAACCTGTTTTCTACTACTTGCACTCCTTCCGGACTTAAAAGGTGTCTAACCAGCTTCGAGTTGTGCTGTTGCACTTTGCTCTCTGTCCGCTGACCTGTCCGAGCCGCAGTCAGAATAGAAGAAGATCTAGATGTATGTGAGTGTGTAAGTGTGTGGATCTGCGTGCGTGTGTGAGAGTGATTTCTGTATGGTTGCACGTGTGGGTCCGTGAGTGTGTGCATGCGCCCCTGAGCCAGCCTAACCCATACAAAATTGACCTAGCTTTGTGGAAAGTTTTATATACCAATTATTTAATCAATGTATCTAAATCAACTAGAGCCCTTTCTCCTTCGCCTTTGCCTTATCTTTCTGCTACACATTTGTTCGTTAATGCCTTTGTTCTTTTCCTTTTCTCTTTTTAATCTGCAAAAAACATTATTATTTTTGTACATTATCAACTGCTATCATAACGTACTGGATTGTTAATGTAATGGAGAGGAGGCTTAGCTAAGTGTTGAGCACTTGTCCTCCAATCCCTTTGCTTTCTTGTTTGCAAATAAAATATGTTTAATCTAATGGATATAGTAGTCTATTTCGACAAAGATCTATAGAATGAGAGGAAATAATTTCCTCCTCCCCTCGAGTTTAATTGATCATGATTCTCTCTCTTTTTACAGTGTTTCATCGACAAATGTGGTTGATTTCATCAATGGATATAGTCTTTTTCGACAAAGATCTAGAATGAGAGGAAATAATTTCCTCCTCCCCTCCAGTTCAATCGATCATGGTTCTCTCTGTTTTTACAGTGTTTCATCGACAAATTTGGTTGATTTCAGAGAGGTCTATCGACTGCTAGAAAATAATTTTACCTCCTATTCAATGGATCGCGGTTTTGTCTGTTTTGTAGTGTTTCATCGCCAGAAGTGGTCGATTCCACAGAGATCTATCGAATGTATAGAAAGAACGCGGTATGTGTTCGAATCGGTAAGTGTTTTACAAAACGAGGTGGAATGACGTATTGAAGTGAAATAATTATGACTACGCCATTCCAACTCGTTATGTAAAACACTGACCGATTCAAACACACATCCCGTTCTGTGTTTATTACACATTCCATGCATTCAAATTCATGTAAATAAACAAATTTTACAAATTTAATTCCGATGTTTAAACCCAAGGTAAAGAGTCCGTTTGGTTTGTTCGAAACTGAACTGATTAAATGGATCGATAAAAAATCAAAACAACATTTTGGGAATCAGTCTGTATTACATTCGTTATCTTTTCTATTGGGCGTGTTTGTTGAAATTCAGGCTCCGCACCACGGTTTTCCAGGCATTTCCAAAAATGACATGCCATGCACTCACTTCAAATGCAAATATTCTGTAAGATAGTTATCTAACCCGTAACATGTATTACATTTCCCAAATTCACTAAAACATATAACACTATCTGATTGTAGAAATAAACAATCTGAATGTGGGTAAAGTAATTTATTGTCAATATTGTCAAAGGGAAGACTTCACCTGCAAAATAGCATAAAAATGCCAATACCAGTCCTTTTCAGCCACCCAGCAGCCCCAAATGCAGAATTTCCCCACTATCCACACTCACCTTACCCTGGGGCATATAACCCTCTGTTTCTAAAATGTGAAAAAAATCCCTGTTTCCGTCTAATTTTTTAGTTGCTTGCCTGGTAACAAACCCGTGTAAAAATGACATTTAAAAAAATAGCCAACTTTTTCGAAGCCACCGTTTCCCATAATTCATCTGGTAATTTACCCCCAATGCATCAGACTCGAACTTTCGGACCAAAACTTCAAATTCTCTTGTCCAACAAATTGCCTAATGTAATCATATATCTGAGACTAAAAATATATCTCCAATTTACATGGCATTAGTTTCACCATATGTCCCATTTTTAAAATTTTACCCCTGTGCAATAGTGTGAAACTGCAGAGCGCAACTCATGTCGCTGTTTGTCTTAGACTGGTGTCCATTCACGCCTAACCATTTGGTGGCTGTTACTGTTAGTAAAAATATAAGCTCTAATTTGTGTAGATTTGCAAAACATCTGGGAAAAATATTTTTAAAAGAAGTTAGAAGCATGTCAAAATGTCCGAAGCTTTACCGAAATAAAGTTGACAAATTTGGATATAACCGTATCCGCAGAAGAGACGGCCACGGGACTGGGTTAATGATGTAGTTGGAAATGACTGTTTTTTATGTGTACCCATACCATGTATGGTACACATAATGCCGGTGTAACAGGAATGGAAGTCCGTAGGAAAATTAGTCCCTCTGGACTATTATTCCGTGGAATTATAGTCCTAGGTCTAACATTTCTAGGAATAGTAGTCCGGCGGACTACTATTCCGAGAAATGTTAGACCTAGGACTATAATTCCGCGGAATAATAGTCCAGAGGGACTAACGTTCCTACGGACTTCCATTCCTTTTACACCGGCATCCGGGGTGACCCTCCATCGTTCGTCCATCCTTTGTCTGTCCGTCCGTCCGCCCGTCTGTCCGTCCGTCCGTCCGTCCGTCCATCCATCCGTCCGGCCGGCGTCCGTATCCATTTCTTTGGCATTCGATAACTTGACAAGTCAAGTCAAGATAATCTATTGCCATCACGCGTGCGGAAGTATGTTAGTCTGTTAGTCTGTCAGTCTGTTCACATTTTCATTTAGCACAGGCTACACCTCGAAGTTCTTGTCCGAACATCACGAAATTTCACAGGCAGGTTTGAGGTCATGTCTAGATGAGAACATCCCCATTTGGTAGCGATCGGTCAAACATGATGGCTTCCCGAGTCCAAACCCCGAAAACCTTCAGCACAGTACACCGGTCGTATTTATAAAGTGATTTTATTATGTGTACCCATACCATGTATGGTACACATAATGTCTGCATCCGGGCTGGCCCTCCGTCGTTCGTCCATCCTTTGTCTGTCCGTTCGTCTGTCTGTCTGCCTGTCCGGCGTCCGTATCCATTTCTTTGGCATTCGATAACTTGCAAAATGTTGCTTGGATTGTCATGTTACTTTATATTTGTGTTCAGGTTACTGATGTGCCGAGCCGTATAGTTTTTTTGTGTAAATCTGATAATTTGATCCTGAGATATAAACCCTTTATCCTTCAAATTGAGAATTCTTCCAATCCCTTTGGCATGAGATAACTAAAAAAATATCAGTCCAATTGTCATGTTAATTTATACATATCTTCAGGTTACTGATGTGCCGCGCTGTATAGTTTTTGGTGTAAATCTGATAATTTGATCCTGAGATATTAACCCTTTAACCTTCAAATTGAAAATTCCTCCAATCACTTTTTGAAAAATATTGCTTGGTTTGCCATGTTACTTTATATACATCTTCAGGTTACTGATGTTCCGAGCTGTGTAGTTTTTGGTGTAAATCTGATAATTTGGTCCTGAGATATTAACACTTTATCCTTCAAATTGAGAATTCCTCCACTCCCTCTGGCATTAGATAACTCAAAAAATATCAATGCGATAATTTGGAAATCCAGAGAGACTCAAGGCAGAAAATATGTTCTGCTTACAATTTGTCACGGGGGATTCGTACCTACACCACGGACTACATAACAGCAATTGGTCGTCTTTACACCAACATCTCACAAGAGAACCTTCAAACTGGTGTCTATGAAACATACTTTAGTGACCACAAAGCAATATGGATAACATTTCACATTAGAAGTAACCTGTCATGAATTGGACAAATTCCCTGCTGAAAATTTCTCTGATGAGTTCATTTCCAGAAATTTGGTTTAAATCTGAAATAGATCACCACCCGAGTGCAACAAAGTGCCATCTGCAATGAGCTAGGGGTGATATTATCATTTAACCCTTTACCCAACATAGCAGTAAAAATGGCCAGAAAATAACCCCATATAGGTATCCCAAAGCACAAAGTAACTTTTTACGGCCTGAATAAAACCATACAAACATGGATATCATTTTTCATTACTGATATACTTACTCTTCTACCCAGTTACAAATTTCTCCTGTGGCATATAATGATGGAAAAATATTCATCCGGTTTGGAACACATCATGTCAGCATCTAAAGGTTATTTTCTATTGATGGGCCCTTGTTTGACCATCCATTCATCTATCTGTCTATCCATCTGTTTGGCAATTGTACCCTTTTTTTAGTAATTATTAATTAAAAAAAGTGTCTTTTTGGTAAGAATATTTTCATAAATACTCTCAGATAACAAAGAGGGTATGCTGACAAAATGCCCTCACATGGATTTTACCTGTCCACAAAATTGGTCCTGAGATAATAACAGCTTTCTACTAGTTGCGCGTATGGGTACACATCTGACGATTTAATCGGCCTATTTTCTTTAATATTATCTCATTTTTAGTTAACTAATTTTTTTTGTGAACCGTCTTTATTTTGATTTGGATGTTTTCATTTTCACACTACGCGACAGACGATCGATAACTGTACAACGAAATTTGGAATTTTTTCGGAACATAATGACTCGACGGGAAAGGAAATGGTAGAAAAGGTGCTGGGAAAATGTTCCGGCTTGTACATCATCCGTTGAGTACAGAAACATTTATGTCATAGCGGCGATTCCGTTAAATATAAGGGCCCTTGTTTGACCATCCATTCATCTATCTATCTGTTTGGCAATTGTACCCATTTTTTTAGTAATTGTTAATCCGTTGAGTACAGAAACATTCATGTCGTAGCGGCGATTCCGTTAAATACAAGGGGTCAAAGTTTAATGGATGTGTTATAAAAGTACGTATATTTTTGTTGACATGTGTTTTTCAAACAATACATGATGTGTTTGCTATATTTAAGAAATAACTGTTGTTTTCCTTCGGTTTATGCGATATAAACCGAAAATTTTCAGCACAAGCTTCATAACTCGCGTAGCGAGTTATGATTGAGCTTGTGCCGAAAATTCTCGGTTTATATCGCATAAACCGAAGGAAAACAACAGTTATTTCTTATAATTTAATCCGGCTGTAATATTAAAATATAAAAACTATGTGTACGTGAACGAAAAACTTTTAATTTTCGCATAAGACAACAGTCAAACTCAGGAAAGTGTGCCACAAACAGGTCACGTCAATCATTGTCAAATTGTTTGTTGTTTTGATTTTCGATCGCAGACGACAGATATTTAGCAAGTCACGTAACAATATCATTAAATACATTTTTTTAAGTTCCCCCAAAATCATGTTTGGGTATATGATCTTTTATTCGTCTCCCACTTCGGTATATTTTATGAAATTCAATTGTTCCTGAGAAATTATCATTATATTCTCGCTGACTGGAGGCGATGAAAAATCGATCATTGATCTTTATTTACAAGGTTGTTATACATCTATCAGTCTGCCGTCACGCCCTCACGGTGACAATTGGATTGAGTGGGCGGGGCTTCCATAGTCTTCAAAGTTGGGTCTCGGATATGCGAACGTGTAGCGACATTCCAACTCATGACGTGATTTGGTTTATACGATTTTGACGACTTTCACGCTGTATGCTTTCAACCAATCAAACGCAGAGGCGGGGCAAATGATTAAATTATATTACAATAGCACCGACCTAATAGGCGTTTTTGTCAATTGAATTTATTTATAATTTATATTTATAATTTCCACCTCTCAGTCAACCCCCTCTCAGTCCACCCCTTTCCCATGTCATATATCGTCATGAAGTTATATTTCGAATATGATCTGATCGCATCTCATCTAGGGGTGGGGCTGAGGAGTTAGGCCCAAAACTCAAGTTTTAGAATGGTAGTCATGTGATTATTATTTATTTATTTATTATTTATTGGTGTTTAAGGTCACATATTTCTGCACAATGGCTAACCATTTACGGGTGGAGGAAGACGGAGTTCCCGGAGAGAACCACCGAGCAACGGCGAGCAACTGTCAGCTCCCCAACATACCAACTCCACACAAGCAGGGTTAGCATTGGTTGAAGACAAGTGCACCATCGACGTGCAGTACGCCTTAGTACACAGCGTCACCGTGCCCCCACGTGGGCAATGGGGGTGAAGTGTCTTGCCCAAGGACACAACGCGATTGCCGCAGGTGGGATTCGAACCGAGGATCTCTCGGCTTGCAGCCTGCACCTCTACCAACTGAGCCACCGCGCCCCCAGTCATGTGATATAGCATTTTAATTGTCTTGACGTGAATATTTCGAATATGGAGTATACGACCCTTTTTTTGTCAGTGTTTTCCATTGAATGGCTGAGGGTAGGGTCCCAAAAACTCACGTTTTAGAAAGTTTTGCGTGTCAGATATCATTTTAAAGGTCTTAAATTGAACACTGCGAATAGGGAGTATCTGACCCCCCAAGAGGGGTGGGGCTGAGGTGTAAGGCTCCAAAACTCAAGTTTTAGAAAGGTTGTCATGTGATATATCATTTTAAAGGTCTTGACTTAAATATTTCGACAACGAAGTATCTGTCCCTCCTCTAGGGGATGGGGCTGAGGGGTAAACTATCAGAAATGTAAGTTTTAGAAAGTTAGGACTGTCATATATCATTTTAAAGGTATTGACTTGAATATTTCGAATTTGAAGTAATTACACCTCCCAGATGGGGTGGGGCTGATGGGTAAGCCATCAAAAATTTAAGTTTTAAAAGGTTGTCATGTGATATATTATTTTAAGGGTATTGACTTGAATATTTCAAATATGAAGTACCCCCCCCCCCCCCCTCCGAGGGGATGGAGCTGAATGGTAAGCCATTAAAAATGTTAGTTTTAGAAAGTTAGGCACATCGTATATCATTTTAAATGTCTTGACTTGAATATTTCGAATTTGAAGTATCCGACACTCCCCAAGGGGGTGGGGGCGATTTAGAAAGTTAGGCGTGTCCTATCTCATTTTAAAGGTATGGACTTGAATATTTCGAATATGAAGTAATTACACATCCCGAGGGCGTGGGGGTGAGAGGTAAGAACATCAAAAATTTACGTTTTAGAAAGTTAGGCGTGTCATATATCATTTCAAAGGGGCTGACTTGAACATTTCGAATATGGAGTATCGGACTCTCCCGGGGTGGTTTTAAGGCTGTTAAAACCTTTGGCGAAGCGAACGACACACTCTTCAGCATGTGACAATGTGTAATTTTTAAAAACTTTTTTAAGTGTTTCATCAAAGGGTTTTATTGATTTGGCTGTGATGTCTCGTATGAGAGAGAGTCCGAATTGGCAGAAACTGTATAAAAAAACATTGCCTTTTTTGTCAGTGTTTTCCATTGTCTCTTCGTCGGATGCGATTGATTCAATGAAGATCTCCCAGATGAGAGACATTTGAAACTGTATGATATCTTGATTTATTCCAATCACTCTGTAACAGATGAATACGGCTGTATGCAGTGTACCTGTGTTGTAGGGTGACTCGGTGTAAGATATGTAAAAGTATAAAGTGTTTTATTTCATTTAATTTTGAGTTACGGTGTACAGAAATATTACGAAAACAAGAGATTAATCACCACAATGAATTGCATATGGTTTATTATTGCGAATCTGTAAGTCGTGTGGTTTTATGAATAATAGTCTAATCTCCATTTATTGTCAGCAGTGTATTATAGCTACATTAATTGTTCACAATCAAATTGTAGTGTTGAGTTTAAATTTATACTTTCTATAGCGGGTATTGGTTAGTATTAATAGCTTATTAT
Source organism: Pictodentalium vernedei (assembly GCA_031216915.1). Lineage (NCBI taxonomy): Eukaryota > Metazoa > Mollusca > Scaphopoda > Dentaliida > Dentaliidae > Pictodentalium > Pictodentalium vernedei. The sequence goes on along the minus strand of CM062296.1, from coordinate 323,789,839 downwards.
ATAGAGGAATTGTTTTTAAAACAAGTGACATGTTGGAACAGGTGTCCACGGGCTCCAAACAATAGCTGGTTAAATTGTCCGTGTTGTCAATGGAAAGCCTTGGTGATAGAGAGTCGCGAAGTCTTCTATAAATTCGTGTGCATAGCTGGAAAGCGACACTCCAGTTGAGTGATTAAAAATTTATAGGAAGTATTTCGTCTTTCTCCAGGTCAACCATCAGTCCATGGATGCCCAAGCCACAAGCCAAGCATGAGGGCTAATTCCCCAATGTCGCAATAAAGGTAAAAATTCGCCCTGTATGATGTTTCGGGCACAGAATTCTCACAATTCCCCGTGTTAGAACCTAAGGAGAAAGAGTACGGCCAAAGATACTCCGTATTACACCTGTTCGACGGATGTGGTTGATTCGGCAGATTCGAAGGAGATCTATCAAATGAGAGAGGAGACTTTCAGTTGCGTGGCATGCTGCATTGTAGCTTGATCCACGCTGAAAGAGAGAGAATACAAATCACTGCAAGGACAATATCACTCCTTGTTTGTTACTCCCTCTTTGCAGAGATTGTTGAATCGAACCCCACCGCCTAAATCAACTATTTAAAGTTTATTTTCTTGCAAATTATTGGAGAGTGCTATGCGTTCTCCAATGGTTTGTAATAGAGTAAATTTGTATACCTCTATAAACAAAATATTATTCGCATTTGATTGAAGTCAAGCCAAAGCAAGGAGGTGTTCAATGATATCAGTCCATGTTTGTTATTCCCTCTTTGCAGAGATAGTTCAATCTGATCCCACCGCCTAAATCTACTATTCAAAGCTTGTGTTGTTATAAACTATTGAAGAGTACCATGCCCCCTCCAATGGTTTGTAATAAAGCAAATTAGTATATCTGTATAAACAAAATATTTTTCGCTTTTGACTAAATCCAAACATTGCAAGGGGGTGGTCAACGATATCACCCCTAGTTTGTTACCCCCCCCCCCCTTAGCAGGAATAGTTGAATCCGATTCCACCGCCTAAATCTATTATATAAAGTTTGTTTTGTTACAAATTATTGAAGAGTGCCATGCACTCTCCGGCAGTCAGAAAAGAGCAGATTTGTACATCTGCATAAACAAAGTATTATTCACATTTGATTAAATATAAAACATGCATTCTCCAATGGTTTGTGATGGATCAAATTTTTTATATTTGTACAAACAAAATATTATTCCCATATCACCGAATACATTACATTGCAAGGGGGGTGTTCAACAATATCAGTCTTGTTTGTTTCCTATTCCCACTTTGCAGAAATGGTTGAATCCAACCTCCCGCCTGAATCTACTATTCAAAGTTTGTTTTGTTTTGTTACAAATAGAGCAGATTTCTGTATCTGCATAAACAAAAAAATGTTCGCATTTGACGGAATACAAAACATTGCACCGGGGTGTTCAACGATATCACTCCTTGTTTATTATTCCCTCTTAGGAGGGATAGTTGAATCCGATCCCACCGCCAAACTCTATTATTCAAAACTTGTTTTGTTACAAATTATTGAAGAGTGCTATGCCCTCTCCAGTGGTCTGTAATTGAGCAGATTTGTATATCTGTATAACCTTTTACCTAACGAATCGCCCGCACCCGCCCGCGTAATATGCAAATTCAGCAGTTGAAAAAATATTATTTTTCACAAAATTTCAACAAAACCATATCATGTGACCCCTCGTTGGAACGAGCTCGTCGAGCTCGTTCCAACGAGGGGTCACATGATATGGTTTTGTTGAAATGTTTTGAAAAATAAAAAAAAAATGATATTTAAAATAATAAATTTTGATATCGTCTGCGTTGGGTAAAGGGATAAACAAAGTATCATTTACATTTCATTCTCCAATGGTTTGTAATGGATTTTATTATATTTGAATAAACAAAATGTTATTAAAATTTGACTGAATACAAGACATTGCAGGGGGGTGTCCAATAATATCAGTCCTTGTTTATTTACTATTTCCCACTTAGTTGAATCCGACCCCACCGCCATAATCGAATATTCAAAGTTTGTTTTGTTACAAATTATTGGAGAGTGCCTACATGCACTCTACAGTGGTTTGTAATAAAAGCTAACTTGCATATACGTATACATATATATACGATAATACCATAGTGTGTTTTGATATGTTTGATATCTCAACGAGTTGAAAGTGAGTTTTTTTCGCGAGGCTTGCCGAGCGAAAAAAACTCACTTTCAACGAGTTGAGATATCAAACATATCAAAACACACTATGGTATTGTTGTATTTATCTTATACCGACCATTTTTGTTCTTTTCTGCATTTTTAAAAGGGTTTTGGGGATGATTTCGTGTCAAAATGTCGACTCATCTGGAGTGGAGTCGACTGCTTTCTCTAGTTGGGCATGAATACATGTGATGTGCCCGGAAAAGCTGTTGGTGCGTAACAAGGCTACAAATTCAAGTGAATGATAGAGTATAGTTCCCCTTAGAAAGTGCCCCTGTAACTGGAAAAACAATTACAGAAAATATACTTACGCCTCAATTCTTATGATTTATGACAAAAATATGTTTGATAATCAATTTCACCAGATTTGACACGATTTATAAACAATTTTGCGAATGTCATCATTATATTATAATATAGAACAGGCTATAGTCCGTTCTCCAATCTATATGACATAGGGGTATGTGTTACAGATAATCTATAACACATGGGCTATATCTTCAACAGGTATAAGATAGAATGTTATTCGCATTTGACTGAACATCAAAACATTGCAACGGAGTGTTGAACAATATCAGTTCTTGTTTGTTATTCCCTCTTTGCAGCGATAGTTGAATGCGATCCCACCATTTAGATCTACAATTCGAAGTTTGTTTTGTTACAAATTATTGGAGAGCGCTATGTACTCACAAATGAGGTGCAATAGAGCATATTTGTATATCTGTATAAACAAAATATTATAAATATTATTCGCATTTGATTGAATACAAAACACTGCAAGTGGGTGTTCAACAATACCAGTACTTGCTGGTTATCTCTTCTCTCCAGTGAAAGTTGAAGTCGACCCCACCGCCTAACTCTACTATTCAAAGTTTATTTTGTTACAAATTATTGGAGACTGCCATGCCCTCTCCGGTGGTTTGTAATAGAGCAGATTTGTATATATCTGCATCAACAAACTATTTTTCGCATTTGACTGAATACAAAATATTGTACGGGGCTGTTCAATAATATCAGTCCTTGTTTATTACTCCCTTTTTGCAGAGATAGTTGAATCCGACCCCACCGCCTAATTGTACTATTAACGTTTGTTTTGTTATAAATTGTTGAAGAGTGTCATGCCCTCTCCAATGGTTTGTAATAGTGCAAATTGGTATATCTGTACAAACAAAATAATTTTTCGTATTTGACTGAATACAAAACATTGCACGTGGGTGTTCAACGATATCAGTTCTTCTCTGTTATTCCCTCTTTGCAGAGATAGTTGAATCCGACCCCACCGCCTAAATCTACTATTCAAAGCTTGTTTTGTTACAAATTATTGGAGACTGCCGTGCCTTCTCCGGTAGTTTGTGATAGAGCAGATTAGTACAACTGCATCAACAAACTATTTTTCACATTTGACTGAATACAAAACATTGTACAGGGGTGTTCATATATCTGTAGAAACAAAATATTTTTTCGTATTTGACAGAATACAAAACATTGCACGGAGTTGTTCAACGATACCAGTCCTTGTTTGTTATTCCCTCTTTGCAGAGATAGTTGAATCCGACCCCACCGATACATCTACTATTCACAGTTTGTTTTGTTGCAAATTGTTGGAGAGTGCCATGCCCTCTCCAATGATGGAGATGGAGGAGTCACATGGAGCAGGGATTATGACGAGGAGGGGTGGAGTAAGGTGAGAAGGAAGAGGAGTGGGGATTAGTAGGATCGAGAGGGGAGGGAGTACGGATTAGGTTGAGGACTTTAAATAAACCCGTATAGTGAGTAATTTATAGTGTTATGGCATCAAATTTAAGGGGCTATGATACGACATTTTGTTGATTTATGTAGAATTTAAGGTAATAGTACACATCTTACTGACGATGACTATGTGTAGATGGATTGTGTTAAACCAACAGACAGCCTAGGTATATATATGTCAGTATAACACAATTATAGGCGATTGGTGCCGCAGAAGTGTACTCTCATCAAGGCAGTGGTTCGATCCCCATCGGCGTCAGAGTCTTTCATCCTAAAAATGCATAACAGAAGTGCCGAATTCTGTATTCTGTACCTTAAGCAGGAAATTTGAAAAAGAGATTGATTCTCACTGATTTCATCTGCATTAAATGGTATAATTCATTGTAAAGAACTAATTCTGGGGGATAATGAGTAATTTCGTGTGGACTGTGCCAGTTCCACGGACGCTCGATCTGCTAGCATGCCTTTAATGGGGCTTGTCGGTAGTCGAGTGGTCTATGGCGCTGGTCCAGTTTCGCTAGGCGATTGGTGCCGCAGAAGTGTACTCTCATCAAGGCAGTGGTTCGATCCCCATCGGCCCAGAGTCTTTCATCCTAAAACATGCATAACAGAAGTGCCGAATTCTGTATTCTGTACCTTAAGCAGGAAATTTGAAAAAGAGATTGATTCTCACTGATTTCATCTGCATTAAATGGTATAATTCATTGTAAACACGACTAATTCTGGGGAAAACCGAGTAATTTCGTGTGGACTGTGCCAGTTCCATGGTCGCTCGATCTGCTAGCATGCCTTAAATGGGGCTTGTCGGTAGTCGAGTGGTCTATGGCGCTGGTCCAGTTTCGCTAGGCGATTGGTGCCGCAGAAGTGTACTCTCATCAAGGCAGTGATTCGATCCCCATCCGCGTCAGAGTCTTTCATCCTAAAAAAATGCATAACAGAAGTGCCGAATTCTGTATTCTGTACCTTAAGCAGGAAATTTGAAAAAGAGATTGATTCTCACTGATTTCATCTGCATTAAATAGTATAATTCATTATATATATATCTGAGAGAGTTTGCTTCGGCACCAACCGCCTAGCGAAACTATACTGAACCACGCACACCACTCGGCCACCGACAGACCCCAAAGAGGGAATGCTAGTTAACCAAGTATATACGAGGCCAGTACAGAACACACGGAATACTCAATTATTTAATTATTCATCAGATAGTTGCATCTAAGTACTTAATTCAACGAACTGCACCTCAGAAGAAATCAGTGACACTTGTCTTTTTCAAATTTCTCGGATGCCATAGAATTAAGAAAGGACGCTGGTTGTGTTTACATTGGCAGGGCGGGGTTCGAACCCACACCGAGAGGGTTTCCTTCGGCCCCAACCGCCTAGCGAAACTATACTGAATAACGCACACCACTCGGCCACCGATAGACCCCAAAAAAGGGAATGCTAGTTAACCAAGTGTATACGAGGCTAGTAGAGAACACACGGAATACTCAATTATTTAATTATTCATCAGATAGTTGCATCTAAGTCTTAATTCTACGAACTGACCTCAGAAGAAATCAGTGACACTTGTCTTTTTCAAATTTCTCGGATGCCATAGAATTAAGAAAGGACGATCGAGGGCATGAGAGGAGGAACTTTATTAGCTATGTAAGGGGCGATACTTGATGATACATGAAAGGATATATATATATATATATATATATATATATATATATATATATATATATATATATATATATATATATATATATAGAGCGAGGGAGAGAGAGAGAGATGGATGGATGGAGAAAATGTCATAATTATGGACGTACCTTTACCACACGTACGATGCTGAAAGGTTGTCTGGTCGCAGAAAAAGTACATGTAGTTTCGAAACTGGATAGCAGAGAGGGTACAGCACATAAAGGGTGATTTCCCTTGAGCACGCCTGCCGAGTGGAAATCTATCCAACTTTGAAGTCATCAATTCCGAAACATTAATGTAGAAGGATGAATTATTGGGTCTTCTCGACACTTTCCACCGCTAATGTCATACTGTGTCGGTGACAGTTTTACAGGATCAACCCGAGCGACATTCTTTTTACGTTTCACTAGCCTTCAATAAACAATAATTACAAACGAAATAAAAGCAAGATAACAAACAAGAGAAAAAACAGAAAAGTTACGGGTTGCTGGGGGGGGGGGGGGGGGGGGTCTCGGAGGGGTATGGAAGGATGAAAGTGGCGAAGGGAAAAGATTTGGTTGGGCAGAGTATGACAGGTTGATAGTGGATGGCAAAGAGTATCGGAGATTTAGGGTAGGAGATGTGGGTGGTATGAATACCATGGAGAGGCGGGCTAAAAGGGGCGGAGAGATGGTATGTATAAACATACGCCAATACAAAAAGAGAAATAGAAAGAATTAAAACACATCATTTACATTTCTTCAAACTGTATCAGCATGTGTCGCCCCTTACATAGCTAATAAAGTTCCTCCTCTCGTGCCTTCGATCAACCGGTCGCTCAATATCCGAACAAGTCAAAATAACAGAGTCCCATTGTGTCGGACACCACTGTATCTGTCTTCCTTTATCCCTAGTGTAACTAACCAGTTGAATGAGGTGTCCCTGTCTGTCATAGAGAATACATCATTGAGGAACTAAATTCTGGCATTCAACGGCCTCCGTGTTTTCTACAGTTGCGAAATCGCGTGGTGCCCAAATCTACCATTGTCGTTTGAGAATGCGCTGTTGTTCCTTAAATTCCCACGTATATGACAACCACCCAGCCCCTAACCCTTTTTGTGTCTGCGGCAAGAGCGAGATATCAGAACACGTTCTTATATACAGCCCCATCTTATAAATGCCAGGAATAATAGAATCAATACACTTCCTTTCATAGTTGATATATCACCACTTCTCTTTAGTTCAGAGCTCCTAAACAATGAGCAAAACAGCCTGATCTTTCAGACGGCACAGGACTTTATTTTAGCAAGTCGAAGATTCAAATGACTCTATCTGTAGAAATGACTGTCAGTATGTTCATGCCTGTTATACTCGTGGATACGTGTGTGAACATGCACCCAACAATTTCTTCAGATTCGGCACCAGCAGGCTCCATGCGCTTGTAATCTAGGACTACTGGCGCTCGAACTCCACTGACCGCATAAAGTATCTAAGATGCTCATCGAATTTGCCTTCTCATCCTGCTGGCTTCTTCCGTTAATTTCCTCTCTCCTCTCCATTTTGTTTTTATGTACTCTTCTATTCATACCTTTACGATAAGTTTGAATAATCTCACATATCTCCAACTGGGGGCCGGGGCCTCGATAGTCACCTCATAGTTTAATACAATTGACTTCGTCGATTGTTTCCCGTGGTTTGTACTGGAAGTGGCGTTTCAGCACTACGGTTGTCTGTGGTATGGAGCTGTAATGGATAGGTACCGATGATAACTCTGCTGGCACAAGTGTTCGCGCTCCTAGGAATATACTTGGGCGCTTGTGCAGATGTGGTACGGGCCAATTTAGTGCGGCATTGTGCCAACGTCAGTTGATACACCCAACCGTTTAGCTCGGTGGGAGTTGTCGGTCCTCAGGCGGTGATACGTAAATCCACCTAACCTCTATTTAATAAACATTGCTCTAACCAGGGAGACGACTCATATAAGTTTTTAGTTTCTGTTGAATGCCTCACTTACCTGGTTTCTCATCGTTATATTGTGTACGTCAATTTCTTGCATTACTTAAATATATATTATACTTATGTATTCTATGCATATAACGCAGATTTTCTCTCGACCACTAGCACTCTGTTGATGCAACAGAATTTTCTCCATACACTCCGTTTTTCTCTTGTTGAATTATTAATTTAACCAATTATATCTTGTTTGACAGAGCTCACAGAGCACTGTCAAACAAGGTATATTTGGTTAAATATCAAACTACGTTATGGGAAATATTTGCTGCTGCAAACTTTACCATTTTGATATCAGAGTGCTGAGGGTTAATGAATAAATATTGTTTAAACTCAGTACAGACCTCCTCTAAAGGTCTATATAAATAAAGAGTTCGTACTAAGGTACCAGTACCCTGATTTCGGTACTAAACTTCGTGCAGAACCGATATCGCTTAACTTACGACGCCCGGAAGATGGCCAAACCAAGTTGAGTCACGAAGTCATTGTAGGGCTGAAACACTAAGGAGCTTCTCATATGCCGGAATTTGACTTTTCACGAACTATTGGTCGCTATTTTGTTCTCAGTATTGTTTGATGAAGTTTGACTTTTTTAATCAGCTCAGTGGCTGTACATCTTTGGTGCAAAGAATGGAACTGGTATGTTAGTATATGAAACATGGATCGATGATCAATACATTTGTACATTTCCCGGATGTCGTATCTTCAAAAACGAAATCGTGAGAGACTGGAGTAATCACCACATTGTGAAAGTGAGTTTTGATGCCTTAATCACTTGCATGTGTTGTACAATATACAAACTGTGTACCTGTTTTCAGATTTGGAAAAAATATCGGGTCTTTCTGTTACAGGATTCAAAGTTTCAAGACAAATTCCACCATCTCTGCATTAATAAATCTCCACCGAACAGCCTATCAAATCTATCCAACAGAAACCGCTTAATTTTTTTATTGATTTTTTTTTATGTCATCTTCCATATTTTCTTTTGCACTATCCATAGTCTTTCACCCGTTTAGCTTATTCCAACCAAGTACCATAAACTATGTTTATAAAAGGATAAACAAATTCAGTTTACTAAAGGACATTCATCGATGTCAACCGCTTAACCTGCCACTATTTTCCTTGCCTCATTCTGTATTGAACCCAACTAACGGCCAAATCCGGCAAGCACTATTCACAAACATCACCCTTCAATTTTCATTACTTTTTCATTGTTTGTGTCAGAAAACGTAGCACTCGTTCCATTGATGGGTCATAAGCAATGTTTTTGACTCAAAAATGAAAACAATAGTTATTTAAGAACCTTATTTGCAGGTCTCGTCCGCCTTTCTTGTTAGTTTAAACAATATTTTATTTCATTGAAAAAAATTATATATGCATAGATCATGTTCAAAAAGAAGATGAAACATCGTCGGGAATACATTCAACGAATTTGATGTCTCAACGCCCTTACAATAAAGTATAGGTTTTTGATATTCCCTGTAACACCAGACCATCTTTTGTGGTATGGTTTGGAATAAATCATTTTTCATGTTAATCAAGTTTTTTTAACAAATTCCGTTTTGCCCGAGCCACTTGGATCCGATATGAAAAAAAAATACAGGGGCGTTGAAACAATAAACATTCACTCGATGCCATGATTGTAGAGAATTAAATAATGGGGAGAGCTATCAGTGACTTATACTCATCCTCCATGGCTTCCTTGTACCGCTGGGAGGGAATTTTTCCTAAAGGTGGTTTCAACTCGAATATACTTTCTGCCTGATCTAGACTGCTTTGAATGGTGGTTGAACATCGCTTGAAAAGATACGTGACGCCATCTTCATTTTCTATTGCCCCATCCCACCTCTCCCTCGTCCAAAGGTTTATTAAAGTAGCTTTGTAAAATGCACATACGAGTTGTAACCCACAATGAAACTCTTCAAAAACTTCTTGTTTCTGTAGCTAAGTTTTGATCAGCGCTCTAGTAATGGACTGATCCCTGGGTTTATCAAATGAAATGCGAACAATAAGGATGTATGACTGAACTTATCTTCTAAGAGACATCTGCCCTAGTCCATGGCCGAGATTGAAATGGGAGTGTTTAATCTGCACTCCCCCTCTTCTACCCCATCGGGATACAATTTTTCGATTTTACCACAGTCTGTTTGTACTGAATTCACATGTTTCACGCATTCTGTTTGTAAATGACGACTTCACATCATCACGAATGCAAATAAAGTATTGGAATCGGGGAATCGTCTAGACACTTGTTAAATATTTTCATGGTGGAAAAAATGTCTTGCAACTTAAAAACCCACAATCCATGACAGATAAAACTTTGTCGGTAGCTCTTTGCATACAAGTGGGTGGATGGTAAAACTGGACGCTCTTATTAAATTAAGGTAACCACAATTTGGGGAAAATTTGACAATCTCTTGATAGGGATTGTCTTATTCTTCCCAACAGGTCAGACACAAACAGAGCATCTCACAGCGCCTTTGCCTTCGTAGAAGAAACCCACTTTTGCCATATTTTCTTGTTTGGAGTTGATGATGGAGTCGTGACTCTAAGAAGTTGTCGAGAGATGGTTCGCTTCTGATAAAATCTTGAAAATGCTGGATAGAGTGGAAGAGACATCGTATCTCTTCACCTGCTGAAGTGCAAATAACTGAGTCTATCTTATTTTATATCCGTAAAGCAGGGCGTACAAATTATTGACCACGAAACGCTTGGTGTACACCGATCTAAATGTTTTGTTTGTGTTTCGCTGGTGACGTCTCTGTTTTTGTTGCGTTTGGTGCGATGCTTGTATTCTATGTTGAGTTTGTAATTACGTCTGTCGTGTGCACATTCCGCCATGGACTTAAAGGTGATTTTCTGCATCGTGTTGTAATCCAGTGTGATGCACTTTACGTTACATATTGTGTATTCCTTGCCATTTTTGATGTATTTGTATCCATAATTTTGGGGTCCCAATCCTACAAATTCCACAATTTTGGCATCGGGGTCTTTATCAGCCATTTTCCCTAATTTACTCTTCTCTATCTTGGGATTCTGAAGTGATGGATTGTGTATGCACATGTAACTGTCTGTATAGAAATATAAGACCCGGGCTCCCAGTAATTCCAATACCTTTCACAATTCCAGTCGGGCATAAGCAATGACGAAAGATCCTAAGACAACATTAGCTGATGGATGTGGGTTGTTCATGTCAGCAGCTTTATCGTAATTGACAGTGACGAACTGGTCATGATAAAAAATTGCACATTCTTTATGATGACATTTGGGTTGGTGACTAATGCAAAATACTTGGACAGGTCCTGAATGTATTCCGTCTTAGTTTTGATGTTGTTCTGTGCATTATTCCCCATAAACAATTCAACTTGTTCTTAGCGAATCATAGCGGAACGTTTGCCATCCTTGACATAAAGTAAACTCGGACATTTACTTCTATAAACAGTGTTAACACTTTTCCGAAAAAATAAATAAAACGCGAAAACTTCTAGCTGATTGGTCCTTAGAAATCTTACATTCGTCGGCAAAGTTACAGTTATTAAAACTTTAGCTCTCCCTACCCTAATCCATCCTCTTACTGTTCTCCAGTTAATAGGATATTAGAACTTCAAAATATAATTTTTAAATTACTATGGTCGGACAAAACTCACAAAATTAAACATGACGTATTAATCAATTTAATCGAAAATGGCGGGCTCAAACTACCCCACGTAAAACTCTGTGCCGCTCTTTAAAAATGATCAAACAGTTACTAGATCCAGACACAATGGCCCAATGAAAAACGCTAGTAGTCAAAAATTTTGAAAAATTGGGGGAGCAATATGTGGTCTTTGAACAAACATGGTATACTTAAGGTTTCAGATCATATGGATCCTTTCTGGAAAAGCGTGCTCACTGTATGGTCTATCTTAGCCCTTTACCCATCGTTACGGCCAAAACCGGCCAGCGCTATTCGCAAAAAATGTCATTCAATTTTCATTATTTTTTTCATTTTTTGCGTCAAAAACATAGCTTATGACCCTCATTGGAACGAGCTCGTTGAGAGCGCGTTCCAATCAGGGTCATAAGCAGTAATTTTGTTTGCAAGTGTCGTCTGCTTTTCGTGTTAGGTAAAGGGTTAGAGGATGGCAATCCCACAACCCCTACCGAGATCCTCTCACAACCATTCTTTTACAATAATTATATTAGAATTAATAATATATCGTTTCTTTACAGACGTTGGTGTACAAAGAGTCTTTTCTTTATAAACGATATACCGAACTCTAAAGAATCCATCATTAATTTTCAAGATTTTAAGTTGAAATTTGACCTTGATATACCTTTCACCACCTACGTCGGTATGGTGAATGCAATATCAAGGTCATGGGAAAATATAATATCCAAGAGTACAAAACTTTAATATGTTTCAGATCCTTTGGTGAGTGACATCATATCATGCATTAAAGCAAACCGCCATTTTTTACCCCATATTTCTTAATAAAGTATCACAAAAACCTACACATGCCCAAGAGAAATGGAACGCCACACTGGACGAAAACCTTGACCATAACAATTGGCAATATATTTACAAACGTTTAGGGAAACAAATGATACATACCTTCAAACTTTACAATTTTAGATTAACAACAAAATTTTATTCACAAAATCCAAACTCGTTAAATGTGGGCTTTCGGAAGCAAGATGTGCTCTTTCTGTGGAAATTCGAAGGACACAATCGCTCACTTATTTTACGACTGTTCTTTCTCAAAAAACACTTTTACTTTCACTAGTGGAATAGCTTAACCTTCATCCGGATCCGCAGTTTCAATTAAACCTAAATAAAAGAGAAATTATCCAAGATGGCATTTGTTTCCTTGTGGTGCCGTTCGACGTGATACTGACCAATTTCCACTTTCCGCTATTGAGTTCATGCTGTATGTGTATAGTTTCCCGTTTCGCAATGTATTGCGGGTATCTGATAGCCTTGATAGAGTACCTGCCTTTGTTGGGATAGCCTATGTCTGGAATAATAGTGGCTTTATGTTCTGGCATTTGTATATTTCCTCCAAGCTTTGTTACAGACGCTAAAGTGTGAGCTTCCTTGAATGCGTCGAACACGCCACTATCTAAAAATTCTGCCTAATCTCCACACAACCCTGGCGAAGGATATCAACATCAAGTTGGCAATATTGTTCCATTTATTATCAAAATCAAAGATGGCGTTACTTTCTATTTTCTGATTGTACCACTTGAAAAAATCTGGCTGATGGAGACATGGAATCGGGCATGAAAAAAATTGTATCCAAATAGGCACCGCGATAATAGTGGTACTCTATCTTACTCGCTAAATGTGGAAAATAGCCCTTCGTAAATTCAGTTAGTCCAAAAGTGGAGGGGAACTGTGCCAATCTAATGGAAAGAGAACTTAAAGAATCGATTAGTCTCATCCATAAGCTTAAAGTAGAATAATTTTTTGTTTCCATTCACAATAACCTCTGAAGTTGTGGTATCATTTTCAAAAAGATGTCTTAAAACAAAAATCTATCAAAGTAGAATACCTTTAAATATTGTTTCTCTTTGTCCAAATTGATTACATAAAATACATTTTTGATCTAGGGGTTTACAATCTGCGCAAGCACGATTAGGAATACAGAAATTGGGAATGTGAAATCCTGTGTCTTGAGATGTTTCAAGGTCAATGAAAATGAAAGGCACTAGTGGTGGTGCTTTAAATGGGGATGGATTCTTATACTTAGGAATGTAACACTGATGATCAGACTCGACAACGTTTTTACAGGTTCTGCATTTTTTCTTTCCCTCACAAATATGGTCTCTTTGGTTTTAATGTACACCACTTTACAGGCATGGCAGTATTTGATTTTGTCACAGATACTCTTTTCTCTTTTCCTTGATTTACTTTTATGGTTTTTAAAGCAAGTCTTACCGTATAAGATTCAGTTACACTTGTCACAGGTCACCGTTTGTTCAACTTCACATGGTGTGGGGGCATAGCACTTACAACTTTGGGGTCGTTTATGCATTTCTTTCTGTAGAGTACCTACATTACACAATTCACAATAATAAATGCAATCTGGAAAACCTTTAACAGCGGTAATGGTGTCAAACTGCTGGTCATGGTGGTACATATGTATAACTGTACTATCCTCTGTTGTTTTGGAGGTTCAAACAGAAAACCTGACTTGCCGAACTGTGTATGAATTTTGATAACATAGTCTGGATTAAGCAGATCTTGTATTTTATTTACCCCTCATATCCACAAGGACAATCATAATCAAGCTCTGCTTTGTATATCAATGTCTTCGCTTCAATTTCTTGAAAGTTGTATGTTGACTTTCTGATTCTATTCCATTTCTTTTGCCAAAGTTCAGATCCGTCTTTATCAACATGACACTTTCCTTCCACAATGTCTCGTGCAAGTCACGTGCAATTATCAACATTATTAATTGCCACAATACTTTTTATTACCAACCATTTTACCAGCAGATTCAAATGATTTTGTTTTATATCGCCCAGACCTTTGTGGTAGGGAAGTGCGTGTAACTTCTAAAGATAATTTCTCATCATGAATAGTAAAATTATCGTTTGACTGTACAACGTTTTCAATTTCATCTAACACTGTATTACCAGTGATAGAAGATGCTTTGTTAAATGGAATAAGTACACCTATATCTGGGCCAGGGTGATTCATGAACACTCTCATCTGGTCATTCTCTTCTATCATACATTCATCTTTCGTGCATCTTTAATATCTGCTATCATACTGTCGAATTCTTTTGGTTGGTTTTCAAATGATTCTTCTCATCAAATTCTTCAAATATTATTCTGTATACATGGGACTATAAATGGAATGTTCTTGATGTTCTTTGCAGTTGAGGATAGATTGCGTACAATTCCCTTTCATTCTCCAATCTTCGTCTCTTGCTCTCTCTACTGTCATCCTCCGTTTCACTCTCTCTCACTGTAATCTTCAAAGCTTCTCTTCATCTCATCTTCTGTATTCTCTTGTCAACTAAAAGGCTGTGAAAAAATCAGTCTTGTCTTCTTGGCATCCAAAAAGCAAGGGTGATGAAGGTGGGAATCACCCCCGCCCACCCTTTTTATACCTTTTGCTTCATATCCTTTTGTAAAAAAATGCTCACAATTCACCATTCTAAATGAGTTTTTTTCTAATCCCATTTTTCTTCATCTTGAGATGAAGTATTTTGTAAATCAGGATAAGCATTTTCTGGAACGTCTGTGAACATTTTCTCTAACTCATTGTTGGATTCATTTGCAAGTGCAGATTTTCCTGCAATTATAACATTTCTGTACAAAACTAAAAAATGTATTTTTTATACCCATATAACCATGTGCATTTCACCACATCACACTGGAGAAATAAAATGTATTTAATGCAATTGTTGCAAAACATTACATTTTAGTTTTTTCCAGTGTGATGTGGTAAAATGCACAATCTTTATTTCAATAATTACATGAAACATTTCTTAATAGGAGAGTATAAAAGGCCATCGATTTTCCGCTTTAGTCACATTTGCTTTTAGACTATCAAGAGGTTAAGACTGAGTTTCATACTGCTCCAAAACAAAGATGTATAAAGTTGGAGATCCAAGAGAAGAAAAAACAAATTATCCAAAACAAAAACCTAAAGTAAAAAGACATGTCAGTGAACGTTATGATATGATACCTAGTACATGGTATGAAGCAAGAACTATTGTCACTGTACGTTACGAGTTATTTTTTTAAAGACAATGGACATCTGGCTAATACATGTCCAAATACAGGTCCCTGTTATTATTGCAACCAAAAAGGACATTGGATTAATATATGTGAACTGAAAAAATTATCTTATCAACCAATGTGAGGGATACCGGCTGTTGTAACAACTACTACAAAGTCCAGAGCAGATAGAAACATTATCTCACCTCGTCACCTAACAATTCACCGAAACAGACTGTCGATAATGTTTTACCAGATTTTGATGAGGATATTTTATTGCGGGACACACCTACAATGATTGTTTCGATAAAACGTAAAGCTATGGACAGTAAACCAAAAGTGTCGAAACTGGATAAGAAACTATTAATGAACATTTAAAAAGTGACATTCAGAAAGTGACATTCTTTTTTTTCAAATGAAACACAACTGAGTTGTATTACAAAATTTTCAGGGAATAAAATTCAGAAAAGGTAATGATATTAATTTTTCTGTTCATATATTTCTCGGTTAGGATTTGTTTTTTTTATTCTTGCCTGACAATTAGTTTTTTCAAGAAAACTATTTGTCAGGCAAGTACAAAAATATTCATATAAATAAAAAATACAAAAATTATTTTTCTGTTTCCAGACTATTTTTATAAAAAAGCTTTTTTTTTGTTTAACAAAATACTTTTTCATAAAAATAATTTGCAAACAGAAAAATATTTCTTATGTTCTCAAGTTTCAAAATATAAAACATAAGATGTTTTTATGTTTTACACGAAAACAGAATGTCTAAAAACTTTATCTGCGTGCGAGTAAAAATAATTTCATGTTAGAAAAATAATTTGGTGTACAGTAAAAACTTTTGTGTCGCACAACTGGCCGTTTGTATTAGAGCCCCCGCGTCGCCGGGAGTAGGGCCAACACAGGCAAATCAGAAAAAACATTTTGTGTCTTACTAGAGGGAATGGATAGAGTACCGTAAAAAACAATACCCCGATATCCTTTAAAACTTACCCGAACTCCAAGGGCTCCCAAATTCCTATGCTCAAGGTGGTGTTTACCTATATTGCTGGGAAGTTAGTTTAATGTCAGTAATGGCCTGGAAGGCCACTGAAATCTGAAAACGTTTCACGGCCAAGAAAAATGAGGTATTATAAACAATGGTGACCATTAATCTCTGGAAATTAAATATTGAGATTATATACGTGCTTGTGAGGATGGGGTCTATAGGTATATGCTTTATACTTTATCCATGTATTTTCTAATCAAGTAAACCAAGCTCACATTATCTTAATCCTTTGAACTCTAGTGGTATCGTCCATAACAGTTCAATGACAGCAGTTTGAAGAGTCCATATTCATTATTTGGGGTAGACCAATCAATATTTTGAACGTGCAGCCTCGGGGCTGCACGTTGAAAACATTGATTGGTCTACCACCACACATTTACTGAACAACCATTTTATTTAATGACGTTATGACATATCATGTTCCTGGTCGGAAAATGGTTCGCTCGGGTTCAAATGGTCAAGTAGTTATTAATTTATTAAAAAATGCTTGAAGTATTATTTATTAAATATGATTTAATTTCTTTGCCCATTATGAGTCTCGACAGATATGGTTTAAACTCGGCTGATATGTTGCCGATCAAGGCCGATATGAACCAAGACAGTTGTTCCCATTGATACGTTACTAAGCACAACCAATTTGTTTATCACATCGAAATCGATCACTGTTATTCATCGAACAAGGTTAGAAAAATTGGCGTTACCAGGCATGATGAAGTAGTTTGGAGCAGAGTGTATGTATGCTGAGGAATTAATGATGGTAATACGTAAGAGATGGGTGAATGAAGAAAGAAACAAGAGGTAGAAAAATCCAACGCAACCTAAGATTCCGAGTCGTGAGCGGAGAGTCGAAACGGGAGAGAGAGAGAGAGAGAGAGAGAGAGAGAGAGAGAGAGAGAGAGAGAGAGAGTTCAAAGTTAAGCTATCCGAACGTCTCGTCTTCTCCAAATTCCGATGGCTGAATTGGCAGAACAGGAAACTTCGGATTTTGTGAAAAGAAAGAGAAACAATAACACTGCCAGAAAACTGTAACAAATCTGAGAACATTTGGTAATTATTTATTTTGGTTTCATAAATAAAGAGGTTATTACTTGGATAGTTTCATGAGAGATGAGACTAACCGAGCAATAACCATTAAATATCAGAGGTAAGAAACGTATATTTACCTGAAGGAAAATCTGTTGAATGAAAAAGGGAACAACTTATGACTTCTTTTTGGAACGAGTATATTCGTCTCGCGTAAAGAACTAGCATGTTCCTTCTACCAACGTTTGTGCAGACAACTATGTATTGCATCATCTTCGAAGTGTTATGGAGTTACATAACACAGTAGTTTGTATCAGATATGTCAGCAACGGCGCAATATTTACGGTGACAGTGTTTTAGAATTCTATCGGAATTGCGCTAGTATCGAAGAAATTACGTATGCCAAGAAAACACGTTAGGGGATAGTATATTCTTTTGCAGTACAAACCATTCCATACGCTCTCCAAAATGCATTGCCACACATTGGTACTAAAGGACGATATCAGGTCGTACCATATTTCTCTTTCAGAGGCGAGGGGAGACTAAATGAACCGAGTGGGAAAGGAATATTTTTCGGTTGCTAATGACATCCGAAAAATATTTTGTTCCCCTCAATCTCATTTCAATGGCTGCAAAAAATAGATATTCTCTCTTCTTCGCGTCATCTCGTGTTGGCTCAAGTTTGTCCACCCGACCGTCCGTCCGCGCTATAATACGGGAGTAACGACGGCTTTTTGTCTGGACAGGCATTATCAGCTTACCGAAATATTATGAGCTTATTTGATATATTATGAGCTTAATTACTAAGATATGAGACTTATGAGGCAAATTGCGAATTTTCGGGGTTTATATTAAGGGTTAGGATCAGTTCAGGGTTGGGGTTAGCATTAGTTTCTATCAAGTATTACGTTGAAGGATGTAACCATGTCTATACCCCCCCCCCCGAAATATTTCCAAAAAAAGAGGTTTTAGCCGTTGCATTGGGGGAACGATGCCGGCCTAACTTGGGTTTCTCCCATGCATTTTCTCCAGTGTTATGGCCCTTTATCGACTTACAAAATTTTTAATTCCCTTCCATCCGAACGGTTTACCTTGCAGCTCAACTCCCACTACTCGGAGTAGAACGATAATTGGCATGGTGATAGAGCAGAATGGGGTGAATGATGAAGGTTTCATCCACCCATTTTCCCCAAAGTTATGGCCCTTTTTCGACTTGAAAAATTTGAAATGCGCATGTTATTGTAATTTTATTATGCCCCCGACTTGAAAAGTTGAAGGGGTATCTAGTGGAAATCTCCGTCCGTCCGTGCGTTCGTTCGTTCGTTCGTTCGTTCGTTCGTTCGTTCGTTCGTTCGTTCGTTCGTTCGTTCGTTTCGTCCGTCCGTCCGTCCGTCCGTCCGTCCGTCCGTCCGTCCGTCCGTCCGTCCGTCCGTCCATCCATCCATCCATCCATCCATCCATCCATCCATCCATCCATCCATCCATCCGTACCAACATTTTCCCTTGTATCTCAGCCACTGCTCCTCCGACTTGAATGGTATTTGGTGTTCTGATAGAGCCTCATTGGGGAGCGATACCTGTGTAGCATGAGTTTCTTCCACTCATTTATTCCAGTGCTATGGCTCTTTTTCACTCTTTCGGGGGCATTAGCAGCGCTTTGCAATGCAGGCCTCTTGTTTACCACAGTAAAGAAGCACTGCTTCACAGCCCCGGTGCTTCCACGGGGAATGAGACAACCATACTGTCGTATGACTTTCTTCTATTCCATAAGTTAGGATAAGCGCCAATACGCATGAACACATTGTGTAGGGATCCACGGGAGGTTCGTTCACACGATGATTCCACAGCGGTCCATAAAACGCATCAAGGGACTATAGATCTCCCTGTTACTGCAAACTATAGACACCAATGACTGCAACATGCCTTTGTCCCCCCCCCCCCCCCAACTTCGCGCAATAGTAATACATACTTAAAGGGTGTTGTGTAGTTAAAGATTTACAAAAACAACGGAACCACAGTAAAGCACTTATTTTAATGTTGAAAATAACGTTCTTCTTACTTTACTTTTTAATAAATATTAAGGATACTTATATTTCAAGCATTACCCACATTTCGTCGTTAAAATATGTGTATTATGGGGAATATATCCCAAATATCGAAATGATAAACGATTTAGGCAAATCCGTATTTGCATTTCTATTTTGGTAGCGAACAGTTGGTATCCCTGATATTTCACTCCTTCAATCATTTTTGCACAAATATGAGTCCAGAAAGCAGCTGTGAATTCACCCTAAACGTCAATTTTCAGAATCCTTGTACAATATTTTTCACTTTGAGTAACGTACTATTGGTAACGTACGTTGCACATAAAATTTTTACGACATTTGTAATACACATCCTTACATATTATGTACATTCATTGGATTCTTAATAATTTTAAATTATTTCCTGAATAATAATTTTTCTTGCTTGACAATGAACAAAAGTGTTGAACGGTAACGTAAACGAAATAGCCTTTAAGGTCAAACGGGCAAATGGCGGAAAACGACATTTGGTAACCCTTTCCACTGAAAAACTGTGTGTAGGAAATTACCCTTGAGAGTGTGGGGCTCTTTGGAAGCTCAAAGTCCATAATTTAGTATGACATAAATTACTGAAATATTTAACTTAGCTGCAGTACGCAGTTATTGGATAATTGGACCTGATTACCTTTTTCAGTTTACCTTCTCTATCCAACATTTTGTCCGCTTCCCTGACGCTTACTCAGGGTTTCAGCTATCATATTGCCGCTTCGACAGTATATGATCGTTTTAAACCCAGAGAATACAATATTATATCGAGAGGAATCCTGCAATATTTAACGATGCACATTATCAATACAGATGGGTCAAAACACGTACGAAAATTACACTTTGGCATCCAATATTATGCATTTTCATTTCTCCAGATCCTGGTTGAACTCTACGAAGGATCCAAAAGAGTAGCCTGGTTGGAATTCGATGGTGTCGGCTCGGATATCACAAATTGGTTTAGCGAAAGACGATTGTCTAAATCAAGCTGGAGAGATATTGTGGACAACACGCACAACGTGTTTAGAATGTATGAATCGGGAACGTAAGTTGGTTAATCTTTACCTAAGTGAAAAAAGCAGACGACACTTGCAAAAAAAATTCTTGAATAACTAATTTCTTTCATGTTTTGTCTCAAAAACATAGGTTATGACCCCTCGTTGGAACGAGCTCGACGAGCTCGTTCCAGCGAGGGGTCTTAACCTATATTTTTGAGACAAAAAATGAAAAAATAATGAGAATTAATTGGCGATTTTTGAGAATAGCACTGGCCGGTTTTGGACGTTACGTTGGGTAAATTGGTTAATCCTTTGAACCTTGATAGTATATTCCACGCCAGTTCATTGTTATCACTTGGAAAAGTCTATATTCGTTACTTCGGAAAGACCAATCAATATTTTCATCCAACGTGCATCCATGGGGCTGCCCGTTGAAAATCTTGATTGGTCTACCACACAAATTCGCCGAGCAACACTCTTCTTTATGAATTCAGGTAGTATCACGATCCTGGACCGGAAAGGCTGCCTGTCCGGTTCATAGAGGTAAAAATGTGTGAGATATGAAAATGTGTTGTTACGTTGTCATAACCTAGGAAGTCCTATTCCAAGGTTTTTTTCAATTCAGATTTTAGCTACTTTTGAGAGCAAGCATGGAATTTTCTCTGATGATGGTTATTATTTTCATCAAACAATAAATGCAACAGCTGGCGAACTTCGATCAAAAGAGGAAATTTTGATTTAATCTTATAGATCAACATTAACCCTTTACCTAACCTGAAAAGCAGTTGACACTTGCAAAAAAAAAATCTTGAATAACTAATGATTTTCATTTTTTGTCTCAAAAACATGGGTTATGACCCCTCGTTGGAACGAGCTCGACGAGCTCGTTCCAAAGAGGGGTCATAACCTATGTGTTTGAGACAAAAAATGAAAAAAATACTGAAAATTAATTGGCGATTTTTGAGAATAGCTCTGGTCGGTTCTGAACGTTACGTTAGGTAAAGGATTAAAACAAATTCATTATCTGTTTTTGTTGTAAACGAAGACTCCTGACTAAAAGTGCACTGAGATGTACTTGATAACTTACTTTCATCTACCGCGGAACCTGAAATTCGAATCGAATCATTCATTCATTCGAAATTCCTCTAATAGTAATCTCTGGTCAGATGTATTGTCATTGGTAACAATGTCTCAAAAATGCCTTCAATATAATATTGATACGTGGACTATTAAGTTGCTTATGACACTATAACACATGCTGTGTGTTTACAGATACAAGGTGGGATGTTTTGATCATAAACTGCTCCTTACAGTCATCAATCAAATAAATCTGCATTGATCATTTTCGAGGACGCGAATTTGATGTGATCTTTATGTTTTGCAAACCATATTTATCAAGGAGCGTAAAACATAAGGTTGGAGGGATGGATAGAATTGGTTACCACCCTCAACGTCTACAAAATACCGTTTCTTTCAGCAGGAGTAGGAAACAGTATTATTGCCTGATAGTAGGTATGCTCAAAGTTCAACGCACACACAAAAAACTGGCACTTTATGTTTTGATGATACATGAGTCGGAGAAGCACAGGAACTTAACCCCTACAATCGGCAAAACTATGGTAAACACCATGGTTGTCTACCACGACATTGCGATTGTGGGGAGCCTTTTCGCTAAATACGATTACTGTATGACTCTATTGTAAAACACTCGTGCGCATTCGCGCACTCGTGTTTGTACAACGTGCCTCACCTCTCATGAATTATTTCACGTAACCAGTCCAGTCAAGCGATTACTCTCTATTAAATTTGGTATTGTTTTGGTCAAGGTTTAAATTTATAAAAAGTAAGACTAACAATTTAAAGTTTGGACATCAGTCAATAAGTCTGCAAAATTTCATGACTGTGGGTGAAGGGAAAGTACCCTAAAATTCGGATGGACCGAGAATAAAAAAAAGAAAAGGCTGATCACTATAAGACATTTCAACTTCTTTGAATGACTTAATTATAAACGGGATTTGATGGTTTAGAAAAGTTTAGAAACAGATTGTAATGACAGCTAAATCCTGCGCTTCCTAAGAGAGGGCTCCCTTAATACAACGCGCATCGCATCTATTGAGTATGTTAGGTATGCGCTCTGGTTAATTCTAATACCACTATTGTGGATGGCATGAAGTGGTTTGAGGTAGAATTATCTCGCGATCTAAGTTTGGTCTCACATGTGATCTATACAGAGGGAGTAATGTTTTTTTTTGGTCAGCACCCCCATCAGTGCTACCAACTACCTTCAGAGGGTTAAGTGCTCTTTTACATTTTATCCTTAGTTGTTGTAAATGAGAAGTAGATCTAAGTTTATTATTAAACAGTAAATAGAAGAAATTAACTTCTTTAACTATGCTAATAGTACTCCCGTGTATTTTCAACACGGTATCAAGATGACATTTCCAAAGTTTACAGAAATGAACATATGTTAATAGTACTCCCATCTATTTTCAACACCAGGGCCGTTGGAACGATTTTCAAAGAGAGGGGGCTGGATCGGGCGCTGGATGGTCGTCGGTATGACGGGCCGGCCATGGTTCGGCCCGTGGTACGAAAATTTTAAATTCTAGGGTCCCAAAACCCCCATTTCCATGCATCTGAGCGGATAATTTGAGATTTTTGCGGAGATGTATTTGAAAGATTTCACACTTTGAGAGCCGTAAAAAAACGTCGGTAAAGCATTCAGGTGAGGTCCATTTATCAGCTTTGGTCGTAAGGACCAAAGCTGATAAATAGACCTCACCTGTATGCTTTACCAGACGTTAACAGCAATTATACTGTCTGCGGATTATTTTGTCTGGGGGTGGATACTTGTGTGTCTGTAAGATTACGATCTATTTCAGTTAACCGATTTTTTAACAGGCTGTATGCATTTTAGCGTTTGCTGCGACTTGCTGCAAAAAATGATCCGAAATCAATCGAAACTGAACAAGTACGAGAGAAACATAGCTGGCGAAAACATGGTGGAGGCTCTGGATCCGCCCCTTAGAAGTCATTGGTTGTGTTAAAATATATGCATACAAATAAAACATGGCCCGGCAAAAGGGGGGGGGGGGCTGAACCCCCCCCCCCTCCCCCGGTTCCGGGGCCCCTAAACACGGTATCAATATGACATTTCCGGAGTTTACAGAAATGAACATAGTTCGTCTTAGTCTTTGAGAGCTGTAGCCCATCTCTAATTTCTATATATGAAGAGTCTACATATTCTCAGTTCCATCGATGGTGCCATTTGAAAAGGGTAACAGATAAAATACTACCCTGAGTAACCTCCAATTCTTGTTCGTGAGGATCAGATAACATGGATCCAACATGAACTTGAAACAGACGGTCCTTTAAAAAGTTTCAATAAACAGAAGCATAACGCCCTTCAACCCAAGCTGATAAAGTCTTTTAAGATCCAAAGTTTCACGTTGTAGTATATGCCTTTTCGAGATCAAAGAAGACGGCGGCCGGATTTTCATTTCTAGCAAAGGCATTTCTGATGAACGTTTCATGTATTTCTCTGGCGTCTGAAACCACATTAAACATTCCTAAGTAGATTGTTCGATTCCAGAAACCAGACGAGTCAATCATTATTCATCCTTTTAATGGTTTTACACAGACAACTTGTTAATGCAATAGGTCTGTAATACTTAGAATGCAATGTTCTTTATCGCCCATTGGAATACGAATTATTATTGTTTTTCGCTAGGAAAGTAGAAACTGGTCAGTCACCCAGTGTTCAGTGAAGATCGACAAGAAAACTTCAGGTGATGTTTGCGGCAGATGTTTTAGAACTTTATAGCTTATTTCACCGGGTCCAATGGCAGTAGGGTTTGCTTTGTGAAAACGGGTTCAGTTGTTCTTCCTTAGAAAAAGCTCAATGTAATCTTTTAAATTTTCAGGGGCAAATTTGATCTTTTGTTTTTCCCGTTGTTACTTGATTTTAGCATACTGTGGTTTATAATTTTCAGAGGACGAGAGTTTTGAAATTGTGGAGGCCAGCTTTATTGTGATTTCATCTTTGGGTGTAATTATTGTGTTGTTATCTTCATGATGTTGAACGTTTCCTTACCTTTATTTTTTTCATCATTTTCCTGACTTCGTTTATGGGTGTGTGTTGAGTATGTTTAGAAACATAATTTTCTTACAAGTTTTTGGTTGTCCTAGTTTGCTTTCTTGAAACTCCACTGAGGCACCCTCTCATCATCCGCCGCAACCAGACTTTGCAACAGAATTGGAAAGTGATCCTTCCGCACATGTCACCATCAACTTTCCAAGACAAATGAAGGAAGAGAGACGGGCATGCAATTTTGAACTTAGCTCTTCCACCATTTTAACCCATAAACCTTCTTTACGTCAGGAATCACCCAAAGATGGTTATGTGCTTTGAAATCTTACCAAAATATTTGGCGTTGGAAGTCAGTGAATTGAACTGAAGAGTTTTATTTGGGAAAACGTAAATAGAGCATAATGTAACATTCCTGTCAAAAGTTAGACGTTCCGCTGTAGCCTGTAAATTTGTTTGTAAACAGAACAATGAATATTGTCATTTGTATCCAAGACTGGCGTTGCACGAACATGAAGATCATTCTTGTCTCTCCGGGAATTATACGAAGTATAATGCTTAAAAGTTCAATAATCTTGCTTTTCAGATTTCTTTGGGAGCGTTTTTTGAGAGCAAAAAGCAGCGTGTTTGTATTTGTGGTTTGGAGGCCCTGCTCATTAAAATGCGTTCTAAAGCCTCGACAATTCCATTTGATTATATTGTTAACATTGTGATCAATGTTTTTGAGGTGATTCACGTGGTGGTCGTATTAGACCGGTTTTTGTCCTTGGCGAAGTTTTATTTGGTACCAACGATGAGACATGTTCAGGCGAAGTTGAGAGGAGAACGTGTCATCTACGCACTCCTCTACTGATATGTACTCACTTCCTTCAAACTTGTTGCTCCTACAGTTAAAACTAGAAGTCTTGTCACTGTATTGTGTAATATTTTGAAGTAAGTGCACTTTTTGGCCCTATTAAACTCACACTGTCCCACTAGCGTAACTCAATTCCTTTATTGCACGATGTGTGCACGGGTTCATCAATACGGCACCCATGACATCGCAGAAGAATAGAACCCGAGGCTGCGCCTCTCGTTCGGTCCTTTCGCACTGACACTCGTCATGTCGTATTGACGAAAACATCCACACATCGTGACGTTCTGGGTATTTACACCAGTTAGCGTGGGTATACACTACAGCCGCTGCACTGTCGCATGCGGCAACGTTCGCGTCGTCGCTTGGTGGATGCACATATTATATGCGTTATTTCGCAGCGATCGAAAGAGCGTTTTGGCGGAGGAATACGTAATGTATGCTAATTAGTGTGCTGTACAAAAGAGAGGGAACACTTTGTGCTGTCATTCTCAAGCACAGTCATGGACGAGGCGGCTATGGAGGTCGCATGGCAAATGTTAGACGAGTTTGATGAAATAACCGATATATTTACATTATACTTCTCTTACCTTCTCAAATGTGATGTGCCAACGTGTCACGTGTACAAAAAAATATGACCTTCACCTTCTCGAGACAATGCGTTCCCCTATGCGTCGCCTCAAGAATTGGACAATTTTCATCTCAAGCGCCAACGCAACACGATAACGCAGCCGATGTTGAACGCAACGCATCAGTGTGGTCAAGCCCTCGTTTCAATAATACTTCAAATTTTGCGACAGCGCATATGCGCCAACGCATTGCGATGACGGCTCTAGTGTATACCCACCCTAACAGTCGGCTCATGTTTTGCGTACGTAGGAGGTGTGCGGATACAGGCGGTGATCACATTTCATTGATGGAAATAATAAATATTTTCGAGTATAAGGGTAGGAATACACTAGAGCCGTTGCGTTGGCGCAGGTGGCAACGCTCGCGACATCACACTTGTACGCGCACACACCATATGCGTTTTTTGGCTGCGATGGAGGGTGAGTATACCTAATTTAAATAACATAACATAAAAGTGTCCCCGCTAGCACCTAAATATCCCACGGGGACCAGGCTTAAACGCAATTGAAACATTGAAAACCTGGCCCCCAGAAAAGAATTGACCTTTAGCACGGACACTTTGTATGCAACAACAAGGCATAGGCCTACATGTATGTCGTAATGGTGGTGGTCGATCTCAAATATTTTAGGCCTTTGCCTATATGATTGTACCAGTAGCTGAATGGTGAAAGTCATGTTAGCCATTGTTGAAATATTGAAGAGTTTGATGTCAAATAATCGGTGTATTTTGATCATGCATCCCGTACCGTCCGAAATATGTCTGCCAAAGTGTATAAATATGTCCTTAACCTTCCAAAGACAATGCGTTGGCCTGTGCGGCGCGTCAAAAAATGGAACATTTTCAATTCCTACAGGAACGCAAAGCAATAACACAACGAATACTCAACACAATGCGAGTATTGTGATGAACCCTTTTTTCAACTTGTTCAATTCTTTGCGATTTTTTTTCCAATTGGTTTTAACATTTGACAATTATTCTCTGTTTAAACAGAAACAGTGGGGGGGGGGGGGGGGGGGGTCGGAAAAAAATTGTAGAACCCCTGTGCTGGGGTTGCTTTTAGTGGGCGGTGGGAGGACACAAAAACATTTTTTTCCAACCATTTGCAATTTTTTTTCCAGGCGTTAAGAGCAATCTAGTATATTAAAACATCATTTAATTAACCCTTTACCTAACATGAAAAGCAGAAGACACTTGCAAAAAAAATTCTTGAATAACTAAATTTTTTCATTTTTTGTCTCAAAAACATAGGTTATGACCCCTCGTTGGAACGAGCTCGACGAGCTCGTTCCAACGAGGGGTCATAACCTATGTTTTTGAGACAAAAAATGAAAATATTTTGAAAATTAATTGGCGATTTTTGAGAATAGCGCTGGCCGGTTTTGGCCGTTACGTTGGGTAAAGGGTTAACACCATATATGGTTTGGAGGGGCAGTAATAAGTCGCTGTATTGGTTTGATTATCGAATATATTATAAAATAAAAATGAATAAGAAAACGTTAAATCCAGTAAGCTTCCAACAAACAATAGAAACAAAACATAATATAACATAATATAACACTTTCAAAGTTAAAATCGCAATAGTACATTTAGTGTTGATATAATGTGTATGTAACAGTTACGTCTGCCATTCATTCAATGTAACTGTAAAATTTTACGAGAATAAAGTACAGAAATCCATATTTTCAATATACAACACATATCTAAGTTTCAGATCTATGCTGATAAAAACTAAGCTTTCCTGGTTATTAAAGGTTATTTCAGTTATTTGAGAACTATTCTAAACAATATACAGATATTAATGAATAATATTGTTATTTTAACATTGTTTAACACTAATATTCGTAAAATGTTATATGGAAGAACGATAACTTAGGGGGTGGGTGTCTGAAAATGGTCGGAAAATTATTGTAAAACATGGAGCCCAGAAAAAAACTTGCGAAAATGGAAAAAAAGGTGGATGTGTCCCTCGGAGGGTCAAATGTAATTTTTTGCGCCTCCCCCCTCCCCCCACATGTTTAAACCCAATTAGAACAGGAAAACGGTGATTTCTGGAACTTTTTCTGTTCATTATATCAACAGTGTGCGCATCGTGACATACACAGACTGTCTCCTCTCAATTAATATACAATTCTAGGAGGTGAGATTTGTTATTTGCTTCCTTGGAAAAATAAAACCTAGCAAACTACGGTAAACACACATTTGCTTAACCCTTTACCTAACGTGAAAAGCAGACGACACTTGCAAAAAAAATTCTTGAATAACTAATTTTTTTCATTTTTTGTCTCAAAAACATAGGTTATGACCCCTCGTTGGAACGAGCTCGACGAGCTCGTTCCAACGAGGGGTCATAACCTATGTTTTTGAGACAAAAAATGAAAAAAATAGTGAAAATTAATTGGCGATTTTTGAGAATAGCGCTGGCCGGTTTTGGCCGTTACGTTGGGTAAAGGGTTAACAAAGATCCAAAATGGTCGCTTACTTAGTGTTTTTAGGTGTTCCAAAGCGGGCAGTTACTTACATAGTTGCTTTCGAATTAGCTTGCCATTAAAAGCCAAGTTTCCTTTTGTAACTTTTATTTAACGAAAGCAACAGACAGCTCCGAGAGCTGTATGTTGCTTTCGTCTATAAAAAGTAACAAAAGGAAACTTGGTTTTATTTTCAACTGATGTAGTAGGTGTTTTCTCAACAGTTACATGCTTCTTGGCTGGATCTTCCTAGCCCGTCTAATAATTCAGGAGAGATAACTGTATCAAAAGTCGATTATCATGACAAGATAAATCGGGGATGCCTGTATGTATGATAATCGGCTTTCGTGTATATTAGGAAAACGAGACTCCAATATTGCGTTGCTTTCCGGTGATAACATGCTGCGTTAGTACCTGGAAGCATCAAGTCAAATCTTTTCATTTATCATTACAAATATGTTAGGTCGATGATCACACAATTAATATGCATTTTTGCATCACGTTTTTCAGTGAGGCCTGTCGTCGCTTTTATATCAGTCACATCTGGGGAGGTTGTCCTTATGACAAACTGTGGCTGTTAATCAGTGAGAGAGGAACCTATCCTTGTGACTGGGATTCTTGTAAATCATACCCTCAATTCCAGTATGCTAAAGGTGATGTGATGTCTGGTAAGTACAAATGAATTTATTCTTTCAAATGTAAACTCTTCTCATTTATCATTTATACAATACAGTCGCCGTGGACTGGTCGGAATCCACGCGTGGGCAGTGGTGTCCACTCATGTGTTTACCAGGTAATAACAATTATCAGCAGCAAAATTTTAATTAATGAAGCACCGGGTTGTACCCGGTGCTTCATTAATTAAATTTGTGATGATTATTCCTATAATTAGTGTTTGAAATCTAATATTATTGCGTCCGTGCAAATATTGCCCACTCGTGGAAAGTGAACAGTCCACGGAGGTCATACAGTACGCGCTTTGCGAAACGTGGATAGCTGGCTCTTTGCCGTCGACGAAGGGGTGAGAAGGATGATAAGGGGCCTTCTCGTGACAAAAGATGAGCCTGGTTCGCAAAATCAGTAGGTCATGGAATCCCTTTTTCTTTAACAATGGATAGGGCAGGTGGTAACGTGTAGTATTGCCATCTGCAAGCAAACAATCAAACAACAATTACACCCATATAAGAGATCAAATAATTGTAATCCAAAAGGTATTCATGCAAATGTCCCACCAAATCAATAGTGCATGTTCTCTTGCTATTACGTGTTAGCTGATAATTGTCTGTTACAAACGCAATACAACGCCTTTTTCTGGAAACTGGTGTTACATTTTGCGCAAGTTCGCCGAAACATTTGCCCGCTTGCAACCAGATTGTGAGACCAGATACTGAGATAATGGCCTATCACTGTGCTTTATACATACACCAGTATAACACTCGAAAATATTTATTACATCCATCGATGAAATGTGATCGTCCAGGTTATTTTTTTAAATACATGAGTTCCTCACAACATATTTCGCACATTTAAAAATTAAAGAAATCAACTGCAACATATTTCGCACATTTAAAAATTAAAGAAATCAACTGCGTAAATAACAACGGATCAAAGACTCCAGTCATATCCGTCCATTGACGTGTGATATATCGTAAAAGTCTAGACCATCATCTGTCAAAACAAACACAAATCCATACAACACACTGGCCTTTCAGCTATCGCCTTTCAAGATGAGCGTGGTTTTTTTGAGACATCCTGTTGGATATTTATAATTTCAAAATGATGAGAAACGGGTCAGTTTATACTGAACCAACGAAAGGAGAAGATCGATTTTACAAAGACGAAGTGCATTAAAAATGCCATCGAAATACCCCCTATGTGGTCTGCCATTGATCATCGCTCATATGAAAGGAAACAGTCCAGTTGGAAAAAACACAATTTTGTCTCATCAGACCGAAACATGGTTGGCCTGATTGGTTCGGGCTTCTCACCTGCTACAACCACTTTTTTGCCAAATGAGTCGGGGGGGGGGGGGGCGGGAAAAAATTGCAGACACAGGGTCTAAAAAAAAAAAATTCCGCCTGCCGGGGACCCACCACCCCAAACCTGTAAATTTTTTCCGCCCCTCCCGAGGGGACCCCCCTCCCCCCCCATATTTCATTCCGGAGCTCAAAACACTGCTGAAACCTGGCCAATTATCAATGGTCCGTTTTCTATGCTATTGTGCATTCCCAAATTTTAGTTTGTTCTGCATAAACTAATACCCTCAATGCTATATAAGTGGACCCCACTCGAAGGTGGAGAGTGGGTGAGTTCAGCATTCCGGAAGGGAGCAGCAAACTTCTCAGTGTGGGAGAGACAGGTGATTACGAGTATTTGGGGGTAAATATAAACATTACAGGAAGAGGCATCTACCGGAACCACACAAATAAATTGATTCTGAAGGGGAAGCGAATCCTTAGCCAAATGAAACTTATAGGGAGAAACAGTTTCAGTAAGGTTTTCGTGGGGAAAACCATTTGGGAAATGGTGGGGCTGCCAAGTATAACATACGGTACGGAAGTGGTACCCCTAAACAGACGGCCGTAAAGAGCTTGGAAATCCTGCAGAACGATGCAGGCCGATGGATAACGGGGTCGAGTAATGCCGCAGCGCTAGAAGCAATCAGGGGTGAGCTTGGGTGGATGAGGATCAAGGACAGGATAGACCTGTTGAAGCTCGGTTATCTTAATTATTTGGTAAATCTCTCCGGCAGCCGATGGTGTAAAGCAATGTTCCTGAGAATTTTCAACTCAAATATCAAAACGGGGTGGATGGTCCAAGTGAGGGAGCTAGTAGAGAACTACTCATTGGAGATCTCGGACCTGGACGTTGGGGCAAACCAGGGTAAAAAAATCGTCAGAGAAAGGGTCATGGAGGATTGTAACCGTAATTGGCGAGAGGGGGTCAAATCAAAGAGGTCTTTGGGTGGCCTGCGTGATAAAGAGAAGCCAGGTTTTGAAGAGTACCTTGATGGCACCTTTGGGAGGTCACTGTTGTTCAAGCTGAGGTCGCGATCCCTGGAGCTGAGGGGAAAAATTGGGAAAGACGGTGAAAGGGAGTGCCAGATGTGTAACTTGGACATGGTGGAGACCCTGGAACACTTTCTTCTAGAATGCCCAAAGTATCAGCCTAAAAGAATGAGATTCACTGGGAGTATAATGGGGAAGTGGGATGGGAGAATGAAGGACATGTGGTTAGGGGGAGACTCAAAGGAGAGGGTTAATATGCTAATCGGTGAGATTGGGAAGAATGGGACAAGGGATATCATCAAGCAGTTCGTCTCCGAGTGTTGGGAGGAGAGGAGAAGCGTGGGAATAGGGAGGCAGTTGGGAGTACAGGGGTAACCATGGCCTTCTCGTCCGAGAACCGCGACAAATCAGCGGCTGGCCAAAGTGTTATTATTCTTATATAAACTGTTGAGATATACGATTGTTTCATTTTTGTTGATTTTGAAGAAATTCAGTTTATTTTTCCATGTTTTATTTTATATCCAAGGTTTTATTTTATCACAACATTTTCGATTTACAAATATCTTAATTTTTTCATAGAGTTAACTTCTTAACCAAGTCATGGTTGAATATGTTTTTGTTGATTTTAGTTAACCCTTTACACAACGTAACGGCCAAAACCGGCCAGCGCTATTCTCAACAATCGCCAATTAATTTTCATTATTTTTTTTCATTTTTTGTCTCAAAAACATAGGTTATGATCCCTCATTGGAACGAGCTCGTCGCGATCGTTCCAATGAGGGGTCATAACCTATGTTTTTGAGGCAAAAAATGAAAAAAATTAGTTATTCAAAAAATTTTTTTGCCAGTGTCGTCTGCTTTTCATGTTAGGTGAAGGGTCAAATTTACATTTTATATAAACTAATCAAATAGTTTTTGCTTTTTACATGTGGAGAGATGAGCTGTGGGATTAGGCAAACGCAAATGAGTTGGTTCTAAAGACTATATAGCAAAGACATATTTTGTTAAAGTATATTAATAGCTGAATTCAGAAGGGTAATTCTACATAAGTCAGTTTGGCTGAATTGAAAAAAAAAGTGTTCATAACAAAACTCAGTTGCAGATTATTCAAATTTGATCAGTGTATGTTAATGTTTCTAATGTCCACTTCAGTTGTCGAATTTGCGAATCTTCACCAAGAACATTTTGACTCTTCTGAGCTTGTCTATACCCCCACATTCTCTCCAAAGCATGTTTAAATACTGTATTCACCACCCTGAATCATCTTGAAGGTATAAGAACATCATTCTTTGAATGAATTCAAGTGCAAGCAAAAATTTGCAATTTGGGTCATTTCCACGTTTTTTTCGGGCCAATGGACCCACCCACCCCTACCCTGTGTCTGGAATTCCCCCATGAATAAGTGACGAGATTAATACAACAATATCATCAAAATGCTCTCAATGCGCACTGCCACTGATCGCTCAGATCATTTCATGGACACTGCATTAAAAAACTGTGTTCAGTTATCCAAGCTGATTAACGCCTACTTCGTCTATAAATAGATTTTAGACCTCATTTATTGCACTGGAACTCCATCAGCCTCCATGGTAATAAACAATCTAGATGTGTTTGTTGTTTTTTGTTGAGAAGTTTCCAAGAGAAGAGGGCAGATTAGGAATGCAACTTGCTTCAAAAAAGGATGATAACAGAAGCTAGTTGCTTATAAATCAACTCATCTTAATTATCTTATTAACCGTTTGAACCCTCGTTTCCTCGAATGGTATCGCCTTTGTGTACACTTACAGTGAGATGGATCAGTCAAATATCAATATACAGGAAGGAAAAAGTAATAACTGGAGTCTACAGCCGTGTATAGACCTCTTATATAATAAGACAAAAATGGGACGAAATTATGCCTTGGAACGAAAAATTTCCTAACGAGTTCAAGGGGTTAATGGAACTGAAACAAAAGTAATGCAATTGGTGAATGAACGGGTTTGCAATTATTGAATAGACAGGTGCGAACAATTAGATTGTAGGATAAAATACCCTCGGACAAAATACCCTTAGGACATAATACCCTCAAAAAAAAATACCCTTAGGACATAATACCCTCAATGGGTAGGACAAAATACCCTCGGACAAAATACCCTTAAATAATTCTTGAATAACTAATTTTTTGTCTCAAAAACATAGGTTATGACCCCTCGTTGGAACGAGCTCGACGAGCTCGTTCCAACGAGGGGTCATAACCTATGTTTTTGAGACGAAATGAAAAAGCAGTAAAAATTAATTGGCGATTTTTTAGAATAGCGCTGGCCGGTTTTGGCAGTTACGTTAGGTAAAGGGTTAATAAAAAAAATTAAAAATATTGGTACTTGTTATTTAAAAAAAAACACCAGCTAGTGCCTTAGATGCAATTACCCCCCCCCCCCCCCCCCCCCACACACACACACACACCAAAAATCCAACTTTATATACATTTGGTCTGAGGGTATTTTGTCCTACCCATTGAGGGTATTATGTCCTAAGGGTATTTTATTTGAGGGTATTATGTCCTAAGGGTATTTTGTCCGAGGGTATTTTGTCTGGATACCGAACAATTATATGGTAGCGTCGGAGCTACTATTTGCATTTTAGTAATTATCAAACGGAATGAATAATTACTAAAATGCCATTTTAACACCTGCTCTTGAAATAAGCCCAGTCGTCTGCTTTTTCAGCAATATAAAAAGTATAGGGAAATTTGTTTCACCTGTTAATCGTGTAAAAGCAATTTTAGAACATTATTACAATTAAAAAGGACAATGGAAAGAGTTGCCATACATGGACACAGTTATATTATGTTGTAAAGGTTTTGTTGCGAAGTTGTGCAAAAAAATTGAAAGCTGGAGAAATAATGGAGAAAAACTAAAAGGCTGATAGATGACTCCCAGCTTTTCAAAAACACAAATTGTCGGTTATTTTTCCTTTTTAGCTTAATGGCTGTTTTCACCACGGAAGTCTGTAAGTCTGCAAGGTGTTTTACGGTGTCATCCCAACAAGACGAATCCCAACAAGACGAATTGGTAAAATATCCCAACAAGATGATCCCAACAAGACGATCCCAACAGAACGAAAAAACTTTTCTCATCAAATGTTGGGGAAAATTACTTTAAAAAGAACGTGTACATTACAATGTATGCTATTTGAAGTATTTTAGGGTCTTATTTTATGCATGTGATTAGGAGTTTTGTTGATAAAAAAGATACAAAAAAAAAACTGTAGCAAATAGCATCTTGTAACAAAGCGTGGCGCCTCTGTTAACTGGTAGCGTGCTAAGTTATTTTTAGTTGTCGAAATTTTGTTCACATATTATTGCCTTGTTACAATTAATGGGAGAGTGCCTATAGGCCTATAGGCACTTTCCCATTAATTGCAACGGGGCAAATCCACACAGACGTAATACTATCACATCAACAATTAATTGAAGTACATCCACAGAATATGAAGCATTTTAGCTCTGGTAAACACACTTCAGGATAAAGCCCCAAAATGGGCTTCCAGTACTCAACCAGTTAATTTAAATCTCTTTGTCCAAAAATAAACCGTGTGTAAACCGTGTTAAGAGTTTATGATGGAAATCTTAAAAATAAATTGTTTTTTTGGTATCAGGGAGCTAAATATTTGAATTGGAGTTCCCCGCCTTGAAATGTTTGTATCAGGGAACTAAATATTTGAATTAGAGTTCCCCGCTTTGAAATGATGCAATCTCTGCAAATAAACAGCCTTGGGAAAAATATTGTTTCAATAAACGTTTGAACCATTCTATTGACATCTTGCATAATTGTTGAATATTCCTGATAAAAAAGAAGGTGATTTGATGACTTTTTCACCTAAAATATACAATTTACTTTTGGTGTGTTTTTGTAGGGAATTCCCTGAAGAATATGTGACCGGTACTTCCCTTCGTGTCAATTTTTTTCTCTTATTTGTTGCATGACACCCTGTTCACTGGGGGGAAGCGTGACCGTGAAAATTTGGTTGATTGCGCCGGTGTCCGGTTGATTGCCCTTTCTCTTCGACATCGAATTGTGGTAAGTGTACGATTTATCGTAGATTTCTCTAAATATCAATAAATTGGGAACCAAGGAATATACGCATAGGTTGTGTGAATGTATCCTGAACACGTACATATATTTTTTATACTTACATACCCGAGTATTGCCTGCTAGTGACTTCATATTCAATCCATCAGCGGGTCGTTTTCGTCAAATGTTGACAAAAATGGCTCGTACGCCTCAAACACTTTAACTACCTAATTTCTTTTTACCCTGCATGTAGATAAGGTGTAGAAGATCTTATAACCTGAACTGCAGCAAACAATTTGCTAAATTAGTTGAGAAAACACGCGAAAACCGAGTGTCCAGTTATTTTGTTGATTGCATGTAGTGACCGGTTGATTGCTTAAGTGGTGTCCGGTTGATTGGAATTTGATAAATTCGTGGTGTACGGTTGATTGCATCTTTAGGTATAATGATAACTGTCTATCGAACTATTCATAAAAAAACATGCGAAATTATAGAAGTACATTTGCATATTTGTCTGTAGCATCAACGGTCATTTTATGCAAAGTGCATTACTGTCCATGACGCGCAGGTAATCATGGTCATGATGTAACTACACAATAAATTACTATCAGCAAAATGTATGCAAGTTTATTTTGCTTTGCTAATGAAGGTTAGCGCAACTCGGGACTTGTTTTACTTGAATATATTTCTCACAGTGAGACATACGCACTGCCCCAAACTACTAGGAAAGTCGTCGCCATGGAACGGTTGATCTGTGGAATTTGAGCCTGGAGTTTCTTCACTGGTAGAATTTAATGACTTTCCCACTCAAGGTCCAGAATTTCCATATCGAATGGCAACCAAGCCACGGTAGATTATCCTGCCTATCCATAGCAAGCACAAGCACTGTTTCATGTTTCAACCAATTACCCGGAGGTCCATTGGATGAAACAGTGCTTGTGCTCAGGCCATATTACAGAATTTTATAGCTATACTACGCAACAAAGCGCGCAGATCGACGTACTATTTGCGCGCAATTCATGACAGGACTTCTAGTTTTAACTGTATTGCTCATCACTAAACAATCGCCTTCATGCCCATGAAAAACATTAAATAGTTGGCCATTTCTGGTGGTTTCTCATACCCGTACCCCTACCCTCCGGGACGAGGTCACCCCTATCAAGCTGTCCTCCTATTCGGGACTCAGTCCCTCAGGTGATAGCATGCACCTCCACCATTATTTTTGTTCCAATAACCCTACAAGCTGTCCTATTCAGTTTGGGAGGCATGCCCCCCTCCCCGCCCACATGATTTGCGCCCATGGGGGCATCCTATCATTTGAGGGGCCGAGCCCTGAATTCAGGGCTCGGCCCCTCAAGTGATAGGATACCCCCATGGGCGCAGATCATGGGGGCGGGGGGCATGCCTCCCAAACTTCTCTAGAGGGGCACACCAACTATATTTTACCGGCTATACAATCTAACCCTGAGTTAATATCATTGTACAAATGGCTCAGATGCAAGGAAATTGCGTCTTTTCCACTTGGAAATTGAACATTTTCTCACGCAGGGCCGAACCATGGTCGGCCCTGCCTGTCCTAAGACCCTATACCCCCCATATGTTTTCGTTCCTACGCCCCTAGCTTTCACTTCACGCGATGCACATGTCATGGATTTGACCCAGTTCTAGTTTTTGCTTCACACGCGCGTTAACCTCAAGATATGCACCTTTGTTGAACTCATCACAACGTTTAATATCACCCGCACATTCACGACGCTCAGATGTAGCACGAAGCCCAAAATGAATTGCGAAATAAATAGACAAAACTACATGTATGTTTCAATGGGTCGTTTTGTATTCAATGAGTCAGATGTGCGTTGGAAGAAAACGTCGAGACCGAAGGTCGAGACGTTTTCTTTCTACGCACATCTGACGAATTGAATACAAAACGACCCATTGAAACATACATGTGGTTTTGTATTTATTACATGACCCAAGCACCTACTGACCTAATTTTCTTTTCTATAAACGGTGGTAAACACCATGCACTTTATGCAGTAGCATTGCATAAAAAAAGTCTCGGTTGGAACAGGTTGGTGTGCAATACGGAATTCCATATTGCACAGCCGTATTGCACGCCGTATTGCATAAGAGAGACTGCATGGGCATGTAATACAAGTTATTATTACACGCCCATGCAGTCTCTCTTATGCAATACGGCGTGCAATACGGCTGTGCAATACGGACCAACCTGTTCCAACCGGGACTTTTTTTTCGCAATGCGACTGCATAAAGTGCATGGTGTTTACCACCGTTGATAGAAAAGAAAATTAGGTCAGTAGGTGCTTGGGTCATGTAATAAATACAAAACCACATGTATGTTTCAATGGGTCGTTTTGTATTCAATTCGTCAGATGTGCGTAGAAAGAAAACGTCTCGACCTTCGGTCTCGACGTTTTCTTCCAACGCACATCTGACTCATTGAATACAAAACGACCCATTGAAACATACATGTAGTTTTGTATTTATTACATGACCCAAGCACCTACTGACCTAATTTTCTTTTCTATAAACGGTGGTAAACACCATGCACTTTATGCAGTAGCATTGCATAAAAAAAGTCTCGGTTGGAACAGGTTGGTGTGCAATACGGAATTCCATATTGCACAGCCGTATTGCACGCCGTATTGCATAAGAGAGACTGCATGGGCATGTAATACAAGTTATTATTACACGCCCATGCAGTCTCTCTTATGCAATACGGCGTGCAATACGGCTGTGCAATACGGACCAACCTGTTCCAACCGGGACTTTTTTTTCGCAATGCGACTGCATAAAGTGCATGGTGTTTACCACCGTTGATAGAAAAGAAAATTAGGTCAGTAGGTGCTTGGGTCATGTAATAAATACAAAACCACATGTATGTTTCAATGAGTCGTTTTGTATTCAATTCGTCAGATGTGCGTAGAAAGAAAACGTCTCGACCTTCGGTCTCGACGTTTTCTTCCTACGCACATCTGACTCATTGAATACAAAACGACTCATTGAAACATACATGTAGTTTTTTCTATTTATTACACACACATAGTGGTATCTTACACGATCTCACAGGTTTTTGAGCTGTGTGGTAATTTTTACCGGAAAGGTCAAATGCGATCCGATAAAAAGTGCCTGAAGCGCGTGCAGCGTTCTTTTATGGTATGCCTAAATACCACAGGTCATCACGGGTTACCGCAAGCTACCACATGTCTTCAGAAAATCATCTTTTTATTTTTATTTGGCTGCTAAACGGCCAGTCACAATATTTTGGGTTGGTTCTAAACTTATTCAAGTTAAGAAACATGCTCATCTGGTCGATTTTGCGGGATAGTTTGAACTAGTTTTACCGCAAGTCAGTTAGGCATGAGAACTGACCTACGGTGAAATTTTCCAGCAAAGTCGACCAGATGAGAATTATTCTTAATTTGAATAAGTTTAGAATCAACACAAAACAATGTAAATGATCGTTCACTAGCCAATAAATTTCAAAAAACTTATTTTCAGGTGCCCTGTGGTGGTGTGCGGTAACTTGTGGTGATCTGCAGTTTTAGGTATACCGTTTGTTTACACGAAGTTTTAAATTTAGAATGAGAATCCACTTCTGCAATATTTGAACCTCCGAATGGATGACAGCAAGGATGGTTGGGTCGGACTCGAAGACTGGTTCTCCAGCATTTCGTGCCGATATCACTTCGTCAGCATGGAAAATGTCCATTTCGCCCACAATCAATTTAAATTCATTTTCTACGAGTAACTGATTGTGAGTAATAAATATAGAACCACACATATGTTTGAATGAGTTAACGATTACTGCACTCGATCGCATCGCGAATGGATACCACTCGAGCCTCACGGCTCTCGTGGTATCCTTCCGCGACGCTTTCTCGTGCAGTAATTGACCCTTTGCATATTACAGAGTTATCGTTCTTGGCGTCAGGTATGTCTTCCACATAACTTCGCATTCTTCGATAAAAACAGAGATACTGTCTCTCAAATTCAAAATTGACTAATGAATCGATTTTGAGGACAGTTTATGTTATAAAAAGGTGGGTATGTATATGTATTTATTTTTTAACCCTTTACCTAACGTAACGGTAAAATCCGGCCAACGCTATGCATAAAAATCGCCTTTCATTTTTTTATATTTTCATTTTTTGCTTCCAAACATAGGTTATGACCCCCTCATTGGAACGAGCGCGTCGCGCTCGTTCCAATAAGGGGTCACAACCTATGTTTTGGAAGCAAAAAAATGAAACTATTTAGTTATACAAGTATTTTTTCCAAGTGTCATCTGTACCTCACGTTAGGTAAAGGGTTAAGAGACAGAATGGTCAAACACAGAGACACAAAGCTTCAGTTGGCGAAAGGTTTGTCTGAGTTGAACAAAAAGGGTTATCGCAATTGATCGAACGTAAAAAAGTGCAAACTGCATTGTTCTGATGACTGAAGAGAGCAAGCAAACTCAGGATACTTGACGCCAAGAACGACAACTCTGTAGTATGCAAGTAGCTAATTGTTAACTCATTCAAACATGCAGTTCTATCTTTAAACCACAGGGTAGTAATACATGTACAGTCACGAAACGACGAAATGATGATTTCGCGCGCCGACGGCGCGCAGGGACGATATGGGGGACAAGCCCCTTTCGACCCTCGGTAGCTGTATATGATGGCTGTCACATGTCTAGGAGTGTTGAAGGAGGAAAAGAATCCGGTACTCGGCAGGTGTCTCCAGTTGTGGGTAGGCGGTCTCGTTGACTGATGTCGGTTGAAACAGTGTATGTACAGTCAATCCTGGAAAAAGTCTTTAAATGGAATGTCAGCATGTGATTCAATGCTGACGTTCCATTTGCATTTGATTTGGAGGCTTTCTACCTTTATTACACTAGTGTATTATAAAAAAATATTACATGGTTTTAACACACTGTATAATGGTGTGATTATGTGATAAAAAGTGTTTATGGGATTAAAATTACCGACATGAACTAAGTGTATTTGTCAATCAACCGGACACAAGTAAAACAATCAACCGGACATCGGCATGATTTAGAACTGCAATCAACCGGTCACTACATGCAATCAACAAAATAACCGGACACGCGGTTTTCGCGTGTTTTCTCAACTAATTTAGCAAATTGTTTGCTGTAGTTCAGGTTACAAGATCTTCTACACCTTATCTATATGCAGGGTAAAAAGAAATTAGGTAGTTAAAGTGTTTGAGATGTACGAGCCATTTTTGTCAACATTTGACGAAAACGACCCGCTGATGGATTGAATATGAAGTCACTAGCAGGCAATACTCGGGTATCTAAGTATAAAAAAATAGATGTACGTGTTCAGGATACATTCACACAACCTATGCGTATATTCCTTGGTTCCCAATTTATTGATATTTAGAGAAATCTACGATAAATCGTACACTTACCACAATTTGATGTCGAAGAGAAAGGGCAATCAACCGGACACCGGCGCAATCAACCAAATTTTCACGGTCACGCTTCCCCCCAATGCTGTTCTCAGGTGAGAAAAAGTTGTCTGAATGGCTATACTTGACAAAGATATTTGAATGCCAAAATTAGAGTGATGCGATCATATTTTTTTTTTCGCCTGAACGTTATAATGGTCGCCTATGAGAAAATATTTAGTTTCGTGATACCTATAGGAAATATGTTTTTTAGCTTCCAAACCAGATTCAGTTATTATTTTGGGGGATTATTTCACATTTAAATGTTTATTTGGCGGACACACACCTTGCCAAACTGTTTTATTTTTTTGAAAAGTTAAATTTTTGTCACAGTCAGCAATAAAGGCTATATATTGTCAAAATTAAGCCTGTTAATGCAAGCAAATTCACATCGTTAGCAAGTGTATTCCCCAGGAGCACACTATAACCTCTGGCAGCTGCTAACTAACAGCCTATCTTACCCTATTAACACATTTATTTAAACCATGCTTCCCCCTCACAGTACTAGGGGCAGGGAGGATTTCAATCTTCCAACCCTCTCCCAAATCACCATTCAAACACAGCCAGAAAACCTATAATGCACTTCTATTCATTGAGATTTAGAAGTTTTTCTCTTCTATATTATGCTTTTTAAAATGTTGGAAAACAATTCTTTCATTGAAAGAGTATTTTGGAATACAAATTTGGGGAGGGGAGGGGGCTACAGTGGAAAAAATAACATAATAAAATGACAAACGTGAACAAATGGCATTTGTGCATAGCTACCAATGTAGTAGTCTAGTACTAGTGCTGTCATGGTTCCCATGACACATCACAAACTTACAGTGACAGCTGTGAAATAATATTGCACTTTCCTTGAACGAAGTCCCCCTCCCACACATATTTTACCTTTCTGCTGTTGATAAACATTTGGAAAGACCGTACAGCATGTTTTTAGAGACTGAAGTTAATATCATACACTTTCAGTTTCTTATGATTTACTTTGAGATTCCAGCACTCATGGTCCACTGTGTTATTTTTTTTCTATTTGACAACCTTGTACAGGCTCATCCACTATATTTTTCACTGTATGTCATTCAGTACTCTCATGTAGACTTCCTAAATGTGTGACTGCAGCCTATCTGTCTGTCTGTCTGTCTGTCTGTCTGTCTCTTCATCAGACAAGGTGCTTCTTTGCTTTTCATTTGCCTGGATCCACATTTTCAATAATTTTCACCCTCACCCCCCCCCCCCCCCCCCCACACACACACACACAAATATATTAAACGTCAAAGACCACAATATTCTTGAAGCAAATGTCTGATTCATCCTCTTTGGAAACATATTTTCTACAATTTCACTCTTTTTGTCAGAACGGGTGTCTGTGGGGACTAAAACAAAAGTTATGAAAGTGCACTTATGGGAACTTACAGCACATGCATAGCACTATAAAATCAATATTTGATGGTTTTAGGCATTTTACCAGTGTTATGAGATACCACAGTACCAGGAAAAAACACTATGTTGTGTTTTGTCAGTGCCATACCAATGACTCTATGTGCCTTAACTTAGAAAACAGAGGAGTTTCCTTTACAAAAATTGCAAAATATTCATCAAACACAATGTGAAATGTCTTCAGAAGCCAAAATGTGATTTAAAAACTACCACAAATGGGACATTTAATATCACAGTAGGTTTGTTTTGGGTCAATATCAATTAATTTATGAATTATATCATAGATTTTGATGAAAGGGGCATACCGTGGGCTCCTATTCAGGGTTATATTTTACCACATCAGTAGGTAGAAGAACATCTGACATCAGTTGTTAGGATAAAATGACAGAGTCCTTTTATATTGGTGAAATATACAGCTGTATCCTAATTTTTGAAACCAAATTGACATTCATATTGTTTCGTGGGGGTTGGGACACTGTTTTGCTTGCAGATGGTTAAATGAGAAAGATTTTTTCTAAAAATATTGTGTGCTGATGCAGATTTTAGTTTTCTTTTGGGATCAGGATAGTTTTTAAAGAAAGCTGTGAATTCTCATCCCTCTCAGCTAATTTATTAGGTAACAGGCTAGAAACATCTTTTGGAGGCAATACCAATTTTTAAGCCCATTTGACAAAGTTTGGACACTTTTCAATGTTTTTGACTCAGCAGAAGCCAAAAGTTGGATTCTAATGCAGAAATGACGCTTTTATCTCATGGAAGTGGTAAGATGTCTCTTTGGTAGGGTTGGAGATGATTATAGGTATCAGGGAACTAAATATTTGAATTAGAGTTACCCGCCTTGAAATGTTGCACCCGAAAATGATGCAATCTCTAAAAATAAACAGCCTTGGGAAAATACATTGTTTCAATAAACGTTTGAAACATTCTATTGACATCTTGCATAATTGTTGAATATTCCTGATAAAAAGGAAGGTGATTTGATGACTTTTGGACCGAAAAAATACAATTTACTTCTTGTGTGTTTTTGTAGAGAATTCCCTGAAAAATGTGTGCACGTGACCGGTACTTCCCTTCGTGTCAGTTGTTTTCTCTTATTTGTTGCATGATCCCCTGTTCTCGGGTGAGAAAAAGTTGTCTGAATGACTATACTTGACAAAGATATTTGAATGCCAAAATTAAAGTG
Organism: Pictodentalium vernedei; assembly: GCA_031216915.1. NCBI lineage: Eukaryota > Metazoa > Mollusca > Scaphopoda > Dentaliida > Dentaliidae > Pictodentalium > Pictodentalium vernedei. Next base: position 323,746,153 of record CM062296.1, on the reverse strand, counting down.
ATGCGATTATATTTTATTTCGCCTGAACGTTACAATGGTCGCCTATGGGAAAATATTTAGTTCCGTGATACCACATAGTCATTTTAATTAAATTCGACTTGATGGGATTCGTCTTGTTGGAATGACCATTTTCGACATTCGTCTTGTTGGGAATAAACCCTTTTCACAGACAGGAGGAAATGATTTTGCAAATAATGTGTCACCCAACGATGAAAACGTTCGAGAAACCGAAATTTTGTCCCATTGGGTCAAATAATACACTCGACGGATTTTAAACCGAAAGGTCGACTGTTCGAAACTGACCCGCGCCATATGTGCTGTGTCATCGGGTAACACGCTTAATCCCAATTGCCCACACACAGGCACTGTGACGCTGTGTACACGTCGATGGTGCACTTCCTTCAATCGGTGCTAACCCTGTTTGTGCCTAGCCGCTGCTCAGTGGTTCTCTCCGGGTACTCCGCATTCCTCAACAAGTAAAATCGCCCGACTCGATGTAACTGTGGTTGTTGAAAGCTTCCTTCAACCTCAATAAACAAACTTATCTATTAGATATGATTTTCTTTCACAAAATTACCCATGATCAGGCTTGACAGATATGACGTCGATTGTGGCCGATATTATCCTAGCTAGAGTCCCCCACCCCCACTACATGATGACTGGGCGCAACAAATTAGTTTACATCGAAATCGTTCCTCGTTATTAACCCTTTGAACCCTAGTGGCCGATTTTCCGGCCAGGAACATCGTACGTCATAACGTCATTAAATGGGATGGCTGTTCAGTAAATGTATATGGAAGACTAATCAATATTTTGCTATTGAACTGGCATGGAAGATACCAGCAGAGTTCAAAGGGTTAATTTTTGTTCAACGCAATCAGGAAAATTGGCGGTACTTGGCATAAAGGAGTAGTTTGAAGCTGAGTGTTTTATGGTAAGGAATTAATGATGACAAGAAGTAAGGAGTTGGCGGATGAAGAGAATAAAGAAGAGAGATGTTCAGAATATGCAATGCAAACTAAAATTCAGAGTCGAAAGCGGAGATTCGTTGAAGTGGGAGAAGAGGTATTTTAGCTATCGAAACGTCGCGGCCTCCACATTAAGGAAGACGAGATGTTCAGATATCTAAACTAGGAGAAGAGGCAACTTCGGACTTGAGAAATAATTTTAAAAACACTGTCATAAAATTGTAATAGATCTGAGAATTTTGTAACTATTTTTTGGGGCTATTTAATAAAGAGGTTATTACTTGGTTGGTTTTATTTCGGCCCATATATCAGCCCTCTGTACCTTCACATCAGCCTTCGACATTCGGTCTCGGGTTGATATGAAGTTACCTCGGGCTGATATCTCGGCCGATATGAAACTAACCAAGTAAATAACCTCCAAATGTTAAGGAATCCGTTGGTTAAAGTGTCACACTTCCATTTATAACTCTTTAGCTAACATATCTAGAACACACACACTACACACCACACGCACACACACACAAAAAAACTTGAAGAGCCAAACTTTTTCATTTTTGCCTCCCAAACATGGCTTTTGATCTTTCAATGGAACGATCTTGGTGAGTTCGTACCAATGCGCATTCTTATACCGCATAGTGAATGCAAATATTTGATACACGAATGGGGTTATTTGCCGCATGTTGCTTTTATGTTATCCCGAAAATGACCAAATTGTATTGGATGAAGAAATACCAGCATACTAGGTGGTAAGATGAATATTTTGACAACATTTAGTGTTACAGTTTTCAATAAGTTCTTTTCAAGTTTGGAGTAATTCCTGCTGGGTTCATGGAGTTATACAAATATCACCCATTCCGCCTCATTTAATTTATTGTTTTGTAGCCTCATTAAATTTATTGTTTTGTAATTAAAGGTAGGCGTTTTTTTATTGGTTTTTTATTGGTCAACGGTTTGAATATCAAGGTCACACATGACGGGCATCGGGTGTGGCGAAATTGTTGGGCGCCCGAACCACACACCAAGTTTCAGGACAATCGCCCAGCAGGAGCCGATACACAGGTTCAAGGTTTCCGGTTTGATGGTCAAGGTCACACACCCGGTCAAACGGATACGCCCATGTTACTCCTCGTGTCTGAGAAGATGGCACAGTAGCGGAGATGAACACGCGAATAGTCGATGTGATAGAGTAGGCGGTTGGCAGGAAGTCCCTGCCAACCGCCAGGAACTGCCATGACTGTAGGTAGTTTAAGTGGAAGGCCGTGTGGTGGACTAATAATATTACTTGACACATGTTATCACAGGATCGGGAATATGATGTGGTCGTTATTAAGTGTCATCCTGGGATCGGGCTCATTGGTTTCCAGGTGCGGTGGGTGTGACATAAACTTATAGTAGTACATTACAGGGAAATGACTAATTTGTTCTGGTAGTGAAAACTGGAGAGACAGAGGATAGATCGTACGCTTAATTTGGAGGAAAGTAGCCTAATCCAAATCCCATCGAGCTATAGGTTATCCCCTATCCCAATACCAGTACACCTACCATATCGCCTCCCGATATTCCTCTGCGCCGCTTGACTCAACGTCTTGCTTCTGTTCCATCTTTTCCTTGTATCCCACACTACCCCCCCCCCCCCGCCACTATCCAGTCTTGGTGCACCCAAATCCCACGGCACCCACTCCACCCTTTGCCCCAGCAACTTTGGCCAGAGTTACTTGCATTTATTAACAGTAGGAACCTGCTACCCACATTGCTTTTGTGCAAGTGAATAGCCGGTCGAATATGATGATTGCAGTTATAAATGACCATCCTGGAATCAAAATTACTGAATGTCTGGTAAGGTAGACCTATATGGTTGTGGCAGGACAGTAGAGGCTATTGAGGAAGACGTTTGCGCGGGTGGTACAAATAGAAGAGGGATAATGCCTGCCACTCAGAGCAGAGTATACCCGCCCCAGGTCCCGGAATACTCTCCATCATAATCCCAACACACCCACACATGTTGGCTGTGTACGGCATAGGGGCCATTGGCAGCATTGATGAAGGCGTAGGATGTGTCATAAGTAGCCGAACGCACTGCTGGAGTAAAGAGAAAAAACAAAAATCAAACTTAGAATTTTATTACATTACGGGCCTGGAAAAGTGTAATTTGTTTCTAATTTTTTAAAATTTTCATTACATTATGGGTACCTAACATTTATTACACGTTATTACATTATGGATCGTTTTTTATTACATTATGGGTTCGTATTACATTATGGGTCGTTTTTGTATTACATTATGGGTAGGTATTACATTATGGGCATTTATTACATTACGGGTCGTAACAAACGGATCAAACTATGTTAATGGGTGGGAGCTGTACTAGTGTCCCATATGGACTCTCGTCACTTAGTATATCCAGCAAATATGTTGTATTCACATTGTCGCATTTTGTGACAGTGAAATCTCAACATAGATATGATGAACCTTATTCAGTTGCTACCCTAATTTATGAAGTATACGGTCTCAGTAGGCTTCGCAGCTGATCCCCTAGAACATCAAAGAATTATCAGAGAGAAGTTAGGTTTACCCCAATAAAGATACGTACAGACAGGGCTTTTTATGGTTTGTCGAGTCGTACAAACTATTGGGATTTAAGTAAAGGGACCTAACAGTGAAACACTGGGAACGGTCGCATCCAGCGGTTGAGGTTCAAATTTTAAGTCAGTAGCTAAAATTATATGACGCTGATCATCCACCGACATGTCCTTTTATCTTGCCTCTCTTTGACACCCTTTTACAATTTGGTATGTAATTGTCTGGTCGTTAATAACAACATCTGGAATGCGTTGTTCAAGTGACTGTCCATTGTAGGTAGTACCTCATCTATGGGAAGCAATACATCAATTGACTTTCCTTCTAGTGTACCATCGGTTTCCATTTCCAATTCTTCTTTGTTGGTACTAGATTGGTAACATTCTGGGTAAACTCATGTTGTTGTAGTACCATCTCGCTGTTGCTTCATCATTCTCCTATAATCCTGTCTGGAGATTCCAGTGCCACAAAGCCTGTGTGTCCATCGATTACAGGAATCACAGTCTAAAGCTTCTTGAGGGCGTCGGACCTCGGATCGTCCGAAACTAGGTGCATTTCGACTTTTGAGATGGTGCGAATCGACTTTTGAGATGGTGTAAATCGACTTTGGAAATGGTGCGAATCGACTTCTGAATGGTGCGAATTGACCTTTGATGTAGTGCGAATCGACTGGTGCGAATTGACGGTGCTGCGAATTGACCAAAATCCTGTTTAGAATTAGCACCACCGTCAATTTTGTTCTTAACATATAGTAGAACTAAACCGAAACCGTTTTTTCCAGAAGCCGAACCGAAGCTGAAACCGACGCTGAAACTGAATATGAGAAATCAAAACCTTCCACCTCTATTTGTAATCCGGATGTACTCATTTGTCACTGGAACTTTCCATAACCATGGTCATATCGTGTTGGGCCGTTTTAGACGCAGTGGTGAGAAATTGTCGGTCACTCCAGCTTACAGCCCCGTTCAAACAGGATTGGTAGTGGGTGTAGACATATACCATCGCAGTGTATCGACGTGCACCAGTATTTCGGCAGCTGAGCAACTAAGATTGAGTGTCTTGCCGAAGGACACAAAGCAGATAACGTCGGTCAGGATCGAATCGACGAGTTTCCAGCCTGAAATTCAACGATCTAACCAATCAGTACCGTGTTTGCATGCTTGGAATTGGTATACCCCGAAATATGGATGAGTTGGATGGACAATTGCCATTTTGGCGACCTCATATACAATTAACTCCCATGCAAACAGTTTACATAAAATATGAGGGAAAGGGAATCTCTCACAACAATTTGAAACAATGATCTTAAAAGATCTGTATTTTTGTGTTATGTGTGCGAGGGTGTATATCTTCATCTTATTTTCTAATATTTTTGTTTCAGGTCCATATGATTTGGGGTTTGCAGAGTGGTTTAAAATTTTCATTTTGGAACAATAACAAAGCTAACATTCACTTTTTTATACATCTGACGTTTACAATGCAGTCACTGGAATACGTAAAATGATGTTTAAAAGACCCAGGCACACGTTTCGCGGAGGAAGACAATAACCAGAAATAACAGTATTCAAAACTCTGCAGAATTTAAGACAAAAACTCTCTAAATATGATGAAATCTGTAACAATACTATTTATCAACAATTTAATCACGATGTTAGTATTGGCACTTCGCATCCAAACTCATGAAAAGGATTATGTTTGTTTGTCAAGATATGGCCCGTGTTCCGGCTCAGGGTTCCAAATATTTGTCTTACACTAAGTATGGTTGAGTCCGTAATTACCCGAATACCGCGTATATCAGGAGCCACTGATACAAAATCCGTATCACGGCGTGTATCATGGGCCTCTGATACAAAATCCGTATCTTGCAAATGCATAATACAAGCGCGTGCTTGGTTGCGATTTGTTTACGTTACTATTTATAGAATATAAGCTTTCGAAACATGTTTCTATATGTGGAGAGAGAGAGAGAGAGAGAGAGAGAGAGAGAGAGAGAGAGCACTTCGCAAAAGTATAATAATTAAATTACGGAAGTACATTACTTTTATGCTTTTGTATCCGAATCACTGGGAGCATCCGAGTTGCAACAACACGCAGTTATATTGCTTCGGAATGTTAAACGGAACGCGCTCAATAAATTTATTCAAGCATCGCAAAAGTTCAAGTTAGCCGCATACAGTTTGAACCGAAACTACAAGCACTTTTATGAGTCTGAAAATGAAATCTGAAATTAAAATCCTTTTTAACCCTAGTTCAAAACACACGATATTTAATTATTTGTTTGTGAAAAAAATCCAAAAAAATAAAACCATATCATGTGACCCCCTCTTTGGATCAAGTCCGTCGATCTCGTTCGTTGTGCACTCAAGGGTCGAAATGTTCAAATCACTCTATTGACATGAACTCTTTAATTCACTCACCAAAGCTCGTGGATTAAAAATTGAATACACCTTGAGATAAAAAATATTTTGATGTGCCATGTGTTTATTCTGTATATACTTGCCTTGAATTTGTACTGAGTGGAATAGGATGTTGATACGTGGAAGTTTCCGCATTCAGATAGCAGTGTGAATGCCAGGACCTGAAGGGTCATAAGCTACGTTTTTTAGGAAAAAATTGAAAAGAGAATAAACAATCAAATTTGGCTGGTGATTTTTATGAACAACACTCGCCAACTTTGGTCGTTAGATTACGTTAAATTATACATTATGTGATAAAATGAATATCCAATTAGTCACAATTTGACTTGAAATTACGACTCATTAGAGGTTCTCTGTATCTATATAAGATATTTGCAAAATGGCTGGGGGAAAGTTTCCAGTCACAGTGTTTGTATCACAACAATTTTCAGGTTATGGTACCTTGTTCATTTATGTAATGAGCCTCTTTGCTAGGTGGAGCCTTGCTATCTTTATTGTGCATTAATGATTTTTTTCGAATGTGACGCAACAGTTAACAGCAACATTACAGACACTGTTAGATACAGAGTACAGCGTTCACAAAACCGGGCAGACAGTTTCGACCCAGTCTCGATCGGGTTTAAAATATGAACACTGTACAATCACACATATAACACAAAATAGAATAAATGGGTATTAGGGTCGGTAATCAGATTTAAACCATGAGTAGGATAAGGGTTTTAACCACTCGGCTTGCCGTGAGTTTAAAACCCTTATTCAACGAGTAGTTTAAATCTGATTACCAGCCCTAGTACCAACTTGGTTTATTTATACCATGCTCTTAATAAATGATCGACTTTGTCACTTAAAATGGAGAAAAAACGACACTTTCTATCGCAAACACACGGGTTTGTTTTGTTTTCATCTCCGCCTGCGGGCAGTACTACCGGCGGTACGTGAATGATTGATTGACAGCTAGACACGCAGGCAAAGTTGACTGAATTTACTTTACTTTTTCAGTCAAATTATTATTAACAATTCTTAAATTTATTTTAAATATTTAATTGTAGGTATTTTAAACTTAATAAGTCATTGCACGTAGTAGATAGTACCGCAAAATGTCATATGTTTGAATGAAACCTAGCCAAGTGTAAATGTATCGAAGTTGTCAAATTGCGTCATGTCAAAGGTCAAGTTGGATGAATTTCCGACTTTTGGTGTAATTTTTTTAACCGCAGTAGAAGCTTAACACCCTTAGTGGTGTTAAAAGCTAAAATTTATCATAAGACTTTTCACAGGTAGTAACATAGGCGAGCATGGTATATAAACCCCTGATATGCTAAGTATTACACGCCTGCTCAATGTAATCCCCATCTACAGCAACACTAAACCATGTGGAAAATGAAAATCTGTTCCGCACATATATGCGGAACGAAAATCGTTAACGGACTATTTTTAAATAGAAACGAAATGTCACTGGAAGTTTCTACAAATCGTGCAACGCAATTACAATTTGAATCGCTTTTGATAACTGAAAATCACCCCTGAGTTCCAATGTGCTCTATGTGCCAGTTGGCACATACATCACATTGGAACTCATGGGACGAAAGTCTAACACGGGCCCCCTCGCAAATTTGGTTGGCGATAAAATGTGTTCTTTTTGTTGACAGTTGTCAAATGAATTGCTGAATGTCCTTCTAATGATTGTTTTTTATAGAAGTGAAGGCGTGTAATAAACACAGAACGACACACGCGTGTGAATGGGTTAATCGATATGGCACGAGTGCCAGCGCGGAAGGATAAAACGAGAGGCCGCCCCACGCTGGCACTCGTGTCATATCTATTAACCCATTCACACGCGTGTGTCGTTCTGTGTATTTCCGTTTGCTTTTCTTAATGCGGTTTTGATTTGTGAAATTTTATTTTAGGAAATCTATGCCTTCTGGAATGTGTGTGGTGTGATCTCATCGCGTCAGACACTGCTTTTGTAATCATTGTACAATACTGAGTATCACATTTCGTTGTCCCAAAATGCGCGCGAAAACCCGTTCAAGAAGAATCTCTCTTCCTGAAGTAACCACTGATCTCCGCATAATTAGGTTACTGTCTGCGATAGAGGTCGCAATTCAATCTGCCCCCGCCCCTCTATCCTCCAGATAGCGTCAAGTCAATCAACTCGAATCTCGTCCCAATCGTCGACGTTGATGACGTGAAAGCTGTTAGATTCGGCTGTTGTCACAGCATAACAACGTCTACTTCATCAAACATATTGATGTTTCCCTGGCACAAAAACTGGTAACTGGGTATTAACTCTCCGATCTCGTCACTTGTTTATTTTTCCCTTTTTGTAAAAAATAATTGAAAATGTTGTAAAAGTCAGTTTGTTGTGTCGTGAAATATATACACATCAACAACATATTCATTTATTTTTCACAGGTTTCAAAGTATATTCATTCGATAAACAAAAACGATCGATAAATTTAAAACCCTCAAGAATGTTTTTGTTGATGTTCATCGTTTATTTATAACAACAACTGCACCCCCACCCCCACCCCCCACCACACACACACAAGATGGTGGAAGGTTAGTCAAGTTTCTATATCTGAGCAATGTGGTGTCCCAACAATACAGTTGTATTGAGAATAGTGGAAGTAAAACACCTCTCAAGTTACAACGATGAGTTATAATTTCGTTCTGCATTCTGGATGCGGAAATACTGATTGCGCTTCTGTTTTTGAAAAATGCGGTCTAAAAGATCCTGCTGATTGGCGGGAACACAATGCCTTATCCATAGGAGACGGGTGGGGAAACAAATTCGTTTTATACTTGACTTAATTGATTCCATTCGTTTCGTGATGTTGCTCACCCAAAATCAATAATTTCATTATGGTTGTATATTAAGACTCTTGCGCACCCCTGGCGTGTTAATAAATCTAATTTATTAATTTCGTTTTACTTCTCCCTGATTGCTATGCAGAATTTTGTACAGTGTGATCATTTTTCAAAGCATATATTAATGAATGTCATTGACGTTTTTCGCAGTCCTGCCATTCACATTGTTATCTGAATACGGAGACTTCCACGTATCAGCATCCCGTTTCACCCAGTACAAAATCAAGGTAAGTATATACAGAACAAACACAAGGCGCGTCAAAATATTTTTTATCTCAAAGTGGATTCGCCATTTAATCCACGAGCTTTGGTGAGAGAATTACAGAATTGATGCTACGAGGGTGATTTGAACATTTCGACCCTTGAATGCACAAGGTGCCATCTGCAATGCAGATGGTGCCTTGTGTCACTCGAGTAACGATTTATTTTGATACATTACTTAATTAATCAAGGGACGTAGGGAGTATTTCGAACTGGTGTGTGTGTGTGGGGGGGGGGGGGGGGGGCATACAAGGGCATCCACACACTGATATATATCAGTGATGGCTCATATGCCTTTGTAGGAAGGTAGGAATGCAATACACTGTGTTCTTTTTGTTGATAGTTGTCAAATGAATTGCTGAGTGTCCTTCTAATAATTGTTTTTATAGGCGTGAAGGCGTGTAATAAACACAGAACGACACGCGTGAGTGAATGGGTTAATCAATATGGCACTTGTGCCATCGCGGCAGGATAAAACTCGAGGCCTGCGGCCTTTCGATCTATCCTCCCGCGCTGGTACTCATGCCATATCGATTACCCCATTCACACACGGGAGTCGTTCTGTGTATTTATCGCCAAACAAATTTGTGAGGGAAACCCGTGTTACTATTTCGTCTCATGACTTCCAATGTATTCTATGTGCCTACTGGCACATAAAACACATTGGGACTCAAGCTGGCGATTCAAATTGTAATTGCGTTGCACGATTTGTAGAACATTCCGGCGAAATTTAGCTTCTATTTTAAAATAGTCCGTCAACGATTTCCGTCCCACAAATTTGTGTGGAACGGATTTTCATTTTCCGCATGGTATAGTTTTGCTGTAGATGGGGATTACATAGGACAGGCGTGTAATAAACAAATCTATGTTTGGGCAAATGCACCATTTTGGCTCTATATTTAATAAATTTAAATGGGAACATTTGTTAAATATGGAACCAAAATTGTACATTTCCCTCCCCTTTGAAGGCCGTAGACTTTACATGACGTCACATTCATAGAGGACGGAGTCCCAGCATCCTCCTTCTGCTCTCTCTCTCTTTCTCTCTCTCTCTATATATATATATTTGAGGGGGCACGTGCCCAATGTGCCTCTGGTTCCTACGTCCATGCATTTATCTCATAACTTTCTACTATTTCTGTCTCTGGGCAGAAATAATCAACATTTACGATAACAAGTTTAAAACTAAAGCCCATGACAGATGGTACAAGATGCCTATTAGGCTTTCGGGTGTAGGAATAAACCTATTCGCGTGTAATACAAAATAAAGTATGGGTATTTTGCCTGAAATCTTTCCATTGTCAGCTGACCCGACTTTGGGGATAAAAATGGCTGATAAGTTTTCAACCCGATAAACTGTATGTTTTGGATACTGTATATATTGCATTTTTTAACGACTGAGTCGAGGTTGAGCACTATTATCCAAAATTTGCAATATTTTGTATATATCTGCTTAAAGCACTATCTTTTCATTCTCTGGTCTTTCTGTGTGCTTGTACATACATTTCTTAAACTTCCTTCCAATCTTGACACCACCTGTAAAGCCAACCTGTACCTGAACGGTAACCATCGCCTTAAAACCAGAAACCGGGTAAACAGCACCGAGATCCGTGATCCTTACATATTCTCTTATCCTAGTGTTACATAACATATACTATCGAGGTTTATCGCGCTGGATTGGTGCGTTCAACTCTGTAGTCTACGATCGCTGCATAAAACATAGATTGCAGAAGAGTCAAATTTTATGTGTCTTTTCCTATTTCTGCATGCGCCTCAATGGTTACGATCTCTCTGGAAGCTTCACCTTCATAGCTTCCCTGTTCCTCAACTACGAGCTCGCCCGTGGTGGAGAAACACAGATCTCACGGTCAAATCCCGCATCTGCTAGCCATGTTGGGCGTGATGTATTGACACCCACCAGGCCTGTTAATTACAAGATGGCTAATTCCTCTATACGAGCTACTCTTCTACATAGCCCCCCAGTATGCACAATTTCGGTTATATTTCTATGATTGTTTGTCTCTAAGTTAACAATTTTATTGTCCGGTGACGTAGAATTGAATTCAGGCTCTAATTCTGTGGCCTCACGCAGTAAAGATAGTATAGTAAAATATGTTATCTCAGTACACAGAGTAACAAACCTAAATTACATATTATTTAATGTGAAGCTCTTTTTCGTGATATCTTGGCCCTCTCAGAGACATGGTTAAATAATAATCCTCCTACCTGGATTTCAAGAGCTCATGCGCAAAGATCGATTAACGAGAGGAGATGGGGTGGCGGTTTGTATTAAAGAAGGCATTAACTTCCGACAAAGAACAGACCTGGTAATGTTAAACATTGAATGGGTTGAAGTGCTCCTTTTGTTAGGCGTATTCTACCGGCCGCCAAACAGTTCTCCAGAAACATGAAATATTATTTCAACGTTCATTGAAAAAGCTAAAGACCCCGACATATCCGATTTAATTGTTACTGGGGATTTTAATAATAATCAACTACTCCGAACAAGGAATGACTTTGCAGAAATCACCAAATATTTCAACCTGACATAGCTTGTGAACGAACCGACGTCTTTTACTGAGTCATCGGCCTCGTTGTTCGACGTTTTTGCAGAAAGCAGCACACTGGGTGTGTTGTCCTGTGAAGTCCTGGGTCCATTCTTCTTGTATCTGATTCGTTACCATTCACCCATCCTAATTGAAATTGACTTTGTTAAGCATACACCCACTGCATTTAAGCGACGTGTGGTGACGTATGCATCGGGAAATTACACTGACCTCAATGTTGCCATTTAGAACGAAGAGTGGGATGAAATTTTCGATGATTCTAAACTGTTTTTACTGAAAATCTGCTACATCTGGCAGCCAGATACATCCCAAATAAATATACTTTCCCAAGGTACAGTCAACCAAATGGTTTCATAAGGAATTGAGGTTGTTGATCAGGCAACGAAAGAGGCTGTGCCGAATGCCTAGCGTACCGGCCTCCCTCAAGCGTGGTCTAAATACAAATGCAAACGAAACGAAGTTGTCTCTGCAGTTTGAAAGGCCAAAGGGTGCTATCTAACAAGAGTTCAAAATACACTAAGAGGGCCCAAGACACCGCCTTCCCTTTGGTGGAAGACCCTAAAATCATATATTGAAAATGCCTTTGCTGGGAACCCAACTATTATTTACCAAAACAAAATATATACGTCGAACACCGAGAAGGCCGAGGTGTTCGATGAATACTATTGTGCTTTAAATCCCCCGTGGATGATTCCTCGACCTCCTCTTGTCCAAAAGTCCAGTGTAACATTTGACAGTATTACCCTTCAACGCGCAGAGGTCCTTGAGGCTCTGAAATCGATCAATCCAGCCAAAGCGTCTGGACGGGACCTCATTAGCAAACGTCTCCTCAATGAGAGTAAAAATTCATTGAGTGATCCATTTATGGTCCTCTTCAATATCCTTTCAAAGAATTGTTATTTTCTGGTCATGTGGAAAAGGGCTAATGTTTCGCCTATCCTCATTAAGAATCCCTCCAACGTGGTGACTAACTATCGCCCGATATCATTGATTGTGTCGGTAAAGTATTGGAGAAATGTGTTTTTAAGCGCCTCTGGACATTTCTCACTGATAATAATCTCCTTAGTCAATTTCAGTCCGGATTCACACCAAACGAACTTGACGGTTCTCCAACTAACCGATACTACATGATGAATTTTGCCATGTCCTGGATGAAGGCAGGGAGGTTAGGGTTGTCTTGTGCGATGTCAGTAAAGTATTTGACAAAGTGTGGCACGCCGGTTTGATTTACAAGCTTGAGAAAATCGGAATTGAAGGGGGCCTACTGGACTTTTTGAAATCATATCTTTCTGATAGAACACAAAGAGTTACTATAGCATCTGAGTCCTCGTCGTGGAGAACTCTCTGCTCTGGAGTCCCACAGAGTCCCGCGATTATTGGACCCCTTCTGTTTCTGATACACATTAATGACATAACTGAAAATTTAAATGGTAATATACGACTCTTTGCGGATGATACGTCCTCATACCTTATTGTGGAAGATCAGATTCATGCTGCTAATTTAATTAACGATGATTTAGAAACAATCGAAAACTGGGCAAAAAGCGTGGTTGGTAGAATTTAACACTCAAAAGACGGAACGTATGCTTATATCTCTCGAAAGTAATCCGTCATTACACCCACCTTTATGTCTTTCCAATGCGTAAATAACCGAGGTAAGTAATCACAAACACTTAGGTGTTATATTAAATAACAATTGTACATGGAATAATCATATTGACCATATTTGGTCAAAAGCTTGGGCACGCATAGGCCTGATGAGGATGCATAAATTTGTCCATGACAGAAGTGTACTTGAGAAAATGTATTTGCCTTCTTCAGACCTCTATTAGAATATACAGATACAGTGTGGGACAACTGTACTGAAACTAATGCCGCTGACAAAGAGAAGATTCAAATAGCTGCTGCCAGAATCGTCACTGGAGCAACCATGAGCTCAAGTAAAGCCCTATTATATACTGAAACATGTTGGGATACCCTTCAGGATAGACGTCGGAAACACAAGCTTATGCAATTCTTTAAAATGAACCAACATATAACGCCTCCATATCTTGCGAACAAAGTGCCCCGTGTCATATCAGCATCCAACACAAGCCATGTGCTGCGTACAAGTGATAACCACCGCGTAACCCCCTGCTGCACCCAGTTATACCAGTCTTCATTCATTCCCGATGTTACTAAACTGTAGAATAACATTCCGCTGCCGGTTCGACAAAACAGTTCGATTAGCAATTTCAAGAGATTCCTAAATCGTAATAACCAACGGCCACCCTCATTCTTTAGTAACGCTAAGTGTCGTGCGGCACAGATATACCATTGCAGACTGCGTCTGTGTTGTAGTAATCTTAATTCTCATCAACATGGAAACCACCTGTCAATGTCACCCAACTGTCTATGTGGTGCAGTCGAATCGTCTGACCATTTCTTGCTGTCATGTCAGATCTACGCGAATGCCAGCATCATTGGGCAGATACCGGATCTTGCGAACGTCACTATACTTCTGCATGGATCAGAGCACGTAAGTAAAGATGTAAATCGCCTCGTATTTGAAAAGTTGCAGGAGTACATTATGGAAACGAAACGCTTCAAGTAGATAATTTGTTTTTCTAACCCAATCAGGGCGACCTGTAGCTATACTGTATTACAGAACAGCGTAATACATTGTGACCACAGATCGCCTTGATGGCAGCGCAGTGAGTATCGCGCCATGATGACTCTCTAAGACTCAGCCTTAAATACAATTTCATATCAACTGCTATAGCATTGACTCCCACTGGGATTCTCTGAATGAGCTGTTATTTAACCTGCAAGGAACCCAAAACAAATTTGACATCATTTTGCACCAACACAATTTTTTCAAGTTCCCTCAAACATGTCGTGCTCACTTGATGGCTATCATCTACTTTTAAAATACAATCGCCCCGATGGTGATGACGGCTCTCTATCCGGGATTATAAAACTGACATTTCGGATCACTTTGGTACATTTCATGTTGAAACCACGCCATTAGATACAATCGAGAAATCAGACACATGGACACGAAAGATAAATGCAGAAACAATATCCACTTTTAAATCACTTCTCTTACAATGTGATTTTTCAATAGTTATGGAGTCAGATAATCCAAATACTGCCCATAACAATTTCTTAAATATATTTCTCGAATTATTTGACGTAGCCTTTCCTCGAACACGTGTTGATAAAAAAATTATAAAACGACAACCCTGGATGACCAGAGGTCTAATAGTCTCATCTAAAAATAAAAGCAAGTTTTACAACAAAAAGTTAAAACCTCCAACCGAATCCAATATAAAAAAAACTATAAAAATTACTGTAAAATATTTAACAAAGTTAAAAAGATGTGTAAAGCTCACTCTTTTACAAGCATTCTCAATGAATATAAACATAACTTGCGTAAAACATGGCAGACATTAAATGACGCCATCAAAAAACGTAACGCTGCAGGTAGCTTACCACAATTCTTCACTTATAATGATAAAGAAATTAATGACCCAATCGAAATAGCTGAAGAATTTAATAGTGCACACCCACGCAGTGGCGTGGGCGCACATAGGTAACCCAAGTACGTATCCATGATTTTATAATTTTTCTATATACCATGCAACAGAGTTTGGGGTGCCATCTGGCGGCGTGGCTCTCCCTCTGGCAAAAAATCCAGAATCATTGTAACGGATATCTAATTGTTTTTGGCTTTTCAAAGGGCATTATGTAAAATATATTGTCGCAGAATGCTGGAAACTATGAGAAATAATTAAGTAATGAAGTGACTTTCGAAGTTAGGTGGCTGTTGGCGAGTTAGGTAATGTTTGAAAGTTCGACGTGCCAATGTCGTCCGTTGCCGGTTTCGTCAGATTCAAAAGCCCAGTTTCAATTTTAATTGAGAACGTACACTTCACGAAAAGTTGACAACGAATAAAAAAATAAAACCAGTGATTTATTGGCACTTTTAGTGGGCCTTTTTCATTTGTGGGGAACTTAGCCCGATTTCCTTAGAAACAGCAGGAGTTCGGATGAATTCAAGTTATGTTGACGTACGGTCTGGGGAAATCTTTGTTTTCAAAACACGGGCATGCAGTCTTGTAAAATTTTACAGAAACAGACATGCACGCGAACAGCGATATTCGTTTATTTCCAAGATTTTTCTTCACAAATTCACTGGCTCTAGTCTATGAACTATTTTTACCAGTGATACAATACAATGTCAGTTTAAGACTGTCAGAATTACAGTGTAGCGGCCAGCCAATTTTGTGATCCGACGTGTTCTCCTAAAGGCTAAATACCAGAACCACCCAGAACTCCCATTTAAATTACACTTCCTCTGTGTTTTAGTAAAAAATGTTTTAATTCCTGGATGCTTTTGGCTTTGCAACCAGAATAGAACTGAATTCATCGTCAAACAAATCAATGTCGTCGCCCTCCTCGTCTGACCAACATCTGGAGGTGGGGATTCTGATAATTAGTACATGTAGGTTTGTCCAAAAATAGCAAAAATCATTTAAAAAGCCTAAATACCAACCTCCCCAGAACCGACCTCTAAATAACTTTTACACACTGATTCCAGAGAAAATATTTCATTTCTACTAATTCTAGTTTGTTTTATCATTCAAAAGGAAACTGAAATTTAATTTATTTCAAAATGTGTGACGGCATTTCTGTCTGTCCATCCATCCATCAGTGAGTTGGAAAACTCATAGCCTGGACGATTCATACCTCTGGCAATTGGTACCTTTTGCTGGACAACTCGTACCCCCAATGCCTGGACAATTCGTGCCTTTTCCCAGGACAATTTGTACCCCTCCTCTGGGCAGTATCTGACAGTTCGTACCCACTCTGGACAATTTGTATCCGCTTCTGCAAATTCATACCCTGTTTAATTAACCCCCTCTGAAAAAATATACATGGAGATGGGGTTGGGAGAGGATTATAAACTTGGAGAAAGGATAAAAAAGGCGATGTCATTTCTATTATTTGAAAAAGACACAGAATATCAAATTTCATGACTTAAAGTAAAAAGCAAGTAGACACTTAAAAGATTCATCGTCACAACGGCAAAAAGAAAATGCTCTATTGAGGGAGCTCAGAATTAAATTAATTAAATTATTAAGGCGACATGCTCTTTAACTTATTATTTGGGACGTCATAAAATTATTTATTGTTAGATCTTCACCAATTTAAAGAATTATTGTGGCTTCATTAAAAAAAAAATAGTGTTTTAACTGTAAAACTACATCCATTACTATCTACTATAAATTTTCTTTTACCACATACAGACCCGAAGTTGATAATACTAGAGATCGCTTTTTCACTTATGCTGTTAAGCGATGGCTCACCCATTGAAGTTTCATTTCTATGCATAAATCATGTTTTGATTGGTTGTTTCATGCATATGTTTATGTTTGTATTACTATCACTCCGTCGACTTTTCATTTCACTCAGCCAAAACATGAGTCAAAAACATTTAAATAGTTAATACCAGGCCTGAAAATAAGCAGTCTGACATTCACAGAATGAGGTTCACAGAGGGTGAATTTGATGATGCTATTCCATATAGTGGGCCAATTTATCCTCTGGGCACCTCTTTCTGTTTAGTTTTGAGACCCTGATTCATATTGAGGTTCACAGAGGGTAAATTTACTGATGCTACCCTGCTGTGCAGGGTACCATCATTAAATTCACCCTCTGGGGACCTCGTTTTGCCGATGACAGGCTGCTTATTTTCTGGCTTGGTTAATACATGAGACTGCTTACTTGAGACACTTGTACCAAAAAGGAGACAATTCATAACTTTTACTGGGACAATTCATACCTTTTGTCTAGACAATTTGTACCTTATTGTCAAGACAATTCGTACCCCCTAATTGTGGTATGAATTGTCCAGGGTGCAAGTTGTGCAAGAACCGTCCATCACAGACCGCGATTCTTTGCTTTTCATTTACCCAGTTGTACATGTACATTTTCACTAACTGGCTTCTGATTATTTTTCACACTGTACCCCCCTCCGCCTTACACACACAAATATATTAAACATGAAAGAGCACTATCTTTTTGAATATCTGATTCATCCTCTCTGGAAAACGTACATGTACATTGTATTTTTCTTACTTAATTTTACTCCTTTTATCAAAATGTGTCATGAGTGTCTGTAGGGATTAAATCCAAGGTTGTGAAAGTGCCTTTATGGGTATTTGCAGCATAAGCACCACACTACAGAAGTAATATTTGATGGTTTTAGGCATTTTTGTGGTGCTATTAGATACTACATGAGCTGCACTGTGATGCTGTTGGAAAACAATCAATGTGTAATGTTTTGTCAGAGACATACCAATGATCTAGGTGCCTTAATTAAGAAATCTGAGGGATTTTTTAAAAAAAACTTTTTTACAAAAATTGGAAAATATTCATCAAACACATTGTGAAATATCTTCAGAAGCCAGAATGTGATCTAAAAACTATCGCAAATGAGAAATTTAATATCATAAGAAGTTTGTTTTGTGTCAACATCAATTAATTTATGAATTATATCATAGTTTTGGATGAAAGTGGGTATGCTGGGGGTCTAGGGGACACATTCAGGGCTATATTTTACCACATCAATATGTACATGTAGAAGAAAATTTGACATCATTTGTTAGGATAAAATGGCACTATCTACTGATATTGGTGATTTATATAGCTGCAACACCAGTTTTTAAAACAAAATTGACATTCATTTTGTTTTGTGTGGAGTGGAATGAGACAGATTTTTCCCCAAACTATTGTCTGCTGATGCAGATTTTAGTTTTATTTTGGGATCATTGGGGTAGTTTTCAAAGAAAGCAGTGAATTCTCAAGCAGAAATGACTCTTTTATCAAATGAAAGAGGTAAAATGTATCTTTGGAAGGATTACAATGAAGCTAAAATCCCTCCCAATCATTTTTACACACTTAGCAAAATCCCCCCCCCCCCCCCCCTCCACAGTTTTTGAGGGTAGTACCACAATCTCCCACATTATTTTAAGAGTAGTTTTAAGAGCAGTACAAAAATCCCCCCCTAAAAGGTTAAAAAGCATTCCAAGAGGAATTAAAAACTTATGTATTTAATTTGTAAATTGCATAAACACTCATTTACAAGAAAACATGCCTCAGTAACTATTTATCAGGACACTTACTTATTTTTTTTTTTTTATTGGAGTTTAAGGAAGTGCTCGGCCTCGAGTGGTAAAAAGTTTTGGACATTTTTGTATGGCTTTAAATATACTTCTAACAAATTAGTGGGGGGGGGGGGGGGATTTTGGTTCACCAGAAATTATGGAGGGAGGAATTTCAGTTCACCTGAAAAAAACATGGAAGGGTGGGGGGGGGAGCATTTTTGCGCATTGTGTGAAAAATGATTGGGTGGTGGTGGGGAGGGGGGGGGGGGGGTTGTCAGGTAAAAGTTTTGTAGGTTACCCTTTGGAAGGTTTGGGGTTAATTAAAGGAAATACACACATGTAAATGTACATGTATTTTGGCTTCCAACACTGATTTAATTATTATTTTTTGGATATTACACGTATTTCACATTTAAATGTTCAATCAAGAAACACAGACCGAATAATACTGTTTTATTTTTTGAAAAGTTATATTTTTGTCACAGTCAGCAATAAAGGCCATATATTGCCAAAAATAATGCAGTTAAATGCATCTTGAGCAAGTGTGGCATCCAGAACTGAGTAGCACACTATAACCTCCGGCAAATACCAAAAACACATATAACCTCCTATTTTACCTATTTACACATTTAATTAAACCATGGTTTCCCCTCATAGTACTTGCTATAGAGGGGATTCCAATTATATTCCAATCCTCTCCCAAATCACCATTCAAACACTCAGCCAGAAAACCCATATTTCACTTGTATTCCCTGGTATAATAGAAGTTTTCTCCATATTATGATTCCCCGTGGGAACCCCGGGAAGTAAGCAGCACTTGTTTACTGCGGTACACCAGTTCCGCTTTACAAGTAAAATAGGACCCAGTCACCAATTCTTGGGGTGAAAGTCCTCTAAAATGGGCAACATGTAGATCAACGATTGACTAAACTTGATCATCTCCATGTTGTGTCACGATTAGCCATGGTGCATAAATATGTGACGTTAACCACCAACAAACAAACCATATTATGATAACCCTTTACCTTGCATGTACATGAAGAGAAGATACCACTTTTGAATAACTAATTTCTTTTCATTTTGTGGGTCAAAAACATAGCTATGCCCCCCCCCCCCTCACTGGAATGAGCTGAACAAGAGGGGGGGGGGGGGGTCATAAGCTATGTTTTTGATGCCACAAAATGCAAAAATAATTAACTTTGAATGGCAATTTTGGTGAATGGTGCTAGCCGGTTTTGGCCATTACATTGAGTGAATGATTAATAGAAGCTTTCTCCATATTATGATGTTAACCCTTTACCTTACATGAAAAGAAGATAGCACTTTTTAATAACTAATTTCTTTTTTTTTGGCGTCAAAAATAATAGCTATGACCCCCCACCCCTTCCACTGGAATGAGCCAAACTAGCTCATTCCAATGAGGGGTCATAAGCTATATTTGTGATGCAAAAATAATGAACATTGAATGGCAGTTTTGGTGAATGGTGCTAGCCTGTTTTGGCCATTACAATGAGTGAGTAATGAAAAATGTTAAAAAACAATTTTTTCATTCACTGAGTATTTTGGAACATAAATTTGGGGAAAGGGGGTGGGGGTACATTGGGAAAAGTAACAAAGTTGCAAATGTAAATGAATGGCTTTTGTGCACATATCAATATAGTAGTCTGATACTAGTGTTGTCAGGGTCCCCATGTTATAGCACAAAACTACATTAACAATTGTCACTCTACCACCCATACTGAACCCCTCAGCTGATGAGAAAGTTAACAGCATACAGTCTCAGTTTCCTATGATTTGCTTTAGTACTGCAGCACTCAGGGTCCACTGAGTTTTTTTTTTCTATTTGACAACCCTGTCCTGGCTCTTCTCACTATATTTTTCATTGTATGTCAGTCACTATTCCTATGTACATGCAGACTGTCACTTTCAAAATATGAGATTGCATGTCTATCTGTCCATCATACCATTCCTCTGTACATGTAGCCTGTCACTTTCAAGATATGTGATTGCATGTCTGTCTGTCCACCACACAAAGTGTTGGTTTGTTTTTCATTTGCACAGTTCTACATTTTCAGTAACTGGCAATTGACCCCCCCCCCCCCCCCCCCTCCCATACACACACATACACAAATATATTAAACATTAAAGAGTACTACATTCCTGAAGCAAATATCTGAGTCATCCTCACTGGGTACTATGCTTACATTTATTTTCCATAATTTCACTCTTTTTATCAGAATGGGTGCCTGTAGGGATTAAATCGAAGGTTGTAAACGAGCCCTTGTGGGTTACAGTGGGTGGGTACTTGTACTTGTGGGACACGCACATCACTACAAAATCAATATTTGATGGTTTTAGGCATTTCAACAGTGCTATGAGATACCATAGGAGCAGTGCTCAGCTGGCCATGCCGTTGGAAAAAATCAGTGTTTAATGTTTTGTCAGCGCCATACCAATGACTCTAGGTCCCTTAACTGAGAAAGTGAGGCTTTCACAAGAGTGGCAAAATATTCATCAAATGCATTGTGACATATCTTCAGAAGCCAGAATGTGATTTAAAAACTATCACAAATGGGAAATTTAATATCACAAGAGGTTTGTTTTGCGTCAACATCAATTAATTTATGAATTTTAGTTTTTGATAAAAAGGGGCATACTAGGGGACACCTTCAGGGGTATATTTTGCCACATCAGTATGTACATGTAGAAGAAAATTTGACATCAGTTGTTTGGATAAAATGGTACTGTCTATTGATATTGGTGAATTATATAGCTGCAACCCCAATTTTTGAATCAAAATTGACATTCATATTGTTTCGTGGGGTTGGGAAACCACTCTTTGTCTTGGTATATGGTTAAATGAGACATGCTGATGCAGATTTTAGTTTTATTTTGGGATTAGGTTAGTTTTCAAAGAAAAGCTAGATGAATTCCTTACCTCTCAGCTTACTCTTTAGATAACAGAGTAGAAAAATGTATTGGAGGCAACAGCAGTTTTTAAGCCATTTGACACAGTTGGGACAGTTTTCTTTAAAACAACAAATTTCCTATGTTTTTAACTAAGTGGAAGCCAAACGTTGAATTCTCATGCAGAAATGACTCTTTTGTCACGTGAAAGAGGTAAAATGTATCTTTGATAGGATTGGGGTTGATTAAGGAAATACATAATTTGGCTTCCGAACCTGATTTAATTATTATTTTGAGAGATTATTTCACATTTAAAAATGCATTGGTGTACCACACACCTTACAGTACTTTTTTATTGTTTTGAAAAATATGTTTTTGTCAGTAAGGGCTATACATGTATATTACAAGCAAATTCACATCTTGAGCAAGTGTAGCCTCCAGTGGCACAATACAGCCTTCAGCAAATGCCATATAACAACCAATTTTACCCTACGTGTACACATGTATAAATAAATGTAATTAAACCATGGTTCCTCATCATAGTACTAGGGGCAGAGGGGGGTTCTAATCTTCTAACCCCCTTCCAAATTACCATTCAAACCCACAGCCAGAAAGGCCATATAGCACTTTTATTTACTGGTATTTAGATGTTTGTCTGAATTATGCTGTTAACCCTTTACTTAACATGAAAAGCTGATTACCTTTGCCCACAAACTTATTGACTCACTAATTTTTTGTGTCAAAAACATGACTTTTTACACCATTGGAATGACCTCATTCCAATGAGGGGTCATAAGCTATCTTTTTGACACAAAAAAACGAGAAAATAATGAACATGGATTGGCAATACTTGTGAACTGCACCAGCAGCTTTTGACCGTTATATTTGGTAAAGGGTTAAAAAATGTTAGAAAATGATTTCTTCATTGAAAGAGTATTTTGGAACAGAAATTTGGGGGTTGCCTATAGTGGAAAAAATAACACAGTAAAGTTGCAAATGTGAATGAATGTCATTTGTGCACAGCTACCAATAAAGCAGTCTAGTACTAATAAAGTAGTCTAGTACTAAATTTTTCCTCTTATTTGTGCACGACCCTCTGTTTTTAGGTCGGAACAAGTTCTCTGAGGGTCTTGACAAAGATATTTGAATCCCAAAATTAAAGTGATGCGATCAAATTTTGTTTAGTTCGAGCGATGTTGTCACGGTTCCCATGTTACAGCACAAAACTAGTGTCAACTGTGAAATATTGTTCTCTCCTTGAATCAAGTCCCTACCTCCCACCCACCCATATTGAAGCCTCGGTTGATGAGAAACAATTGGAAAAACTGTGCAGTCAATCTCATACACTCTCAGGTTCCTATGATTTGCTTTGGTACTGCAGCACTCAGGGTCCATTGAGGTTTTTTCCGTTTGACAATCTTGTCCTGGCTCTTCTAACAAAATTTTCCATTGTATGTCAGTTTTTATTTCTGTGTAGACTTTCAATTTGTATAACTGCATGTCTGTCTGTCCATCAGACAGAGTGTTTCTTTGCTTTTCATTTGCCTGGTTGTACATTTTCAATAACTGGCAGCTGACTATATTTCACACTCCCCCCCCCCCCCCCCCCCCCCATTCACACACAAATACATGTATATTAAACACTACAAAAACCCAATTTTTGTTTAGCAAAATGGGTGTTTGTGGGAATTAAATCCAAGGTTGTGAAAGTACCCTAATGGATACTTGCTGCTCAAGCAAAACACCACAAAATCTAAATTGAATGTTTTTAGGCATTTTAACAGTGCTATGATATAACACATGAGCAGTACTGGCCATACTGCTGAAACAAGCAATGTTTTATGTTTTGTCAGTACCATACCAATGACTCTAGGTGCCTTAACTGAGAAAACTGGCTTTTTGTTTTTTACAAAAATTACAAATGATTCACCAAACACATGATGTGAAATGTCTTCAGAAGCCTGTATGTAATTTAAAAACGATCACAAGTAGGATATTTAATGCCACAAGTTGTTTGTTTTGTGTCAGCATTAATTAATGTATGAATTATATCATGTTTTTGATGAAGAGGGGTATATTGTGGGGGGAGGGGGGAGGGGCATATTCATTGAGGGCTATTTTTTAAAAAAAATTTTACCACATCAGTATAAATTTCCCATTTGTGATAGTTTTGTCGCAAGATGTTTGTTTTGTGTCAACATCAATTAATTTATGAATTATATCATAGTTGTTGATGAAAATGAGTATGGGGGGGGGGGGGGGGTCACATTCATTGAGGGCTATTTTTTACCACATCAGTATGTGGAAGGAAATTTGACATCATGTGCTAGGTGGGGTGGGGAGGGGAGGGGGTGCAATGGATGCAAAACCAGTTTATTTAAGGATATGTGGACGTGTGAATGGCATCAATAATTTGGCCACATTGAAACTCTTTTTTCAAATTTATTTCCCCTTCACCTTGTGTGAGGACAATAATAATCCTTATGAATCATTGTATTATGATCAATCACGAAACAAACGTCAACACGATTTTCGAACTCGACCAAGACATTGTTCCTTGAAACCTATGTGCCAAATATCTGTCAAATCGGTTGATGTTTGTGGAAGTATCGCGCTATCAAGCTCAAAATTAGTAGATTTTAACAAAGGGCCATAACTCTTGAGAAAAAGCGCTGACACGCCCTACTTTGCGTCATCGGGTGTCGCACGTGCATATCAAGCTACATACCAAATATCAAAACCCGTCCAGAAATAACTAAGTTTTTTAGCAAAAAAGGCCGCCTGCCCGGCGACGGCCCTCGCCATACCAATAGTCAAGGTTTTTTGTTGTTGAAAAATTCGACTAAAAATAGGAAACTAATTGAATAGAATTAAATAAGTATGCCCAATGATATCACACAAAATAAAAACAAATATGCTTTTTAAACTGGCAGCAATTGCGTTTCAAATAATATTAACGTCTTACTTTTGTTAACGATTCCTTCGTTTTCCTATCGCCCTAAGAGATTCATCAATTTTAAATAGCGAATCCGGACCAGAAGAAACGGATAAATTACCAAATAACGGCGAGGTTATTTCGTAAATGCGGCGACGGAACACCGGCGACGTTTTTTTCTCGAGTCTGACAAATAACTGACAACACTGGTGTCATTAAATTGAGATAGGTCGGATATCACACATAAATCTGCTATTACGCACCCCTATACATCTTGCAAGTATAAATATCTCCATAATAAAATTTCTTACCTAATGTTCCCTACATGGGTCAAATTGGAGGGGTGGGGTTGGGGGGGGGGGGGGGCGTATGGATGAATTTTAGCTCACCGAAGGGAGCTTAACTTATCACTTGCCGTCCGTCGTTTTCCATCGTGAACTTTACATTATCGAGTTCTCCTCCCAAACTACTGGACCAAATTGAACCAAATTTGGTGTGCATGTTCCTTATATGTCAATTCAAATTTGTACAAATAACCTTGCCGCGCTCACAAGGGGCACCACAAGGGGCATTACTCTGATAGCACCCATACTTTTTTTTTAAAAAATTAAAAAAATCTTCTACTCCAGAACCATCATTTAGAATATTTTGATATTTGGTATATAACATCTCTAGGGGTGGGGTGGGGGAGGGGTGAGGGGGGGGGGGGTCTGTCAGATTCAAGTTTGTTCAAATCGAGTCCATGGGTTAATAATCGGGCTCCCAGTAGGAGCTCGAATTTTAACTTAGTGAAATATGAGGAAATTTCTTTAAAAATCTTTCATATTTGGTATGAATGCTTCCATATTTGGTATACAACATCTCTAAGAGGGTCAGATTCAAGTTTGTACAAATCGGGTGCCTCAGTTAGTATTTGGGCTCTCTATTGGGGCCCAAAGATTAACTTAATGCAATGTGAGGACATTTCTTTAAAAACCTCCTTCATCTTAAGGGGATCAGGTTCAAGTTTGTTAAATTTGTGTCCCTGGCTTATTATTTGGGCCCTCTACGGGCAGGGGTGGGGGTGGCATGGGGAGCATGATAGGTTCAGGTTTGTCCAAATCGATTCCTTAGTGTTTTTCCATAAAATTTGCCTTTCATGCCTTCATTCCTTTGTAGTGTTGATGAACCATGTGTAACGGTAAACCGGTGGCTCAGACCTAACCCTGAATAACAGTTTAAGTTTGTCATTCAGAGCCATGACTGCCCCACAGGTCTACCAATACGAGATGACAAAGTTAAATTTTAGCGCAATAAAAAGGACTTTAGGAAAAGAAAGGATCCCAAAACTCCTTACAAATCCATAGATGGATAAAACAAATTGGCAGATACCTGAACAGATCAAGGGAGGCAACTGGGTTAAATACTGTAAATGGGTACCCAAGACATTTCCACCCCAAATCCACTCAGGAACTACCAAGGTCAATGTTGCTCTAGGCCTGAATCCAGCAAAAGAAATAAAAGAGACTTCAGATTATAGAAGCCATTTAAGTGATTAAATGATAGTAAGGGTAATGTCTGAATTAATGGGTCAACAGAATGAGATTTAACATCTCAGTATAGCCAAACGAGCATCAGGATGACAGACAACCCTGGAATAGATTACATGTGCACTCTGTATGTCATTCTAGTATTGTGTGTCAGGCCGATTAGTAGGACTTTCTTTTGCTTTCAACCATGCCTCATGAGCACCAAAGACCCTGTCAGGATACCGACACCAGTAGATTACTTAAGTCTACAGCAAATTGAATAAAAAGAATGAAAGTAGGTAAATTTAATCATTTATTTAAATTCTAATCAAACGTTTATTTTATTTACACTATACACAACCTAGGTCATTCACTCACACATTCATACAGACAGGTACAGGAGGAAACATAACATTACTTAACATTAACAGGATGAAACATGAAAGTGAACATGTAGATGAGGTGCAGATGAATCATGCACAAAAATGATATTGATTAATGATGATTAGTAGTTATTATCCCAAGGATGAGCCGATTATAGAAGTCTCATCGTTAGGATAATCACTACCAATCCCTGTAGTCCCAGACTACGAAACTGGTGAATCCCAGATTACACCAAGTTTAAGCCAAATACGGGGTAATGCATTATCTGCTCACAGTCCCCTATTTCCAAACCATGACAGATATGCTTAATAATGATTATAAAAATCTTTTACTAGATACAACTGAAGCAAAACACTTCGGCCTATCTGCCTGTATGCTCCAGCCTGAGCATACAACCCCAAACCATTGTGTTAAATGAATATTTTAACAAAAACACATTTTAACTACAATCATCCTGTACAGTGCTGGAAAGAGCCACTTTTCAAACTCCCTCCAGAACTGCACATGATGACCCAAGGGGTATGTCCAATAAGACACAAGTTTACATATAAACATGGCAGTATTTACCCCTATGGATTCCTGACTGTAGCATGAATCCATAGAATAAACATTGGACCAACCAAAGGGCAGGATTAATTTGGTGATGGGCCAAACAGCAGGAAATGTGATATGCACGGATGGTAAAATACTGTATTTAAATTATAGCTAGTTAAAAAGTATTTGCAGGTGGAGCTTGAGTTGCTGCATGTAGTCGGAAAGAGCCATATAATGAGATCCCTCCAACGACACACCACACACCAAACTAGGGTGGGGTGAATACCCATTTGGGTATATGTTTACCAAAATTATGGACTAATGGGAGCTTGCGATGTTGTATGGCACTGGAAAGAGCCACAGTATGAGATCTTGCCAACACCATCCAACACATCAAACTGGGGTGGACGCACCATATGGGTATATGTTTTATAAAATATGGGCTGAGTGGAGCTTGAGGTGTTGTGTGCCGCTGGGAAGAGCCACAGCATGAGATCTTCCCAGTGCCACTCCACACATCAAGCTGGGTAGGCTATAACAGAATTTAAATTTTGCGATGGGGAAAACTTCCAAAATTTTAATTGTAATCTCAGGTTCACTTTCATGAAGGACAAAGTACGGTACTCAGGAACGACAGACAGAAATAGAGAAAACCTAATTACTGACAAGGTCTCCCGAGCCCTAATTCAATCACCGTTGTTTTATACGAGAGGGAGTTTTATGCACATTCATACAAGGGGTATATTAATTTAAAGCCACATTTGGCTCTGGGACATATGAAACCATTGTTACTTAAGTAACTATATCAAACCTGTGTTGATATCACCTAAACATCAAAACTAAATGCTTTGATATATAAGACATTCTGACCCCTTCAGGCTCTGATGTCATACGACGTTTCATACATTCTGGCCTCTTCAGACTCTGATGTAAAAATATCTGACACATTCTGGCCCCTTCAGGCTCTGATGTTACTCAGATATATATAATTTATTTAAAACTTTCACACTTGTGAAATGAGACTAAAAAGGTCTATTTATAGGCACCCAGGGCTTTGGAAGAATATCGAGCAAGGTGAAATGGGTGCTTTCCAAGGAATATTGGTCAGGTTAAAATAAAGGGGCTATATGGACAGTTTACGTAACTTTTAAATGTGGATCTATGTCCTCCTAAGGACAACTACCAAGAACACTACCCAATAAGGATAGTACCCACATTGATCAATCATGGTGGACCCAGCCGGAAAGAGCCATATATGCGAGCTCTCTCCTACAGTCTTCACCATGGTTAATACTTGAAGGTATGAACTTCCTACTAGAATTAGTAAAGGGACCGGTATTAAGCATTATGGGCAAGGATCATAATTAACTATGATCCTCCCAAAAGGGGGTTAATAGAAATTCCAAATGCTGACTTATATAGCAAATGATTATTTTTTTTTTTTTAAGTCCTAGGCCAAACCAAGAATATAATTCACAAAATTTGCGACACTGTACCGCTCTGGACTGAGCCGTATTGGGATCATTGCAGATAGTCCAGCATGGCAAACCATGTGTTGTTATATCTAGGGTTTTTACTAACTATTTCTCATTTTACATACAATATATGGGCTAGCATGGGGTAAGGGTGGGGCAGTAATCATAATGCATGTAAAACTTTTAACTGGACATAATGCAAGCTACTATGAGATGGTGTGGGGTACATTCTAGGAAAGAGCCAAGTTTTTGATTTAAAAGTAATATAAATTATAATGAGACATCATAGGTCCTGTGATATACTCCTGGGAACACATTTATCTAAAATTAAATTTTAGGAAGACATTTTACCCATAGGCCAAAAAAAAAGGAATTGAAGTCTGGCCCCGTACAGGCACGGCCTCACACACAAAAGAAAAAGGGGGGTGGCTGGAGTCTGGCCCCTTACAGGCACGGCCTCACACACAAAAGAAAAAAGGGGGTGGCTGAAGTCTGGCCCCTTACAGGCACGGCCTCACACACAAAAGAAAAAAGGGGGTGGCTGATGTCTGGCCCCTTACAGGCACGGCCTAACACCCAAAAGAAAAAAGGAGGGAACAGAAGTCTGGCCCCATACAGGCACGGCTTCACACAAAAAGGGGACTAGAGGCTGGCCACATACCGGCACTGCTCCGAAAATTGAATAAATAATAAATGGGACTAGAGGAAATTACTCTAACAAAGCATTCCTAAATTCCAATGCTTGTAGTAGGCTGAAATGTGCTTATTTTCCTTTTAATGACCAAATAGAAATTTTGTCGATTATCTATGCATCCATTTTGCAGTATAATTACAAAACAGATACACATATAGCAAGCAAAACCTCTATGAAATTCCATCAAATCTGCCAATCTGCAGGAACCTCTTCTGCCAAAGTCAGTAAGAATTTATACTAAAACTTTAGGGTTTTTTTTTATTAAATCTGCCAAAATTTCCAGAAAAACTCTGCCTATGATTTAAAATTTCTGCAATCTTTGATGGAAATAAATAAATAAAAAAAATAAAACTTACAAGATTTTGAAATTCCTATCCTTAACTTCACATTCCTAAACCAAAATTTTCAGCCCCCGCTTACAAACAGTCTTCTGCTTTTATAGTGTCAATTTTCTGCCGGGTCACATGACTTCAGCCAGAATTCCGCAAAGGTCAGACTTTGAACTCTGCAGAACTCTGCCAAAGGCAATCGCCTGACAGACAATTAACACCTAACATAATACTTGTGTGAGACAAACACCGATGCTGGCATAATCCAGTAACGGTATTTATCCCAAACCAAGCATATTACCACTAATTAAAACACTAATTAATCGCTAAATGGGGGAATTACAGTACGGTTCAACTGAAAATCCCAAGTTGACAGGTTAGCTTATAAATAGACCAATATTTCCCAGCAGGCATCACGACAATGGCCGCATTGTAGAACAGAAATTTTCCTCACATGTACGAATAAAGATGCGAGAATTTAAACCTATAAAGGCACAAGATCAACATTCTTTTATATCCAGGATGATAGTACGAACAGAAAGAGTTGTGGCAGCTCAGTCATACCACTGTACACCCAATAGATAAAAATATTTAACCTCCGGTATGCACTGATTACCGCAATAGTGCAATAGCGTTACCAAAACCAATACTCCTAATCCTATACACCGGAATCCCCAGAAAGGTCGCATAAGATTGATAAAACACATGGAACAATTTTTGGGAAGAAAAAAAAAATTTACTTGGAATTTAAAAGATAGGGGCATATTGTCACACTACCCTCCTCTAAAAAAACATTTGTGTCCTCACAAATACCATTTTATTACATTACATTGCATTATGAATGAAACAAACCAATTTCCCTCCACAGCCTCACATGAAACTGACGTAAAAGGTCATTCCCATGCGAATCTGAAGATGCAAACTCTTTTTTTTTTTTTTTTTTTTTTTTTTTTTTTTTAAAGAAATACAGGGAAACACCTTGCTGAGATGACAGCACCAGAAGAAGGCCAGACATAAAATTTTAGATGGTGGAAATTGTAATTTTCTAGCCCTGTCATCACTGCAAGAATCCATGAATCTAAATAACATGAAAATCTGAAATAAAAAGGTGGAACATATATACACTTTGATTAGAAAAAATCACATTTAACTATATTTTACTCTTCTGATTTTTTAACACTGTTTACTGACTTGAGTTTTAGTGTGTCGGAAAAAAGGTCTCTCCATGACGCTTTTGGTCCAACTTTTGTTATTTTAGATTTCTTTGGCTTTAGTTTATCAGTACATACACTATTATTGTCACTACACTTTCTCTTCTTTTCAGTTTTAATATCTTCAGCTGAGGTTTGAGTTTCCATGGTAAAAAGTGGGGTTTTTGAAGTTGTGTTGGCTAACTTTGTAACAAGTCCATGAATTTCTCTCTCTTGCTTAGTCATCACCTCTGTTGCCTTTATCAAAGCAACTGTTACTGCATTAAGTTTCTTTTCAAAAACAGTTTGCATAGATATGAGTTGGGTTTTTATTGTGCCTACTTCTTTTTTTAGTTCATGAATTCCATTGTCTTTTAGTTTGATAATTGTGTCAATAATTTGATTTCTGTTTTCATCTTCTTTTAGCTTTACTTGTCTCCTGTCTTGCTCGTTTTCTTTATTAAATTCATTTTCAGTTAAATTTAGTGGTTGCACCAACTGTTCTAAAAAGTCATTGTCTCCATTGGTTGTGAGATCAAGTCCTGAGAAGTCTATTTCCTGAATTGCATCGTTAATTGTTTCATTTTCAGGTTCGGTTACATCTTTTGCTTTTACTACACTATTTATTTGTATTGTACTTTTCACTTTCTTCCGCTCACTCCACTTTGTCTGGGATGCTTCCTTAGTTTGCCTGATAATGTCTACACCCTCTTTAACAATATAAGGGGATTTAGGAGTCCTTCTGTACCCCTCTTCGTTTAGAGTTACGCCCATTGTTTTGAATTTTTTCATTTTTTCTAAATGTAGCGGGTATATGGTTTTATGCTTTTCGTAGGATTTCTCATTGAAGGCCTAGAAACGGCACAGTCCACAACTAAATGGCGCTTCCTCCACTTCAACATGCCTGGTTAGGAAGTGTTGAAATGTTTTCGACTTCTCGCCACTGTACTGACACCTGCTGCAACTATACATCCTCCCTCTCTTTATGGATTCCATATTCTAAAACAAAGTGGAATGTTCTTCAATAGGTGTTAGGCGTTATACTTTCTACATTAAACATGGAACATAAACCACATTCAACATCTATACATATAACATGGAACAGATAATATGTATTGTCATCTTTACTTAATAATATATTAGGATCATCAACTGAAAGTCTTCATTTATACTTTTTAATTGCTTTTTTTACCCACTTGGGCACATATTCTCCTCGGTAGGGCTTCAGTTTATCGTGATTGACTACTTTACACTTTCCGAGATTATTTATTTGGATTAAATAATTTAGGTCTGATATTTTCTTCAAAATTGCACCTGGTCCTACGTACATGGGTTGCAGTTTCTCACATGCTCCAACTTTCCGAGTCTCATTCAAAATCCACACAGGATCTCCCACTTCATAATGCATCAAGTTTACTTTTGCATCATACACACTTTTCTGTCATTTTGCTGATTTTTTGAGGTGTTCTCTGGCAATTGTATGGGCATGACTCAGTCGCTCTCTCAGATTTTCCACATACTCTCCATAGGAGGTGAAAGGTTCATCAATCTTACATCTTTCCAAACCAAACATCATTTCTGCAGGAAGCCTTACTTCCCTTCCTAACATTAATAAATTGGGAGTCAGACCAGTACTCTCATTAGGTGTGGCTCTATAGGCAGCAGCTAAACAACCTAAATTGAGGTCCCAGTCAGTTTGTTCCCCTTTTAGATAGGCTTTGACCATCCTTATGAGGGTTTTATTAAATCTTTCTGCTTGCCCATTGCACTTAGGGTTTCGAGCAGAGGCCCAGGTCTTTCTAATTTCCAATAATTCACACATCTCTTTGAAAACATCACTCTCATAATTTCTTCCCTGGTCACTGTGCAAACTCAAGGGACATCCATACCTGCCCACTACTTCATTGAGTATTTTGTTTGCACAGGTTTGGGCTGACTGGTCAGGCACTGGAAATATTTCAACCCATTTAGTAAAGTGATCTGTAACTACCAGAATGTATTTGTTCCCTCTGGGTGTACGAGGTAATGGACCAATTACATCTGTGGCCATTCTATCTAATGGTGCACCAACATTCATTGTTCCAAGAGGTGCCTTAGGATTTTTTATTGGAGGTTTTATGGCTTCACATCTATCGCATTTCATCACCCAGTTTCGAACATCTATTCTGAGCTCAAACCAGTAAAAATGCTGCAGGGTCTTCTCAGTTGTCTTTTTATGACCCAGGTGACCTGAAATTATTGTGTCGTGCATTTGATATATAACTTCACTCCTCATCTGTTTGGGTACTATCAGCTGTAAAAACTTCCCGGTACCATCATGCTTTTGGAAGACTTTAAATAATAGAGCATCTTTTATTCCTAAGGCATCCCAGATAAGCCACTAGTGACGTGTGGCTGGACTGAGTGTTACCACTTCATTATGGGCTGGTCTTATGCACTTCTGTTTGGCCCTCAAAATAGGCCTGATGTCTCCGTCATTTTCTTGCATCTGCCTGATTTGTCTCTGGCTAAAACAGGGTTTATGAGGAAGAAAAGTTAACTCCTCTTTTACTTCCTGTTCATCACTTGTCTGACATATTGGATGTGGGGGTGGTTTATCTGACGACCTTGTTTTCACCCGCTTGGTGTTCTGCAGGGAAAGGTTTTTGCCCTGGTCAATTTTCTTATCATCATTCAGCATATATTTCTGACACATTTCTTCTGCTCTTCTTTTGCATTTTTTACATGGACCACATTTTAATGTTTCCATCATGTCTTCCTCAGCACACAAGCATTTGCATGGATTGGGACATCTTGACATGCCATCTGCATTGTTGTGTTTATTACCTTTTCGATAGGATATGGAAAAATCATAGGCAGATAAAATTTCAATCCATCTTGCTATTCTTCCCTTTGGTTCTTTGAATCCAAAGAGCCAGATCAACGCCTGATGGTCAGTTCTTACTTCAAAGGTTCTGCCCAAAAGGTACTGATGGAAGTATTCCACAAAGTATCTAAGAGCTAACAGCTCCTTGTCAGTTACACAGTAGTTCTTCTCTGCTTTGTTCAGTGAGCGACTAGCATATGCAATTACTCTCTCTTCTCCCTCTTGCATCTGACCGAGAACAGCCCCTATTCCTAGATCGCTGGCATCTGTATCTAAGATGAATTTTCCATCATCCCTAGGGTAGGACATTACATCTGGACTTGTTAAAACTGCTTTCAATCTTTCAAATGATTTCTGATACTTTTCGTCCCATTTGAACTTTACACCTTTCTTAGTTAGCTCGACCATCGGCCTGATAATGATTGAGAAATCTCTAACATAACGTCTGTAATAACTTCCAGTGCCGATGAACTGTCTTATTTCTTTGACATTTTTAGGTGTAGGCCATTCTAATATCTTGACTAGATTTTCAGGGTTGGGCCTGACTCCATCTTTAGAAATCACATGACCCAAAAATGACACCTTCTCTTGTAATAGGGTGCATTTCTCTGGTTTCAATTTTAAACCTGCCTGTTTTCATCGTTCAAGGACTTCTTTTACCCTCTGGATGTGTTCCTCAAATGTTCTGCCAAATACAACAAAATCGTCGATGTATATCAGGCATGTCAACCACTGTAATCCCTGTAAAGCCAATTCCATTGCTCTTTGGAATGAAGGAGCACTGTTACAGAGACCAAATGGCATCATTTTATATTCAAACAGACCATATTTGGTGACAAATGCTGTTTTGGGTAGGTCCTCATTCTTGACTGGTATCTGGTGGTAACCTGAGGTTAGGTCAAATGTAGAAAACAAACTTGAACCAGCCACTGCATCCAAACAGTCCCTAATCCGTGGGAGGGGAAAAGCATCTTTCTTGGTCACGGCATTAACCTTTCTGTAATCGACACACAGTCGCAGCTTTCCATTTTTCTTAGGCACCAGGACTATTGGCGAAGCCCATGGTGAAGTAGACTTCCTAATTACATCTTGCTCTAGTAAATGTTTGATCATCTTTTCCAACTCATTGGCATAAGCCATGGGTACTCTTCTGGGTAACTGCTTGATTGGTGGCTCATTTCCTGTGTCTATTGTGTGCTCAACAAGACTCGTCCGCCCTAAATCATCCTCATTCTTAGAAAATACATCTTGAAATTCTGAGAGTAAGTTTCTAACAGCTCCAGCTTCATTTTCCGTTCTACCCATGGTAGCGTCTTCGTATAGAGATTTCAAATGTTCAGGGAACTGGTCTGTTTTACTATATGTTCCTTCACTGTTTGAGCCCCTTTTCCGCACCTTGTCTTCAGTTCTACAATTTGTACTTTTAATTCTTCTTGCAGAGTTCACATTTTCAACTTCAGTCACATCTTCACAAGGGAATAATTCAAAATGTCTCCCCTGAGTTGCTTCTGCATGCCCCATCACTAAGTCTTGATTTAGCGATATTTCAGTCCGAGTAGGATTTATCACTCTAACTTTATGTGTACAGTTTTCCATACTGGTCAGACTACTGGCCATATACACTGGGTATCTCTCAAGAAATGTTTCTGCAGGCTCAATGATCACTTCATTTATACCTTCATTATTCCCATCAATAAATACATCTATAATACATTCTGTGTAAGGTGGTATGGAGTAATAATCAGCAGCTCTGACTCTGCCTATCCTACCAGGTACACCAACTTGAATGCATTTTATAGGCATCCCTTGCAGGTAAATTAGACCTTTACTCAACATCAAATCAGCAGGTCCATCTGCTTGGTTTTGTAAAACATCTATACCCAGTAAGGCATCATCTTCAATATCAGCCACTATTGCTTCATTATACAACATAAGGGTTCCTAGACTAATGTGGAACTTTCCACTTCTATATTGTTTGAGTGGTTTTCCATTGGCTCCTGTCAGAGTGGCTGAACCTTTCAAGCGTGGTTTACTCTTTTGTGGCAATCTGTCAAATAACTTCTTAGAAATAATAGTTTTGGTGGCACCAGTATCAGCAGTAAATATTACATTGATTCTCTCTACTGCACCTTCTATATAAATACCATCATATTTAGGCATCTTTAGTTTAACTTCATGAATGGGAAATGATCGGTTGTTGTCTAAGCTGCTACTTCTCATTGGGGCCTTACACTGTTCAACTGACTGTCGGCCCTTGTTGTCAGTCTTTGACAGTTTAAATGACTGTTTACATCGTAACTAGTTTGCCTCTCCAAGCTGTCCTTATTTCTCATGGGCCTATGCAACTTCTGTCTTGATTCATCAGTTGGACTCAATAGTGGTCTCACTGCATTCTTACCTCCTGGTCTAGCAAAATTAAACTTCTGTGGGCAATCACGAGCCCAGTGACCAAGACACTGGCAGTAAAAACACTTGCTCTTGTCACCACTTTCATCATTGTTTTTCTTCTTTTGGATTTTAGTTTCATTTTCTCTCTCTAATTTGGCAATACGTTCCAACAGCTCCTTTATGACCTCAGGGCTCACATTGGATGTGTCTGATACCTCATCATTTTTATTAGATACCTTCTTTACCTTGGAACCCATCATTTTCATATCTTTGACCTCGGGAACCTGGAATGCTCTATTGTCGAAGGTAGGGTCAGCAGATACTTGCCTCATTGGGCGTCTATTCTTTCTCTCATAATAAGGCTCATAAGAGGATGCCATCGATTTTTGCCTCATCTCAGAGAAATTAACCACATAACTAACAGCCTAATCTATATTTCTAGGTTCTTTCACAAATTCCACATGGAAACGTGCTCTGTCATCTATAAGACCATCTAAGAAACATCTCAATAAATCCTCATTTTTTGTTTCTCCCACTCTGTTGGGATGTGCCCTGGTATACAGACTCTTCAATTCCGCTGCATACTCCTCAACTCTTTCATTTGGTTCTTGGCATCTATTACTCAATTGCACAATATACGTCTTTGTAGTTTCTACAACTCGATATCTACTTTCTAATTCAGCTATAAGTAGCTGGTAATTACTCAGCACCCTCTGAGGTAATTGGCCATACACAAAGTCCCCAGCAGGACCCTGCAGTCTGGGAAGGAGTTCATCTAATTTGGTACAACCTAACCAATTCTTTCTATTTGCAACGGCATTGAAACGGTTGAACCAAACTTTCCACTGCTCTTTACCAGTGAAAATAGGCAATTTAGTACCCATGTTTACACCCAGACGCTCTTTGGCAGGCATTCCTACTTGCGCCTCAAAACTGTCCTCACTTTGAACTTCAACCTCACTCTCTTCTAAACTGGCATCATTATGACAGCTTTTAAACTGTCTGCTACACTCTCGTCTATCAATTTGAGCATTCTTGCATGACACATCATTAGGGGTTAAAGCAGTAATTGGGCCTTGCATCATATTCTGCATGCTTTCTGCCATATCAACTGACACCTCTTTCATAGCTTCTCTCATAGCATCATTTGTTACTTTATAGACCTCTTTAATTGATTTATCATCAGCTCTCATTTCATCACATTGCTGAGGGTAATGATCACCCTCTGCCATATTCCCACACTCGGCCACAGGGACATCATTTGCTGCCTGTGACACAAGAGCATCACTCTCCACAGGCAACATTAAATTATCACTTTCCTTATTTGTTATTCCTCTATTTACTCTATCATCATTTTCATTTCTGACAACCTCAACCTACCTGTCCTGGGCTTCATCATTATCTGGTTTGTTTCCATTGTTTAAGAGTTTTTTGAGTGCTAACCTATTGCTTTTTCTGTCCATATTTAAACTTTCAAATTTAAAACTGTCAGTTTATATCACTATTTTGTATTAATGTTAATACTGATTGTATCACTTTCTGAAAGAAAACAACCCCATGTACAAATAACATGAACAATAACAAACACAAAACATTACAAAACAGACATAGGCTCGTATCGCTGGATTCAACTAAATGTAGAGGAATTCCACTTCTGACACCAAATATATGTAACAGTAAACCGGTGGCTCCGACCTAACCCTGAATAACAGTTTAAGTTTGTCATTCAGAGCCATGACTGCCCCACAGGTCTACCAATACGAGATGACAAAGTTAAATTTTAGCGCAATAAAAAGGACTTTAGGAAAAGAAAGGATCCCAAAACTCCTTACAAATCCATAGATGGATAACACAAATTGGCAGATACCTGAACAGATCAAGGGAGGCAACTGGGTTAAATACTGTAAATGGGTACCCAAGACATTTCCTCCCCAAATCCACTCAGGAACTACCAAGGTCAATGTTGCTCTAGGCCTGAATCCTGCAAAAGAAATAAAAGGGACTTCAGATTATAGAAGGCATTTAAGTGATTAAATGATAGTAAGGGTAATGTCTGAATTAATGGGTCAACAGAATGAGATTTAACATCTCAGTATAGCCAAACGAGCATCAGGATGACAGACAACCCTGGAATAGATTACATGTGCACTCTGTATGTCATTCCAGCATTGTGTGTCAGGCCGATTAGTAGGACTTTCTTTTGCTTTCAACCATGCCTCATGAGCACCAAAGACCCTGTCAGGATACCGACACCAGTAGATTACTTAAGTCTACAGCAAATTGAATAAAAAGAATGAAAGTAGGTAAATTTAATCATTTATTTAAATTCTAATCAAATGTTTATTTTATTTACACTATATACAACCTAGGTCATTCACTCACACATTCATACAGACAGGTACAGGACGAAACATAACATTACTTAACATTAACAGGATGAAACATGAAAGTGAACATGTAGATGAGGTGCAGATGAATCATGCACAAAAATGATATTGATTAATGATGATTAGTAGTTATTATCCCAAGGATGAGCCGATTATAGAAGTCTCATCGTTAGGATAATCACTACCAATCCCTGTAGTCCCAGACTACGAAACTGGTGAATCCCAGATTACACCAAGTTTAAGCCAAATACGGGGTAATGCATTATCTGCTCACAGTCCCCTATTACCAAACCATGGCAGATATGCTTAATAATGATTATAAAAATCTTTTACTGGATACAACTGAAGCAAAACACTTCGGCTTATCTGCCTGTATGCTCCAGCCTGAGCATACAACCCCAAACCATTGTGTTAAATGAATATTTTAACAAAAACACATTTTAACTACAATCACCCTGTACAGTGCTGGAAAGAGCCACTTTTCAAACTCCCTCCAAAACTGCACATGATGACCCAAGGGGTATGTCCAATAAGACACAAGTTTACATATAAACTTGGCAGTATTTACCCCTATGGATTCCTGACTGTAGCATGAATCCATAGAATAAACATTGGACCAACCAAAGGGCAGGATTAATTTGGTGATGGGCCAAACAGCAGGAAATGTGATATACACGGATGGTAAAATACTGTATTTAAATTATAGCTAGTTAAAAAGTATTTGCAGGTGGAGCTTGAGTTGCTGCATGTAGTCGGAAAGAGCCATATAATGAGATCCCTCCAACGACACACCACACACCAAACTAGGGTGGGGTGAATACCCATTTGGGTATATGTTTACCAAAATTATGGACTAATGGGAGCTTGCGATGTTGTATGGCACTGGAAAGAGCCACAGCATGAGATCTTGCCAACACCATCCAACACATCAAACTGGGGTGGACGCACCATATGGGTATATGTTTTATAAAATATGGGCTGAGTGGAGCTTGAGGTGTTGTGTGCCGCTGGGAAGAGCCACAGCATGAGATCTTCCCAGTGCCACTCCACACATCAAGCTGGGTGGGCTATAACAGAATTTAAATTTTGCGATGGGGAAAACTTCCAAAATTTTAATTGTAATCTCAGGTTCACTTTCATGAAGGACAAAGTACGGTACTCAGGAACAAGAAACAGAAATAGAGAAAACCTAATTACTGACAAGGTCTCCCGAGCCCTAATTCAATCACCGTTGTTTTATACGAGAGAGAGTTTTATGCACATTCATACAAGGGGTATATTAATTTAAAGCCACATTTGGCTCTGGGACATATGAAACCATTGTTACTTAAGTAACTATATCAAACCTGTGTTGATATCACCTAAACATCAAAACTAAATGCTTTGATATATAAGACATTCTGACCCCTTCAGGCTCTGATGTCATACGACTTTTCATACATTCTGGCCTCTTCAGACTCTGATGTAAAAATATCTGACA
The DNA here is from genome assembly GCA_031216915.1 of Pictodentalium vernedei. Lineage (NCBI taxonomy): Eukaryota > Metazoa > Mollusca > Scaphopoda > Dentaliida > Dentaliidae > Pictodentalium > Pictodentalium vernedei. Next base: position 323,706,264 of record CM062296.1, on the reverse strand, counting down.
CATTCTGGCCCCTTCAGGCTCTGATGTTACTCAGATATATATAATTTATTTAAAACTTTCACACTTGTGAAATGAGACTGAAATGGGTGCTTTCCAAGGAATATTGGTCAGGTTTAAATAAAGGGGCTATATGGACAGTTTACGTAACTTTTAAATGTGGATCTATGTCCTCCTAAGGACAACTACCAAGAACACTAACCAATAAGGATAGTACCCACATTGATCAATCATGGTGGACCCAGCCGGAAAGAGCCATATATGCGAGCTCTCTCCTACAGTCTTCACCATGGTTAATACTTGAAGGTATGAACTTCCTACTAGAATTAGTAAAGGGACCGGTATTAAGCATTATGGGCAAGGGTCATAATTAATTATGATCCTCCCAAAAGGGGGTTAATAGAAATTCCAAATGCTGACTTATATAGCAAATGATTATTTTTTTTTTAAGTCCTAGGCCAAACCAAGAATATAATTCACAAAATTTGCGACGCTGTACCGCTCTGGACTGAGCCGTATTGGGATCATTGCAGATAGTCCAGCATGGCAAACCATGTGTTGTTATATCTAGGGTTTTTACTAACTATTTCTCATTTTACATACAATATATGGGCTAGCATGGGGTAAGGGTGGGGCGGTAATCATAATGTATGTAAAACTTTTAACTGGACATAATGCAAGCTACTATGAGATGGTGTGGGGTACATTCTAGGAAAGAGCCAAGTTTTTGATTTAAAAGTAATATAAATTATAATGAGACATCATAGGTCCTGTGATATACTACTGGGAACACATTTATCTAAAATTAAATTTTAGGAAGACATTTTACCCATAGGCCAAAAAAAAAGGAATTGAAGTCTGGCCCCATACAGGCACGGCCTCACACACAAAAGAAAAAGGGGGTGGCTGGAGTCTGGCCCCTTACAGGCACGGCCTCACACACAAAAGAAAAAAGGGGGTGGCTGAAGTCTGGCCCCTTACAGACACGGCCTCACACACAAAAGAAAAAAGGGGGTGGCTGAAGTCTGGCCCCTTACAGGCACGGCCTCACACCCAAAAGAAAAAAGGAGGGAACTGAAGTCTGGCCCCATACAGGCACGGCTTCACACAAAAAGGGGACTAGAGGCTGGCCACATACCGGCACTGCTCCGAAAATTGAATAAATAATAAATGGGACTAGAGGAAATTACTCTAACAAAGCATTCCTAAATTCCAATGCTTGTAGTAGGCTGAAATGTGCTTATTTTACTTTTAATGACCAAATAGAAATTTTGTCGATTATCTATGCATCCATTTTGCAGTATAATTACAAAACAGATACATATATAGCAAGCAAAACCTCTATGAAATTCCGTCAAATCTGCCAATCTGCAGGAACCTCTTCTGCCAAAGTCAGTAAGAATTTATACTAAAACTTTAGGTTTTTTTTTTTATTAAATCTGCCAAAATTTCCAGAAAAACTCTGCCTATGATTTAAAATTTCTGCAATCTTTGATGGAAATAAATAAATAAAAAAAAATAAAACTTACAAGATTTTGAAATTCCTATCCTTAACTTCGCGTTCCTAAACCAAAATTTTCAGCTCCCGCTTACAAACAGTCTTCTGCTTTTATTGTGTCAGTTTTCTGCCGGGTCACATGACTTCAGCCAGAATTCCGCAAAGGTCAGACTTTGAACTCTGCAGAACTCTGCCAAAGGCAATCGCCTGACAGACAATTAACACCTAACATAATACTTGTGCGAGACAAACACCGATGCTGGCATAATCCAGTAACGGTATTTATCCCAAACCAAGCATATTACCACTAATTAAAACACTAATTAATCGCTAAATGGGAGAATTACAGTACGGTTCAACTGAAAATCCCAAGTTGACAGGTTAGCTTATAAATAGACCAATATTTCCCAGCAGGCATCACGACAATGGCCGTGTTGTAGAACAGAAATTTTCCTCACATGTACGAATAAAGATGCGAGAATTTAAACCTATAAAGGCACAAGGTCAACATTCTTTTATATCCAGGATGATAGTACGAACAGAAAGAGTTCTGGCAGCTCAGTCAAACCACTGTACACCCAATAGATAAAAATATTTAACCTCCCGTATGCACCGATTACCGCAATAGCGCAATAGCGTTACCAAAACCAATACTCCTAATCCTATACAACGGAATCCCCAGAAAGGTCACATAAGATTGATAAAACACATGGAACAATTTTTGGGAAGAAAAAAAAAATTTACTTGGAATTTAAAAGATAGGGGCATATTGTCACACTACCCTCCCCTAAAAAAACATTTGTGTCCTCACAAATACTATTTTATTACATTACATTGCATTATGAATGAAACAAACCAATTTCCCTCCACAGCCTCACACGAAACTGACGTAAAAGGTCATTCCCATGCGAATCTGAAGATGCAAACTCTTTTTTTTTTTTTTTTTTTTTTTTTTTTTAAAGAAATACAGGGAAACACCTTGCTGAGATGCCAGCACCAGAAGAAGGCCAGACATAAAATTTTAGATGGTGGAAATTGTAATTTTCTAGCCCTGTCATCACTGCAAGAATCCATGAATCTTAATAACATGAAAATCTGAAATAAAAAGGTGGAACATATATACACTTTGATTAGAAAAAATCACATTTAACTATATTTTACTCTTCTGATTTTTTAACACTGTTTACTGACTTGAGTTTTAGTGTGTCGGAAAAAAGGTCTCTCCATGACGCTTTTGGTCCAACTTTTGTTATTTTAGATTTCTTTGGCTTTAGTTTATCAGTACATACACTATTATTGTCACTACACTTTCTCTTCTTTTCAGTTTTAATATCTTCAGCTGAGGTTTGAGTTTCCATGGTAAAAAGTGGGGTTTTTGAAGTTGTGTTGGCTAACTTTGTAACAAGTCCATGAATTTCTCTCTCTTGCTTAGTCATCACCTCTGTTGCCTTTATCAAAGCAACTGTTACTGCATTAAGTTTCTTTTCAAAAACAGTTTGCATAGATATGAGTTGGGTTTTTATTGTGCCTACTTCTTTTTTTAGTTCATGAATTTCATTGTCTTTTAGTTTGATAATTGTGTCAATAATTTGATTTCTGTTTTCATCTTCTTTTAGCTTTACTTGCCTCCTGTCTTGCTCGTTTTCTTTATTAAATTCATTTTCAGTTAAATTTAGTGGTTGCACCAACTGTTCTAAAAAGTCATTGTCTTCATTGGTTGTGAGATCAAGTCCCGAGAAGTCTATTTCCTGAATTGCATCGATAATTGTTTCATTTTCAGGTTCGGTTACATCTTTTGCTTTTACTACACTATTTATTTGTATTGTACTTTTCACTTTCTTCCGCTCACTCCACTTTGTCTGGGATGCTTCCTTAGTTTGCCTGATAATGTCTACACCCTCTTTAACAATATAAGGGGATTTAGGAGTCCTTCTGTACCCCTCTTCGTTTAGAGTTATGCCCATTGTTTTGAATTTTTTTATTTTTTCTAAATGTAGCGGGTATATGGTTTTATGCTTTTCATAGGATTTCTCATTGAAGGCCTTGAAACGGCACAGTCCACAACTAGATGGCGCTTCCTCCACTTCAACATGCTTGGTTAGGAAGTGCTGAAATGTTTTCGACTTCTCGCCACTGTACTGACACCTGCTGCGACTATACATCCTCCCTCTCTTTATGGATTCCATATTCTAAAACAAAGGGGAATGTTCTTCAATAGGTGTTAGGCGTTATACTTTCTACATTAAACATGGAACATAAACCACATTCAACATCTATACATATAACATGGAACAGATAATATGTATTGTCATCTTTACTTAATAATATTAGGATCATCAACTGAAAGTCTTCATTTATACTTTTTAATTGCTTTTTTTACCCACTTGGGCACATATTCTCCTCGGTAAGGCTTCAGTTTATCGTGATTGACTACTTTACACTTTCTGAGATTATTTATTTGGATTAAATAATTGAGGTCTGATATTTTCTTCAAAATTGCACCTGGTCCTATGTACATGGGTTGCAGTTTCTCACATGCTCCAACTTTCCGAGTCTCATTCAAAATCCACACAGGATCTCCCACTTCATAATGCATCAAGTTTACTTTTGCATCATACACACTTTTCTGTTGTTTTGCTGATTTTTTGAGGTGCTCTCTGGCAATTGTATGGGCATGACTCAGTCGCTCTCTCAGATTTTCCACATACTCTCCATAGGAGGTGAAAGGTTCATCAATCTTACATCTTTCCAAACCAAACATCATTTCTGCAGGAAGCCTTACTTCCCTTCCTAACATTAATAAATTGGGAGTCAGACCAGTACTCTCATTAGGTGTGGCTCTATAGGCAGCAGCTAAACAACCTAAATTGAGGTCCCAGTCAGTTTGTTCCCCTTTTAGATAGGCTTTGACCATCCTTATGAGGGTTTTATTAAATCTTTCTGCTTGCCCATTGCACTTAGGGTTTCGAGCAGAGGTCCGGGTCTTTCTGATTTCCAATAATTCACACATCTCTTTGAAAACATCACTCTCATAATTTCTTCCCTGGTCACTGTGCAAACTCAAGGGACATTCATACCTGCCCACTACTTCACTGAGTATTTTGTTTGCACAGGTTTGGGCTGACTGGTCAGGCACTGGAAATATTTCAACCCATTTAGTAAAGTGATCTGTAACTACCAGAATGTATTTGTTCCCTCTGGGTGTACGAGGTAATGGACCAATTACATCTGTGGCCATTCTATCTAATGGTGCACCAACATTCATTGTTCCAAGAGGTGCCTTAGGATTTTTTATTGGAGGTTTTATGGCTTCACATCTATCGCATTTCATCACCCAGTTTCGAACATCTATTCTGAGCTCAAACCAGTAAAAATGCTGCAGGGTCTTCTCAGTTGTCTTTTTATGACCCAGGTGACCTGAAATTATTGTGTCGTGCATTTGATATATAACTTCACTCCTCATCTGTTTGGGTACTATCAGCTGTAAAAACTTCCCGGTACCATCATGCTTTTGGAAGACTTTAAATAATAGAGCATCTTTTATTTCTAAGGCATCCCAGATAAGCCAGTAGTGACGTGTGGCTGGACTGAGTGTTACCACTTCATTATGGGCTGGTCTTATGCCCTTCTGTTTGGCCCTCAAAATAGGCCTGATGTCTCCGTCATTTTCTTGCATCTGCCTGATTTGTCTCTGGCTAAAACAGGGTTTATGAGGAAGAAAAGTTAACTCCTCTTTTACTTCCTGTTCATCACTTGTCTGACATATTGGATGTGGGGGTGGTTTATCTGACGACCTTGTTTTCACCCGCTTGGTGTTCTGCAGGGAAAGGTTTTCACCCTGGTCAATTTTCTTATCATCATTCAGCATATATTTCTGACACATTTCTTCTGCTCTTCTTTTGCATTTTTTACATGGACCACATTTTAATGTTTCCATCATGTCTTCCTCAGCACACAAGCATTTGCATGGATTGGGACATCTTGACATGCCATCTGCATTGTTGTGTTTATTACCTTTTCGATAGGATATGGAAAAATCATAGGCAGATAAAATTTCAATCCATCTTGCTATTCTTCCCTTCGGTTCTTTGAATCCAAAGAGCCAGATCAACGCCTGATGGTCAGTTCTTACTTCAAAGGTTCTGGCCAAAAGGTACTGATGGAAGTATTCCACAAAGTATCTAAGAGCTAACAGCTCCTTGTCAGTTACACTGTAGTTCTTCTCTGCTTTGTTCAGTGAGCGACTAGCATATGCAATTACTCTCTCTTCTCCCTCTTGCATCTGACTGAGAACAGCCCCTATTCCTAGATCGCTGGCATCTGTATCTAAGATGAATTTTCCATCGTCCCTAGGGTAGGACATTACATCTGGACTTGTTAAAACTGCTTTCAATCTTTCAAATGATTTCTGACACTTTTCGTCCCATTTGAACTTTACACCTTTCTTAGTTAGCTCGACCATCGGCCTGATAATGATTGAGAAATCTCTAACATAACATCTGTAATAAGTTCCGGTGCCGATGAACTGTCTTATTTCTTTGACATTTTTAGGTGTAGGCCATTCTAATATCTTGACTAGATTTTCAGGGTTGGGCCTGACTCCATCTTTAGAAATCACATGACCCAAAAATGGCACCTTCTCTTGTAATAGGGTGCATTTCTCTGGTTTCAATTTTAAACCTGCCTGTTTTAATCGTTCAAGGACTTCTTTTACCCTCTGGATGTGTTCCTCAAATGTTCTGCCAAATACAACAAAATCGTCGATGTATATCAGGCATGTCAACCACTGTAATCCCTGTAAAGCCAATTCCATTGCTCTTTGGAACGAAGGAGCACTGTTACAGAGACCAAATGGCATCATTTTATATTCAAACAGACCATATTTGGTGACAAATGCTGTTTTGGGTATGTCCTCATTCTTGACTGGTATCTGGTGGTAACCTGAGGTTAGGTCAAATGTAGAAAACAAACTTGAACCAGCCACTGCATCCAAACAGTCCCTAATTCGTGGGAGGGGAAAAGCATCTTTCTTGGTCACGGCATTAACCTTTCTGTAATCGACACACAGTCGCAGCTTTCCATTTTTCTTAGGCACCAGGACTATTGGCGAAGCCCATGGTGAAGTAGACTTCCTAATTACATCTTGCTCTAGTAAATGTTTGATCATCTTTTCTAACTCATTGGCATAAGCCATGGGTACTCTTCTGGGTAACTGCTAGATTGGTGGCTCATTTCCTGTGTCTATTGTGTGCTCAACAAGACTCGTCCACCCTAAATCATCCTCATTCTTAGAAAATACATCTTGAAATTCTGAGAGTAAGTTTCTAACAGCTCCAGCTTCATTTTCCGTTCTACCCATGGTAGCGTCTTCGTATAGAGATTTCAAATGTTCAGGGAACTGGTCTGTTTTACTATATGTTCCTTCACTGTTTGAGCCCCTTTTCTGCACCTTATCTTCAGTTCTACAATTTGTAGTTTTAATTCTCCTTGCAGAGTTCACATTTTCAACTTCAGTCACATCTTCACAAGGGAATAATTCAAAATGTCTCCCCTGAGTTGCTTCTGCATGCCCCATCACTAAGTCTTGATTAAGCGATATTTCAGTCCGAGTAGGATTTATCACTCTAACTTTATGGGTACAGTTTTCCATACTGGTCAGACTACTGGCCATATACACTGGGTATCTCTCAAGAAATGTTTCTGCAGGCTCAATGATCACTTCATTTATACCTTCATTATTCCCATCAATAAATACATCTATAATACATTCTGTGTAAGGTGGTATGGAGTAATGATCAGCAGCTCTGACTCTACCTATCCTACCAGGTACACCAACTTGAATGCATTTTATAGGCATCCCTTGCAGGTAAATTAGACCTTTACTCAACATCAAATCAGCAGGTCCATCTGCTTGGTTTTGTAAAACATCTATACCCAGTAAGGCATCATCTTCAATATCAGCCACTATTGCTTCATTATACAACATAAGGGTTCCTAGACTAATGTGGAACTTTCCACTTCCATATTCTTTGAGTGGTTTTCCATTGGCTCCTGTCAGAGTGGCTGAACCTTTCAAGCGTGGTTTACTCTTTTGTGGCAATCTGTCAAATAACTTCTTAGAAATAATAGTTTTGGTGGCACCAGTATCAGCAGTAAATATTACATTGATTCCCTCTACTGCACCTTCTATATAAATACCATCATATTTAGGCATCTTTAGTTTAACTTCATGAATGGGAAATGATTGGTTGTTGTCTAAGCTGCTACTTCTCATTGGGGCCTTACACTGTTCAACTGACTGTCAGCCCTTGTTGTCAGTCTTTGGCAGTTTAAATGACTGTTTACATCGTAACTAGTTTGCCTCTCCAAGCTGTCCTTATTTCTCATGGGCCTATGCAACTTCTGTCTTGATACATCAGTTGGACTCAATAGTGGTCTGACTGCATTCTTACCTCCTGGTCTAGCAAAATTAAACTTCTGTGGGCAATCACGAGCCCAGTGACCAAGACACTGGCAGTAAAAACACTTGCTCTTGTCACCACCTTCATCATTGTTTTTCTTTTGGATTTTAGTTTCATTTTCTCTCTCTAATTTGGCAATACATTCCAACAGCTCCTTTATGACCTCAGGGCTCACATTGGATGTGTCTGATACCTCATCATTTTTATTAGATACCTTCTTTACCTTGGGACCCATCATTTTCATATCTTTGACCTCGGGAACCTGGAATGTTCTATTGTCTAAGGTAGGGTCAGCAGATACTTGCCTCATTGGGCGTCTATTCTTTCTCTCATAATAAGGCTCATAAGAGGATGCCATCGATTTTTGCCTCATCTCAGAGAAATTAACCACATAACTAACAGCCTAATCTATATTTCTAGGTTCTTTCACAAATTCCACATGGAAACGTGCTCTGTCATCTATAAGACCATCTAAGAAACGTCTCAATAAATCCTCATTTCTTGTTTCTTCCACTCTGTTGGGATGTGCCCTGGTATACAGACTCTTCAATTCCGCTGCATACTCCTCAACTCTTTCATTTGGTTCTTGGCATCTTTTACTCAATTGCGCAATGTACGTCTTTGTAGTTTCTACAACTCGATATCTACTTTCTAATTCAGCTATAAGTAGCTGGTAATTACTCAGCACCCTCTGAGGTAATTGGCCATACACAAAGTCCCCAGCAGGACCCTGCAGTCTGGGAAGGAGTTCATCTAATTTGGTATAATCTGACCAATTCTTTCTATTTGCAACGGCATTGAAACGGTTGAACCAAACTTTCCACTGCTCTTTACCAGTGAAAATAGGCAATTTAGTACCCATGTTTACACCCAGATGCTCTTTGGCAGGCATTCCTACTTGCGCCTCAAAACTGTCCTCACTTTGAACTTCAACCTCACTCTCTTCTAAACTGGCATCATTATGACAGCTTTTAAACTGTCTGCTACACTCTCGTCTATCAATTTGAGCATTCTTGCATGACACATCATTAGGGGTTAAAGCAGTAATTAGGCCTTGCTTCATATTCTGCATGCTTTCTGCCATATTAACTGACACCTCTTTCATAGCTTCTCTCATAGCATCATTTATTTCTTTATAGACCTCTTTAATTGATTTATCATCAGCTCTCATTTCATCACATTGCTGAGGGTAATGATCACCCTCTGCCATATTCCCACACTCGGCCACAGGGACATCATTTGCTGCCTGTGACACAAGAGCATCATTCTCCACAGGCAACATTAAATTATCACTTTCCTTATTTGTTATTCCTCTGTTTACTCTATCATCATTTTCATTTCTGACAACCTCAACCTCCCTGTCCTGGGCTTCATCATTATCTGGTTTGTTTCCATTGTTTAAGAGTTTTTTAAGTGCTAACCTATTGCTTTTTCTGTCCATATTTAAACTTTCAAATTTAAAACTGTCAGTTTATATCACTATTTTGTATTAATGTTAATACTGATTGTATCACTTTCTGAAAGAAAACAACCCCAAGTACAAATAACATGAACAATAACAAACACAAAACATTACAAAACAGACATAGGCTCGTATCGCTGGATTCAACTAAATGTAGAGGAACCAAATATATGTAACGGTAAACCGGTGGCTCAGACCTAACCCTGAATAACAGTTTAAGTTTGTCATTCAGAGCCATGACTGCCCCACAGGTCCACCAATACGAGATGACAAAGTTAAATTTTAGCGCAATAAAAAGGACTTTAGGAAAAGAAAGGATCCCAAAACTCCTTACAAATCCATAGATGGATAAAACAAATTGGCAGATACCTGAACAGATCAAGGGAGGCAACTGGGTTAAATACTGTAAATGGGTACCCAAGACATTTCCACCCCAAATCCACTCAGAAACTACCAAGGTCAATGTTGCTCTAGGCCTGAATCCAGCAAAAGAAATAAAAGGGACTTCAGATTATAGAAGCCATTTAAGTGATTAAATGATAGTAAGGGTAATGTCTGAATTAGTGGGTCAACAGAATGAGATTTAACATCTCAGTATAGCCAAACGAGCATCAGGATGACAGACAACCCTGGAATAGATTACATGTGCACTCTGTATGTCATTCCAGCATTGTGTGTCAGGCCGATTAGTAGGACTTTCTTTTGCTTTCAACCATGCCTCATGAGCACCAAAGACCCTGTCAGGATACCGACACCAGTAGATTACTTAAGTCTACAGCAAATTGAATAAAAAGAATGAAAGTAGGTAAATTTAATCATTTATTTAAATTCCAATCAAACGTTTATTTTATTTACACTATATACAACCTAGGTCATTCACTCACACATTCATACAGACAGGTACAGGACGAAACATAACATTACTTAACATTAACAGGATGAAACATGAAAGTGAACATGTAGATGAGGTGCAGATGAATCATGCACAAAAATGATATTGATTAATGATGATTAGTAGTTATTATCCCAAGGATGAGCCGATTATAGAAGTCTCATCGTTAGGATAATCACTACCAATCCCTGTAGTCCCAGACTACGAAACTGGTGAATCCCAGATTACACCAAGTTTAAGCCAAATACGGGGTAATGCATTATCTGCTCACAGTCCCCTATTTCCAAACCATGGCAGATATGCTTAATAATGATTATAAAAATCTTTTACTAGATACAACTGAAGCAAAACACTTCGGCTTATCTGCCTGTATGCTCCAGCCTGAGCATACAACCCCAAACCATTGTGTTAAATGAATATTTTAACAAAAACACATTTTAACTACAATCATCCTGTACAGTGCTGGAAAGAGCCACTTTTCAAACTCCCTCCAGAACTGCACATGATGACCCAAGGGGTATGTCCAATAAGACACAAGTTTACATATAAACTTGGCAGTATTTACCCCTATGGATTCCTGACTGTAGCATGAATCCATAGAATAAACATTGGACCAACCAAAGGGCAGGATTAATTTGGTGATGGGCCAAACAGCAGGAAATGTGATATGCACGGATGGTAAAATACTGTATTTAAATTATAGCTAGTTAAAAAGTATTTGCAGGTGGAGCTTGAGTTGCTGCATGTAGTCAGAAAGAGCCATATAATGAGATCCCTCCAACGACACACCACACACCAAACTAGGGTGGGGTGAATACCCATTTGGGTATATGTTTACCAAAATTATGGACTAATGGGAGCTTGCGATGTTGTATGGCACTGGAAAGAGCCACAGCATGAGATCTTGCCAACAACATCCAACACATCAAACTGGGGTGGACGCACCATATGGGTATATGTTTTATAAAATATGGGCTGAGTGGAGCTTGAGGTGTTGTGTGCCGCTGGGAAGAGCCACAGCATGAGATCTTCCCAGTGCCACTCCACACATCAAGCTGGGTGGGCTATAACAGAATTTAAATTTTGCGATGGGGAAAACTTCCAAAATTTTAATTGTAATCTCAGGTTCACTTTCATGAAGGACAAAGTACGGTACTCAGGAACGACAAACAGAAATAGAGAAAACCTAATTACTGACAAGGTCTCCCGAGCCCTAATTCAATCACCGTTGTTTTATACGAGAGAGAGTTTTATGCACATTCATACAAGGGATATATTAATTTAAAGCCACATTTGGCTCTGGGACATATGAAACCATTGTTACTTAAGTAACTATATCAAACCTGTGTTGATATCACCTAAACATCAAAACTAAATGCTTTGATATATATTAAACATTCTGACCCCTTCAGGCTCTGATGTCATACGACTTTTCATACATTCTGGCCTCTTTAGACTCTGATGTAAAAATATCTGACACATTCTGGCCCCTTCAGGCTCTGATGTTACTCAGATATATATAATTTATTTAAAACTTTCACACTTGTGAAATGAGACTAAAAAGGTCTATTTATAGGTACCCAGGGCTTTGGAAGAATATCGAGCAAGGTGAAATGGGTGCTTTCCAAGGAATATTGGTCAGGTTAAAATAAAGGGGCTATATGGACAGTTTACGTAACTTTTAAATGTGGATCTATGTCCTCCTAAGGACAACTACCAAGAACACTAACCAATAAGGATAGTACCCACATTGATCAATCATGGTGGACCCAGCCGGAAAGAGCCATATATGCGATTCTCTCCTACAGTCTTCACCATGGTTAATACTTGAAGGTATGAACTTCCTACTAGAATTAGTAAAGGGACCGGTATTAAGCATTATGGGCAAGGGTCATAATTAATTATGATCCTCCCAAAAGGGGGTTAATAGAAATTCCAAATGCTGACTTATATAGCAAATGATTATTTTTTTTTTAAGTCCTAGGCCAAACCAAGAATATAATTCACAAAATTTGCGATACTGTACCGCTCTGGACTGAGCCGTATTGGGATCATTGCAGATAGTCCTTCATGGCAATCCATGTGTTGTTATATCTAGGGTTTTTACTAAGTATTTCTCATTTTACATACAATATATGGGCTAGCATGGGGTAAGGGTGGGGCAGTAATCATAATGTATGTAAAACTTTTAACTGGACATAATGCAAGCTACTATGAGATGGTGTGGGGTACATTCTAGGAAAGAGCCAAGTTTTTGATTTAAAAGTAATATAAATTATAATGAGACATCATAGGTCCTGTGATATACTACTGGGAACACATTTATCTAAAATTAAATTTTAGGAAGACATTTTACCCATAGGCCAAAAAAAAAGGAATTGAAGTCTGGCCCCGTACAGGCACGGCCTCACACACAAAAGAAAAAAGGGGTGGCTGGAGTCTGGCCCCTTACAGGCACGGCCTCACACACAAAAGAAAAAAGGGGGTGACTGAAGTCTGGCCCCTTACAGACACGGCCTCACACACAAAAGAAAAAAGGGGGTGGCTGAAGTCTGGCCCCTTACAGGCACGGCCTCACACCCAAAAGAAAAAAGGAGGGAACTGAAGTCTGGCCCCATACAGGCACGGCTTCACACAAAAAGGGGACTAGAGGCTGGCCACATACCGACACTGCTCCGAAAATTGAATAAATAATAAATGGGACTAGAGGAAATTACTCTAACAAAGCATTCCTAAATTCCAATGCTTGTAGTAGGCTGAAATGTGCTTATTTTACTTTTAATGACCAAATAGAAATTTTGTCGATTATCTATGCATCCATTTTGCAGTATAATTACAAAACAGATACATATATAGCAAGCAAAACCTCTATGGAATTCCGTCAAATCTGCCAATCTGCAGGAACCTCTTCTGCCAAAGTCAGTAAGAATTTATACTAAAACTTTAGGTTTTTTTTTTATTAAATCTGCCAAAATTTCCAGAAAAACTCTGCCTATGATTTAAAATTTCTGCAATCTTTGATGGAAATAAGTAAATAAAAAAAATAAAACTTACAAGATTTTGAAATTCCTATCCTTAACTTCGCGTTCCTAAACCAAAATTTTCAGCCCCCGCTTACAAACAGTCTTCTGCTTTTATAGTGTCAATTTTCTGCCGGGTCACATGACTTCAGCCAGAATTCCGCAAAGGTCAGACTTTGAACTCTGCAGAACTCTGCCAAAGGCAATCGCCTGACAGACAATTAACACCTAACATAATACTTGTGCGAGACAAACACCGATGCTGGCATAATCCAGTAACGGTATTTATCCCAAACCAAGCATATTACCACTAATTAAAACACTAATTAATCGCTAAATGGGGGAATTACAGTACGGTTCAACTGAAAATCCCAAGTTGACAGGTTAGCTTATAAATAGACCAATATTTCCCAGCAGGCATCACGACAATGGCCGCGTTGTAGAACAGAAATTTTCCTCACATGTACGAATAAAGATGCGAGAATTTAAACCTATAAAGGCACAAGATCAACATTCTTTTATATCCAGGATGATAGTACGAACAGAAAGAGTTGTGGCAGCTCAGTCATACCACTGTACACCCAATAGATAAAAATATTTAACCTCCGGTATGCACTGATTACCGCAATAGTGCAATAGCGTTACCAAAACCAATACTCCTAATCCTATACACCGGAATCCCCAGAAAGGTCACATAAGATTGATAAAACACATGGAACAATTTTTGGGAAGAAAAAAAAAAATTACTTGGAATTTAAAAGATAGGGGCATATTGTCACACTACCCTCCCCTAAAAAAACATTTGTGTCCTCACAAATACTATTTTATTACATTACATTGCATTATGAATGAAACAAACCAATTTCCCTCCACAGCCTCACACGAAACTGACGTAAAAGGTCATTCCCATGCGAATCTGAAGATGCAAACTCTTTTTTTTTTTTTTTTTTTTTTTTTTTTTTAAAGAAATACAGGGAAACACCTTGCTGAGATGCCAGCACCAGAAGAAGGCCAGACATAAAATTTTAGATGGTGGAAATTGTAATTTTCTAGCCCTGTCATCACTGCAAGAATCCATGAATCTTAATAACATGAAAATCTGAAATAAAAAGGTGGAACATATATACACTTTGATTAGAAAAAATCACATTTAACTATATTTTACTCTTCTGATTTTTTAACACTGTTTACTGACTTGAGTTTTAGTGTGTCGGAAAAAAGGTCTCTCCATGACGCTTTTGGTCCAACTTTAAAAAAAAATATTTAACCTCCGGTATGCACTGATTACCGCAATAGCGCAATAGCGTTACCAAAACCAATACTCCCAATCCTATACACCGGAATCCCCAGAAAGGTCGCATAAGATTGATAAAACACATGGAACAATTTTTGGGAAGAAAAAAAAAATTACTTGGAATTTAAAAGATAGGGGCATATTGTCACACATGTATAACTGAATGTGACCCCAAATACTTCTTTGAACCACGTTGGCAGGTGAGCAATTAAGGCTCCCTGGGACCTCTTGTTTAGTCAAGCTGTGACGAAGTCAGGCTCGACATATAGTTTGGTTAATGGCGGGCGGGCGTAAACAATTGGTTTCCGGATGATAACTTGATAATGGTTCGACCCACATTCATGAAGCTCCATAGGTAGGTTGGCATCGGTGAGTAGAAGAACCCTATTTATTTTGGACTTGCTTGGTCAAAGGTCAAGGTCACAGTGACTATGAACATAGTAAATTGTAAACAATTGGTTTCCGAATGATAACTTGTCTATGATTAAACTCACATTCATGAAACTTCATAGGAAGGTTAGCATCAGTGAGAGGAAGAACCGTATTTATTTCGGACTCGCTAGGTGAAAGGTCAAGGTCACAGTGACCTTCAACATAGTAAATTGTAAACAATTGGTTTCTGGATGATAACTTGACTACACCTGAACCCACATTCTTGAAACTTCATAGGTAGGTTGGTCTAGGTGAGTGGAAAACCCCTATTTATCTTGGACTCGCAAGGTCAAAGGTCAAGGTGACAGTGACCTTGAACGTAATAAATCCAATCGGAATTATTTTTTTTTTGGGGGGGGGGGGGATGTGCCCCCATGGCTGCGCCACTGTGCCCCCACTTGGGCAATCGTGATTAAGTGCCTTGCCCAATGACAAAACGCAGTTACCCCTGCTGGGGATCGAACCGTGTATCTCTCGGCTTGATGTTAGTAGTAAATCATGTACACGATCGACCCACATTGGCCGTATCTCATGTGACATGGCCCAGTTACTTCATTTTTGGTTGTCATTGGTAGCCCGCGTGAGTGCCATCTTGTGACAACATCCTCATAGTGATACGTGGTCCTAGTGTGCATGCACCGCGCGTTTTGCTGAGGGGAGACCAGTGTATGTCGTCCATTTTGTATATCTGAGACCGCCATCTTGGTTTCTATGGTAGCACATGGTTGCTACGTGACCCAAAACCTAATAGGAAAGGGGTGTGATCGGAGGATGTGCTCGATTAAATAGGAGTAAATTTAATTACAACAAACAACCTGACAATCCCTCTAAATAATCCAAAACTACCCAAACTACCAAACCCCCATCTAGGGCTTATAATAGTAGCACGTAGTGCTAAATGAATGATGAGAGGTCTCATGTGGATAAATTTTACGTGAACTAGAATAAATAGAATTACCACGAACATCCAGACAAACCCTCTAAACCACCAAAACAACTTTATTTGGCACGGATTCCTCAATTTTGGACTCAAAAGAGTAGCATGCAGTGCTTTAAGGTGCGTTTCCTGGTATGAGTAATTGTATTTGTTCGAATACTTTGCAAAATTACCCAAATAAATCCAACAGATCTTTTACTAGTGCCGATTTCCCACTACATATTAGGTTTCTATCTGTTGTCCCCTAGAATTCTTCTTTTTGCCCAACAATAGACGCATTCCTTTGTATAAGAGTAACTTTATTGTTTCGAATATGCACCAAAGTCTCGGTATTTTATCTATCTCGATATATTATGTGGTTTATCCTTCTATTTACTGGCCCGTTTTGCCTTTTACTGGCCCCATTTCTGCCTATCCCAACAGTCTATTTTGTCTTGGACGTCTCAGTTTTTGCCTTCCCTGTGTATAGCGAAGTCCTCTATGATCCTCAAACCCAAAATACAATCAAGCAGCGATAGGTATTATCCGAACGACTCGAATCTTATCGAGCGAATAAGCTTTTGAGCAATTACTGAAAAAGTCATTGCTCGAACGACTCAAATCCCATTGAGCAAATGAGTATCGAAAGAGCAATTTCTTTAACGACTCTTAATGCTCATCGGGGTATAGGAGGATACCTATGACATGATGATGTAGTACTATATATACCTGATGATAATTTAGCTCATAGCATCTGCCCAGTTCTAGACCTCTCCATGATCTTCATTTCTCCAACACCACTATTACTGATTTTCCCAATATTGCCATCGTCTGCCCTATGATTATCTTTTACAGTAGTCACCAAAACCTGTAGTCTTCTTCCACGCTTGCAGCCTTGTACCATTACTAGCACTAGTACAGGCTTGCTAACCATCTCAGATTGCTCGAACGACCAGAATCGAACAAATGAGTAATTGCCTGAACGAGTGACTTCACGTACGACTCTTGCTCGTCTAGGTATTGACGGATGGGAAGGATCTTGGGAACTAACATATAATAATAACCTTAATTATTGAAATTGACGTACAATCCAGCTCATAATATAGTCTTGGTTTTTGAAAGTGTTGTTAAACTCTAATGAACCAATTTGCCAGTGAATTATGATCTTTTGTCAGTTTAAAAAATTAAGGTTTGTTTTACTATAGCTTGTCTCAAGTTTGATCCCTCCGCAATCTTTCAAAATTTCCCGATTGCCATATTTGTCGCCACATTAACATATGAACGTACATGTGTGGTTCTGTGTTTATTGCATGTCGCTGTACAACACGTTTTGGCAAATTGTTATATTTCACATAACTGCTGCTATTTCTGCGATATATACCATCTCTTTCCTGAAAAATCTTGCTTAGGGCCTGCAATATTTACCGAAATTAACAATATTGGGTATGCACCATTACGTGTCACGTATTTTCATATTAATTATTTTGCAAATATAGGGAAACGATCGAGTGAAAAAATACCCAGCACTGACAAGTCATTTTACGACTTCCTCGATGCAAATTCGACGAATAATATCTACATAAGCCCTACATGTGTCTTCGAAGTCATAAATATTGCTAAAGCCTTGAAGTCAAAAAGTACAAAAGACTGCAATGATATTACTTCAAAACTTATCAAGCAGATAATCTTGCCCATTGTCGCGCCTTTAACACATATTTTTAATTGTTCATTTACACAAGGCTACTTTCCTGATTGAATGAAAATTGCCAAAGTCATTCCAATATTTAAAGCAGGCGACCAGCACTTTCTTACAAACTATAGACCAATTAGTATACTTCCCACATTTTCAAAAAATCTTAGAAAAACTTATGTCGGTAAGAATTTCAAAATACCTAGATCCCTTCGGCATCTTACATCCAAACCAATATGGTTTCAGGAAAAACCACAGTACAGTGCATCCAGTCATACAACTGCTTAAAACTGTATCAGAGGAAAACAACAAAAAAAAGTAAAAACAGCACTTTGTCAATATACTGGATCTTTCCAAAGCATTCGATGCAATAGACATTTTAATAAATAAATCATGCAATTATGGCATCAGGGGCATAAGTGACGTTTGGTTTAGGAGTTATTTATCGGACAGATTTCAGTACGCTGTATATGGTGATCACAAGTCTAACCGAGTTGATATATAACTTGGAGGTCCACAAGGTTCGATTCTCGGCCCTATTCTGCTTTTGATATGTGTTAATGATATATATCATGCGACATCAATAAATCTATCTTTTGCTGACGATACTACTGGTCACTCCTCGGGTCCTGATCCAAATCTACTGGCTCTTCGTATCAACGAAGAGCTCAAGAAAATATTTGAATTGTGCTGCACTAACTGTCTTGATCTGAAGGCCACAAAAACAAATATATTTTAATTAATCCATCAAGCAGAAGAAGAGTAATTCTACACCACGATTTAATAATCAATGGGCAGATTATTGGAAGAGTCGGTCTAAATGAAACAGAAAAATCAATTACATTTTTAGGGATACATATTGACGAGAGTCTGTCGTACAAACACCATATATCCTACCTCTCATCTAAAATCAAATTTCGTATTGAATAAAGTAAAATGTATACTTCCTCGTGCAGCTATGAAAACACTCTATTATGCCCTGAGTATGGAACAAATACATGGGGAAATGCTAGAACAATTAAAAAATTAATGCTCCTACAAGAACGCTCTCTCCGCTTAATAAATAATAAGAGCTATAACGCACACACGGGCCCGCTTTTTTGGACAATACGATTCTTAAAGTAAATGACCTTTTTAAACTCCAAGCGTGTCTGTTCGTACTTGACTGGCACCACAATAAATTGCCAGCATCGTACAATGACTTTTTCAGCCGGTAGTTAATCGTACGGGAAGTGCCAGAAGACGGACAGACCACCTTCTTCCAGTCGTCAAAACGAGAACAAGATTGCTTGAGAATCTTCCAACTAACATATACCCCAGAATCGGGAATGACTTAGACGCGGATTTGCGTAACATGATCAACAGAAATATTTTCAAAAAACAATTAACGTTAATATTACTTTCCCTCTATTCGGATAATATCGACTGTAACAACCCTTACTGCCCTGACTGTGTTACATGACAGACAGAATCCTTCAAGAATAATTGTGTGGGCTTCAATGCCCATGAGAATACGGTTCAAACGCATATACCCCAAAATCTGGTATGACTCAGACGCGGATTTACGTAACATGATCAACAGGAATATTTTCAAAAAAAAACAATTAACGTTAAACTTACTTTCCCTTTACTTGAATAATATCGACGGTAACAGTCCTTACTTCCCTGACTGTGTTACATGACAAACCTACTTTTCCAAGAGTAATTGGGTGGGCCTGAATGCTCAAGAGGATACTGTTCAAACGCACTGAAAGAATAGATATACGTCTGGACATATCTCGTATCTAGACCCCTGTTTCTGGACATCTCGTAAAAGCTGTGTCATATAAGTAAAAATGAAGTAATGGTCCCTCTCTTCCGCGCCTCACGCCTTTTCTCCCTGGTCAGGTCAGAAAGAATAAAATTTATAACTAAATAGGCAAATGGTATTAATCACACCATGATTCTTGGAATAGACTGGCTATTGTAATTATAAATTGATAACGGCAATGTAATTGCATTGTTTACTTACTTTCTCATTGGGTTTTAGGTGAAAAATTAAATTGGGAATAGAGTAGACCTCTTAAACACGAATATGTGGCCCATAATTTGGATTACAAATGTTACCGAACACAGCAATTTAACTGAGAGTTCTGGGGCGGTGGGCAGGTAGGAGTATAAGTGACACCGAGCCACCAGTGACCAAGCAGTCTTATTCCATTGTTGCACGATTCAACTTTCCGGGAGACAACAGATAGACAGCCAATCTGGCTATGTCGTTTCCCTGTAGTATACACGTTATTACACAACTACTATGTAGTACTTACGTATATATGTACGTTGCCAGTATACTGCTGAATAAAGAATCAACCAATCAATCTATCAATCAATCGATGGCTGAATCTGTTGTCTTGTCGGCTAGGTTATCTTCTCCTGATAGTACGTATGTATATATGTACGTTTCCAGTATACTGTTGAATAATAAATCAACCAATCAATCAATCAATCAATCAATCAATCAATCAATCAATCAATCAATCAATCAATCAATCAATCAATCAATCAACCGATGGCTGAATCTGTTCTCTTGTTGGGTAGGTTATCTCCTGATACCTTCAGCCCAGTTCTAGCACTTCTTGTTATGCCCATTCGAGGGTATGTATGTTGCGTCAACTCGGTGTTCTTTTACACGTTTTCTGAACGTCGTTCGCCTCTCGACTGTTTGTGTTTGATTCCATGTTGGCTTCATCTTATACTGTCTTATATTTTATCTTATCACTGTAACTCCTTTCTTCTTTTAAAGTATCTATGTACTTAAATATCTTTAAACACGAAGTTTAAACAATTTGAATCTGGTACTCCGCCAGTAGTTCCGGTAATACTTATGTTGTAATTCAAAGACCAAGGGAGACGACCAACATAAGCATCAAACCTCCTGTCGAATCCCTTCATTTTTGTGATTTAACTGGTATTGCTTGTGTATGCTGCATTCACTGCTTCATAATTATATTTGTTTCTTTCCTTTATTGTAAATCATATTGTTTGCAACTACAGTGTTTTTATTAATAAATATTGTTTAAACTAGATGGTACCAGAAGTTGAATTCAATAAATCAAATCAAATCTTTATTCACTCTCCTTGGCCACATAAGCGGTGTGAGATATATATATATATATGTGTGTACATTATAGTATATTGTATAGCAGTCAGTATAAATTGTTACATATTACTAAATATAAATAGAAGTAGGATATGCCAAAAGGCAAGACTCATCCCCAGTATAAAACCCACTCCAACCGAAGTCGATAAAATATCAGAACATCTCCAGAAACTAAAACCTCTTCTAGCCAGGAACCACAGTTGCAGGATGTCGCAGGAGTCGACTCACTGCGTCGATTCCAGTGGCACGACCACGTCCGCGTGTACCTATTCAGCATTTCACTTCTCGACATAGCGTCGCTTGGTCGCTGAAGTGATCGATGTCCAACTGTGACATAGAACACTCTAGCCTCCATGCGACGATATCGTGAGCCACAAGACTGTAGAGACCCCCAATGGTGAGCCACAAGACTGTAGAGACCCCCAATGCACCTCTACTCGATTTAAAATTCACCCTAACTTGATCATAACTAAGATTTAAGCATGTTCAATCAATTCCACGAGTTGCATTGTGTGGCATAGGATACTGAACGATGTTGTACGATGTTTTCTGAGTAACAATTGTTATTGAAATAGTGGACGCTTCCAATCATTCGTAGACTGTTGTTGAACGATATTTATGAAGCTGGGTGTTATTCCCAATTAGCGGCGGAACCACCGTCACATTCAAGGCCATAGCCAGACTAAATGAAGTGGTGTGAGAGAAATTTGCTTATTTCCCATTACACGCCACTTTGAGTTGAGAGTGTGTATCCCACATAGCCACATAGGTGAAGGTCTAAGATCTTCTCCCTGGGAGAAAAATATTTTTCATACCAACTGCAGCAGCCTGAGTACGTTTTGAAGACTTCAGTACACAAAAAGTGAATAATAATAATAATAATAATAATAATAATAATAATAATAATAATAATAATAATAATAATAATTTACTTATATAGCGCTTTTACCAGCAAAACACTGCTCAAAAGTTCTCACAATATAAACTGACAATCAAAAAGAAAAGTTCAGCCGTCAAAGGCTACCCGAAAGAGATGGGTCTTTATATATTTTTTGAAAGTTTCAATACTGGAGGTTTTCCTTAGAGTTCATTCCATAGTGATGGAGCTGCAAAAGTGAATGACATTTTACCCGCAGTCGATCTTATTCAAGGCACGAAAAGAAGATTATCTGAATATGATCTAAGATTCCATATCGCTTTCTATAAATTGGCAAACTGTTTTAAGTAGGTGGGGGCATTAACCCCATGGATGATGTTGTGTGTCATTATTAATACTTTATATTTGACGCGAGACTCAGCTGGTAGCCAATGCAAGGATTTGGGGATTGGTGCAATGTGATCAATTATTTTGGCGCCAGTAATGATCTTGGTTGCTGTATTTTGAATGCGCTGAAGCAGGTTAATAGATTTCAGCGAAAGTCCGAAATAAAGAGAGTTGCGATAGTCCAGTAAAGACAGGACCACAGAGTGTATAACAGTGTTTAGTGTGTTTTCATCAAGTAGTTTTCTAATTTTGTTGATGAGTAACTACAGTGAAATGGCCTAAGAAATATCAGAGTGAGAGAACATGGGCCAGTTTTATGGATTTTTTGTCGTTGGGCACATCATATGGAATGCTTTCAAAAAATATTCACGGTCACGTGTTTTCTATTATCACGTAACACAACAGTCGCGTGTCTTTGTTGTATTGAGTTATAGGAATTCCACATAATGAGCTGTGTGGAGGGTTTAACTCCTTGCACATATTTCCACCAGAACACCAGTACTCTTGTCAACAGAAAGGGTATAATTTGGCTACTGTTCAACAGAATGCATTACTGTAGATTGGCCCAATCATATCACGAATCATAGCTGGGCATCATTTGATCGAATGTTTCATCAAATTCAGTCATCACGGGATTTCATGAACAAATTTAAGAAAATATTCTGTAGGTTAAGAGTTAATACAAGTAGTTTAAATTCTACTTACAAGTTGGTGAATTCAACACACGTGCAGTGGTGTATTAGTAGCCTTATTGTTTTTTTTTCTCAGAACGACTAGAGCATTTTCGTCGAAACGTCTTTGTGGAAATGCAGTGATGTCAACAACGTCATACCAACTAATGCTATGTGAAACCTACGGCTGGGGATGGCGGTATTTCAATAAATCCTAATAGGGGTATGCAGCAAACGATTACCCCAGGCTTTAAACCCATATAATAGGCTCCGTTTGTACAATAAACCTCTTACCCCGACTATAAAACACTGGTACGTCAGACCTTAAACGGATCCCGATTAGCGAGAAACGGTTTTGATTCTCGAGAATTCCTATTCTTAGAATCAGTTTTAGTTCCTAAATAATCTAGAATTTGAGAGCACGGCTGTACCCCTGTGAGTCCAACTAGTACATGTTTTATAGTGAAAAACAAATCTCCTATTTATTTATTCACTAGTGTCTAACCCTTAGGGAGCTACTTTTGTCGAGTGTCTTGTCTCACATATGACGCAGAAACAGGCTCAAACATACAGGTTTCTTGTGGTGTCCCTGATGAAAGTTAATGTACACTAGCAGTAGGTTTTACGCTGAAAAGGCAGTCACGACTTCAACGGGCCCCATTACTAAGACAAGTCGTTCCTTTATAATTGGGGGGGGGGGGGGGGGAGCAAAAACTAATTTGATCTCTCTATTCCTTTAAACATACTTTCAACATCTATAAAAGAAGCAAATGAACATTTTCGAGAATCAAAGTTTATCCTCATTGTTTCCGTTTCGAGAATCATTTGCAAGAATCATTTCTGATTGTGGTATGACTTTTAAACCATGGACATCCTGTATCACTTAAAATATATTTGTTTTGGGAGAATCCATATTTAGTACATTGGGCAAATCAATTTTCAGCCTACAGCTCGATAGTACCAATTGGACGAACCTATACATTCTCTTCGCCGTGCGCACCATACAAGTTATATCCAGAGACGAATAATCGTAATTTATTGCTCTCTTATTCTCAAGCCAAACTTATTTACCGTTGACTAATACTGTAATCAGGCCCGTCTGACATTGAGCTAACTCAGATTGGTCAAATATTTAGCATAAGCTACTGCTCTTTTCAGGAGAAAGCAGTGCTATTTAGACTCTAAAATTAGTCGGGTTGAAAATCAGCCAGAATCAATTCGGTTGAGTGAATATATACCCAGATCACCTGGGTTGAGTGAATATGAATCCAAATCAACCCAAATCAACTGGGTTGGGTGAATATGAACCCCAATGGGTTCATATTCACTCAACCCAATTGATTTAGACTGACTTTCAAGCCAACTGATTTTAGAGTGTATGAAGAAAGAATCACCTTTAGTAACAGTCACAAGTGGCGTGCCCACTTTTCCAAATCGACATTCAAATTTATTTTCAAGGAGCTCCTGGCTTTACTTTTGACGAATGTTGCATTATGAATTGGTTGAAAAAAGGTGACCAATTGCCGGTCAGCACGACACGCGCAGCAACCGTTAAAACAAGAACAAAAAAAAGAAAAAAATCTCACTTATACTGATGGTAAATCAGTAAGAAATTTGGTCATGTAACTTACTTGTTTCTTTCCACTTCTGGAAGTCGGAAAAATGCTGAATACGTTATTTAACGGGGTTATATGGAACGTATTCACACCTTTTCCTTCTGCCAGTTCTGTGAGTTGGAAAATGTATGCATGCTTTACATTTGTCTTTTCTTCTTCCGGAAATTGACAACAGTTTGAATACGTTACATAATGGAGTTCAATGTATCGTATTCATTCCTTTTCCGGCCCTCAGTTGTGTGAGGTAGAAAAAGTATGAATATGTTATTCGTTTCTATTCAACGTCTGGAAGTTGAAAATGGAGAATACGTTACATAATTTGATTATGAGAGACGTAAGCAATAACGTATACCGTAAAAAAGCATAAAAGGGTAATATGAATACGATCTATTGAAAACCAGAGACCACATTCTCACTCGCCTGAGAGGTGGAGTTTTAGGAGCTAAACATAGAACCGAATATGTAACGTATTAATTATTTTTTAACGCCCACAAGTGTAAGCTGGAAAAGGTAGGAACACGTTCCATAAT
This sequence comes from Pictodentalium vernedei, assembly GCA_031216915.1. Taxonomy (NCBI): domain Eukaryota; kingdom Metazoa; phylum Mollusca; class Scaphopoda; order Dentaliida; family Dentaliidae; genus Pictodentalium; species Pictodentalium vernedei. Next base: position 323,681,382 of record CM062296.1, on the reverse strand, counting down.
TGGGTTGAATATAATGTACACATGTATTTATTGCATTCCAACTCCCACTTCTGGGAGTTTTAAAATGTAGGAATACGTTACATAATGGGTTATGAGTTTGTGTTCTGAAGTTCCCGGTGCTGATAAATATAGACAGACATATTAAGTATTTTTGTGTTTCATGTTTCAATTCATCACGAGTTTTATAAATGATTTATTTTGTTCTGCACAAGATAAATGTGATGGTTGTTCGAGACTACAGTGAAACCTGACACTATTTTCGCTCCTAATGATTAGTTTTCAACATATAAAATATCGTGAGTTTCACATTAAACAAATAAAACTGAGTCGAGAAGTATCCAATTTTCTACTGATTTATTGGGATTTAAAAAAAGTATTAAGACGCATTAAAAAGACGCCCATTTGCTGGAGTAGTGATAGCGTTTTTTAGCAGACAGTTAATCACTGTGAGATATTATTGTTTTGTTTGCAAAAATGGGTTTATTGGAACCGATAACAGAAACAACTTTTTATTATGGTGTCATAAAAAATCAACAGAGACGGCGAAATGCTGCAGTAACTTTCAGAAGAAAAAGGAGTGCACCCAGATACTGGTTGGCGCTGCTATTATGAACGCGAATGAATTCATTTGTACAAATTAATCAACCACATGTATATGGCAAGATAATTAAATAGTAATACAACATTAATGAACAGTAATACAAAATAATTGAACGATTACACAAAGCGATTGATCATTAATAATCGTTAAGTATGTAATAATTATTATGCAAAGTGGTTATCTTTTTGTGATAAAATATCTTCGTTGGAGTGATACCGAAGTTATTTCATAGGTTGGCTGTCACTTTTAAACTTTGTCAGCTCATATACCAAGCCGGTTTATATTTTATTAGCTAAGTTTCTTTGAAACTTATGACTCTGAGGTTTTTATACGACTCTTATAATCTGTTACGGTCCGTGAATACATAACTTCCATCTTTTGTTCCTATGCGCAATTCCATTTATTGGATCCTGTAACTTCAACCAAACTTTTTGCATATGATGGTGATGAAGTGTAATCATTACATTTTTATTTATTATTCACTTCGATGGTATTAATACTGTTGAAGCATTCTCCACCGTTTATCCTACATTTCAGTAGAAGTTTTATTGAGTGTGCCGTAAGAGGTCGTATTCCAGTCAATTTCGTATAACCTTATGCTCAGTCAGTGGGTTTCATAATATGATAATAAACAAAGCGTAAGGAGGAACCTCAAAGGATGTAACATATGAGATTGTAAAAACTATTTCATTCCGTAGCTATTCCATATTTCCGATACTTTTGGGAATGAAGTTATCCTTAATATAATTTACGTTAGCTTTTGGTGACTGAAGCTGTGTATGCAAAGCTCGTTGTGTACGGATGAGACAATACAACTGTAGGAATTCGGCTGCATAAAATGTTTTCTGGGGAGCTGGATGTGAAATAAATAGCCAGAATGCAATGTGCATCTGGATCTAGAATATTTTATCGAACGAGTTTTGAGGCGGAGGGATATTCAGCTCAATCCGTGAAGTTTTTGGGAAGACCTTTATATTTTCTATTGAACAAATGTTAATAAGAAGGACAGCAAAGGATTTTATTTCGCACTAAATTACTTCTTGCACAATGTTTTCAATAGAATGCAGCCCATTAAATACAAGCATTTATCTTAGAACAAGAATATATTTCCACTAATACAAGTGAAAACGTCTAGACAAAATAAGAATCTGCATTGAGGGTAGGAACCGCACGTACGACCATTCGATTGAGGAAGAGAAAGTTTTTTACTCATGGAAAACTGATTGCACATGTAGAGGCCACTGATTTTGATAACAGTAATTAAAAGACAAATAAATAACCAACTCAACGAAATAAATTAGACTAGATCATTTTTCTTTTGCCTTGGTGACATTTTTAATTGGGCCTACCATGCGTTCAACCTGAAAATTAAAACAAAGAAATACACAACTGAAACACTGCTATAAACTTCCGCGGCTATAGTACAAGTAGAATAATGAATGAGGATTACGCCATGCATTGCGCAAGAACGCAATAACATCACGTCATAATTTTTATTCATAAAAAATCAACGTATAGAGGCTGAACGATTGTAAAAATATATGCGAGCAAATCAAGAAAGGGAAGAATATTGCACGATAAATTGGTTATTACCACCATGGCATTCCGAGATGGTGTTTTGAAACGCTGAACAATTGTAAAAATATATAACCAACTCAACAAAATAAATTAGACTAGATCATTTTTTTTGCCCTGGTGATATTTTTTTTTATGGGACTACCACGCGTTAAACCTGAAAATTAAAACAAAAAAAAAAAATTACACAGCTGAAACACTCATATAAACTTCAGCGGCTATAGTACAAGTAGAATAACGAATGGGGATTACGTCATGCATTGCGCAAAAATACAATACCATGACGTCATGATTTTTATTCATAAAAAATCAACGTATAGAGGCTGAACGATTGTAAAAATATATGCGAGCAAATCAAGAAAGGGAAGACTATTGTACGATAAATTGGTTATTACCACCATGGCATTCCGACATGGTGTTTTAAACGGACTCGTCATATATGCCCAGAGACGAGGATTCACTTTCAATACACCACCATGATAGTAATTATGTAGCGAAATGCAGCCTACGGGAGGGTTAATAGCCCGGAAAATAAACTCTACTAAGGCAGTTGTTAGTTAGAATGAATAAATACAAAACAAGAGAATTCATTTGAGAATTAAACTTCGCAATTTGCAGTTTAAACAAGTATTATAATTGACGAGAAATATATTAAACAGGGCAGGGTAGTAGACGATTGTCTAGCACTTAAGAGGCTAAAATCTAAACTTATATTGTAATTAATGAGAAATATATAAAACCGGACAGTTTCAGAGACGATTGTCTATGAAACTGTTCATCAGAATGTCATGTATTCTTCCGAAAACTTGAGATAGCCTGACATCTGAATAGTTTATAATCGCTAACTGCTAGAGACAATAGGAAGGTTGATTATCCTTTGAATTGATATGGTAGACCCACCACTGGCTTCTGATAGTTCAACGTTGTTCTGTTCTTATCTAAGACACGCAGTCTTCGCCATGCTGGAGAGTGGAAGGTAATATGACAATACGCAAGGCGTAAGAAGGAACCCCAAAGTATCCAACATATTGAAATATTTCATTCCGCAACCATTACTCCAAAAACATTTTATCAGGGCTGGGAGGAGTTAAAATTTTCTTAACGTAGTTAACGCGTTAACGAAATAACCCGTTAACGCATTAATAAAACGTTAACTGTTGTCTTTTGTACATATAATGAGTAATATCGAGAATTGTTCAACGTAACATGATGTTACATGTTTTAATGAACAAATAAATGACTAGTAACTCATGAACAGCGTTCTTCGCGTTCTTTTAAATACTGGAAAAACTCCGGACTCCGGCAAAGTTCGATGAGTGCGTGCTTCGAGCGCTCAAAAGTTCTATACTCTTAAGTTAAGTCGAGTTAAGTGATAGTCGCTCACTCCGAATTCTCATGCATAAATATTATTGTCCGAGCCACGTCTTTAGACAAAGACAACCGTCTTTGCTCGAACACCAGGACATATGCCGAAAACAGCCGCTCCGACGATGCAGACGTAGCAGGAATAGCTAAGTATCTTCTCGCAAATCTCGCCATTTTTGGAAGGAGTCTTTCGTGGTCTTGCCACCATTTCAAAGGATCGACTGTGACAGGAGCAGTCCGGAACTTATCATACTCAGCAACTCCATCAGCAGATGATTCTTGGTCGTTCGATCCAAGCAGTTCTTCAAGAAATGATTTTCTTGCTTGTTTCATGGGTGGAGGTTGAACGTCCTGCGAGGAAGAAGGATTACTGACTTCATCAGTTTCACTGGTCGCCAGTTTGCCGACTTCTTCTCTCACCATTCGCTTCACTGATGCGGCCACATGTGATTTGACAAATGATAAGTTTTTGAAACGCGCATCCAAGTAAGAGGCAATCATGGGAATACTCATATTGAAGACTCGCGTTATTAACGTGTTAATTTTTTTCTCAGTTAAAATATTTTAATGCGTTAACGCGTTAATACGTTAACTCCTCCCAGCCCTGCATTTTATGCAATCGAATTCCTGCAATTGTTTAATTTCAGCCAAACATGAATACGTATTACAGTATTAAATATTTTCCCATAGGCGACTATTATAACGTTCAGGCGAAAAAAATATGGTCGCATCATTTTAAATTTGGCATTCGAATATCTTTTGTCAAGTATAGCCCTTCAGACAACCCTTTCTGATTCTTAAACAGGGGGTCATCCAACAAATAAGAGAGAAAAACTAACAGAAAGGGAAGCTCTGGTTATATGTTGACATTTCTCAGGAAATTCCCAACCAAAACACACCAATAGTCAAATGAACTTTTAGGTCCAAAAAGTCCTCAAATCACCCTCTTTATTCATCTGGAACATTCAACAATAATGGAGAGATGTCAGAAGAATTCTTCAAATATTTATTGAAACAATATATTTTCCCAAGACTACTTAGTTTTGGAGATTACATAATTTCGGAGTGCAACTTTTCGAGGCAGGTAAATCTAATTAAAATATTCACAACAGTTATACCTATGAGCAAACCCAAACCCACCAAAGGTACATTTACCTCTTTCATGTGATGAAAGACTCATTTCTGCATTAGAAAACAATTTTTGTCTTCTGCCTAGTCAAAAGCATGGGAAATTTGTTCTTTTGAAGAGAAGTGTCCAATCTGTGTCAAATGGGCTTAAAACTGGTATTACCTCCGACAGAACTCCTACTCTTGTTACCTAATGAGTAAGCTGGGAGGGATAAGAATTCACAGCTTTCTTTGAAAACTACCCTAATCCCAAAATAAAACTACAAGCTGCATCAGCACACAAAACTGTTTGACAAAATCTGTTTAATTAACCATACAGCAAGATAAATAGTGCCCCACCCACATGAAACCATATGTCAATTTTGTTTCAAAATTGGGGTTGTGCAGGGCTTATAATTCGTCTAAATTTTGGAGAATCGATTTTTATTCTTGCAAAAATCGTTGCGAGAATTCAGACCTGCTATGGGCTAGGATCCCATGAGGCCAGTATGGTTGAACCCCTGTTGCATACTGATAATACATGTTAACCCTTTACCCAATACAGCTTTTTAATTTTTTGAACACCAACTACTGATTAAAAAAACCCAACAAAATCTCACCCCAGGGGCCATAATCACTCATCCGACAATGTGGCTCAGAGAAGTATTTTGGGTCACATTCAGTCATGGTTCATGAACACTACAGAGGAATGATGTTATGAAATTATTCATAACTCCAGTGTCCATGTCAGATGATTATTAGCATAGATCTTCCTGATTGCTTCCAATTCTGTCAGCTGTAGACAAGTACTGCTAAACTTCCAAGGGTTGTTGTGTCACTGCAGCTTGAAAGGCAAATGTTATGGAAAAACTCTAAGGAATGGATTTGAACATTAATGAACAACCTTGAACCTAACCCATCCCTGCCCAAATATTAAGTAAGCTAGGGACTCGAAATGAACAAACTCAAATCTGACCCCCACCGCCACGCCCCCCCCCCCCCCTGCGATACCAAATATGAAAGGACTCTGACTGGCAGGAACCAAATTGGAACAAATTTAGATCTGACCTCCCCAGAGGCGTTGTACACCAAATATTAAATTATTCTAACTGGTGGGTTTGAAGAAAAATATTTTAAAAGAAATTTTCTCATGTTGCACTGAGTTAATTTGAACGCCCATAACGAGCCCAAATATTAACCCATAGACTTGGCTTGAACAAACATGAATCTGACCTCCTTAGAGATGCTGTATGTCAAATATGAAAGGATTCTGACTGGTGGATCTGAAGAAATAGATTTTAAAAAAAATTTCCTCATAATTCACCAAGTTAAACTTTGGGCTTCAATAGATAGACCAAATATTAACCCCAAGACCCGATTCAAACAAACTACAATCTTACCTCCCACACTAGAGATGTTGTATTCCAAATATGAAAGCATTCTGACCGGCGGATCTGATGGAGGTTCTCAAGGAAATTTCCTCATAATGCACTGGTGAAATCTGGATGCCCACAGGGAGCCCAAATATTGACTCAGGGACTCGATTTGAACAAACTTAAATCTGCCCCCTCCTCTCCCCTAGAGATGTTGTATACCAAGTATCAAAAGATTCTTATATATGGTTCTGTAGAAGATTTTTTTAAATTTTGGAAAACAATTTATGGGTGCTATCAGAGAAATGCCCCTTTTTGGGACCCCTGTGGCAACTTTATTTGAACAAACTGGAATTCATATATGATAAGGAACATGAATATCAAATTTGGTTCAATTCGACCCAGTTGTTTATGAGGAGAGGTTGATAATGTAAAGTTCACGCCGGACAGATGGGCGGATGGTCGACAGACAGAAAGTCATCACTTAAGCGCCCCCCCCCCCTTCCTGACTTACAGTCAGGTGGATGTTACTGGAACCGGCCGATGAGAGCCGGTTCCAACGACAGACATATTTGTACAAATGTTATTGCCAGTGTCACAATATTTCAGGTCATGTTAGTGTTGTATTGGTTAATTTGCTGCCTTTGTATTAGGTAAGAGCTAAACTGACCCAGTTCTTTCCACGTGAATCCTAGCAGCGGTGCTACGAGAATCTACATGGTTTATCACTGGTTGCCGTAGGCGCCTGCCAAGCATATCCCAGACGTGCTCGATTGGTGAAAGGTCTGGACTTAGTGCTGGCCAAGGCAGTGTAGTGATGTTTTGCTCCTGGAGGAACTCTGTAGCGACACGGGCCCTGTGTGCTCTTGCATTGTCATCTTGGAAAATGAATCGACGGCCGTGACGTCGCGCAAATGGCACCACGTGAGCTGCTAACATGTTGTCACGGTAGCACTGCCCTGTGACACGCCCTTGGATGACATGTAATGCTGTTCTGCTTGTCATGATTATGCCTTCACACCATAACCGATCCACCACCAAAACGATCGTGCTGCCTAACGGTTACGTCATGGTATCGTTCGTTCCGCCGCCACCACACTCTGTTTCGCCTGTCGTGGAAGTCGAGAGTGAACATCGATTCATCGGAAAACATGACGTTGCTCCATCAACGATTGTCCCAGCGCTGTCGTGCTCCACACCAATTACGCCTTTCTGCGATGTGACGTTCAGTCAAACGTGAAATTATTCGAGGTCGTCGAGCGTATAAATTCCAGCTGTGCAGGCGACTTCGGATAGTCTGACCACTGACTCGCACATCTGTCGCCCGGTGCAGCTGCTGTCCAATTTCTGAGGCACTTTTGATGGCGGTTATGAAATGCTGTGGTTAGGATGAAACGATCGTTGTTAGCAGTTATCGCCCTTGGATGCCATCAACATTGCCTGTCTGACGGTAGCGTGACCACAACCCGTTAATCACCGATTGAGTAACGTTGAGAATTTGAGCCACTGAGGTCTGTTTGTTGCCATCTTCCAACATGCCAATGGCACGTAAACGTTCGACACGTGTCAGTCTTAGCATACCTCAAAAGTTCCGTTTCGACCAGAAACTATTGATGAACGAGTTTATACCAAGAAAAGAACGATGAGACTTCCGAAAAAGCTCGTCCAGTACAAATGAAAAATTTAAAACGTACCCCAAAGACACTAAGGCGGCGCTTGTGCGAAAACCCGGCACGACATTTTCGTGGGCCGGTGACATTCATAATTCACACTAAACTTGGTAACATATTGATGTGTCCAATCACGCGTATCCAATGCCATTTTTCGAAAATATCAACATCAGTTTGGATATCCCCTACTTTTTGAATAGTATATAAAACATTCTGATTGGAGGTTCGTGAGTAGTAGATTTAAAAAAAAATATTCCTCATATTACGCCAAGTATAAATTGGGGTTCCAATAGGGAGCACAAAGAAAACTCGAGGAACTTGATTTGAACAAACCTGAATCTGACCCCCGTAAGGATACTATATATCAAATATCGAAATATATTGGCGTGACGTCATAATGGCGGGTGCAGGTTGATTTTTCCATCTCTGTCGTCGAGGAGGGGAATCTGTCGATTTTGACTGATGATGAAGATGATGAAACCTTTTGTGTAAACCCAGGTGTAATTAGGATCTAGTGAATCAACTGGTGAGAATTCTGTTTCCGATCTTCTTCTTTTACAGAAGTTATCGCATAGTCTGTTCATTTTTTACCTGCTCACTGTCTGTTACGCTAGTCGTGGCCAGCAGACCTGATGTCAGCTAATTCTGTACTCAAGATTTTCGCTATCCTATGTTCCTGAGTAACTGATAAACTACTACTTTGCAAGCTCTTGCAATCAATAACGGTATAATAAACTACTTACTGTTCTCAATGTGATGCTTGACTTTATATGCTGTTCCATAATTCATGATAGATGTCTTCTATTTCCAAGGATTTGCCGGTTCGGAGACATCCAGTCTATTTTGTCTGCAGCTGTACTTTGTAACCCAGTGTAAAGTCTAACACCATCGCCTGAGTGACTTCATCGGTGTTATTGTCGCTGGCATTGTCATTGTCACACTCATACGTTACCACTGTTACCATTGTTTCTGTTATTAGTTGTCTCGAGCCACTCAATTCTGGGATCGCGTCTTAAAGCTGTCTGCATCTGAGTTACCGTTACCGTTACATCTCGCATAAATTGAAAACAACTTGTGGACGACTCTCCCATTAACTTAACTTAACTTAACATTCAGACAGAGTTGAACTCTACTCGTCCATAGGAAGAAGAAAACAGAAGAAACCAGATAAACGCCGGCGAGAATCTGATGGTGCTAACCCAGTTACCCCAAACACAAAGAAGCCGAAACCTAAGCTTTCCAGCGACTCGTCGCTCACATTCCTAGCCGCACAGGCACACGACAGTACGGGAAATAAGTTGGAAATTGATTCAGAGCCTGAACTACTATTAACTGCTGATAAACCCCACACACATACAACGGTGCATTCTGACGAAGCCGACGTGCAATCTGTCCTTTCACTTTCTTGTTTAAAACCTCACACAATAGAAACTGCCAAACAAAACGCCTCACAATCTGCCCACGATCCGATTCATGACTTTCAAAAAGCCTTAAGTGATCCTTCCGTTCAGTCTTTATTGGAACAAATCTTGAATAAAGCTATTGACAAATCAGTTAACCAGCGTTTTGAACAGATGGAATCTCGTATCGATGAGTTGGAAAATACTGTGCGTGAGAGGGAAACGACAATTTTTAGGCTTTCTGGAGAACTTGACGACTTACAACAATACGGTCGACGAAACAACCTCAGGCTCTCGTGAGTACCAGAGTCACAAGACGAAAATACTGATTCCATCGTTCTTGAGGTGGCAAACGCAATTGGAATCCCGCTGGACTTGCAAGACATTTCTCGAAGTCATCGCCTAGGCCCAAAACTAGCCTCGCTCAATCCCCGTTCAATCATCTTTAGGCTTAACAACTACAGGACCAGGAATAGCCTCTTTAAATCTAAAGCCAAACTCAAGTCTATTGATTCTTCTGAACTCTCTTGCCTAAATAACCAGCAATCACAAACACCAAGCAGACTCTACCTTAACGGAGATTTAACTAAGCGCCGTGCCCAGATTGCCGCTAGAGCACGCAAACTTCTCAAAGACGCTAAGATATTGGGTAGTTGGACTTCCGATGGAGTGATTTTTATCAAGATGAAAGACGAATCAGTCCATCGTGTTTTAACACCCGGCCAAATTACAGCGATTGAAGATAAGCTCATGGCTCGTCCCACTCTACCAATCTCCTAGTGAAATTGATCTACACGCGTGCCTATATGCACCACTTGCCAAACCCAATAACACTTATCCCCATTGTATTAACATGCAAATAATCTAGCCTTATCCACGCCACTAAACCCGTCTGAATCCATACATCAACATAGACTTTGCCTTGTTACTGACCATTGGACGGTGCATGTGGGCACTATCCACTAATTTGTAATAAGACAAAGATGGATGAGCAGGGCCTATCACAACAGTTAATCCTGCACCCAATCCATCAACCCTAATCATCTATCTTTACTACAGCACCTGACCTTAGTTACCTCTAAAATCCCATATAGATTCCTGCTACTACAATTTATTGGAGAGTATCTCGGGTGAGTACTTTCCCTATAATATCCACATAGATTTGCCTTGTTACAAATTATTGAGTGGTGCCCCTGGGCACTATCCATTAGTTTGTAACCTGACAAACACTAATGGACGGGGTTCATTATGGAGTGCCTCAAATGAGTAACCTTCTCCATATATCAACATAGATTTGCCCTGATACGGATTATTGAGTGATGTCCCTGGGCACTATCCACTAATTTGCGGCAGGTCAAATACCAATGAACAGGTTCTATTATATAAAAAAAAATAATAGTATCTTGCACTCATCTCGTCATCTAACTTCATCTTACCACGCGATCCTATTCACCTAGACAGCCCGTCATAGTCTCCAATTACCACTACTTATCTGTTAGTGCCCCAAAAAGCGTTTCCCCCATATATCTACATAGATTTACCGTGTTACAAATTATTGTGTGGTGCCCCTGGGCGCTATCCGCTAGTTTGTAACATGTCAAACACTAATGAGCAGGGCTCATTATAAAAAAGGAAAAATAATCTTGTACCCATCTAGTCGTCCAACTTCATTTTACCACGCGATCGTAGCTACCTAGCTAGTTTGTCACATTCTCCCATTACCACAACTCCTCTGAGAGTGCCCCAAAAGAGTGCTTTCCACAAACATCAACATTGATCTCCCGTGTTGTAGATTGTTATAAAGTGCCCCAGGCTTGTGATATGATAAAAATTATGGACAGGGCTCCCTACAAAGGTAATCTTGTACCCAACCCAATTTTAACCTACCATGTGACATTATGTACCTAGAAATTTTGGCTTGTGATATATGATAAAAATTATGGGCTGGGCTCCCTACAAAGGTAATCTTGTACCCAACCCAATGTTAAGCTACCAGATGATATTATGTACCTGGAAAATCCAAAAGGATTTCCATATACTACAATTTATTTTTGAGTACCCCAAATGAGTACCTCCACCATAAGCGCACATTGTTCTGTTGTGTTATAGGTTGTTGGTGGGTGCTATTGCGCACTGGGCACTAATTTTCATATGTTAAGAAGAGGTCAGAGTGCCTTCCCCATTCATCTTCATATAGAGATCTGTCTTGTTATAAACTATTGGATGGTGCCATTGGGCACTAGCCACTAGCTTGTAATATGACATTCATTCATTATAATTGTTGAGCAGGATACATTATAAAAAAAATATATCATTCACTTAGTCACCTAATCTTACTTTACAATGTGACCCTAGTCAGCATGACAGTCCGATATAGATCCTCATCGCTCCAACCCATCTGAGAGTGCTGCCAAAGAGTGCTTTTCGCACATATCCACATTGATTGGCATTGCTTCAACTGATTGAAAGTGTCTCTGGACGCCGTCCGCTGACTTGTGAAATGACAAAAACCAACGAGCAGGGCTCCCAGTGAAACGCTAAACTTGCTCACAACCCATTCACTAGTCACCCAAACCTGCATAGTGTTACCTTGTTGCGAATTGTTGAAGGGTGCCTTTGGGCACTATTCACTAATTCGTAAAATCGCAATAAATGCTGAGCATGACTTATTACAAAAAATATCCTTGCATCTAACCAGTTACCTAGCCACTTAATTATATTTCTCCTCAAGCAATTCTAGAGATCTAGAATGTCCCATATATAGTTTCGCACAACTATAATCCATTCGAGTGTGTGTCAAGAAAGCGCTATCCCCATATACCTTCTTGGACCAGCCCTATTGCAGGTCAGTGGAGGGTGCCTCTGGACACTGTCTACTAATATGGCAAATATTGATGAGCTGGATCGATGAATCCAAAAGCCCATAAAAGTAGCGAACATATTCTACGCTGCGATGTTGTTTGGTGTTGGTATGTCGACAGACAACTGCGGTGCCCTTGAAATTCTTACTTGCCTTTACCCCTAATGGACTTCTATTACAATAACCAATTCAGCAAGGATGAATACGTACCAGGGGTAATCCGCACTTGTCCCGGCTTAGCCGCCAGCACTCAATCTCCCCTAATGTCACAAAACTGAAGATGATCTGTAATCGCCTTCCGTAAGTCCTCATCCTGCCACTTTCGAATTTTCGCGGCGGGATGACTTCTGTGCAACCTACGAGTGCTGCATGCTTGTGCTAAGCCACCTCGACATACCATACTCCACACAACCTCATTCAGCGGTATTTTTTACACCACCCTGAACCACTAGAATTAAGCTGATTTCCACTTCCCCTAATAGTATCTTGAAGCTAGATTAACAAAGGCCAGCTAACATGCGTTTCCGAGATCTCCCAGGCAAAAAAGGAAAAATGGGTCTAGATTAGTGAAGAACCTTGAGTCCTCTCCGACTTGGGATCTACTTCCCAAAAATACCTAATGACACCAAAGCGACAACCTTGAAATGGCACCCATTTCGAAAGATCTTAGGTGATGTACTCTTCCCTTTACTTATCTGACTCTCTGAAGAGCTTTATACCTCCTTTACTTGCACTCTATCGGATTCCAGCCACAAACCCTATTAAAATGTTGACCCCTCCTCTCGACATCTACTCAGAATAAACTCCGATTTCAAAACCGTCACTTCAATTGACGGAAGCATGTATATATGTTGTTTTTTTGTTTTTTGTTTCTCCCTTTTCTCCTTCTTCTATATGTACTGTGAAGACCTATTCTTCTCTTCTACTCTGAAAACCTTCAGCTCCTCCGCCTCTTTCTCTATCTATACCTCCTGCATAAATCTTCCTTCTCTATTCGCTCAAATGACCCCTGAAAGATTGCCAGGAGTATGCCATGCTGTACGGGTGACAAGGCCCACTCCACCAAAAAATCATATCTCCTTAAGGTAGTTAAATGTATGATATAGCCAATTATCGAATGCGAGTGGGCCTTTTCGCAAACACAGCTGTGAGTGGTGTACGACTCAAGAAACAAATGGATTTTCAAACGTACCTCCTCACTGTCTTATTTTTTACTTATGGAACAAATGGACTTAGTATTATGTTGGCTTTAATACATATCATAGGACCTCAACAACTTCTTTCATTCATCTTACAAAACACTAACACAGGGCATCAGACCTTGTCCATGAAACTGAAGCATATAAACCATGGCACTAAAACCCATTCACTACCCTCAACGCATGTATCGACAAATCCAGATAGACATCTGAAATCGAGTTGTTTTCCTTTTCATTGCTACGCTGCCCTTTGCTATGCAATTGTCGGCACTGCATTATGGCTTGCAAAATTATGTATTGTCTCTGGTGATATAGAGACAAACCCAGGTCCCGATCACCCTTCACCACTTCACTCCCCCGATACCTCCTCCCTCGTAACCTCGGACGCCACTGTGTCTCATAAGGGTATTTCATTCCTTCATCTTAACGTTCAAAGCCTAAAGTCTAAAATTGACGTCCTCAGCTGTGAAGTTCTCCCCCACGATGTGTGTGCCTTCACTGAGACATGGCTTGGCGCTGACGATCTTGAGGCCGATATTGAACTGCCAGGCTTCTATCCTCCCTTGAGAAAAGACCGTGGTACCAGAGGCTGTGAGGTGGCAATATATCTTAAAAAACGTCTGTTATAAACAACGTCGTGACCTGAACATTAACGGCCTTGAAAGCCTGTGGGTTCAAATCTCCACCGACAATACTTCAGTTCTCTTCGGTGTCATCTATCGACCACCTCAATCACCGAGTAATGTTTGGGAACTTATTTCTACGTCTTTCGATAAAGCATTAGACACTAATATACCGAATGTAATTGTAACTGGGGATTTCAACGACAACCAACTTGGAAGACAAGGCGGGGCGTTGCAACAACTCCTTACCGAGTCCAACCTTACTCAAGTGGTCAAAGTACCAACACACTTTACTGAAAACTCTAATTCCCTAATCGATCTCATGATTGTAAACGACCATACACTGACCAATATTTGTGGCGTCGAAGTAATGGACCCGTTCTTTGGGGAACTGATTAGGTACCACTGCCCAGTTGTGCTGTCTCTTAATATCCCCCAAAAAAATTTGAAAACTTTCAAACGAAAAATCTGGTGTTATAGAACAGGTGATTACGAAGGACTTAATAGGGAAATAAGGAAAATAAATTGGAACAACATTTGGCTTGAGACTCCTGTCTGTGACTGTGCGACAAAATTGACAGCTTAATAGACCAGCTCGCTTCAAAATTTATCCCCAACAAAATAATTACCTGCAGAGCTGACCAGCCACCCTAAATGCATAACAATATTAGAAAACTTATTCGCCAGAGAAAACGCCTGTATCGTCAGGCCAAATCAAAACACACCCCTCTGTCCTGGGAAAAATATCGTCTTAAACGTAATACAACAGTTTCAGAAATTCGTAAATCTAAAAGAAATTATTGCTCCAAAATGGATGAAAAGCTCAACTCAATGTCAGTAGATGCCTCCGAATGGTGGAAGACATTCAAACTCCTCATATCAGGCAGAAGAGAAACCATTCCTGTCCTAGAGGGTGACGACAAACCCATTACTTCGGACCAAGAAAAAGCGGAACTCTTCAACAAATATTTCTGCAATATCGCTTCAGTTGATGATCTCTCCCATAATCTCCCGCCGTCTACCAACAATCCTTATCACGCCGGACTACGTGACATCAGTCTGACACCTGCGGATACACTGAAAGCTCTTCAGTCCCTCAATGTATCCAAAGCCTGTGGTCCAGACAATATTAGTCCTCATCTCCTTAAAAAATGTTCAGCCAGCTTATGCGATCCCCTAACTACCTTATTCAACTTGATGTTAAGCGAATCATTATTCCCAGACGAATGGAAGCGAGGTAACGTAACCCCAGTATACAAACACGGAGACAGTCAGCTTACTCAAAATTACCGCCCAATCACCTTACTGAGTTGTTTGAGTAAAGTCTTCGAGAAATGTGTCGTTAAAAAAGACTATACTACCTGCAAACAAACATGATTCTTACCCCCCTCCAGTCCGGATTTCTACCATCTGACTCGACAGTTCTACAGCTGACTGACATTTTCCACTCCTTCAGCTCAGCGCCGGATGAAGGCAAAGAGATACGAGTGGTATTCTGCGATGTTAGCAAAGCCTTTGACAAAGTCTGGCACAGAGGTCTACTATTCAAGCTGGAACAAATTGGTATTACTGGCTCCCTCCTAAATGGTTTGAATCATACTTATGCGGGAGACTCCAGCGTGTCGTTCTCAACTCGGCCTCATCATCCTGGAGATCTGTCTTAGCCAGAGTACCTCAAGGCTCAATCCTTGGCCCCTTACTCTTTTTGATCTACATTAACGATGTCGTTGAAAATATCACAAGTACAATTCGGCTTTTTGCTGATGACTCAACACTATACCTAATCGTTGAAGACCCCAGCAGAGCTGCCGAAATTATCAGGGCCGATCTGCAACGACTAGAGGAATGGTCTGACAAATGGCTTGTCAAATTTAATCCCGCCAAAACTGAAACTCTTCTGATTACTCGCAAATGCCACCAACTAATCCATTCGCCACTACACATGTTCAACACTACGATTAACGAGGTCACTCACCATAAACACCTTGGGTTGACGTTTGACAATCGTGGAACATGGGCTTCTCATATTGCCGAAATAGCAAAAAAAGCTTGGAAACGTATCGACATCTTACGTCGTTTCAAGTTCAGGCTAGATCGAAAAAGCCTCGAGAAAATTTATTATGCTTTTTGTTCGCCCGGTACTTGAATACGCCGATACCGTTTGGGACAACTGCACCGCGGGTGAGGCTAATGAACTTGAAAAAATACAGGTGGAAGCAGCACGACTGGTGACAGGGGATACCAAAAGTGCGAGCAAAAACCGCCTCTACGCTGAAACTGGCTTGCAAAGCCTTTGAAACAAGAAGACAAAATGACCAGCTCATTCAGTATTTCAAAATGTACCATGGCCTGGTCCCTCCTTACATATCAAACTTAATTCCTCCTTCAACCTCAGCAATTCATAACTACAGCCTCCGACGTGAAAATCTTACTACTCCCCCTTGTAGAACAAACGTCTACCACACATCATTGCTCCCATCGACCACACGGCTCTGGAACAGTATTCCTGCCGAGATAAGAGGCAATCCTTCACTATCAAATTTCAAGACCTATCTTAATCGCAATAGACAACGAGTACCAAGCTTCTATTATCACCACTCCTCACGTCCAGCCCAAATACTACACTCGCGATTGCGCCTAAATTGTCGCAATCATAACCACGATCTGTGTACCAATTTTCTCTGCGACACCCCATTGTGTAGATGTGGCGAGCGCGAAACCTCTGAACACTTCTTCTTCCGTTGTTCCATGTACACCCAAACCAGATTACACACCTTAGGTACTATTCCCTACCCTATTACGACTGAGATACGGCTTTATGGCTGTGAATCTTATAGCCCCGAAATCAATAAGTTTATATTTGAAAAAGTCCAACAGTACATTCTCCAAAGTAAACGTTTCAGCTAGCCACTGGCAAATCAGGCCTGCTAACTAAATAGTTAACCAGCCACTACGTATGCCACTCAACCACTGGTCATATCTCTTCCTTGGGTCATTCATCCTTCCTCTCACTCCTCAATCTCTTGTGTTACTTTTTTCTTTCCTTCTATCCTATCTTTACCATAACCTTATAATATATGGAAATGTCTACATACATAAACGACACTAAATACATCTGTAGCAGCTGTTCAAATCTGCCGTGTCTAGTAATGCCCGGAGACAGCCTTGTATAAGCTTCAAGCTTACTGCTGAATCCACTTCAGTTCATGTTCTATTCTGTTATGTGTTTGTCGTTGTTCTTTGTAGATTTTACTTGATCTGAAATAAATATTGTTTAAACTAAATATCGAAAGATATTGAATGGTGGATCTGAAGAGGAAGGTTTTTAAAGATTAATCCCCATATTGCACTAAGTTAAAATTCTGGCTCCCATAGAACGCCCAATTATTAACCAAAGCGCTTGATTTGGACAAACTTGAATCCGATCCCTGTAATGAGTTTTGTCTGAATAGCGGTTCTGGAGAAAATAGTTTTAAAGTTTATTCCTCAGTTTGGATTAAGTTGAAATTCGGGCCCCAATAGCGAGCCCAAATGTTAACACAGAGACTTGGTTTGAACAAAGTTAGATCTGGCCTCCCTAATGATTCTGCATACCAAATATCAGAATATTCTTACTGGTGGATCTGAAGAAGATTTTTAAAGACTATTCCTCATATTACACTAAGTTAAAATTCACCCCCCCCCCACCCCCAGGGATCCCGAAAATTAACCGGGGAACATAATTTGAACAAACGTAAATCTCTCCCCTGTAACGATGTTGTATACCAAATATAAAAGAGACTCTTACTGGTTGTTCTGGAGAAGATCCTTTAAAGAGTACTTCTCCTATTGCACCAAGTTAAAATTTGGGCCCCTGCATTGAGCCCAAATATGAATCGAGGGGCTTAATATTAACAAACGGGTGTCTAACCCCTTATGGGTGCTATATTTCAAATATGAAAAGATTCTGATCTGTGGTTCTTGGGAAGAAGATTTTTAATTTTCTGCAAATGTGCTGACTCGGCAGTTTTTCGATTTCCTCTCCAGTACACAATAACACAGACTGCGGCAAAAATATTTTTAAATTTGGGAACACTTGCCCTCACCCCGTTCCGCTGTGGCTGAGTAAGTTGATTTGAACACAAAAAATGCGATGTCAGAACAAACAATCACCTCAATTTAAACTGAAATCGATCCTGCGGGTTTGGAGGAGGAGTCACGAACACGGACGACGGACGGATGGACAACAGACGACGGACGACAGACAGTAAGTGATCACAATAGCTCACCCTTACTGAGCGGACAGAACCTAACCTTGAACTAGACCAACAGGTACACAAATATTTTTTTTGACCAGCAGGTACTCAAAATATTGCTACATACCAACATATCAACTGTCTTATCGTGCTTTATTTAATTTGATTGCCGGCGTTAACTTTCAAAATCTAACGTATGAACAGATTCCAAGACATCTTTTGTCATTTACTTACTTCATTCTTTTCATTCTGGATAATTTCCTCGCCTGATGGACCCCCCCCCCCCCCCCTCCCAGTTTGTGCTCCATTCACAGAGCTTGGCTAACAAACCATACGGCCTTGATGGTAATATCGCACACCAAGCTCCCGTGTTACTAAACCATCAGACATTGCTGTAGTGGGTATCTAAGTTATGAAGGGTACATAAGAGTTCTGAAAGAGTGAGGAGATTTCACCATAGCAGAAATCCTCTGGATGAATTGCCTGTTGAGCAAATTAAATAGTTATTCGAGAGATAGCATACAATAAGAAAATAGGAGAGCTCAATTCAAAATGAAATTATCCAGCAAAATGAAATTATTAACATTACAGTGGATAACCTAAACAAACAAACAAGTCTCATAATTATTGTGACCTGATCAACAATAGGAGACCTAACTGTAAACATATATCTTTTCCATGGTTTAACCCTATGAACCCTGGTGATATCTTCCATGCCAATTCAATGGCAGCAATTGGAAGAGCCCACATTTATTATTTGGGGTTAGACCAATTAATATTTTCAACGTGCAGCATTAGGGCTGATTGGTCTACACCACACATTCACCTTGTAGCCATCCCACTTAATGACATTATGTCGTAGCTTGTGGCACGGCAGGAAAAACGGCCTCTGGGGTTCAAAGGGTTAAGAAAGGGACTAGGCTACACAAAATATTGGAAAATAATACAGACTCATTTTATAATTTGATGATCCATCTAATTTATCAGTAGGACTGGGATTTCTAATTGATGTAGTAGTCAGGAGCAACCAAAATAAGCCAGTCCAGAATTTACAGAGAAATGAATGATATGTTCTGTTCTTAAAGGGACATGCTTCATGGTAGCCCGAAGCTTCTCTGACTCAGCCAATTAGTAGGGGGGGGGGGGGGGGGGGGGGGGGATATATGCCCCGACAGTGGCAATGCGAAACGGAGACCATACCAAGGGGTACCAAATCCGACAACCGATGAAACTCATGATATGTGGATATCCTTTCCCCTTAGCTGTAATATTATCTGATGCAAGGACATCAAGCCCATCGTAGCCCAAGTTATAATGTAAAAGGTTAATTTTGTTATTTGTTAAGTCATAAAGGTCTATAGCTCTGGTAGGAATGTACGTACGAAACTCGCGACATGTGGATACCATGCCCCACATGCTGGTTTAAAAGCATACCAAAGGTCTTCAAAATCCGACAACCGATGCCCAAGTTGTAATGTAACAGGTTAATTTTGTTATTTTGGCAAGTCCTATAAGGGCCATAACTCCGGTGGAAATGTGCCAATACAGCCTACGATTTGTGTATATCATTACCCCGTCGCTGTTTTTTATAATACCAAAGGACATCAAAATACGACAACCGATCTCAGAGTTATAATACAAAATGTTTGTAGGAATAGACGGAGATAAGGGCCTAAGTCCTACAAGGACCATAACTCTGGTATGAATATGTGAACCAAACCCGCTATTTGTTGATATCATTCTCTCATGTTGGTTTATCAGCATACAAAAGGACATCAAAATTTGACAACCGATGCCAAAGTTATAATACACAAAATGTGTACGAATGGATGGGCGGAAGGACCCCCCAGCTTTATACCCACCGAACCTCCCAAGGAGGTCGGGGGCAAAATAATTGGACAAACTGAAACAATCCAGTCAGAAATCTGAGACATTTTCAGTTCTTTTGCTTTTTTGGTGCAATAAATTTAAGTGAAACAGCCACAAATGCAAATGACACTGAATTCATAGTGTTTGAAGTTATCTAGAAAACATGAAGCGACAACTTTGTCAATTTATACTGTTTTGAAGTTCCGATGGCAGGGTCGAGAAGAAGACATTCATATTTGCGGTTCCGGCTCGGTTACTGCAAGATCTTTACAACTGGTTCCAGAGAACACAAACGTCAAAGGCCAGTAATACTTCTCACTGTCATTTTACTCATGCATTTCGTGGAAAATCATTTGACGGATTTACAAAGTTGAAGTTGAATTTCATGTATTATACAGAATTTGTTGGAATCCCTACTTACTGTGCAACAGTCGGGTAACGGTAATCAGATGTTCTTTGATGTTTTTCTTAAAACATTTTCCTGAGACTCAACAATAGCGCGCTTCACTTCAAATGATAGCGCGCAGTATACAGTGTACCTTACATTTTCAAAATCGAAAGACTGGTGCAATTCACATAATTGATAGCATGCATAAACGGTTCCTGCAAGTCTGCTACTGTATTCGTATCAGCCCTGAGAATAAAATAATATTTCATGAGAACAACTAGTTGCCAAATATGCTTTAGATATCCCAGAACAAACCTAGGCATTCAAAATACTTCAAATTGCAGGGACAGCGATGCGTTTGGAGAAATTCCCGAACAGTCGTCTTTGTTTTTGGGTAGATTGCGTTGCACGCCATTTACGTACAGGTCGTCATCAAAAGAAGGCAAAAAGCACCGATTTTCATTGCCTTCTAAAGGATATTACGAGGCCGATCGCCTTCACATTACAGACTGTCACCATCAGTAAACTGCGCAGTTGGAGTATTATTTCCAAGGTATTTCCTAGAATTCCGAAATCGATATCTATTAAAAATTGGTGAGTGCCCAGAGTATCACGTGACAATAACAAATTATTTGGAATAGACTCCTCTTTCAAGAATAGAAAAAGTCGATGACAGTCTTGGCATTCTCCCCCACACAGCCCTGTCGTTGCATTTTGAAAGTATGTTCAATTCCTAACTTTTTTTCTGGAATACCAGAAGCATATTTGGCCATGAGTTGTTCTCGTGAAATGTTATCTTATTATCAGTTCTGGTACGATTATGGCAGCTGACTTTCAGGAAACGTTGATGCCTGCTGTCAACCATATTAGGTGCACTCATATATTTTGGAGGTTTTATACACCACAACCGTCATTTTGATGTATAATTTGAGTATATTTATTTGGCATTTATAGAATTTCATAGTGTATTGTTTTCCCTTACTTATGGTGTATTATCAGTAATGGACATTTTGGATTTAAAAAAGTGACATGTTATTTTCGGGTGTATGTAATTTCGTACCTAAAACCATTTCGTACCCTAAACCATTTCGCACACAATAACAAAGGTAATTGCGTACCTAAAATACTAATAGTCAGATAGAATGTCTGAGGCACTATTCATCTCACCACAATCTATTTGTCAGTGGTATTTTGTGAAAAAGAGTTCAATGTGCCGGTTCAGATTGCTTGACTTCGCCGTGAAGGCGATTGTAGATGGTTTTACGTTCGGTGTTTTAATATGACAATACGCAAGGCGTAAGAAGGAACCCCAAAGTATCCAACGTATTGAAATATTTCATTCCGCAACCATTACTCCAAAAACATTTTGGTTTATTCAGTCGAATTCCTGCAATTGTTTAATTTCAGCCAAACAAGAATACGTTTCACAGTACTAAATATTTTCCCACAGGCGACCATTATAACGTTCAGGCGAAAAAAAATATGGTCGCATCATTTTAAATTTAGCATTCAAATATTTTTTGTCAACTATAGCCCTTCAGACAACCTTTTAATGATTTTTAAACAGGGGTCATGCAACAAATAAAAGAAAAACTAACAGAAAGGGAAGTGCTGGTCACATGTTCATATTTCTCAGGGAATTCCCAAACAAAACACACCAATAGTCAAACAAATTTTTAGGTTCTAAAAGTCCTCAAATCATCCTCTTTATTCATCTGGAACATTCAAAAGTAATGCAAAATGTCAGTAGACTTCTTCAAATGTTTATTGAAACAATATATTTCCCCAAGACTGCTTAGTTTTGGGAATTACATATTTCCGAGCGCAACTTTTCGAGGCGTGTAAATCTAATTAAAATATCTACAACAGTTATACCTATGAGCAAACCCAACCCTACCAAAGATACAGTTACCTCTTTCATGTGATGAAAGAGTCATTTCTGCAATAGAATTCAACTTTTGGCTTCTGTCTAGTGCAAAGCATGGGAAATTTGTTCTTTTGAAGAGAACTGTCCAATCTGTGTCAAATAGGCTTAAAAACAGTTATTGCCTCCGACAGAATTTCTACTCTATTACCCAATAAGTTGGGAGGGATAAGAATTCACAGCTTTCTTTGAAACTACCCAAATCCCAAAATAAAACTAAAATCTGCATCAGCACACAAAACCTTTTCACAAAATCTGTTTTAATTAATCATACAGCAAGATAAATAGGGCCCCACCACCACGAAACAATATGTCAATTTTGTTTCAAAATTGGGGTTGTGCAGGGCTTATAGTTCCTCTAAAGTTGGGAGAATCCATTTGGATTCTTGCGGAAATCGTTCCGAGAATTCAGACCTGCTATGGGCCAGGATCCTATTAGGTCAGTATGATTGAACCCCTGTTGCATACTGATAATACATGTTAACCCTTTACCCAATACAGCTTTTTTAATTTTTACAACACCAACTACTGATTTTTACACCCCCCCCCCTCCCCCTGGGCCCTTAATCTCTCACCTGACGAGGCGGTTCAGAGAAGTATTTTGGTCAGATTCAGTTAGTCAAGGTTCATGGACACTACATAGAAATAATGTTATGAAATTATTCATAATTCTATTGTCCATGTTAGACGATTATTAGCATAGGTCTTCCTGATTGCTTCCAATTCTGACAGCAGTAGACAAGTACTGCCAAACTTCCAAGGGTTGTTGTGTCACTGCACTTTGAAAGGCAAATTTTATGGAAAAGCTCTAAGGAATGGATTTGAACATTTATGAACAACCTCGAACCTAACCCACCCCTGCCCAAATATTAAGCCACAGACCTGAAATGAACAAACTCAAATCTGCCCCCCCCCCCCCACCCTCCTGCGATACCAAATATGAAAGGGTTCTGACTGGCAGGAACCAAACTGGAACAAATTTACATCTGACCTCCCCAGAGATGTTGTACACCAAATATTAAAGCATTAAACTAGTGGGTCTGAAGAAAAAGATTTTTAAAGAAATTTTCTCATGTTGCTTTGAGTTAATTTGCACTCCCATAATGAGCCCATATATTAACCCATAGATTTGGCTTGAACAAACATGAATCTGACCCCCTTAGAGATGCTGTAAGCCAAATACGAAAGGATTCTGACTGAAAAAAACGAGTTTTAAAGAAATTTCCTCATACTTCACTGAGTTAAACTTTGGGCTTCAATAGATAGACCAAATATTAACCCAGAGACCCGATTCAAACAAACTTCAATCTACCCTCCCCCTGCCCCCCCCCCCCCCCCCCACCCCACTAGAAATGTTGCATTCCAAATATGAAAGCATTCTGACTGGTGGATCTGAAGGAGGTTTTCAAAGAAATTTCCTCATGTTGCACTGTTGATATTTGGGTGCCCAAGAGGAGCCCAAATATCAACTCAGGGACTTGATTTGAACAAACCTGAACCTATCCCTCCCACCCCTAGAGATGCTGTATACCAAGTATCAAAAGATTCTTATACATGGTTCTGGAGAAGATTTTTTTTCAATTTTGGAAAACAATTTATGCATGCTATCAGAGAAATGCTTGAGGCCCCCTGTCGGTGTGGCAACGTTATTTGATTAAACTGGAATTCATATATGATAAGGAACATGAATATCAAATTTGGTTCAATTCGGCTCAGTTGTTTATGAGGAGAGGTTAGTAATGTAAAGTTCACACCGCACAGGATGGACTGATGGTGGAGAGACAGAAAGTCATCATTTAAGCGCCCCCTGACTTACAGTCAGGTGACCTAAAAATAAACAATATTCATCAAGCGTAATAATTATGGATGTTACTAGAACCAGTGATGAGAGCCGGTTCCAATGACAGCCATATTTGTACAAATTTTATTGCCAGTGTCACAATATTTCAGGTCATGTTAGTGTTGCATTGGTTAATTTGCTGCCTTTGTGTTAGGTAAAAGGTTAAACTGACTCAGTTCTCTTCATGTGAATCCTAGCAGCAATGTTACGAGACGCTACATGGTTTCTCACTGGTTTTGTTGCACGGATCTCTACGGGAATCGATTCTCAGATTCTTATAAGCCCTGGCTGAGGCTATATAATCCACCAATATCAATAGAAAGTGCCATTTTATCTCAACAAATGATGTCAAATATTCTTTTACCTAGTGATGAGGTAAATTATAGCCCGGGATGTACCCCCCCCCCCCCGCCCCCACGCTCTCAGTATGCATTTTTTCCTAAAACAAGAGACCCCAGGGGGCCTGAGGGCGCCCACCTGTACATGGTAACCTAAATATCAACCCAGAGAATTGATTTCAACAAGTTGCATCTACTCCTCCTAAGAAAATCTTATACCAAATATCCAAAGATTCTGACAAGTGGATCTAAAAAAAATGATTTTTAAAGAATATTCCTCATATTGAACCGAGTTATAATTTGGGCTCCCACGAGCCCATATATGAACCATGTGAACCCAGGGACTTGGCTTTAACAAACTTGAATCTCCGCCCCCCCCCCCCCCCCCCCACCCCCCTAAGGATGCCGCACACCAAATATCAAAACATTTCAACTGCTGGATCTGAAGAAGAAGATTTTTAAAGAAAATTCCTCATTTTGAACTAAGTTACAATTCGAGCTCCCACAGTGAGCCCAAACATGGACCTAGGGAGATGGCTTGAACAAACTTGAATCTAGCCTCCTAAGGATGCTGCATAAAAAATATCAAAAGCATTCATCTGCTGGACCTGAAGAAGATTTTTTTTAAAAATTCCTCATTTCGAACTAAGTTACAATTCAAGCTCCCACAGTGAGCCCAAATATGGACCTAGGGACATGGCTTTAACAAACTTGAATCTCACCCCCCTAAGGATGCCGCACACCAAATATCAAAACATTCCAACTGCTGGATCTGAAGAAGAAGATTTTTAAAGAAAACTCCTCATTTTGAACTAAGTTACAATTCGAGCTCCCACAGATAGCCCAAACATGGACCTAGGGACATGACTTGAACAAACTTGAATCTTGCCTCCTAAGGATGCTGCATAAAAAATATCAAAAGCATTCATCTGCTGGATCTGAAGAAGATTTTTTAAGAAAATTCCTCATTTCGAACTACATGCAAGTTACAATTCAAGCTCCCACAGTGAGTCCAAATATGGACCTAGGGACATGGCTTGAACAAACTTGAATCTCACCCCCCTAAGAATGCTGCATACCAAATATTAAAACATTCTGACTGCTGGATCTGAAGAAGAAGATTTTTAAAGAAAATTCCTCATTTTGAACTACATGTAAGTTATCATTCGGGCTCCCACAGTGAGCCCAAATATGGACCTAGGGACATAGCTTGAACAAACTTGAATCTCACCCCCCTAAGGATGCTGCATAACAAATATCGAAACTTTCTGACTGCTGGATCTGAAGAAGATTTTTAAAGAAAATTCCTCATTTTGAACTAAGTTATAATTCGGGTTACCACAGTGAGCCCAAATATGAACCCAGGGACTTGGCTTGAACAACCTGAATCTCACCCCCTAAGCATGCTGCATACCCAATGTCAAAAGATTCTGCTGCTGGATCTTGAGAAGAAGATTTTCAAAGAAATTTGCCTGAAATGCACTAAGTTCAAATTTGGGCTCCTATACTGAGCCCAAATATGAACCCAGGGGGCTGATTTGAACAAACTTGAATCAGATCCACCCCACAATGTTGCATATCAAATATCAAAAGATTCTGCCTGCTGGATCTGGAGAAGAAGATTTTTTAAGAAATTTGCCTGAAATGCACTAAGTTCGAATTCGGGCTTCTATAGTGAGCCCAAATATGAATCCAGGGGGCTGATTTGAACAAACTTGAATCAGATCCACCCCACAATGTCGCATACCAAATATCAAAAGATTCTGCCTGCTGGATCTGGAGAAGAATATTTTTAAAGAAATTTGCCTGAAATGCTTCTATAGTGAGCCCAAATATGAATCCAAGGGGCCGATTTGAACAAACTTGAATCAGATCCACCCCACAATGCTGCATACCAAATATCAGAAGATTCTGCCAGCTGAATCTGGTGAAGAAGATTTTTTAAGAAATTTGCCTGAAATGCACTAAGTTTCAAATCGGGCTCCTATATAGAGCCCAAATATAAACCCAGGAGATATGGCGTTTTACTTTTTTTGATTTTTAGCTCCTGTGGTTTCCATGGGGCTACAGAAAAAGAAAATTTGGCATAAATTAGGTACTTATGACCCAATAAGCCCTCACATAAAATTTGATTCAAATCAGCCTCTCGGTTCTGAAAATAGAAATTTTGGGCGGGGC
Source organism: Pictodentalium vernedei (assembly GCA_031216915.1). Lineage (NCBI taxonomy): Eukaryota > Metazoa > Mollusca > Scaphopoda > Dentaliida > Dentaliidae > Pictodentalium > Pictodentalium vernedei. The sequence continues at coordinate 323,654,837 of CM062296.1, read as the reverse complement.
CAGAAATTTTGCCCCTCCCATAACAACGCCAAATATAGCCCATCAAACTTCTCTTAAAGAAATCCAAGTCTACACCTTAAAAGGAAGCTGCATACCATATATCAAGTCTCTGCTACTGCTGGTTGATGAGAAGATTTTGGTGCCCCTTGGGGGCATGGCACCACCCAGGAGAAGGGGGCAACTTCATTTGAACAAATCTGAATTGGCATTAGGTAATAAACATTTACCCAACATTTGAATAATGTAAAGTTAACGCCGGACGGACGGCGGACAGAATGTGATCAGTAAAGCTCCCACTGAGCTTTGCTCAGGTGAGCTAAAAAGCTTTATTAATTTATAAATAAATTGATGGTGACATGAATTTCCCATTATTTTTTAATCACATTCTTGCTTCTGAACACATTTCACATTGTGTTTGATATTCTGCAATCTTTGTAAGAAAAAGCCTAGGTTTACTCAGTTAAGGCACCTCGAGTCATAAAACAGTGATTTTTTCCAACAGAATGACCAATACCTGCTACTGTGGTGTCTCATGACACTGTTAAAATTCCTAAAATCATCAAATATTGATTCATTAGTGCTGTGCTTGTGCTGCAAATATCCGCAAGTGCACTTTCACTATTTTGGTTTTAATCCCCACAGGCATGCATTCTGTCAAAAGGATTGTAATACACGCGTGGGCAGTGATGTCCACTCATGCATTTACCAGTCAATAAAAATCATCATCTACAAAATTTTAATTGATGAAGCATCGGTTTGTACAGTTAAAACTAGAAGTCCTGTCGTGAGATGCGCACAAATAGCACGTTGATATGCGCGTTAATGTACGCGTTATGGCCCAAGTAAAGCTATCAAATTCTGTACATATGGCCTGTGCACAAGCAATGTTTCAGCCAATGGACCTCCGGGTAACCCGGAGGTCCAATGGCAGAAACATTGCATGTGTTTGCTATGAGTAACCAAGAGAACCTGCCGTGCTTTGGATGCCATTCGATATGGCAAATGCGCGTAATTCCAATGCGCAATTAAGCCTAGATAAGCGCACTATTCGTGACAGGACTTCTAGTTTTAACTGTACCTGGTGCTTCATTATTTAAATTTTTGATGATTATACCTATAGTTAGTGTTTGGCATCAAATATTATTGTATGAATTTGTATCCGTGGAAATATTGCCCATCCATGGAAAGTGAGCAGTACACTGCCACTGTACTGTATTTGTTTATATACTTGTGATAGGCTGGGTCCAAAGTAATCAGTACTCGTAGTACTCGAGTACCACTTTTTTGATAAAATACTCAATACTTGCCAGCCCAGATTTTTGTATGTGTGTGTTTGTGTGTGTGTGTGGGGATGTGGGGGGGGGGGGGGGAGGTTGGAGGGTGAAAGATAGCTGCAAATTATTTAAAATGTTGACCCAGGCAAATGAAAAGCAAAGAAACATTTCATTCGAAGGACAGTCAGACAGACATGCAGTAACAAATTTGGGAAGCCTAAATAAAAGTAGTGACTAACTTAAAATGAAAAATATAGATAGAAGAGCCAGGGCAATGTTGTCAAACAGAAAACAAACAAGAGCCCCCAGAGGGCCTGATGGCATTCACCTGACATGGTAGCCTAAATATCAACCCAGGGAATTTATTTGAACATTTAGTTGCATCTGCCCCTCATAAGAAAAGCTTATACAAAATATCTAAAGATTCTGACCGGTGGATCTAAAAAAAAAAGGATTTTTAAAGAATATTCCTCATATTGAACTAAGTTATAATTCCGGCTCCCACAGAGAGCCCAAATATGAACCCAAGGACTTGGCTTGAACAAATTTGAATCTCACATCCCTAAGGATGCTTCTATATACTAATATCAAAAGATTCTGACTACTGGATTTTAAAGAATATTCCTCTTATTAAAATATGAACCCGGGGACTTGGCTCAAACAAACTTGAATCTCACCCCTCTAAGGATGCAGCATCCCAAATATCAAAATACTCTGAAGAGTGGATCAGAAGAAGATTTTTAAAAAATATTCCTCATATTGCACTAATCTAATCATAGAGAGTCCAAATATGGACCCAGGGATTTGATTTCAACAAACATGTGAATAAATCTTCCAAAGATGTTATATGCAAAATATGAAAGCCTTTGGAGCAGTGGTATGGGAGAAGAAGATTCTTTAATGTTTTTCCCATTACTAAAATGATGACTCCGCATAAGTCCTGGAAAACTTCCCTACGATAAAACTGATGGCAATTTTTTTTTGACCATTCTTTTCTGCTGGTCGTAAGGAAGCGGCACACAAAATAAAAATTCTCAGTGCCATGTAGTTTTGAAGATATGGGCGTTTTAAATTTTTTCTATATTTAGATCCTGCAGTTCCCACAGGGCCACAGGAAAATGTTTTGGCATAAATTAGGTACTTACGACCCAATAAGCCCATCATATCAAATTTGCTTCAAATCAGCCTCTCAATTTGGAAAATAGAAATTTTGGTACAATTCGGGCTCCTACAGGAAGACCATATATGAACCCAGGGACTTGGCTTTAACAAACTTATATCTCACCTCCCTAAGGATACTGTATATATCAAAACATTCTGACTGATGAATGTGAAGAATACTTTTGAAGAATATTCCTCATTTTGAACTAAGTTATAATTCAGGCTCCCACAGTGAGCCCAAATATGAACCCAGGGACTTGGCGTAAACAAACTTGAATCTCCCACAGTGAGCCCAAATATGAACCCAGGGACTTGGCGTAAACAAACTTGAATCTCACGCTGGCTCACCCGATTAATCGACTAACCAATGATCAATATCTTGATTGATAAAAAAAAGTAATTGATCGGTTAACCGTTACTTTTGAAGTACGGTACTATATGGCAGGGTATTTGATGGCTGGATTCACATCGCAAAATACTATACAAAAATGTCCAATTGCTAACCATTTTTCTTTCATATTGGGTAAGCTTATATTCACTATTTATCATCACTTTTTGAAACCAAGATGGAAACTGTTAATCAAATTTTTAAAAACAAAAAATACCCTGTATGGGTTAACTATGGAACAAACTTACTCCAAAACAGGCAAACATTGTCACACTGGCTCACATCAATTGCATGAGACAGAGAAATGCATGCCAGTTACGTGCCAAAATACTTGTTCACTTGCATGATCATTATACTCTATCAGTAGCTGAAAACGGTCATTCTCAACCCTTCACCAAATGCAGGTAGCAGACGATACTTGCACAAGAAATTCTAAAGATTTTCAATGTTTGTCTTAAAAACATAGCTTAAGCCCCCCCCCCCCCCCCCCCCATTGGAACAAGCTCAATGAGCTTGTTCCAATGAGGGGTCATAAGCTATGTTTTGAGACAAAAATTGAAAATATGATAAAATTTGAATGGACATGTTTGTATATGGTGCTGCCCAGTTTTGTCCATTATGCTGAGTAATGTTTTAATTATATAAATGGTCAACGGTACAGCAATTATTCAGCTACCTATTGGGGCAAGTGATTAATCGGTTAACCAAGGTTAACTCATGCGATTAATCAATCACGAAAACCCTTTAATCTTTTCAGCTCTAAAATTAATTTAATTTTATTAAATTTCATCTGATGAAAAAATGCTTATAATTTTGGGGGATGGTAAATATGGATCTTCTTAACAAGCATTTGCAAGAACATCAGAGGAATGAAATCACCGTTCTCGCAATTTGCAAAACCCTGGTGAGCCAAAATATAGGCTTGGCTTGAAGAAACTTAAATCTCACCCGCCTAATGATGGTGCATAGCAAATATCAAAAGATTCTGATTGGTGGGTCTGAAGAAAAAGATTTTTAAAGAATATTCCTCATACTGCACTAATTTCTACATTTGGACTCCCATAGAGGCCAAATATGGACCCAGGGATTTGATTTCAATAAACGTGTAAAAAAATCTTGCAAAGATGGTATATGTGAAATCTGAAAGGTTTTGGAGGAGTGAACTGGGTGAAGAAGAGTCTTAAATGCTTTCTTCATTACCCACAGTGTTACAGAACGCTGACTAAGCATTTTTTCAAAGTCACGAAAAAGTACCCCATGATTGACCTGACAGAAATTTGCTTAGACCATTCCATTCTGTTGGTCCCAAGGAAGCTTCACACCAAATAAGAATTCTCAGTGCCATGTAGTTTTGGAGATATGTGCGTTTTGAATTTTGTTCTATTTTTAGCTCCTGCGGTTCCCATGGGGGGATGGGAAAATATTTTGGGGCATAAATTAATTACTTATGATAAAATAAAACCAAAAATTAAATTTGGTTCAAATCAGCCTCTTTGTTCGAAAAACAGAAATTTTGGGCGGGGCAAAAATACATGCCCTCCAATAATGAAGGCAAATAAAGACCCACAAACTTCTCTTGAACAAAACTGAGTCTACACCTCAAAAAGAAGCAGCACACCACATATCGAATCTCTGCTACTCCTGGTTCACGAGAAGATTTTTTTAAGATTTAGGCAAAATTTTGGGGCATGGCCCTACTGGGGGCAGGGCAACTTGATTTAAGCAAAATCAAAATGTAATGTCATAACAAACAAGCATCTCACATTTCACTTAAATGATTAATCAGTTCAGCAGTTTTGGAGAAGACGCAAACACCATGTTCACGGACGACAGATGGCAAGTGATCACTACACCTCACCCTGACTGAAAGTCAGGTGAGCTAAAAACTCAGTGGACCATGAGTGCTGCAGTTGGGCGAGAAGCTTGATTCAAGGAGAGAAGAAACTTGTAGCTGCTGGCTTTCGAAAGTGTTGTTAAAACCCAATAAATAAACAAGAGGCCCCAGAGGGCCTGAAGCGCTCACCTTGAACAGAACACGATATAAACAGAGAACAGAACACGATATAAGAGTCCAAGAATGAATCTACATTAAGCAATCCATCTCCATAGGATACACTGCAAATCTTTGAGCCCCTCAGGAGTGACAAAAACAGTCCAAGCATCATGCCTTTTCTTTAGTTGATTATGATGTAAAATGTGGAGCTCCCCTCTCAAGCACCTTGATACAACCTATATAGATTACTCTTCACCTCTTGAGGGTACTGAATAAAAATTGTCTAATTCTTCAGCTACTTGGCCAATTCCGACTCCCATAGGGAGTTTAAATATCAACCCAGGCACTCGATTTGAACAAAGTTGAATCTGATCTCCTTAGAGATGCTGTATACCAAATATGAAATCATTCTGACTTGTGGATCTGAAGAACAAAATTTTAAAGAAATTTCCTCATATTGCACAAAGTTAAAATTTGGGCTACCATAGTGAGCCCAAACATTAACCTACAGACCCGATTTGAACAAACTTGAATCTCACCCCCACCCCACCCCTCCCTCCTTAGAGATGTTGTAAACCAAATACGAAAGCATTCTGACTGGTGGATCTGAAGAAGAAGATTTTTTTAAAAAACTTCCCCATACAGCCCTAAGTTAAATTTGGGCTACCAAAGGAAGCCCAAATAATAACATAGGGACTTGGTTTGAACAATCTTGAATCTGACCATCATAACAATGAGGGTACCAAACATTAAAAAATTCTGACTCGTGGTTCTGAAGAAGATTTTTAAAGAAAATTCCCCATAAAATTTGGGCTCCTGCATTGAGTCCAAATATGAACGAATGGGCTTCATTTTAACAAACTTGTATCTGACCCCTCTATGGATGCTGTATACCAAATATCAAAAGTTTCTGAACATTGGTTCTTGAGAAAAGATTTTCTAAAATGTTTGCAAAAATGCTGCACCAACATTATTCTGATGCCCTCTGCAGAACTCTCTAACAACAACAGAGGGCATTTTTTTTTACCATTCAATTCTACTGGATCTAAGGATGCTTCATACCACATAACAGTTCTCTGTTCCAAGTGGTTTGGGAAACATGGGAGTTTGAAAACATTTCTATTTTTTGCTCCTGGGGTTCCCATGGGGATGCAGGGTTTTTTTTGCATGAGGTAAGTACTTATGACCCAATATTACCACGATACTGAATTTCATTCAAATCGGACCATCGGTTCGGAAAATAGAAATTTTGGGTGGTACCAAAAATCTAACCACTGCCATTACAAAGCCAAATATTGCTTCACAAAGTACGTTTGAACAAGCGTGATTCTACACCTCAAAAGGTAGTTCCATAACGAATATAAAGTCACTGTACCCACTGGTTCATAAGATTTTAAAAATATTTTGGGAGCATTTTACCCCACCCTCTCCCTATGGGGCTGGGCATGTTGAGTTAAACAAAAATGTAATACCCATTTGGTACCATTACTCACACAAACTGTAACTTGAATTGACCAAAACATGGTGTTGATGGATAACAGATGGATGGACAATGGATGGAGAGTGATTAGATAAGCACTGCTTGACTTTGTCGAAGTGAGCTAAAAAAAAAAAAAAAAAATTAAACGGTTCATGTCCGATATTTTACCCATGTTATTAAAATTGATAAATTTGTCCCTGGAGTGCAACAAGGTTTATGCTATACATGTAGCATTGCAAAGCCTTCTTGCACTCAAGTGATGGAATACACCTCCATCCAAGCTATTCTGTAGATTATGAGGCCTAAAACAAACCAAGAACATGAACTTATGCATGAATATTATTATAATGAATACACTGTCTTACACAAAGGAATACCACACAATCCAGTGTAGACTGATTTCAAAAAGTCCTCCGTAGTGGAAGGGCAATTTTAACAAACATACAGGCCCAAATAAGCTTCATACACAGTGTAAAAATTCCACAAAATTAATAAACATTCATATATGTTTAATAGGAATTAGGAGTATTGTAATTAAAAAGTCAATTGTGTGGTTGTTTATAAACTTATATTACTTTGTTATCAGGTGTTAAAAAATATGAATATTTGTAAACACACCCACCCATTTAGATTAGTCCCTGCTCATAGCAGTGACACAGACATACAGTACAGTTGCTGGTCATAATCCTTGCATGGGCAGTGCATGATGTCCATGCATGTTTTTTCCAGGTAATAGAAAATCATCATCAATAAAATTTTAATTAATGAAGCACCGAATTGTATCCTGTGGTTCATTAATTAAATTTTTGATGATTATTGCTGTAAACAATGTTTGAAAACTAATATCATTGCATCCGCAGAAATATTGCCCACCCACAGAAAGTGACCAGTACACAGCAGCACAGAGTCAAGGTAATTGTGTTTTACTGTCTTGAATTTCAAATTTTTTTTTTTTTTTTTTTTTTTTGGGGGGGGGGGGGGGGGGGGGCACCAGACCCCTCCACTGATGAGAGGGTCACACACCCTCTTGTCCTCACCCCTATCTCGCTGCTATGTGGCTCAGGTGATTCTGTGCATCATATTCTTTATGACTCCCACTAGATACATGTATTACTCTTGCCCCTACATGCAACTTAGATATCCTGGCTTAGCACCAGTATAATGGTAAACTAACATCAAATTGTGTGCTTATGTGCAGTAGCTAACATATTGGAATAGTACAATGAGCTTTGTCAGAAACTTGATCAAGTATTGATGACAAACAACAATTTTCATTACCAGTACCTGGTGCCAGTAATAAAATAAGATTTGCAAATATCACCCTGCATTTTTTTCAGCTATTAACTAACATAAAATTGTGCGCTTCATGAAAATTATTTCGTAACTACCTGTTAAAAATTACCGTTTCTTGTTTTGCTCTTTTAGAGAAAGAAATCACTCCTTTTCTGGCGGGCATACTAAACACCGAGGCAACCGAGGGATACCAAGGTGAAGGAAAACAGGAGAGAAACGGGTATGAGGTGGTGTGTTCTTTTATTATTTATTTATTGGTGTTTAAGGTCACATTTATCTGCACAACAGCTTATTGTGACCATGGCAGTTTTATGGATGGAGGAAACTAGAGTACCCAGGAGAACCACTGAGCAATGGCAAGCAACTGTAAGCTCCCCAACATACTACACAAGCACGGTTAGCCTTGTTCGAAGACAGGTGCACCAAGAACATGCAGTATGCCTTAGTACACAGCATACCTTGCCCCCACATGGGTAGTGGGGGTGAAGTGTCTTGCCCAAGGACACAAAGCTGTTGCTGCAGGTGGGATTCGAACCGAGGATCTCTCGGCTTGCAGTCTGCACCTCTACCTACTTAGCTAATGCACCCCTGATGGTGTATTCTGATTATGTAAATAGATTTAAGCAGTACTAGTATGTAATTGGTTTTAATGCCATATTTGAGAATTATGGGTGCTGAAGTAATAAGAGTGCGCTGAAAAATCTTCCCTTTGGTATTTAGTAGGTAGCTTGGTAATGGTAAAGTGACTTCACCTCAGTAAGCAACAGTGTGAAAGCTGGCAGCCATCTTTAAAATCGGGCCGCCACACCCAAAAAACACTCGTTCTCATCCCAAGGTGATAACAAAGGTACCCAAGAAGTTTCATGAAGATCGGTTCATAAATACAGCCTCCAGACTTGGCGTATTGACATGTGCACTTACAGTGTATAAGTAGCACTGATAAATTAAAGGTCATCTGATTTGCGTAATTTCTGCAAGAGAAAAAAACCTATATTATACAGTATTTTTTGTGATGTACAGTTAAAACTAGAAATCCTGTCACGAACTGTGTGCTTATTTAGGCTTAATTGCGTGTATGAATTGCGCGCAATTGTCATATCGAATGGCATCCAAAGCACGGCAAGTTCTCCTGGTTACTTATAGCAAACACGGGCAATGTTTCTGCCAATGGACCTCCAGGTTACCCGGAGATCCATTGGCTGAAACATTGCTTGTGCACAGGCCATATTTACAGAATTTGATTGCCTTACTATGGTCATATCGCGTAGATTAACACGCATATCGACGTGCTATTTGTGCACATTTCAGGACAGGACTTTTAGTTTTAACTGTATTCCATGTTACTAAACATTCATACAAGAATTTATTCAAATCAGAACTTTCATACAGAAGTTCTGTACAAAAAACTGATCGCACTAATTTTAGTACAAATTGGCTGCTAGTGGCCATCTTGAATTTCGAACTGCATCCAAAAACACTCGCTCTCATCCCACGGTGATAACAAAAGTACCCAAGACGTTTCGTAAAGATCGGTTCATAGATACGGCCACTAGCCTGAGCCGTATAGAAGTTGTGTACAAAAAACTGATTGGACCTAATTTTGGTACAAAATGGCCACTGGCAGCCATCTTGAATTTTGGATCGCACCCCAAAATACTCGTTCTCGTCCCTAGGTGATAACAAATGTATGCAAGAAGCTTGGTGAAGATCCGTTCATAAATACAGCCCCTAGCCCAATCCGTATTGACATGTGTACTTACTGTGTATAAGTAGAACTGAATAAATCAAAGTTCATCTAATTTGCATAATTTCTGTACAAGAAAAAAACCTGTATTTTATGTGATGTATTCCATGTTACTAAACAATCACCAGTCTCTAACATACTAGAATAGTATAATGTGCTTTGTCAGAAACTTGATCAAGTATTGATGACAAACAGCAATTTTCATTACCAGTACCTGGTGCCAGTAATAAAATAAGATTTGCAAATATCACCCTGCGTTTTTTCAGCTATTAACTAAGATAAAATTGTGCGCTTCATGAAAATTATTTTGTAACTACCTGTTAAAAATTACTGTTTCTTGTTTTGCTCTTTTAGAAAAAGAAATCACTCCTTTTCTGGCAGGCATACTAAACACCAAGGCAAACCGAGGGATACCAAGGTGAATGAAAACTGGAGAGTCTAAACGGGTATGAGGTGGTGTGTTCTTTTTATTATTTATTTATTGGTGTTTAAGGTCACATTTATCTGCACAACAGCTTATTTTGACCATAGCAGTTTTATGGATGGAGGAAACTAGAGTACCCCAGGAGAACCACTGAGCAATGGCAAGCAACTGTAAGCTCCCCAACATACTACACAAGCTGGGTTAGCCTTGTTCGAAGACAGGTGCACCAAGAACATGCAGTATGCCTTAATACACAGCATACCTTGCCCCCACATGGGTAGTGGGGGTGAAGTGTCTTGCCCAAGGACACAAAGCTGTTGTCGCAGGTGGATTCGAACCGAGGATCTCTCTGCTTGCAGTCTGCACCTCTACCTACTGAGCTAATGCACCCCTGATGGTGTATTCTGATTATGTGAATAGATTTAAGCAGTATAAGTATGTGATTGGTTTTAATGCCATATTTGAGAATTATGGGCACTAAAGTAATAAGAGTGCACTGAAAAATCCTCCCTTTGGTATTTAATAGGTAGCTTGGTAATGGTAAAGTGACTTCACCTCAGTAAGCAACAGTGTGAAAGCCAGCAGCCATCTTTAATTTCGGGCCGCACCCAAAAACACTTGTTCTCATCCCAAGGTGATAACAAAGGTACCCAAGAAGTTTCATGAAGATCGGTTCATAAATACAGCCTCCAGCCTTAGCGTATTGACATGTGCACTTACAGTGTATAAGAAGCACTGAATAAATCAAAGGCGATCTAATTTGCATAATTTCTGTAAGAGAAAAAAACCTGTATTATACAGTATTTTTTGTGATGTATTCCATGTTACTAAACATTCATACAAAAATTTATTCAAATCAGAACTTTCATACAGAAGTTCTGTACAAAAAACTGATTGCACTAATTTTGGTACAAAATGGCTGCTAGTGGCCATCTTGAATTTCAAACTGCACCCAAAAACACTCGTTCTCATCCCACGGTGATAACAAAGGCACCCAAGACATTTCGTAAAGATTGGTTCATAAATACGGGCTCTAGCCTGAGCCGTATAGAAGTTGTGTACAAAAAACTGATTGTATCTAATTTTGGTACAAAATGGCCTCTGGCAGCCATCTTGAATTTTGGATCGCACCCCAAAACACTCATTCTCGTCCCTAGGTGATAACAAAGGTACCCAAGAAGCTTGGTGAAGATCGGTTCATAAATACAGCCCCTAGCCCGAGCCGTATTGACATGTGTACTTGCTGTGTTTAAGTAGTACTGAATAAATCAAAGTTTGTCTAATTTGCATAATTTCTGTACAAGAAAAAAAACTGTATTTTATGTGATGTATTCCATGTTACTAAACAATCATACACAAATTTATTCAAATCAGAACTTTCATACAGAAGTTCTGTACAAAAAACTGATTGCAGTAATTTCATTTTCAGTACAAAATAGCTGCCGGCGGCCATCTAGAATTTTGGACTCCCCCCAAAAACACTCATTCTAACCCCATGGTGATAACAAAGGTACCCAAGAAATTTTGTAAAGATCGATTCATAATTACGGCCTCTAGCCCAAGTTGTATACAGTTAAAACTAGAAGTCCTGTCCTGAAATGCACACAAATAGCACGTCGATTTGCGCGTTAAACTACGCGTTATGGAGATGGTAAGGCTATCAGATTATGCACATACGGCCTGTGCACAAGCAAAGTTTCAGCCAATGGACCTCTGGGTATCCCGGGGGTCCATTGGCAGGAACATTGCTTGTGATTGCTATGGGTAACAAGGAGAACTTGCCATGCTTTGGGTGCCATTCGATATGGCAATTGCGCGCAATTCTTACGCGCAATTAAGCCTAGATAAGCGCACAGTTCGTGACAGGACTTCTAGTTTTAACTGTAGAAGTTCTGTACAAAAAACTGATTGTACCTAATTTTGGTACAAAATGGCCACTGGTAGCCATATTGAATTTTGGACCGAACCCAAAAACACTCATTCTCATCCCAAGGTGATAGCAAAGGTACCCAAGAAGTTTCATGAAGATCAGTTTATAAATACAGCCTAGCCCGAGCCGTATTGGCATGTGCACTTACTGGGTATACATGTAAGTAGCACTGAATAAATTAAAGGTCATTTAATTTGCATAATTTCAGCACGAGAAAAAAACCTGTATTATATGTGATGTACTCCATGTTACTAAACATTCATACAAAAATTTGTTCAAATCAGAACTTTCATACAGAAGTTCTGTACAAAAAACTGATTGCACTAATTTCTGTACAAAATGGCTGCTGGAGGCCATCTTGCATTTTGGACTGCACCCAAAAACACTCGTTCTCGTCCCACGGTGATAACAAAGGTACCCAAGAAGTTTCATAAAGATCGGTTCATAAATACAACCAGGAGAACCACTGAGCAATGGCAAGCAACTGTAAGCTCCCCAACATACTACACAAGCTGGGTTAGCCTTGTTCGAAGACAGGTGCACCAAGAACATGCAGTATGCCTTAATACACAGCAAAATACCTTGCCCCCACATGGGTAGTGGGGGTGAAGTGTCTTGCCCAAGGACACAAAGCTGTTGCCGCAGGTGGATTCGAACCGAGGATCTCTCGGCTTGCAGTCTGCACCTCTACCTACTGAGCTAATGCACCCCTGATGGTGTATTCTGATTATGTGAATAGATTTAAGCAGTATAAGTATGTGATTGGTTTTAATGCCATATTTGAGAATTATGGGCACTGAAGTAATAAGAGTGCACTGAAAAATATTCCCTTTGGTATTTAATAGGTAGCTTGGTAATGGTAAAGTGACTTCACCTCAGTAAGCAACAGTGTGAAAGCCGGCAGCCATCTTTAATTTCGGGCCACACCCAAAAACACTTGTTCTCATCCCAAGGTGATAACAAAGGTACCCAAGAAGTTTCATGAAGATCGGTTCATAAATACAGCCTCCAGCCTTAGCGTATTGACATGTGCACTTACAGTGTATAAGAAGCACTGAATAAATCAAAGGCGATCTAATTTGCATAATTTCTGTAAGAGAAAAAAACCTGTATTATACAGTATTTTTTGTGATGTATTCCATGTTACTAAACATTCATACAAAAATTTATTCAAATCAGAACTTTCATACAAAAGTTCTGTACAAAAAACTGATTGCACTAATTTTGGTACAAAATGGCTGCTAGTGGCCATCTTGAATTTCAAACTGCACCCAAAAACACTCGTTCTCGTCCCACGGTGATAACAAAGGTACCCAAGAAGTTTCGTAAAGATCGGTTCATAAATACAACCTCTAGCCCGAGTCGTATTGAATTGTTGTTCCCAAACAGACGGAAGCCCGAGTCGTATTGAATTGTTGTTCCCAAACAGACGGACAACGGGCTATCACACAACCTTAAATATGACTTTGTCAAAGCTGAGCTGAAAATGGGGAGTATCCAGAGTATCACAAAACAAAAACCTATTTTGTAAAGGACTCCCCCTTTCAAGGACAATGGGACAGCATTGGCATTCACCACCATGCTGCCTTGAGGCTGCATTTTGAATTCCTGTGTTTGTTGTTCTTATGAAATATTATTTTATTATTATCAATTATGGTACAAATATGGTACCGATAGCACACTTTCAGGATCCGCTGATGTCTGATGGCGACTGTGTGTCAGTGTGTGAGATGCACACATACTATACACCACATCCTTCATTTTGCTATATAATTTGTGTAAATTTATTTGGAATTTATAGAATTTCAAACTTGGAAATTTCATAGTATTGTTTTTGCCTTAGTTATTGTGCTTTATAAGTAATGGGCAATTTAGTTTGAAAAAAAGGGGTTCATGAATATTCAGTCACAGGATGATTCACCCTCATACTTTTTCTTAGAATATTCGGTCTCAGTCGTGGTCGAATGTCATCACCTCTTGAGTTCAAATCCTCACAGAATTTTTTTTTTTTAAATATTCTAATCATTTTTTCTATTGTTTTATGTTAAGGATTTATGATTACTAATTATGACAAAATTACAAGTGCGATATGAAACAAACCTTAATGGAGCTAGAACAAAAAAAACCTTCCCAAAACAAGCTGTGAGAGGTTCTCAGCTTGAATCCCAATTGCGGTAACTAAAATAAGGCGTACTGCACATCGATGGTGCACTTGTCTTCAACCAATGCTAACCCTGTTTGCTTGGAGTTACAATGTTGAGAAGCTGACAGTTGCTTGTCATTGTTGCTTGGTAGTTCTCTCTGGGTGCTCTGGCTGGGTTCCTCCCCCAGTAAAACTGTTGGGTGGCCCTGGCTGTAAAAATTGTTGTTAAACCCAATAAAGAAATCAAATTTGCTAAATCCAAGACCTTTGAATGATGGTTTTGATTGGGGTGTGTGTGGGGGTGGGTGGGGGTGGGTGGGGGTTTTATACAGTTGTGCCCACTTAATTGGATATATCTTAATTGTATACAGTTGAAACTAGAAGTCCTGTCCCGAATTGTGCGCTTATCTAGGCTTAATTGCGCATAGGAATTGTGCGCAATTGCCATATCGAATGGCATCCAAAGCATGGCAGTTCTCCTGATTACTCATAGTAAACACAGGCAATGTTTCTGCCAATGAACCTCCGGGTTACCCGGAGGTCCATTGGCTGAAACATTGCTTGTGCACAGGCCATATGTACAGAATATGATAGCCTTACTATGGTCATAACGCGTAGATTAACGCGCAAATCGACATGCTATTTGTGCGCATTTCATGTTAGGACTTCTAGTTTTAACTGTATCCCTGTTAATAGAATATAATTTTCCAACACAAAACCATTTACCTCCAGTACAAATTTGACCTGGTAATCGAATATACAGTTAAAACTAGAAGTCCTGTCACGAATAGTGCGCTTATCTAGGCTTAATTGCGTGTTGGAATTGCGCGCAATTGCCATATTGAATGGCATCCAAAGCACGGCAGGTTCTCCTGGTTACCCATAGTAAACACATGCAATGTTTCTGCCAATGGACCTCCGGGTTACCCGGAGGTCCATTGGCTGAAACATTGCTTGTGCGCAGGTCATATGTACAGAATTTGATAGATTTACTTGGGCCATGACACGCACTTTAACGCGCATATCAACGTGCTATTTGTGCGCATTTCATGACAGGACTTCTAGTTTTAACTGTAGGTTATAGAGTAATCTCCTGTTAATTGAATAAAAAATCTTGTAACATGTTGAGAAATAGCCCTGACTCTTCCCAATTTTCCTTTGGTTATAGACCAATTTGGCCTCAGTACATTCAATACAGGCATTTAATATATTATATCTTGTTTGAGCTCATGGAGCTCTGTCAAACAAAATATAATAGAATAAATGCTAAGTTTATCTCTGGAATACAGGAAAGTGACACAATCCCTGTTAATTGAATACTCCTGCTAATTGAATAATGTTATTGGCAAAGTGGCTCTTCAATTAACAGGGTTCCACTGAACAGCAAAAACAAATATCACAAACTAATAATGAAACTATGTACTTGTGAAATTTTCATGTGGTCATTCTACAAAATGTTTTAGCTGGTACTATACAGTTTTGAAGGTTAAAGGGCTCAGTACTTAGAGGTGAAGGCTGCAAGTCAAAGGGTCCTCTATCAAATACCACCTGTGGCAACCACTTTGTTTCCTTGGGCAATACACTTCATTCCCACTGCCCATGTAGTGCCATTGCGTACCAAGGCATACTGCATGTCAATTGTACACTTGTCTTCAACCAATGCTAACCCAGCGTGTGTGCTGTTTGTACATTAGATGTTTGTAATTGCTCTGTGGTTCTCCCTGGCTTTTCCCACCTGTAAAACTGTCCGACATGAAGTGACCCTGGCTATCGAAGTGTCATTAAACCCCAATAAATAAATCAATAAGAATCATGTGTCCCTATTCTGGAGAACAGTTTGGGGCAAATTGCCAAAGGATGGTTTGGGTTAGATTAGTATCCAGTTTGGGTCAAATTGTTGGAGGACAGTTTGGATGCAATTCTCGCAAATTCCAGTCACTTTGGCCCCAGTCATTACAGCCTCAGGTCAATTCAGCCCCAATATACCAGATCATTTCGGCCTCTTTAAATATTTTCAAATATTGTTTGAATTTTAACATTTTTCTCTTTAATTTTTTTTCAACATATATATCTCTCAATTAGATATTAAGGTATACATGATATATGTCTAGTAGATTTTCTTTCATGATGAATAAATAAAAGAAAAGTTTCAGCATGTCGAAGATGCACATGGACTATGTGGGATTTGAAATCACTTGTGACCTGAATAATTTTATTTGCTTATGAATCTATGAGAGCCGGAAGCGAGGGTAAGTAATGTGATTTGGTTTGAGTGTATGCCTTGGAAGTGGGGCACTGGGATCAGACCCCCGTGGACATCGAACTGGAAGGGGACTAGGAATTGCGCATAACTACAAGGATTCTGCTCTGTGTTTTAGAAAATGTGGACATATTTATGGTAGTATCAAAATCGCAGTTTGGTGGTTGTTTCAGAAAAAAAAAAGAAAAAGAAACCCTGTGAACCTCAAACTGGAAGGTGACTAGGAATTGTGCATAACAATATGAGTAAATGACTGCATATTCCGGTACTTTGCAAAATTTCAAAGTAAACTAATTTCTCTTACTTATACAGATAGCATCTTAAATGTATGTAAAATTGAACACATGGATAATTTTTAATGTCATGTATAATTGTTCTGTACACTGTGTAAATACAAATAACTGAACATTACTTAATAAAGGTAATTACCCATTATTTCTAAACATGAACTATGCACTGATCTTTATAGATCTCAACACTTAAAATGGTGCCGAAATGACCAAGGGACCAAAGTGACTAGGACAGAGATGACTTTGAGCTCGAATTGACCAGAGGACGAAATGACTTGGAGCCGAAGTGATTGGATATCATTCTAACAGATGAGAGACGTTAATTAGGCCCTAATACAGAACACATTGAATGTGAATTTACTGCAGAGATAATTGCTCGACGATATATTATATTAATATTTTTTCAATAAATATCGAACAATCTATTAATATTTTTTTTAAGAATTATTTTCAGGAGTTAAAACGAATATCGTAGCGTATCTAAAATATCCTAACAGATTGTACTGCTTTTCTTGGATGATTCTTCCCTGGGCCTAGTTCTCCCCAGGCTGAAGATTCCCCCAGTTCCCGAAAAAAGATGACATGCCATTTTCAATGGCGGTAAATATCCAAAAGGGTTATTATTTTCCATTTTTTAGTTTCTGAAACTACGAAGCACTGTTCAGAAATACAGATGCACCAAAAAGTAACACATTATTACTTTGTTTTGGTTTCTAACAGGACTGAAAGCAAGCTATCAGTATCACTTTTTCGAATTACACCCATTTCGTCTGCTAACCAAATCATCCGCTGCAATTTTACCCAAGTCGTCCTCTACAATTATACCCAACACGTCCGAAACTCGTTCGCTGGGGGAAAGTATTCAAGTATTGCATTTTGAATCATTTTTTATTTATATAATAATTTTATTGTATAATTTATTGTATATTACCTATTGTAATATATCTTAATGTACCTCCATTGTAATATATCTTAATGTACCTCCTTGCATTAAATTTCATATATGTGTATGAAATTCTGAAAACAGAAATGTCAGAACAAAATAAACTATCCAGCCAGCTAATAAATTTTAATTACTGTTTATTCAATGGATTACCAATAAAAATTATATTATTACAGTAAAAGTTCTTAAAGTATATGTACGTTATATTAAGTTCCACAACATAATCTTATAATTTTGCAATTTTTCATTGAAGAGCTCCACCGGCACCTTACAGTGAATAATTGCAAAATTATTAGCATAAGTATTATAAGAATTAATTATATTAAGAAATGCAACAAAATTTGTTATATTAAGTTCTGCAACATAATCTTATAATTTTGCAAGTATTCATCGAGGCGCACCGTCGCTTTACAATGAATAATAGCAAAATTATTAGCAAATGTATTATATAGAATTAATTATATTAAGAAACGCATCAAAATTTATGGTTTATTAAATTCTGCAACATAATCTTATAATTTTGCAATTATTCTTGGAAGAGCATTACCGGCGCTTTACAATGAATAATCACAAAATTATTAGCAAATGTATTATAGGAATTAATAATATTAAGAAACGCATTAAAACGTGTTATATTAAGAAATGCATCAAAACTTGTTATATTAAGTTCCGTAACATAAGCTTATAATTTTGCAATTATTCCAGGGGGAGGGGGGGGGGGGGGGTCCTGGGGGGACCAAAATTTTGCAAGACGTGATGTGGGGGTGGGTGAGTCTCTTGAGTGCACCAAAAATGTGCATTTCCAACTTGTGCAATTTTTTAAAAACATATCAATATATCAGCCAATATATGACATCATTTGTGTTTCAAACCTGAAACTGAGTGAAAGATGATGTTGTACATCACACTCTTAACATAAATACAACATCAGGAGGCTTTATATGTGAGAATATTGGGCTTAATCTGGGGAAATGTCACACGTTAGTAGGGGGTGGGTGTCTTGTTCGAAATGTAGAAAATGTGCAGACAATATTTTCCTTGACAAGCGGACGACTCGGCTTGCGGACGAAACGTCCGTATACCCTTTTTTCAAGCAAACTTTTCCTTACTTTTACAACACCTTAACAATAACATTCGGATAATTCAACAACTGAGTTTCTGTTCATCTTGATATTTCACGAGGTTCGTGTCAATGCATATCCGTATACAATCGCACCAATATAACAACAATTATCAGTTATATTATCGGTTATATGTACGTTTTTTTCGATTGAGGTTATCACTGGCAGACAAGCTACAACGAAATCAGGACTGAGAGTTCGATCGGAAACGACGAGATCATCAGCTGAGCATATTGACAAACCTCCAGAAGGACAGAACTCGAGTAATAATAGTAACACTTTGGCCGGCCGCTGATTTGTCGCGGTTCTCGGTTGAGAAGGCCTGGTTACCCCTTTAGTGTAGATATGTAGGCAAATGTATCACGTAAAGCTTTGAGGCGAAACAAAAAACATTTGATTCCCAGAGGGGGACAGGCCAATTGCAATTGCATGGGCAATTCGACACCGGAAGTTACGTGGTTTTTTCACTGAAATTTACTGTCCACTTCAAAAATCACATTGACGGCTACAGAGAATTCTGTTCTGGAACACATTTATCTGACTGGGTATGTGGAACCCTTTGCGGGCCTACGGCCCGCTTGGGGTTCCTATTAGGTTCGCGTTGGCTATTATAGGTTATGATGGCTTTTCTTTTTAGTTTCATATTTTTCATCGTTTTAGCTAACATGCAGTTTTTCGGGGTGGAATGTTTTCTTGGAGCAGAGTTCATCGAGCGCCTGATTAATGCTGCCACTTAGGTTCGTATGGGCCGCTTCGCGATTATCTGCGTTAGGGGTGCCATTTTGCTGAAGTTTAACCGGCATCTAGTTGGTCTGTGGGTATGGTCTCGAATTGAAGGTTCTGTTTGATTAGGTCGCGATCGTTGGAACTTGGGGTTCAATTGTGAAGGACGGTGGAAAGGGGTGCCAAATGTGTAATTTAGATGTGGGGACCCTTGGACACATTCTATTAGAAAATCCAAAATAACAGAATAAGATTCACTGAGAGTATACTGGGGAAGTGGGGTGGGAGAAGGATATGTGGTTAGTGTGTGACACAAAGAAGAGGGTGTGCTAATCGGAGAGATTTGGAAGAATGGGGTACTGGATGTTATCAAACACTTTATTTCTGGATGTTGGTGGGGAAGAAGGGCTTTGGGACCACAGGGTTAATCAAGGCCTTCTCACCACAGAATCGCGATAAATCAGCGCGTGGCCAAAGTGTTATTACTATTACCATAATTATTATTATCACATGCCTGTTCTATGTATTCTCCATCTACAGCAACACTAAACCGTGTAGAAAATTAAAATCTGTTCCGAACATATTTGCGGAACGGAAATCGTTGACAGACTACTTTTTAATAGAATGGCACTTTTACTGCAATTTTCTACAAATCGTGCATTGCAATTACAGTTTGAATCGCTAGCAACAGCTGAAAATATCGTCCCCTGAGTTCCAATGTGTTCTATGTGCTTTAGGCACATAGAACACATTAGAATTCAGGTGATGAAATAGTAACACGGGTTCTCCTCGCAAATTTGGTTGGCGATAAAATGTGTTCTTTTTGTTGATAGTTGTCAAATGAATTGCTAGAGTGTCCTTATATTTTTTTTTATAGACGTGTAATAAACACCATTCACAAAGGCGTATCGTTCTGTGTTTTCATTGCAACCTATCAGGCGTCCATCGTTTCAGGTAATCGCCATATTTTCACAGCAGATTATTATTCATCATTCACACATTGAACTTTCTTCTGATGGATCCATGTCTACATTATCCGGTAAATATCGTATAACTGTTAGGTTTTTTATAAACTTAATTCTACTTCAAATGCGAAATTTTAGCTGTAAAAATAATAGCGCCAATAATATTTTTTGTGGGTACGATATAATTTTTTGGTACATAGCAACAATGAGTACAAAATTATTCAAAATCCCGGGTACGAAATCGTTTCCGGTACGAAATAACTGCAACCTGTTATTTTCGATGGCGTCGGATATCTAAAAATGGTAATAACTTTTCCTTTTTTGGTATTCAAAACAGCGAAGCACTGTTCATAAATACAGATGGGCATAAAAAAATTGACAAATTATAACTTCGTTTTGATTTTTTATGTGATCGAAAATAAACTATCACCTGTTTTCAAGCGAACTTTTCATTATTAAATTGTAGCACCTTAACCCTTTGAACCCTGATGGTATCTTCCATTCAGTTCCATGGTAGCAATAGGAAGAGTCCATATTTATTATTTGGGGATAGACCAATTAAAATTTTCAACGTGCAGCCTTACGGCTGCACGTTGAAAATATTGATTGGTCTACACTACACATTTACCTTGCAGTCATCGCCCTTTATGACATTATGACGTAGCCTGTGACCTGGCCGGAAAAACTGCCTCTGGAGTTCAAAGGGCTAAAATTGGGTGGATTCAACAATTGTGGTTCGCTTTGATACATCTCAAGCTAAGTGTTCATACAAATAATTAACAAGATCCTCAGTTAATCTGCTGTTTTTCGATGAAGGTAATTTTCGGCAATTCCTGAATCGGGCAAGTTGCAAGAAAATCAGGGGAGTTCCATCTGAAATGGCGGGGTCAACTAAGCTTATTGACAAACCTTCAACTGGACAGAATTCGAGCATGTGATGTATGAGTATCACGCAAAGCTCAGATACGAGCAGGGTTGCAACAGAAACGAACGTATTTGATATTTTGTTTTTTTTATCTCAACCCAAACTTTTCAGACTCAGAGGAAGGAGCGGTCCGGTAATTGCATCACAATAGCCAATTGAACATCGGAAGTTCACGTGACTTTTTCCTTGAAAAGGGCTCGACAATCCAAAAAATCGCTATAGAGAATTCTGTTCTGGAACACATATTTCTGATAAGTATATGGCCCCCTTGCTTACACTCTGGGCACGCTTTGGGGTTCCTATTATATTGTAAGATTTTAGTGAATGCATTCAGGGATGATGAGAGTGTACGGTAGGGACAAGAGAATTGGTGTTTATGGGAGGAAACTCCTAAAAGGACAACTGAACGGAGCCTAAGATATCGAATAAAAATGGATCCGGGAAAGGAAGGGTGCTAAGAATGAAAGCAGACTGGGAACACATTGTGATGAATTTAAAATCAAAGATGGAAAATGTAATACCATGGATAAAGTTCAAGAGTTGATTGGGTTCAGGAGAATTTATAATCAATGATATAAAAGTATACCAACTGGAGACAACTTTCAGGATTTGATGAAACGACCAACAGAGGCTGGGATGGAAAGTGTAGAGAAAATTGGAGCGCTGACAAAAAGTAGGAAATAAACGAGATAATAAAATCAAAAAGTCACTAAAAATGAGGAAGAAAATGGACTGTATTTGGAAGAAATAGAATAGTAAAGGTGATGAATAATAGAGTGACCAAAATGGCAAAAAATGTCTGTGAAGAGGCAAAAAGACATGGTGGAGAACAAGCTCCAGTGTGTTGTGAAAATGGGTAAACAAAACTAACAAATATAATACCACAGAGAGATGGAGTGTTAAGGTAGCTGGCAAAAACACCGATGATCTAGAGGGCGTTATAACGGTTATAGCAGAAATGGTAAAACAGTGGGAGAGAGTGTGGAGGAAAGCAAACTGTCAGGTCACCAGTGTTAGTCTGTGAGGAATTCGAGGCTGTTATGGCCTGGAACTGGTCTAGCTATTAAATAGGCCATCGCTTGTATTTAGATGCATTCGTCTGGAATATTTCAGTTGGTCGGAAAAGCGAACTTTTGGTTTGCTTTTTCAACCAACTGATAATTTCCAGACGATCGAATCTAAATATACCATAAACCTTCATTTTCTTGAATCAGCGAGAGGTGCTCAGTCGAGACTTGATTTGACCGAATTTTGATGGCATTGCCATTAGGTATGAGAGAGTGGTGGTCGAGTGGATAAGTGCGCTGGTCTCTCATGCCAGAGGTCCCGGGATCGATGCAAGAGAGTGGTGGCCGAGTGGATAAGAGCGCTGGTCTTTGATGTCAAAGGTCCCGCGATCGATCCTCGATCGGGGAAATTTCTCGAAACACTCTCTGTCTGCATCAAATGTGGGGGTTGATGCTGTCACAGCGTACCGTCCTATCGGATGGGGGGGGGGGGGGATGTAAAATGGCTGTCCTCTGTGCGGAAAGAGATACACTCCGCGCAGGCTAAATATCCCTTCGCAGAAATTCGAGAAGCGCGAGGACACGAAGGTGCCGCTACGAAGGTCATTCCACACACCCGTGTCATTGGATCAAAGAGAGGAGTCAATATAAGTTGCGTAACTTATTCGCCAATCCTTGTAAAACAAGTAAATGGAGAGTAATCGCTTGACTGGACTGGTTACGTGAAATAATTCATGAGAGGTGAGGGACGTTCTACAAACACGAGTGCGCGAATGCGCACGAGTGTTTCACAATATAGTCCCTCGCCTCGAATGAATTATTTCACGTAACCAGTCCAGTCTAGCGAGTACTCTGTGTATTACTTTTCATTATAACGATAGTTATATTATTTAACCCTTTATCTAACGTAACGCCGGCGTTATTCTCAAAGATCACCAATTAATTGTCATTATTTTTTTCATTTTTCGTCTCTAAAACATAGGTTATCACCCCTCATTGAAACGATCTCATCGAGCTCGTTCCAATGAGGGGTCATAACCTATGTTTGTGAGACAAAAAATGAAAATAATATCTATTCAAAATTTGTTTTTGCAAGTGTCGTCTGCTTTTCATATTAGGTAAAGGGTTAAAAAAACAAAAAACAATGAAGTCCCCATTACACCCACGGCAAAGCGTCTTCGTTTGCGCTCACGGATACATGACACAATTGTTGATTGCACAATTCACTTGTGAAGTTATCGTTTATAATCAAACCCGGAAATCCCAGTAAATCACACTTTGGAAAGTAATAAGATTAAATAAAAATTAGGAATGAAGACTCACCACAACCATAGTTTTTTTTTATTACTCCGCGCAGTTCCATTAATTATGTTTATACCATGCTAATTTCTATTTCAAGGTAAATTAAATACTTACAGGTTGAAATACGTATAACTGAAGCACGAAATAATATATGTATATCTCTATAAATGAGGAAATATCGCATTGTTACAACGATGGTCTGCGCGCAAACTAAACGAAAAGCGTCTGAAAGCTTGGGGACAATGTAGAAAATTTACCTCAATTAGTACATAAACAAATTTAAGTTGAAGAAAAGCAAAGTAGCAGGTACAGACGAAATTCCCAATGAGTTTGTAAATTAAAAAGAGGTGGGTCTCAACTATATAACATCTTACATCACTATTTATAGCAATCAGAAAGCAGAAGGTCTCTGAATAGTTATAGGAAAACAAAAATCGAAAGAGGGGAGTTTTAGATAAGTACAGATGAATATCCGTTTGTAGCAATATTGGGAATGTTCTCTGCTAGGTTTCATGTGGAAGGCTTGTGGAAACTGTCGAACGAAGATGATTTCTGGCGGAAATCCTGATTGTTTCCGGATGCGAAGAAAGGCTTGTAACAACCAGTAGTGTAATAATCAACCAGTAGTGTAATATTAACCAGTAGTGTAATATAAATTAACCAGTAGTGTAATAATCAACCAGTAGTGTAATACAAATCAACCAGTAGAGTAATAACCAGTAGTGTAATAAACTTAACCAGCTGTGTAACAAACATTCATGAAAACCAACAATTTTTCAACAAAATTTGAAACTTTTTTGATTTTGAGGTCGCTCAAATAATAGTTTGGGTACATCTTATCGATTTTTAATCATTTTATCGTACATTTAAAGGCGTTTACGTGTGTTCGCCGTCACACATCATTTCGTGGGTTCAATACGGCGAGGAAAGGTATTTTTATGATTTTTATGTGATGTGCGTATTTTCTGGTGTTTAATGCCACTTTCTGAATTGTGGCGGCTTTATGTAAATTCAAAGTTGGCCAATTATTTATATAGTAATGCTGTGCTTTTGAGAGACTGCTTACCCCAGGCATAAGTTGTCAGGTTCTATCATACCAGAAAACTTATGGGTGATAAAATGTGGTATTCAAGGGCTAGAATTGTGTGATCTCCTGCGTTGTCTACAATTATAATATTTAATACGGCCCCGGCGAACTCTGAAGATCTCTGAAGATCTCTCTCATATCCACCCATTTCAGTCGCTGTATCATTATGCGTGGCTTTTTCCGCCTAGTTGACCGTTTTGAATTCTAAAATTCGTTCTTCTTCTGGGAGTGGTGCTCATCATATTCCTTGAGTATAGACATTCTACCATATTTTACGAAGGTGCGGGGGTACCTAAAATCTGCGGTCAGTTATTTTTTTTCCATCTTGAAGGAGGAGGTCGGTAAGAGAGTAGAGGGTATCTAAGGCGAGGTGAATAGGGTGTGTTCTTTGGAGGTCCACTGCCATTTCCGTCTGCCATGTCAAGTGATTGTTCTCGATTACCAATGGTACACACCTATCTAGATTCTGTGATGATTTATATTTAATGTAAAAAACTTGAACTCATTCAACATGAAGAAAATATTGTTTCAGCAGAATTCCTTGATGGGTTAACACTACTCTTACACTACATTAGTAGTAGAGAAGAGCGTCGTGTTGATAAATGACCCTCATTGGGGAGAGAATGGGGGAGGGGCAAGGGGCGTCATAGTCACGGGACCCAGGGACGCCATGTTGTGTTGTTATAGTGCCCGCGTGAGCGGCTATGTTGTGACGTCATTCCCATACGGATATGTGATGTAAGTGGGCGTGCGCAGCGCGGGTAATTAGGTGATACGTGTGTTCGCCGTCTATTCTGTATACTGGAGACCACCGTCTTGGTTTTTATTGTAGCACGTGGTTCCTATATGGACCCAATGGCCTCTAATAGAACGAGGATATGTTTTGAGGGCAAGGTCGATTGGGCGGGAGTATAATGAATACCCAACTACTACTACTAATCTACTTCTACTACTACTACTACAACTACTGCTACTACTACTAACCACTACTACTACTACTACTACTACTACTACTACATCTCTTGCTACTATTATTACCACTACTACTTCTACTACTACTACTACTAATACTACTACTACATCTCTTGCTACTACTACTACTACTACTACTACTACTACTACTATACTACTACTACTACTATTACTACTACTACTGCTACTACTACATCTCTTGCTACTACTACTACTACTACTACTACTACTACTACATCTCTTGCTACTACTATTACCACTACTACTGTTATTACTACCTCTCTTGCTACTTACTACTACTACTACTTCTACTACTACTACTACTCCTGCTGCTACTACTACTACTACTACTGCTACTACTACTACTAATACATCTCTTGCTACTACTACTACTTCTACTACTACTACTACTACTACTACTACTACTACTAGTAGTGGTAGGAGTTAGTAGTAGAAGATAATAGTAGCAGGTAGTAGTCCCCGAAGACTGATCTCCACTAGTTCCCAAAGACTTGTCTTCAGTAGTCCTTACCAGTCCACACAGACTGGCTCTGGTGATCCCCAAATACCTAGATGAGGATATGATGAATGGCAGATTGTGCTTTAATAAGAAATTTCCTCATGGTCCTCATGGCCTCTTCCGATGAAAGAGGGTGCCAAATATCAGTCGGAAGAGTATCGTACCTAGCTAGGACTAGAGCTAATGATAAGGACATAGCCATGTACCTAAATAGATTAAGAATGGGCAGAAGATGGTCTAAGCAGTCAAAAAGGAGGTTTCTATACAGGATTCAAGCCATACAAATACGAGGATTCTGGAATAATTCGTACCTAATAAAATCCTGTAACAGAGTGGAAACGAGGATTTGCCTGCAAGTCCACTCTTAGTAAAAATACTCTAGTACAATCAAACACTGCCTTTTAAGGTCATATAGCACTGCATGGTACTCTGGGCAGAGGTTCGTGTCCGTTAGAAACGAGGATTCTGGGAGAACCCAGGCCAGGGAAAGACCAAGAACACAGAAAACGAGCTTTCTTCGCGAATCCGAGCCAAATAAAAATAGTTGTCGGTCTCATTTTGGTATTCATTATACTCCCGTCCAATCGCACTACCCTCAAAACATATCCTCGTTCTATTAGAGGCCATTGGGTCCATATAGGAACCACGCGCTACCATAAAAACAGGATGGCGGTCATCAGTAGACAGAATAGACGGCGGAAACACGTATCACATAATTACACGCGCTGTGCACGCGCACTTGCATCAGATATCCCCATGGGAATGACATGGGAATGACATCACAACACGGCCGCTCACGCGGGTTGCCATAACAACACAGCATGGCGTCCCTGGGTCCCGAGATTATGACGCCCCTTGCGCCCCCCTCCCCTCCCCAAATGAGGGTCATTTATCTACATGACACACTTCTAATGTAGTTTAAGAGTAGAGTTAAGCCATCAAGGAATTTTGCAGAAACAATATTTTCTGCATGTTGAATGAGTTCAAGCTTTTTACATTATATGTAAATCATCACAGGATCTAAATAGCTGTCTACCACTGGTGATCGAGAACAATCACTTGACATGTTAGACGGAAATGGCAGTGGACCTCCAAAGCACCCACCCTATTCACCTCGCCTTAGATACCCTCTACTCTCTTATCGACCTCCCCCTTCAAGATGAAAAAAATAACTGACCGCAGATTTTAGGTAAACCACCCCCTCAGCCCCACCGCACCTTCGTAAAATATGATAGAGTGTCTATGCTCAAGGAATATGATGAGCACCACTCCCAGACGAAAAACGAATTTTAGAATTCAAAACGGTCAACTAGACGGAAAAAGCCACGCATAAGGATACAGCGACTGAAATGGGTGGATATGAGAGAGATCTTCAGAGTTCGCCGGGGCCGTATTAAATATTATAATTGTAGACAACGCAGGAGATAACACAATTCTAGCCCTTGAATACCACACTTTTATCACCCATAAGTTTTCTGGGATGATAGAACCTGACAACTTGCCTGGGGTAAGCAGTCTCTCAAAAGCACAGCATTACAACAAATAATTGGTCAACTTTGAATTTGCATAAAGCCACAAACGCAGAAAGTGACATTAAACACCAGAAAACACTCACATCACATAAAAATCATAAAAATGCCTTCCCTCGTCGAATTGAACCCACGAAATGATGTTTGACCTGCAAAACGCCTTTAAATGCACGATAAAATGATTAAAAATCGATAAGATGTACTCAAATTATGATTTGAGCGGCCTCAAAATTTTTTCAAATTTTGTTGAAAAATTGTTGGTTTTCATGGATGTTTATTACACTACTGGTTAAGTTTATTACACTACTGACTATTACACTACTGGTTGATTTTTATTACACTACTGGTTGCTGGTTGATTATTACACTACTGGTTAATTTTTATTACACTACTGGTTGATTATTACACTAACTAACTGCATAAACAAACATTAAAAAGAGAAAGTTCGTGGCCACCCGGGGTAAGAAAAATGCATGCGACAAAGTATGGAGGGTGAGGGGGGGGGGGGGGGGGATATGGCTGAAATTTAAGGTTCTGGGTGTTTGGAGGACATGAAAGCACTGTATAGGGAAGCACACAGTGGTATAAATATCGAAGACACCTGCACCGGGGACCCGAGGCAGAATAGTACCGAAGACATGTCCCCCGGTCACTTGTCTTACGCACCACTTTACTAAAACCTGATAATCCTGGATTGTTTCTATGTTGTTTCTTGTCGATTTTTTTGTATTTTCTGTTTCCAAACACCCGTGAAATTTACACAGGTCTATTTGAACGTTGCACATTGAACCTAACGTCTTTCGATTTTCGATATTTGATGTTGACCCAAAACGTCAAATTTTCAATTCATGTCTTTTTCTTCATTTTTCAATGTCGATAGATTTTAACCCTTTACCTAACACGAAAACTAGAGGACACTTGCAAACAAAATTCCTGAATAACTAAATATTTTCATTTTTCGCATCCAAAATATAGCATATGATACTCATTGAAACGGCTCAACGAGCTCGTTCCAATGAAAGGTCATAAGCAATGATTTTGAGACAAAAAATGAAAAAATAATGAAAATTGAATCATACTGAACTATTTGTTTTGAGTAAAAAATTTGGCGTTGTCGGTCCTATTTTTCACTTCTGATGCACACGCTACTAGAGGCGAATTCTCTCTTGTTCTGTCGGACTAATTAAAAAGCTGCATATCTCACTTTGGGCCAGCGATGAAGTACTTAATTTTCAGTCGTCCTGAACGTTCAAATAAAAAGATATATGAAAACGATATGTGGATAAGAACAATTGGCGACTTGTTGTTACCTGAACATGGGCTTCTGAATACTTGTATGTTCGGGATTACGCTTGAACTTCAAAAACAAAAATAATGACTGCAATTGATGTGAAGTATTTTCATTGGTAAAATTTAAACCCTTTAACACGAAATACTTAACAAGTAAGTAACCATTTAGAAAAATCCGCCGAGAAACATAGAAATCTAAAAAGTAAATGTATGTCTGTGTGGGGAGGGGGCGTGGACGGATTGCCTTATGTCATGTAAGTTAGAAAAAGGTCATTTAGGTCATGTATGGGGTTACTGTTGCAAAGACTCGAGATTATTTTGTCCGCGAGGAGACTATATCGTCTGTTAGTAAAACGCTTTACCTAATATTAGCAGCAGACCACAGTTGCTAACAAAAAATTCGTAACAATAAAAATGTTCATATTTTGCATCAGAAACAAAGCTTTTGAGCCCTCATTAGAACACGACACTGAGTAATTGTTAAACAAAAAAAAAAAAAACAAAAAACCCAAAACACCCGAACACCAAAGAGTTTTCCAATTAGCGGTCAACTTCATATCCATCAAATTGTTCAAAGCCTTACCCATCAAAAGGTTATTAATTCTAAATCGTTAAAATCACATTCAAATCGAGGTGTTTAGTTTTGTGGCCAATGCAAAACTAAACACCGCTTTTTCCCAGCCCATAGAAGTGACGTCGCTCTGAAGTGGATGAAGACAGTTAGTATTAGAGAAAAGTCTGTCGAAATCGCACAAAGTTAAAAATCACTATTTTTCGAGGTAAAATGGAAATATGAGAACTAACCCATAGCCAAAACTTTCTTAAACCATCAAATAATTTGAAGATTGCTTTCTTCGTAATGATGAACGTATAAATCATGCAATAAGAAGTTCATATCTTTTTTAAGTTTAAAGTTACTCAAGTCAGCCTTTTTTTCATTAATTTATAAGGAAATACACACAGATAAAATTAGAAACTTTAAACAAAAATGTAAATATGAGGAACTTTCTCTACCAATAAGAATTTAACATTATTTTAAAGAGTATATCCTAAACCATTTGACTATATGAACGCACATTTGATGGAAAAACAATTTTGGGAGAAAAATGAAGTTTTACGCTTTTCTCCCATTGACAGCTGCAGTTAATTGGAAACAGAAAATAACTTAGTTTTTCGCGCATGCGCATCCAGGTGGACAGAAATAGTTGTACATTTGTAATTTTTGTGAATAGCTCTGTACGGTTTTGGCCGTTACGTTGGGTGAAGAGTTAACCCTTTACCCAACGCAGACGATATAAAAATTTATTATTTTAAATACCATTGTTTTGAATTTTTCAAAAAATTTCAACAAAACCATATCATGTGACCCCTCGTTGGAACGAGCTCGACGAGCTCGTTCCAACGAGGGGTCACATGATATGGTTTTGTTGAAATTTTTTGAAAAATACTATTTTTTCAAATGCTGAATTTGCATATTACGCGGGCGGATGTGGGCGATTCGTTGGGTAATGGGTTAAAGCCCATTCTTTTAAAATTTTTAAATATAAACTCCACTGAAATCAATGTCAAAAATTAGTGCTCTTATACTCGACCATGAACGGTTACAATCAAACTGTGTAGTGACGTCATCCTACGACAACGTCTCAAAAATTAAAGTTCCTCCGACTTTTTGGGAAGTTTTATATTTTATATGACTCCCGATTTTTTAACACGGTACTTTACTCTTTATATTCAACATCATCTGACACGTTGTTACGTCAATTTATTTTCTTGACACCAAGCTTTCGGCTAACACCTAACAATTTTATTCTTCACATTTCGGATTTCAATTTTACCATTTTAAGGACAGGATCACACATAAAATAGTGACAAAAATACCGAGTTATTATTTATGAAAGTCACCAAACATTGTAATTTAGCGAAAAAGCGCGAAAATCGGAAGGTGGGGTGGGGTGGGGAGGGGCAGGAGGCAGAAAACAATGCTTCAAAATAAAGCACTGTGATGCCAAAGTGTTAAAAAAGCAGACCGCCAAAGGTGATATTTAAAAAAAACCACATCTGCTTCATTCGCTGAATTCAAGTTCAATTGTAGTACCAACACAGGACTGAACTCTTGTACAGTACGGTGGACAGGAATCAACGACCCCTGTTGGTGTTTTACCGCGCGCGTGAAATACAGGAAAAACTTCAATATTATTCCAGTCCTACATAATCCATTCTCGTTGTCTTTTGTCTTAAATCAACACTCCAACAGCAAATTTAGTAGCGAAAAATATTACATTTTGTTTTTTACTCCTGGATCAACTATTCAAACGTTTTTGGGAAATTAGGTTGAACCCCTCTCATAAAATTTGGATTGGGAGTCAAATCATAAAGAATTGACAGAATCGCGATGTAAAGCATTGCAATGTGCAGCAGTGGCTTGTGATTAGCGCCAAGTTTTCTTCTAGTGCTGTCCTCACAAAAGCCCACAGATAGACTAGATGGCGATCCGGTGAAAGTCTATATGCTTTTTTCTTAATGGGGATTTAACGACACATTTGGCAGCCAGCCGCGTGTCGGAGAGTTTTACGGGTGGAGGAAGCCGGATTACTCGGGGAGAACCACCGAGCAGCGGCGAGCAAATGTAAGACTCCCCATCGCACAACTCCTTACAGACAAGGTTAGCAATGATTGAAGGCAGGTGCACTATCGACGTGCAGTACGACTATGTGCACCGTGACCCCAGGCGGGACATCGGGATTACGTGTCTTATATTATAGGAATTATAGGAATAATCACCAAAATTTAATTAATGAAGCACCGGGTTCAACTCGGTGCTTCATTAATTAATATTTTGCTGCTGATGATTTTTGTTACCTAGTAAACGATTTCATGGACATCACTGCTCATGCATGGATTACGACCAGTCCACGGCCACTGTACTGTATGTACTGCCAACAACCTCTTAGAAACTCTCCTGTTAATAAACAAACGGAAACACGTACTTTCTTTTGCTTTTCTTAATTCAAAGTTTTGTTTTTAATGAAATATCGATCTGACGGTGTAGATGTGTTCCGCCCTGATTGCGATTCTATCAAAAAGGCCGTTTTGTAATCATAATCCTGTACCTGATTCCGCTTTTGCTGTTGGGCGAATAGGACCGCAAAGCCGAATACCCCACAGACCGATTATGTTTGCAAAAAATAGAACCGAATGCGTGCGCACAATCGTTTGGTGAACATAGTCGAGCTCCATCTTGCCTACTGACATCATGTCATCGCATTTTGATCGGTCTGAACTGCTCGCGGAAACAATCAATGGGTTTACGTTCTGTGGATGTAATCCTTGAAAACATACTGAGGCAGATGGTGTTCGGTGTGTCGCGGACTTTGGGACCTTTTTCAAGCTTCTCTTCATCGAAGAAGACTTGCTCATGATTGAAAGGGTTGAAGAGAAGATACTGATGAAAACCACCTTGTCAGGAAAACTGATTTGCTACAGCTAAATGGACATCTGAGAACAATGAAAAGCGCGATAATTAGATTACAAAAAAACTGATGATGTTAATATTTTTCATTTCAGTTCTGATTGATTCTTAGTACAGTGAGAGGAGAAAGCACATCGAATAAATGGGAGACAGTCGACACGAAGCCGTGAGTTCAATTATTATTATTCATTTAAAAATCTACCACAGCGTTTCCAAATTACGAACCACTCTCTTGTTTGCTTTTGTTTTGGGCAGTTTAGTAGGATGGAAACTGGGCAAGTGCCTTCCCACAGCCTTATTCAACAACATTCCCACAATTAAGTAATAATAATAGTTTATTCAAGCAAAATAACACGTACAGAGAGGCAGATTGCACAAAGAATTAAAAGAGGTATGACATGATTATAATTAACTAATAACATACGAAATAGCTATTTATAAAGAGTGTTAAGGCTAATGTATATAAATATAAGTATATACTGTCAAAACCATAAGCCAGTTTAATGACCTGCGATTATGCAATTATTGTTTATCCTTTCCTGAAGAACAGCAGGATTATGTTGCAGATGAGGTGGCATAATGTGGGCGTATTAATTTTCATGATAAATTCAAATCGATCTTCTTTGGTTGCAATTGAAAAGTCCGTGTTGTTCCTGTTAATTTTTGCAAACAACTGCTTTCTCATGCTTGTATAGGCCGGGCAAAATGCATCTGGGATTCTATACCGCCGGCGTCCGTACAAACACTAGAAGCATTACGAATCATATTTTCTAAGGGAATTGGCGGCTGTATATGTCTCCTCTTTTCAATTACCAAATTATGACTGCTTATCCGTAATCTTGTAAACGTACTCCTCGTCTCCTTTGTTTTTGAGTAATCTAAATACGTATCCTTTGAAAATATTTCTAAATAGTTCTTCGTGGCATTTTAATGCAATGATGTATAAAGAACAATGAATACAACGACGGACAGACTGTGTCGACGATAGAGCTGGGAGGGTTTTCAGGTTCGGTCCGGTTTCGGTTCGGTTTCACAAAAAACCTCGGTATCGGTTCGGTTTTTTGCTATGTGTCAAGAACATGAATATTTTATAAACAACTCTTCAGGCTCCATAACTTGAAAAAAATTCCGCAACATTGTGCACGGCACCAATCACCACAAAAAGCCCGTCCGTAAATATATCCATTGGGTTCAGCCTAACCGTCCTTTGATCAATCTTATGGGCCCTAGGGGATCACCTGTTACGCCCATTGAGACCGCAAAATACTCTTTAAATTAGGGTAACACAAGAACAAGGTTTGTCTAATCGATGTTGTGTTCCCATTGCCACATTTTCTCATTTAATGACTCGTCCAACGGACCAACTGAACTGGTGCCCTCTATGGACTGTCGTCACTAAGTGACGAGAGTCCATAGAGGGCACCAGTTCAGTTCCCCCACAATACGGTAGTTTGATCAGTTTATGCAAAACACCCTAAAACCGTCTGGTCGGTGTTTGTTGGGTCTTGAGGCTCGGTTTTCGGGATTGCCGCAAAAACAGGAACCGGACCGAAAAACCGAAATCCACCCACCTCTAGTCGACCGAACCGCGACTAGGTCGCAATATGGTTGAAACGTCTCTGTTCGGTCCCCAGCCTACAACAATGTAGACTCGCACCTATTAAAAAGGAAATGCCAGAACACTGAACCCCAGCTGCAATGTTCGATCGGCTGTATTGTTCTTGATTTCACCAAATTTTATTCATAGCTGACCATTTTCGTATTGGATGAGATTTACTGAGAAGTTAGATCCCCTTAATTTCCTGAAGCTGTCAGTAAATTTAACACTAAGGGTATGGGAATTTCATATAAAAATTGTAACTTTGTATCATCAATCTGCGCACCATTTCACAAACATCAGGCATTTTCCTGCACAGAGGTATAAGAATACAGAAGCTGGCTCTTTATAATTTTTCCAATCCATTTGAGTGTTTGACTATTATCCTCTTTAGAAACCCATTTACAAATAAGAAAACGTTTTTGAAGTTCTGTATCAATGTAATTGTATCATCAGTATGCGCATTGTGACATATGTACAGACACCGTCCTTTCCATTGGTATACAAATTTTAGAGGTGAGATTTGCTTATGTTTTTCCAGGAAGAATAAAACTTGCAAATTACTGTAAAAATACATTCGCTAAGCAAAGAGCCAAACTGGACACTTAGTATTGGTAAGTAAGATCCCGATAGATATTCTTAATGACGAGTTATCTGTGAACTAGTTGCCTCTAATCAGCTTGCCATAGAAAGCTAAATTTTCTTTTGTTACTTGTAATAAACGACAACAACAGACAGCTCAGAGAGCTGTCTGTTGTTTTCGTTTATGAAAAGTAACAAAAGGAAACCTGGCTTCATTTTCTACAGATGTCATCGATTTTTTCGAAACAATTACTTACTTTTTAATTGAACCTTCCTTGCTCACCCTATATTTTTTAAGCGAGATAACTTATTGAACGTCAATTTTCATGACGATGTAAGTCAGGGTTCCATGATATGTCGGATCATACTACGAGTGCATGCCGACCAGATCATGGTCAGAACGAGACAGAGATCAACCTTGAGGTTATAGTACTGCATTTCGATCATTTAGCACGACTCACCATGAGCACGTTCAGAACTAGAAGCCCTTGTGTCAGGCCACCAGTCTAATGCTGTAAGGGATCTGACACTGCTATTAGCCGTTTCTTATCCGCTTTTCATAGAGTTAACGCCTGTGCGCGAGTTGATGAAATATGCTGTCTCTTTACTCACAAAGATATAGAGATATTCTTTGTTACCCTAGTTATAGATATTCCATTCAGTAAGCATTGAATGCGCCTTGATAACACCATGATATTAACACAATAAGTGGAACTACGTGGTGTCGTCAAAAATCTATAGTTGTGGTGAGTTACCATTCAAAGTAGTTGCAATATTAGTCAGTCGAATTAAAGTTTAGAAAATGCAAAACTTCTGAATTCCTAACACACACCGTACTGGAATCCAAATCCAAAATTGGTCCACATAGGCCTTTAACAGTACAATTCCGTATATCAAAGGCATGCTGCTGATGCTGCTGTTGCCGTTGCTGTAGCTGCTGCTGCTGGTGGCGATGGTGATGATTATCATGATCATGATGATTATGAACATAACGCCTATGGCGATAACGGTGATGATGATGACGATAGTGATTAAAATGCTAATGATGGTGATGTTGAGCATGGTCCTGGTGGAGGTAATGTTTACCAGCACCAACCAGTGTGATCACTGTCACCTTGTTAACCTCGTGACAGTCTCCATTACTTTTAGGTACTTTCGTTTTTATTATCACGACTATGATAAATATCAGCACTACAGATGTGAAAAGTGCATAATTATGCTGGTAATGATGATGATAATGGTGAGGATAATGGTGATGATGATGATGATTGTACAATAACATAATTTTCGAGGGTGTTGGGCTCCATTACTAGACCGCCATCAGTAATTAGCAGCACAGCTGTCATTAGCGGCCCGAGGCGGGCGGCTAATGAGTGTGGGGCTGCAATGCACAGATGGAGATCCAGTAATGGAGTCAAACGACGAATGAGAAAATCATGTTATTATTATTATTATCAATACTTGAAAATTATAAGAACGATTTTGATCCTTTTGGATTTATATTATTTCGTGAAAAGAATCAATGTGAAACACCATTTATTAAGCAATCTAAAGAGAGAACGATTTAAATTTATCCCAGTCAACAACAATAAAAGATAAACTCGTTAGAGAACTGTAAACAGATTTCCAGGAAGGCGATATGACGTCACGGGCAGAACGTCAGCGCGTGCTCAGCCGGTTTGTGGGCGCTAATGAATGAAAATAGCCATTAGCGACCGGCTACGCTTTACGTCGTATCTATTTACCTTAACTGCTTCTTTGCTGGTACTGTATAATTATTTATTTATTTTTTGGAGTTTTAGGTAACATATTTCTGCACAATGGGTAATCATGACCACGGCAGGTTTAGGAGTGTAGGAAGCCGGAGTATCTGGAGAGAACCACCGAGCAACGGCGAGCAACTGTCAGCTCCCCAACATACTAACTCCACACATGCAGGGTTAGCATTGATTGAAGACAGGTGCACCATCGACGTGCAGTATAGCTTAGTACACAACGCCACCGTGTCCCCACGTGGACAATGGGGGTGAAGTGTCTTGCCCAAGGACACAAGTGCTTGCCGCAGGTGGGATTCGAACCGAGGACCTCTCGCCTTGCAGTCTTCACCTCTACCTACTGAGCCACCGCTCCTCCCGGATCTGTATAATACATGTATATATCTGTGACACCATTTTCCTGGAATAGACATAATAAACTATTATTATTATTATTATTAGAAAGAAGACCGAAAGTGTATGTTTACAGAGGAAGTATTCGTTTCTGTAGTGGCATCCCATATATCGTAGCCCAAATATGAGACTCTGAGAGTTCCTCTGAGATTTTACTTTTAGAAATCTCCTAAAGTGGAGGTAGGAATTTCCTTAATGTGACGGATTGGTCATCGTAAATCAAGATGAAGGACATCGTTGTGTTCAGGCGGTTTGATGCTGTTTAAGCTCACATCGTTTCAAGGAATCTGAGGATTTCTGTGGCGATATTTTTTTTTATTTTAAAAATTAGGTAATATTTTAAGATTAGACCAATTTACAACAGGAATGTCTGAATCGATTAGTTTTTTATATTTGTGAAAAGCAGTGATTGCCACTCGGGTTAAAAATGAATGGCAATTATCGGTTATCAATTGCAATGTCTCCAATTGCATTAAAAAGCTACGTTGTCTGTGGAAATATTCAGGTTATAGGAACATTTGATTAACAGTAATTTGGACATTTTCTCGTATTCCAGTTCCACAGTGAGCATTTGTTCCAATATACCGTGAATGAGTTCAGTCAAACAACATTTCATAATATATATAACTGTTATACCCACGAAGATGTCTGATTAGGGAGGGGAAAGTGTAAACTAAATTTATCCCAACTGCTATGAGTCTGTTCCCAACTGTTGAAATATTCCATTTACATCATCAAGGCATCCCTTCTTCGAAGGAATGCATCGCTGTTGTAGTTGGAATATTTATCAATGGGAATTATAGCTGAAAAACTCGGGAGCGCGGTACCTCAGTGGTTACGACATTGAACTTCAAAACGAGAGGTCCACGGTTCGATCCCAGCCAGGGGTAACTGCTTTGTGTCCTTGGGCAAGGCACTTAATTCCGAATGCCCACGTGGGGGCACGGTGACGCTGTGTACTAAGTCGTACTGCAAGTCGATGGTGCATCTGTCTCCAACCAATGCTAACTCTGCTTGTGTGGAGTTAGTACATTGAGGAGTCTGACAGTTGATGGACCGCTGCTTGGTGGTTCTCTCCGGGTCTTCCCGCTTCCTCCACCCGTAAAACTGTCCAACACGAGGTGAAACTGGCTGTTTAAAAGTATCGTTAAAATAATAATAAATAAATAAATAAATAATAAATAAATAAATAATAATAAATAAATAAATAAATAAACAAAATGAATAAACAAAATAAATAATAAATAAATAAACCTGGCTGACGAATGTGTCGCTAAACTCCAATAAATAAATAAATAAATAAATAAATAAATAAATAAATAAATAAATAGTTGAAAAACTGAAGTAATTTCTTTCTGGATAAATAAATGTAGTAATTGTGATGTGTGGATTTCCCAATTTCTTATCTAATTAGTACGTACCGGACTCGAAATCGGAAATGCTGGGACCCCAGAATTTTCAATAAGCCACCGACCTCCATTTGCATAAATCCGAATACGTGTGTATCATAAATCTAAGAAGCAAACCTAGTCCCATAAGAAAGTGCAAGACTCCCAGCAGGAACGAAGCGATTTATATGACTCTAAGTTAGAAAAAAATGTCCCGACTGAAAAATTATGCGGGCCGGTGGTTTAGGGGCGTGTGGCCCCCCTCTTCATAGTTGCACCCCTGTACTGGATGCTCCGAGGTTGAAGATTGAAAGGTCTACCACAGTAAAGAATTTCAACCGGTTGTTAGAGTAAATATCCGTAAAGTCTTAAGATTCTTCAACGCATAAACATTCAGTCACGTTTTCGCCGTATCTCTGTCGCTTTTCTAGACGTCAGCAGCGAATAGCATTACGCATCGTGACTTTTAAGTTATAAGTTCAGTTTCTTGCCAGATTCTATTTAATTGCTCAACAAATAAAAAAAAATGGGAATATTACGTTTCTAGAGGAATAGTTTTCTTGAGAGAGCCAGGATTAAACATCTCTGCTGGGAAAAGAGTATTTTTGTATTATGCAGGGGAGTTCGACTGCTTCAGGCAAGGCGTAAAGTCTTTGCACAACAGCAGAGTAAATGCAGTGTGTCTATAGCAGCATTTCCTGTTCCACTGAGCGCACAGACAACAGATAGCGTTTCAGTCTAGTGAAGCGTAAGTGGCTTTCGTTGAATAAAGGGCTTCTACGATTGAGATTAAGAAAAAAAAAGAATTCTGCCAAACGACCTTTCTGTCAATTCATATGAAAATGCAAATATTGTGGTTCTGTCTCA
Source organism: Pictodentalium vernedei (assembly GCA_031216915.1). NCBI lineage: Eukaryota > Metazoa > Mollusca > Scaphopoda > Dentaliida > Dentaliidae > Pictodentalium > Pictodentalium vernedei. The sequence goes on along the minus strand of CM062296.1, from coordinate 323,616,002 downwards.
TCGAATCATGTTAAGTGAAGATTTAACTGGTTGAGTGCTAGACGCCACAACCAGGGCTTTCAAACCAATGAGGGTAACAGAGCAAAAGCCAACATTTTTCTTGCTTTTGTTTCATATTTCAGTTAAACGCAAATAATAATTTATGTAAATAAATTTGGTTTATCACAAATTATTGAAGAGTGTCGGCACACTTCATTAATTTGTAATAAAACAATTTTTTATGAACATACTCAGACCACCTAATGTAGCCCCCAACCAGTAAAAAGTTGGATAGAAACATATTGCTCCAATCTTCAGTTGAAGGATCAATCAAATTCAGCTATACACAATAAATAAATAAATAAATAAATAAATAAATAAATAAATAAATAAATAAATAAATAAATAAATATTTTACTTATCTAATTAGTACGTACTAATTAGATAAGTAAAATCGATTTTAAAATCTCTGTTTTTTTTATCCAACGCACTCCTTATAATCTTCCTTTCCAAAAAGGTCTCGTTATGTATGAGTGAGAAAAAGACCTAGATAGCATATATAAGCACTGCTATTGTTTGGTCAAATTGAGTAAGGTGATATTTGGTGAAATGCAAATGTTCTGTCGTCATCGAATCATGTTACGTGAAACGTTAACCGTAGGACAGAAACATATTGGCCCAACCTTCAGCTGAGGGATCAATCAAAATCAACATTTACTATACACACGAAAAATGGATTTTAAAATTTCTGTTTTTCATCAACACATACCGGATAATCTTCCTTTCCAACAAGGTCTCCTTATGTATGAGTGAGACATAGATAACGTATATAAGCTCTGTTACGGTTTGGTCAAATTGAGTAAGGTGATCGTTGGAAGCATGGTGGCTCAGTGTTTACAACATTAATCTTCAAAGATCCACGGTTCGATCCTGACCAGCAGTAACTGCGTTCTGTCTTTTGGCAAGGCATATAATCCCGATTGCCAACTGGGGGTGGGGGGGAGGGCGGGGGCGGTGTCGCCGTGTACTTAGGCGTACTGCTCGTCGATAGTACACGTGCCTTTGAGCAATGCTACCCCTGCTAATGCTGAGTTAGTATGTTGGGTAATCTAACAGTTCCACGCGTCCGCTCATTGATTCTACCTGGGTACTCCGGCTTCCTCCACCCTTGAAAGTGTCCGACACCAGGTGACCCTGGCTGTTTAAATAAATAAATAAATAAATAAATAAATAAATAAATAAATAAATAAATAAATAAATAAATAAATAAGCTGAACTTTACCTAAATTAACGGCCATCAACCACCATATGCTATGCACAAAATTCATAATTTATTGCCTCAAATTGGACCCTTACTGAAACAAGCTCGTTTGTTACGCCGCAAATGAGCGAAACGCTCAGACCATTTATCGTCTGGGTGATTATCGGGAATTTCGTACTCAGTTACTTTAGAAAATTAGATCTGTCAGTACACGCGTATGCTACCGCGGGAAAAAAATCAGGAAAAACAATTCTCTGGTTTTGCACGTCATAAACTAATTTCAAGGTCAATAACTCCGCAAAAGATTATCCGACCGGGACCAAACTCAAACCTTTTTTGTAGGTACCAATGACAAAGAAATCAGCCAATTATCTGAAAGTATGGTGGAAAAAGTCAGAAAAACTGTTATTTAAGACGTTTAAGGTCAATAACACCGCGAAAAATCATCCAAACTCGTTTTCGATTTGTAGTTACCAGTGACAAATTCACCTACCAGAAATTAGCCGATGTATTTTGAAAAAAAGTCCGGAAAACTGTTATTTCGGAATGATGGAAAGTCGGAATGACGAAAGACGGACCGACAAGGATAAAACCATATGCCACCGGCCATTTTATTTTAAAAATAGAAAGAATGAAAACAAAACATTGTAATTATTTGTCTTTGTCTTAATGTTTGCACGAATAATGCTATTTTCCTAAAAACCGAAACTACTGCGGACAGGTGAGCATTTGGAGAGAAAATGCACATATGTCACGAAAATGCTGTTGACCTAAACATATATATATTTAGACTCAGGTGATTGGCATTTATCGGCGTTTCCAATGATTTAGCAAGACTTATGAATGAAAGAGATTCTTATAAAACATTGTGAAAAATAACAAACATCATCTTTAAGTTAAAACATTGTGAAAAATAACAAACATCATCTTCAAGTATGTTCAATAAATAGAGTAAGCATACAACTGTCCATGGCTATAATGCTGATACAACTTTTTTAACATCAGGTCATATCAGGTTAAAATATATTGTGCGTAACACCTGACCACATGGATCTTAAAAACATCTTTGCGTTTTGTGACCGTTTTCTTAACATCGGTATCTATACAAACGGATTGCTGGAACGTCGGCAAAAAACGTCGTCAGTTTCTAAATGGCGTCCAGTCAGTCAACACGGTAACTCGTCGATGATGTTTGATGGCGTGAAAGCTGTTACGCTGTGACCGCAGTCAGCCACGATATTCGTTTTTTCAGATATCAGAGTTTAATCCTAAAAAGGCAATTAGAGCTTGCGAAACATCGAGAAACAGAAAACTATAGAGGAGAAGGCCTTTGCTGAGCATTGTCTATTTATAGCAACAATTACCCCCCCCCCCCCCCACACACACACACATATACCATAACATGGCAACCAGTGGAACAATTTTCTATTTGTGTTCAATAAACGTTTCATCATCAAGCTGTAAAAAGATCAGTGTGTCTGACTGGTTGTACCCACTTTTAACTTACAATAGTCTATTTCCACCGCCCATTCAACATAAAATCTGTCCTTGGGCCGCAAGTGCGATCATTCGATTCAGAACGAGAATATAATTTTACCTGAACTCAACTGGCATCGAGTTATTACACATGTTGAGGCTACCGTTTTTGATAACAGTAATTAAATGATAAATAAATCAACAGCTCCCCAAAGTACATTAGAATAGATCATGTTTTGCCATTATGATTTTTTTATCTAGCCAACTATGCTCTAAACATGAACAATAAAACAAACAAACACACGGCTGAAACACTGCTATAAACTTCAGCGGTTATAGTATAAGCGAAACAATGAATGCGGATTACGTCATGTACATCTCAAGAACGTAATACGATGACGTCATAGTCTCCATTCATTACAAAATCAATTCATAGACGCTGAGTGATTGCCAAAACCGACGCCGTTAGAAGCCTAATCCCTTCATTATGCGAAGAATCCAAGAGAGGGAGATACAATCTAAACCGGTTATAACTGCCATGTGGATTTTCGAGATGGAGTGTTGAATTCCCGACATCGTCTGTTAAATCATATATCGACTCAGTCCAACGCCCTCGTCTATATTTGTCCGAGGACAAGGTCTCGATTTCAATATTCCATATTGGAAACCCGCATGGTGACAATGATCTATATGTACTTTGGATGCACAATTATATTGCTAACCTCTATGTAGGTTTTGCAGTATAGACTTATGCTTCAGTGGTGTAAAAACAAAATATGTGCGAAACAATGGAAACTCAAAACAGAACTGCCCTACAGTGGTTCGGCCCTGTGAAAAACGAATGTAAAATTGTTTCACAGAGATGGAATGTTCTTGTTAAAAAGCTGGTGCGCAGAGAGGTGGGGGACCGATACATAACAAACAAAGTGCATTTCTTTCATGCCATGCCATGAGTTATAATAGGTTGCTAGCAAAAATACAAACACTCACCTCTTTTGTTTTTTAAACTTTCAATTCGACTGTCCGGTGATGGTTCTTTCTATTTCTTCTACTTCAGCCATTTTCTAACCTGGATGCAAACCTTTCGGTTGGATAATGGTTGAAATAGAATTAGATCGGACAGGATGTGAGCGAATGTATTGGCCAAATACAGCTAACATTTTTTGAAATTGTAGATAAAAAGCTAGTGCAAAACTACACCGGATTGTAGAACTGATCAAGTGATCATGATGTATGACTGAGGGAAAAATTGATATTAGGATGGTGCACGTTCCCTAAGTGCCCCCTTCGTGTTCATCCGCCTCTGAATGAAGTACATGTCATCTGTCATACGATGTATTCTATCTCCATTATTCTATAGATTGGTCCCATGATAGTCTTATGTTCCAATAAGACCAAAATCCTCATCCTCCGATAAGACGAGAGCTCGATTAGTTTTTTCTCTGTTTATGTCTCCAGTACCACATGGTACCGTCTAACGTATCCACGCGAAATACTTGAAATGAAGTTGCCCATTTCATTATTCCGACAACGGAGTGACCTGGAAACCATTTAAATTTTCTAGATTTTTTACACGCGCAGAAGACGATGCTCCAAAAGAAGTATTGTTAAATTACAGATCAGTTTAAAACAGGAACTATGATGGAGTGACCTTTATCTGATATATTGATTATTTCTCCGGTGACGTCGTGGGGTACACGAGAAGTTTATTATGCCCAGACTCGAAAAGTCGAAGGGGTATCTAGTGGTGATATTCGTCCATCCGTTCGTCTGTACGAAGATTTTCCCTTGTTTCTCAGCCACTGCTACTCCGGTTTGAATGATATTTGGTGTTGTGGTAGAGCACCACGGGAGAACTATTCCTGTGTGGCGTGAATTTCTTTCACACATTTTTTTTCTAATGTTATGGCCCTTTTTTCACTCTCACTCTTTCGACTTAGAAAATGTTTGGCGGGTCGGAGGCATTGGCACACTCTTTGCGTTGCCCCTCTTGTTTGCTAAACTAGTTATCGTTAAAATTTACACTGTCCATTTTACGATGTGGGGTTTGGTCTATAGGTAGGGTCGTACTGGGGCATATACAGTGCGTGGAGAGTGTATTATCACTAAATCACACACAGAATGGAGATTCCACCCAAGCAATAATTGCAAATTTGTAGCAAAACATAATAAGCACAAGCAAAATTCCAGCCAGTGAACCTCCGGGTTAAACCCGAAGGTCCATTGGCTGAAACATTGCTTTTGTTTTTTGTCCATATGTACGGAATTTGAAAGTAATACTTCTGGTGATATCTCCACTCCACGGGTGATTTAGTTACAATCCACTCTCCATGTAGTGCACGTTATTGTGATGAATTGACGGTAATATGGTCTGATGTTTGCGGCTCGGAGCTAATGATCAACCGCGACGCTGCGCACCTCGGTTGATCATAAACACTTAACCGCAAACCTCAGACAATGTTACCGTCAATTCATCAAAATAGCTTATAATGTCCCGTCTGTGTTAATTCAGCGTAAAACACTTCCAGTTTTGAAAAACTATAATGACAGATGATTGTAAAAACGAATATATTTATCTAATTATATTCCTTAACAATTCATGTTAAATGCATTCTGTTTGATGAAAGTAATGTTTGAAAGATTGTAAACTATTTATAATGATTTCCATCTTTAATTGTGACCATCTCTGATAACGGAACAAACTTTCCACCCGTTGTTCATAAAATGTTTGCTAAAAGAAAAAGATGTCCGTCCACGAGCAGAAAATGAAATGAACACCAAATTTGAAAGGCGTTTCAGTAATAATTTAATCCCACAGCCCTATAAATACCACAAGGTTGACAGTGATGCATATGATGGTACTACTGAGGGCGCCAGACTCAAAAGGGTTAAAGAGTGGATAATGGCCACTTGTCTCTACACATCTGGATCGCAGGAAAGCTAATTAGTCACGTATGGAAAGGTGCTTCAATAGCCACCATTTTTGGTGGGGAATGTTGTTCTAAATAAGAGTGAAAGGTGGCTCAGTGGTTACGGAATTGGACTTCAGACCTTAAGGTAGAAGATTCGATCCCCGCCAGGGGCAACTGCGTTGTGTCCTCGGGCAAGGCACTTAATCCCAATTGCCCACGTGAGAGTACGATGACGCCGTGTAAAAATGCGCAAAGCACGTCGATGGTGCACTTGTCTTCAACCAATCGTCCTCTGAGTTCCAATGTGTTCTATGTGCCCACTGGCACATAGAACACATTGGAACTCAGGTGACGCAATGCTAACCTGCTTGGGTGGAGATAGTACTTTGGGGAGTCTGACAGTTGCTAGCCGTTACTCGGTGGTTCTCTCCGGTTACTCCGGTTTCCTCCACCCGTAAAACTGTCCGACATGAGGTGACTCTGGCTGACGAAAGTGTCGTTAAACCCCAACAAATAGATAGATAGATGTTCTAAATAGACAATGGTCAACAAATAAAACGCCTCGCAATCGTGATATTTTTTTAAGACTATACGTTGATGCCTATGAAATATAAATATACTGATGATTTGAACATTTTCATGGCAATACAAACTGAATATTTAGAGTATATGTTACTGTTGACAAAAACAAGTGCTGAGATTGTAAAGTTTACACTGTTTTACTAGTTTTTGTGCCATGTTTTCGTTTGATGTTTGATGATGTGACCGCTGTTGCGCTGTGATTCTGACATAAGAGACCCTCAACAGTCAGACTCAGAATTTCAAAATATATATTCCATTCATACCATGATTGCCTATTCTACTATATATAAAAAGCCTATGACATAAATTTTAACTTTACACACCAACCGTGGTGAACACGCCAGCAATGGGATTTCAACAGTTAAAATTTACACCTACAATGGAACTACATCCAGGTTGATCTTTGGTGACTTCGACCTGAATGCAAAGTTGTCTAAATTTATCGCTGAAATGAAACCAGCTGTTATTTATTACGTTTTTAAATGAGTTTACCTCATAAGATACCAAAAATTAACAAACATTAATTTTGTGTTGACTCATTTTAATAAAGCATCAACATCTCGAAATAATAATTTATTGTGTTATTAAAATGAAAAGGCCCCGCGATTTGCGCGTTTCTTTTTCCATTTCGTTTCGGCGTTAACATTGACCGCGGAAGTACCGCCCGTCGGTACTCATGTGAACAAAAACAGTTTTGCATGTGTGAATATTGCATTATTTAACATTTAAACTCTTAATAATCTGACGATCATGGGATAAATAATAAAATATTCCCAAAGTAGCTTGGTGCACCAAATGTTCACTACTCGAAGTGAACATTTGGTACACAAATCTACTATGGGTATATTCTATAGTCAAACATTTATAATTTCGTCCAGTAATTCTGCGTGATTCTCTCTTTTATACAGTACTATCGGCCGAAATTTTCTATTTTACAGTTTTGAACTGATCACTCTCAGGAAAGGCAAGACAGTAACTATTATACTGTAAAAGAGTAACTAGTCGTGAACTATCAAAGGCCACTACATTCAGCAATGTTATCATCTCTTTGTGAAGAACTCCGACTAGTGCAGGGCGATGCCGATACTTTCAGAACGGGGAGTTGCCTTCTAATTTCTCGGAATACGCCGCGAGGAGCGTTTACCGCTCGAAGGGTATTGAGTTTATGAGGGCGAGGGTGATAGCCGGAAATGACAAGCCGTGGGAAACTAAAATTGACATGTTTCACTACAAGGTCTACAAACAAATGTTTACACCACAGATGGTATCTTCTTGAATGCACATTGCACTGGCAGTGAATTCCCAGATGGTGTTATTTTCCAGTGAATGCCAGTTGATCATGTGATTTATCCCATGGATACCAGTTGATATTTACATTCGAACATCACACATTGATATTACGCACTCCATTCGATTTTCCAGAGTCTTTTGTTACATCCTGTAACTTCTTATGCGTTCTATAAACAGAAGGTTTCCGCAACTCGAGTGTGAGTTGTATTTTAGGCACGATTTTGTCGGAACGATTTTGTATTAGAAGCTACATGTATGTTGTTTTGTTTCATTTTTTTAAGAATTAGCCTAGACCGAATTATAATTAGTCAAGGCGGCGCCTTTTAGATAAGCCAACTCAATATCCTATTCGGACATAAAATAATTGTGTTTTATGAAGATGAAAAACATTAGAATTGAATCATGACTGTTCGAAATCCACGAAGTGATGAAACAAATTAGTCACGCGCAAATTTACCATGAATCGCTTTGCGATAAAACCAAGAACCGCAAATTAACACTTATATAGTCGAGATATGATATTGTGTAGTACCGCCCAGAACTGGGTATGAATATGCCCCAAAGCTTCAATTTATTTAGTCATTTGAACCCCACCGTAATCCCCAAGACAGGTCAATGACATCTATTGGAACAGTCCATATTCATTATTTCAAACTGTCCACTGAGCATACTCATTGTTTCTCCCACAAATTTACCTAGCAACCATTAAATTGCCAGCATTAGCACCTTTGATGCTGGACGATTGAAAAGTATGGTTTCGAGTTCAAAGGAGTATGTGTAAAACTGGGAATGGCAGCGTCAGACATTGTTTAAATGTTGGTTCCCAAAAATAAAAAATCTTTACTCTTCCCTCATCTCCATTTTTTATCAAATTTTCAAAATCATGCCAAGCCTTTTTTGATATCTTGAATTTCAATTATGGCTGAAACGAAAGTCTGTCATTTCCACAAAAATGAAAACGACAGGTGATCATACTACGCATTTTCTACCACCTCGCAGATAACAAAACAATTAAATTAATTCTTTCCATTTCTAACAAGAAACAGTCACCTTCCTAACAACACTTTTAATATCTATTTCACCGCCACAACGCCCTTTCACAAATCAATCAGTTACAGTTTTTGTTTCTGTTATGGTCTTGATAGTTTAACTGATGAGTTGATCGTGTTGTACTGTATCTTTACAGAAAAACAAGATGCAACAATCGTCTATTAGCTCCATTTCTGACGCAAAGATGCCGTACGAAACCACCGACAATAATGTAAGTTAATAATTAATTTATTAGTATAGCATTTGTTTTACAACTACGATTGTTTAGCATTTGTTCACGCGACAGGTCGGCCAAGCAGAAACACAATAGATCAACAATCCTATTTTCAAAGACACTGGTTATTTTAGTCGATGGTCCATGTTGTGCGAACTGGCTTTTGAGTTTTCGGATTTCCACTGGAAGGAAATAGTTGTAGGTGGTTCTGTCTGTACTGAAATAACTTAAAAAATAAATTTTAAAATTCTTGAGAAAAAATAACAAAAACCCCACCCCTCCCCCCAACACCACGAATAATTAAAAGTTCTAATTTTTTAGCTCACAAATATAGCGTTTGACTACAAAGAATTCGTTCCATTGAGGCGTCATAACCTGTGTTTGTGAAAAAAAGAAAATGAAAAGAATGATAAAATTTGAAAGGTGATTTTGGGCAGTAGCACTTACCGCATTTCTACGATTGTTTAGCATTTGTTCACGCGACAGGTGGACAGTTACCGGCACAGCTACTGTCGGCCGAGCAGAAACACAATGGACCAACAATCCTATTTTCATAGACTACTGGTTATTTTAGTCGATGGTCCATGTTGTGCGAACTGGCTTTTGAGTTTTCGGATTTCCACTGGAAGGAAATAGTTCTAGGTGGTTCTGTCTGTACTGAAATAACGTAAAAAATAAATTTTAAAATTCTTGAGAAAAAAATAACATAATCCCCCCACCCCTTCCAAACACCACGTATAAGTATAATTAAAAGTTCTCGTTTTTTAGCTCACAAATATAGCGTTTGACTACAAAGAATTCGATCCACTGGGGCGTCATAACCTGTATTTGTGAAAAAAAGAAAATGAAAAGAATGTTTCAGTTGTTGTTGGGTTAGGCAATGGGTTAATACATGACCCAGAAATCCAGTAAACTCGTTTTAAGGCAATTATATATCAGTATTAGTGAATCGTTTTATTTGTTTTTTAGTTACGCATTTTATGGCACTACAAATATTTCATGATCATCATCGCTTTTTCTGTTTTTAACACTGATGAAAATTTGTTGATGCTCGTGTGAAATGCACTGATCTCTGCACAGCTTGGTGGCTGGAACGTCAACGAAAAATTTCGCTATTCAAAGTGCCCACCCCTCGTCAGATGGCGTCAAGTCAATCAACGCGAAATTAATGTGAGAAGCAAAACCAGATTTGTCTTTAAAAACGCGTGTAACAGGGGAAAAACAGAATCTACGTGTTTTACGCATCGTCTGCGAACTGTCAATTTCGCCGATTTTACTACGTGCACGTGCATTCTGTTTACATCTGCGTCTCTCGTAAATTGTTCACTTGATTGAATTGATTTTATTCTAATTCTTGAAAAAAACAGCGTTTTAAAAGTTAAAAAATGTCAGCTGAAAACGAATGGACTGAGCTTTCTGATGAACTGATTACCCAGTTGTTTGTTGAAGATTTTGAAACTGAAACGTTCGCCGATAACATAAACAATAATTCACCACTGGCAGTACCAGTAACACTAACAGAGACAACAGCCAGCCCAATAAAACCAGTGACAAATAAAATCAAAGACCTTAAGGCATACATTGACAGTAAGAAAAATCCAAACACCCAACGCAAAACCTTTTCTGCAGTTAAAAGACTTAAAAACTTTTTGTTTGAGAGAAATGAACACCGAGAAATAAAAGATATTAAACCCAGAAAACTTGATGTTTACATTGGTGCATTTTTATTAGAAATGAAAAAACCTGATGGTGGTGACTATGAGCCTGATACCCTGACAGCTTTTCATAGGGGAATAGACAGACACCTACGTGACAATGCCTATGAGGCCAGTATCATTTCAGATGATGCTTTCAAGATGAGCCGGGTGGTTTTGCGATCTCGGCGGAAAGAGCTTAAAGAGAAGGGTCATGGGAATAAGCCCCAACAGGCCGATGTCTTGACCGATGAAGATGAAAATAAGTTGTGGGAGTGTGGACAACTTGGTTTGAAAAATCCAGGTGCATTGCTAAGAACTGTTTGGTTTAATAATACCAAATTACTGGGATCCCGGGGCTCACAAGAGAATAGACAGTTAAAGTGGGGGACATACAGTTAAAAAAATCAACATCAGGGATTGAGTACTTGGAATTCAATGAGCGTCTTACTAAAACACGGGATGGTAAATGCTCCAGTGATCTCAGAAAATTTAATCCCAAGATATTCAAAAACGAAATTAACAATGAACGGTGCCCAGTCAGAGCTTATATGGAGTATTCTAAAAACAGGCCTGCAGCCATGTGTCACGGCGATGCTCCTTTTTATATAGCAATCGATCAGAACTTTCGTATGACACCCAATGCACTATGGTTTAAATCCCAACCATTAGGGGTAAATAAACTTTCAACAATGCTGAAAAGCATGGCACAATGTGCAGGACTTGAAGGAAAAATTACAAACCATAGTTTAAGGAAAACTATGTACACTCGGTTACTCCACGCCGGTGTTGCCCCACAAGTAACAGCCCAACTATCGGATCACAGAAATGTAAACAGCATCAATAACTATGCAATAGCTTCAATGGAACAGCAGCATGAAATGTGTGAAATTCTACAGCCACATTCATCATCTAATGTAGAAATAGCACAACCACCACAAATGTCAACCAAACAGATTGAGGGTCCTCAGTGTAAAACATTATCAACTTCATCTAATAATACCTGTACAATATCAGCTAAAATTGCAGCAATAAACAGAGATCTTGAGTCTAAAAAACGTTCAGGACATGAAATGGCTATTCATGGCATGTTTGCTAATGCAAATATAACTAGGGGAACATTTAACATTAATGTACAAGTGGTGTCCAATTCCCAAGAGAATAATATCCGTCAAAGAAAATATAGACGCTAGGCCATAGAGTCCGACTCAGAATCAGATTAAATAAAAAACAAAAATGTCTTTTTACTTGAAATAAAAGTTTCATCATTATTTGTTTTGCTTTTTTGCAGAATTGTTTTTAACCCCCTGCACACTGATGTCAAAATCTCCAATTTTCAATTTCAATTATCTCCCTTTATGTATTAGATGCTTAAATAAATAGTGTCTTGCTTGACAGATCTCTCAGATATCTGTCAAGCAAGACACAAATTGTTGAACCATTGACTACACAAATGTAGACAACTACTGTAAGCAGATGTGAAATGTTGACACCAGAGTGCAGAGAGTTAAAGTCACATACATTTGTACATGCATGTCTGCAAAATATCGAATAATTTCCACAACACAGTAACAATGTACATGTATGAATGTACAGTAACCTGAAGTCGAATCATGTAGACAATTTGTTGCATGAGTGCTTGCACACTGTACAGCTGTGTGTAGCAGTGGGACAAACAATATTCTAACACTGAAGCACCCAATTGTTACATGTAATATCCAATTATCCATTTTGTTCATTTGTGAATATAACAATAACATGATTTGGAAGGGTGTCTTGGGTTGTTAACAGCCCTGAGAGAAATTGTTAACAGCCTGAGGGACCGTTAATAGCCTTAGGGCTGTTAACCAATTCTCGCGGGCCGTTAATAAACCAAGACACCCAAGAAAATCACAGTTATTGGTAACTTATTACTATTATTACCACTCTTCATGATACATTCTCTTTAGGGTAGAAATGATGTTGAAAGAAATATTTTGATGAAACACCAATGTTAAAAAAATATATTATTTAAAAAAAATGGAAAAAAAATTAGAAAAAATGACTAAAATACACAAGAATTTTCCCATTTTTACAAAACCGGAAGAGGGCCATTAATGAAAACGGGATGTGTTCTTATTGCCTTCTGTGTATGTATATGTACAACTGGAAGGGGCCGTTAATGTCAAACAGCCCTCTTCCGGTTTTCTAAATTATAAACCATACATGTACATGTATGTTATGGTGGTTTAACACAGGCTTCAACAACGTTAATCTACTAGTAACGGCTGTGTGAAGTGGTAATAATATTAGGTTTTCTCATCCCAAGCATTTGATAATGGATTCTACATGTACATGTATTCCACCAGAAACATAGAGATTGTTTACCACATGCACAGTCATGCTTTGCCCTCCACTCCAGGCTCCCAAGAGGAATTATTTGCTTCACTATTTTTATAGTACTTTTAAATTTCTAGCCGGACAGCCCAAATTAGCAAATTGTGTAACCATCGTTCAGGTTTATGCAAATCACTTGGCGAGACCTAATATTTACTCCCACAAATTTGATTTGCGAGCTGCAGACATTAAATTTAGTTTTTCCTAATAACTGAATTTTTTTCAATTTTTGCTTCCAAAACATATGTTATGACCCCTCATTGGAACGAAGTCCGTTCCAATGAGGGGTCATAAGCTGTTTTGAAAGCAAAAATTGGAAAAAAATTTTTTTCAGTAATTGCTAATTGCGGCCGAGTCCTTTGTATTGCATTGGTCCGGTAGATAAAAGATTTAGCATCTTTCAAGTTTTTCTTGTTGGGGATCAAGTGATAAATAGAATCTTCAACTCGTCTCCAGTTTAACATGAAATTTACAAACTGTTCCAGTAAATTAGGTTTGGACCTCGCCAAAGGCTCGGGGTCCAGACCTAATTTACCAAACTCGTTCTGTAAATTTCATTATTAAACCGGGACTCGTTGGAGATCCTCTATTTAATGCACCATAACAGAAAATGCACTTAATTTTCCAAAATACTTGTATTTAATTTATTAGCACCAGTACATGTAGCTCACAGAATTTTAAGTTGACCGCTTGGGGAAACTTTTCACCTCAGCATTAATGACCAAATAAGAGTACAATTATACAAAACACTGAATCCGATACCTGTAGTATTTGAGGAATTGAATATCGGGGCTGCAGATTTATTTTCATTTCAAGTGCATGTACAGGGGTCTGGTCAAAACGTCTGATCGCCAAAATGTCCGATTTTCTGGTCAAAACATCCGATGCTTTTAGTCAAAACGTCTGATTATTTTAGTCTAAATGCCCGATGATCTTGGTCAAAACTTACGATCCTTTTGACCAAAATAATCGGACGCTTTGACTAAAATCATCAGGCATTTTGTCCTAAACCATCGAACGTTTTGTCTTGGGCTGGTGACGTTGCTATTTCGGTCGGGGTAGGAGATGGAGGATATGTTAGGGATAGGACAAACCGGCCCATTGAAGATTTAGGAACACAAAAAATTAGGGCATTGAGAAAACACATCTATATTTCTAATGGTTTTATTACATTGAGATTGAATATCAAATTAACAATTAAAAATACCAGTAAGGAACATGTATAATGATAAAAAAACCCAACTTCATCGTAGACTTTCTCTTTTGAAATGCCAGTAAGAACATTAATTACTGGAAAGCTTGTTGAGAGCTTTCCAAGAATTTACTTTAATTACTGATACATGTATTTTTAATGATAGAAAAACAAATTTATCTGAGTCTTTTTTCTTTGAAATGCTTTAATTGCTTCTTAACTACACAAGTCCTAACTATACAAAAAAGGCTTTTTACCATTGAAAATACGTGTAAGTTACATTAATTATTGGAAAGTTCGGAGAGAGTTTTCCAAGAATTAATGTTAATTACTGGTATTTTTAATGACAGAAAGATAACGTTGTCTTAGACCTATCTCTTTGAAATGCCTTAATTGCTTATTAAAATATTGTTTCGGCAATCGGACATTTTGACCAATACCATCGGACGTTTTGACCCCAAAAATCGGACGTTTCGACCAGAGACTTTTTAGAATCGGACGTTTTGACTAGCATTCCATATACATTTGTACCATGTATTAGCAGTAACTTAGCAAGCAGAATTTTTTTTGGATAATCTCGTGGTAATCAAAGCACGATTCATCACAGATTATTTTTTAATCCCCAACCCAGCCCCAGAACTCGGGCAAATCATGATCATCCCCATATTTGACACAAATGTCCTGGGAGACTTTTTCATAAACTGGGTGTAAAGAAAATAAACGGAGAAAAATATACAAGCAGGGAGGTTGAGAAACGGTGCTGGCACCAAGCCTCAAAATAAGCAGCCTGTCATGGTCATTGTCAGGCTCAACTTACATGTTTGACAGACACCAATTCACTTGTGTCTGTCAAATTGACCTGTACAATTTTTAGAACTGAATGTACATCCTAAACCGGAAAACATGTTTGCTATACATGTATGTAAGCTTTAACCCTCAAGTCCCCAAATAGGCTCAACCCCACACTACTATATTGCAATTTGCATTGATGTATGTGCTACCAAATCTAACCTTTCTTGACTGATAGCTGCATGCACAGCGCAAGTTGTACTAGCAGTGACTCTACGTCACTGTTGGCTGCCTGTAACGGCAGCCAACAATGATGTAGAATCATTGCCAATTAACAACTTTGTAAGCACATCAGTTAGTACCTAAGGGTTATCAGAACCGGATCCTTCTCTTTTAGTACACAGAGCCATCTAATATTTGGTAAGTCAAGATGGTCAGATCTGCATAACACATAAATCTTGGTCAAATTTCATGATAGGCTCAAACTTGAAATTGACAGACACAATCTTTTGGGGTACCTTTCATATTAACAGGCTCACATTTGGAAGTTATTTTGAGGCCTGGTTGGCACTGGCACTACCACCAGTGCCATATTGGCATGGATAAAAATTAATAGTAATAGTATTTGTGATATTTCCCATTTAATCCTTTTCTATTCACAAGATCCTTATCATCCTACAATATTAGGAACTAAAGATGAAAACTCGAAAACAAAAATTATGAACGGTCAGTTTCGTTACTTCAAATCACACTCGGATGGACGTGAATACAGTTAGACTGAACCGATGTCATCATGTTCCAGAGAGCATGGCATACACATGTTCATGTAGGCCGACTAATTCAGTAATTGTAAAATTGTAGGCTTGTGAAGTTGTGTAAAGTTACCTTCGGGTAAAAGTTATCCTAATCCATGCATACAATTTTGATAGTTTTGGGAATGAATAACAAGACGTAAATATACATCCGTGGTCGAAGTGTCAATGCCATTCCGAGAAATCTGTGAGAATACATAATTTCCGAGGTCAAGTGAAATTCTGTGTTTTCCTTGTGTTGATTTTCTCGTAACCCTGACTGGCCATTCTGACTGTCGCCTCGATGCAAGATATTATCTCATAATCCAGTTTTGATGTATTAAACCATTGAGTAAACAGAAACTGGATGAAAGATGGAATGTCAAATCCAAAAATCACAGTAAAATCCCATGTCACGAAAACGAAAGTAAGTCATTTCACAAGTGAGCTGACATGCTTTTTGCTTGTTCATTTGGACTCCATCGTCACATCAAAGGAATGCGGTCACCAAACATAGACTGGCTCCCAGGTTTTAAACAACAGTTTCTCCTTTGTGCTCTGCGGATAACCGTAGTAATTATTTTATTCATTTTTAGCTTTAGAAATATAATTAACTAGGGATATGTAATAAATATAGAACCGCATCGATGTCGTACCGCCACTCGTAGTGTCCATCCGCTATCCGATCTCGAGCGGTATTTTCAAAACCTTTCAGACATCGATGTGGTTCTATCTATTTATCAAATTTCCAATCTCGAAAGATGTTTTTGTCAATAACAATAAAAATATGTTGTAAATATCCAATTGCATTGCCACGAAAAATGTGAAAATCTTCAACACATATTTTATTTTCGCAGACATCAAAGATATTGTTTAAAACGCGATCAAAGACTGCGGGGCATCGGGAAACTGAAAAAATTAACATTGTTTATTCATAGCAACTTTCGCACCCCTCTCCCTTTCCTAAGATGACACCGGTGGAGACATTTTTTTTCTATATGTGACCACGGAGCGTTCCAGCAATCTAGCCTATAAGATGGCGCCGGTGGAATCATTTTTTTATGTATGCGATCACTGAGCGTTACAGCAATTCAACCTATTGGATGGCGCCGGGGGAGACTTTTTTCGGTTTGCGACCACTGAGCGTTCCAGTAATCCTGCCTCTAAGATGGCGCCGGGGGACGTATGTTTTCTATATGTGACTACTGAGCGTTCCAGCAATCAAGCCTTTAAGATGGCGGTGGTGGAGGCATTCTGTATGTGACCACTGAGCATTCCAGCAATCCTACTTCTAAGATGGTGGCTGTGGAGACATTCTGTATGTGACCACTGAACGTTCCAGTAATCCTGCCTCTAAGTTGGCGCCGATCGAGACATTTATCTATATGTGACCACTGAGCGTTCCAGCAATCCTGCCTCTAAGATGGCGAGGGTGGAGACCTTCTGTGTGTGACCACTGAGCGTTCCAATAATCCTGCCTCTGAGATGGCCCGGATGGAGACATTTTTCTAATTTATCCCTTTACCCAACGTAACGGCCAAAACCGGCCAGCGCTATTCTCAAAAATCGCCAATTAATTTTCAAAATATTTTCATTTTTTGTCTCAAAAACATAGGTTATGACCCCTCGTTGGAACGAGCTCGTCGAGCTCGTTCCAACGAGGGGTCATAACCTATGTTTTGGAGACAAAAAATGAAAAAATTTAGTTATTCAAGAATTTTTTTTGCAAGTGTCGTCTGCTTTTCATGTTAGGTAAAGGGTTATATGTGACCACTGAGCGTTCCAGCAATTCTGCCTCTAAAATGGCACCGGTGGTGACATTTTTG
Organism: Pictodentalium vernedei; assembly: GCA_031216915.1. Classification (NCBI taxonomy): domain Eukaryota; kingdom Metazoa; phylum Mollusca; class Scaphopoda; order Dentaliida; family Dentaliidae; genus Pictodentalium; species Pictodentalium vernedei. Next base: position 323,598,570 of record CM062296.1, on the reverse strand, counting down.
CAATATGTGACCACTGGGCGTTCCAGCAATCCAGCCTCTAAGACGGCACCGGTGGAGACATTTTTTCTATGTGACCATTGTGCGTTCCAGCAATCCAGCGTCTAAGTTACCGCCGGTGGAGACATTTTATCCATATTGCGACCATTGAGCGTTCCAGCAATCTTACCTCTGAGATGGCGCCGGTGGAGACACTTATTTTATATGCGACCACTGAGCGTTCCAGCAATTCTGCCTCTAAGATGGCGCCTGTGGTGACATTTTTTCTATATGTGACCACTGAGCGTTCCAGCAATACAGCCTCTAAGACGGCGCCGGTGGAGACATGTTTTCTATGTGTGACCACTGAGCGTTCCAGCAATCCAGCGTCTAAGATGGCGCCGGTGGAAACATTTTTTCCACATGCGACCACTGAGCGTTCCAGCGATCCTACCTCTGAGATGGCGCCGGTGGAGACATTTATTTTATATGGGACCACTGATTGTCCCAGCAAATCTGCCTCTAAGATGGCGCCTGTGGAGACAATTTTTCTATATGCGAACACTGAGCGTTCCAGTAATCCAGCCTCTAAGATGGCGGCGGTGGAGACATTTTTTCTATATGTGCCCACTGAACTTTCCAGCAATTCTGCCACTAAGATGGCGGTGGTGGAGAATTTTTTTCTCTATGTGACCACTGAGCGTTCCAGGAATCCAGCCTCTAAAATGGCGCCGGTGAAAACATTTTGATATATGTGCCCACTGAGCTTTCCGGCAAACCTGCCACGAAGATGGCGATGGTAGAGACATGTTTTTCAGTTTTTTTGACCGCTGAGCGTTCCAGAAATCCAGTTATACGGAGAGATCAGTTGGTTAAATGCAATGGCTAGTGTGTGAGTTTATATTAACTCCCTATTGGCCGCATGAAAATTCAGTAACTCATACTTGAATTATTATATTAAACTGTACATTGTACTCTGAATGCCCTTGGTATCCGAGAGTTATTTTCAGTACTTCACGCGAGGCACTAAGCTCTCTAAGACTGCAAAAATAGTGTAGGATTCCACTTAATCAACCATCATTACACGCCTGTACGACTTGAGGGGATGGCTGCCCTGTTCGTCTGGCGCTTGCCAGGAAAGTTATAAGGGCTGCGTTACATAGCCACTGCAGTGGAATGTTTTAATGTAACACAATGTTGGAAATGACGTTCTGAGCCCATTTTGACTGTGTTTTTCATAGCAAAAAATCAAAAGCTTTCAGTCCACCACTCTAATTTTGTAAGGAATCTGACGCTATTACAGTCGCCGTGGACTGGTCGTAATTCACACATGGACAGTGATGTCCACGCTTGCGTTTACCAAATAATAAAAGTCATCATAAGCGAAATTTTAATTTATGAAGCACCGGGTTGTACCCGTTGCTTCATTAATTAAATTTTTGATGACTATTCCTATAATTCGAATTTTCCCGCGTTTCCTTGCATGCGCGGGAAAATGTTGTATTCACAGTTGGTTGATATTTTTTTAATAGGCGAGTTTTGCTCGCAGTGTGGCCAGTGCGAGTCGTTGATTGCAGTCGCTCTTATGAGCGATCGAGCGGAACACTGGTCATTCTAGCCTAAACCCGCGTCGGATAGCTTCGACGAATTTTCAGTCTTCAAGTGTTTTCGTTTTTATGTGTCATGGGCAATGGTAGACTGCTCATTTCCTAGGATGTGCACACGACTGTTGGTGCTCTTGGTTTTCAGGGTGCTTCAGTCAACAATCAAAATGTGTCTGGCGATATGCAGAGGGTTGTTGATTCTGCAGTAAAGGCGTCGCAAAATGTTATGCTGACAGAGATCCGCAGCTTGTTGAGCAACGAACTGTCCAGTTATAAGACTCAGATAAGTCTTAATCAGGTTGATTTGTCTTAGCAACAAATGGTTCAAAGAAAGACAGCATTCCTTCACGAAGAAGAGTAATGAATAGAGAGCCCAAATATGGACCCAGGGATTTGATTTTAATAAACCTGTGAAACAATCTTCCAAAGATGTTAAACGTGAAATTTGAAAGCTTTTGGAGCAGTAGTGTGGGAGAAGAAGAGTCTTAAATGTTAATGTGTTAAAAAATGCTGACTCAGTACTTTTTCAAAGTCCCGAAAAAGTACCCTATGTTAAAACCATTAGCAATTTTTGGGGACCATTCCATTCTGTTGGTCCTAAGGAAGCTTTGCACCATATAAGAATTCTCAGTGTCGTGTAGTTTTGGAGATATGGGCGTTTTAATTTTTTTCTATTTTTAGCTCCTGCGGTTCCCATGGGGCGACAAGAAAATATTGTTTAGCATAAATTATGTACTTATGACCCAATAAGCCCTCACATCAAATTTGGTTCAAATCAGCCTCTTACCCTGATTGTACCCTGTGCTTCTTTCAGTCAGGTGAGCTAAAAACCACCTGCCTGCATGCAATTTTACAAAAAAAAAATGGCCTGACAAACAGATCTACTTTGTGGGGCCTTATGATTGAAGATTATTACAATGGATACATTGTCTTACACAAAAGAATACCACACAATGCAGTGTAGACTGATTTCAAGAAGTCCTCCCGAGTGAAAGGGCAATTTTAACAAACATACAGGCCCAAATAAGCTTCATACACAGTGTAAAAATTCCACAAAATTAATAAACATTCATGTATGTTTAATAGGGATTAGGAGTATTGTAATTGAAAGTCAATTGTGTGGTTGTTCATCAACTTATATTACTTTGTTATCAGGTATTACAAAATATTAATATTTGTAAACACACCCACCCATTTAGATTAGTCCCTGCTCATGGCAGTGGCGCAGACGTACAGTACAGTTGCCCTGGACTGTAATCCATGCAGATCAGTGATGTCCACGCGGTAATAGAAAATCATCATCAATAAAATTTTAATTAATGAAGCACCGGATTGTACCCTGTGCTTCATTAATTAAATTTTTGATGATTATTGCTGTAAACAGTGTTTGAAATCTAATATCATTGCATCCGCGGAACTATTGTTCACTCGTGGAAAGTGACCAGTCCATGATGGCCGCACTGTAGGCATGGGGGCTGGAGGGGGGGGGGGGGCACATGCCCTCCCAAATTTCATTCATCCCCCTCTCCCCTGTTAACCCATATAATGAACATCCGTCAAGACATTTTAATATTTAGATATTTATGCTTGTTCGCAACTTATATATTATGGACACAAATGGACACAGAGTCAAGGTAATTGTGTTTTTCTGTCTTGAATTTCAAAAACATTTTTTTTTTGGGGGGGGGGGGGTCAGGAGATGCTGTGCATCATATTCTTTATGCCCCGGCCCCACCCCTACCCCCACCAGATATTACTCTTGCCCCAAACTTTGATATCCTGGCTAAGCACCTGTATCATGGCAAACTAACATCAAATTGTGTGCTTATGTCCAGTAGCTAACATTGGAATAGTATAATGTGCTTTGTCAGAAACTTGATCAAGTATTGACGACAAACAACAATTTTCATTACCAGTACCTGGTACCAGTAATAAAATAAGATTTGCAAATATCATCACCCTGCATTTTTCAACTATTAACTAACATAAAATTGTGTGCTTCATGAAAATTATTTTGTTAATACCTGTTAAAAATTACTGTTTCTTGTTTTGCTATTTTAGAAAAAGAAATCACTCCTTTTCTGGCGGCAAACTAAACACCAAGGTAAACCGAGGGATACCAAGGTGGATGAAAACAGGAGTGAAACGGGTATGGGGTGGTGTGTTCTTTTTATTATTTATTTATTGGTGTTTAAGGTCACATATTTCTGCACAACAGCTAATCATGACCACGGCAGTTTTACGGGTGGAGGAAGCCAGAGTCCCCGGAGAGAACCAGTGAGCAATGACAAGTAACTGTCAGTTCCCCAACATACTACACAAGCAGGGTTAGCCTTGTTCGAAGACAGGTGCACCAAGAACATGCAGTATGCCTTGGTACACAGTATACCGTGCTCCCACGTGGGCAATGGGGGTGAAGTGTCTTGCCCAAGGACACAAAGCTGTTGCCGCAGGTGGGATTCGAACCGCTTGCAGTCTGCACTTCTACCTACTGAGCCACTGCACCCCTAGTGGTGTATTCTGATTATGTAAATATATTTAAGCAGTATGTGCATGGTTTTAATGCCATATTTGAGAATTATGGGTGCTGAACTTGGTCTTCCAGCAGTGCCATTGATTATTACGCATGCCAGATACTGATACGATGTCACAAATAAAACATATTACACGCCGTCATAATATAGGCTGAGTCGCTTAGTGGAAGAAACACAAGAGCCCATACAATAATTACTCGAGAAATCACAGGCGCACCTAATGTCTATATCACGGGTAACAGACCGCCAATTGTATCAAGGTCCCCGATATACATTGTGTCAGCCGAATAACGTGTGCTTCTCTTCTTCACTGTAAATCACAGGTCACTTGACGCCTATATCACAGTTAACCGACCACCAATTGTATAAAGGTCGCCGATGCATTCTAACTCATTTATCGTATCGCCAACGTTAGTCTGAATTACCTAACTGTCTTCAGACGGATACACTTTAATGTCAACAATGACTCACCCAGATTAATGGATAAAGCTTTGAATAATGCATAGCGAGCATGTCGAATCGCGATTTGATCTAAATAATCTTAATTACACGACAAACAGGACTTAGCAAACTCCAGTTTTTGAAATGAGTCGTGTGCTGGAATAAACACGAGAACTAGTCCTGGCGAATACACATAACTCAGCCACATGTTCTATGCTCAGCACATTGTAACCATATTGGAACTCCCACTGTTGCTTCCGACTTGCCCGTGGTGCCTGCCCTCCCCCGCCTACGATTATTTTTATCGCTATTTCACTTTCGTGTTTTATATTATCATATTGTATTTATTTTTGTTCAGTACTTTGGCTACAACTGGTTTCGCTACCACAAGCCCGTGCAATACACATTTATGTGCCTTTGCCTGCCAGCTTCGAAACCGTAAAGTCTCACTACCACAAGCCAATGTTGTATATAGAATTTTCTGTATACCCCCAGCCTGCTTGCAGACTTTACACATAGCCAAAAGGGGTTTGACTACCACAAGCCAGTGCTAACGCAGGAATCTGTATTGCCCGCCAGCTTGCAAACCCTGAAGCTTCAACCACAAGCCCGTGTCGAACATAATCTGTGTACTTCCAGTCTGCTTGAAAGCTTCAACGCTCGCCGGTTTCTATTCAAGACCGCATACACTGTCGGTCGATTTTGAAACTGAATCGGAGTTTCACACCACAAGCCCGTGTTATATACAGTTTTCTGTATATCTCCTGCCAGCTCTGAAACTTTCGAGGGCGACATACGAGTCACTGAGCGTCTCAGACAGTTGATCTTATAAACTGTTAGAATTGCTATAGTTTTCCAATTAGAGCTAACTCAAACAAGCCACAAAGGCATAAACACTAAAGTGCAAACAAATACGACAGTCAAATCAATAGACAGCGACAATCACTTCATTTCGCCATTAGAACCAGTTAAAACAAGCTATAAAAAGGCATAAACAATAAAGTGCAAACAAACAAACACCCAGTCTTGCACAATAACCTTGTCCTTGGACACAAACAGTGCAAGGTGTGAAACATAAGTGACGGTCGAGCCAGCGCCTCACGAAAATCGAAACATCTTTATTATTGGTGCAATAAACCGATTACTTTTTATCTTTAAAATAGCAATATATTAAACTACAACAAAAAGTTGATAATATATGGCTCAGAACCTGAACTACAGCAGTGTTCAAATTCAAGTCTCAGTCATATCTGAGAGCTGTAATATTCAACGAATTGGTATTAAGTGGCGCTCACCCATAGCGACCTGTATTCTCAAACATACCACAATAAATTACTAACCAAGAATCGGTAATGTCAAACTTACACAAATTGAGGTCTTGAAGTATTTGTTTATTTGATAAAACCGTAATGGTTGAAACTAGTCATACATTTCGGATTAAATTCCAGGCAAGTACCAATAGGCTTCAGGCTAAACAAATTTTATATCCAAGCACATACGAATTTCGATGTACCACACTGAAATAAGCTCTTTTATCCCGAGCTCCAAGCTCCACAAGCTCAGAAAGCACAAAATGTGTAGCTCAGTCGCTTTCAGTCAGGGGACAATATCCCCCCCCCCCCTGTTTGATGACAGTTACTTACCAAGACAACGATATGAGCGTAATAATTAAAATGCGCATTCCTCCAACAATGCAGCCAGCTCATACTGATAGGTCATTTAGAAAGGTCATATTTCATGTTGGAAACTGATACGATTTTATATACAAAACATTGTACCGACCCAATAATAGGGCAGCATCAATTTATTGGAAACAACAACAGCCCTGACAAGAACGGCCATATAACATGCTGGAAACTAATACGATCTTATATGCAAAACATTATACCGACCTTAAAGGGCAGCATCCATTTATTGGAAACAATAACAGCCCTGGCGTCGTCTTATTAAAAAAAGCACATGCATTCAAGAATTTATCATGCATCCACAAATGTGCCTTAGAGCGAGGGCTAGGGGTGGATGGAGAAAACGGGTAGCTAAGCCATCCACCCTTGGTCTTCCACCAGTGCCATTGACTATTACGCATGCCAGACACGGATACAATGTCACAAATAAAACATATTACATGCCGTCATAATATAGGCTGAGTCGCTTAGTGAAAAACACAAGCACCCATACAGTATTACTCGAGATCCACAAATCCTAAATCACAGGCGCACCTAATGCCTATATCACGGGTAATGGACCACCAATTGTATCAAGGTCGCCGATATACATCGTGTCAGCCTAATAACGTATGCTTCTCTTATTCACTGTAAATCACAGGTGCACTTGACGCCTATATCACAGTTAACTGACCACCAATTGTATAAAGATCGCCGATAAATTCTAACTCATTTATCGTATCACCAACGTTAGTCTGAATTACCTAACTGTCTTCAGACGGATACACTTTAATGTCAACAATGACTCATCCAGATTAATGGACGAAGCTATGAATAATGCATAGCTAGTATGTCGAATCATGATTTGACAAACTTTTAAAAAACTGTACGTGGTCAAGGGTTAAAATAAAATACCTACACTCACCGAGCCAATAACGAGACGTTTTTTTCTTTGAGATCCGACTTGCATACAATTGTAGACTCGTGGCTTTCACAATGGGTGTAACAACACCAATGTCGATCCCAACCAGGGCGCTAGAAAGCCCCAGTAAGGGTTGTTGTCTCTGAGCGAAACAATACCATACTCGACAAATACTTACACTCATCGAGCCAGTAACGAGTCGCTTTTACCAGGAGATCCGACTTTCATACAATTGTGAACCCATGGCTTTCGCAATGAGTGTAGCAATACAAATGTCGACCTCATTCAGGGCGTTCGAATGCCCAGTAAGGGCTTTTGTCCCTGAATTACACAATACCGTACTCGACAAAAAAATCAAACATGCTAAAGCGTTAATCCTCTCACTCCCACTCTGGAGAGACATAGCACACAATACTCAAGTTGGGGATATAGTGCATCACCGAACCATTCTACTAGAGAGTATTGATGCGTTCACCTATATCTCAACATTACTCAATAATCAAACTGAGTCCAGTTTGTGTAACAAATACGGTCAACAATATCCAGAAATTGTATCCTTGGACATTATCAAAGCACTGACCTATCAACAATGCCGACATACTTCCAAATGTGTGTCCTGTTCAACAAGCTCAACCATTTACAGATGTTTGTTTATCTAAATAAACTTAATTGCATGACAAACAGCACTTATCTGACTCCCGTTTTTCTGCAATGGGTCGTGTGCTGGAATAATAATAACACTTTGGCCAGCCGCTGATTTGTCGCGGTTCTCGGACGAGAAGGCCATGATTACCCCTGTACTCCCAACTGCCTCCCTATTCCCACGCTTCTCCTCTCCTCCCAACACTCGGAGACGAACTGCTTGATGATATCCCTTGTCCCATTCTTCCCAATCTCTCCGATTAGCATATTAACCCTCTTCTTTGAGTCTCCCTCTACCCACATGTCCTTCATTCTCCCATCCCACTTCTCCATTCTACTCCCAGTGAATCTCATTCTTTTAGACTGATACTTTGGGCATTCTAGAAGAAAGTGTTCCAGGGTCTCCACCATGTCCAAGTTACACATCTGGCACTCCCTTTCACCGTCTTTCCCAATTTTTCCCCTCAGCTCCAGGGATCGCGACCTCAGCTTGAATAACAGTGACCCCCCAAAGGTGCCATCAAGGTACTCTTCAAAACCTGGCTTCTCTTTATCACGATGGCCACCCAAAGACCTCTTTGATTTGACCCCCTCTCGCCAATTACGGTTACAATCCTCCATGACCCTTTCTCTGACGATTTTTTTACCCTGGTTTGCCCCAACGTCCAGGTCCGAGATCTCCAATGAGTAGCTCCCTCACTTGGACCATCCGCCCTGTTTTGATATTTGAGTTGAAAATTCTCAGGAACATTACTTTACACCATCGGCTGTCGGGGAGATTTACCAAATAATTAAGATAACCGAGCTTCAACAGGTCTATCCTGTCCTTGATCCTCATCCACCCAAGCTCACCCCTGATTGCTTCTAGCGCTGCGGCATTATTCGACCCCGTTATCCATCGGCCTGCATCGTTCTGCAGGATTTCTAAGCTCTTTACGGCCGTCTGGTTTAGGGGTACCACTTCCGTACCGTATGTTATACTTGCCAGCCCCACCATTTCCCAAATGGTTTTCCCCACGAAAACCTTATTGAAACTGTTTCTCCCTATAAGTTTCATTTGGTTAAGGATTCGCTTCCCCTTCAGAATCAATTTATTTGTGTGGTTCCGGTAGATGCCTCTTCCTGTAATGTTTATATTTACCCCCAAATACTCGTAATCACCTGTCTCTCCCACACTGAGAAGTTTGCTGCTCCCTTCCGGAATGCAGAACTCACCCACTCTCCACCTTCGAGTGGGGTCCACTTTGCGGCCCACAGGTATAACTTTGCTCTTGCTTTCATTAAATTCGAGTCTCCATTTTCTCCCATATTTCCCAACAATTCCCAGCATTTTCGTTAGCCCCTCTTCGCTTTCTGACACTAGAACCATATCGTCTGCAAAAAATAGCCCTGGGATCTTCAAGTCCCCAACTGCTACCCCCCTCCTCGCTATGCAGGAGTTCATCTTCTAAACCTTTGATGTACAATGCAAACAGGATCGGCGAAAGGATACACCCCTGTTTTAGGCCTATCTCCATAGGCACACGTTTTGTTGTAATGTTTCCCAGGCTAAGTTCACTCTGTACATCTTTATATAATGCTTTCATAATTCCAACAAACTCGCCTCCTAAGCCCATAGCCTCCAGCTTGCGCCACATACCTTCCCTCCATACTCTATCGTATTCCTTTTTGATATCCAAAAAGGCCATAAACATCTTTTTCTTTTTTGCTTTCGCGGATTCTATCATTTGGGATAGTGTGAAAAGTTGGTCAGTAACTCTCCTTCCCTTCCTGAAGCCATTCTGGATTTCTCCCAAAAAACACTTCTCCTCAATCACCCCCTCTAGTCTCCCATACAGGACTTTACAGAAAACCTTTCCAATGTTGCTACTGACAGAGATCCCTCGATAGTTATCCAAAACGTCTTTTTCCCCCTTTTTATGAATAAATGTCACTTTACTTTCTCTCCACTCCTTTGGGACTTCTTGATTTTCTATGGCTAGATTGAATAGGGCAGTTAGGCTTTCCACGAGTTCCTCTCCCCCATTTTTGATAAACTCGTTAGGAATTTCATCCACTCCTCCCGCTTTTCCATCCCTTAATTTTCATATCACCTTTCGCACCTCCTCCGTTTTAATTTCCCTGCACACGAAGCTCGATAGGTTTTTCTCGACCTGATTCGGACACTCTGGTGGGCTCCCCATGCCCCATCGCTTATCGTTTACCTTTTCCCAGTGCTTGACTAGTTCTGATGCGACTTGATCTTGCTCGTCTGTAACACTGCCATCTACTTTAATACTCTGTGGGTTACTTCCTTTGTTACGATTATTCACCCATTTCCAAAATATTTTCGAACTCGACCCCCCCCCCCCCCCCCCCCCTGTCGTTCTTATCGTCCTAATAAGACTGCTATTCCGTACTCTCCGATTATCGTCTTTAATCTTATTTACTTTATTTCGTGCTTGGTGGTATTCTTCCTTAGCAACTGTGGCCTCATTGCTTTCCGCCCCCTTAAGTTTTCTACTTCTCCTGTATGCAGCACATTTAGCTTTTCTTCCCTTTATGGCCCTTTTCAGTTCTTCGTTCACTCTGCACCCAAGTTCCCGTGTTGGCACCCTGACCTTTCCTACACTTTCCTTTCCTGCCTCCACCAGGCTCGCAACTATGACGTCGGCCATCTTCTGGACACTGCCCCTCTTGGGTACGGTTGCAAGCTTTGGTTTCAGTTTTTCATTGACCTTCGCCCAGTCAGCATCTTTTTTGAGTTCCCAAATCTCCTTAGAGCTTCCTTTGCTTTTTACTAGAGTTTTGGACCTGATCGTCACTGTAATCAAGTTGTGATCACTATCCACCTCCATTTTACCCTCATCATCCACTTCTACCCCTATCACCTCCCTCCATAAATTAATATCTGTGAGGATGTAGTCGATTATTGATTTTCTGTCGTTCCTCCCCCAGGTCCATTTCCCCTTACACCTCGTATCCCTGTTCAGAATCTTCAGACCGAGCTCATTTGTGAAGTTCAACAGCTTCCTTCCATTCCTGTTGACTTTATTGTCCCCACCCTCTATGCCTTCTTCATCATTACCTATGTGGCCATTAAAGTCACCCATCAGATACGGAGCCCCTTATTTTGTAATTCGGTGATATTGGACCTTAGTGTTGAGTATATCGAATCATTCCATTCGGGTTTGCTTCCCTCCACCGCACAATACACAACCCCAAGGGCAATACTTTTGTTTTTCAGACTGATCCTTACCCATCCAATTTCTTTCGATACCTCAGCCGGGGTGCTGATGTTTTCCAGGTCTGTGATCAGCGATGGTTTTAAATCCTCTTTAATGTACATGCCTACCCCTCCCCCTTTTTCTGGCCTTCCGTTCGCCCTACACCTATCCATACGTACCCCCTTACTTGGTCTACCCGTTCCTCGTGTCTTACCCACGTTTCGCTTAAGCCCATGACTTCAAACTCCTCTGCCTCAATCAATGTAGCAATTTCACTTACTTTCCGGTGGAGACCCTGGATGTTGGTATAACCCACTTTCAGGGTGTCAAGGTTCATTGGCTTCCGCCTATTGGTCCCATTATTATCTAGTCCCTGTATGTTTGTATATCCTACTTTGTGTACCTGTGCTTTCCTTGGGAAGCTATTCCTATTGATTTGGATTTTTGGTACCTTTTCCTTATCCCCCTTGTCCCATTTTTTACATCTATGGTTCGTGACACATTTTCTGTGATTATTCCCCCCTTCACTGACCCCCCTCCCCTCCCTATACCAAAAGAGGCTCCACCACTTGCAACGTATTTCTTCCTAAAACCTCTGTACCCCTTGGGCTAAGATGGAGACCATCCCTTCCATATAGGTCATTTCTGCCCCAAAACGATCCCCAATTGTCTACAAAGGGTATCCTAAGTTCCTTACAATACTCCCCCAATTCCTCGTTGGTCCCAGTGATCCGCGAATTACGCTCGCACCCACCACCTAGTACTGGGAGACGCCCCGAAACCACTACCTGTGCATTCTTGGCATTCAGTTGAGTTATTAAGTCCTTGTAAGTCTCAATAAGCTGAACTGATTTTCTCTCTCTCCCTGATGTTGTTGGTCCCCACGTGTAAAACAACCACTGGGTCTGGGCCTGTCCCATTTACTAATCCATCCACTCTGTCCTTTAGGTCCTCCACCCTAGACCCCGGAAAGCACAAATTGGTCCTGTTGACACTGTCGGGCCCACACACCACCCTATCCAACCCCCGCACTATACTACTCCCTGCAACCACCAACTGCCTCTTCCTGTCCTTTCCTGTCCTCTTTCCCGTCCTACTACCTCTACTACCCCTGTTACCACCTCTGTCCCCACTGGGCCGGCTCGCAATCTTGCACTTCGCCACACTAACCCCCATGCCTACCTCCACCTCCACCTCTTCAGACCCAACCTGCTCCTCAGAATTCTCGAAATTACCTAACACACTGAATCTATTTTGGACACTGCACCCCACCTTCTGCCCACTCCCACTGCAAGCCACCTTGTCCTCGTTTACCACCTTCCTAACCTTCCCTCTGACTCTTGCCCTGACAGACTCCAAATGGTCATCGCTATCTCCCTCACTATCCGATTCTAAAAGAATACGCCTTTTCGCCCCCCGACTCACACTACTAGCCTGGGAATTTGACACTCTAGCCCCTACTTCTCCTCTATCCTCAACCCGACGCACCTTCCTATTCCCAAAAGACCCACTATCCACGTCAAAAGTCCGCTTCCTACTACCCACCACCTTCCATCCCCCATCGAATGCCACCCTACTTGGGGTAACACCAGACTTTCCTGCCCTCCCCAGTTTCCCCCTCACCACCTGCACATCTTCCTCCAACTTTACATATGCCTCTAGCAGCTGCCTTAGCTCTACGCAGATGGCACACATCCCCAACTCCCCCAGCTCACACCCATCCACATACACCATATGGCAGTGCCTACACACATCCGACCGCTGGCCGTCCGTTGGTAACTCACTAGCAGTAGCACCCCCTGTGCTGGCCTCAACCACTCCCCCCCCCCCCACCTGGACACCTATACTAACCGTCTCTGCCCTGCTGGTCTGAACATCTCGAGTCACGAAACACTTACCATCCATAGCCAAAATTAGAATGAGAAGCTTGAATTTTAAAAAGCGGTCGAACTCGTAAACAAAACAAAAACAAAACACCGAATCTGACCCGCGCGAAGATAGGGAACACGCCTCTGATATCCGATAAAGATACTAAACACAACACTAATATAACTAAATCTTTTATTAAAAATCACATTTATACAGCTCTACAACAATATATATATATATATATATATATATATACAGAACACCTGGAAGAAAAATAATATAGATACTTGAGCTAACTTTTGACAACTGAATCGAAATACTCCCTGTTAGTTTGGATATGGACATGCCAATGATACACGAGAACTTGTCCAGGCGGAATACACCCGACTCAGCCACCTGTTCTATGCTCAACACATTGTAACCATATTGGAACTCCCACGGTTGCTTCCGACTTGCCCGTGGTGCCTGCCCTTCCCCCACCTACAGTCCCACCTGCGGCAACTGTACTAAGGCGTACTGCACATCGATGATGCACTTATCTTCAACCAATGCTAACCCTGCTTGTTTAGAGTTACTATGTTGAGGGGCCTGACAGTTGCTTGCCGTTGCTAGGTGGTTCTCTCCGGATACTCTGGGTCCCCCCCGCCCAGTAAAAAACTATCCAACATGAGGTGGCCCTGGCTGTAAAAAAGTGTTGTTAAACCCCAATAAATAAAGAAATCAAATTTGCTGAATCCAAGACTTTTGAATCATGGTTTTGATTGGGGTGGGAGGGTGTTTTTGGTTATACAGTGGAGCCCACTTAATTTGATATCTTTTAATTGTATATCCCTGTTAATTGAATATGATTTCCCAACACAAAACCATTTACCATGCCTCCAGTACAAATTTGACCTGTTAATTGAATATAGGTTATAGAGTAATCTCTTGTTAATTGAATAAACAATCTTGTAACATGCCTAGAAATTACCCGGACTCTTCCCTGTTTTCCTTTGGTTATAGACCAATTTGGCCTCAGTACATCCAATACAGGCAGTTAACCTATTATATCTTGTTTGACAGAACTCATGGAGCTCTGTCAAACAAAATATAATAGAATAAACGCTAAGTTGCTAATTTTATCTCTGGAATACAGGAAAGTGACACAATTCCTGTTAATTGAATACTCCTGCTAATTGAATAATTTTCATTGGCAAAAGTGGCTCTTCAATTAACAGGGCTCGACTGTACAGAAAAAACAAATATCACAAACTAATAATGAAACTATGTACTTCAGAAATTTTCAAGTCGTCATTCTACAACATGTTTTAGCTGGCACTATACAGTTTTGAAGGTTAAAACGCCATTATTGATCGAAGGTCTAAAAAACACAAAGAATATACTATCTTTGTGTTCCAATGATCTGTAACAGTTAATTGACAGCTCTGGGGTGTGGTAGCTCAGTTAGTAGAGGTGCAAGCTGCAAGCCGAGAGGTTCCCACCTGCGGCAACACTGTTGTGTCCTTGGGCAAGACACTTCACCCCCATTGCCCACATAGGGCCATGGTGGCGTTTTGTACCAAGGCATACTACACGTCAATGGTGCAATTGTCTTCAGCCAATGTTAACCCTGCATGTGTGGAGTAGGTATGTTGGGGTGCTGACAGTTGCTCGCCATAGTTCGCCATTGCTCGGTGGTTCTCTCCAGGAACTCCGGCTTCCTCCAACCATGAAACTGTCGTGGGCATGATTAGCCATTATGCAGAAACCTGTGATCTAAAACACCAATAAATAAATATTTACATTTCTTGTCTTCCTGTTTGTTTTTAATAAATTGCACCTTAACAGTTACATGGAGTTTGTCACCGACTGAATACACCCAAAACGTACTCTGCAATTTGACCCAAACCGTCCGCTACATTTTGGCCTGAACCAACTGTTAATGCACCCAAACTGTCCTACAGTGGAAATATACAAAAACTTAAAATTGTTTTATAAACGTGCACAATAGTAGTCACCAAAACATAACATAAAATGTTGGATAACTTTTGGATCAACTTCAAACATTTCTTTTTACTTTTTAATGTTTTTTTTTCTTTCCCATGTAGATCTTATTTTCTTGATTGATGATTGAGTAAACATAAATTGAGTATAATTAAATAGATGTCAAATTGTCAATCATTTTTTGCTACTCAGTGTTTATTATATTCATTATTACCCATTATTGTAATTAGGGACCTTGTCAATTGTGCTGTTTGTACGTTAGTTTTTTGTCATTGCTCGGTGGTTCTCTCTGGCTTCTGCCACCTGTTAAACTGTCCAACATGAGGTGACCCTGGCTGTCGAAGTGTCATTAAACCCCAATAAATATATCAATAAGAAACATGCACTCCTATTCTGGAGGATGGTTTGGGTTAGATTTGTATCCAGTTTGGGTCAAATAGTTGGAGGAAAGTTTGGATGCAATTCTCACGAATTCCAGTCACTTTCGCCCAAGTCATTTCGGCCCCAGTCATTACAGCCTCAAGTCAATTCAGCCCAGCCTCTATAAAAATTTTTAAATATCGTTTGAATTTTAACATTTTTCTATTTAATTGTTTTTCAACATTTATACCTCGAATAGATATTCAGGTATACATATGATATATGGTATTCCTTCATGCTTAGTAGATTTTCTTTCATGATGAATAAATGAATGAAAAGTTTCTGCACGCCATAGGTGCACATGGACTATCTGGGATTTGAAATCCCTTGCGACCTGAATAATTTTATTTGCTTATGAATCCACTAGAGTCGGAAGCAACAGTTCAGTAATGTTATTTTGTTTGAGTGCGTGCATTGGAAGTGGGGTACTGGGGTTAGACCCCCGTGGACCTCGAAATGGAAGGTAACTAGGAACTACGCATAACTACAAGAATTTTGCTGTGTTGTAGAAAATGTGGACATATTTATGGTAGTATCGAAATCACAGTTCGAGGGTTGTTTTAGAAAAAAGAAAAGAAAAAGAAACCCTGTGAACCTCGAACTGTAAGGTGACTAGGAATTGTGTATAACAATATGAATGAATGAGATGACTGCATATACTTTGCGAAATTTCAAAGTAAACAAATTTCTCCTACTTATATGGATAGCATCTTAAATGTATGTAAAAGTGAACACATGGATAATTTTTAATGTCATGTAAAACTTTTCTGTACACTGTATAAATACAAATGACTGAACATTACTTAATAAAGGTAATTACCCATTATTTCTAAACGTAAACTATGCTCTGATCTTTATAGATCTCTACACTCAAAATGGTGCCGAAATGACCAAGGGGCCGAAGTGACTGGGGCCGAAGTGACTAGGGTCGACATGACTTTGAGGTCGAAGTGACCAGAAGACGAAATGACTTGGGGCCGAGGTGACTGGATACCATTCTTACAGATGATAGACGTTAATTATTACAGAACACATCGAATGTGAATTTACTGCAGAGATAATTGCTCGACGATATATATTAATATTTTTTTTCAATAAATATCGAGCAATATATTAATATTTTTTTTAAGAATTATTTTTTAGAAGTTAAAACGAATACGGTAGCGTATCTAAAATATCCTAACAGATGTGTACTGCTTTTCTTTTCGACGAATCTTCCCTGCGCCGAGTTTTCCCCAGGCCGAATCTTCCTCCATTTCCCGAATAAAGATGACATGCCATTTTCAAAGGCAGTAAATATCCAAAAAGATTATTATTTTCCATTTTTTAGTGTTCGGAACTGCGAAGCACTGTTCTGAAATACAGATGGCACCAAAAAGTAACACATTATTGCTTTGTTTTGATTTTTGACAGGACCGAGAGCAACTTGTCAGTATCATTGATATCGGACAGAAGTTCTGTCCGATATCTATGGTCAGTATCACTTTTTTCGAATTACACGCGTTTCGTCCGCAAACCAAATCGTCCGCTGCAATTTTACCCAAGTCGCCCACTGCAATTTTACCCAACTCGTCTGCTGGGGGAAAGTATTGAAATATTGTATTTTGAATCACTGATTATTTATTTATTTATTTATTTATTTATTTATTTATTTATTTATTTATTTATTTATTTATTTATTTATTTATTTACATAATATTTTTATTGTATACTTTATTGTATATTATGTATTTTAATATATCTTAATGTACTTCTTTGTATTGAAATTTCTTATACGAAATTCTGAAATCAGAAATGTCAGAACAAAATAAACTCCTCAGCCATCTAATTACTTTCAGATCACCGAAGTTAAGCAACGTCGAGCCCGGTTAGTTCTCGGATGGGTGACCGTCTGAGCGATCGATTCGGACTCACGCGTTGTGTCCTTGGGCAAGGCACTTAACCCCGATTGTCCACATGGAGGCACGATGACGACGTGTACTAAGGCGTACTGCACGTCGATGGTGCGCCTGTCTTCAACCAGTCTAACCCTGCCTGTGCTGCAGTGTTGAGTTACGATGTTAGGGAGCTGGCAGCTGCTCGTCTTTGTTCGGTGGTTCTCTCCGGGTACTCTGGCTTTAGCCACCCGTAAAACTGCCACGGTCATGATTAGCCATTGTGCATAAGTATGTGACCGTAAACACCAATAAATATATAAATCTAATTAATTTCGACACTGTTTAACGCGGCTCTGATGACTGTTTATTCAATGGATTACCTATAATAATTATATTATTACAGCAAATGTTCTTAAAGTATATGTATGTTATATTAAGTTTCGCAACATAATCTTATAATTTCTGCAGTCATTCATTGCAGTGCGTCACCGGAGCTTTACAGTGAATAATCGCAAAATTATTAGCAAATGTTTTATAAGAATTAATTATATTAAGAAACGCATCAAAATTTATGTTATATTAAGTTCTGCATCATAATCTTATAATTTTGCAATTATTCATCGAAGCGCACCACCGGCGCTTCACAATGAATAATCGTAAAAGTATCAGCAAATGTATTATAAGAAATAATTATATTAAGAAACGCATCAAAAGTTATGTAACATTAGTTCTGCAACATAATCTTATAATTTTGCAATTATTCATCGAAGCGCGCCACCGGCGCTTTACGATGAATAATCGCAAAATTATTAGCAAATGTATTACAGGAATTAATTATATTAAGAAACGCATCAAAACTTGTTATAATTATATTAAGAAATGCATCAAAACTTGTTATATTAAGTTCCGTAACATAATCTTATAATTTTGCAATTATTCATTGAAAAATATTTGCTATGCTATGATGTTATTATCTTATCTGAATAAATATCATTTTTCGTTTGATACTGAATGAATATCATTAATTTTATTTTCCATGTTTTTATGATATTCAAACCCTTGGGTAAAATTGCAGGCGGACGAATTGGGTAAAATTGCAAGCGGACGAATTGGGCAAAATTGCTAGCGGACGATTCGGTGCGCTGGCGGACGAAATGGGTAAAATTGTAAGCGGACGACTCGGCTTGCGGACGAAACGTCCGTATACCCTTTTTTCAAGCAAACTTTTCCTTAGTTTTACAATACCTTAACATTCGGATAATTCAAAAACTGCATTTCTATTCGTTTTGATACTTCACGAGATACGTGTCAATGCATATCTGTATACAATCGCACCAATATAACAACAATTATGATTTATATTATCGGTTATATGTGCGTCTCGTTTCGATTAAGGTTATCACTGGCAGACAAGTTGCAACGAAATCAGGAGAGTTCGATCTGAAATAACGAGATCATCAGCTGAGCATATTAACAAACCTCTAGAGGGGCAGAATTCGAGTAATAATAATAATAATAATAATAATAATAATAATAATAATAATAATAATAATAATAATAATAATAAAACAATTGGATGAGAAGGCCTTGGTTACCCCTGAAGTGAAGATATGTATATATCACGCAAAGATCAGAGGCGAATTAGGTTGCAACAGAAAACGAACGAATTTGGCGTTTTGTTTGATTCCCAGAGGGGGATAGGCCAATTGCAATTGAATGGGCAATTCGACACCGGAAGTTACGTGATTTTTTCCCTAAAATTTAATGTCCAATTCAAAAAATCACATTGACGGCTATAGAGAATTCTGTTCTGGAACACATTTATCTGACTGAGTATGTGGAACGCTTTGCGGGCCTACGGCCCGCTTGGGGTTCCTATAATCAAAAACCTGCGTTTGCACGAGGCAACAGTCCCGAATTATATCGATCCTCGACCAGCTTGTCAAGCCACCATTTTAATCAACTTCATTGATCTGCGAATTCGGCCCTTGAAAAGGAATGGCCAGCCCGTTGCGTGTTATGATAGTCCCACATTAATGATCCTGAAAATGGAGCACATTTTTGGGGTCAGTCTTATTGAATTTGAGAGCTGCGTAACAAATTTTGTTGAATTTGACAATTCGTAAGAAGGTTCAAACACCTGCCCCCCGCCCCATTTATAATATATCGATTCTTAATTCAGTTCCATTTTAATAACGAATCGCGTGTCAGTAATAAGATGCCATTTTTAATCAACATTATTGAATTCAAGGGTGCCGGATGAGGGGTGGGTGGGTGGGTGGGTGGGGGGTCAGCCTCTTGCCCGAAGACTAGGGGCGTGGCGGGGCGGGAAGCAACGTGTGCGTTTTATTATAATCCCTTGAGTGGAACAGGGTGCCATCTGCAATGCTAAAGCATTGCTGTTGGCACCTTGTTCCGGCCAAAGGGCTATACACACTTTATGATATGTTGTAAACTCCCTGCCTTAACTCGTAACCAGAGTCAAGTTCCCATTTTGATATCCCACCTTTACCTCGGATGGTTTCGACACCCTTGCTCTTGTATACAGACCCACCGTGTCCCCACGAGAGCACTCGAAATTATATGTCTCGCCCAAGGACTCCGCACAAACGGCACGGATCAGGATTACATTCTGATTGTTTCCTATTGTCTTTATCCATTAATACTAAATCGGTAACTGAGGGGTTGAAATTTATTATGAGGAAGTGTTGTTGATCTACTGACCCCTAAACCCAAGCACAACCACTATATCGTTTCCCAGTGTTTTTCTTCTACACTTTTCGTGTACATGTTGTAGCAAAAAATTAAGCAAATTCACCTCACAATATAGAAGTGATGATATTTAACTCACCAACGGCTCAAATGAAATTTACGACTGCAAGTCAGTGAACAGGAAGTTGTAAGGTCAATCGGTTTATGACTATAGCGGCCGAGGTATAAGGACCGTTTTCCAACCATCCTGAATTTTCCGGATCTTTTAGGCTCGTGGTAAATCGGTCGCTTTATGTGGTAGGTGCCGCTCCCGCATTTACTTCTCGATCTTTTGTATTAGGGGTGGGTGTGACTCGTCCTGAATACCTTGTGATACTGTGGTGTTTCAGCAGCTATGGTGGATGAACATGGGGAGAGATTCAAGAGTTTTGAATCCTAAAATGATGGGAGAGGAGTATGATAGTTGAGGTATAAGGGCCGTTTACCAACCTGCTTGGCTCTTTGTCTAGTAGTAGATAGGTGGTTGCCTCGTGTGCTAATGCTCAGCCCTATCACCTACCTCTCGATCTGTTACATGGCAATACAAATCTTATATGGTCGAGTTATCCTTGGTATTTGGCATAGGTGTGGAGAAGCATGTTAACCCTTTGAACACGAGCGGCCGCAGTAGTATGTCAGGTTGAGATCTGCCCTCTTTACCAGGAACTCGAGGTCAGACCCCGACCCCGGGGTCATTGACCCCGTCGCCCAAATCCGTTAGGCCTCCCGTCCCCGATCCCCTTCCCTCTCCACACTAGGCCTAGGCTATTTTTAGGCGCCCCCCTACCCACCCTGTATGTACCCTATTTTTTTAGGCTATCCCTCCCCAAAGCCCATTTTAGGGCCGTCTAAAGGGACCCAGACTATGTATAGCCCATTTAGGCTTTCCCCACATTGTTTAGGTTTTCCCTGTATGTGGGCTGTCCTTCCAAAAGCCCAGTCCCTCCACACCAAAGCCCTGGACTGTTCCTCCCTCCTTCCAAAGGCTAGGCCAAAGCTGGGGGACTTTCGCACTGAGGTGTCCTTGTGAGTACTAACAAAAGAGTGCCACCATCCTCTATCCCCAGCCCTGCCCCACGTAAATTTCGAGCTCTGTTGGTGTATCTAAGTTAAATGTTGTCAAGGACATGTAACGGCATACAAAATGCTTTAGACATAAAGACTACCTGGTTTTGTTGAGACATGTCATAAAGGAATTATGATAGAGAGAATCTTTGTTTATAAGAAGATATGATAGTGTCACGTTGTATAGTTATGCAAGTGGATAAGGGACAACTGGTATGTTTGATTATGTCATAGATAAAGGTATTATGATAATGGGCTCCTTTGTTTATAAGAAATGTGATAAAGACCATGTACACTGTTTGATTATGTCATAGATAAGATGGTGTCACGTCGCAGGTGTTTGATAACCCCGTAAGATCGCGGCGATGTCTGATTGGTCAAACAGTTGTCCAATCAGATCGTCCCACACGGCGGTATGCTCCATGGGACCAATAGATAAGCGTGTTGTAAAATTATCCCACGCAGGCGTTCTCTGATTGGTCAAACGACTGTCCAATCAGATCGTGCCATGCAGTATTTTCTGCGTGGCGAATAGATGAGTGAATCGGAATGTTGTAGTAAACTACTTTCGCATGCTCAACTCACAGGTAAGCTGAAAAGGAATGAACAACTCTAAATTTTCTCTCTATTAAATTTTATTTTCACATAAAATCAGTTTTACAAGTAATCAACTGGTTTTACAATAGTCAAAATGGATTTGCAATCAGACTTACAAATTTACAAGTAATTTTTTCAAAGCGAAAATGGTTTTCCAATCAATTAAAATGGATTTACAGTCAGTCAAAATGGATTTGCAATCAGACTTACAAATTTACAAGTAATTTTTTCAAAGCGAAAATGGTTTTACAATCAATTAAAATGGATTTACAATCAGTCAAAATGGATTTTCAATAAGTTTTTACAAGTAATTTTACAATTTCACCATAAGTAATTTCTACAATAAGTAGTTTTTCAATACTTTTACAGGTAAGCATACAATAAACATAATTACATGTTCAGTAACTGTCGTTTGTCCCTGAAAAGGGATAGTTTTTGTTGTTGTCGTTCTTCTGGACTTTCTCTAGTTATGATCCCAAGCTGTCTGCACTTCCAGAAAACGTGTATTTTCTTAATAATGGATCAAACAAGTATTTTCGTTTCTCAATTGCGAATTTTTCAGCTTCGTTCATTCCGTAACCCTCCTCATCTCGAAGTCGCTGAGCAGTTTTTCTAATTTTTCCATAGACCGGATGTTGTCTGAAGTGCCTTACTCGACTCATTGCCTTAAATAATCTTCTACAGAGGGAAGCTCCCACGCTGTCTCTAAGAGCTTCCCTGGCCGCTTTGGTGGCTTCGTCTGTGGGCAAGCCATTTTCTATGTACGACACTTTCAACCTCTGAAATTTAGCTGTATTATCTTCGATGCTCTTATGATTAAAGTGTCTATCATGTTCGTTTCGCCATCTTCCTCTTCTGAATATTCACTTTCGGTGGTTGTATCACTATCGTCTGACTCTGAATATGTGCTCTCGTCAGAATCAGACAAGTTATAATCTTCGTTTGACTGTTTGCCTTCACCTGTCATCCCAAACCTCTTGAGGCAGTAACCATCTTCGTGTCTATTGCGTGTAAAGGCTCTTGAGAATGCTTTCCTACAGTATTTACAGTGGTGGCTCGGCATGTCTTCTCTCTTTGAACGCTCTGAGAACAAATGAGAACTGGGTAGACATCACGATTTATAAGACAGTGAAGGGTACCCTCAAATACGCGCATGCGTACATCAGTTTTACATATGTGCACATCCGTTTTACATACGGGCACATCCGTTTTACATACGGGCACATCGGTTTTAAACATATACACATCGGTTTTAAACATATTCACATCGGTTTTAAACATATACACATCAGTTTTACATATGTGCACATCGGTTCTACCCACCCTACCAATTGATGGTTGCTTCAAATTCTCCCACAGTGCATTGTGGGAAATTACAGTGATGCGACTCTGGGGTAAAATAAGTTTTTGCACGACTTCACACTACTTGATACAGTTCACTTTAAAAAAAAAACAAGACATAAAAGTCAGATAAATGTCAAGTCGGAGAATGATACATCTAAACTTCACACCCCAACTTGATAACAAACTTCCGTCCATCAATGTTACAGGAATTTTCTGCTTATTGAACAACATATTTTATATATATTTTGCAAACAGGTCTCGGCATTTGATAACGCATTCAGTTGTGGGCTCCAAAAACCACCGTCAACTAACGTGACTAGATGTAAAATAGTTGACAATAACAACACTGATTTGAATGATGAGGCTACAATGGAAGGAAGAAAACAAACAACGAAAGAGTACAAAAAGACACGTGGCATGAACTGGTGGAAAGTTGCGATATCCATCAATGCTGCTCTTTTCACTGTGGCTATGATATCTCTCTGCATCTCAGTCTTTGCCATACAAATTTACAGAGACGGTAAGTATTTGCTTGCAGAAAATATAAAAACCTCTGCTGAGCTCGTGCGAATGTACGAGACGATGAGATAAAAATAGAATTTAGAGTTAAAAATACGGCCTGTCCTTTCAAAGTAACTGCTCAGCACGGAACCGGGAATCACGCATGACACTGTTTGTGTGTTGAATAAAACTAACATGGAAAAAATTGCCCCCAACGTAACTTTGCAAGATTTCGGCAGCCCTTCCACGCCTGAGCATTTTACAATCCTGCTTCCTGAAAAACCTATCTCAACAAAAATCACTGCAGTACTCAGTCAGTTCCGGAGGACTCCTCTCTTCAACAACAAGATCATCACAGGATTCTAAGTTCAAACTTGTCTTGATTTTCAGAATCACCAGTATCGCCCACTATTAGCTACCTTCTTAACATCAGCTCCTTCTTCACTGTCATCACCAGTCTCCTCGCTTTAAGTTCAAATCAGCCTCATTTTCAGAATCACTGTTATCATTCATTATTCACGACCTCCTTCAACATCAACCCCTTCTTTACTGCCGTCGCTAGTCTCCTCTGCTTGAAGCAGAGGAAACTGGTGACGGCAATGAAGAGGGAGTTGAGGTCAGGAGACAGTGGTGATAAAACCAGCGAGTTGGAAGCGGGATTAGGTTTTCACGCTTCTCTCAGGAAAAGAACTTTTCCCTATGGAGATGGGCAGAATGCCTATAAAATATGTTCGTTTTCACGAAAATAAAAGTGTCTTGTAATTCTAGTAAATTTACTTGATATTATCCGGGACATTTCCTGGTTCCCTGTTCTGATTGAAATTTTATTCCCGTTCCGGTTACTGTTAAAAATCGGGAATATATTAAACCCTATTCACGCATCAATATCAATATCATGGCAATAGTTTTTTTTTTCTCAGTTACCCTGCGTTGAGTGCGATGACTAAGTGGTGGTTAAAGCCTAGAACTCCAAACCGAAAGGCCGACAGTTCGATTCTGACCAGCGGTGACTACATTGTGTCCTTGGACAAGACACGTAATCCCGACTGCACGACGGCTGTGTTTATTAAATCATACTGCACGTCGATGGTTCACTTTCTTTCAATCGCTGCTACCATGCTTCTGAGAGTTAGTACGTTGGGGAGTCTGGCAGTTGCTCAACGCTACTCAGTAGTTCTCCATGGGAACATACCAGGCTTCTTCACTCATAAAGCTCTTCGACATGACGTGATCCTGGCTATTGAAAGTGTTGTTAAACACCATTAAAACATACTTTTCGACTTTACGTTAAATTTTCCAGAAACATAATATACGTTGGTTGTCATCATGATCAGCTCAATATCAAGACCTCAACTGTCAACCGCAGTTAGGTTAGTAACCGTTCAGGTTAGCTTTCCGACCAACTGCAAATTCCATCTTGTTGAATCCAACAGTAGGCGACAGACCATTTAAGGGCAAGGCAAGCTCCAGGCCATGACATCGTCAGATTCTTTTAAGAATTTGCCTCGCAGGTTTATAGCTTAGGGCTTCATAAATAATGTTCGTTAGCCAAGTTATAAACCCATGCTGTGGCAAACAAGTTGAATGTTGAGAGACAAGTACCAATTTTAGGTCACACCATTGGGTAAGATTCGAGATAATAAACGAGAAAAATACAGAATGACACACGCGTGTGAATGGATTAATCGATATGGCATGAATGCCAGCGCGGAAGGATAGAACGGGAGGCCGGTGGCCAAGGGTTTTATCCTTCCGCGATGGCACGAGTGCCATATCTTTTAACCCATTCACACGCGTGTGTCGTTCTGTGTTTATTACACGCCTTCACGTCTACAAAAATCAATTATTAGAAGGACACTCGGCAATTCATTTGACAATTATTAAAATAGAGAACACATTTTATCGCCAACCAAATTTGCGAGGGGAAACCGTGTTAATATTTCGTCCCCTGAATTGCAATGTGTTCTATGTGTCTACTGGCACATAGAACACATTGGAACTCAGGGGACGCTAGCGATTCAGATTGTAATTGCGTTGCACGATTTGTAGAAAATTCCAGTGAAATTTCGCTTCTATTTAAAAATAGTCCGTCAACGATTTCCGTTCCGCACATATGTGCGAAACAGATTTTTATTTTCCGCACGGTTTAGTGTTGCTGAAGATGGGGATTTCATAGAACAGGCGTGTAATAAAAGAATACCTTATCATTGCTCTCCTGACTTTGAAACTCGGCGAATGAATGATGGAACATACACTTCGAATTTACTAGTCAAGAGCCCAGATTTGATTGCATTTTTAACCCTTTACCTAACACAGTATTTTTAAAAAATAAATTAAGTTTCACATTTTTTAAAAACAAATTTCACAATTTTTCAACAAAACCATACAAATATGGATATTAATGAAACCAGCGCAACGAGCTGGTTCTAATGATATACATATTTGTATGGTTTTATTGAGAAACTTCTGAGATATTTTAGGCTGTGGTAGGCTTATTGTGGTTAATTGTCTGGCCGTTTTTGGCCTCTATATTGGGGAAAGGTTTAACATCAAATACTAATTTAATTTATTTATTAGGGTTTAACGACACTTTCGGCAGCTTGGATCACCACGCGACGGTCGGGTTTGAGGGTGGAGGAAGACGGAGAACCAGGAGCGAACCAGGAGAGAACCACCGAACAGAGACAGGCAACACTCAGATTTCCCAACGTACTTACCCCGCACAAGAAGGGTTAGCACTGATTGAACGCAAGTGCACAATCGACGTGCAGTTCGCCTTAGTACATAGAGTTATCGTTTGCCCGCGAGGGCAATCGGGATTAAGTGTCTTGTCCAAGGACACCATGCATTTACCGCTGGTCGGGATGGAAAAGTCGAGTTGTCGATTTGAAGTTCAAATCTCTAACCACTGAATCATCGTGCGCCTATAGCGCGTTAAAATTCCCTAAGAAAAAATCGATTAATTGTTACTATAAGGCATGTGTCGTGCATTATAGATAAACATTTCAGCCATAATTAACCCTCCTGTGATGATTGAATAATATTGTACTACAGAATGAGTAGCACATTATAACCACCTTCGAATACATTTCTGAACTATTCAACTTGGCACTTTAATGGCAACCAAACTCCAACTTGGGATGGACTCAGGGAAACCTGAAAAATCCCAACAGAGTGCTGTTTCTAACTGCTGACCAACGCAAACTTATTTTAAAACATAGTGAGGATAGCCCCATTCAAATATTAGAAACATGCATATGTTAGAAAAGACATGTCGAAAAGGAAAGCCGCAAATGTTCAATTCAGCGTGTGTCGACTGTCATTGGATGGATAGGAAAGCATAAGGAATGTGCTATATTTTGCATATACAATGATGAAACCGTTGCTGATATTGAAATGCAAAGATAAAATTAGATGCCAACCTCCCAAGCCATGAGACAAATCCTGTAAGGAAGTGGACGTTGTTATTCCCTGGAATCAGTCTATCCCTTAAATAGTCATTGAACCATGTTTTAGGTTAGATTGTCCTATATTATTTCATTTGGTGGAAAAAGCTAACCTCTGGAAATATTCCAGGTGACTGAGTCTAAAAGTACCATAAACCTTCATTTTCTTTGAATCAACGCAAGAAAAGATTCTCAATAAAAAATTGATTTGACCGAATATTTGATGTCATTACAATCGCGTTAGACATGATTATAAACTAGGTTTTAACCCTTTACCCAACGCAGACGATATCAAAATTTATTATTTTAAATATCAATTTTTAAAATTTTAAAAGAAATTTCAACAAAACGATATCATGTGACCCCTCGTTGGAACGAGCTCGACGAGGACCGGGAATCACGCATGGACCGGGAATCACACATGGCACTGTTTGTGTGTTGAAGCCAAGTTTTCTAAATTGAAAAACTGCCAAAGTAACTCTGTAAGATTTCGTCAGCCCTTCCAAGCCTGAACATTTGCCCATCCTGCTTCCTGAGGAACCTTTCTCACCAATTCACTGTAGCTCTCAATCAGTTCCGGAGGACTCTCCTGTTCAAAAGCAAGCTCTTCACTGGCTCCTAAGTTCAAACTTGTCTTGATTTTCAGAATCATCAGTATCACTCACTATTCGCTACCTCCTTCAACATCAGCTCCTTCGTCACTGTCATCGCCAGTCTCCTCCCTTCAAACAGAGAAGACTGATGACGGCAGTGAAGAGGAAGTAGAAGCCGGAGGAGGTAGTGGTGTTAAAACTAACGATTCGGAAAATGGAGACGACTTGGAAGCAGGTTTGGGTCACACTTCTCTTTGAAAAAAGAACTTTTCCGTATGGAGATTGCTAATAAAATATGTCCATTTTCGCTACAATAAATGCGACTTGTGACTCTCGTAAATTTGCTGAATATTATCCCGGACATTTCCCGATTCCCGGTTCTGACTGAAATTTCATTCTTGTTCCCGTTACTAAAGACAACCGAGAATATAATAAACCCTGGAAATTACCTACCCGCTTTTCTGCTTGCAACGTCGAGTGATATCACCTGAAAACAACACACAAAAATATTGCAACTCAAAATTGTCTTGTTTATCGTAATTCAATCTTTATTTTGCAATATCATATTCAAGAAATCACAACCCGGCGGTTTGAACCGGTCGCGCCCAGATACAGATCTAGTAATGGTGTTCTGGTCAACGAAATGGCCATTTGGCGATCAAAGAAGTATATGATTATTAAAATACTATAAATATAATATCTATTATTCTCAGGTGCATGAAATTAATATTTCCTGTCTTGAAAATGAAAGGTACTACAAGTCTAAAGCTGTTGGCAACGTTTAATATCCTTTCCTGGTACGATCTCTATTCTGTCAGCTGCGTTTTGTACAAGTAATTGTTATGTAACAGGAGGAGAGATAAGTGCGGGAGCCGAAGTTCAAACCATCGGCCTCTAGCACACAAAACGACCGATTTACCGCGAGACTACTAAGAGATCCGGACCAACCAGGCTGGTTGGTAAATGGCCTTTATACCTTGACCGTTACAGTTCAAATAATTTCTTTATTGCACACCTATTCTTTAATTTTCATACAATACACGCTTTTTCTGCAAAACCGAAGCGACCAATAAATTTTTTTGTATTGTCCTTAAACAATACGGATCATGTGCACGGACGATTTAACTGTTCTTGTTTTACATTTGGGTTATTTTTTGGCAAAAATTTGTGTTTTTAATATTTTTTTCAGTAAACAATAGGCGTGTAATAAATACAGAACAGTATAAGCGTTCGAACTGTCATATTTTACCCCACTCTATCGATTTCGGCGGAGGGATAATATTGAACAAGAAGCCGAAGGCTTCGATTCATTATTATCCCTCCGCCAAGATCGATTAATAATTTTGTAGTAAACTGTAGGAGTGCAATAAATACAGAACAGCATACGCGTTCGAACAGACATTTTTTACAGCACTCGATCGATTTTGGCGGAGGGATAATATTGAACTCAAAGCCTTCGGTTTCGCGTTCAATATTACCCATCCGCCCAAATCGATCTCGTGCGATACAAAATTACAGTTCGAACGCGAATGCCGTTCTGTCTATGTCATTCACATTTTAGGTGAACCACGACGGACAAAACAAAGATTGACTGGCTTGAGCATTTCCGTGGAGACACTTGGATACAAGATATCGAAGCTCAATGGAAACATATCGGCTCTCCATATGTCGAGTAGAGGTAACGTGTCAGCTTTTTGTGACTATGTTTTTTTTAGGTATCAGATGACGTTTAGATGGATTGTGTTTTCGGAAAATACCTCTAATTAGGCACAACAACTAACCATGTAATATTATCGCACTAATTTAGCAACACAGGGTGTTGTTGATTCCTCAACTGAATAAAACCGCAACAACAAAAATGTCTCTTTCTCATTACGCCCCGTGCGTAAAGAAATGTTTTGGTACCATCAGCGAAATTATTGTTCATCCTTTAATTTTAATAAACCCGTTCTTAAAAGAAGTACATTAATGGGAGCAAAAACGACAACCACGTATAAATACAGGGCTCCTCCGCGTATCAACTGCCAAGCCTACCTTAAAGTCCAAATACCTGCGTCTTTTCACATATGCATGAATGGAAATGAATAGCTTTTCGAAGCATTTCATACAAAACTTTAAACACCCATTCCATATTAATTTTCAGATAAAACATCAGATAATTCATTTCAATTTTTATAATTTAATTTCAACTAGTACTTTTATATATTAGGAATAGGTCGACGTCTCAGCCGTTAAAATCATGGGAATTTCAAACGATGGCGTATATTACGGACTCTCGTGTCAGACCTGCGTGCAGGCAACAGTTTTAAACATCGGCTAATACTCACAGTTGGAGAATATAGTTCAGAAATTTCAAGAGCGAGTGTTCCATAAACGGGCAAATTGAAAAAAAGCTTCAAACTGACTTTATTATGGATAATGCTGTAAATTCAGAATTATAACAAACGAATTTAATGGAGCCATCACGAAAGTAAAAGTGTGTGAAATTTCATGTGTGTGTGTGTATTATTGATAATGAGCTGTGCGGTATCGAAAATCGGCATTTCTAATGAGAAACGTGCTACATAACCCCTAACTTTGAAGTGACGCAAAAAGTTCAAAATTGGAACACACGACATATTTTATGAAAATCGGACGACATTTAATTTTTGTTGACGTTGACGTCAATAACGTCACCCGAAATTTCGTGTACAATCGTTGAGAATTTTCCAAGTCGGTACCATGTTGATAGATATGGTTTTTGTTGGAGATGACATTTGCAAAACTTTAAAGAGGGAGTTTTGCAGAAATATGTTACCTTAAACACCAATAAATAAATCAATAGATTGAAAGATGGAGCCTTGAGACAGGCGTTGATATTAAAAGATAAAAGTAAAAGAAAAAGATGAACATTGTTTTGGAGAAAGGTGGAAAATCGGGCTCCAATACATTAAACATATAAGCATTGTTTACAAATCTACTAAATTTCGTGGGCGTAGCTTTAAAATTGTGTAAACGAGGGGGTGAATAAAAATACAAGATTAAAAAGGCCAACACGATCGCTAGAAGTATTCCAACTCCGTTGACTTAATTATTTCGACAATAACTGGTCTGTGTTCTGGATTCCTCGAGTTGTTGAGAGCAGATCAGCCGTATCCCGCAAGTCATCGAAGGTGATGAGCGGTGAACAGTTGATCTGCCTCTCATCAACGAGAGCAACACTGGCTAAATCTAAAACATACATCTTACTCCTCTGCATCCAGTGGGAATGGAGCGTAATCGCAACGTTATAGTTCGATAGTCTCGTTTCGAAAACCACACTCGTTTTCCGCCAGATCGGGTTAAAGAGGCCAAAATAGTGGTATCATATCGATTTTTGCGTTAGGTATATACTAAATTCGAATACAACAGATAATAAAAAGACACTAGTAAAATAAAACAAGAGAGATAGCCTTGCATCCATTTCCTTTTCATCTATGTACACTTTGGTACTCTGACCGCTCCTTTTGCACAGTCAACTCCAAGCCATGTAATTTTTTTAATACATGTTACACGGAATATGCATAGTCAGATATTATGTACAATCCCTAAATGCATTTCCTGAAATACGTAACATCTCTAAACATTAGCGGGGAAAATGTATAATATTTTGTGATTTTTTGCTTATTTCCTGTACATTGTAAGTTATCTCCGACAACGTGTAGGGTATAATGAGATTTAATACCTGGATGTCGTTTTTTATATGAGACATCCAGGTATTAAATCTCCATATACCATACATGTTGACGGAGATAACGTTTTTGTCCGTTTTGAAACACAATAGAAACATAGTGGAGAAAAATAACACCTGGATGTCGGTTTTTAAACACCTCGCCTGAGGCTCGGTGTTTAAATGCGACATCCAGGTATCAAATCTCCATATACCATACATGTTGACGGAGATAACGTGTTTGTCCAGTTTGAAACACAATAGAAACACAGTGGAGGAAAATTTGTGGACGTGTTTCTCACGTTCCGTGATTAATTGGACCAAATTCTTAAATAGCTGTTTTGTTTTTACAAATGCAGAAGACAACAGATAGAGTTACATCCCTGGTCGTTAAGGAGTCGTGTAAACATTATTTTGTTCACATATCGCCCCCCCCCCCCCCCCACCCCCCTACTGGCACATAGAACACATTGGAACTGAGGGGATAATATTTGCTCTTATTTTATTTTTCTCAAGTTGTTTTATTTAATTATTCGCCTATTTAATTTATAACACCAAAATATGATCGAATTGTCGGAAATCTGATGACATTTGTGACTATTTTCATGTTTTTTGGTTCGATTTTTATATCGAGGTGAGCAAAAGCGGAAAGCGTTCATTTAAACCATATGCCCCCGAAATTTCGCGTGCGCTTTTTAACTGAATGTTGCACGCTCCCATATACCTTGGATGTTGGGTGCACCCTTTGCCATGGCTATTTGTCCAAGGCATTCTGACCAATCAAAGGACAGAATTTATCGGGATAGAGGGATAAGCATATATATTTTGTGGCTTATTCATACCCTCTGCTACTCTTGCTATTAGACATATTCCCTGGGAATAATTTAATTTGAATTATGGAAATGAAAGTATTTCAACCATGCAGTTTCCCGGGAGAAGTTTGATTTAGAGAAGTAAAATGTATTTAACTATTCTGTATTTTCGCGAATTTAAATAGAGAAAAACCCAAATTGCATAGAGATATAGAATAGACGTATAGTGTTTTCAAATAAAAAATATTCTATGAGTAGGATTAAAAATGAAACCGACGAGCCTCGTTTCATTCTCAATTCTGCGAGAAGAATAAGGGCCTCTGGCGAGTCTGTTTCATTCTTAAGACTACGAGTAGAATATTTTTTTTACTTGAAAGCACTGTACATTTATTTTGTTTATCCCATAAATCTTTTATTTATTTATTTATTTATTTATTTATTTATTTATTTATTTATTTATTTATTTGCTCAGGTTCGTGACACAGGGTCACCTTGTGTCAGACAGTTTTCCGGGTAGAGGAAACCGAAGTACCCGGAGAGAACCACCGAACAGCGGCAAACAACTGCCAGATTCCGCCAACGTACTAACTCCGCCCAGGCAGGGTTATCATTGGTTGAAGACAAGTGCACAATTGACGTGCAGTACGCCTTATTATTTATGCTAGTAAATTTGTTTATCCATCAAATGAAGTTACTAAGAGACATAGACTCCGCAATATTAGGTTCAGGATGGCTGAAAAGCACCCAGTATTAATTTAATATTAGGTGCCCGTCAGCCATTTTGTTTTATCATTATATCCACAAACCTCAGCTTTTAATTTACACATACGCGCATGCTGCAGCGCAGTCGTACAGAAGACCCACCATATAAAATAGCCCCGTCGTATAAACATTGCATTCGATTGAATGAAACTGTTATAATAAAATGCCAAACCAGCCCAAAACATTGGCGGCTATAGAACGAGTCACGAGTGATTTTTTAGAATGCGGAAGCAAAATTACTCCCCTTGTTGTGTATGTAAACATCGTCTGTTTTGTTTACATGTTTCGAGAAGTGCGCATCATTTAACTATTCGTTGAATTAACCTCCCCAATGACATTTTAGCATGCCGTGCATAATAATACGTTACTCGGCGTGTAGTTGGCAGATACAGTGTCATATACGGCTCAAAGAAAACAATATTATATTCGGCTTCGCCTCACCTAATATTGTTTTCTCTTCGCCGTATATGACACTGTATCTGCCAACTAAACGCCCTGTAACTTATAGTACACAGCACCACCGTACCCCCACGTAGGCAATCGGGACTGAGTGCCTTGAGCAAGTTCGCAATGAAGTTATCCCTGGGGGAATCGAACCGTGGACCTTTTGGTTTGAAGTCTAATGTCGTAACTACTGAGCCAGCGTGGATTATAGCCACCTGATAACACCCCTTCCTAGCTGTACATTCTCTGAGGCCTTCAGAATGTTCAATCAGATTGCTTCATTTCCCCTGTATACATATAGACAGGCTATATAAGAGATTCCGTAAATGGGATTCTTATCTGACTCCGTAAAATTTGGATAGTCAATATTAATGGATGATAGTATAGCCAATAGTACTGACGCAAGGCCGCAACGACACAAGACTGCTGTAGAAGCTAATGATAGGAGAGATCGTCCATAGACAAGTAGTGGGTGCGGAGCTTTGGAGATAAGATGAAAGCCGTTGTATAGGAGCCAAATAGGGGCTATGGGCCATATAGGAGCTGTATAGGAGCTGGATCATAGGTATCCTGAAATGCCCGTATGTGCCAATGTGCTAGTGCACAATGTGTCTCATTGTGCCTTTTCAAATAAGCACATGTCGGCACATCTAGCATGTACCTATGTGCTAGAGGATAATGTGTCACGCTGTGCCTTTTCACATAAGCACAGATGGCAAAAAAGGGATTCTCCAAAAGGTATCCTCAAATAATACAATACCAGGTCATAGATATCCTAAAATATCGAAATGGGGCTAAGAGTCGTATGTGCGAGTCACTCGAACCAGCAATTGCCCGATAACACATTTGCTCGATGGAATTCGAGTCGTTCGAGCAATATCTCATCAGTAACTACTCGATACATTCTTGGCATTAGAAATGATATAGGCTTTCATGGAGGTTGTCTATCAATTGGCTAATCCAAAGGGGCCCCTCATTACTATAGCACTACGTGCTACTATTATAAGCCATGGTATGGCGGTCCTAAAAAGGGATTCTGGGAGGACCCTAACAAGAAAAACTACTCTAGTTCAATCGAACTTACTCCCAGGGGCCCCATATGCACTACAGCATTACGTGCTACTAGTAAAATCTACGGCATGGCGATTCTAAAAAGGATTCTTGAAGAATCCGTAGAAAATAAAGTCGTTTTTAGTGATTTGGAGGGATTGTCGGGTTGTTTGTGGTAATTCTATGAATCGGGAAATTACTCTTGTACAAAGGAACATACCCTATGAACGAGGGATTGTCGGGTTGTTTGTGGTAATTCTATGAATCGGGAAATTATTCTTGTACAAAGGAACATACCCTATGAACATACCCCTGTCCTATTAGAAGCCTTTGGGTAACATAACAACCACGTGCTACCACAGAAACCAAGATGGCGGCCTCCAGTATACAAAATGGCCGACGGAAACACGTATCACCCTAACAACATGAGCTGCGCATGAGCACTAGGACCACGTATCACTATGGGATGACGTCGCAACGTGGCCGTTCTCGCGGGTTACCATGACAACGAAACATGGAGCCACCAGGTCACGTGACTATGACGTCACATCAGATCATGCATGAGATCCTACCAATAGGAGACGGTTACCTCATGCACCATCTCCACCTTAAAAGGGCGAAATGTGAATCCACCCTTTCATCAATTTGCACCTTGGACGGCAAAGTATGAGGACGCTAATTAGTTAGATGGAATTACTAACTGCGATACAAAAAAAAAACACTTCCAAGTCTTAAGGATACTTGAGTTACAGTGCTATTCGGTTGAGTAAGTGCAAAATTCACTTAGCAGTGGACTTTTAAATAAAATAGAACCACAGATTCCTTGGACATAACTCATCCTTTGTGTACTCCAACGTTGATCCAAAATATATACTGAGAACGGAGAAAAAGCATATGTCCTCTCCCCAGTATCCGAGAAATGGCATGACATTTTCGACATGATGATGGACATCGCCCAGGTGGAGACAAGGGTGTGTCAGACTACGCAAGGCAAGCCAAAAAACAAGATTTATTTATTTATTGGGGCGTAACGACAGTTTCGACAGCCAGAGTCACCTCGTGTCAGAGAGTTTTATGGGTGGAAGAAGCCGGAGTACCAGGAGAGGACCTACGAGCAACGGCGTGCAACTGTCAGACTCCTCAAAGAGTTAACTCCACACAAGCAGTATCAGCATTGGTTGAAGACAAGTGCATCATCAAGGTGCAGTACGCCCTAGTATTCGGCTTCAGCGTGCAATCGGAATTAAGTTCCTTGCCGAAGGACACAACGCAGTTTCCCTTGTCAGGGATCGAACCGTGGGCCTTTCGGGTTGAAGTCCAATGCCGTAACAACTGATCGACCACACTTCCAACAAAACAAGATGTAATCAAACACAAATATTGCAGGATCTTTTGGTGAATTTATTCGTTATGTGACACAAAGATTAAATAGTATGAAGGACAAAGCCCAAGCACTTGGATTCATGTACAATGCAGACTTATCAAGAGGGAAATCGTTTGGACTTTTACGTTTATTCCGCGCTGGTATGTCAACCGGTACCAGTACCGCCGGTTCCCACATGCTCCAACCGGTACCGGTACTGAAGCTTTTGTCCCGCTGATACGGGCACAAAATTATTCTATGCGGAAATTCCTAATTGAACGAGGGTAAACAGACTGACAATCCTGTGTGGCACACTTGCACGACATACTTTCAACTTATTTGTGAATAAAACATCAAAACACTCAAAAGGTGCATGTTCTGCCTACACAAGTACCTAGATATGGTCGGCCATTTTGACTTTCCAAACGTGTCATCAAAGACAATGAAAGCGCCGTCAATGATTACTTCAAAGTAATTATTCTGTGGCGACATCAAAGTAATCATAAAGCACGATGTTCGTGCTTTATGATTACTTTGATGTCGCCGCAGAACAAATGTACGATGCCATGTTTGTGTTTGTGATCTTGGGGACTGGGTCGGTTTAAATGCGAATTTCTCCCACCTGATTGTGATATGTCACCCAATTGTTGATTTGTCCCGGTACCGGTACCGGTTTCGGTGGGACAGGCTTTGTCCCGTCCCGGTACGGATTTTGTTGGTACCGACAGTACTTTGACATGCCTGATTCCGCGTCATTAAACTGGACACGATAACAAAGTAAGATATTATTGGGACGATTTGTCAAGTACCTCAATACAGTTTTTATCTATTTTTATAAATCATCCAGAGCAAAATCAGTATGTTTTCAAAACAAACAAACAAAGCTACAGTACAACCGCCGTGGGCTGGTCACTTTCCATGGGCGGGCAATATTTCCACAGACGTAATATATTGGATTCTAGACACCAATATTATAGGAATAATTCTTTAAAATTTAATTAATGATGTACCGGATATGACCCGGTGCTTCATTAATTAAAATTTGTCTGATGATGCTTTTTATTACCTGGTGAAGGCATAGATGGACATCACTGCTCACCCTGGGTTACGACCAGTTCACGGATACTGTGCTGTATTCGTTGTGGTTAAAGGGACAATAAACTGCGAAGTTTAAAAATAAAACCACAATTTTTCTCAATGTAAAATTACCCTCATATTGAATATTTCATTCGCTTGGAAGCGTTCGTATCGATTAAATAAACGAACTTGAAGGTCAAAATTTATTGGCTTTCTTTCAGATCATCCCGATCCGGCTAACTGATCATTAAATTTCCCGGAAAGCAACAAGTGCAATATCATTTTCGTCGAAATTAGCTTTCTCAGGAGTCAAAGGTGAATTTTGTGCTCACGTGTTCTGTTTATAGCGTATGCGACCATGCACTTTGATTTTGGATTGCAGTTATCAATACGCTACGGGTTTTATTTGAAGCATAACTGAGCTTTATTTAAAATAATAGCAAAGTTGTTGATCTAATAATGCCAAATTAGCGCTAAAATAATATATATTTGTTGTTCTAGCCAATCAATCACTCGGACAACAACGAAGGTAAAGTTATTTCTACGTGTATTCAGAAATTATGTCCTGTTGTTGTGTTTACTTCCGATCACTTTCGGGCAACTTCGATTATCTCTTCGCAATGTCTTGTCTTCTGAAAATTCCTCTACATTAAAGTTTTAAAATCGCCGATCTAAGTAATTTTGCGTTGCTTCTTGTGTCTTACATTTTGCAGACAGTGTTTTTCACATGCTTTTTCACATACAAGCAAATTCTTAAAGTTGCCAATTTTTTTTCAAATTAGCGCTTCGTAGTCCCTTTAAATAATGTTGCCATCGAATAGCATAAATATTTTTTCTACCTCATTGATTTTGCGGCTTGATCCGTATCTAGTCACGCGATTACATCTATTAATAGTGCGTTGAAGTTCCATTTCAATGGTTCATTGATTTTGACTTAACCATGATGCTTTTAGGTATCGCGATGTATTTATAAACGATTGTACCGAATGTTTGTGAATATATAGAATATTCCCATGGTAGCTTGGTGTACCAAATGTTCACCACAAGTGATTAAGTGGTGTTAATCGCGCGCCTTCGGCGTAATAAATAATTGCTATGGAATGGACAAACCTCCACCTATTGGTGTCGACTACATCACAATATGCACCAAGTATATTTGGTAAGGCTGGCATTAATCTGAATTTGGTGTACGGCAAATTACTCCGTTTTACGATTTTACTGTCAGGCAAATTACTAGGGCTGCACGGTATATCGATAAACCGATACATACCGGTATTCCAACCCGTATCGATTGAATACCGGTGTAATTACAAAAATATCGGTTTATCGTCATTATGTATTTACCCGCAATTCAATTTTCGAGCTGTCCTGAGTTTTTTAACTGTAGTCCCGAACGAATAATATTATCCTTGTACCTAACGAATTGGCCGTACCATACAAAAATTGTGCAGTTGAAAAAATATTATTTTTCAAAAAAATTAAACAAATCTATATCTTGTGACCCCTCAGTGGAACGAGCTCGACGAGCTCGTTCCAATGATGGGTCATTTGATATGGTTTTGTTGAATATTTGTTTGAAAAAAATCGATAAACCAATATTTAAAAAAATAAATTTTGATATCGTCTGCGTCGAGTAAAGAGTCATTCGAACTGTTGCATCAAGACATGCTGGTTTGTTCTGATTGTGAATGATCAAGACCCGATTATGGTACGTATGTCCAGATATCTTAACAGTATTTCGATATACCGGTATACCGCGGTATTTTTTTAACACCGATACCGGTATTCAGTTTCGAATACCGTGCAGCCCTACAAATTACCACCATTTCGATCTCCGTTTCAATTACTATCACACAATGCAAGGTCACACAGAACTAATATACGTAACCTTTAACCCTTTACCTAACGTAACGGCCAAAACCGGCCAGCGCTATTCTCAAAAGTCGCCAATTAATTTTCATTATTTTTTTCATTTTTTGTCTCAAAGACATAGGTTATGACCCCTCGTTGGAACGAGCTCGTCGAGCTCGTTCCAACGAGGGGTCATAACCTATGTTTTTGAGACAAAAAATGAAAAAAAATAGTTATTCAAGAATGCATGTGTCGTCTGCTTTTCATGTTAGGTAAAGGGTTAAGCGAAATAATATTGGCGCACACCCCTTATATAGTATAGCGACCTAGTCCGCTCAAATGTACGTGCTTTTCAGGACATATTTGCGTTTTTAAAGTCTGGCGTTAAAATTATATGTGAATATTATGGCACATCTACACTTATACATTATATCATGGGTATGAATTGGAAATGCCAGTTTGCTAAGCCTGTAACGATTACTATATTCATTGCGATATATACTAGCGGGAAAAGTAACGTAAGTTTTTTTCTGTGGTAAATATTTCAAATGTGTTATGGATGCTTATTTCATTGTTTGGATTTTGAAGTTATTTCTAGTGTTCAACCGATTACCAAAAAATGGTCGCTGAACGATTACCGGTTATTTGAGCTCACAATCGGCCGAGTCCGATGCCGATTCCGATTGTAATACCGTGCACTGCTAGACAAGTCTAGGCTCGAAAGAACTGCATTAAACGGATTTTTTTTCATTTTTAAACTTCGTTGCCTGGAGTCGCAATAAAATTACCAGTCGCACACAATGTGGCTCTCAGAGTGCGTGCGACTGGTAATTTTACTGCGACCTGAGTCTATGGAGTGTACCCATCACTTTTCCGGTATGAACTAGCGATTTCCACAAGTACGCTCAATTGTAAGCTTTACATGTCATATGATCCGTAAAGGGGCGTCAAGAGAGATTAAGAATACACATTGTGGTTGTTTCTCAACTTTATTGAATGGTATCATTGGCATCATTTTACATTAACAATTGAACAATTGCAGAAGATAATAAAATGCGGTTAATGAATCATAGTAGGTAATAAATGCGGATTCAAGGACACGTTGTACATGTACCGTACACGTACACGTACATGGTGCGTTTACCATCGTGGGATTCAGTGTTAAATCGCGTGCACGTTCGCAAAAATGTCATTTTTTCATGGTGTCCCGAATCCGCTGTTATTTTGAGACTCCCAGTTCGCACTTTTAACGTTCAAATACCCGTTGGTGAACGTGTCGAATGTACACGATTTTCAAAAAAGTGAAAAATGTATGAATTTGTACATTTTTCACTTTTTTTTTTCTTAAAAATTTTCGTCGACGTTCCCATCGCGGATCAGACCATCGATCCATCGTTGGTGAACGAGAGCAAAAAACGTTTTGCGGCTTCTAGGACAGCATCAAAAAGGTGGTTTGCGGATTCTGGGACAGTGTCTCAGAATCGGCAAACGGCTTTTGAGGCTCTGAAGGTAGTCACTTGACCTGCTAATTAACCAATCAGATTGCTTGATTCTCATAAACTTAATCATACAAAGTTATCTCCCTCGTCATGGGGGTGGCGGTCACGCCCATCAGAAAAATCGAAGTTACGAGAAGGTGGTCACGTGACCTATCAAATTGAAGGTCGAGAAAATAAAAAAGTGATTGATATATATAGGAGAGAAAAAAAAATATAAATAAATAGTTATTTAAAAAAATAAAATATATCAAATCGAATAGATAATAAAAAATACGTAAATCATAAGCGCTTCCCAGACTATTAGAGCGAGGTTTCTTTTAAACATGCCGATGAGAGCATACGCAATCTGCGTGAACGAAGAACTACGTCCCATCTTGTTAGAATGATGCGTCGGATGTCGGGATCATCTAGACTTCGATCACGATAATCATTCGTGTCTGACGATGGAAAGGGAAGATATGGTCGTCAAGTATTTCGAACCGGCGTTGGAACGCGTTAGATTCGACGATGTGATCACGCTTTGGAAGAGATTAGTCTTCTGTAAGGATCGAGGCAAGCCCACAGTTTCGGAAGAAGTCTGACTTAAGAAGACAAGGGATGCATCATGAAATTATTGTTCAATGAAGCATACGTCTAAGTTTTCTCGTTGATATAAAAATAAGGGAGAATAGAAAATAAAAATAAATACACACATAATTTTTTTTATCTAATATTAGAAAGAAAAAAAACCCACAAAAATGAGAACCAGAAATAAAATGTATTCGACGTTAGATGACGACGAGGATGAGAAGCCGAACGGCGTTTTGCCGACGGCACCGTCGCTAGAAGAAAAAGAAAGAGGGGAGAGGTATCGCATCGATCAAATCAATAGAATCCAAGCGTATCTAACTCGAGAGAGAGATTCTCGCCGTTCTCTCAAGAAGAAGCATTCGCATTTCGTGAAATTCGTCAACGCGATCGACACGACACTCATCACGATTTCCATGGGTTTACACGCGGCCGGCATCGGATTGTTGTCGACCGCGGTCGGTATTCCGATCGTGTTAACCATAGAAGGAGTGGCTCTCGCCGCCGGATTGTTTAGCATGCTCGGAAATTTTTTGAGTAGGAAATTATATCTGAAGGCGAGGAAACACGACAAGATTCGTGTCTTGGCCGACTCCAAGATCGACACGATATCCGAAATGATGTCGATGGCATTGAAAGACGGTAGGATATCGGACGGAGAATACTTCACGATATTGAGTGAGAAAACGAAATATGAAGCCATGAAAGAAGCTGTGAGAATCAAGACTCGTCAGATCATCAAAGAAGAGATGAAGGATTCTCTCGTGGAAAAGGGGAGGAAAGAGGCTAGGGAGGAATTCAGTAAGATGATAGAACAAGAGCAGCGATTGAAAAAAAAATATATAAAATAAGAACAGAATTTTTAAAAAAAAATATTAAATTTATATATAAAATAAAAACGAAATTAATTTAAATAACTCTTAAAAATGTGTTGCGTAAAGTGTAAGAGAGTTACCGAAACGAGTAATTCTCGAGAAGTATGAACTAAAAACGACAGACAGATGCTGCGCGGAATTTGCGACCTGTGTGGTTCTACCAAGACTCGATTCGTAAAAAAAAGAACGCGAGCAAAGGTAAAGGCATCGTGAATAAAATGATCAATAATCTACCTTTCGAAATGCATCTGCCTGGTCACAGTTTCACAGGACCTGGAACGAAATTGAACAAGAGACTCAACGCCGATTGACTCCTAAATCAATCCTGTGAATAGGGTGGACGCGGGCCACGTATGATCATGATCTGTGCTACGCCGGACATCCCGACACCAAGACTCGCAGCGATGTCTGCGATAAAAACATGTTGGCGAAATTGAGAGGCATATCGAATCCGACCAGGAGAGAGAAGATAGAACGTTCGCTGGTCGGTAATCTGATCGGTGCGAAACGTCGATTCGGATGGGGCGTTCAAAAAAAAAAGAGCATCTGAAAAGAAGAAGAAACGATTATTGACGAGCGAATTGGCCGAGGAGTTACACAAACCCATCGTGCATAAATTTCGAAAGAGAAGGGTGTTCGTGAAGGATTTGGATGATATTTGGTCTGCCGACTTGGTCGACATGAGATCGTTTTTGAGGTGGAACGAGGGTGTCAAATATCTATTGACGGCCATCGACGTGTTTTCCAAATACGGTTGGATCAGAGCTTTGAAGAATAAATCGGGACCTTGCGTCGCCGAGGCTCTGAAGAGCGTGTTCGACTCGTCTCCTCGAAAACCGAGTAAATTGTGGGTGGATAAGGGAAAGGAATTCTACAACAAGCACGTTCATCGATTGGTCGACCTCTACTCAATTGAAAACGAAGAGAAAGCCAGTATGGTGGAACGTTGGAATCGAACGATGAAGGAAAAGATGCATAGATACTTCACTGCGAATTCGACTAAGAAATACATATACGCTCTGAACGGACTGGTTAAAGATTACAACAACACGTGACACAGATCGATCAAGATGACTCCCGTGGAAGCTAGCGATCCTCAAAACGAAAAACGGGTCTACGCGAATCTATATCCTGAGAGATCTAATATTAGGAAGAAGTCTAGAACGCCGAAATTTGCGGTCGGTGATCGAGTGAGAATCTACGCTTATAAGAAACACTTCGTAAAGGGTTATACTCCTCGATGGACCTCGGAAATCTTAATGATAATCAAAATATTTCACACCAATCCGGTGACTTACGAAATCGAAGCTTTGGATGGAGAAGAGATCATCGGAAAGTTTTACGAACAACAATTACAGAAGACAAAGTTTTGATAAAGAAAACAAATTTCTTTTATATACTCTCTTTAACATTTTCTTGTTTACACACATATATATATAGGAGAGAAAAATAATAATAAAAAATAATTAAAACTATTTTTAGATAAAAAAAAAGCAAGCTAATTAATAAACAAAAAAAAACAAAGAAACCTTTAAAAAATGGCAAATATACTAGATATAGCACAAAGCATAGTGAAAGATGAAAGTATTCAAGAATATGAGGTTCACGAATACGAACTGGTAACCAGAACGAGTTTGAACAATGCGGGAGAAATAAGAATCAACGTCGAAACTCAAGATCTATTCGTCCATCCTAGCGAGAGTTACATAGTGGTGCAGGGACGTCTCACCAAGGAAGATGGGAGCGACTATGCCGACGACGACATGGTTACTCTAGCCAATAATGGCATCATGCATCTATTCAGTAATATAAAATACATGCTATCGGGACAAGAGATAGAATCTGTGTTTCATCCCGGTCAGGCCACCACGATGTTCGGACTCTTGACGTATCCTGATGATTTTTCAAAATCCAGAGGACTTAATCAGTTGTGGGTGAAAGACACCGTCGGCCCTGCTAACGCTGGCGCCGCCGCGATATTCGACTACGTTGTCAAGACATCCAGACCTAAAGGAACGTTTTCGTTCAGGATACCTTTGAAACACATCTTCGGATTCGCGGACGATGACAACAAGATCATGTACGGATTCGAACACAATCTGACGTTGATTCGAAAAGGAAATGACGACGCAATAGTGAGACTCA
This sequence comes from Pictodentalium vernedei, assembly GCA_031216915.1. NCBI lineage: Eukaryota > Metazoa > Mollusca > Scaphopoda > Dentaliida > Dentaliidae > Pictodentalium > Pictodentalium vernedei. Next base: position 323,555,002 of record CM062296.1, on the reverse strand, counting down.
CTGCGACCGATGAGGGTAAGATAACTCTACACAAGATATCGTGGTTCGTTCCGCACGTGGAGCCTTCGATCATGGAAAAAGCGCGTCTCTACGAGATCATAGAATCCAAGAGTAAATTACCCGTGGGATTTAGATTGAGACAGTGCGACACGGCTAGCATTCCACACTCCACGAATCACTTCGATTGGAGATTGACGGTGAAATCCACTTCCGAGAGACCGCGTTTCATCGTGGTTGCGTTTCAGACCGATAGGGACGGGTCTCAGGAAAAGAATGCGTCGCTGTTCGATCATTGCAGTTTGAGAAACATGCAAGTGTTTCTGAACGCCACGAGATATCCAGCAATCGATTACAACGTGTCATTCGACAAGAACGATTTCTGCAGACTGTACGGCGACGCCGCTGATTTTAGAAAGAAGTATCATGGTCTAGACGAATTGATGAGCAACCCTAACATATCTCCCGGCGAATACAAGTCGATGTATCCCATGTTCGTATTCGACGTCAGTAAACAGAGTGAACGACTCAACAGTAGCGTCTTAGCTATTCAGATCAAGATGCAATTCGATAGGAACGTGCCGAGAAAAACTGAAGCCTTCACCCTGGTCCTGTCAGATAGAGAATTACATTTCGAATCAGATGGAAATAAGATGTCGATCATTCGATGAGAGACGTGTGTGAAAAAAAAAAATAAAACAAAAATAAAAAAGTAATGAGTAATTATTAAAAACAAAAAAAAAAAAAAAAAAAAAAAAATATATAAGTAATGAGATCTAGAGAGATTGAACATCTTTCTAAATCTCATTACTTTTTTTTTTGTTTTTTAATAATCACACATTATTTTTTTTTTAATTAATTATTTCCACGCATTCACTATTTGTTCAAAGGAACTAGTTCAATCAGTAGACTCACCACGGAAGTGGCGGCTTCGGGATTATTGGTTTTCATAATGAAATTAATCCTGTCTCTGGCATTCACTTTGAGAGGCGTGCCGAACGTGCTAACATTCGCGTGTTGATTTTCAGTCTTTTCGATGCTGTATCTCTTATCGCTCTCTACTCCATTCACCATGAGATCGACGACCACTCTGTTATTCAAATCCGAGGAAGCTAGACTCATTCGAAGGATTTCACCTCCCAACGGCATGGGATATCCCACCTGATGATGTTTCGATCCACTACCTCCATTTCTGAAAGACCACTCAGCTTTTCCCTCATCTAAGGTGCCGGCCTCCTCGGCCCACACGGTGATCAATTGTCTAGCATATTTGACTTTCTCCACCACCGAAATCAGGGTGCAGGCATCCGTCATGTTCACGGGATCTGGTAGATTTGTGAGCGCGTGTCCACCCATGTCTAGTTTACCTTCCATGATGTCGCCCTTTCTCCAGACCGAGTTGTCATCCACGTACTTCCTGCTGACTGCGCTGGAATCGAATTCGGGATCGTGATTGAGTCCAAATAAATTCTCCATGGTTCCGCCAGATTGTTTGTTCAGGTAGAGATCATCCACTTGCGATTCTACGTATTCTTGTGATCGTCTCATGGCAGAATCTATGTATCCCTTGTTGACCATGGTTGAGTCCGCATCCATGTCGTCGACCTTTGACAGATTCAATATCTTGTTGAATCCCGCATTCAGATCCGATTTCATTTCTCGTCTGTCAGACTTTCTCTGTTCCAGATCTACTTAGTGTTTGGTCGCCACGTCCTTGGGATTCGTGGGAGTGGCCACGTTCGTTATCTTGTTAGAATTGGCATTCAATTCCGAGTGCATCGTTTTCTGAACGTATCTATTTCTCTGGTGTTCGCTGAATCTTGCGTGAGAGTCGTCTGCGTATTTCTTGGTCATGGCATCCGTGGGATCTATGGGATTTGCGACGTTCACCAAACATTTAGATTTCAGATCGAGATCGTCGGTCATGGTTTTATCCACATAATTATCTAGCATGATTCGTTCGAAATCGGCGTTCCCCCTGTCGACGTATTTTTTAGTCGCAGCATCTGCAAGATCTATCGGCTCGAGAAGATTGTAGAGCTTCTTATCGTTCATGTTCAAAGGTTCCTCTCGAGGTTCGTATCTCCGAACGTAACGTTCATCCAAGTTGGCAGCGTTGTAACCATCGTCGACTTCGAGCGTCTTCCTCTTCTTTTTTAGGTTGACTTTTTCGTCATCACTTCTACCAAATTTATCGACTGGCATGTTGTTTTGAGATTTTTGTTTTAAAAATATATTTCAAACGCAGTTTATTAAAAATGAATTATTTTATTTATTTTTATTTTTCGTTTTTATTCGATTAAAATTTTTTTAATAATTTTTTTTACCTTTATATGCTATAAAAAAACTCTCTCTAATGTAAATCATTGAGAATGTCTTGAAACTGATCTCCTTCAGACCATCTCTTGAGAACGTAGAGACATAAGTGACCGCAAAACACTTGAACTGGTGATTGCACTCGTTCTGTGTTGTAACGAACCATCAATTTGTTGAAATAGTTCTTTATTTCTTTCGGCGGCGAGATTCCGTAGCTGTCGGAATAATAATTCTTCTTCCAGTTCTTGAACCACGCCACCCAGTGAGTGCCTTCACCCGATAAATCGTCTAGATTTAAAATTCTGCATTCCGATTGTCGAGGTCTTCTCTTCGGCAAGGCACCTCTGGAAAACACGCCTAGAAAATCTTTGATTTTCAAATCCTTCGCTGCATTCGACACATCGTTGTTGGATAGGGGTTTGTTAGGTAAGACGACACCTTCTATGGATATCTCTATTTTCTTATTCATAAATGCGTATATTTTTTTTTTTTATTTATTTATTTTATTATAATTCACTAAAATGACGTTATTTTTTTAAATTTTTTTCTTTTTCTTTTTAAACTAACTCTATCGACTTCCATAATCTTGAATCAGTCTAATTCCTCGACTTCCATAATCTTGAATCTGTTTAATTCCTCTAGATTTTCTGGAATCCTATCATTCTTAATCATATCTGGAATCTTATCATCCACAATCATATCTGAAATCCTATCGTCTAAAATTAGATCCAGAGTCCAATGTCCGAGTGCCAAAGTGCTTATTTTATCGTCTAACACGAATCTCTTATCATCGTCGGCCGTCAGCGAAATCTTGTTGACTATTTCGGTATACAAGTCGTGATTTTTGCTTCGAATCGATTTTATAGTCTTATACACCGGACCACTTCCTAACAGACAATCTTTATACTCTCGGAAAGAGATGTTTTTCTTCACCACGCACGCTTTAACCCCTTTACACTTCTTGATCTCTTCATCTTCTAGACGATAAGCATACAGTTTGGGTCTCAAGCCCACGAATTCGAGGATTTGTTTAACACCGCTCTCGTCCTTAAATTTACCTAACACCTTCTTGTTGTCATTCGATTGAATGTTCGATGGGATAATTGCTCGTGTCAAACCACGCAGCCACGTCCGGAGAGATATCTCGGTAGATGTCTTTCGTCTCTATCTCGTAAACTAAACTGTCCATGTCGGTGAATAGTAGTTTGGCTTTATCACCAAATTTTCATTTGACGTAATCATAGTGAAACTCATATATCAATCACTTGCTGATATCTAAGATGATCAGTCCGAGATAATAGGGTTTGTCGAACTTCAGGTGCGTCTTTTGCATGTGAATGGCCACTAGATTTTCGTCAAATATGGTTCAGTGTTTGTAAATGGGTTTCGCCACTAATTTTTTAGCTTTTTTCTCAGATGTGACAAGTCGAACGTCGGTTCTTTTCCTGATGTTTTCCATTGATTTACCGTCCATGCAGTTGTTCATGAGTTTGAAGAAATCTTTTTTCGAAATCGTTCTCGGCTCGAATTCTGAGATTCGTGTTGAGATCGATGTATTTTTTCATCCAAGGCTCTTCGTTGAATCGAATGATGCGATGTATGTTGACTAATTTCATCCCGTAATCGACGTATTGTTTCAAATTCTCACTGTAGACGACGTAGTTACGTTTCTTAAATAAATTGGGAATGATTTTTTCCTCATCTCCTTCATTCATTTCCATTCGTTCAGGAGCCAGCGGATAATTGTTGTGTAGATCATGTAATTCTTCCGGATAGTTCAAATCGACTTCTAAAATGCAAGGATAGTCTCTCCATTTTTGCATCTCTTCCTGTTCCATTAACCATTAGAAATTTCCAATCGGTAAAGGATGACTCATAGCCCAACCGTACAGATAATTAACGTCCCAATACTGTATGTATTTATTCGACTGTTTCGAATCGAAACCTTCTTTCATGTAGGGTTGTTAGCTTCAGAATATCTGTGGGAGATCATCGAGATGCCACCTCTCACAGCCCTTTCGAACATGAGCAACATGTCCACATCGGATAATAATTCCAATTGGACTTTGGTGGTCTTCAACAGAGCATCCCACGCCAGACCGGGTGCGGTGAAATACCAAACAGGATCCAGATTGTAATTTTGACAACAGACGTCTCGAAAATTTTCGAACACGTCTGCCAACAGCAGAACGTCGGTCTTCAGATAGAGATGGTGATAATCTCTCATGGTTTTCATATCGAATGATTTCCACACGTTTTTGGCGTGTTCGTAATTCTCGTCAGAAATGTCGGATTCGTATAATTTCGAATGAAAATCTTCTTTTGAAGGTAGTGCGGTGTCGTCGAATCTCTTTACATCGTTCATGTAATCATAAGGATAGACTCCTTTCCTCAACATGGCATCTACTCATTCTCCGAAATGTTCGCTCGTGATTTTAAATTTATCCTTGCTCATGTTATCAACTAATTTTTCCAGAGCGGTCAACATGAATTTAAAACTGTCGATGAAGCGTATGCTTCTACGAATGGATTTCGTTTTTCTTCCAATGTCTCTCCATCAATTACTCTTTTCTTCTCCATGAGCTTCCATTTCGTGAATGAAATGTATCTTTCTTCACTGTTCGTGATGCAATTTAATTCTTCGTGGGAGGTGCCGAGATTTTTCACGAACAGATGACTGTCGTAACCCGAGAGATTGTGAAATATCACTGGATAGAAAATGGCGTCTCGATATTTTAAATTACACTTGCTGTGAGCCGGACCGCGATACAGACCCATGTAATGATCGTGGTCTCTGACCTTCTTATTTTCCTCCAAATTCTTGTCGAATGATTGTCTGCATATGTGACATTTGGTGGCTCTGTTATTTTCGTCCTGCTGCTCTCGTGTGATGATCATTTTCACCGGAGTTTTGAATTTGTCGTATAACATTTGAATTTTCGATTCTAACTCTTCCACCAACCTTTGAGCCACGTCATCGTCTTCGCACTGTTTCGTGTAGGAGAAGGGACCCATGTCGTGTTGCGAGTCGAAAGTGCATTTCAGGTAAATGCAATAACCCGAAAGCATGTGTTTTTGATATCTTTCGACGTAACTTTGAAGAGCGTTAGGTTCGCAGGAACTCATTTTCACAGTGAAACATTCGAAATCGGCGTAGACGACGAATGGTACTTTTAACTTTCTATTGCGATTTTCAAACTTCACGATGGTGTTGGGTTTGGGCATTTCCGTGGCGATACCTTGATTTTCATTGCAATATTCCTGATGTTTCACTAACGATTTTTCGCTGTGAAACGCGTTCATGCAGTTGCAACATAAACATATCTTTCCTTTATGTTTATTATTTTGTCTCGACAGTAATCGGCTTGGATGTTTAACCCAACAATAATGACGATTGTTACCATTCGAAATCAATAATAAAATAATCGTCTTTTCTCTTTCGAGATACGAAGTCTGTCTGAGAGGATAGATCGTTCGTTTTTCATCGTCGTATCCCAAGACGTTCACTGCTACGGTGGGGTTTTGAGCCTCGAAACGTTCGATGTGTTTTAACTGTGTTGGAAAAGTCACTCCGGTCCAATCAAGATTTTTTGAAGTCTCCTCGTAATGAAAAACTCTCTCAGGATGGATTTTGACAGGGTATAAAGCAGAAGTGACTGCCCATTTAAAACACTGGTCATCTTTATTTCTCACATTGACCACGGAGTGTTTTTTAGCTAAGAAATATGGTAATTCCACGTAGGAAGATCCTTTCAATGAATCATTTTTAGTTATATGAATTTCGAGTTTCAACACCTCATCGAACGTCCAATTACTACCTTCATGTTGATAATTCGCGAAAGACGTCAGCATCTTGTCTTTCATCTTTTTGAAAACGTCTGATAAATCTGAACCTCGAAATATGGGTTCGACATTAAATCTGAAATATGCATTTTTCACAATGCTCTCGCCAGACTTCACGTCGATTTTATTCATCACGCAATGGAGTATCATCTTAATTTTTAGTCCCACGTTCATGTGTTCACGAAACAAATCCAATACTTTTTTCTTCACCTGTTCCATGAACAATTTCGGATCGATTTTCTTGAACGAGGGAACCACGTCAAAAGTTTTAAAAATGCCTTTGATCGCACTCTCCCGTTCTACAGGCTTCGATTGGAATAGTTCCATGACGAGTCGTGCTGCATATTCTTCTCCTTTCCCTTCGTCGATTGCTCGTCGAATTTTGCTTGATATGTCTCGTTTGTCTAGAATCTGAAGTGCATCACTCGTTTTCGTTTTAGTTTTTCTTTTCTTTTCTTTTGAAACTTGAAGTTCTTCAATGGCTTTTCATTTAGTCGTCTTCTTATTTTTCACAATCAAAACGTTTTTGTTTTTTTTCGACGTCGGCATTTTGATTCCTTTTACTATCTTTTTCTTCTTCTCATTTTTCACAACCGGTGCATTTTTTGACGTCGTTGCTATCGACATTTCGTTTGCCTTTCTAGCATTTCGCAAATATTCCTGTATGACTTCAATTTTTTTTTGATTTAGTTCTATGATTTCTGAAATGTGGAATTTTTAATAGTTTACAAATCTCGTTTAACTGAGGTACGGTTTTCTCATTTAAATTTTCCATTTTTTTATTTGTTTGCTCCATTTGTAAGAATATTTTTTTTTGTTTTCGAATTTTGTATTTAATAATAATTTGTTAAAAGTTTTAAAATTGTTTATATATATATGTTTTAATTCCTTCAAAAAAAAAATTTTTTTTGATGAAATTAATCAATTTTTTTTTATGTTCCTTAACGTGAAGAAATTGAATTAATACGAGAAAAAAGGACGTTAAATTTAAACTTTTATTTATATAAAGAGAAAAACACTTTTATCAAATTTTTTTTTTCACATTAAAGAAAATTAAACTTAAAAAACTTTCTTTTTTATATATATATAAAGAGTAAAAAAAAATCAAACTTTTTTAATAAATTATTATTTAAATACAAAATTTAAAATATATATTATTTGCAAGAATTCATAAAACAAAAAAACCCAAATAATCAATCATGACGACAACACCTAAAAGATGCGAATTGAAATTGAAACGAGTTGAAATATGTAAGAAATTCAGTTTTAAAATCTATAGATTACAACGACACGATTCCATCGAATTGAAAGAGGTTGAGACAAAGGGCTGAGAGCGCAAATATGACAAATATAACATGCCTTTGAAATTGGACGAAGCCATGCTCAGTTTGTTTTATGACTATCAAAGCGATCTACAGAAAATTGTCATCGCCAAAGATAGAGAATTCGACAAGGACGATTTGTCATTGCCCTATGGAAGTTACATATATCCAAAAATCTCTCCCGAACTCGTGAACAAATCGGGTGGTGAGAGCGCGTTCACCAATGTAAAAAAACTTAAAAAAGTAAAGATAAACATTCAACACATTTTCGAAAAAGGAGAAGACACGAGTGTCAACATGCTAATAACGGACTTGGAAATATAAACAATAGAGAGACTGATTTTTAGTGAAGAAGAAGGAAAACAAAGTAATGAGATCTAGAGAAGTTGATCATCTCTAGATCTCATTACTTTTTTTTGTTTTTTTTGTTTTCCTTCTTCACTATTGCCCATATATTATAATAACGTTTCCTTTTTTCTCAAATTTCAGCATCGATTCTTCTTTTCTTTTTTTTGTGATATGCTACGTTTTTTTTATAAGAACACATTTGTTTATCTGAATCATAATTATGAACGAATGTTGTGCATCTCTCGGTAACACTCACATCATTACCATTCTCTTCAGAAGGTAGTGGTGACGGTGGAAAACGTCTCATTCTTTTAAATTTCAACCGTCTATCCCGATCTTTATTTAACTCTTTTATCAGTTCTTTCCTTAGATATCCATCATTAGCATCTAACTGTTTTTCCACATCTTTTTCGCACTCTATCTCGCGATATTCATCATTATCGTCTAATTGTTTTTCCACCTTTTTATCCATTTTATATATTATTTTATACTTTCTATGATTTATATTTTATATAATTATATAATTTTTTTACATTATAATAACATATTCAAAATCGGTATATTCTTAAATGGCGAATTCTCACCAAACAACAAACCCTTGCCAAGTCACTCAACGTTCCATCCACTCTTCAGATAGAGACCATTTCCACTCAAAGAGTTACCACCTCTAACGGGTTCTAGATACAATCTTTCACCGCTGTCGTCTACGTGGACGTGACATACGGCTCCTCCCTTCTTCAAAAACAGTCCGCTGCCACCCATTAATTTCTCAACTGCCGAACTCGCAAGTCCCCTGAGAGCTCCCACGCCGAGAGTCTTTCCGAGAAAGGCTAATGCCTTTGCGACGAAGGGTAATTGCAGCGATTCCTGCCAATACCTGTAGGAAACTGCCTTTCATTCTCAAATTGTATCTCAATTGAGCGGGACTCAATCTCACCGTCAGCCCTCTTCCATCACGAATCGCTTTCTCCATCCTTTTGATTTGACTTCTGGTCCAGGTGATCGAATCCTGACCGCCACTCGTCAGATCTTCGTGAGTGAATTTGAATCTCACCGGCTCGCCTCGAGCTGTTAACGCTCTCTTAAGTTTCTTCCTCTGTCCTGCGTATATGTTCACGTTTTTAACCATGTATTCTGTCATAATTCTTTTTTTAAAATATATTTTGTTCAATTGTTTTTTTTTGTTTTAATGATAATTATATATATTAAATAATTTTTGTAAATTAATATTGCGTTATTTTATTTTGTTATTTATATATACATAATATTTTTATTTATTTTTTTTTTGCTTTTATATTTCTCTTATGTGAAATCGTATCGTCACCCTCTCTCCACGAAGATCTAACAGTTCACCATTTTGATCCGTCAATGTGGTTTTGAGACTATACAACGTGTCTAAAATTACTGGTAGATAAACTAAATTTCGAGGTCGCTCCACGATCTTATAACACGGAGACACGTTTGGAAAGAAGGAATAGATCATTAGTTGAGCGCTACCATTCACGTAGCTTCCAGCAATCACATCCACGTTCACCAGAATGCTATTGACTGCGAGAATGTCAACCGTTTTTTCAGATGCCGCGTGGCCTCGATACATCTTTCGATCGAATCCCAGCATCTTGCCTATAGAATCATCCGTATTGAAATCCACTCTAAAATTATCTTCCAAATCCAACATCGTCTGTAAGGTATTAGGATTGGGAGCGAGTCTGATCATGTTGCTTCCCTTTCCATCCGTCTTCATTCGCGTCTGAATGTAATTGTTCAAATCGTCTATGTCGTAACTTCCTTTGGGAATTCGAATCTCCAACCAATCCACTCCGTTGGAATACTTGAACGAGTTATTCTTTTTCGGTGACGTTGGGAAAGGAATAATAAGTCTCCAGATTCACCAACGCCATCTCGTATCTTTTCTCTCTATTCAATTTGATGGAAGGTTCGAATTTCGTCGCAAATCGAGTCGAATCGCCACTCACCACGATTTGAATGGATTGTTTTGCAGCCGTATTCTCGGCTATCCATTCTAACAATTCTCCTTGTTCGAACATTATATTTAATTTTATTTTTATTTTTTCAAAACTAATTATTTGAAGATTTATAATTTTCTAATTTTTTTATTTTCATGCTCTATCTTATTATCATCAGAAACATAAACATTGTCGAATCCGCACCGATATTTTCCACGATTAAATTCGCTAGTCAAATCGATCACGACGAAATTGTAAACTCCTCCATCCCAAACCCTCTTGCAGAATCTCCTGAATTCCGCCACGCTCATGTCGTTTGCAACGTGATCGCCGTAGATGTGATTGAGATTCTTGAGATCTTGGCGAAAGAGACATAAAAAATTAGCGTTCTCCCTTATCGTCTGTCTGGGCAATCGAAAATAATTCTGCAACAGGTAGAAACAGTCCACGTTGCTGTGACGACCCCTAACGTAATACGATTCGCATCGGTTCTGTCTCTCCAAAAGCAGATCGTCGAAAATCATGAGATTCTTATCTTCCGATTTCAATTCTCTAGGATCCGGAACGTCGCTAGCGTTCTCATAAAATCGACACTCGACGTTCGAAGATGCATTTCTCTTCATCAATTCCATCGCCGCACCGTCCAAAATAGTTGAAAGAGGAGCTTCACTTTTGTCGAATTCCTCCCTACTGTCAAAGATTCTGGCTATGACGTCCTTGGGCAATCTACGATCCATGCACTCTCGAAGCAATCTGTATTCGGGTTGAAAAAAGCTCTTGCCAAACACTCACAATTTGTCGTAATCTGTCGTAATCCAACCAGTCGGGTCGGGACAACAGATTCATCAACAGATTGGTCTTTCTACAATACGATTTTCCCACTATCAAGCCTCTTATGCTTTTGGGAAAGAACTCGTTATTCGACCTCTTGGTCGCGGCGTCGTTCCAAGACATATCTTTAATGTTCATCTTTGTTTTATTTTTGTTTGTTTTTTATTTTAGATTTTTTCAAACACAATTTTTTATGTTTTTTCAAACTCAGTTTTTAATATTATTATTTATTTATATTACACCGTCGCGAGTTCTCTTCAATCCAGATCCACTCGTCATTTTGGCTAAATCTTGTATGGGTACCACAGCATCCTTAAAATCTTTCCAACTTTTTGGCGTTCGCTCTAACGCAGCTCGCTTGGCCGGTGGACTGATCAACTTGTTGATCAACGCGTCGGCTGCCCTCTAGCCAGCCACAGAAGCTATCCTACCACTGGCTTCGGAAGCGGCTTTCTTACCAGCATCCAAAGCCGTCTTCTTACCGACTTCAAACGCGGTCGATGCGAGTTTTCTACCCGCATCACTCGTGAACGCTCGCATTATAGAGTTGACGCCTTGAACGTAAGTTCTGACGTATCCCCTGTTCTTTATCACCAACATATTTTTTATTTTTATAATATATATTTTGTTTTCACTGGAAAATCGTTTGTTGTTTAAACACTTTTATTATTCTAGTGTAAAATTTACTATTTTTTATTTTATATATTTTGTTTGTTTGTTTCTCTCTACTAATTATATACATCAATCCTTCAATTCGTTCATCAGCCTTTTATAATGGTTTTTATTCAAAACCTTCTGTCTTAACAATTCGTCGCATATGCTAACTATTTCATTATCTAACCCTGTGTTACCAGCACGTCTGCTTGCCATCAACAAACTGACAGAGCGTCAGAATCGCTCGGAAGAAAAGTGGTTTTCACCCCTTTGCCAGTCTTCGATTCGTTGAATTTCTTATTCATATGCCATATGGGTTTCACCACTTTCGTCCACTTGTAATCTCTGTTGGCTTTGGGTCTCGTCTCTCCAGCATCGTTATTTCTCTTCATGGCGTTGGTCTGAACCAGAATGTCGCCGTAATTGTCGAAATCCTCTTCCGTTTAATCTTTAGGCTTGTCAAACCAAAGCAATTCGCGCAGTCCAGGGGTTAAATCATACCAATGCGGACCGACGTATATATCATAATCACTTAGCCGCACGTGGGTGTCACCCACGTAGCTCCTACCATCCGATCCTTTGCGAATTCCATACGACAGATCTCTCTTACCACCATCATCGGACGACGCGACGCTACTAGTAGTAATAGTCAAAGCTGTATCATCGCTCACGTCGGTTTGGATTCCCGTGGGAACATAATCCGATGTAGATTGAAAGGAATACTGATTTGCAAAACTACCGGGCAACGAACCCATTCTCAAAGAACTCTCTTTTATGGGTCTCAATTCTTCAACTATCTCCTTCTTGCTTCGCTCTTGAACCTCCGTCACGGGTTTAAATACTTTTGCAGTTTCGCGTCTCAGTTCCATCTCTCCAAGACGTCTGCTTCTGTCAGCCAATTGAATGCTGTTCTTGGCACGTTCATATTCGTTTAAAATATGATCTCGACGTTTAGCATCCATCTGTAAAAACATTTTTCGTTTTTTTAAATTATTAATATTTCCTTTGAGTATGCTAATGTGAGTTATTTATTATTTTCAAAATTAAATGTATAATTATTTTTTATGTTTTAAGTAAATAAAAATCTTCTGTCTTTAATATAATAACTAAAAAAACCAGGTGAGAAAAAACATTTTACACGATAAAACCTATATAAATGCGTTTTGCCTCCGAACGCGTTAAAAATCGCATCACCAATTATTAACTCAGTGTCGAACTGGGAGAACTTGAAAAGTTTGAAAGTTTTAGCGCATAAGAAACCGGTTTCTGAGTTAACGCGTTTGAGAATAATTACGTCTGTTAAAAGGATTTCATTCATATCTCAAATCATTCACTCAGTGGCGAACTGAGAGAACTTTGAAAAAGTTTGAAAGTTTTAGTACATAAGAAACCGGTTTCTGATTTAACACGTTTGAGAATAATTATGTCTCTTAAAAGGGTTCATTCACATCTCCGAACATTATCACGAATATATTAAAAATTTACCACTTAAACCTAACTGAGTGGAAAAAATGTGTTTTATAAATATCTATTATTAAAACGATCCATTAAACGAAAACCTTCATTCACACCACAACAAAAACATGAGTGTCAATTCTACGAACTATTTTTATTTGAATGAAACATTCTATAAAGTGTTTTATTAAAATTTATTTCACAAAATTCGCAGTGACAAAACGTAAACAAACGATTTTTACCTCCGATTTTTTCTAATTTTTCTAAACTCAATTTTTTTTCGTTTACATTGAAACAAAACATGAATGTCTATTTTTTTTTTACAGATTCAATTTTATAGTCGACTCTTTTGAACGAAAACCTTCATTCACACCAGAACAAAAACTAACACTCATGTTTATAGTCGACTCTTTTGAACGAAAACCTTCATTCACACCAGAACAAAAACATGAGTGTCAGTTTTTACTCTCATTTTTTTCTAATTTTCTAAACTCAATTTTTTTTCTAAATTTTCTAAACTCAATTTTTTTTTCAATGTAAACGAAAAACCTTCATTCACACCAAAACAAAACATGAATGTCTATTTTTACAGATTCAATTTTATAGTCGACTCTTTTGAACGAAAACCTTCATTCACACCAGAACAAAAACTAACACTCATGTTTATAGTCGACTCTTTTGAACGAAAACCTTCATTCACACCAGAACAAAAACAAGAGTGCCAGTTTTTACTCTCATTTTTTTTCTAATTTTATAAACTCAATTTTTTTTTCTAATTTTCTAAACTCAATTTTTTTCAGTGTAAACGAAAAACCTTCATTCACACCAAAACAAAACATGAATGTCTATTTTTACAGATTCAATTTTATAGTGGACTCTTTTGAACGAAAACCGGATTTTCAAAAAACTTAATTTTTTTCTGTTGAGTTTTGGAAAATCCCACTATGGGTATTCCCCCCACTTACGTCAGAAATGGGAGCGCCCAATAGTAGTCTGTTAAGTTTGGAAAAATCCACTATGGGTATTCCCCGCACTTACGTCAGAAATGGGAGCGCCCAATAGTAGTCTGTTAAGTTTGGAAAAATCCGGGTATTCCCCGCACTTACGTCAGAAATGGGAGCGCCCAATAGTAGTCTGTTAAGTTTGGAAAAATCCCCTCCAAAACAATAGCGGATTCTAAGACACTGTCCCAGAATCCGCAAACCACCTTTTTGATGCTGTCCTAGAAGCCGCAGAACGTTTTTTGCTCGCGTTCACCAACGATGGATCGATGGTCTGATCCGCGATGGGAACGTCGACAAAAAATTTTAAGTAAAAATAAAAGTGAAAAATGTACAATTTCATACATTTTTCACTTTTTGGAAAAACGTGTACATTCGACACGTTCGCCAACGGATATTTGAACGTTAAAAGTGCGATCTAGGAGTCTCAAAATAACAGCGGATTCTGGGACATCATGAAAAAATGACATTTTTTGCGAACGTGCACGCGATTTAACACTGAATCCCACGATGGTAAACGCACCATGTCCGTGTACGTGTACGGTACATGTACAACGTGTCCTTGAATCCGCATTTATTACCTACTAATCATCTCAAAATGCTTGGCAACAATCGGTTGAACCGATATTCCAGGAACCGTTGCCGTTGTCATCCGATTGCCCACAATCAGTCGATTGTTGTGGCCGGTACCGATCATCGGTTGAACATTAGTTATTTCTTCATAACTTATTAAATTTTGACGAGTTTTGTTGTCTTAACACAGTCGGCGTTTGCATGGATAACGTTCAAACGTGGGTACCCTATGCCATTTCCTGATCAAAATCGATAGCGCGTGTGCCAACCCCGGGCTTCAGTCGAAGCTCTAACTCTCCTTACCATTGACACCATCGAGCTGTTTATCGTCCTTTGTGGGATGTTATTCCACTCCTGAAGAGGGGCCTGCGTGAGCTGAGCGACGTTGTTTGGGACGTTGACGCGTTTCCTGACCCTCCTGTCCAGCTCGTCCCACAACTGCTCGATCAGGGACAAATCTGGACTGTAGGGTGGCCAATCTAGAACTGGGACATTGTTTTGTCACGACAAAACTTATCAACAAGCGGCCTCGCATTATCCTGCTGCAACGTAAGGTAACGCGCAAGGATAAGTGGAAGGACGTGAGACATGAGGACCTGATCCCGATATCTTACGGCTGTACGATTGCTCTGAATGACCACGAGAGGTGTTTTCACGCCATGAGAAACCCGTCCCCCCAAAATAAAAGATAACAGACCCTCCCCCGAATATGTCGTTTTCCTTTACGCACAAGTCAGAATATTGCTCACCTCGACGTTGATAGCAACGTTGTAGTCCATCTGACTTATAGATCGTGAACCGAGACTCGTCAGAGAATAACACACATCTCTAGTGACCAAGTGAAACCGATTTGGTGCATGTGCTCTCAGCCATTGCAATCGACGTTGACATCGCCTGGTTGTAAGTTGCGGACCAACGTAGAGACGTCGTGGCCTTAAATTGAAATCCTGCTACCGATTCCTAACTGCTCTTGAACACACACGGCGACCATGAGTACTTACAACGTGACTCGCCGTCTCCGTCGCCGTCTGAAATCGGTTACGGAGGTGCCAGAGACGTATACCTCTATTTTGACGTGGCGACGTAAGTCGCGGATGTCCGCTCCTGGGTCGCTTAGCTAATCTTCCTGTGGCTCTTAGACGCACAATTAGATGAGCTATCGTTGACTCATGGATCCCAAACTGCTGGACGACGAGACATTGCAATTAGCCCTGTATAATTAGAGCAATAGCCCTACCCCCTATCAACTTCAGACATTCGCGGCATTTTGCTTTTCAATCGAGTTGAAATGAAATGTTGTGCATTCGATGTGTGCTGTTCAAAACTTCGATTTGGTGTGGTTTTCAAGTCCATAGCACGTGGGAGTGCCCTGGATGAACGCTTTGTCGAAAAATCTGTTGAAAGCATGCAGCGTCGCACGTGGTCATGGTTGATTGAATTTTGACCAAAGACTCTTTAGACAATACTCTGAGGTAGCTATATATCAAATTGTACTACATTTGGTCTACCGATAAAAAAGGTATATTACAAAAAATGAACTTGCATTTCTTTTTTCCGCCAGTATAGGATAGCACTCGCGTTCATTCAATATACGGATAGGTTTGTCGGTTAATATACTATTAAAAAAATTAGGGAATATCCAAAATGATGTTGATATCTTCGGAAAATGGTGTTGGGTACGCGTGATTGGACACATCAGTCTGTTATCAAGTTTAGTGTGGATCATGAACGTCACCGGCCCACGAAGACTTCGTGCAGGTTTTTCGCACGAGCGCCGTGTTTATGACTGTTGGGTACGTTTTGAAAATTTCATTTGTACTGGACGGGCTTTTTCGGAGGTCCCATCGTTCTTTTCTTGGTATAAACTGGTTGATCAATAGTTTCTAGTCAAAACGTATCTTTTGAGATGTGCGAAGACTGACACATGACGAACCTTTACGTGCCGCTGGCATGTTGGAAGCTGGCAACAGACAGACTGCAGCGGCTCAAATTCTCAACGTTACTCAATCGGTGATTAGGAGGTTATGGTCACGCTACCACCAGACAGGCAATGTTGATGACAGACGTCGGTCAGGTCGTCCAATGGCGAAAACTGCTAACCGGGATCATTTCATCCAAACCACAGCATTACGTAACCGGCATCAAAGTGCCTCAAAAATTGGACAGCAGCTGCACCGAGCGATAGATGTGCGAGTCAGTCGCCAGACTATCCGAAATCGCCTACACAGCTGGAACTTGTTCGTTCGACGACCTCGAATAATTCCACGTTTGACTGAACGACACATCGCAGCGAGCCGCGATTTATATGAAGCACAACAGCGCTGGGACAATCTTCGGTGGAGCAACGTCATGTTTGCCTATGAATCGAGGTTCACTGCCGAAGACCACGACAGGTGAAATAGAGTATGGCCGCGGCGGACCGAACGAGGCCATGGCGTAACCGTTAGGCAGCACGGTCGTGTTGATGGTGGATCGGTAAAGGTGTGGGGAGGCATAACTATGACAAACGGAACAGCATTACATGTCATCTAAGGGCGTTTCGCTGGGCAGTACTACCGTGACAACATGTTAGCCGCTCATGTGGTGCCATTTGCGCGATATCATAGCCGTGAATTCATTTTCCAAGATGACAATGCAATAGCTCACAGGGCGCGTATCGTTACAGAGTTTCTCCGGGAGCAGAACATCCCTACACTGCCTTGGCCAGCACTAAGTCCAGACCTTTCACCAATCGAGCACGTCTGCGATATGCTTGACAGGCGCCTACGACAACGACAATGGCCCCCCACCAATGTCCAGGAACTCGCCGCTGCACTGCAGGAAGAATGGAATAACCTCAGTCAAGCTGATATTGGACGTTTGGTGGGGAGTAGCCACGTCGGATCCGCGCTTGTCTCGCGAACCGGGGAGGATTTACAAGGTACAGAGGTCTTGGACTGAATGTGGTTAATTCTCTGACTAACCGTTCATGTCTACGACAGCTCAGTGCGTGGAATGTGTGCTTGTCAGACACCCAACTATCGCTGAAAACATTCACCAGATGCCACAGTGCAATGCCTCAAATGTCTTTTTGATAAAAATAAAAATATATTTCTTCATATATCTCGCTTTTTTCAAATATCCCCTTTTTTTTGAATAGTGTGTTAGGGCTAATAGCCTGAGCGCAGAAAAGACAGTGAAGGGGTATCTATATTACTGTAAACTCACGATTAAAAACAACGCGGCATGTAATAACGGCAAGAGGTATTGTACTGCAGTCGTCCTGTTCACACAGTGGACATCGTGCAGCACGGAAAACTGGCCTCTTCAGTGACCAACTTTTCATTTCGACTTCTTTCTATACACGAGAAAGAACGCTGCGGACGATTCAGATGGATCGATGTTGTTGGATATGAAACCTTGAAAATTGATTCCGACACCACTTGTTCGATTTGTGGTTGCAGACCGAAGAGCAAGTCGAATCTAAAGCGTTACTGGAGCGCGACATGATCAACGAAATTCAAAATCCGTCTCGCCTAGGCCTGCTGCTACTTAAGATTTTTTATATGATTACTGCGGAAATCTTTTAAATCCAAACAAGGACTCACTTTGCACCGGAAGGGGAAACACCTCAAGGAATATACACATTTGTTCGTTATGTGGAAAAGGCTACAACCAGTCAGTACAGTTCAAATACCATTGTGCATCGCATGTGGAACTGAAACCTAACAGGTGTTTCCAGTGTAATACGACAGTTAGCTCAGCTGGATCCGTCAACAGGCACATGGCGACCTGCCATGGTGACAACAACAGTAAGAAATTCAGTTGCAAAACCTGTGGCCAGACATTCGACAAACAGCATCGCCTTACGGGGCATGAAAAGGGGAAACATAGACCACCCCGTTTCGTGTGTGACAGCTGCGGCAGAGGATATTAATGGTGTTCAAGTACGAAGACACACAAGAATGTTTGTGGCAACACCAACTGATATCATGTGAAATGTATCAATAAATTTGATAAAAAGGTTTTTTAAATTTTCATTCTTCCATCTCACACACATGCACCCTCTCACCCCCCCCCCCCCCCACACACACACCTATATGTGACCATAAGATACGTCACAATGTTGTCAAGTGAAGTTGTTGGTTGACCACAATGTGAGCATCTATATGATTTCTGAAAGTAGAAGAAATAACACTTTTAGTGATAAATACACAAATAATCTATAAAATATGCATAAATTCGTATCAACAAGCATTCAGACTAACCATTTTGTTTTTGTAATTAACTACACAGCTCAAAACACTCATTATCACTTATTAATTAATTCGGTAATTTGCCGCACAGTTCAAAGACGCCACTCGCACTGATCAATTATTTTGGTAATTTGCCGTACAGTGGGCAGATCAGGTAGGTTGTAATTTGCCCGCCAGTAGTTAAGTAATATGCCGTACAGTGGTATTTTTTTGTTTTCAGCATTTGGGACAAATTATGGAATTTTGGGAGAAACGTATCTTGTAGGCGATCAGTGTGTATTAGTATAATTCAAGAATACAACAGTTGTATCACTAGAAAACGTCGAAATTAGCGTTATGTGTTAGAAAAACGCAGCAGATTAAGAAAAACACCCTCACCAGTCGCATTCACCTTTAATTTGTGTGAAATTCCTTTGAATAATGAGGTGGGAAAATATTCCACGATAAATCTTTATTATTCTCACTATTTGTCGAATATGCGATTGTCCAAAAATCTGAGAACAAAACCCTATAATTTGTCAATTTAAAAGTCTCCTCGAAAAGCGAAGTGGAGAAATGACCGCCATATCCACGAAAAAAGCTGTACGCGATCGGTAATATCTGGTGTCGGGTCCCCACACTGTTATCGTTTCGGGAAACGACCAGGATAAGTTCAAGGACAGTACGACCGCCGTGGACTGGTCATTTTCCACGGATGAACAATATTTCCACGGCCGCAGTAATATTAGGTTCCAAACACTAATTATAGGAATAATCGTCAAAAAATTAATTAATGAAGCACTGGGTATAACCCGGTGCTTCGTTGATTAAAATGTGCTGCTGATGCTTTTTATTACCTGGTAAACGCATGCGTGGACATCACTGCCCTGTGTGGATTACGTCCAGTCCACGGCAACTGTAGTGTTACGTAATTGATCTGGGCATAAATATGTTCTTATATGTGGCTGCTTTTGTCTTTTCAGCACAGGATGAGAAAGCGCGTGCAGACATGGAATACATCAAAAATGTTCTCTCCTCATTTGCGTTAGAGATAGACAAACTAAAAAATAGTTTGGTTGCTCAACTGAGAAAAAATGAAGGTAAATTATAATTAACCCTTTCGCTGCTACGACCACTTTAGTCATATATGGAGGATCTCTATGTGCCCCTGTACGCGAGGACGTTTAATAAAATTTATGACATACTTGAAACTCTATCATCTGATTAATTGTTGGAAAGGGCTCTATGAGCCCTTTCCAACAAGTAATCAGATGGTAGGTTTGATATGCGCATGCCAGAACGTACAGATAATCATCATAAAATAGGTGACTATAGTCGTTTTCGGCAGCGAAAGTGTTAATCGGACGTTATAGAAAGGACATGTACCTAATAGTACCTAACTTGTAACTCTGTATAAATATGATGATATAACACAGTGAACCCCAGCACTCGGATATCGAAATATATAAATTTCCTGTTGCAAGTTTTTTTTCCCATATTGCATCTATTACAGTATACAATGAGCTTTTTCAAACAAAATGGAATTGGTTAAATTCTTAGGTGTATTATGGGGAAAAAAATACAGCTTTGCATTTCCGTATTTTGAAATAATAATAATAATAATAATAATAATTTTATAGCATTATATCCACACATATTGCTCTATGACTGCATAAAATTGCAAGTTGCCTTATGGAAAAGGGACATGTTAATACTCGACTCGATTGATTCTAGAAAATTCATTTCATTTAGGCGGATTCGAAGAGAATTAGGAGAACTTAAATTTGACGAGGGCTGATCCAGATTAAATTATGTTGACCGAAGAAGAGATAGGCCTGTGTGGCCTGTGACAGATAAACAAATTATTAAATCAATATTGAAAAGAAATGAATTGAATTCTCTGCTGATCGGAAGTCATTGGACATAACAAAATGACCGGTGTAATGTGGCAGTACATTCGAGATAGGGTGATGACAGATGTCGCACCATTTGGATGTGCTGTAGCTTTTCAAGAATGGGAGTTTTGTAAACTATCAAAAGAGAATTATTATAGTAAGGGTCTAATATATTTCCGGTTGTCTACAGTATCGGGAACGGGAATGAAATTACACTCAGAACCGGGAACCTGGAAATGTCCCAGATAATATTAGGTAAATTTTCCAGAGTAAGAAGACGCATTTATTTTCATGAATATGAACATATTTTATTGGCAATCTGCCAACTCCATACGGAAATATTTTTCCAAAGAGAAGTGTGAAAACCCAAATCCGCTTCCAACTTGTCTTCATTTTCAGAATCACCAATTTTATCACCACTACATCCTGGCTTCAACTCCCTCTTCATTTCCGCCACCAGTCTCCTCTGCTCCAAGCAGAGGAGACTGGTGGCGGCAGCGGCAGTGAAGATGGAGTTGATGTTGAAGAAGGTAGTGAGTTGTAGAACTGTGAGTGATACTAGTCACTCTGAAAATGAAGACGAGTTTAAACTTGCAAGGGAGTGAGGATCTTGCTGTTGAGGAGAACTGACTGAAAGCTACAGTAATTTGGTGAGAAAGGGTCTTCTGGAAGCAGGATTGTAGAATGTTCAGGCGGGAAAGGGCTGGCGAAATCTTAGAAAGTTAAGTTGGGGCAGTTTTTCAATTTAGAAAACAGTGTAATGCAGCATTCCCGATTTCGTGCTTTTGATTTCCCGGGCATCATGACCGGCTTTCGGATCCGCTGAATCCGGTAATTGCCGTTTCCGGAATTAAACTCCAATAATAGTCGAGGCGAGTTGTAACAAAGGCTCGAACAAGCTGCTCTAATGCTTTTGTCTCAATGAAAGGTCGTCAATGTGCAAGGGCTTGGACCTATTCCACAGTGGCGTTGATAGCTTTTTCTGATGTGCGCGTGTGCCAACGGGAGGCATAGGGGAGGGACGATATAAGAGAGCCCAGATGACGAAATATCGTTCAGATACTTACAAAGCAAGACATCGTCGTGTGTCAAGCGCTGCATTGCTAATTTCTCCTCGAGCAGATGTGAGTCTCCACCAGGCTTTAATCATGGGAACTGGAATTCCCAGGTTCCCGATTCCGAAAGCCGGTCACGATACCCGGGAAAATCTATAGCACGGAACCGGGAATGACGCATGGCACTGTTTGTGTGTTGAACTGAAGTTTTCTAAATCTGAAAACTGCCCCAACGTATCTTTATAAGATCTCTAAATTTGTAAGATCTCGCCAGCCCTTCCACGCCTGAACATTTACAATCCTGCTTCCCGAGGAGCCTTTCTCACTAAATCACTTTAGTTCCCAATCAGTTCCAGAGGATTCTCTCTTCAACAGCAAGATCTTCACTCGCTTCAAAGTTCAAACTCGTCTTCATTTGCAGATTAACTAGTACAACTCACTATTCACCACTTCCTTCAACATAAACTTCTTCTTCACAGTCGTCGCCAGTCGACTCTGCTTGAGGCAGAGGAGACTGATGACGGCAATGTTGAGGGAGTTGAAGCCAGGAGATAGTGGTGATAAAACTGAAAATGAAGACGAGTTCGAAGTGGATTTGGGTTTTCACACTTCTCTTAGGAAATGAACTTTTCCGTATGGAGATGACAGATTGCAAAATAGGCTCATTTTTGCGAAAATAAATACGTCTTGTTATTCTGGTAAATTTACTTGATATTATCCAGGACAATTCCCGGTTCCCGGTTCTGGGTGTAATTTCATTCCCGTTCCAGTTACTATAGGAAACCGGGAATATACTGTTAAAAAAGTAGGGGATATTTGATAAAAGTTAGATATATGAAGAAACATATTTATATTTTCATCAAAAAGACAGTTGCGGCATTGCACTGTGACACCTGGTGAATGATTTCAGCGACAGGTGGGTGTCTGACAAGCACACATTCCACGCACTGAGCTGTAGACGACATGGACAGCCAGTCGGAGAATTTACCACAATCAGTCCAAGGCCTCAATACCTTGTAAATCCTCCTCGGTTCGCGAGACAAGCGCGGATCCGAAGTGGTACTTCACCAAACGTCCAACATCAGCCTGACTGATGTTATTCCATTCTTCCTGCAATGCAGCGGCAAGTTCCTGGACATTGGTAGGAGGCTGTTGACTTTGTCGTAGGCGCCTGCCAAGCATATCCCAGACGTGCTCGATTGGTGAAAGGTCTGGACTTAGTGCTGGCTAAGACAGTATACTGATGTTCTGCTTCTGGAGGTGCTCTGTAGCGACACGGGCCCTGTGTGCTCTTGCACTGTCATCTTGGAAAATGAATCGACGACCGTGACGTCGCGCAAATGGCACCACATGAGCTGCTAACATGTTGTCACGGTAGCACCGTCCTGTGACACGCCCTTGGATGACATGTAATGCTGTTCTGCTGGTCATGGTTATGCCTCCCCACACCATAACCGATCCACCACCAAAACGATCGTGCTGCCTCCCGGTTACGTCATGGTATCGTTCGTTCCGCCGCGGCCACACTCTGTTTCGCCAGTCGTGGAAGTCGAGAGTGAACCTCGATTCATCGGAAAACATGACGTTGCTCCTCCGACGATTGTCCCAGAGCTGTCGTGCTCCATACCAATTACGCCTCGCTGCGATGTGACATTCATTCAAACGTGGAATTATTCGAGGTCGTCGAGCGAACAAATTCCAGCTGTGTAGGCGATTTCGGATAGTCTGACCACTGACTCGCACATCTGTCGCTCGATGCATCTGCTGTCCAATTTCTGAGGCACTTTGATGGCGGTTACGTAATGTTGTGGTTCGGATGAAACGATCCTGGTTAGCAGTTGTCGCGCTTGGTTGACCTGACCCACGTCTGTCATCAACATTGCCTGTCTGATGGTAACGTTACCACGACCTACTAATCACCGATTGAGTAACATTGAGAATTTGAGCCATTGCAGTCTGTCTGTTGCCAGCTTCCAACATGCCAGCGGCACGTAAACGTTCGTCACGTGTAAGGTTTCGCATACATCAAAAGTTACATTTCGACCAGAAACTATTGATGAACGAGTTTATAAGAAAAGAATGATGAGACCTCCGAAAAAGCCCGTCCAGTACAAATCAAACTTTCAAAACGTACCCCCACATTCATTAACGCGGTGCTCGTACGATAAACCTGAACGACGTTTTCGTGGGCCGGTGACGTTCATGATCCACACTAAACTTGGTAACATACTGATGTGTGCAATCACGCCTATCTAATACCATTTTCCGAAAATATCAACATCAGTTTGGATATCCCTTACTTATTTTTAATAATATATATTAAACCCTAGTCTTCACTCTTAATTTAGAACCATTTCAACAGTGAGCTTCTAAAAACACTAATATTCTTGACCCCAACTGACCCCTAGCAATTACCTTAACGTAAACGGAGTAAAATATAAGAAAAATCCGACAAAATTCTATTCCTCCAAGCGGCCGCCCCTCATACACAATATAAATCTATGCCACTCTTTTCCTTGTTATGAGATGTGCATGGGAAAGTAAACAACACAACGTAGCTCAACCTGCACTGCCATCTGGCAGTGCTATTTTGTAGGATAGCAATTGTATCGCTATTCCCTTTCTCTTCCAAATCGAAGGCCGTGATCTCGCGTTGAGATCAGATTATCGGTTGCGTTGATATGATCCCTTGTTAAGATGAGCAATGATTTGTAACAAAGTCCTCAAGTGAATTAAGAAATATGTTTCCACTGTGGTGTATAAATCGTGGTAGACAGAAACAAAACGTGTTTTGGCAGGAGCGCGAGAGGCCCATTCCATGGGGGCGGGGGAGGGCTTCTCCCTGCCTTGATCAGCTAAAGAATAAATAACTCTTTTGTTAAGGAAAAATAACAACCAAATTCTCTGCATGGGGGCTGTGGAGAATTGCTATGTAAAACATACGCGCATACGTATTTATATAATTATTTATTTATTCATTTTGGGTTTAACGACAATTTCGACAGTCAGGACCACGTCGTGTCTGACAACGCAAGCGGGGTTAGCATTAGTTGAAGACAAGTGCGACATTGACGTGCAGTACGCTTTAGTACACAACGCCACCGTACTCCCCACATGGACAGTTCGGATGGAGTGTCTTGCCCAAGGACACAATGCACTTGCCGCAGGTGAGATTCGAACCGAGGACCTCTCGGCTTGCAGCCTACATCTCTACCTATTGAGCCACTGTGGTTCCACGCGCATACGTATATTGCACTGCATTAACCCTTCACCTAACACGAAAAGAAGACGTCATGTGCAAACAAATGTTAGAATAACTATTTTTTGCGTCAAGAACTTAGCTTATGGGCCCTCAACGAGGTCTTTCCAAAGAGGGGACATAAGCTATGTTTTTGAAACGAAACAAAAAATAAAAAAAAATAATGAAAATCGAATGGTGATTTCTTGTGAGTAGCGCTAGCCGGATTTTAAGGTTAGGTCGGGTAAAGGGTTAACTATTTCAACCATCACGGTTTGGAGGAAATTGTGGTCGGTAGTACTGCCTATACAGCGTTTGGGAGAATTCATTTTGCATGGGTATGGAGGTTCAAAAACGTTCACGTAACACGAGCACAAGTAGTGTAAAGGAGGGACAGAAATAATTCACTCCTCCATCCACCGAGTAAATACAGTCGCAAATTAATTTATAGGTGTCATGAGATAACGCATGTTACCCCCACTCCCATCACCCCCCCCCCTCACCCTTGCACGCTGATGCCAAAATAATGGCATTTCAAGTAGCAAATTCCTCCCACAATGCAACTAGGAATTTATCCAATTTAAATTTGTTTGACAGACCTCAATGAGCTCTGTCAAGCAATAAGAGACGCTACAGTCAGCAGTAAAATAAAGTCTCAGTGGCTAATTCGCCCTAACTTTCTGTCCCAGTCTAACAACCCAACTTATTTTGATGTTAACCAGTATTAGTGATAACCCCTTTATACTCTCGATAGGAGCGGTCGATTATACAAATTGTAACTATTTGTTAACACAGTTGTACGATTGTGTTCCTCCGACCACACAGTCAGTGTAAATGTGTTTTCCCCCTCTGTTCATCCATTCACAATTGACAAAAAATTAGACCACCTCATCGTTTTGTTTATTAGCGTTTACCACTGATTCCATTAGTCCAGTTATTCATTTATTCATACTTTGAATATCTGATTAACCACTGCCAGCTATAAAAGACCCATAATGCACAATTCATTTATTCGTTCACCGATTCATTCGTTCAGTCATTCGTATGCAAGAAACAACTACTAAGCAATTCTGTGTTTGTCTTACCAGTATAGCTGGTGAGTCCTTGTCACACGAAATTTCCCCCCTCATCCCTTCACAATTAGCAAAATATATCTTTAACTCATCTGTTCCTTAATTAGCTTGCGCCCCATCCATTCGCTCAGTCGTTCACCCATACACTAGTTTGAGTATTTAACTTACAACCTCCAGCTGTAAAAGATTCATATGCCTATTCATTTATCTCGTACTGTATCTTTCACTCATTCGCGCACTCACACACTCGTTGAGTCACGCATTCATTCATTTGTTCGAGTGGATGGGTGCATGCCTGAACGATTGGATGCATGTGGTGGTGATCTGCTGGCTGCCCCAGCATGATAAGTTACGTTCCACTAAGCGGCTATTATTAAACCGACCTTCGCATATAAATAAGCCTTTGTAACCCTTGGTAGTTACTGTCACCAAGTAACAGTACTCCTGTGATGTTTACTTTAAGTTCATCATACCTAGAGTCTTTAACCACTCAGCATCCAACATCCATTCATTTCTATCCAATGATTAAATTGTATAGCCTTTGTCATTCGTAAAGGCTTCCTTCATTTCTTACTCTTAATCATTCAGTCATCCTTTCGTTCGATCATCCATTCCGTTCACTATCTTTAGTGGATGAGTGTGAGTATGAACGAATGGGCATGTGAGGGTTCGACTCCTTGATTGTTCCAGTCTGAGAAATTAAATTAACTTCTAATTCTCTCATTAGCTCAATCTCATCCATTCGTTCATTCACCCATTTCATTCACTCTTTTGGGTGGACGTGCGAACGAACAGTCAGTTGACCCACTGACTGTCCGAGAACTATTTAACTGACCACTCACGATGAAACTCTTGACTTCTAACAGACACTGTCAGTTAAAAAAGTGTGTTTACTGTCTGCCTGACACAGTTATGTATTTAGTCCATTGGTGTTCATATTCCTTACATAAAGACGACGAGCTTGCTAATTAAAAGCAGTGTTTGTTTGAACAATCAAAAAAGAGAGCTGCTGCCAATTGTGAAATACATCATTTAGCTTATTCATTCGTCACCACGCATTCACGGACCCATCCATTCGCCCAGTCGTCCATTCTTTCATTCTTGAAGAAGGGGTCCACTAGCTCATTCATTCGTTCGCTATTATTCATTCATCCATCTACACAAAGAATCGATCGTTCACCGCTCGTTCATTCTTTCATCCATAAGAGCTGATGGGTGGATGCGTGAACGAGCGGATGGTTGGGTAACGAAATGACTGGCTGCCCAGTCAACGTGTTAATCATCTACTATTACATGACCATTCTTGAAAAACCAACCAACCGTGGACGGTTACTGCCAATTGTGCAACGCGGCCCTAAGGATCGTCTAAGGTGTAGGACTCAAATGGCGTCTTCCAAGGGTGGCTCCTTTATTCTACCAGAAGGGCAGCGCGATGTGTTGTGTATGTGGCAAACTATGGTCATTAGAGAGACAATAAATACAACTGGAACTCGTAGACACAGTTTCTACTATTGTTTATTCATTTCACATTCCAACACAGTTCAACAAATTTACCAAGCGTTTGGAGCTAGAACATCACCACTCAGACTTCAGCTTCTTCACCAGTGCACCAGGTCTTTCAATATCTCGATACGCAACACTACTACATAACCTAACAAATAGCCTAACCTCGACGCGAATTAACTAATAAATTCTAAGTGGCTTTTTCACTCAAAGCACATGCTATGTAGTTCGAGCTCCTAACTGTCGGTTGGTAGATCAGGCAGTGACTGACTATTGCCAGTCGAGCTAGCGGATTATATGCTTCCCCAGCCAGCGTGATTCAAAGCTGCGTGACTTGAAAATCGTAAACAACTCGTGAAGAATTTTCATCCTAACCCCTACACGTCATCTCGCAACAGCCGAAACCCGCGGCGGATCTACTGGAGCAATTAATAGTGTAATCACCTTCTCTTAAGCTTTAGCGGTTAATGAGTGAATTCGGTGAGGCCTGTGACCTTCATCAAGTGCTTCACTCTACAAGCATGGTCCCGGAGGCAAGTCATCTCAGATGTTGTTCAAGAGATTAATGATCCGGTAACAGGCTAGAAGAGATCTCCCCACTTGAAGGCTATTTCAACATTTCGTTTCTACAGTTTTTATACAGGGTATGGGGGCGGGGGCGGGAGGGGGTGGGGGGTGGATCGGGTGGACTTCCACCTCTTTGATATTTCAAAGGGGAGACAATAAGCAATTTTTCAAAGTCAAATTCAACCTGAATTGAAATTATCTTTACACAAGGAGTTTTCGCGACTAGACACCACCGTGTAAACGATTGGTACAATGTATAGTCTGTAGTCTGTACCTCAATGAGGTACAGACTACAGATCATACATTGTACCAATCGTAGTCAACATAAATGTCGATTCATCAACGAAAATAGTCTGATACATGTTATTTGGATGAGCAAGTCCAACCTATTTGACTTGAATCATGTTGCGATCCGTAGAAATGTAGTGTAAAAATTGGTCATTTACGAAGCATTAAATTGCCTCTAGTACACAAGGAAATGCATCCAGAATGCATCTCCCGTGATCAAAATTTCAAAAATTTTCCGAGGGAGGACCCCCGAGTCCCCCCGTACCAAAGGGGGGATACCCCCCTTTCGAGCTCACCCACAACTTGCGCCTGCGGCGCTCGGTTCATGGCTCCGCTACTCAATTTTCCACCCCAATCCTGGATCCTCCACTGACTTAGGACTACAGGGTGTTGTCTCTGTCACTCTTGAGAACCTCTTAGCGTACAGCGATGGTCAGCTGTTCATTAATTCTCAAATAGGTTTAAAGTACTTTGTTTACTGTTCTCCCCACTTCTAATACTTATTGTACGCATCACGCAGTGAACTCTAAATTTGAAAGTCAATTCTCCTCAAGGGCTTTGTCAGATGTGTGTACTCTTTTTAAATTGTAATTTGCACTTGATCACAGCAGTTCGAATATTAACAAGAATTTTTGTTCCATAATTGTATGATTTGAGATTTTAGAAATAACTGAATTCTAACAACTTTTAAGTAAATGAATTTTCTGTTTCTCTGTCCCATCTTCCCACTGCCACTCCCATGGAACATGGAAAGGTTATCTCTTCCACGACCTCAGGCCACGGGGCTGGTTAACCCTTTCGTCGACTTCGGCTGCAGGGACTGTTAACCCTCTCACATGCTACATTTCACTACATAAACCTCCCCCACCTAAGATCAAAACCCAGTGGGAGTTTGATCGACGAAGGATTCCAAGAGTCGAAATGGAGCATACGGAAGGTATCAAGTCATTATAACTTATTCTGGATTATCGCGGTTGCCTGGTGCATGGTTGCTTGTCTGGAACTGTGAAATAAAAGAAAACACAATCCCCCAAAATATAATTACAAATATGATCTTATGAACATGGCAATGGCTCTCTTTTATTAGTTACACCTCCCTTGGTGGTGGAAACCAGAAAGAGGTACGCAGACTGCAAAAACCACCATGGACACAAGTGGCTGGTTGCCAATGAATAGTTTGGTGGCAATGTGGACAAACTTGGTGTTCGACCATCCACTGCAGACCACACGCTTCATGAACGTAATGCTTGCATCTTGGACACTGAAGCGCCACCTCTGGTTGTATCAGAATGACCTCTAGGCAAATGCAACGATTCTTCCCAGTTCCTGTAACAAATCGTGGGGGTGTTAATTGTTTTTGCTGCTGCTCCTTATGGCGACAAAGTGCTGTCATGACCAAATGGTACAATGAAGTTTGTTTTTCTCGATGATGAGTTTCTCGTACATCGTCCCCGCAGAAGGTGATTCTCAACTTAAAAGTATCAATAACCTCTTCTACGTACTCTCCTTGATGGAACGGCCACACTAATCCAGGATTCGGTAACTGGTCAGCCGCTCTTTCTCCCATTGACCATGTGTATGCCGAGTGATTAAAATATCTACCGTCCAGCGGTAGTCACTCCAATAACTGACCACACTTTCATTTGTAATGCGGTGGGTGATTTGTGCTGCCCGTGGTGGACTAACACATTCAACCAACCTAGGAAGGAGGAGTCGTCCCTTTTGGGAAATACAGAAACAATAGTATACCTTGTGTTGCACATATTCGTTTTGGTTGGTCTCTACATCATAACGTAGGACCTCCCAATAATGAACCCGGAGTTGGGAGCGTCGCACGCCCTCCATATCAAAAGGAAAAGAACGACTTGCCATAGACTGTATATAAATGTCCAGCCTGTCTGTCTTGCACATTAGCCAGGATTCTTGTCCTGCCTGACTAACCTGATGACTGTACTTCAGTTGTTCTTCTATGTACTTGTCAAATTTCGGTAAGTATGCTGATGCCATGTCTTACTTTAAAATATTTCTTTAAAACCATAAAATATTAATGCAAGAACTTTTACTATCACCTTATCACCCCGAAATATTTATATACAATATATCCATCCACCCCTATGAGACACGCCCTCTCTCCCCACTCCCCTGAGTATACGTGCTTCTAGTACCTCTCTCACAGCCATACTAGTTTTTCTAATTGTCTTGTATTGTAGGGTTTCTGGTGTGTATTTATCATTACTCTGCCAGATCCCCCACTTTAATCGTCTAAATTTTCAAATTGTTTTAGAACGTCAGTTTTCACAGGAAATCGAATGGAAATAGAATAGAACCAAATAAGACAATCACATGTGACCCATACTCCTTCAACATCGCCCCTCTTCTCCACTCTTTAATACAATCTCAAGTAAAGAGTAGTAGCAACATTCACAGAGTATTTGATGGAGCCCTATAATTTGGATATTTACTCATCAGGTGGCACTCCCACCAAATTATAAGTTCTATAAATCCTCCCTGGACTTGAGTAAAAATGAAAATGAAATCCATCATAAGCTGGGTGACGTTGATGGTACATCAAATATCTCACATCAGGTCTAACCCAGCGTCGGACATGGAGGATTCTTCTCCATAGGTTGACAGAGGATCTGCATGGTATCCTCCACTGTCGCCGGAGAAGGTTCATTCGAGAAATTTGATGGCTTTGTTCATCCACATCCGGGTCAGCCATGGGTACACACTCATAGCTACCAGGTGCATCCGAACATTCCCTGACCTCTACTTCAAATCCACATGCACTGGGTCCCTCCTGGCACCGATAACCAATTAAATCTGGGCAGTTTCGAATTTTGATAAAATTCGAATGTGTCTCAAAGTTAAACCATCTTGCATTTACTGTTAAAACCATATACCGTTCTATTTCTATAAACATGGAATTATGCATGAAATCGGTAAACATACATCCAAATGTGGTCTCCCATAGCTAAAGGATCAACATCATATGCCCTACAAAAATCTGACTGATAGGTATTTGGTCGCACAAAAGAATAGTGTCGCCTCCTAGGTTCACAGTGAACAGTACAATGTTCGCAACAAAAATGTTGACAGGCATACTGTCCTGCTGCCTCATCCACATATGAAAATAATTGTCCACACAGGTGTCATAAATGCCCCCCATAACCAGCTTGATAAGCATCGTCATTGTTTATGTCTAGATGAGAACACAGGTGACTTCTTCACTTCTCATTGAATAGTATAGAATCTCTTTTGGTGGAGATCTATTTCTGACTGGTACTTCTTCTGGTGGAGCTGATGGTTTTGAAGATAAAACTGTTGTTTGGTTAGTTGACTGCATAGGCACATGAACATGAGTCGTAAGTTCTTTCTTTCTCCCACCTAGCACAACATCATTCAGCACTTCACACTCGCTTTCCAAAAAGTCATGTCTAGCTCTGCACTTCTTATGCTTCGTTTGCAAAACCCAATTTAGCATTCAAATATGATCATGTTTTTGTATACATCTCACAAGTACGTAAAGCATCAAAACAATGACTAATGTCCTGACAAAATATGCCCACTTAGGTACAGTGAACGGTTCTACAGGTACCAGCTGCATTGCATCAAGTTCATGCACTAGATCATTCATGGGTAGATTATTGAGATGACTTAACATTTTTGGCATTGTGAAAGTGGTTAAATTTACTCGTTCAATGACAGGTTTCCACACCTGTCACTGATGAAATGAAAAATCAGGCAACACAGTCCTGGGCATTAATTGATAGGTGGACTTGTCACAACCATGAAAATAACTATGCAGTAACAATTGTCTACTCGTTGCCATACACAAAGGTTTTAATTCAAATAACCCTATAGGTGGCATTATATTACGTGGTTTAGGATTTTTGCATTTTGAACAAGTTATCGAGAACCGCAATGGTACATCTGTTGTAATGTACCATAACCCTTCCTCGATGCGTGTTGCAAAAGGCAAATCAATGTGTAACTTGATTGCAGCTGTGCATAGCTTGTCAATCTCCTCTCGTATATTTAGAAATAAGGATAACATTCAACAATATGTTGTGTGTATGGTCCGTATAGCTCCCACCTGTGGACAAAAGAGTTTCTTATCATCCACACAATTATCATGCCAAATTTTGGGTATGTATCGAATTCTCTGTTTGTCTACAATTAACGTGTCTGATTCTAATTGATATATTGTGACTAACTTACTCACATCAGGCGATACATTGGCGGTGATCTTTTTCAAGGGCACAGGCAACGCCTTCACATGAAAGATCTCAAATTGAGAATTTGTGTTCACCAAAGGTACCTTCACTATGATGACTAATTTATCTTGAGTGAAGACGGTTGTCATAGTTAACAGATGGTAGTATTGCCATAGTTCTTTCTTCATATCTAAAGGTAATTGTGTGCGGTCGACAAGCTTCCCCTGCAAACTGCGTAACACAGTTGTCAACAAGGTTGGGGTGATGATTCACAGGGACAGTTTTTCATCCACCAATATATCCATCTGCTCTTGCATGTCACACATATAAGTCACGGCAGTTGTAATCATAAGTTTTATTTGAGTCACCACTATTTCTAGCTGTGATATGCATGCATAAAATGTTCGATCAAGGCAAGACGATTCTCTACATCTCGTAGCTGTTGGGTAACTTCGGCCCAAAAATCAACTACTATTCTAGACAGGTTCAATAGGAATTCCCTATTCTCCTGTACTGCTGCATAGGTCAATCTAATCATAGTTAAACTTTGCCTTTGTACATGGTGCATTAGCTCTTGATTCCTTGACAATCGGTCCAAGTTTTTCGTAATACCTCTTAGGTCCAATTCAGGAACAGTGCCAAATAGAAAATTCAACCCCACACCAATAAAATTAAATAGTCCATGCTTCTTATACGAAGTTGAGGGTATATGACCACTTAATTTGCGATAATCGTTCAGGTCCTGTTTTACTCGTTCATAGCAATCGTTAATGAACCTTATCTCTTGGTGCATATCCATTATCATCGATCGTAATGCAATATTAAGTGTATCATTCGCTCTGCCATACGCTTCACAGACTTGCTCAAAATTTTCATCAATTGCTTCATAATATCTATTTGTATTTGACACTTGGTCGCCCAAGTGTTCCATAAACTGTATAAACAGTTGTACTTCTTGTACGTAAACGGTCGACCAATCACTATTGACCATATAAACTTCCTTCACTTTTGTGAAAATCACATTGTGTCTAATTATTACTCCAGTAGTAGTCCCTTTTACGGCTACCAATAACAAACTTCCAACAATACACCAGTGCAACATCATGCTCATACAATGAGAAGAAAAGAATGGGTTAACATTGTGGGTGATTCTCATTCTAATACAATCAATTACTCCATAATTCATCATGCACTCGTGAACATCTGGAAGTATTGTAAACCCAGTGAAACTGCTTCATTGGTTCGATACACCAACAGCGGCCTGGCTGGATTTTCAATTTCTGCCAAATCATAAGTCAATACAATTTTGTCACCCACTCTCACAACCCCGTGTCCCTCTGTGCAGAACCGTGCTGTACTTTAATCAGTGATACTCCAGGGAACAGCTTCAGTGACCTCTGTACCACAAGCTGTTTCCCCCTCACCATTATTATGTAAGACATTTCTAATATTACTAATTAATTTCCCAATTTCTGTACTTTTGCTCTCATTTTCCATCTTACATTGCATATTTACCTCCATCGGCACATCCAATAGAAGTTCTTGCATGGCTTTCTTATGTTCTCTGTAATGTCGCAGCTGACACCTTAACTCTTCAAGAGGTAAACTCTCTTCTTCAGATGAGGAGTGTTCTCTTATCTGCCTTTTATTTCGAATCAGAGCACCTAATGGATTCCCTTGTCCATTTTCCTCTTCACTCTCACTACTGTCTTCACTGGCTGTAGCAGCTTGTACTGATGGCACTACATATCTCTGGGTTCTGCACCACCTATCTGGTGCTGGGACTTCCCACTCTTGTGGAGCTAAACTTAGATTTTCTCCATAAAACTTTATAACTCGTCCTGTCAACTGATCTTTTATTCTATAACTTACCGGGCCTGTTTTCTCTATAACTCGGAAAGGATATTCCCACTTTTTCTCCAACTTACCTTTTGATCTCCCATCTCGATACATAATGGGGGTCACCTACTTCAAACTGAATATCTTTTGCTTTCTCATTACCTAAGCATTGTTGTTTCGCGACACGTTTTTGCTGTCACACCTGCTGTTGGGAAAATGCCTTATGCTGTTCTTGGATAGCAATTTTATGGTGTTCCTCTCCCATATATTTCTGTCTGGGTTTCAAAACAGTGTCCAATGGTTAAACCACATCCCTTGTGCACAGCAGATAATAGGGAGAGAATCCAGAGGATTTGCTCCCATTAAATCTGAT
Organism: Pictodentalium vernedei; assembly: GCA_031216915.1. NCBI lineage: Eukaryota > Metazoa > Mollusca > Scaphopoda > Dentaliida > Dentaliidae > Pictodentalium > Pictodentalium vernedei. The sequence goes on along the minus strand of CM062296.1, from coordinate 323,520,433 downwards.
GGCCGCAAGAGCTTGCTTAATGAACAGATACCAAACTTCAAGATTTTTCTGTGACATTTTCGCCAAGACACTATTCAGCATCCAATGAAACCATTCTGCCTTACCATTTGACTGTGGGTGGTAATATGAAGTGGTCACATGGTGAATTTTCAAATGTTCAGTCAAATGTTTCATTACTTCATTGCAATTTTCGGATCCATTATCCATCAATAATTCCATTGGACAGCCAAATCTTGGGAATATTTGGTCTATTAACAAATTTGCAACTGTTTCCGCTTTCTTATCTGGTACTGGAAATGCTTCAGGCCATCCAGAATACATGTCAATAAAAGTGACTATGTATCTGTTCCCAGAGAGTGTAGCTGGGAATGGACCACTAATATCCAATGCTATTTTTGCAAGGGATATGGTGGTCTATCGTCCTCTTGCATTGGTAGGTGGACTTTCCTTGTATTCTGAGCTTGACAGGTAAGACATTTTTCAACATATTGATAAATGTACTTATATAAATCTGGCCAGTAATATTTTCTACTAATATTGTAATACACTTTATCAATTCCTAAATGTCCTAAGTCATCATGGTATTGTCTCAACTCCTCCCTTGTTAAATGATCAGGTACACATAACCTCACTCGCTGGTTATCATCCGCAGCACTAATATAATGTAATACTTCTTCTATTAACATATATCTACTACTAATATTGGTTGGGATATTACTACCAAGATATTACTTTTTAATTTCCATAAGCCTACTATCTTTTTCCTGCTCTAATTTCATATCCAAATCTCGATAATTAACCTTCTCAGTCTCCATAGCTGAACCTGAACTTTGCGTGGGTATTGACACATGGGCAAATCACATTGGATCAAGTTTATGGCTATTAATCACCACCACTGTCAGGGCCTTATATGTATCTACATCATCCATATTGTAATTTGGGTCAACATTCGCTAACCCCTCGGGTAACCTTGATAACATATCTGCACAAGTATTCTGTCTCCAGGGTAAATATTCAATTTTGCAATCATAACTTGCTATTTTCAATGCCTATCGTTGCACTTTGGCATTGTTTTGGGGACTCGTCAACAAGTATTGCAAGGGGGCATGGTCTGTCTTAATGACAAACTGTCCACCCTGTAGATAATGGTTGAGTTTGTCCAAGGCGTATGAGATGGCAAATGCCACCTTTTCAAATGTTGACCACTTCTGTTGTGATACTATGGGTTTCTCATCGAGTACCCCAGGGAGCTGTCCTGTACAATCTTCATATGACTGGGTTAACACTACCCCTACACAGGTCCCTGAGGTGTCAGTATAGAGAACATAGCCCTTCTGGGTGTCAGGGTAGCTCAGGCAAGCCACCTGTGTCAAACTCTCTTTTAAATAATCAGAGGCTTTTTGCTGGGCCTCCTTCCATTGGAATCTAGCATATTTCTTTTTGGGGCCACTAAGAGCTGTGCAATTTCACTAAAATTAGGTATGAATTTCCTGTAGTAGGGCACCATCCCCATAAAGCTTCTTACTTCTGTTACAGTTGTAGGCGGGCCTAATTTCCGGATAACTTCAACTTCACTTGGTTCTGGCTTAATCCCATCACTGCTAATGACTAAACCAAGATAAGATGTTTCACTTTGAAAGAATGAGCACTTCTTTGCTTTTAGTTTTAATGTTGCTTTAGTCATTTCAAAACTGCTAAGGAAAATTCGCTCATTCTGTCTAGGACCACTGTCATGAGCTCTTGAAAATAACTTGGCACATTTTGAAGACCAAATGGCATCACATTGAACTCATATAACCCTCTATGACACGTAAAAGCTGTCTTTTGTTTATCACTTTCATCCATCTTGACCTGCCAATAACTTGACTTCAGGTCAAGGGTGGTGAAATATTTGCACCCATTTAACAAGGTAAACACATCATCAATGAGTGGCAATGGCCAACTTGTAACTTTGATAACTTGGTTAAGGCACCTGAAATCCACACAAAAGTGCCCAGAGCCATCCTTCCTGCCCACAAGCAGACAAGGAAAGCTCCATGCACTCTTTGACCTTTGGATAATGCCTGCATCTAGCATTTCTTATATTGCATCATCCATAATTTTTCGTTTCAGCAGTGGGACATGATAAGCTCGGCTCTTAATAGGCCTGGCATCCCCTGTATCTATTTTCATTGTTATTGTGTCAGTTTGGGTTAATTCTTTATCAGTTTTTGCAAATACATCCTGCTGTTCCTGGATTAATTTCATCAACAATTCCCTCTTATCTGGTGGCACTTGAATGTCACTATCTGTTACTTGATTGTCATTATCTTTGTTTTCAACTGTACTAAGTTTCATCACTTCCTGTTTGATATCTATTAAGTCCTCCATCGGCAGTTACAGGGTCAACTTTTCCCACAATACAACCTCGCTTCAATGTATAATGCTTATTGGTACTGTTAATCAACATTACTGGTATATTACCACAATTATTACTTACAATGCTGTTACCTACCATTAAACCTGAATGTTCTGCAATATAACCTTGCTTTAAGCCATGGTGTTCTAAAAATGCAGATTTAAAAGTTGATCTCACCCCTACAGCCTTAGCGGTACAAACATAAGTACTCTGTGGTTTCACCTCAATGCTGTTCACTAGACGGGTTAAACATGACACATGTAAATCTTTTACTAGTGGAATTAATTGCCCATTTACTTTCATTTTTCTTAATCCCCAATAAATATTAATATTATTTCCTGCAATCCAATCTAACCCTAAAATCAAACTCCTGTTTAATTCATCCAATACTAAGAATTCCTGTGACTGGGGTAACCCATTAATGGAAAAGTACAAACACACCATCCCCCTGGGTCTAATACTTGTACCAGCCACACCGGTTATGCTTGGCAGTTGATTTCTATCACCCACTAATTGGGGGCGATTATACATATTTTTCCAAAATTTTGTGCTGATGCATGAAGTTTGAGCTTCCAAGTCGAGCAGAGCTCTGACTCATTGTTTCGCCCTGTGAATCATCACACTATCCAAAGAAGCTGTGCCAAAATTTAATTCTATAGTCCCAGAATTTCTCCTAGACTGTTTTCCAATCAATTTTCCCTGTTTGGTTTCCTTTTTCACTGTATTTACTTGTGAGTTCTTTGAGCTCATTAAGCTCTCCTCTGGAGCTGCCTTTGGATTATGTGAGCTCTCCTCTAGAGCTGACTTGGGATTATGAGGGTGGCCTGGTGGATATCTCTCATCAATAAAATTCTTCTTCTTCATATTTTGCAACTCTCGCTCAGTGAAATTTTTCTTGGGTAAAACCCATGTACAATTTTTAGTAAAGTGATCTAGTACTGAACAGCGGTCACACTTTTTGACCCCCTCACAAAATTTTGTGTTATGGTCTGAGCTTCCACAAGTCACACACTTTTGACAAAACTGCCAAGGGTTAATTTCCTTGGGTTCCTTGATTAATTCTGAAGTTAATTTACTTACTGTCTGCTGCCCAGAAGCACTGTTTGATTAGATTTCTCCCTGTGAGTATTAGTATTTGAGTTCTTCATATTTCGTAGAGTTGCCTCCCTTTGACTACATTTATTTAATCTTGTTTTTATTTGCTAAGGGAATGGTTTTCAATTTGCATTCTTTCTCTTGGTGTCCTATATTTAAACATTTCCTACACTCATGCCCTATTTTCTGATCTTGTTCACAATTATTTACATTTCTAATTTCCTCTATCACTGGTGTATTTATGTTATCTCCCACTTGTATTTTTACAGTATTGTTACAATGTCCCAGAGCCTGTTTGGTAGTTTTAACCCCTTACCCTCTACCAATTGCCCCACATAAGTAGAGTTTTGCCTGTTTAAATTCTCGGGGCTTACTCAGCAAAAGTGGATCATATGCCCTAATCTGAAAGCACCTCACGTCAGCCATTGACCCTTCTACTGGCTGCTGTGCTGTTGCAGTGCACACCTGTTTCACTATTTGCACTCGGCATTGATTCTGCACATGCCCCACCCTACCACAACGGTAGCAGATGGGTTTCCTCATGTTTTGTCACATCGCTGGTCTTTGAAAATGTGCTATTTGTTTATCTGGTGCCTGCTTGTCTGGGAGGGGCGGGACTTTCTGTAATTACGTGGGCCCTACTTTTCTGTCACGGATATGTCGACATCCATGAGTTGAACGTCCCTTGAGTCATCAGGGCTAACATCCCTTCCAATGTAATCGCAATTGTAGTAATCTGACTTGTATGCTTTCGATAAATACGCTGGCTCATTGCATTTTCGTACCTTTTCCTTAACCACTGTTTCAAGTAGAGCTAGGGCTAAAGCCTTTTCCAGGGTGGAGGGAGATTTTCTAATTAATTTTGCTTTGACATGACTTTCATATAACCCATCACAAAAATAATTTGCCAATGCTTTCTGTACTAACGGCTCATCTACATCCTTCCCATAATCATCCTTCGCAAGATCTAATAACCTCTTGCCATAACTGATCACAGTTTCATATTTTTTCCTGTTTGATATGGCGCAGATAATTATTCGCCATGCTATCGTTGATCACCTCTGAGTAATGCTGCTGGAGCTGTGTTTTTAGGCTCCCCCACGTCACAGTAGGATCAGCGGTTAGGGTGCGAATAATGAAATTGGCCACAACAAAATCACTTGTCTGGGCGGCCAATCTGCGTTTTTGCATGTCTGAAATTTCATTTGTGGCACAATACTGGTAAAGCATCTTCATCCATGGTTTAAAGTTGACTGGGTCACCATTAAAACGTTTGATATGGGTATGTAGCATCTGGGTTTGGGTGGCATTTGCTGTAGTGCCCGTATTTACATCTCCCCGTGAACTCTTCTTCTAGATAAGCGAGCTCTGTTTCAGCTGAGCTTCCGCTTGTTCTAACTGAAACTGCATACCCGAAATTTTTGTTTCCAATTGGGCCATGTCTTTTTGATGGCGCTGTTCCCCAGCTACCTGTGCTTCTTGTATTTGTTGTTCCAGTTTGGCTGTGCAACATACAGCCTCGGCATTAATCAAGTACTCCATCTCCTGGTGCATTGCAGGGTCTAATTCTATTATTTTTCCCCCAGTCGCCATTTTCCCACTTTACGCTATTACAGGGTTAATACAATTTCATGATGGCAGAGCTAGCCGACCCCTCGGTAACGATTGTGAAGTGAATGAATAATATGTTGTACTTACAGTGGAAATTTTAGGAACAGACAGTTCTCCTCTGCACCGCCGCTGCATCCGATGCATTGTCTCAAAGTTCCAAAGCATTGTATCATCTCCCGATGCATAGTATCATGACAATCAGGTCCAAGACCAGTTCAATATCCTGGTAACGGAATCAAGGAGGACCGTTGTTATGCGGCCCTAAGGATCGCCTAAGGTGTAGGACTCAAATGGCGTCTTCCAAGCATGGTTCCTTTGTTCTACCAGAAGGGCAGCGCGATGTGTTGTGTATGTGGCAAATTATGGTTACTTGAAGTGGTTGTCACTACCGATTAACTAGAGAGTCAATAAATACAACTGGAACTCATAGACACAGTTTCTACTATTGTTTATTCATTTCACATTCCAACACAGTTCAACAAATTTAACAAGCGTTTGGAGCTGGAACATCACCACTCAAACTTCAGCTTCTCTACCAGTGCACCATGCACCAGGTCTTTCAATATCTCAATACTCAACACTGCTACATAACCTAACAAATAGCCTAACCGCGACGTGACTTAACTAATAAATTCTAAGTGGCTTTTTCACTCAAAGCCCATGCTATGTAGTTCGAGCTCCTAACTGTCAGTTGGTAGATCAGGCGGTGACTGACTATTGTCAGTCGAGCTAGCGGATTATATGCTTCCCCTGCCAGCATGATTCAAAGCTGCATGACTTGAAAGTCATAAACAACTGTGATGAATTTTCATCCTAACCCATACACGTCATCTTGCAACAGCCAAAACCCACGGTGGGTCTACTGGAGCAACTAATAGTGTAACCACCCTCTCTTAAAGTTTAGCAGTTAATGAATGAATACGGTGAGGTCTGTGACCTTCATCAAGTGCTTTACTCTACAAGCATGGTCCCGGAGGCAAGTCATCTCAGATGCTGTTCACTACATTAATGATCCGGTAACAGGCTTGCAGAGATCTCCCCACTTGAAGGCTATTTAAACATTCCATTTCTACAGTTTTCATACAAGGGATGGGGGCAGGGGGATGGATAGGGTGGATTTCCACCCCTTTGATATTTCAAAGGGGAGACAATAAGCAATTTTTGAAAGTCAAATTCAACCTATATTGAAATTACCTTTACACGAGGAGTTTTTGCGACTAGACACTATCGTGTAAACGATTGGTACAATGTATGGTCTGTAGTCTGTACCTCAATGAGGTACAGACTACAGATCATACATTGTACCAATCGTAGTCAACATAAATGTCGATTCATCAACGAAAATAGTCTGATACATGTTATTTGGATGAGCAAGTCCAACCTATTTGACTTGAATCATGTTGCGATCCGAAGAAATGTAAAAATTGGTCATTCACGAAGCATTAAATTGCCTCTAGTACACAAGGAAATGCATCCAGAATGCATCTCCCATGATCAAAATTTCAAAAATTTTCTGAGGGAGGACCGCCGAGTCCCACGTACCAAAGGGGGGATACCCCCTCTCGAGCTCACCCACAACTTGCACCTGCAGTGCTCGGTTTGTGGCTCCGCTACTCAATTTTCCACCCCCCCCCCTCTTTTTCCAATCCTGGATCCGCCACTGACTTAGGACTACAGGGTGTTGTCTCTGTCACTCTTGAGTACCTCTTAGCGTACGGCGATGGTCAGCTGTTCATTAATTCTCAAATAGGTTTAAAGTACTTTGTTTACTGTTCTCCCCACTTCTAATACTTATTGTACGTATCACGCAGTGAACTCTAAGTTCGAAAGTCACTTCTCCTCAAGGGCTTTGTCAGATGTGTGTACTCTTATTAAATTTTAATTTGCACCTGGTCACAGCAGTTCGAATATTAACAAGAATTTCTGTTCAGTAATTGTAAGATTTAAGATTTTAGAAATAACTGAATTCTAACAACTGTTAAGTAAATGAATTTTCTGTTTCTCTATCCCCTCTTTCCACTGCCACTCTCATGGAACATGGAAAGGTTATCTCTTCCACGACCTCTGGCTTCGGGGCTGGTTAACCCTTTCGTCTACCTCGACTGTTAACCTTCTCATAGGCTACATTTTGCTACAATTGCAAAAAGTGTGTTCGCTTTGTTGCTTGGCACAAACATTTCACAATGCTTTCTTATTGGACGGGCAGACGATATAATGAGCAAAAATAATAAAGCGGGGCCCAGTGATGGTTTAATGCAACAGCTCATCAGAGTGTTAAAAAAATTAAGCAAGAAACACCCTCTCATCAAACTCCGTATTACACTTCATTCATCATTCATACATCCATCCATCCAGCATACCACAAAGTGACAACTTCTTGTAGGGGATGTTGCATCCATCTTACCGGTATATATACTCCACTATTTTATCACACTTGTATAGTATAACTGTGTTTCCCTCTCACGCCATAATTGCGTGTAATTATTGCAACAACTAGTGACCAGAAATATAGCAGAAATGACGCCCAATCCATATATCAAAACTGAAGTGGGACCCCGGTTTTGACTTTTTTCTTTGAGAGTCATGGACGGATATATTTCCCAATCATTGGCCTTTGGAATGTATTGCATGCCAGCCAGGCTGCATATTATGGTGCATTATTAATAATTGGTGGCGGGTAGTATTACACTCTACAAAGTACAGAGAAATGCAGAATACAACTTTGTGCGGCTCTACAAAAATAAAATTTGTTCTTTGCCCGACAATGACGAATCTCTATTCAAACATCATGTAAACGACTGCAGATACTTCTTGCCCAGTGACTTCCGATCAAAAACCAGTAAAATAGAAGTAGGAGAAGTAGGAGTCTCCTTATTACACATCAACTGCCAAAGTCTACAAGCTCACTGGGACTCATTTCAAAATATATTCAGTTTGCAATGAGAAGAAATGTTTTTCGACATTATTGGACTTACTGAAATATTCCAAATTCCCTCAAACACATCGTATAACATGGATGGCTATCATCCATTTATCAATAAAATGAGGCCCGAGAATGACGATAGTCAAGGGGGAGTGGGCCTCTACGTTAAAGAAGGAATATCTTACAAAGGTAGAAGTTATAGATCTGTATTTATTTCTCATGCTTTCGAGTTTGAAATCAAAGATAAAAACAATTCAAAAATGATCGGTGTTATTTATAGACCCAACACACCACCAACAAGCGATATTGATCTCTTCCTATAAAAAACTAAATGAAGTAATTGATGTTCTGAAAGCCGAAAAAAAAAAGTTTATGTTATGGGTGATCTTAATCTGGACCTTCTAAAAACTAGTATCCACCCCAAGACAGAAGACTATGTCGATTAGATGTTCAGCCAGGGATTCTTATCTTATATCACAAAGCCATCTAGAGTAAGAAGTCATTCCGCCACCTTGATAGATCATATCTTTGCTGATAGTTTTTCATAAACAGCCCTTTCCCGAATAATCATATCTGATGTTTCAGATCACTTTGGTGTTTTTTATATGAAAGAGGCACCTAAGTTGAGTGATTCGCCAAGCTCTATGTTGAAAGGAACTATAAATCCTGAGAGTATTGCAAAATTCAAAATATTGCTATCACAAAGTGATTTTTCCCCAGTATTGCAAGCAATTTGTCCTAACACATCTTATGAAACCTTCCTAACCATCCACTTAGAAGCATATGAAAAATAAAGTATTCCCCTTCAAACGTGTCCGCCAGAGCAAAAAAAAAAAAAAAAAAAAAAAATATAAAAAAATAACCTTGGATGACCAGGGGACATGTCATATCTTCTAACAATAAACAGAAATTCTACCACAAAAAAGGTGCCCACTGAATAGAATATTCAAAACTGTAAAAACTACAGCAGGATTTCCAATAAGGTTAAAAAACAATGCAAATTAATCTTTTACAGGGATGTCCTAAAGGAAAACAAAACTAAAACAAAAATAAAATTTTAAAAGAAGACATCAATATGGAAAAACACGATCCTGAATTACCCTCGTTTTTCGTTCACGGTGATACAGAAATAAACGAGGCCCGCGACATAGCAAAATAATTCAATACTTTCTTCTTGAAAAACAATATCTGATAAGATTCCGAAATCAAATAAGTCTTACTTGGACAATATGAACAGCGACGTTGCGAACAAGTTTTATATAACTCCTACTAACCCAAAAGAAGTTCACCACGTGATAAATAAAATGAAGCCCAACTTGTCGAAAGATTCTAATGACATCACCGTCTTCTAAAACAAACAGTAAATGAATAAGATCACACTCTCGCACATATTATTAATATTTCCTTCATTACTGGCAAGTACCGGACGGGATAAAAATTGCGAAGGTGATACCTATTTTTAGAGCAGGTGACGAGCACAATTTTACTAATTACAGACCGGTCAGTATACCACATGTATTCCAATAAATAACGGAAAAGCTCATGGAGGTGAGACTTGTAAACTTCCTAAGCAAGTTTAATATTTTAGTCTTCACCACTACGGATTCAGTGACATAGTACAATTCACCTAGTTCTCCAGCTCTTAAAAAGCATCGGAATAGAAAATAATAAACCGGACAAGAACAGTACCTCGGCATTGTTCTTGTACCTATCTAAAGCACATGACACAATAAATCATGGAATGCAATTAGGCTAACTGGAAAAGTATGGCATACGTGGTCTCACTAACAGATGGTTCAGATACTAACAGATCGCAGTACGTTTTGTACGCAGAACATAAATCAGACTTTGCCAACCAGTGCTGCGGTGTTCCGCTGGGTTCAATTCTGGACCCGGTGCTTTTCCTTCTTTATATCAATGATATTAGTAACTCAACCTCACTCAACATTTTATCATCTGCTGACGATACTATTGTGCACTGCTCAGGGTCCCACAGTATTCCCATAACAAGGTATTTTAATTATGAAATTAAAAAACTATTTAAATGGTGCTCTGCTAACCCGCTAATGTTGAATGCGAAAAAAAACACGTCATTGTATTGAACCCAAATGAAAGAAACAATAATAATGTTTTCCAAGAGCTAAAAATAAATAACCAAATAATAAACAAGGTTGGGGCCACCGAAGCCGAAAAATCCCGAAGCTTCTTGGAATAAACATTGATGAACATTTGACCTACAAAGCTCATATATCTCAATTATCTTCCAAAATAGCTCTCGCGAAGTTTAGTCTTAACAAAGTTAAGAGAATTGTCCCCCACGAAAACACTACATTACGCCTTAATACCCAGCCAACTACTATACGGAATCCAGGTATGGGGTAGCTCCAGGGCGACTAAGAAACTTGTGAACATACAAAAGCGATCACTACGAATAATTAACAACAGAAAATACAAAGCCCATAAAGACCCCTCATTCAAGAAAGACAGATTATTTAAGGTTGATGACTTGTTTGAACTACATGCTTTCTTGTTCGTCTTTAAGTGGAAACATGGGAGATTACCGGCCTCATTTTAATGATATATTTAGCGTAGTAGACAATTAATCTGGCAGGGCTACCAGACAATTTGGCCTCCTACATATAGAGAAAATACGGATCAAATCTCTTGATAATCTCCCTTTATACTCCTTTCCGAAACTTTGGAACGCTCTCGACGACGCCACTCAAAACACCAGTACAGAAACGAGTTTTGTTTTAAAAAACTTGACTTTCATCATATTACACTTTTGTCAATTGTGATAATCCCTACTGTCCGGACTGTACTAAGTAAACTTGTAATCAGGAATAACTTTAATAGGTGTTTACATAACAGAACAGATGTACCCTCTGCTCTGCGTTTATCTGGGACCCTCGTCCTGGTTAGACATGCTGCTCACCCCGACTGTCCAACAAGTACACAAAGAATACGTTCAACACCCCAATAGGAGTCTGTTATCAGTAATGTCGACACAATGATACTGTTAATCCGTTGAACACAAAGCTTCTAGTAGCCATCTGCCAAAGGGACTAAGTCCAAAGAAATTAATACATTACTGCTAGTGCTCAATGAGTTATTCAAGCACAAAAAAAGACGCCAGACTTGTCTGCAGCCGTATTCGTTGAACAGCTCCAACATGGTGCCCTTTAAATTCGCCCGCCGACATGAACGTCCAGTGCAAGCAGACTTATGCCTCTATCGCTCCCGTACAGCCATGGAATGCTTGAAGGGGCTCAATGTCAAGTAATGGAAGTCAACAGAGAGGCTTGTTTGGTATCAATGTATCAATCCCTAACCACCAATCTCCCTCTGGCTCTTTTGTGCTGGAAAGCATTCCGCAATTACATCTTGACAATGAAATCACCCGAGCTCCACCCCAATTTAGCGCCAACTACTACACACCTTTCCAGGGCTGACAGCCAATCTGGCTATGCCACCCCTACAGTATACTGTTCACTAAACGTATGAATTATATGTATTTGTAACCATTATTGTATTTGTAACCATCTATGTATATTGTGAATAAATTATCTGAATCTGAATGATTTGACTGGATTACAAGTTGCATTTTTATGGAAAAATTTTGCTGGTTGAAATTTTAATATTTCCTTATTAGTGTGCGGAAGATAAACCGTTTCAATTTGATATGCATACATTGTTTGCAAGAAGCAAAAAAAAAAAAAAAAAAATAGCCGCGCGTGAGTGCTTAACAAATAAACACTCGCCGAGCTTGCACTCTAAACACAACAATCACATTCAGAGGATCTTTAATGAGTCGCGATTTCATATGACATTTCTGTACATTCTGTACAAAATTCTCACTAGAATCGAACAAAGCCGAGCTCTACTGGGGCTGAGATCGATTTTAATGAAGTTGGTATAGATGTTAGCTGTTTTAATTAGGAGATAAATGTCTCTTTTTGATTTAGACATTCGGGAATTTGACAATGGAAAACCATTTGTTAAGGCCCCTGTCATCGTTAGAAGTGAAACATTCTCCCAACCCGTTTTATTTGAAGAAAAACAATCCAAAAAATGTCTTTTTTATCTCGGTCTATTTACCATGATCGAATTTATAGAAAAACAACTCCAGGATACGTTCGATCCGTGAAAGGGGCGGTTTAGCGTCGTTGCTCGCGCTTAGCGTGGATACAGACATGTTCTAACAGACCAGCATCCGGCAATTTGAGAGTGAATTTACCTGAGATTAGAGCAAGGAACCGACAGGCTCTCAACCAATGAAATTATGGGTTTAGAACGAACAACGAAGTCAAATTTATCTGATGAATTACAATTAACGATATGATCTGCCGGTTTACAAATATAAAATGAAACATACAACTACAGAATAAAGCATATATACAGTAGGGAGATGGCGTAGTCAGACTGGCTGTCTACCTGCCATCCCCCAACAAATATTTCTATCAACACTGCATACGGAAACAGATTTTTGTGTATGGCTAATATTCAATTATGGGCGATTCTCAATTGTTATTCACAACGGTTGGTGCATATCTGGATTGATATGACTTGGCAGTTAACTTGTAGAGTGCTGAGTTTTTTTGATTGTCAAAATTTTGTTCACATGTTATTGTCTTGTTACAATAGTAGAAGGAGATGTGGTAAACGGGGCCTATTGGATGGACCCCGGGCTGGACCCCGGAAGTGACGTCATGTCACTTGACCTGGAAGCGCCATGTTTGGTTGTCATGGTAACCCGCATGAGCGGCCATCTTGTGACGTCATCTCCATAGTGATACGTGGTGTGAGTGCGCATGCGCAGCGCGTGTTGTTAGGGTGATACGTGTTTTTGTCGTCCATTTTGTATACTGGAGGCCGCCATCTTGGTTTCTATGGTAGCACGTGGTTGCTATGTGACCCAAAACCTTCTAACAAGAAAGGGGTATGTGCGGAGGGTATGTTCCTTTGTAGAAGAGTAAATTCCCGATTTGTAGAATTACCCAAATAAACCCGACAACTCCTCCAAATCACCGAAAACGACTTTATTTACTCTGGATTCCCCATTTTATCGGTGTAGCACGTAGTGCTATAGTACCAAGGTATAGGTACAAGGGGTGTGTTCGTTTGTAGAAGAGTAATTGTCTGGCTTAGAATTATCCCAGAATCCTCGTTTAATTACCCAAATAAACCCGACTAGTTGTACTATTTCGAATTCTTTCAGAATCCTATTTAGGATCGCGAAACTTTTGGTTTATAATAGTAGCACGTAGAGCTATAGTACCAAGGGGGCACAAGGGGTGCGTTCCTTTGTAGAAGAGTAATTGTCTGGTTTTGTATTTGCCCCATATGATTTATAATAGTACAGAGGGGGAGCCCGGTGGGTACGTTCCTTTAGACTAGAGTAATGTTTTTTCCCCAATAAATTGTATAAGAGTAGTGCTATATGACAAATTCCTTTGGTTATTACCCAGAATCCTTTGCTTCTACCATTTATAAAGATTACAAGTAGGGCTCATATGTGTACATGAAAGCCACGAAGCTAACTTCAAGTTCCACCATATACTCATGTGAGGATCTACCCAACAGATGTGTCGTGTGAGGTCTAATTTACTATCCCTCTTAGCCTTATTTCAGTATTTGTGGATACATTTTGGGTTTGTTAAAAAAATAATAACACAATTTTTTACATTTTAATTTCTTTTATTCAACAACAAAAACATACAACTTTTTATGGAATCTTCTATGGTATGTAGATTGTCAGATATTCATAAGCAGTCTTTCGACAGATTGGACATCTTCTCAGTGGTTTACAACAGTCTTTGTACAGGCACAAATAGTTACATGGTCGCGGAGCGACATTGGCTTCAGCTAATAAACACACACTACATTTCGTCCTCCGTGAATCTTCTTCTTGAAAGGATGTGTTCATTTCTTCTTTGATGACCACTTCTTTCTTCTTCTTTTTTCAACATCCATGAATTCAGATGGTAAATTATGAAAGTAATAACAGTCTGGAGAATATTTTATGTGTTCTTCTATAACATCGTCTTCTGTTTCCCAGAAACGAACAATAATACCACAATGAAAACATTGAGTTCTATCTCCTGTCCCCAAATAAAAGAACCCAGCTTTTGTCAGTTCATTCGGGGTTTTCACACTTTCACTTTGTAACATGAATTGACATGTCTTGAGACGATTTTCCTCCAATGCATATTTGATGTGTTTTGGTGGCCTTTGTTCTGGTGTCTGTCTTATTTTCTCTTCTCCACGTAATAACTGCTCCAGTACTGGTGGTGGAACATCACGAAAATACGTTTCGAATGAAAAGCTCATTCTCTCTACAAAATATCTTGTATTTCTTATTTCTTGGTTTCGTGATTGATAATCATTCAGTGCCATCTGTATCAACGACGGAATAGTGAACATTCTTCAATCTTTTTTATCTTCATTCTTTTTTGGTTTTCTTTCTCTCTTTGGTTTGGCTTCTCCTATTTCAAGGCTTCTCTTTTTTGCAATATCCACTGCTTTGGTCACTTGCTCCCAATCTCTTGTGGTAAACTGGAACCCAACGTCGTTCTTGAAAAGTTGAATCTGTAAATCGTTGTTAAGTTTGAAGACGGTCACATTTGTAGACATCCTTCTTCTTTGGCTGTCGAAACAATAAATGAGCTGAACACCAAGTGCACTCTTTTTTATAGTTTTTCTTCAATACAGCGACATCTAGTGGCTGGTTTCCTCTATGACGCCATTAACCAACACATCATTATCCATTAGATCAGTAAACATGTTGTATATGGCTTCCATCGGTACACCGCGACAGTGATGTTTCAAGTAAAATAGGCAGTATTGTCCACACACTGGTAATGGTCCTTGAAGGCGTTTTGTATTATACTTCCAATATCTAGAATTCTTCTTCAGGAAATTCTCGAATGGTCTGTGTTGTGGTGGTAATTCATAAGAATCAAAGTATTCTGCGTTGTGGTGACCCACAAAGAGAGCCACCCAATGTTCTCCTTTTCTGTGGTCTGGATTCGTGTTGGCTATCAAAGCTACTGGTCTGTGATCTGGTAATCTTCTTGGTAATTTGTTTCTTGTAAATACTCCCAAACATATTCTCTTCAAACAACTATCTGATCGAAGTGCATTCTCTAACTGCAACGTGTTCATGGTGAGTAATCGAAGATTACTTGTCTATTCTTATCCACTTCTATGACGTTTTGAAATTCTGCATACACCAGTACGTTGATTGTGGTTGGTAATGGGTTTTCGAAATGGACTTCAAGTCTCAAAGTTCCTCTCTTCACCAGGTCGAAGTGTTGTCCATGTGATAGGTCTGGAGTCATGTCGAATACGAATAAGGTGTATCCATTTATGTACTCTCCTCAGCTGATGTGGTTCCCTTCATTCTCATACATTTGTTCAGTTCCTTGGAACAGGGTCGCATAACATCGGGCCACTTCTTGGTGTTCAAATCGAGGTTGTAATGGTTTGGCTTGAATGTGTTGGCCATCCACGTACAAAGCCAAGTAATTGATTTTGTAGTTCTTGAAATTATACGGATTCTTTGAAAAGTTACCATTGAAAGCATCGTTGTCTACACAGCCCACCACGATGCGTTTAGGTAGTTGGCCTAAAAATAAATTTTCTTGTGTAATACTCAGATTTCCTTTTGGCACTGAAAACACCTTGGTTTCCACACGATCGATAGGATATTTTTCAGTTGCTTTTGTCAATGCTTTCTCGTGAGCCATTCTCACGAATGATTGGAGTCTCTCTTTGCGTACAAACATGGATACATCTAGAATTTTGATCTTGTATGTATCGGCATCGCCCATCAATGCGAAAGCATTTTTGGCTCTATTCATTTTAACATGAACATTAACTCCATTCAGCAAGTAACGAGTTTGGAAAAACATGTCCAAATGTAATCTCCCAGTCATGTCCATGATTTTACTTTTCTCAAACACTTCTTTTGAAGAAGAAATCCCTTGTTATCATCTGTCAAATCTTCCATGTGTCCGGCCATATCCTTGTACCATAATGCATTAGTCAGTTGTGACTTCTTGGCAGCTGGTCCATAACTCAACAAAGTTTCTATGAAAGATCTGTAGTGATAAGTGTTGTTGGAAGGAAATACCAGTTTTTCATTCAAGCTGATATCGATTTGATTAAATAAGGAATGCATCCATGAATTGACTGGGCGCACATTGGCATCGGATGCAATCGATGCCCCATTGGAATCTACAACCTTTGCTTTAACATACAAATATGTCTGTGCCAAATTCAAATAATCATCTCCTGAGCCTGCAATGTGGAATTCGATTGGCCCACTGTTTCCTATGGTCGCCAAAGACCTGTGTTCTACCCATTGCCCATGTTCCACACTAGTCTGTGTTGGTGGTATGGAAAATAAGTCGAGTTCGCTGTTGACACAAGATTTTTCATTGATGAGAGACATCATGCACCAAGAACGTCTTGGGCCTGTACAGTTCTCCTTCGTTTTGTCGATTTGCCAGTTTTGTGTGGTGCATGCCTTTTTATACTTTTCCTGTCGGGTGGTTTTGAACCACCAACCACTTCATTCCGAACTCCTGCACCAGCCTTTTTGACTCTTTTGATTGCTGCCTTTTAATATTTTTCCCTTCAATGACATCTTCGGCAAAGGCCGCTCCTTTTCTCAATACCTGTTTTCCCACGGTCCTGGCTGTAGTTTTCAATAAAGGTAACACCATATTCTTCAGTCCTCCCAATATACTTCTCAAACCATAACCTCTCTGTATTTGAGCTCCAGAAAAAGCTGGTAGACCGTTCCCAGCTTGTTTTGTGTAATATTCTTCGTATAATTTGGACTTACAACAGTAAGTCATGTTTATGTGAAATGAAGAGATCTACGATTTCTGAAATGAAGTGTCACTGTCACTTTCCCGAACTCGAAAGGTACTATGGCACCTGTGTCGTTCCTTATATACACCTGGACGGTACTGAAATTTTTTCGTTCTACTGGTACATAATACACATTCTCAAAGGTTTTAGAGATGATATTCCCATATTTTCCATGTACAGGTACGATACAAAGAAGGGGTATTCTTGTGTCTCCCACGACTTGGTCACGAACCAAGTCACAGTATATATAGAGTGAATAAAATCCGTGGTTGACATCAGCAACCTGGAAGAATTGTAAGTTCCTGATTTAAAAACACACTCATTAAATCCCAAAATATTTTGAAGAGTAGGGCTCAATGTGACCACGACTCCATCACGTACCATGATACGAACTTTACCAGTCACTTCATCCAATTCAAAATCTATCTTATCGTGACGAGGCAAGAGTAATTCTTTAACACCATATCGTATCGCATCAGTGGAATCCGAATATCGACCTTCCTTGAGAGTAAGTCGATAATTCTTTTTCGAAGACCAGAACACTGTAACGAAAACTTCTTCCCCACGAATATTGAACCAATTATTTGGATACTGAATCTCTACTAAACCTACTTCCCATTCACGCGTGAGATTCACTGGTTGTGATAACTGAGTGGTGTACGTAGTCAACGTGTTTTCAGGAAATACGTTCATAGACCTATTACTTGGTAGAGTCAAATAAAACATTACTTTTTCTTAATGGTTGGGTTAGGTAACAAATATCCTATGCTACTACTCAAGAGAGCAGTCCACAATTTACTGTCTGTGTTCTCGAGAGTGAGATAAACGACACTGGTAATGATGATGATGTACAAAATGATTATTTGTGAAAAATAAGTGATCTCGCTCCTTGGAATTCTTTTTCCAAACAGAGTCCAAGAACCGTTCGATCCTTCTTCCATCTTGAAGAAACCTCAGAGGTTCACTTCCTTTCATAGGCGAGTTGACTCTGCTTGATCCTGGAATTGAATGAAGCAGGGTATCCTAACCACTTTACGAACAATTCCCTTTTCTTACCACGACCACGTTTCTTGAGTACGTGTTCGATTTTGTAAATAGTTTTATGTGAAACTCGCTGAAGCTCTTCAGTGTAGAACGACCCTTTCAATATTTCCCCATTATCATCTTGTAAGACATATGTGACTGGATGACCTTTTTTTGATGCCTACCACTGTGAATAACTCTTCGGTCCAATTGGGCAAATAACCTTTCTCAAACATTTTCTTAACTTTACTGATTCTCACTCTGTCTCCCACTTTGAATTTTTGAGTCTTGTGTTTTATGGGTTTGCTATACAACCTTTGCCAAACCTCTTCAAATTTCACAGCAATTGGGGCCATACCTATACTAAGATGATGAGAATGATTATATGATTTCACCAACTTTTGAAGTGTAAAAATTAGTGTATCGTTCTTGGTAAAATATTTCCACATTTTGGTTTTCAAAGTTCTATTGAATCTTTCTACCATGGAACATTTTGTTTCCACATTTTGTGTAGTGAAAAATTCGACTTTGTGATCTTTGAGAACATTCTGAAATTTTCTGTTTAGAAATTCTTTGCCTTAATCTGTTTGTAATTTTATTGGTTTACGACCTTGTTTAAATATTTTAGTAAAAGCTTTAACGATGGAGTCACCAAGTTTGTTTTTGAGAGGTATGACCCAAGCATATTTACTAAACACATCTATACATGTCAACAAAAAATTTGTGTTTTTGTTGAATTTACTTATGTTTGCTACATCTACCAAGTCAGCTTGCCATTGTGCATCGATACCACAAACTATCACTTTCCTTCTAGGAAATGTACGACGAACAGGTTTGTGAATAGTGTATGTGTCTTGAGTCTCCAACCATTTCACAACTTGTTTAGTCTTTTTCTTGGACGCTCTAGGAAGAGCGTCTCGTCTATACCACCAAAACTACCAGGAGCTTCAGAATCATAGTATAATGCTTCCATGACTGTCTTTTTTTGTCATGTGTCAGCTGTATTTATACCTTTTTCCGGTCCACTTTGGCGTTTCTGCTTTCTTTGGTGTTTAGGTTCCGACTTTATCGGTGCATGTTTCATAAAATCCCAACGTTCTTTATGAGCAATCAATTCTTGGGGTATGTTACTATCTCTCAAAGCTTCAGCCAACACTTCCCATCCCTTTGGTTGGAAAGATTTTCGTCTTCTAAGTGAATCGTTTAGAAGATCTGTTACATTCGACCCTACCACTGTTTGATCTTTGTAGACGAATTCACCCTTCTCATTCCAAGATATATTTGGTCACTTCTAATACGAATCAACATCAACTTTCCCTTTCTTTTCATTGTCATAGGTGCAGAATCGAGAATGTCTTCATCTTTATTATTTTTCTCGAATTCGACTTTAATGGGTCGAGGAGCCATTACCTTTTGTTGAAATGTCAAGTATCTTTGTAAAATCTGATTATAATGTGTCATCTTTTCGTCAGTTGAAAGAAAAGGGGCATCGAGAATATCTCTCATTTCTCTATCCAATGATGAAACAGCCAGTTCGTTCGGTTGTCATGGGGTCTCTTGTAGACGTTCCAATAACCTTGGTTCTACTAAGGCCATCTTCTTTGCATATTCCATCATTATCCAAAAATACCTTTAACAGCACCCAATAGTACAGGAGGTAGCAATGCCCCCAAGAATCCCCCTTTCTGCAAGTTTTGTCTCCTCTTTTTGTCAGAGGTAGCTTTATGTGCCACTGCCCTCACTAGTTGTTTCTGACGAACGAGTTTGGTTTTCAGAGCTTTTGTCAGAGGGACTGCCCCTTTCAAGATATTCGAGGCACAGTCACACAAACAAGTAATCAATTCTTTGTCTGCATGTTTTAGTATGGATTTAACGAGTGTGGGTTTCGATTTATTAAGAAGCTTGAGGAGAGCGATGTTGCACTTGAGACGGTCAGACATACTTCTGACTTGAGACGGGCTTGTTGCTCCCCTTTTATACTTTTCGGAGGTATTGGGTTTCCCCTGGGAAAATTTGACTTCTTAATCTCATATGTTCAGGAGTATCTTGTTTGAGATCTATTAAAAGGTAACCATATGGTGTCGAAGTCGCATCTTCGAAAACTTCTCTGAGAAACTAGGAATGACCAGAATACATTTGTGCTGCCAAATGTGAGATCTGAGAACGATCCCTAGGATTTTTAAACACGATCATGTAATGACTATTGAGAGCTACAGTCCTATGGACTTTATTTTTGTCGAATACATTTTGAACAATGTACATCACACTAATCTTACGGTGATGACTACCTTTAGTAAATAATCTAGACACCCGAACATCTGCATCGAGCATCAGATCATCCAATATGACTAAACTATCAGATTTTAATTCTCGAGGGAGACCCTCTACGAATTCTACTTGGGGTAAAGTATTGTATAACGGTTGCCATTCACTATAACACCAAATGATGTGATTTGGAATAGGTGATATAATATTTTCAATGTTTTGAATAACTCTATTTACAAAGGATGATTTACCACTACCCGTGGGACCACACAATAAACAAGTGAATGGATGCTTCCAACGAGGATCCATGTTTGTTGTTCTATGTGGGAACTACTCACCACGTTTATACATTTTTGGGAAGGGGACAGCGAGTGAAAAAAATGTGTATGCGTGTACTGTATGCAGGGGAACTAAATTTCATTTTTGTTGAAAGAAAAAGGTTCGTCCTTGCCCAAAAGTAACCTATCAGGCGACTTGAAGACATCCACAACACCTTTTTCTGTGGTTGCCAAAACAAAATTCAGAATAAAATGTTTCGTCCTTGCCCAAGGGAAACTCATCAGGTGGCTTAAGGGCAACCACGACATTTTTTTCCCTTTATTTTATAAAAAAACAAACATCTATTTACAACATCTATTTACATCTTCATACTGAGTGGTTTCTTGAAGGTCATGCATTTAATCACCAAATCCATAATACAACATCTCTGTTCATTTGTGAGAGGTTTCTCGAACATATCTTCATACTCTTTCTGTACTGGTTGTGGATTCATTTCAGAAGTATTATGGTGCCACAGTAGATGGACATCATTCTTGTTAACTCTTTCAAGTGCTTCACTAAAACATGTAGTAATCTTCTCTTCTTCAGACATCATGGGGCGTACATTATGCTGAATCTGATTTGGATGATCGATTGTACATCCATAACATTTTTCTTTTACTACAGCGTCAATATTCTCTTCCACATAATGAGCATATGCCAAACAAAGTTCATGTTGCAAGCGAACTTGCCTGAGTTCAATATCAGTTTCATCAACGATCAATGGTAGTGGTTTGGTTCTTCTTACTGTGATCTTCTTTTTCTTCAAAGGTGGTTCCCTTGGTTTCTTGAAATCATCAGAAGGTTTAGTATCTTCAGTTAAAGCTCTTTGTTGGGTGTTGATGGCTGCATCTATTTCATCTATTTGGGATTTCAGTGCATTCCATTTTTCTAAAGATAGTGCAGTCCCAGTCTTCGTTGGATAAGGTTTCTGGTCTTTACCCTCAAAGTATCTTCGAACATGTATCTTCAGTTCACCCTGGTACTGGGTGACATTAGTGTGAGTCTGCTTGCTACCAAGTCGGAACATCTTCTCTGGTCAATGGTTTGATCGTGAATGATGCCAAGTCCATTCTTCGTCTAATCTTATATATCTTTGACGGACGTGTTTGAAAACACCACCCCAGTTCAGCAAATTCTGATCGATATTTTCATTCTTGATTGGAGTTTGTGTTTGTTTCCTATTGGATTATAGGTTAAAGTTAGAAAAATTACTATAGAAAGTAATGGGAAAGAAACATAATAAGAATACATTAATCTGATTGGTTGATGAACTTTGATCTGATTGGTCAGTTTGGCGATCAAACTGCAATCTTGATCCTTAAACTGTAGGATATGGCCCTCTGCATTTTTATACTGACTTGGGGCAGGTCAAGCTACAAACCTCTGTCCTATGGAGATAAGTCAAATAGCTTGAGTGCATTCCCACCCCCTACAGTTCGTACTTTTTCTTTCTATTTCAATCCTGTAAGAAGTGTCCCTCTGCATTGTGTACTGAACTTGGGACAGGTCAAGTTTGTCAGATATTTGTCAAGAAGATAAACATCAAATAACTTAGCATTACCATCCCACAACAGGAAATTTTTTTTTCTTAAATTTTTAATTTTTTTTTTTTTTTAAAATTTTTAATTTTTTTTTTTTTTAAATTTTTTATAAAAAAGGTAGAAGAAAATTATATATTCAACAGAGAACGATGATGATGATGATGATGATGAATTGACAACATGAATTACTCCATTGGTAGTGATAACCTAAAATATTTTTTAACTAAATATAATTGGGTATCATCCGGTTCCAATAGGGCTAACCTAAAGGATACCAGGAATCAACTTTTTTAAAAAAAATAAATGGAATGAAACTAAACATATATGTTTTGAGTATTTTGAAAAATAAATATAATTAGATATCATCCGGTTCCAATAGGGGTAACCTAAAGGATACCAGGAATCAACTTTTGAAAAAAAAATAAATAGAATGAAACTAAACATAAATGTTTTGAGTATTTTGAAAATAATTATAATTAGATATCACCCGGTTCCAAAAGGGGTAACCTAAAGGATACCAGGAATCAACTTTTGAAAAAATAAAAGGAATGAAACTAAAAATAATTTTTTTTTTGGTTATACTGAGCCTACACGAGGAGTGTACAACATGAATGATAATTGTTGAAGAATAAATTTCCTTCCATAAACTATTTACAAATATGTACAAGTAATTATTTTCACCCACCCCCATGAGAAAAAAAAGAAAATTTTCATCTTGGATAACCATCTCTGTAAATATAAAAATAATATTGATTGGGATAATTTGAATATAAGAATTATGCTTACCTCTGGATTTCTGTAAAGATTGTGGAAGAATATTCACTGGTTGTAGAAAAAATTATATTGTCAATGGTAAAGTAGATACACCGTCATCTTGAACTAGTCGTTTTGGATAAAAATAAGATAAGCCGTATTTCGTCTGTACGTAAGTAAACATGTAATTTCCATCAAGTCTAAAGCCTTTATTTTTTCCTGTTCCTGTTTGTTTGTTTTTGATCACTTTTAAATATGTTTCTTTTGTTAAATCATTTTGTCTTTTATTGATTCCTTTACAACTCAGTTTGTTTGATGGGCCGAAACAATAGTAAGTTTTGCTGCACAATCCAATAACCCCCTCTCCCTCCCATTCAATTTTAAAAAGACCCGGGGTTCTTTTATCGAAAGCGTTCCAGTCCCTGCAGCATTGAGATGGTATTCAGTTATCTCCCCTTAATTTAGTGTTTACATAATCTTCCATATGGGCATCACAGGCTTCTGAGGGTAACCATTTATGGGCTTGGCGATAGAATGATTCTTTTTTCTCTGGTCTGACTACTTCTTCAAGGGAAGATCCAGAAAGGGCTATGTATAAGCTGTCTGTGTCCGATTCACAAAGTTCAAAATCCTTACGATCAACAAAAACATCCAAAAAACCATAGTAGAACTGGAGCATACGTAACTTGGCATATTGATACACGAAAAAACCAATGTGGTGGGGCAAGTCAAGTTTGATTCTGCTTTTATTCATTTCAATTTCATAAAGTTCTTCAGTGAGGGTGTTCATTTTCCGAAAAGCCATATTATTGATGAGGTTGGACACTTTATCTTCATCGCAATACACTACATTCCTATGTTTTGCCTTATTAGTGACTGTCTTCCCATAGCCCGAATTACCTAATAGATTCATCGTGTCAGCTACAATGGCTTTACTTGGGTCAGAGTCCCCTTCCCGTCGGGCCTGTGATACTTGATCACCAAATGTTTGGAAGCACGCCTTGGGCTGGTAATGGATGACTTGATACACCCGACTGACTACCAGTCCGTGCTCCAACAACCATTTCAATAATGGTGTAGCCAGCAAGATTTTTCGCCAAAGTAGCTACCAATGAGACTACGGCGAGGTTGGCGCATAATGTTGTTGTATTCAGAGTAAGCCTTCAAGTGTGGCCCGATATCTTCCCGAGAAATATTTGTATTTTTGAAGATTGGTGTCATTTCTTCAAAATAGGGCTTCAGTTGGTCGGGTACAGAAATGTCGCACTCCACTAGGCCAAAGATATTGCCTGTGTGGATCTTCTCGAGAAGTTCGCTGGATGTCATTGAACCATCCACTGAAGTCCCAAACTTTTCCCGGAGAAAGGTCTTTAAGTCTGCATCGGTCTTCTTCTGCTGATGCCACTCACATTCCCAGATTTCTATTACATCATACCCATGGCTCTGTAGGTACTGGGTGGTTCCCTTGGTGTTTTCCATAAGCTCAGCCATGGACTTACCCCGTACTGCATTGTGAGTGGCCAATGTACCGTCCTTCATATTCAGATAACATTCATGACCGTGCCAGAAACATCCGTGAAACTGATAAACAGTTTTGGTGTCTTTACACCAACCATCATCTACGGGCACTTGACGTCTACCAATCTTCTTTTCAGTATCATTGTATTCGTGTTGGATGTGGACACCGTCCCTGGTAGACATATATTCCAGCCACTGATGGGCCATCCTACCGTACTTATGGGAATACTCTGGTTTAAATCCCGTCTCTTCCTTGCCTCTAATGTAGCAACCTGTTGGCATTTCCTGCATTAATGACCATAAGTACAAGGCGTTGGCATCATGACCTACAACACCCCCGCATCCTTTTGCTTCTGCGCGATACTTAAATTCTCTTATGTTGGTAATATTCTTCTCGTGATAACGATTGACTATAATAGAGGCCCCCCCTACAATATTGTCCTTGATGAGATGATGTAGATCCTTGTTCTTCTCGTTGATGTTCTCGATGGATATACCTTTGTCGACGGTACTGAATAAATATTTTAGCGTCAGTCCTGGAACGCTAATACCACCCTTAAACATATCGATCCCCCTTTCCAAGTAAAATTGTGATTGTTTCTCAATAACCTCTAGGAATGGCTGGACATCTCTATCATTATACCAATTCAGGAAGTACCTAAATGTCTTCATCCCATTTCCCCCCCAAACTTGCTGGCATTAAGCAT
Organism: Pictodentalium vernedei; assembly: GCA_031216915.1. Lineage (NCBI taxonomy): Eukaryota > Metazoa > Mollusca > Scaphopoda > Dentaliida > Dentaliidae > Pictodentalium > Pictodentalium vernedei. The sequence goes on along the minus strand of CM062296.1, from coordinate 323,495,398 downwards.
ATTCTTCTTCGGTAATGTTTTCCTTTTTTAAGAGCTATAAAAGGAAACATGGGGAGGTAATTCAGTAGTGTTCAATTTATCAATACAATCAATCCATTCATAGGGAAAAAATCCTTTAGTAATGGAACACCCAAAAGCCTTGAGAAATTTATCATAACTAAATCCAGGGGCTAAGTAATTGCAAATATCTAAAAAATTCAAATGATCTGTTTTCAAAAACATAAAGTTGTTACTTTTTTCACAACAAAAGACAGTGGGTCATACTTTTTCAGATACTCCATCAGTTCTCGTTTAATCACGTTCACTTCATATTTTCCAGAATTAAAACCTGAGACGGGCATTTCCTTCATGTAACGATCAAATTCGGCAGCTAATATTTCAAATGGGTGAGGTTTAGAATCATCTGTACCTTCGTGTGTCAAAGCATCTTGAATCATTTGCCTGAGGGATAATATGGTGGCCATGTGAATCTCTCGCATGAGAGAGTAACTTTTCTGAGAAATTTCCATTAAATAATTCATCATACTTTCAACCAATGTATGTGTGTCACCATCAGTAATAAAACATTTGGGATTAACAAAACCGGGGACATTACTACATACACTAACACTGAGGGGTTTGTGTTGAGCTTCCCAGACAAGAGTATCAGTTGAAGTGGGGAGAGAACTTTTATCAAAATAACATTCAAAATCAAATGTAGCCCTATATGGATATGATCGTAAGTGTTCTAGAATAACAATACCTTCTTCATGTAACTTTTCAAAAATGGTCTTTGGAGTGTGATACATACCACCAACATACTTATAAGACACGTCATCAGTACAAGAGAGCTTATGGCGTTGCATCGGCCATGCCGATTTCCACAATTTACCACAATTACGACAAGCAAAGGATTTACAATATTGATTAATGTCAGTGATGTAAATGAAATGGTTCTCATACAAATTCACATACATGGTATTCTCAAAATTCCTATTAGACCTACGTACAATTTTAGCCAAAACTTCATCATCTTCCAATAAGAGTTCAAATACTTCAATATTCACTTCAAATACTTTTTCTATTTTGGGCAGTTCATCTAATTTCACATCAGGAAAGTTATCGTTTGGTTCATGTGTGTATTTACTATACAGGGTCTGAGAAGTAGTATTCAAAGAACGGCGCTCACTTCCGCTCCACAGGGCTAAACACCGGAATAAACAGAGATTGTCATTGTAAACAAAATGGTTGTGCTGATCACTGACAAGGGCAACAATCGAATGATTTTCCAAAATATACTTGGGAAGATTTTCAGAGACCCCACCAATTGGATGATTTTTAATCTTATTTACATAAAAAGTTACATTGGTTAATTGATGGACAATCCATTTAGAGTTGGGTCTTTGCTGCCTAGCCCATTCCAAAATGTCTTCCTGTTCAAGGTCTTCAAGGAAATTCCCCAAATCTACAGCATTTTCAATAAGGGGTGGCCTATCAAGAACCCGGGCATTATTTTGTGAAGGATGATAAAATTTTAGTTCTTCTGTTTCATTATTTCGTAAAATGAAGCCGTAACTTAAATTAATTTTGAATTTATTTTTTTGATATTGAAAGATTGTTTTATTTAGTTCATAATTCATTGTGGATAAATCAGTTGTGTCTAGCCTATAATTAAAAATGTCTGTATTTTCCTATTAGTTATGTGATGGGTCCGAATAGTATTCCAATTCCTACGATAAATTTCTGAAATTTCATCACTTGTTTCTGCCAAAAGGTCCTGATCATAATCAATGGGGTCAATATCCAAAACAGTACGGGCTTTTTTCAGGGTTGTTGTCGGTCGTTCAGAATTCCGTTTCTTGGGGGGAGTAATAGGGACATGGGCGGTGTTTTTATGCCTATTAAAATGTAAAAGTTGTTTAAATTTCTGTCCACATTCCATACATGTATATACATCTGTGCAGGGTTTTTTATGGTTGTCTAAATTTTCTTTCCTAGTAAATGTCTTATAGCTGTTGTTACAGTCAAATGTCTTACCTTGTCCATGAGCTGTCCGTTGATGTCTATTCCTGTTCCGTCGATCCGTGAATATTTTCCCACAATCCTCACATGAAAATCCAGAAGTCTCCATAATCCTTAGAATAATGAATGCACAAATATAGCACACACAAAAAACAATTGAATAATCTGAGTACACAGAGATGATCCGTTTCCGTCAAGAGATGAAAATGGAATGAAGCTGACTCCACAAAGTCGCTGAATTTATTTAGACATGACGGACGTTTTTGAAAACGTCATGACGTCACAGCGTTTTATATCTATATTTTCATTCTTTATTGGGGTTTGTGTTTGTTTCCCATAGGATTATAGGTTAAAGATGGGAAAATTAGAAAATTAGTATAGAAAGTAATGGGAAAGAAACACAATAGGAATACATTAATCTGATTGGTCGATAATTCTGTTATTTCATTGGTCAATTTGGAGATCCAAAAAGGAATCTTGATCCTCACATTAAAAAAAAAAGTTATTAAAAACTTATTAAAATGGTGGGGGTCATTTAAGTATGTTACTAAAAATAGAAATTATATAAAAAATAGAGGATTCTGGGTAATGACCAAAGGAATTTGTCATATAGCACTACTCTTATACAATTTATTGGGGAAAAAACATTACTCTAGTCAAAAGGAACGTACCCACAGGGCCCCCTCCGTACTATTATAAATCATATGGGGAAAATACAAAACCAGACAATTACTCTTCTACAAAGGAACGCACCCCTTGTACCCACTTGATACTATAGCACTACGTGCTACTATTATAAACCAAAAGTTTCGCGATCCTAAATAGGATTCTGAAAGAATTCGAAATAGTACAACTTGTCGGGTTTATTTGGGTAATTAAACGAGAATTTTAAGCCAGAAAATTACTCTTCTACAAAGGAACACACCCCTTGTACCCCTTGGTACTATAGCACTACGTGCTACACCGATAAAATGGGGAATCCATAGTAAATAAAGTCGTTTTCGGTGATTTGGAGGGGTTGTCGGGTTTATTTGGGTAATTTTACAAATCGGGAATTTACTCTTCTACAAAGGAACATACCCTCCGAACATACCCCTTTCTTGTTAGAAGGTTTTGGGTCACATAGCAACCACGTGCTACCATAGAAACCAAGATGGCGGCCTCCAGTATACAAAATGGACGACGGAACACGTATCACCCTAACAACACGCGCTGCGCATGCGCACTCACACCACATATCACTATGGAGATGACGTTACAAGATGGCCGCTCACGCGGGTTACCATGACAATCAAAAATGGCACCACCAGGTTACGTGACATGACATAACTTCCGGGGTCCATCCAGTAGGCCCCGTTTACCACATCTCGTACTGCTTACAATTTGTGGGAGAGTGCCCATAGGCACTCTCCCATAAATTGTAACAGGGCAAATCCACTTAAGACTAAATAATATAAAATCAAAATTAACTGAAGCACATCTACAGAATATGAAGTCTTTATGCTGTTGTACCCGCAATTCAGGATAAAGCCCAAAAATGGGCTTCCAGCACTCAACCAATTAAGGGAGCATAAGAAGCAGACGAGATGATCGGACAAAGTACGAAATATAGATAGATCCATGTTCTAATGTGTGGGAGTCTAATGAAGATTAACTGGATGAGCATGTTGGGTCATTTATTAATTAGTGGGTGTTGACTGTTGAATTGGTACTCAGGACAGAATGGGGTTATCACATTGAATATAATCAGAGTATTATATAGATAAGAATTTCAACCTTAGAGTCTTTTTAAAAAGGTTTCTATTTTGAATGTTTCTTATTTCCAAACCATAATCTAGGAAGTGCAAAAGGGGTAGTTTATCTAGGAATGTTGTACGTGTCTATTAATTGTAATTAATTCTGATTGTCTCACGATTAAGCGGAAAGAGTTAGGGTTGCCGTGAAAAACGTGCCAAAAGACACAGGGAGATTTTTTGCTTTCCAATCTTGGATAAACAGACACGCATAGGCTGTGTAAAGTACGTTTACTTTAAGTATTTTGTCTTTCTTAAATAGAGGATCTGTACGGGCTTTCAAATTCGCAATTTCCATGTCACATCGTGACGAATTTGAGATTCTTATTATCACATAATGTGTAATTTAAACTTTAAGCTAACTTATCGAATAAAGCTTTAATTCTATTCTCGCATCTTGGTCTTGGGGCGGGTTGTGAATTTGAACAAACACAGAGGCTGAGTTAATTACCACCTCTTGTGTGTGGGGGTGGGGGTGCCGTTAGCTCTAGCTCAGTTGGTATGGTGCAGAACATTTAGCGCTAGTCAACTGGGTGCCGTAGCATCGAGATGAACTCCCTTCGGGACCGACTTCACAGAGAACATTGGACATTAGAGTTTCCAGTTGAACAATCTCGATCCTAGCACAATACCCGTGGAATTCTTGTTTGAAATAGGCGATATAAAATTAAACTCGGGCTGTTGCATCCTAAAGGATCTTCCTGTTTAAAAGCTAGGACCGTAGGGCATTATGAATACTAGTTAGTTACATTATGTAACACCAACTGCACAATATATATTCATCGAACAATACATTATCTTGTTGCATCGATCCATATGTTCAAATATGCAGCAATAATCAATGAATGTGTCCCTAAAGTTTGTCATGTTTTGTGAAATTATACATTGCGAGCTAGTGGCAAAAAGCTGATGATTAAAGTATTATCAAATCAAGATCATACTAGTATTTATTTAGTGGTATGGTCGAGGTTCCATCTTCTTGGATGTCTTCATAGCTCATCATTGGCCTGACACTAAGTGTGCATGTTGTTATTTTTCACCACAGAAACTCGGTGTACTCTTCGGCCACTTTTTTATGCTCTCATCATTTCAATATATTTGTTCTTTGTCGGGTAATTTCTGCCTTTGTTTATTCCCCTAGAGCTAAAACTTGTCACTAGGACCGAAACAGTTTCCACCCCACTTCATTTAATCTTGAATAATCCTGACGTGCGTTCTTCAAACGCCTTCCGACACAAGGTGACCTTCGCCGTCGAAAGTGTCGGTAACCTCAATGGATCAATAGAAAATAAATATCAAACGCTTTCTGGTCATTTAAGAATTGTTTATTGGGTGTCAAGTTACAACCCTTCAGTTTGGTTCGTACGGATTTTTGTTGGTGTTCACTGCAAGCTCTAGCGGACAGCCAATTGTTCCATTCATCTTTGGACCAGCAATTTCTCTCACGGTTGCAACAAATGGTGCAATATAGGCCGAATGTATATTCATCCATGCATGCATCCAAAGTCTCTCCTATCAACACAAGTATAAATAGAATTAAAGTAGAACTCCATCATAGGAGTTAAGCGCCCTGGTAACCGAGGAATCCGATATGGAGTAGCAGCTTGACATTCACTCGTTTTTTTCTTTGGTCATCGCAAATTCATAATAACTACTACTGTATTTATAGCACTATTACACTTGAATTAAGTGAATGGCGCTACTGTTTTGAAAATAAATATGTGACCTTCAGCGGGCTGTTTACATTGTTGCTTGACTCTATAGGACTGTGGGATTAAATTATCACTGAACCTGACACATTAGTACTGAAGAGTCTCGCCCATGTCGGTCTATATATTATTGTATAAAACGTTACCACTCAAGCGTCAGGGTAGAAAGGGTCAAATCTAGTTGTATCTCGAACAAATTCTGCATCTAAATCCTTCATCCCATTAATTAATTAATTAAAAATATTGATTTGTCTATCCCACGTATTCAGTTAGTAGCCACCCCACGTAATGGAATTGCCACCTACCATGCTTCTGTACCCCTACAGCTGCCTCTTGGGTTTAACCCTTTACCTAACATGAAAAGCAGACGACACTTGCAAACAAAATTCTTGAATAACTATTTTTTTTCATTTTCAAAAACATAGGTTATGACTCCTAAACTGGAACGAGCTCTACGAGCTCGTTCCAATGAGGGGTCATAACCTACGTTTTGAGACAAAAAATGAATAAATAATAAAAATTAATCGGCGATTTTTGTGTCTAGCGCTGGCCGGTTTTGGCCGTTACTTAGGTAAATGGTTAATAAGGTTGTCTTCGTTTACATCTCATTTATCAATGTTTGTTCCTTTTGTAATTACAGAGTGTCCGTACTGGGCTTTTGACTACTCTTTTGAATATGCAACTAAGACGTGTTTTAAGTTTGTGAATGAGTCTTTAAACTGGTTCGATGCCAGATTGAAGTGCAGAGCGGATACAGGACACCTGCTGTCCATAACCTCGTCTGAAATGATTGACGCATTTACCGAGAAAATATCAGAAAGTAAGTATGACGCCTTAACACACCCTGTTTGAAACCTTCGATTTTGAATTTACTAGGATCGGCGCCGCGTGAATCCCAACTTTTCTTAAAAAATGCCAACTTCTTAAACGACTCATGCCCGTAATCCCTGATACTAATATAGTACATTCGCCATAATATATATTGTTTGGCTCATTCTGTTGTAGATATAAAGGTCTTCATCGTCTGCAAACTTAAGCTATAATTTCTTAGGGTGTCCACTTGATACGAAAGTTTAAAATTTAACCCGAAGGTGATCTCGGACCTCAACCTTCATTTCATCTGGCTCCGCCCCTGGGATTTACAATAGTACACAGTACGACCGCCGTGGACTGGTCACTTTCCATGCGTGGGCAATATTTCCACGGACGAAATAACGTTAGATTTCAAATACTCATTATAGGAATAATCATCAAAAATTTAATTAATGAAGCCCCTGGTACCACCCGGAGCTTCGTTAATTAAAATTTTGCTGATGATGATTTTTGTTACCTGGTAAACGCATGTGTGGACATCACTGCCCACACGTGGAATATGACCAGTCCAAGGCGACTGAACTGTATGCCAGCCGGATAGATTGACCAAAAACGTCATAACTTATGGCCGAGAATTGAGGAATACACGACAATTATCGCCAACCGTGATCTCGTACTAATCCATTTTATACCATACTTACCTGTTACTACCTGTGAAAAACCCGTATGTTAAATTTGAGCTTTTAACCCCACTACTGGTGTAAAGCTTATACTGCGGTTAAAACAATTTCAGTGAAAATTTAATTACAAAAATGTACACCTACAATAGGAACTACATCCAATTTGACCTTTGACATGACCCAATGTGTCGACTTCGATTCATTCACACTTCGCGATGTTTCATTCAAACATACGACGTTTTGTGGTACTATCTACTACTTGCAATGACTTATTAATTTTAAAATACCTACAATCAAATATTTAAAATGAAATTTAAGAATTGTTAATAATAATTGGACTGAAAAGACAAAGTAAATTCAATCAACTTTGAAGATGTGATTAGCTGTCAATCAAACATTCACGTGGAGCCGGAAGTACTATACACCGGTGCAGATGTAAACAAAACAAATCCATGTGTTTAGATGAAAAGTATAGCTTTTTCTCCATTTTAAGTGATAAAGTCGATTGTTTATTCAGATCAAGGTATGAATAAACACGTAGGTATTGGGACCGGTAATCAGATTTAACCCACTCGTAGAATAAACATTGTAACCCCTAGCAGATCCTCGTGATTAAAATCCATATGTTACTCGTGGTTTAAATCTGATTACCGGCCCTAGTTCCTATTTATTCTATATACACCGACACTGGCGGTATAATAACTGTCAGTGTCCGCCATTTTCTTTTTATCACAAAAATCTGAATTCGGCTAATTGAGATTTTAGAAAGTTTCCTGTTCAATGTGGTAAAGCAGGCAGAATTGTAAATGGGCACTAATTATCAGAGGTAATAAATCAATAGTTTTCTTGGAGATGAATGAGATGAGGAATACCCATCTTGTATTGCATCACTACTCGCCTGCTTTTGTATACAAATGGATGCCGATAAAATGAATTTAATGAAACGTGAAATGGGGTGCAAATACTTCATAGGCTGTATAATAAATACGTTAAGGGATGTTAAGTTGGCGGATACCGTGTGCGACAACTAAATTAAATATCCGAAGAGAACGAGATGGCTCGGTGGTCAGAGCATTAGACGACAAACCGAAAGGTCCACGGATTGATCCTGACCAGCGGTAACTGAATTGTATCTCCGGGAAAGGCACTTAACCCTTTACCCAACACAGACGATGTCAAAATGTATTATTTTAAATATCATTTTTCAAACATTTTCAAAAAATTTCAACCAAACCATATCATGTGACCCCTCGTTGGAACGAGCGCGTTCCAAAGAAGGGTCACATGATATGGCTTGGTTGAAATTGTTTGAAAAATAATACTTTTTCAGCTGCTGTATTTGCTTATTACTCGGGCGGATGTGGCCGATTCGTTGGGTAAAGGGTTAATTCCGATTGTCTGCGTGGCGCTGTGTACAAGGCTTGCTGCATGTTGATGGTGTACTTGTCTTCAACCAATGACAACCGTTCTTATGCGGAGTGAGTACGCTGGGAAGTCGGACAGTTGCTCGCCGCTGTCCGATTGTTATCTCTGGGTATTCCGGCTTCCTCGACCCGTAAAACGGTCTGGCACAAGGTGACCCTGACTGTCGTAAGTGTCATAAACCTGAATAAATATGACTACAATAAATAGCTTCTCAATACCACAGTACAGTTAAAACTAGAAGTTCTGTCATGAAATGCGCACAAATAGCATGTCGATCAGCGCGTTAATCTACCCGTTATGACCATAGTAAGGCTATCAAATTCTGTACATATGACCTGTGCACGAGCAATGTTTCAGCCAATGAACCTCCGGGTAGCCTTTGTTTGCTATGAGTAACCAGGAGAACCTGTCATGCTTTGGATGGCATTCGATATGGCAATTGCGCGCAATTCCTACGCGCAATTCAGCCTAGATCAGCGCACAGTTCGTGACTGGACTTCCAGTTTTAACTGTAGATTACCTATTAATTCTGCCTCGTCGGAAAACAAAAGTCTCATTGGTGGCTCACGTGACAGTTTACAGGCGTAAAACAAAAGCTAGAGGGACTTTTCGCTGAACGCCCTGTTCGGGTTCTTTTCCATAATGCTTTTCTCAACAATTTCTATAGAGCTTGTACATCAAACTGCTGAACCCATTTCACTTTGAAGAAATAAAATATTGATTAAAAAAAAGCAATGTTGATGAACCCGAACTGGGACGAATTAAACCAGTCCATTTCAGTAACGGGCCATACGTTTTTTAGGCAAACATTTAAAACTTTGAATTTATATAATAATATGCATGCTTGTTGAACTGAAATATATTACAAGAAGGCGCCAGTTCTAGAAATCATCAAAAATAAAAGAAAAATTAACCCCCCCCCCAAAAAAAACAAAACAAAACAAAACAATAACACCTGGCTTAAAGCTACCCACCCAGGAAAGGAAACCATATCCTAAAAGATGTGGCATCAGTGGATGTCAGTTACCCGCTATTCATTACGATTACTTAGTGGAGAGCTTGGATTGTTGGAGTTTAAGATCAGTTTCACCACCTATGCCCATCATGACCATAATACAAATATTAGGTCAACTAGAGAAACAGAATTTACCGTGATCAGTACATTCGAATCTATATAAAAATGATGAGAGCATCAGAACTATATAGAAAGATAATTTATGGAGACTTATTTTTGGTAGATAAAATATCTTTAAAGAAATCAGAAACGAAATTTTGTAAATATCGATTAAAGATTTTCGTGCAGGAATCAGTTAAGATATTTTTTTTCCGAAAAAATCCAGAAAAAAAATCTGTGCACAGCATTCGACGTTTTCGTTTAACTCTATCACTCTATCAACTCCATAGGCAGCTTTTCAGGCCCAGTGACATGATACTTCATAATTTCATGAAGAAGATTGACTTTTGAGTGAAGGTGTTGTGTAGACCAATCAATATTTTTAATGTGCAGTCCCAAGGCTGCACGTTGAAAATATTAATTGGTCTACCCCCAAATAAAGAATATGGACTCCTCCCGTTGCTGCTATTGAACCGATATGGAAGATACCACTAGGGTTCAAAGGGTTAAGAAACGATATACTTACACTCTTGGCTCCTTCGACTTTTTTTGATTGAACAAATACACGTTTGAACGTCAAACATGGGTTGGGGCTATACAATTCAATTTCTAGCAATTCGGAAAAATAACGTAATGACCCAGGTTGACCACATTGATCTGAACCCAAATCCTGAACCTCCAGCGAGTTTCTACGCATCTGTTGTTCGTCTCAGGTCCATAGGTCATACCACGCTTAAGGTAAGAGTAGTGTGACACACTAAAACTATGGGTTCCGCCTTCTTTTGATTAATGAAATACAGGTATGAAATTTGGGAATGCATTTGGAGGGCATAAAATAAGATTTCAATCATTTCTAAAAAACTGTACTCAATCACACCGGGATGACCTCATTGACCTTGACCCACATTTTGAACCTCCAGTGAATTTCAACTCGTTCGGTTTCTTCCCCGGGACTTTAGGTCAGACCATGCTTGCGATCTGAGCATTATTCATTTTTAAAAGTTTTGGCTCCGCCCACATTTTCAAGTTTAGAAATACATAATAAACTTCGGGGATGTATTAGGGGTTATACAATTCGATTTCCATAAATTCTGAAAAACGCACTGAATGATTCCTGGGTGACCTTTGCGATCTTCCCTCATATTTTGAACCTCCATTGAGTTTCGATTCATTTGGTGATGGCCGCGAAAATGTTTGGCCCACGCCTACTTTCTTGAGTGTAAAAATACATACATGTATGTCCTTCAAGAAAGCATTTGGGGATAATAAAATGTGATTTCCACTAATTCTGCACTCAATGACACCTTCGCGACCTCAATGCCCCTGACCAATATTTTGAACCTCCATTGAGTTTCGACCCATTTGGTGTTTTTCCCAAAATGTTTCACCTCGCCCACTTGAGTGTAAAAATACATGTATGAACTTACGGAGCACATTGGGGAGTCATAAAATGCCATTTTCAGCGATTCTGAAAATGCACTCACTGACCATTGGGTGACCTGACTGACCTTGACCGATACTTTGAACCTCCATTGACTTTCGACTCGTTTAATATTGGTCCCAGGTCCGGAGATCATAGCGTGCTTCAGATATAAGCGTGACCCACTTTCAAAATGTTTGACGACGCTCGCATTTTTGAGGGTAAAAATAAAAAAACGAACCTCGGGAATGCATGGGGGTGTCATAGAATGCGATTTACAGCAATTTTGAAAAATGCACTTAGTGACCTCTGTGTGACCTTAGGGTCCCTGACCCATTTTGTGAACCTCCTTTGCGTTTGGACTCATCTGGTATTTGTCACAGGTCCGTAGCTCAAACCGTGCTTGAGAGATGCGCGTGACCCACTTTCAAAAGACTTGACAGCGCTCACTTTGTTAGTGTATAAATATATGTATGGATTTTGGGAATGCATTCGATGTCATAAAATGGTTTTCCAGCAATTCTGAAAAATGCACTTATTGACAACTGTGAGACCTCAGAGGCCTTTACCCATATTTTGAGGTTCCATTGCATTTCGAATTTTGGTCCTCGGCAGATCATACCATGCTTGATATAAGAGCATAATCGACTTTCAAATTATTTGCTCTGCTCTCTTTTTGGAGTGATAAAACATACCCACACTATTTTTGAGTGTAGAAATACATGCAAAAACTTCAAAAATACATTAGGAGTAATGAAATTCGATTTCTGGCAGTTCTGAAAAATGCACTCCATCACTACTGGATGATATCAGGGACCTTCACCGATATTTTGAAACTAGAGAGAATTTCTACTCATTTGGTGTTGGTCCCAGATCCATAGGTCATACAATGCTTGAGATATGAGCATGACGCACTTTTCAATTTCTTTGCCCCGCCCACTTTTTCGATAAAAGACACCCACTCGCTTTTTGGACTGTAGAAATACAGGTATGAACTTCGAGAATGCATTTGGGGACATAAAATCCGATTTTCAGCAATTCTGAAAAATGCACGCAATAATCATTAGCGACCTCAGTGACCTTGACCTACATTTTTAACCCTCATTGAGTTTCGACTCATTTGGTGTTGATCCCAGGTCCACATATGATACCGTGCTTGCGATATGAACGTGGATCACTTTCAAAACACCCCCATGAGCGTAGCGACACCAGTTCAGCACAGGAAAAAAGCCCCACTTCGCTTCAAGTGTTCTAATATTAAAGGGATAGCATCGAGCAATTCGAGCAAGTACGGCTGGGTGCAGGATCGTCGAAGGGCGACTCACAGTGCTAATAAAAAACTTTTCGCTACCTATATTACTGAGCTGTTTAATAATCACCTTATACCACCAAAAGGTATGGCTTTTCAAAGGATGAAGACCGTAAATTTGATAACCCTATGTTCCAAGACTAAAATCCACCGCCTCTGATTGGACTCGCTTAGTACAATCTATGTTTACGGCTCAAGTGGCAAATTTAACCTCTGACGACACCACGCGATATATATGAAATGACGTCGCCCGTTCCATAATTCCTTCACCAACGGAGTGATCAGCAAGCCGCTTCATTTTTCTGGATTTTTCCTTCGTGAAGCAGACGGTATTCCGAATGAAGGCAACTTTTAACGATTACATGTTTAGTAAATAAACCTCTCCTCTTTCTCGATGTAGGTTTCGGGCTATGGGTAGTGTCTTATTGGAACATATACGTTATTGTGATGAATTGACGGTAACATGGTCTGAGGTTTGCGGCTCGGAGTATATGTTCAACCTCGACGCTTCGCGTCTCGGTTGAACATAAACTCTGAAACGCAAACCTCAGACCATGTTACCGTCATTTCATCACAATAATTTATAATGTTCTAATATTATTGACGATGTAACCTCTTCAGGGTTTGGTCAATCGGGGCCAAACCAAAGATAGGCACCCTAATCATTATAATCGCTGGGTAAAAATGTGGCATCTATATCCTTTACAAGCCGAGAGCAGTAGGAGGCAAAATGTAAGGTAAACATCCGAAGATTTTACTTCATTTGCGGTATTTGTTTACAATTATTTGAATACTTTGTCAGGATCACCAAAACTTTGGCTCTGTTAAACAAAGCTGAACTGATAAAACTTCCAGTTGCTTGAACGGAAAACTTTGATGCTAAACATTTTGGTAATTCGATATCAGTGTTTAGTGTCGATTCAAATGTCATATCCCACATTACCATCACACTTGACCTCACGGAGTAAGGTCGCGATCCCCTGCCTGTTATAAATCAAACGCAAGTTCTTCATTCCACCCTAATCAGCGTGTGTCAACTTGAGAGACCTGTACTCATAATTTCAAGTACAGAGTTCACATGCATATTACAGTGAACACTAGGATGAGACTATCTACATCATAGTTCAAGCGTGCCCTTGTCTTTGGGTTGTCAGCAGAGTCTCCTTATCTGGTGGATACGAGGAGCCTACACCCCAACGACTGGTTTTGCTGAGAGGGAAGATTCAAGCCTTCCCGCAACTCGGTAATAGACAACTGTGGCATCCACACAGAGAACTGTCATTCTTTTCTAAGTGTCGCACTCTAAGATTGGTTCAGTACAGTCTATGAGATTAATACAACCATTATTTATCAAATCGATAAGGTGAAAAATGCACACGTTTTCCATTAAATAAATAAACTGATGTTTGACAGCTGTCCTGTCACCTTCGAATCTCAAACATAGGTGAATTAGAGGTATGCGTTTCTGTAATTTAGATTTTTAACGTTAATAACGTTAGTAACTTGTAGGCTTTAATCCCGGGAACGGGATTTCCCGGGTTCCCGGTTCCAAAAGCCGGCCCCGATACCAGAGAAATCTATAGCACGGACCGAGAATAAAGCGTGACACTGTTTGTGTGTTGAACTGAAGTTTTCTGAATTGAAAAATACTACCCCAGCATAACTTTTGTAGTATTTTGTCAGCCGTTCCACTCCTGAAGGTTTTACATTCCTGATTCCTGACAAACCTTTTTCACCAAACCACTGTAGCTCTCAACCAGTTCTGGAGGACCCCCTCTCTTCAGATTTTCACCTGCTTCAAAGTTCAAACTCGCCTTCATACTCAGAATCACTGGTATCGCCATTCACTACCTCATTCAACACCAACCCTTTCTCACTATCGTCACCAGTCTGAAGCAGAGGAGACTGGTTTGATATTGGTCCCAGGTCCGGAGATCAAAGCGTGTTTGTGATATGAGCGTGACCCACTTTCAAAATGTCTTCGCTCGCATTTTTTAGTGTAAAAGTAAATAGAGGATAGTAGGTGATAATTGAGAATACGAACACACACGTACATGTAAGTGTACGTGTACATGTAAACCTCCATAGGATTTAGTGTTAAAATCGTGTACGTGTACAAGATTTTAACGGATGTTTAGGGTGTTTTCGAATTTTTTTAACACTGAATTGTATCCTAGACGCCCGTAATTTTACGTACACGTACATGTACCGTTTTGATTGAAATCGGCAAGTGAGTTTTCCCCATAGGATTCAGTGTTAAATTGCGAGCAAAAAAACGTTTTGAGAGTTCGAACACATCGTCTTGCCGATTCTAACAATCCGCGTCCGTACACGATTTTAACACTGAAACCCTATGGAGGCGTACACGGAGATCCACTTGAGGATTTTAGGTCGGAAATCGACTCGCGTGAAGAGGTTGTGTTCGAACTCTCAAACCCACTGTCGCGTTTCTCGAAGTGAGACTAGCGCACGTTATTGCGAGGTAATCTTGATAAGCACTTGATGGAAATGTTTTGAGTGAAGAGTGTTGCCGGGTGTTAGAATTCGCAAACCCACTGTCACGTTTTCCTGAAGTAAAAACTAACACATGTTATCGTTATGACTGAATGAGGTTTTTGTTCAAAAAGAGTCGATTATGAATTATGATCTGTATTATAGAGATTCGTGTCTTGGCTCGATGCGACGAAGAGAAATTGAGTTTGGGGGATATCGTTCAAAAGAGTCGATAAAAATATGATCAGTAATAGATATTCGTGTTTTGTCTTTATGTAAAGAAGAGAAATTGACTTTTAAGCGTTCGTTCAAAAGAGTCAAACACTTAGCGGAATGTTTAAACGCATTTTCCGCTCAATTAGGTTTTGAGTGGTAAAATTTTTAATATATTCATGATAGCAGTCAGAGAGAGATTTGAAAATGAAATAAGTTCTCAGCGTTAAAAATTAGTTTTCTTTTGTGTGTTGAAACTGTTTTAACAGTCATCAAAGGGATTCTCTCTTAATTCGATACTGAGTGAATGGTGCTTTGATATGTGAATGGAAATCTTTTGACAAAATGTAAAACTACTGTCAAAATGCGTTAAATCAGAAACCGGTTTGTCATGTACTGCTTAAACGTATTTTTTAAACTTCACCAATTCGGCCAACAGTCAGTTGAGATGCAAATATTTTCAGCTTATTATATTAAAGACGGAAAGATTTTTATTACTTAAAAACCTAAAAATATAATTAAACATTTAATTTTGAAAATAATAAAACAATTAAAAACGAAAGATGTTTTTACAGACGGATTCTAGACATCGAGATCGAATTTTAGAAGAGTTTGAGCGTGCTAAGAAGAGCATTCAGTCAGCTGATAGAAGCAGACGTCTTGGTGAGATGGAACTCAAACGCAAAGCCACAAAAATATTTACACCCGTGACGGAGGGTCAAGAGCGAAGCAGGAAGAAGATAGTCGAAGAATTGAGACCCATAAAGGAGAGTTCTTTGAGAATGGGTTCGTTGCCTCTTAGTTTTGGAAATCGGTATTCCGTTCAATCTACACCGGATTACGTTCCCACGGGAATTCAAACAGATTTGAGCGAGACCGACGATACAGCTTCGACTATCACCACTGATAGCATCGCATCGTCCGATGATGGCGGTAAGAGAGATCTGTCGTATGGATTTTATAAGGATTCGGAGGGAAGGATTTTTGTAGGAGACACAGAAGTAGATATTGGCGATGATGAATTGACCGTGGGTTCGAACAGATACGAATTGACTGATGGACTGCGCAGATTGCTCCTTTACGACAAGCCTAGCGATTACACGGATCAGGATTTCGACAATTACGGCGACATTCTGGTTCAGACCCACGCCATGAAGAGAAATAACGATGCCAGAGAGACGAGACCCAAAGCCAACAGAGGTTACAAGTGGACGAAAGTGGTGAAACCCATATGGGATATGAACAAGAAGTTCATCGAATCGGTGACTGGCAAAGGGGTGAAAACTACTTTTCTTCCGAGCGATTCTGACGCTCTGTCTCAGAGATTGAGTTTGTTGATGGCGAGCAGACGGGCTGGTAACACAGGATTAGATAATCAGATAGTTACTATATCTGACGAATTGTTAAGACAGAAGGTTTTGAATAAAAACCACTATAAAAGGCTGATGAACGAATTGAAGGATTGATGTGTATATAATAAGTAGAGAGAAACAAACAAACAAACAAAAATAAAACAGTAAATTTTTACACTAGAATAATAAAAGTATTTAAAAACAACAAAACGATTTACCAGTGAAAAAAACAAAAATATATTATAAAAATAAAATATGTTGGTGATAAAGAACAGGGGATACGTCAGAACTTACGTTCAAGGCGGTTCTGGCATCGTCGATTCTATAATGCGAGCGTTCACGAGCGATGCGGGTAGAAAACTCGCATCGACCACGTTTGAGGTCGGTAAGAAGACGGCTTTGGATGCTGGTAAGAAAGCCGCTTCCGAAGCCAGTGGTAGGATAGCTTCTGTGGTTGGCAAGAGGGCAGCCGACGCGTTGATCGACAAGTTGATCAGTCCGCCGGCGAAGCGAGCTGCGTTAGAGCGAACGCCGAAAAGTTGGAAAGATTTTAAGGATGCTGTGGTACCCATACAAGATTTAGCCAAAATGACGAGTGGATCTGGATTGAAGAGAACTCGCGACGGTGTGATATAAATAAATAATAACATTAAAAACTGAGTTTGAAAAACATAAAAAATATGCGTTTGAAAAGAATCTAAAATAACAAACAGAAAAATAAAACAAAGATGAACATTAAAGATATGTCTTGGAACGACGCCGCGACCAAGAGGTCGAATAACGAGTTCTTTCCCAAAAGCATAAGAGGTTTGATAGTGGGAAAATCGAATTGTGGAAAGACCAATCTGTTGATGAATCTGTTGTCCCGACCTGACTGGTTGGATTACGACAGGTTGTTTGTGTTTGGCAAGAGCTTGTTTCAACCCGAATACAGATTGCTTCGAGAGTGCATGGATCGTAGATTGCCCAAGGACGTCATAGCCAGAATCTTTGACAGTAGGGAGGAATTCGACAAGAGTGAAGCTCCACTTTCGACGATTTTGGACGGTGCGGCGATGGAGCTGGTGAAGAGAAATGCATCTTCGAACGTCGAGTGTCGATTTTATGAGAACGCTAGCGACGTTCCGGATCCTAGAGAACCGAAATCGGAAGATAAGAATCTCATGATTTTCGACGATCTGCTTTTGGAGAGACAGAACCGATGCGAATCGTATTACGTTAGGGGTCGACACAGCAACGTGGACTGTTTCTACCTGTCGCAGAATTATTTTCGATTGCCCAGAGAGACGATAAGGGAGAACGCTAATTTTCTATGTCTCTTTCGCCAAGATCTCAAGAATCTCAATCACATCTACGGCGATCACGTCGCAAACGACATGAGCGCGGCGAAATTCAGGAGATTCTGCAAGAGGGTTTGGGATGGTGGACTTTACAATTTCATCGTGATCGATTTGACAAGCGAATTTAATCGCGGAAAATATCGGTGCGGATTTGACAAGTTTTATGTTTCTGATGATAATAAGATAGAGCGTGAAAATAAAATTTAGAAAATAATAAATCTTCAAATAATTAGTTTTGAATAAAAAAAATAAAATTAAATATAATGTTCGAACATGGAGAATTGTTAGAACGAATAGCCGAGAATACGGCTGCAAAACAATCCATTCAAATCATGGTGAGTGGCGATTCGACTCGATTCGCTACGAAATTCGAACCTTCCATCGAATTGAATAGAGAGAAAAGATACGAGATGGCTTTGGTGAATCTGGAGACTTATTATTCCTTTCCCAGCGTCACCGAAAAGAATAACTCTTTCAAGTATTCCGACGGAACGGATTAGTTGGAGATTCGAATTCCCAAAGGGAGTTACGACATAGACGATTTGAACGATTACATTCGGACGCGAATGAAGACGGATGGAACGGGAAGCAACAAGATCAGACTCGCTCCCAATCTTAATACCTTACAAACGATGTTGGATTTGGAAGATAATTTTCGAGTGGATTTCAACACGGACGATTCTATAGGCAAGATGTTGGGATTCGATCGAAAGATGTATCGAGGCCACGCGGCATCTGAAAATACGGTCGAAATTCTCGCAGTGAATAGCATTCTGGTGAACGTGGACGTGATTGCGGGAAGCTACTTGAATGGTAGCTCTCAACCGACGATCTATTCCTTCTTTCCAAACGTGTCGCTGGGTTATAAGATCGTGGAGCGACCTCGAAATTTAGTTTATCTACCAGTGATTTTAGACACGTTGTATAATCTCAAAACCACGTTGACGGATCAAAATGGTGAACTGTTAGATCTTCCAGAGAGAGGGTGACGATACGATTTCACATAAGAGAAATATTAAAGCAAAAAAAAATATTGTGTATATATATAGATAACAAAAATAAAATAAACGCAATATTAATTTTACAAAATTATTTTAATATAATTATTAAACAAGAAACAATTGAAGTAAATATATTTTAAAAAACAGAATTATGACAGAATACGTGATTAAAAACGTGAACATATCCGCAGGACAGAGGAAGAAACTTAAGAGAGCGTTAACAACTCGAGGCGAGGCGGTGAGATTCAAATTCACTCATCACTTCACTCGTCAAGACCTGACGAGAGGCGGTCAGGATTCGATCGCCTGGACTAGAAGTCAAATCAAAAGGATGGAGAAAGCGATTCGCGATGGAAGAGGGTTGACGGTGAGATTGCATCCCGCTCAGTTGAGATACAATTTGAGAATGAAAGATGGTTTCCTACCGCTATTGGCAGGAATCGCCGCAAAAGCATTGCCCTTCGCCGCAAAGGCACTACCCTTTCTCGGAAAGACTCTCGGCGTGGGAGCTCTCACGGGACTCGCTAGTTCGGCAGTTGAGAAATTAATGGGTGGCAGCGGACTGTTTTTGAAGAAGGGAGGAGCCGTGTGTCGCGTCCATGTAGACGACAGCGGTAAAGGATTGTATCTAGAACCCGTTAGAGGTGGTAACTCTCTGAGAGGAAACGGTCTCTATCTGAAGAGTGGACAGAACGTTGAGCGACTCGGCAAGGGTTTGTTGCTCGGTGAGAATTCGCCGTTTAAGATTATACCGATTTTGAATATGTTATTATAATATAAAATTATATAAAATATAAATCATAAAAAAGAATAAAATAATATATTTAAAATGGATAAAAAGGTGGAGAAACA
Organism: Pictodentalium vernedei; assembly: GCA_031216915.1. NCBI lineage: Eukaryota > Metazoa > Mollusca > Scaphopoda > Dentaliida > Dentaliidae > Pictodentalium > Pictodentalium vernedei. The sequence continues at coordinate 323,475,883 of CM062296.1, read as the reverse complement.
ATTAGACGATAATGACGAATATCGTGAGACAGAGTGTGAAGAAACAAAAAAAAATGAGATCAAAAGATGATCTCATTACTTTTTTTTTTTCCTTCTTCTTCACTAAAAAATCAATCTCTCTATTGTTTATATTTCCAAGTCTGTTATTAGCATCTTGACACTCGTGTTTTCTCCTTTTTCGAAAACGTGTTGAATGTTTATCTTTACTCTTTTGAGTTTTTTTTACATCGGTCAACTCGCTCTCACCACCCAATTTCTTCACAAGTTCGAATGAGATGTTTGGAAATATGTAATTTCCATAGGGCAACGACAAATCGTCCTTGTCGAATTCACTATCTTCAGCAATGACGATGTTCTGCAGATCGCTTTGGTACTCGTAAATCAAATCGAGCACGGCTTCGTCCAATTTCAAAGGCATCTTATATCTATCGTATTTATACTCTAAGCCCTTCGTCTCAACCTCATTCAGTTTGATGGGATCATGTCATTGTAATCTATAGATTTTATGACTGAATTTCTTATTCGTTTCGACTTGTTTCAATTTCAGTTCGCATCTTTTAAGTGTTGCTGTCCTCATGATCGATTATTTGTTTTTTTTGTTTTACGAATTCTTGCAAATAATGTATATTTTAAATTTTGTATTTTAATAATTTGTTTAAAAAAAGTTTTGTTTTTTTTTTTGCTTCTTATATATATATAAAAAAAAAAAGTTGTTTTTTAATTTTAATTTCTTTAATGTGAAAAATTTTTTTGGTAAAAGTTTTTTTCTCTTTATATACATATATATAAAGTTGTTTTTTCGCGTCTGCTTCGCGGAAGTTTGTTTTGAACCTCGTGCGAGACTTCGCGTAAAAGTCGTAAGAGTTCTATTTGTCTTGAACCTTCTTCTTCTTTTTTAATAGTTCGAACGACATTGTTGATTAATTTTTGTTCACTAATAGTATTACGATTCGATTTTCTATCGCAAATCGTATCGTTTTCTTTCGAAATGCATAAATATAAATTACGATTTTTTTCTTCTTGGTTTTTTGGAGAATAACGACTTATTAAACAACGTCGATGTTGATGTCGAGATTCCATCATGGATGTTGTCGTCATGATCGATTATTTAGGTTTTTTTGTTTTACAAATTCTTGCAAATAAATGACTGACTTCGTATCTCGGAAGAGAAAAGACGATTATTTTCTTATTGATTTCGAATGGTGACAATCATCATTATTGTTGGGTTAAACATCCGAGTCGATTACTGTTGAAACAAAATAATAATCATAACGGAAAGATATTTTTATGTTACAATTGCATGAACGTGTTTCACAGCGAAGACTCGTTGGCGAAACATCAGGAATATTGCAACGAAAATCAAGGTGTCGCCGTCGAAATGCCCAAACCCAACACCATCATGAAGTTTGGAAATCACAATAGAAGGTTAAAAGTACCATTCGTCGTGTACGCTGATTTCGAATGTTTCACTGCGAAAATGAGTTCCTGTCAACCCAACGCTCTTCAAAGTTACGTCGAAAGATATCAAAAACACATACCTTCGGGCTATTGCATTTACGTGAAATGCACTTTCGACTCGCAACACGACATGGGTCCCTTCACCTATATGAAACAGTATGAAGACGATGACGTGGCTCAAAGGTTCGTGGAAGAGTTAGAATGGAAACTTCAAATGTTATACGACAAATTCAAAACTCCAGCAGAAGTGATCATCACACGAGAGCAGCAGGACGAAAATAACAGAGCCACCGAATATCACATATGCAGACAATCGTTCGACGAGAATTCGATGGAAAATAAGAAGGTTAGAGACCACGATCATTACACGGGTCTGTATCGTGGTCCGGCTCACAGCAAGTGTAATTTAAAGTATCGAGATGCCGTTTTCTATCCGGTGATGTTTCACAATCTCTCGGGTTACGACAGTCATCTGTTCGTGAAAAATCTTGGCACCTCACACGAAGAATTAAATTGCATCGCGAACAGCGAAGAAAGATACATTTCCTTCATGAAATGGAAGCTCATGGAGTAGAAAAGAGTAAGAGAGACGTTGGAAGAAAAAACGAAATTCATTCGTAGAGCCATACGTTTCATCGACAGTTTTAAATTCATGTCGACCGCTCTGAAAAAATTAGTCGATAACATGAGCAAGGATAAATTTAAAATCATGAGCAAACATTTCGAAGAACGAGTAGACATCATGTTGAGGAAAGGAGTCTATCCTTACGATTACATGAACGATCTAGAGAGATTCGAAGACACCACACTACCTTCGAAAGAAGATTTTTATTCGAAATTATATGAATCTGACATTTCCGACGAGAATTACGAACACGCTAAAAACGTGTGGAAATCATTTGATATGAAAACCATGAGAGATTATCACGATCTCTATCTGAAGACCGACGTTCTACTCTTGGCAGACGTGTTCGAAAATTTTCGAGACGTCTGTTGTCGACATTACGATCTGGATTCCGCTTGGTATTTCACCACACCCGGTCTGGCGAGGGACGCTCTGTTGAAGACCACTGAAGTCCAATTGGAATTATTATCCGACGTGGACATGTTCGAAAGGGCTGCGAGAGGTGGCATCTCGATGATCTCCCACAGACATTCTAAGGCTAACAATCCCTACATGAAAGAAGGTTTCGATTCGAAACGGTCGACTAAATACATACAGTATTGGGATGCCAATAATCTGTACGGTTGGGCTATGAGTCATCCTTTACCGATTAGAAATTTCGAATGGGTGAAGGAACCGGAAGAGATGCAAAAATGGAGAGACTATCCTTGCATTTTAGAAGTCGATTTGAACTATCCGGAAGAATTACGCAATTTACACAACGATTATCCACTGGCTCCCGAACGAATGGAACCGAATGAGGGAGATGAGGAAAAACTCATTCCCAATTTATTTAACAAACGTAACTACGTCGTCTACAGCGAGAATTTGAAACAATACGTCGATTACGGGATGAAATTAGTCGACATACATCGCATCATTCGATTCGACGAAGAGCCTTGGATGAAAAAATACATTGATTTCAACACGAATCTCAGAATTCGAGCTGAGACCGATTTCGAAAAAGATTTCTTCAAACTCATGAACAACTGCATGTATGGTAAATCGATGGAAAACATCAGGAAGAGAACCGACGTTCGACTCGTCACGTCTGAGAAAAGAGCTAAAACATTAGTGGCAAAACCCAATTACAAACACTGAACCATATTCGACGAAAATCTAGTGGCCGTTCACATGCAAAAGATGCACCTGAAGTTTGACAAACCGTATTATCTCAGACCGATCATCTTAGATGTTAACAAGTGATTGATGTACGAGTTTCACTATGATTATGTCAAACGAAAATTTGGTGATAAAGCCAAACTACTGTTCACCGACATGGACAGTTTAGTTTACAAGATAGAGACAAAAGACGTCTACCGAGATATATCTCAGGACGTGGTCGAGAGGTTCGACATGAGCAATTATCCCATTGATCACCCGTCCAACATTCAATCGAATGACAACAAGAAGGTGTTTGGTAAATTTACGGATGAGAGCGGTGGTAAACAAATCGTCAAATTCGTGGGTTTGAGACCTAAATTGTATGCTTATCATCTAGAAGATGAAGAGATCAAGAAGTGCAAAGGAGTTAAAGCGTGCGTGGTGAAGAAAAACATCTCTTTCCAAGAGTATAAAGATTGTCTGTTAGGAAGTGGTCCGGTGTATAAGACTATGAAATCAATTCGAAGCGAAAATCACGACTTGTATACTGAAATAGTCAACAAGATTTCGCTGACGGCTGACGATGATAAGAGATTCATATTAGACGATAAAATAAGCACTTTAGCACTTGGACATTGGGCTTTAGATCTAATTAGAGACGATATGAATGTGGATGATTAGATTCCAGATACGATTGTGGATGATAAGATTCCAGATATAATTGTGGATGATAGGATTCCAAAAAATCAAGAGGAATTAGACGGATTCAAAATTATAGAAATCGATAGTAACATCGAGAGTCCAGAAAATCAAGAGGAATTAGATGGATTCAAAATTATAGAATACGATAGAGACATCAAGAGTTCAGAAAATCAAGAGGAATTAGATGGAATCAAAATTATAGTAAATGATAGAGACATCGAGAATGTTAGTTTAAAAAAAAGAGAAAAAAACAAAAAAAAAATAACGTCATTTTTTTTTAGTAAATTATAATAAAATAAATAAAAAAAATATATACGCATTTATGAATAAGAAAATAAAGATATCCGTAGAAGGTGTCATCTTGCCTAACGAACCCCTATCCAACATCGATCTGTTGAATGCGGCAAAGGATTTGAAAATCAAAGATTTTCTAGGTGTGTTTTCCAGAGATGCCCTGCCGAAGAGAAGACCTCGACAATCGGAATGCGGAATTTTAAATCTAGACGATTCATCGGGTGAAGGCACTCACTGGGTGCGTGGATCAAGAACGGGAAGAAGAAAAATTATTATTTTGACAGCTACGGAATCTCACTGCCAAAAGAAATAAAGAACTATTTCAACAAATCAATGGTTCGTTACAACACGGAACAAGTGCAATCACCAGATCAAGTGTTTTGCGGTCACCTATGTCTCTACGTTCTCAAGAGATGGTCTGAAGGAGATCGATTTCAAGACATTCTCAATGACTTACATTAGAGAGAGATTTTTTTTTATAGTATATATAAAGATAAAAAATTATTTAAAAAAAAAAATTTTAATCGAATAAAAACGAAAAATAAATAACATAGTTCATTTTTAATAAACTGCGTTTTGAATATATTTTTTCTAAAAAACAAAAAATCCTCACAACAACATGCCAGTCGATAAATTTGGTAGAAGTGACGATGAAAAAGTCAACCCAAGAATGAAGAGGAAGACGTTCGAAGTCGACGATGGTTACGACATTGCCAACTTGGACGAACGTTACATTCGGAGATACGAACCTCGAGAAGAACCTTTGAACATGAACGATAAGAAGCTCTACAATCTTCTTGAGCCAATAGATCTCGCAGATGCTGCGACTAAAAAATACGTCAACAGGGGGAACGCCAATTTCGAACGAATTCTGCTAGATAATTACGTGGATAAAACCATGACTGACGATCTCGATCTGAAATCCAAACGTTTGGTGAACGTCGCGAATCCCATAGATCCCACCGATGCCGCGACCAAGAAATACGCGGACGACTCTCACACAAGATTTAGTGAACACCTGAGAAATAGATACATTCAGAAAACGATGCACTCGGAATTGAACGCCAATTATAACAAGATAACGAACGTGGCCACTCCCTCGAATCCTAAGGACGTGGCGACCAAACACTACATAGATCTGGAACAGAGAAAGTCTGACGGACGAGAAATGAAATCAGATCTGAATGCGGGATTCAACAAGATATTGAATCTGTCGGAGATCAACGACACGGATGCAGACTCAACCACAGTCAACAAGGGCTACGTAGATTCTGCCGTGATACAATCACAAGAATACCTAGAATCACAAGTGGATGATCTCTACCTGAACAAACAATCTGGCGGAACCATGGAGAGTGGCATCAACATGAAAGGTCACAATTTATTCGGTCTCGATCACGATCCCGAATTCGATTCCAGCGCGGTCAGCAGAAAGTACGTGGATGACAACTCGGTCTGGAGAAAGGGTGACATCATGGAAGGTAAACTAGACATGGGTGGACACGCGCTCACGAATCTACCGGATCCCGTGAACATGACGGATGCCTGCACCCTGATTTCGGTGGTGGAGAAAGTCAAATATGCTAGACAATTGATCACTGTGTGGGCCGAAGAGGCCGGCACCTTAGATGAGGGAAAAGCTGAGTGGTCTTTCGGAAATGGAGGTAGCGATCGAAACATGGTCAGGTGGGATATCCCATGCCGCTGGGAGGTGAAATCCTTCGAATGAGTCTGGCTTCCTCGGATTTGAATAACAGAGCGGTCGTCAATCTCATGGTGAATGGTGTAGAGAGCGATAAGAGATACAGCGTCGAAAAGACTGAGAATCAACACGCGAATGTTAGCACGTTCGGCACGCCTCTCAAAGTGAACGCTGGAGACAGGATTAATTTTGTTTCGAAAACCAATAATCCCGAAGCCGCCACTTCCATGGTGAGTCTACTGATCGAACTAGTTCCTTTGAACAAACAGTGAACGCGTGGAAAATAATGAATTAAAAAAATAATGTGTGATTATTAAAAACAAAAAAAAAGTAATGAGATCATCTTTAGATCTCATTTTTTTTGTTTTCCTTCTTCTTCACTATCACCATATATTATAATAACGTTTCCTTTTTTTTTCTCAAATTTCAGCGTCGATTCTTCTTTTCTTTTTTTTGTGATATTTGTTTTCCTTCTTCTTCACTATCACTATATATTATAATAACGTTTCCTTTTTTCTCAATTTTCAGCGTCGATTCTTCTTTTTCTTTTTTTTGTGATATGATATGTTTATAACAACATTTTTGTTTATCCGAATCATAATTATGAACGAATGTTGTGCATCTCTTTGTAACACTCGCATCATCACCATTCTCTTCAGAAGGTAGTGGTGACGGTGGAAAGCATCTCATTCTTTTCATTTCCAACTGTCTATCCCGCTGTTTATCTAACCATTTTTCCACATCTTTTTTTTTGTTTTTTAACTTGCAACACAGGATGGAACATCTGACAGAAACGGAGAGACGATCGCACAGGATCGAACAATCTAAGATCTGTTCGAGTTTTAATATCTTCATCAGGAAATATCCTTTTTGTTTCTCTCGAGTGAATAGTACGCGATCTTTTAAATAATTCAGAACGTAATCGTAAAAATCTTTTTTTTTCAAATGTGAAAATGGAATGTGTATTTCGTTTTCTACGTGACTACTTAGAAATTGTAACATTTTGTACATCGAGAATGTTGAAAAAAGACGATTTTTTTCTCGGATGAAACTTTTTTTTTTACGTTATTTTTTTTAATGATGCAAAAATAAGTAAAAAAACTCAAAAATATCATCCAAAATCACGAAAGAAAAAATACCAAATAAACGATGCCACTAATATATCAATCTCCAGTTTTCACACACTCGTCTCTCATCGAATGATTGACATCTTATTTCCGTCCGATTCGAATTGTAATTCTCTGTCCGACAGGACCAAGGCGAAGGCTTCGGTTTTTCTCGGAACGTTCCTATCAAATTGCATCTTGATCTGAATGTCTAACACGCTACTCTTGAGTCGTTCACTCTGTTTACTGACGTCGAATACGAACATGGGATACATCGACTTGTATTCGCCGGGAGACATGTTAGGGTTGCTCATCAATTCGTCTAGACCGTGATACTTCTTTCTAAAATCAGCGGCATCGCCATACAGTCTGCAGAAATTGTTCTTGTCGAACGACGCATTGTAATCGATTGCTGGATATCTCGTGGCGTTCAGAAACACTTGCATGTTTCTCAAATGACAATGATCGAACAGCGACGCATTCTTTTCCTGAGACCCGTCCCTATTGGTCTGAAATGCAACCACGATGAAACGCGGTCTCTCGGAAGTGGATTTCACCGTCAATCTCCAAGCGGAGTGATTCATGGAGGGAGGAATGCTAGCCGTGTCGCACTGTCTCATTCTAAATCCCACGGTTAATTTACTCTTGGATTCTATGATCTTGTAGAGACGCGCTTTCTCCATGATCGAAGGCTCCACGTGCGGAACGAACCACGATATCTTGTGTAGAGTTATCTTACCTGCATCAGTCGCATTGAGTCTCACTATTGCATCATCGTTTCCTTTTCGAATCAACGTCAGATTGTGTTTGAATCCGTACATGATCTTGTTGTAATCGTCCGCAAATCCGAAGATGTGTTTCAAAGGTATCCTGAACGAAAACGTTCCTTTAGGTCTGGACGTCTTGACGACATAGTCGAATATCAAGGCGGCGCCGGCGCTAGCAGGGCCGGCGGTGTCTTTCACCCACAACTGATTAAGTCCTCTGGATTTTGAAAAATCATCAGGATACATCAAGAGTCCGAACATCGTGGTGGCCTGACCGGGATGAAACACAGATTCTATCTCTTGTCCGGATAGCATGTATTTTATATTACTGAATAGATGCATGATACCATTATTGGTTAGAGTAACCGTGTCGTCGTCGGCGTAGTCGCTCCCATCTTCCTTGGTGAGACGTCCTTGCACCACTATGTAACTCTCGCTAGGATGTACGAATAAATCTTGAGTTTCGACGTTGATTCTTATCTCTCCCGCATTATTCAAACTCGTTCCGGTTTCCGGTTCGTATTCGTGAACCTCATATTCTTGAATATTTTCATCTTTCACTATGCTTTGTGCTATATCTAGTATATTTGTCATTTTAAAGGATTTTTAGTTTTTTGTTTATTAATTAACTTGCTTTTTTTATCTAAAAATAGTTTTTAATTATTTTTTATTTTTTTCTCTCTTATATATATGTGTAAACAAGAAAATGTTAATGAGAGTAAATAAAAAAAAAATTGTTTTCTTTATCAAAACTTCGCCTTCTGTAATTGTTGTTCGTAAAACTTTCCGATGATCTCTTCTCCATCCAAAGCTTCGATTTCATAAGTCACCGGATCGGTGTGAAATATTTTGATTATCACGAAGATTTCCGAGGTCCATTGAGGAGTATAACCCTTTTTGAAGTGCTTCTTATAAGCGTAAATTCTCACTCGATCACCGACCGCAAATTTCGATGTTCTAGACTTCTTCCTGATCTTAGATCTCTCAGGATATAGATTCGCGTACACCCGTTTTTCGTTTCGAGGATCACTAGCTTCTGCGGGAGTCATCTTGATCGATATGTGTCGGGTGTTGTTGTAATCTTTAACCAGACCGTTCAGAGCGTATATGTATTTCTTGGTCGAATTCGCCATGAAGTATCTGTGCATCTTTTCCTTCATCGTTTGATTCCAACGTTCCACCACGCTAGCTTTCTCTTCGTTTTCGATCGAGTAGAGGTCTACCAATCGATGAACGTCCTTGTTGTAGAATTCCTTTCCCTTATCCACCCACAATTTACTCGGTTTTCGAGAAGACGAGTCGAACACGCTCTTCAGAGCCTCGGCGACGCAAGGTCTCGATTTATTCTTCAAAGCTCTGATCCAACCGTATTTGGAAAACACGTCGATGACCGTCAATAGGTATTTGACGCCCTCGTTCCACCTCGAAAACGATCTCATGTCGACCAAGTCGGCAGACCAAATATCATCCAGACCCTTCACGAACACGCTTCTCTTTCGAAATTTATGTACTATGGGTTTGTGTAACTCCTCGGCCAATTCGCTTGTCAATAATCGTTTCTTCTTCTTTTCAGATGCGCTTTTTTTTTTGAACGCCCCATCCGAATCGACGTTTCGCACCGATCAGATTGCCGACCAGCTAACGTTCCATCTTCTCTCTCCTGGTCGGATTTGATATGCCTCTCAATTTCCCCAACATGTTTTTATCGCAGACGTCGTTGCGAGTCTTGGTGTCGAGATGTCCGGAGTAGCACAGATCGTGATCATACGCGGCCGCGTCCACCCTATTCACAGGTTTGCTCCAAGATTTGGGTGTCAGATCGGCGTTGAGTCTCTTGTTCAATTTCGTTCCGGGTCCCGTGAAACTGTGACCGGGCAGATGCATTTCGAAAGGTAGATTATTGATCATTTTATTCACGATGCCTTTACCTTTGCTCGCGTTCTTTTTTTGACGAATCTAGTCTTGACAGAACCACACACGTCGCAAATTCCGTGAAGCATCTGACTGTCGTTTTTAGTTCGCATTTCTCTAGAATTACTCGTCTCGGTAACTCTCTTACACTTTACGCAATACATTTTAAGAGTTATTTAAATTAATTTCGTTTTTTTTATTTTATATATAAATTTGATAATTAATTCTATTCTTATTATATATATTTTTTTCAATCGCTGCTCTTGAGTTCTATCATCTTACTGAATTTCTCACTGGCCTCTTTCCTCACCTTTTCCACGAGAGAATCCTTCATCTCTTCCTTGATGATCTGACGAGTCTTGATTCTCATGGCTTCTCTCATGGCATCGTATTTCGTTTTCTCGCTCAATATCGCGAAGTATTCTCCGTCCGATATCCTACCGTCTTTCAACGCCATAGAGATCATTTCGGATATCATGTCGATCTTGGAGTCGGTCAAGACGTGAATCTTGTCGTGTTTCCTCGCCTTCAGATATAATTTCCTACTAAAAAAGTTTCCGAGCGTGCTAAACAATCTGGCGGCGAGAGCCACTCCTTCTACGGTCAACACGATCGGAATGCCGACCGCGGTCGACAACAATCCGATGCCGGCCGCGTGTAAACCCATGGAAATCGTGATGAGTGTCGTGTCAATCGTGTTGACGAATGTCACGAAACGCGAATACTTCTTCTTGAGGGAACGACGAGAATCTCTCTCTCGAGTTAGATACTCTTGGATTCTATTGATTTGATCGATGCGATACCTCTCTCCTCTTTCTCTTTCTTCTAGCGACGGTGCCGTCGGCAAACGTCGATCGGCTTCTCATCCTCGTCGTCCACTAACGTAGGATACAATTTATTTCTGGTTCTCATTTTTGTATTTTTTTTTCTTTCTAATATTGGATAAAAAATTTTATGTGTGTATTTATTTTTATTTTCTATTCTCCCTTATTTTATATCAACGAGAAAACTTAGACGTATGCTTCATTCAGCAATAATTTCTTGACGCATCCCTTGTCTTCTAAAGTCAGACTTTTACGCGCCAATTTCTGTTCTTCCGAAACTGTAGGCTTGTCTTGATTCTTACAAAAGACTAATCTCTTCCAAAGCGTGATCACATCGTTGAATCTAACGCGTTCGAACGCCGGTTCGAAATACATGACGACCATATCTTCCCTTTCCATCGTCAGACACGAATGATTTAAAAGAAAACCTCGCTCTAATAGTCTGGGAAGCGCACATGATTTACGTATTTTTTTATTATCTATTCGATTTGATATATTTAATTTTCTAAATAACTATTATTTATAAATTTTTTTTTCTCTCCTATATATATCAATCAAAAACGTGACAGTGGGTTTGCGAATTCTAACACCCGGCAACACTCTTCACTCAAAACATTTCCATCAAGTGCTTATCAAGATCACCTCGCAATAACGTGCGCTAGCCTCACTTCGAGAAACGCGACAGTGGGTTTGAGAGTTCGAACACAACCTCTTCACGCGAGTCGATTTCCGACCTAAAATCCTCAAGTGGATCTCCGTGTACGCCTCCATAGGGTTTCAGTGTTAAAATCGTGTACGGACGCGGATTGTTAGAATCGGCAAGACGATGTGTTCGAACTCTCAAAACGTTTTTTTGCTCGCAATTTAACACTGAATCCTATGGGGAAAACTCACTTGCCGATTTCAATCAAAACGGTACATGTACGTGTACGTAAAATTACGGGCGTCTAGGATACAATTCAGTGTTAAAAAAATTCGAAAACACCCTAAAAAACCGTTAAAATCTTGTACACGTACACGATTTTAACACTAAATCCTATGGAGGTGTACATGTACACGTACACGTGCATGTACGTGTGTGTTCGTATTCTCAATTATCACCTACTGAGGATATCTACGCTATTTTAGTGAACAACGAAAATTACCTAATGAGTGTGGGCCTGAAAGGTTTATTTTTCACAAGCGGTTAAGTGAGTGAAAAGTAATCCTTTGGGGACCACACGAATGAGATAATTTCCGACATTCACTAAAATAGCGTAGATGTTCTTTTTATTATATGCTACGTGACATCTTACTGCGCAATATTCAGCCCAATTCGACTGCAAACAGTTTCAAGACAATAACAAAAAGCTGCTGCTCGTTCCTTCAAGGCGATGTTCAATGTGACGTCATGCGCCGAAGCGTGACGTCATTTAGAAAGCTACTGAAAAGATTCATCGTGTGGACCTGAAAATATTATTTTTTACTCGTGCAAAATGAAACTTTCAGGTCCACACTCATGAGATAACTCCAAATACTGACTACACGAGAGTAGATTTTCTTTTTATTATATGCTACGACACAATTTATGGCACCATATTCAGCCCAATTCGACCCAAAATGCGAACATGTCAAAACAAAACAAAGACCAGCTGATTGTTCCTTTTAAGTGACGTGATGCCGCGTAGCATGACGTCATTTGGGAAGCTACTGGGGGATATTCCTCGATATCCATCGAGTCGATGAATATCGAAAAATATTTTTTTAGATAATCTGCGATAATTCACAGGGTAGCATATAATAAATAAACGAATCTAGTGAATGCATGAGGGTGTCATCGAATGCGATTTACAGCAATTTTGAAAAATGCACTCAGTGACCCCTGGGTTACCTCAGGTTCCCAGACCCCATTGCGATTGGACTCTCCTGGCATTTGTCCCAGGTTCATTGATCAAACAGTGCTTGGGTGATGCGCGTGATCCACTTTCAAAAGGCTTGACAGCTCTCACTTTGTTAGTGAAAAAATATGTGTATGAATTTTGGGAATGAAGAGGATTTGATATTGGAGGAGGCAGAGGTGATAATACTGAAGACGCGTTGGAAGCGGGTTTGGGTTTTCACACTTCTCAAAGAAAAAGAGCTTTACCTTTTGGAGAGAGCAGAATTGTCAATGAAATATATTCATTTCATTAAAATAAATGCGCCGTGTTACTCTCGTACATTTGCTGGATGTTACTCAGGAAATTTCCCGGTTCCGATGGTAATTTTATTCCCCTTCCCGGGTCTTACAAAAAACAGGGAATATATTAAACCCTAATTGACACTGTAGCTTTATAAGTCACAACCAAACGGGAAGCAGAGTCCCAGTGGCGTAGGAACCGGGGGGGGGGGGGGCGTAAGGGGGTATTTACCCCCCCTCCCCTCCAAAAAAAAATTCCAAAACTTTGTTATCTAGTATCTACTCGAAAATAATCACACACATCTCATATTCTACATCATACAGGCGCACATAAAAACTGTATGATCTTCACCATTTGCAGTGCACAGAAAAGTTGGTAGCCGATGTCACTGACTGATTTGACGCTCAACAGGTTAACATCTTCCTTTAACCCTTTACCCAACGTAACGGCCAAACCCGGCCAGCGCTATTCTCAAAAATCGCCAATTAATGTTCATGATTTTTTCATTTTTTTTTCTCAAAAAACAAAAAACATAGGTTATGACCACTCATTGGAACGAGCTCGTCGAGCTCGTTCCAATGAGGGGCCATAACCTATGTTTTGGAGACAAAAAATGAAAAAAATTAGTTATTCAATAATTTTTTTTGCAAGTGTCGTCTGCTTTTCATGTTGGGTAAAGGGATAACCACCAAAAATTAACAGCAACAATACCTTGATTTTTTATCTTGAGAAGCAAGGAAATGAACTCTCAGCAGTTCATATTTCACAAATTTCCTGGTATCCCCCTCCCGCACTCTCCTCCGGGTTCGGCTACGCAGAGCGGGCCACCAAGGGCAGCCGTGCTTTCCCCTACAAGCTCCCATTAACAATATCCCCCACCCCAATATTATAAGCTTCATACGCCCCTGAAGAAGACAGATATGACCGGAGGAACTGGTCGCGAAGTTGTTTCGTACCGGGGATCTCACTCCACAAACTTCTGAGACTAAAAGTCTTTGCACTATGTAACAAATGTATTAACTGGAGTGCAGCGTACATGTAATACAAAATGTTGACGGGAGCGGTTACCAAACTCTCCGTCCAACTTTCTTGCAATCGGACCCGATTTACAGAGTTAACATGCTTTTATATGTACAATTTCCAAGTAGCATTATTAAAATAAAACAATCAACTATCATAAAATAACATGTAGACTCTTGTATTAATCAAGTAGGCATTGTGATGGATTGTAAGAGTTGAAAACATCTTAATGCGTTAATCCATCAAATCATTAATTTATAAATCTGCTTTTCTCGAAGTATCTGAGTTAACCCATTGTTTCCAGACACCAGATTTTAGCCTGATCATACAGACATGATTCAAATTCAGATCAAATCAAAACTGCCTCTGGTTAAATTACGGATTCCGTATCATTCACCCGTACTAGATTGCTCGGTGCTTGAGATACCTCTTTTGGCGGCCGTTACGTTTTATCACTAATGTTTGACGCCGAGGTTTAACGATTGCTGAAACTCGGATATTCAGGAAATGTGTGTTATGCCTCTCTGGGATACTTCGATTTCGACTTGATCGATTTTTCAGTCTTGACTTTTATAAAGTTGTTAAGTGATAGCTACCGAATGCTTCAGTCAATATCAATCAAGCCGCGACGAGGCACCATTTAGTGACCAGAATGGCTATGTGAAGATGTTATAATAGCTGTACCTTCCGCAATGTCAAAAGGGTGGGTTAAGATCGCCTAAGTTCCATCGCACTCCCTTAGAGTGTGTCCTGAAACCGGAGTGAACTTATACCTGACCCGAGTTCCTCGTTCGCTTTCCTCGAGGTGCTCGTAGCTTCTTAGATAAAAGGGGTGTAAATACAAATAAGGGGGTTATGTAATTACTGATATGGAATGACGGTACAAAACAATTTACACACATTAAACAAAATACCTTGCTCTCAATCATATCCATAACTCAACGCATTTTCATAACTAAATAACATATTTACATTCTGCAAGTGTTCGCCCGGGCGCCCGTTGCTTCGTCTTTGCATACTTTCGTTCTGCTCTCCTTCCTTCTCGCCACACTATATATATATTAAAATGTTCCTTTCACGTGGACCGATGTGAAGGTCCTTGCCACAGTCCGATCTCTGACACAAATCTTAACCAGTTTATAAACACTATTCACCAACCTCTATCAGTTCCTCAACACAATTCAAGTTCCGTTCAGTTCTTTGACACCATTTAACTTCTCAACTTTTGCTACCATACATTATTTCACTGCCTGTCTGCCTATGTTAAAAATCACCAGTTATTCCACTCTTCCACAATTTTGCCTCTACGCTTGTCTGTGGCCTCCCCCGACCAACTCCCGGACCTTCCTCGACCTCTACCATTCAAATCTGACCCCAATGTAAATGAATGAAAGAATATGGTTTTTTGCGCGCCGAAGGAGCGCAGGGACATTTTGGGGCATGCCCCCTTCGACCCTCGTTTACAGTATGATATAATTCCGTTAATTTGAGACAGCGTTGTCAACATCATGTCTGAGCGGTGAAAAGGTGGAAAAGGCTGAGAGTTGATGTTTCTTGTTGTTATTCTTCAGGCAAGTATAGTCTGCCCCTTGTGGTTTTGGGGGCAAGATAGGCCTTCATCGGCAAGTATAGTCTGCCTTGGGCTCTTTTCTGGCGTGTACGATTGAGGCGACTTGACAAGCGAAAGAAACCAATGGACCTTAACAAGGTGCCACCCAACCTGAACATTCCTGGTTCAAGTAACAGGCCTGCTATTTTCATTAGGTCGGGACATGCTGTGCGCGAAAGAAGCGCTTTACAAAAAGATGGCCAAGAAATCGGGGCGCAGGACCAACGCTCGGATCCCTGTGGGTGGATGTCTCCGGTGTCCTGTGTGTTTCTTCGGGCAAATATAGTCTGCCACTGGATAAGTGTTGGAGCTATCTTTGGCAAGTACAGTCTATCTCAAGCCCTTCTGATGGTGGTCGATTATGTGGTCCCGAGTGATGTTGATCGGTCAGATGTCTGATTTTGTTGGTATGTTTGGTTCTCGATTGGTTGTCCGTGCTGTGTGTTTGGGTATTGCTGAAATTAGATATGGTTAGAGATTACTGAGCACCCCCCCCCCCCCCTTTCCCGGTTGTCTTCTCATGTCAGTTCTGTAGTTCTTACCGAGGCGGCGTCATGTGCCGAGCTGCTGAGGCTGAGAGTTAGGATGTAGAGGGAGGGTAACAGGTTAACACACTAGACCACACCCGAGGGTGTTGCTTTCCTGTTGTACCCTTCGCTGGTTGCGATCTTTTTTGGGTTAGTTTAGGGTTATTTGGAGATGGCGGGGATCGCGGGCGTTTATATGTGCTGAGCTTCCGAGGCTGAGAGTGAGGTTGCAGCGGGAGCGTAACAGGTTAACACAGTAAACCACACCTGAGGGTGTTGCTTTCCTGTTGTACACGTCGCTGGTTGCGATCTGTTTTAGGTTAGTTTAAGGTTATTTGGAGGTGGCGGGTTGAGCTTGACTCCAATGACCGGACGGAATGGTTTCGCACGCCGAAGGCGCGCAGGGACGGTTTGGAGCAAGCCCCTTTCGACCCTCATTGGCTGTTTGAGATCTTTTGGATTTATGTCAAGGCGTTTTGAAAGAGGAAAAGCTTCAGGTACTCGGCAAAATTTTCTTGGTAAGGTGTCACGGGTGGAAGGTTGGCTGCGTTGATTGATGTTGATTGAACCCTCGGGTGAGTACCAGTGTGGGAGGTTGGGTCCTCTCACAAAGGTGCTACCTCTCCCCGAGGATGCTGTGGTGTTTTATTTTCGGGCAAGTATAGTCTGCCACTTCGGAGATGATTTCGATGGTGGGCCTTCATTGGCAAGTATAGTCTGCCTCAGGCTGTCTTAATCGGTGTTTATGTTCGTGGAAGGACATCTTTGGAAAGATAACAACAACGACCCCTTTCGGGGACCTCCAGAAAGAAGACCCGAACTTCCCTGGTTCGGGGGCAGGACTGCATTATGATCATATTTGGCTGGGTCAAAGGATGCGCAAAATAGACGCTTACAAAAAGGGGCAGAGGTGGGACGCAGAACCAACGCTCGCCTCCCTTGAAGTGGCCGACCACTTCTAGGGATGGAGTGGAGGATGTTCAGGAACCATGTGGGTTACAGTATCCATAACGGTTATAGTTTCCATAGCGGTTATTGGGGTGCTGGTCAAAAAGCATCGTCTGTGTACCTGCTAAAAGAAGAAGGCGGAATTAGTTATCATTAGAATATGTAAGATATAAAAAATTAAGATAGCATATTTAGTTAAATACAGTCTTTAAATGTGATGTAATTTTAACTGAGTCGGTGAAGGCAGCCCTTTCTGGTAGAAGGCCACAGCTAAGCTGTTAATCTGTCTGTTAACTCACCGTCTCGTTCCCTATTTTTTCTCGAGCATGTTTAGTTTTATACAGTCTTTAAACGTGATGTAATTTTAGTTGAGTCGGTGAAGGCAGCCGTTTCTGGTAGAAGGCCACAGCTAAGCAGGTAATCTGCCTGTTAGCTCACCTTCTCGTTCCCTATTTTGTTTGGAGGCGAACAGGCTTACATACAGAGCCACACCCGGGGGTGTTACTTCCTGTCTTTTCCTTGTTTAAAAGTCCTATTTTAATGATCGGCCTATTTTAGATAGTTGAGGTAGTGAAGAGCAGGCTTACACACAGTGCCACACCCAGAGGTGTTACTTTCCTGTCTTGCCCTCAGCTATAAGTCCTAGTTAGTATTTTCTTAAGTTTAGGCGTTTTGCTGTCAGTTACAAGTCCTAGTTAGTATTTTCTAAGTTTTGACGTTGTGGGGTTTTTGTCTGCTTTCGCAAATTACCTGTAGTTCGGATATTAGTTGGCTATCGGCTAGCCGGTCATGGTTTTTCGCGTCTAGAGAGGCAAGGCGGTCTTTTATGGTGGGGATATCGGCTCTGTCGTGGAGAGTTTTGATAGGTTATCCCATGGGGCACGGTGGACGACCCTAAGCGCGTGATTTTGGACCTTCTGAAGTTTCCCCATATTTGTTTGATTGAGCTTTGATTGATGATCACCCCGTACTCGAGTACTGGACGCAGAAAGACTTTGTATAGTTTGAGTAGAGTAGCCTGGTTGGCTCCCCAGGAAGTTCCCTTAAGCATTTTTAATAAATTAATCCTTTTGGTTGCTTTACTGGCAATATCGTTGGTGTGTTTGTTAAAGGATAGATTTTGATCAATGGTAATGCCAAAGAATTATGCTTCTTTGCATTCTGGGAGGACTTTATCCATTAGTTTGAGGTCAAGGTCACGGTTTTTTGTCTTGCGAGTAAAGGTGATTCGTTGGGTTTTATTCGCGTTCAGCCTTTTTCTCCATTTGGCACACCATTGTTCGAGGTCTTCGAGAGCGCGTTGCGGAGGTTTTTGGAGTAGATTGGCCGTATTGTTAGAGTCCCAGAGGTCCTTGTCGTCCGCGAATTGGGAGACTTGAACACGATCCTCGGAGAATTTGAGATCGTTTACATAGAAAATGTAAAGAAGGGGGCTGAGGACGGATCCTTGGGGTTGCCTGCTTCAAGGGGGACACTGTCAGATATTTCATTGTTTACTCTGACTTTAATTTCGCATCGTTTAGGAAAGAGGATAGTAACCTGAGCAATTCATGGGGGTTTCACTTTGGAAAGTTTGTAGCGCATTCCATTGTGCCAAACAGAGTCAAATGCTTTTTCAACGTCTAACGGGACTGCCGCGCCAATTTGCTGATTGTCGATCGCGGTTTTCATTTGATTGACTAGTCGGTAGACATGCTCGATGCCTTCTTTACGGTTTCTGTAGGCTCTTTGCCACTTATTGAAAAAATCGTTGTCTTCGAGGTGCCCCCTGAACCGATTGGTAAGGATTCGTTCGAATGTCTTACCAATGCAGCTGAGGTAGCTGGCTGGATCAGAATGGTCCTTGTCAGGTTTTGGTATCATGACACCGATGGCTTTTTTTCCAACATTTGGGAAAGTAGCCATGGGTGAGGCATGCATTGAACAGTTTGTTTAGTTTTTCGATTAGGGAATTGGGGCTTTGTTTTAGAATTTTGTAGCTCACTTCGTCTACGCCGGGTGAGGAGGAATTTTTGCATTGTTTTATGACGTTGATGATTTCGTCATTGGCGATGGGGGTGACGAGGTCATCGTCATCCCCGTCTTCTGGCTCGTTATCGAATTTGGGGTCACGGTAGATATCAGGGTGTTCATTGATAAAGTCATCAATCGCGTTTATAACGGCGTCATCATTGTCCGCACCTTGATGCGGGCGATGCGTTTTTCTTAGGAGATCGGCAAAGGTGTCGGCCTTGTCTTTGTCGGTGCGCGTGAAGGAACCGTCTTCCCTTTTAAGAGGTTTTGCTGCAGCTTTGCAGCCTTTGTTTTTTTTGCCCAGTTAGGGTTTTGAAAGAGTCCCAGAATTTTTTGCCTTCCTGGCTCCCGTTTAGATAGTATTTCTCCAGGGGCGTACTTCTTCTTTTGGGCATATTTCGTTTAGGGTTGAGTTTCTCTATGCCCTCGCATTGGTGGGTTTCGAGTTCCGCTGCATTGGATGGGGGAGGGGGGGGGGGGGGTTGTGAGTTTGACATCGATGATGTCGCGGTAGAGGTTCCAATTAATTTTTCTAAAATTTCTGCGGAGAGTGGGGGGTACCTGAGTGGGCCATTTCCTAGCTGCAGTGAGGCATGGACCGTGAGGTGATCGCTGCCTAAGTCATCATCGCCGACCCAGTGGTCATCGATGTGGTTTATCAGGGAGTCACTGGCGATAATTAGATCGAGGATTTCAAATGAAAATAGTGGGTTGTTGCTGATGATAGGTTGCTGAGTTGTCGTTCATAACCACATGAAGGTTATGTTTTTTTGTTATTTCGAGGAGGGCTTCACCGTTTGGGCTGGTTTTGTTGCAGCCAAAGTACAGGTGTTTGGCATTGAAGTCGCCGAGGAAAATGCAGTGTTTGTATTTCCTCGTAAAGAATTCAAAGACAGTGTCAAAAACAATTTTGCTTGGGTCGTTATAATAACCAACAATCGCGATGTTTTTATTGTGTTTTGTGGTTTTAGTTTTGATGTTCTGCTTTATTAGAAGTGCGACGCCACATCCTTTGGTGATTAGTCGGTCTCTTCTAATAGTGTTAAACCCACTTACTGAAAAATTTTTGTGGGGTTGAAGCCAACACAGATAATGTCTATATCTTCGAAATATCGGCTGATCTGAAGTTTTTTGTTATTAACACTTCTAGCGTTCCACACGGCTAATTGAAGATTATCCATGATTAGGGTTGGAGATCTGTCGCGTTGTTTTTTGGTTTTTTTAGAAGTAGCGGCGATTTATTTGATAGCGGCTTTAATTAGAGATTCTGAGATTTGTGTTTTGAAAAGGCGTGATGCTGAACGGCTTACATCGTGGCAGATGTCAGACAGATTAGCGCTGACATGTTTAGTTAGAACGGAGTAAAGTGCTCCCGCTACTAGGGAGCATATTGTGTGTGGGGGGGGGGGGGGGGGGGGAGGATGCGTCGTCGGTTTTTTTCAAGTCTAGATTTTTTTGTTCAATATTCGTTTTGACTTTTTTATAATGGGGGCACCCACGATAGTTACTAAGATAACTGCCCTTACAGTTAGGACAAGAGGGGGACTCGGAACTGCATGCTCTGGTTAGGTGGTTACCTCAGCATTTCATACAGGTCAAAGTCCCTCTACATTTGTTGGCTACGTGCCCAAATTTCTGGCACTTGTGGCATTGAATTGGAGGAGGGGTGGACCGATACTCCTCCGCTTCATGCCTCTTGTCGTTTATGATAATACCATCAGTCATTATTCTTTGTTTTGC
Organism: Pictodentalium vernedei; assembly: GCA_031216915.1. Lineage (NCBI taxonomy): Eukaryota > Metazoa > Mollusca > Scaphopoda > Dentaliida > Dentaliidae > Pictodentalium > Pictodentalium vernedei. Next base: position 323,455,335 of record CM062296.1, on the reverse strand, counting down.
CTCGCGGCTAGGACAGGTCACTTTCAGCTTCCACGTGCAATTGCCCGTGGCTCTCGAGGTAAACCTGTCCCAGCTGCATCTTGGGATGCTTTGGCTGATCTCTTCTTTGCTAGTATCGGGGTGTACCCTGGTCACTACCACTATGAATGAAGATGTTTTTCCTTGGGGTGGAGTTAGTAGCTTTTTTCTGACGGTTCTGACTGGTTCTGGGGGCAGTGGTTTGTTGTTTAATAGCCGCAGCATAGTCCATGCCCGACCGATGTGCTGGGACTCTTATGGATGGGGCCCCTGGTGACTTGGCCCTGGTGTAGGGTTGTTAGTTGTGCGGATAGGCTCTTTATCTGATTCCTTAGGAGGGCAGGTGTTGACCTCCATTAGCGGGGTTATTTTTCTAGTAGAGGACTTTGCTGTTATTTTGCCATTGGCCAATTTTTTACCTTTAAGTGATTTAGGTGAGTTAAAGGAGGGGGCGTTAGAATATACTGGAAGCCCAATAATGTTATCTCCACTGGGGGAGATAATTTTTCTAATTTTTTTGGCAGCTTTCATGTTGCGTCTCCCCTTGTTGGGGGTGACAATTGACTAGGAGTTATTGGTGGAGTTGTCCTCGTCCTCGTCAGAGTCTGGTCCTGAACCAGACCCCCTGTAGTGCTTTCTTTTGCCCAGGGGTGCTGGTAGTGTGGCTGGTTACGGAATTCTAAACGGATTCTGTGAGTTCGGTGACCTCCATGTCAGCACTGGATGCCGACTCACTGTGTTTTTGGCTCGCCATAAGCTGAGAGAGTGACTTGTCCTCAACATGAGGCGCAATGTCATGCGGCACAACCTGAGGGCAACTCGCTGACACAGCTGCTGGCGTTCGAACTGAACCTAGGACTGTATTTGCGTCATCTTCACTCTCTGGTAGAGAGGGAGGTGCCGACTCCTTGTTTGCTGGGCTGAGATAGGCAGAGTCTGTTTCAGTGACTGTGACAGCGTTGATATTTGGATTGTTTTGTCTATTTTGTCTATCTGATAGGGAATCTAGCTCTCTAGCATGACAGTCTGGTTTAGAACCAAGAGAGTCCGGAGAAGAGACATGAGAGGGAATATTAACCCTTGCATCGAACATGGCCTTGAGTTCAAGGTGCCTTTCATGGTTGGCTACCCTCTCCTTCTCATTCTTCTCTTTTTCCTCAGCTAGTGATTTGATAAGGTCATTTAGCTGAATTTTTAGCTTGGTATTTTCCAATCTCTCTTTTTCTAGTAGCTCCTGAAGATCTGAGACTGACAGGTGTTTTTGTTCCCCGGAGTTTTTAATGGGTTTGGCTTGAGCCCCCGTACCCGGGATCCTTAGGGTGGATGATAAATCAGAAATTCTTAAGTGAGAACTAACCTTTTCAGTTTTTTCTTCTCTGCTATCTTTTTACTTTTTTGCCATTTCTTCTGACCATTTTGTTGACTATGATTAAAATCACTTGTCTATATTATAGCTTGTCTGATCTCGGTTTGTGATGATGAATGATGAATTGCAATGTCTGAAAACACTGACCTTATATTCGTTTAGCGCGGAAACCTATCACAAAGCTCACATTAAAGTGCTATGTTACGCTATTGTTCTTAAATCTTTTATCGAAACATGCCATAATATCTTAGAAGTAATTAAAAACCTGGGCAAAGAATTAATCTCTTCACACCTTTATGGAACGAATTAGACCACCTTGATTACAGCCTGGGGAAGGATTAATTTACACCTGTGAACGTCATTGACACCAAGTGACTTTAACCATTTACAACTTGAACAATCCTTCCTTAGTGAGGACTACGACATGCCAATTTAGCAACACCCACCACTAGGTCACGAATCAACCAATCACAAAAATTAATAAAAATATTTGACACTTGCCCCACCATAGACACGCCCTATTGCCTGATACACAGATATGATGATCTAGGTGTCACTCAATTCGTTGTCGGATAAACAACTCAATATCTGGACTGCAATGCCAATAAGTTATTCACAACGAAACAACAGCCCGAACAACAACAACAAACAGAAAAAGACCTTGCAATTGCACGCACAAGACCAATACACCGCCGTAAGAAAGACTCCCCGCCAGCAAAATCAACAACGAAACAACAGCCCGAACAACAACAACAGAAGAGCTTGAGGCAGATTATACTTGCCAGTGATAGCTCCAACACTCATTTAAGCGGCAGATTATACTTGCCTGAAAATCACACTCAACAGAAATACATCCAGAAAAAGACCTTGCAAATGCACACACTTCTTCACTGTATTCTACCTTTTGCCGCTTTTAGTCTAAGTTTTTTTTACTATCTTTCATATTCTATCTTTTCCCCAATAACTGCTATGGATATCAATAACCGCTACGGATATCAATAACCGCTATGGCAGCACAATAACCGTTATGGCTTCAGCACATCCTTCACTCCATCCTTGGAGGTGGGCATCCACCCCTAGGGAGGCGAGCGTTGGTCCTGCGCCCCAATCTCCTAGCCCCTTTTTTGTAAAGCGCTCTTCTAGCGCACAATCTGTCCCGACCCCATGATAATCGCAGGCCTGTTACCTGAACCAGGAATGTTCAGGTTGGGTGGCACCTTGTTAAGGTCCGTTTTGTTTCTTTCAAATTGTCTATCGCCGAAACCATACACGCCAGCGAAAGAGCCCAAGGCAGACTATACTTGCCGATGAAGGCCCATCTTCAACTCCAAATCACAAGCGGCAGACTATACTTGCCTGAAGAACAACAACCAGAAACATCAACTCCAATCCTCTTCCTCCTTTACACCGACCAGACATGATGCGGGTGATGATGACTCAAAAATTATCGAAACTTTAATATACAGTAATTGAGGGTGGAAGGGGCATGCCTCATATCGTCCCAGCGCGCCTTCGGCGCGCGAAACTATTCTTTAGACTTAGACTAAGTTATTCATAGTTTCGTGCTCAGTGTGTTCGCTGCCTAAGTCATCATCGCCTACCCAGTGGTCATCGATGTGGTTTATCACAAAAAAACATAACCTTCATGTGGTTATGAACGACAACTCAGCAACCTATATCAGTAACAACCCACTGCTTTCATCTGATATCCTCGATCTAATTATCGTCAGTGACTCTCTGATAAACCACATCGATGACCACTGGGTTGGCGATGATGACTTAGGCAGCGATCACCTCCCGGCCCATGCCTCACTGCAGTTGGAACCTCTACCGCGACATCATCGATGTCAAACTCATAAACACCACCCCATCCAACGCAGCGGAACTCGAAACCCAATGCGAGGGCATTGAGAAAATCATTAACTCAACCCTAAACGAAATATGCCCAAAAGAAGAAGTGCGCCCCTGGAGAAATACTATCTCGGGCAACACACTGTCACTAATCAAAACTAAACGGAAAGCTCTTCGCGCTCTTAAAACCAAAACTGATCCCGGTAAGAAAGCTGACCTAAAAAAACCCATATAACCACCTTCATGGCGAAAAGTCAAGGAAGCCCTCAAAGCTGAAAAACAAGTCAACTGGGAAAAGGCAACAGCCAATCTAAACGGGGTCCAAGATGCTAAAAAATTCTGGGACTCCTTCAAAATCCTAACTGGGCAAAAAAAACATGGGCGGCAAAGCCGCTGCCAAACCTCTTAAAAGGGAAGACGGTTCCTTCACACGCACCGACAAAGACAAGGCCGACACTTTTGCCGACCTCCTAAGAAAAACGCATCGTCCGTATTAAGGCGCGGCCAATGATGACGCTGTCATAAACGGGATTGATGACTTCATCAATGAACACCCTGAAACCTACCGTGACCCCAAATTCGATAACGATCCAGAAGACGGGGATGACGATGACCTCGTCACCCCCATCACCAATGACGGAATCATCAACGTCATTAAAAAATGCAAAAATTCGTCCTCACCCGGCGAAGACGAACTGAGCTACAAAATTCTTAAACAAAGCCCAAATTCCCTAATCGAAAAACTAAACAAACTGTTCAACGCATGCCTCACCCATGGCTACTTTCCCAAATGCTGGAAAAAAGCCATCGGTGTCATGATACCAAAACCTGACAATGACCCCTCCGATCCAGCCAGCTACCGCCCAATCAGCCTCCTCAGCTGCATTGGTAAAACATTCGAACGAATCCTTACCAATCGGTTCAGGGAGCACCTTGAAGACAACAATTTATTTTTTCAATAGGTGGCAAAGCGCCTACAGAAACAGTAAAGAAGGCATCGAGCATGTCTACCGATTAGTCACTCAAATGAAAACCGCGATCAACAATCAGCAAACAGGCGCGGCAGTCCTGTTAGACGTCGAAAAAGCATTTGACTCTGTTTGGCACAATGGAATGCGCTACAAATTATCAAAAATGAGACTCCCCATGAAAATGCTCAGATTACTATCCTCTTTCTTAAATGATCACGAAATTAAAGTCAGAGTGAACAATGAAATGTCTGACAGTGTCCCCCTTGAAGCAGGCACCCCCAAGGATCCGTCCTAAGCCCCTCCTTTACATCTTCTATGTAAATGATCTTAACTTCTCCGATGATAGTGTTCAAGTCTCCCAATTCGCGGATGATAAGGGCCTCTGGGATTCTAATAATACGGCCATTCTGCTCCAAAAACCCATGCAACGCGCTCTCGATGACCTGGAACAATGGTGTGCCAAATGGAGAATTAAGCTGAACGCCAATAAAACCCAACGAATCACCTTTACTCGCAAGACAAACAAACGTGATTTCGACCTAAAACTAATGGATAACACCCTCCCAGAATGCAAAGAGGCGAAATTCCTGGGCATCACCATTGATCAAAAAACTGTCCTTTAACAAACACATCGACGACATGGCGAAAAAAGCTACCAAACGCATTAACTTACTGAAAATGCTAAAGGGAACTTCATGGGGCGCCAACCAGTCCACCCTACTCAAACTATACAAAGCCGTTGTGCGCCCAGTACTCGAATACGGAGCAATCATCCTAACTGACCTCAACCAAACCAATATGGGTAAACTCCAGAAGGTCCAAAATCACGCGCTTAGAGTCGCCCTCCCTCCGCGCCCCATGGGACACACCCATCAAAACACTCCACGACAGAGCCGATGTCCCCACCATCAAAGACCGCCTAGCCACCCTGGCCGCGAAGAACCACGATCGCCTAGCCGATAGCCAGCTAATATCTGAATTACAGGCAATTTGCGATAGTAGACAAAAACCTCAAAACGTCAGAAACTAAAAACCACTAAAATAGGAAATAATAAGGATTTAAATCAGGCAGCACGCAAACACAACATGGGGAAAGATAGGGAGGCCAAGCTATTGTCAGCAACACTACTGCGACCCTACAGTACAATATGTTCTTTTTAAGGCACGCTACAATACGCGGAACCGAACTACTCTTCCCCCACACACAACATATATTCAATCACGCAATCAAAACGGAGAAAGCCTGGGGAGGCTAAGCTATTGTCAGCAACACTACTGCGACACTGCAGTACGATATGTCCTTTTTAATGCATGCTACAACAGCTGAACCAAACCACTCTGCCTCCACCTACACTTACAATGGGGAAAGATAGGGAGGCCAAGCTATTGTCAGCAACACTACTGCGACCCTACAGTACGATATGTCGTTTTTAAGGCATGCTACAATACGCTGAATTGAACTACTCAGTCCCCACACAGAACATAAACTCAGCAATCACGCAATCAAAACCTAGAAAGCCTGGGGAGGCTAAGCTATTGCCAGCAACACTACTGCGACCCTACAGTACGATATGTCCTTTTTAAGGCATGCTACAATAGCTGAACCAAACCACTCTGCATCCACCCACACTTACAATGGGGAAAGATAGTGAGGCCAAGCTATTGTCAGCAACACTACTGCGACCCTACAGTACGATATGTCCTTTTTAAGGCATGCTACAATACGCAGAACCGAACCACTCTGACCCCTCACACAACATAAACTCAGCAATCACGCAACCATCACAGAGAAAGCCTGGGGAGGCCAAGCTATTGTTAGCAACACTACTGCGACCATACAGTACGATATGTCCTTCTTAAGGCATGCTACAATAGCTGAACCAATCCACATGGCAATCCACTAACACTGACAAGGAACACCAACTCAACAGTCACGCTCACCATGACCAGAACACGTACAAGCATTATACACATGCACACAATCACCGACACATTTCTCTCATCCTTTAAATATTATAATAAAATATTACAATTATCCTTCTATATCTTTTTACCTTTTTATGTCTTACACATTCCAATGAAAACTAATTGTGCCTTCTTCTTTTAAGCAGGTACACAGAAGATGCTTTTTGACCAGCACCAGCATAACCGTTATGGAAACAGTAACCCCCATGGTTCCTGAACATCCTCCACTCCATCCCTAAAAGTGGTCGATCACTTTAAGGGAGGCGAGCGTTGGTCCTGCGTCCCGCCTCTGTCCCTTTTTGTAAGCGCATTGCGCATCCTTTGTCCCAACCCAATAGGATTACAATGCAGGCCTGCCCCCGAACCAGGGAAGTTCGGGTCTTCTTTTTGGCGGTCCCCGAAAGGGGTCGTTGTTGTTTTCCTTCAAAGAGTCCAACTAAACAGAGACAGCCTGAGGTAGTTTATACTTGCCAGTGATGGCCGTCACTCAAAATCATCCTCGAAGTGGCAGACTATACTTGCCTGAAAATCCAGATCGACTGCACCCTCGGGTAGAGGTAGTACCTTTGTGAGAGGACCCAACCTCTCACACTGGTCCTCACCCGAGGGTTCAACCGACATCAGCCAAGAGACCATCACGACGCAACCGGTGATACCTGCCGAATACCTGAAGCCGTTCCTCCTTCAACACGCCTAGACATGTGAGAATTAATCATCTACAGTCACTGACGGTCGAAAGGGGCTTGTTCCCCATACCGTCCCTGCGCGCTTTCGGCGCGCGAAACCATTCCTTTCGGGATCATTATACTCAGTGTGTTGGGTTCATCCTGCATTGAGGACCTGAACAGCAATGGAACTACCAGACAGACTGGTGAAAGCCATCTCAGCTCTCATCTCAGGACTATCCAGGAAATAGGCTTGAGCGTCCATCTGAAACTGGAATTTGAAGTGAAGAAAACCAAAGCACCACCCTCTGCGAGGAGCGGTAGGCGAGAGGATTCCCTCTCCCACTGGTCCTCACACGAAGGGGCACGGAGGCCCTGAAAAGAGAAAGAACAAGATTAAGAAGAAGAGTCCATCGACCAATCGCAGGGACGCCCGGCGCTTGGAGGCCTTCCGGAATAGGAAGAAATAGTTCACTGGGGGGGGGGGGGGGGGGGGAGGGGGGTGGAGGTTCTGGCGGCAGCCGCCAGTTCCCCTCATAGTCCCACTGGCACACTCAACCAACTGCCGGTTCCTGAGCCGATACAGTTGGATGAAGAACGTCTAGTGGAGACTGAGGAGGAACTGGAAGTTGCATTTTCACCACCTCCCACCCCTCACTCCTCTCTTCCTTCACTACCGGATAGCCAGGAAGCGGAAGTCCCAGCAGAACAGCCACCTCAGTCCTCAGTCACCATCGAGATAGAGAGTATAATGAGAAACATGGAGAGAGCAGACCAAATGGTCGCCGAGACCCGAGAGTTCAGGAAAACTCCGAGGAAATATCCAACACGGCATTAGAGTTAACTCAACATCTGAACTCAACAACATCGCCATCCATATCACCATCCCAACCGCCTCCTAAGAAAAAGAGCCGTAAGAAACACAGACGGGGATAAGCTGCCTTCCTCCTTCTCTTTCCCTCCTTCACCACGCTCCGACGTGACACAACACTACACAGTCACTTCGGCGCGCAAAAAAACATTTTATTCACTCAGTGTGTTGCTGGGGGTGGGAGTGGGGGTATGTGTTATGCACAAACATTCAAAAGGATCTGTTTTAAACCTAAAATCAAAGTTTTCCCCCATTTTAGAGACCGATGATTTGTCAGCGTCATGTAATTGATAGAGGCGTCATTTGCACTGTGTTGCATGTCTTTTGCACATGCCTCATGATAGTACGTGTCAAACCACAAACTGTCAAATGAGAAATACGAATGATTAAGTAGATTGATGTTTCATAAGGTAGGAAATATAAATGACATAGAAACGTTAAAATTACGATGAATAAATAAAAAAAATAAAACATTTTTTTTTTTATAGTTTCAAGTTATTCAAAATGCCACTGCTCACAACAGTTGGATATACTTCAAGTTTCTAAACGCTGGTGAATTAATATATATTTCTAATATTTCTTTATTTCTATATTGATATATTGAAATCATTAGTTGACAAAAACGAAAATTTAGCTTCCATTGGGAAATAATTAAAATTTCAAAACTAAAGAAACTCATAATTATCTTAATTTGCGTTTTCTAGGAAAATGTGCCAGATATCTTGACTGTTTGTTAACCCTCTGCGCAATGATGCCGAAACAAGACAATTACAACCTGCACTTTTTTCCAATTATTATTATTATTTATTGATGTTTAAGGTCACATATTTATGCACAATGGCTAATCATGACCGTGACAGTTTTACGGGTGGAGGAAGCCGGAGGAAGCCGGAGTACCCGGAGAGAACCACCGAGCAACGACGAGCAGCTGCCAGCTCCCCAACAGCGTAACTCCGCACTGCAGCACAGGCAGGGTTAGATTGGTTGAAGACATGCGTACCATCGACGTGCAGTACGCCTTAGTACACGGCGTCATCGTGCCCCCATGCGGGCAATGGAGATGAAGTGTCTTGCCCAAGGACACAACGCGGTTGCCGCAGGTGGGATTCGAACCGAGGACCTCTCGGCTTGCAGCCTGCACCTCTACCTACTGAGCCACCGCGCTCCCCTTTTTTCCAATAACCAATTCAGTCTTGTTTTGGAAACCTCATTGAGCTCTGTCAAACAGAACTGTATTGCTTAACCCTTTACCCAACGAATCGGCCACATCCGTCCGCGTAATATGCAAATTCAGCAGCTGAAAAAATATCATTTTTCAAAAAATTCAACAAAACTATATCATGTGACCCCTCTTTGGAACGAGCTCGTCGAGTTCGTTCCAATAAGTGGTCACATGATATGGTTTTGTTGAAATGTTTGGAAAAAATTTAAAAAATGATATTTAAAATAATAAATTTGGATATCGTCTGCGTTGGGTAAAGGGTTAAATTCTTTGTTCCATGATGGGACAATTTTGCTGCTTGAAATTAAAGTATTTTGACATCAGTGTACTGAGGGTTAAGTGTAAGTATCCAGAGTGTCAGTAAGAATAATCCTCCGCCCCCTCTAAAAAGGCAAAAAATGCTTCACATTTTAAATGTCGTTGAAAGACAATTCGATTTTGATAATGACATTAAAATATCGTTAACCCTTTGAACCCAAAAGAACGCTTTTCCTGTTCAGGATCACTGCAGACTCATAATGTAGATAGTTGCTCAGTGAAGTTGTGTGGTCGACCAATCGAGATTTTCAATATTGTTTGATCTATCCCCAAGTAGCGAATATAGAATCTACCAGTTCATTGCTTAAAACTGGCATGGGATTTTCTATCGAGGCGGGGGGGGGGGGGGGGGGGGGGATCATAAAGTTTAAGAGTTTCGTAGAATTAAGTACTTAGATGCAATTATCTGATGAACAATTAAAGAGTTTCATTTCAGAATGTTGAAAGGAGATTTGAGAGCAGTGAAGGACCTTCGGGCACAAAATTTCTCCAAACAATACAAAAAAACACAGCCGCCGGCATTAGTATTTTTGGCGAAGGATTTGCAACTAGAGAGAAGGAGACTCGTATGTGAATGGGTTAATTGATATGGCCCGAGTGCCAGCGCGGAAGGACAGAACGAGAAGCCGCGGGCCTCGAGTTTTATCCTTCAGCGAAGGTACAAGTGCCATATCGATTAACCCATTCACACACGCATGTCGTTCTGTGTTTATTACACGCCTTCACCTCTATAAAAACAATTATTCGAAGGACACTCAGCAGGTCATTTGACACTATCAACAGAAAGAACACATTGCGTCGCCAACGAAATGCCCAAGGGTGAACCGTGTTACTATTTCATCCCCTGAGTTCCAATGTGCTCCATATACGTAATGGCACATATAACACATTGGAACTCAGGGGACGATTTTAGCTAGCGCTTGGGCTTCATATTGTAATTGCGGTGCACGATTTGTAGAAAACTTCAGTGAAATTTCGCTTCTTTATAAAAATAGTCCGTCGACGATTTCCGTGTTGCTGAACATGGGAATTTCATAGAACAATCGTGTAATAACTCATTTAACAACACTCCCTTTGCGTAAAAGATACATAACCACAAAATACAGTTGTTGCGAACTGAAGTTGTTTTGATCGAACAAGCTTGTCATTTTGGCGAAACAAATATTCTGACTAAATTTATTTTCGACCAGAGAAATGTTACGGTTAGTTAAATTATGTCCTGTTTTCACCAGAAGAAAGATATGTTTTAACCAGAAAAAATTACCAAACGAGGCCACGTTTTGACTAAAAATAAGTCCAATGTCTTAAGTTCCGACGCCGTTACTATGTGTCTAGTATTCCATCAAATCAAAATGGGGGTGGGGGGGTGGGTGGGTGGGTGGGGTGGCGGAGTTGTTGTCTTTCGTGAAAATAGATTTTTAAAATTCCATATCGAATTGAAAAAACTCAATTAGCCAATCGGTGGGGGGGGGGGGGGGGGGGGGGGGGGGGGGGGAGTCTCTCGTGAAGTTTGATTTTTAAAATTCCATATTGAATCGAAAACTCGATTTGCCAATCCGAATTAAATTTTGATAATCCTCAGTGGTCTACCTTATGGCCTTTCATAAGAACAGAACCCCATTCGTACTGCATATTTTTTATTCATTTTATAGTGAATGGGATGAGTAGGACCAATGGAGAGAATATGCTCTTATACTCTAAGTTTGTATTTTATTTTAATTTCTTCGACTCTCCACAACAGCCAGTCCACCACACAAGTTTCTAACATTCTCTAAAATAAACAAATATCAAATTTGAAAGGATACATTCTGTTAAGATTTTGAATAAAAGTTTCAGATATAAATTCAGCCAGGACCGACTGTTGCAACAAAATGACGAATGCTCGCAACTGTCTGCCGTAGTAATCAGGGAAGTGGGGCTGTTCTAATTTACTGATAAAATATGACCCGAAACTAACCCCTAATTTGTAAGTCCTCTAAAGTCCCAAGCACTGGTATAAATGATTGACTAAACATGACTTCATGCCTATGCTGCGTCATGATATAGCTATTCATTCTGAAAATGACCTTGAACATCAATAATAATAATAATAATAATAATAATAATAATAATAATAATAATAATAATAATAATAATAATTTCATTTTACCGAATGACCATGATCTTAAGCAGAATATCAAGCCTCGATCTCTGCCCAATAGTCTGCCGTATATTCCAAACTGAGTTTGGTTCAGTATTGTAAACAATTATCAACTACTTATGTTTGTGAGATAATACATGTACTGCAGTCTAACCAATCACAAGACAATCAGAACTTCTCCTTCGAGCGTTCTGTCGGCATCTTTGAGACGACACGGTCGCAGCGGTAATGTTGCAATCATTCCGTTACACTCGGCCCGTGTATGAAGGGTGGGATATACCCAGGTGTTCGCCGGAAAAACCTGGCCACTAAGTCTGAAATTTAAATAAACTCCGTAAAAAATAAATACGCTCTTAAAAATAAATACGTTCCTTAACAAGTATGCCAAACAGGGGAGAAATGACGCTTTGAGTTTAGAGTTTAATCCCGGGAACGGGAATTCCGGGGTTCCTGGTTCCAAAAGCCAGTCCCGATACCCGAGAAATCTATAGCACGGAACAGGAATCGCGTGGAAAGCTTGGCATTGTTTGTGTGTTGAATTGAAATTCTCTGAATTGAAAAACTGCCCAAATGTAATCTTGTAGGATTTTGCCAGCCCTTTTACCCCTGAAATGTTTATAGTCTTGATTCCTGACGAACCTTTTTCACCAAATTACTGTAGCTCTCAATCAGATCTGAAGGACCCCTCTCTTCAACAGCATGGTCTTTACCTGCTTCAAAATTCAAACTCGCCTTCATTCTCAGAATCACTAGTATCACTATTCGCTACCGCCTTCAACATCAAACCCTCTACATTGCCGTCGCCATTCTCTGCTCAAGCAGTGGCGAGTGGTAACGGCAGTGAAGTGGATGTTGCTGCTGGTGGAGTCAGAGGTGATAATTCTAGAGATTCTGAAATTGAAGACCAGACTTAAGCGGGTTTGGGTTTTCACACTTCTCTCAGAAAAAGAACTTCAGTTTTGGAGAGGGCTAATTGCCAATGAAATATGTTCATTGTCATAAAAATAAATGCGTCATGCTACTCTCGTAAATTTGCTTGATATTGATCCCGGCTCGGAGGGTAATTTTATTCTCCATCTCGATCTTTACAAAAAAACAGGGACTATATTAAACCCTCTAAACAAACGATGTTATGAATGTACTGAATTCATGTCGTGAAACATTCCTCCAGCTCTGTGCCCTATCTCGCCCACTTTTGTAATACCTGTAGACTTTTGTCATAGCTCCCACTTTTGTAAAAATAACATCGCCCGTTTTATTTTATAGTTCACCAAATTTCTAAAAACAAATTACCAGATTTTGGCACAATCTGTGGTCACCAAGCAACAAGTTTTGTAACACGTTACTTTTTTCATTCGCACCAAAAAACTGTTAACCCTCAGTACAACTATCTGTTCATGCCTCATGCCTTCGTAGTCCATGTGATATTGCTGGGGGTGTGTTGGTATGTGATAAAGTAGTACAGTATAGACGGTATGTACTCTAGTTTGTTAGTTTGTTGTACAGTTAGCCCATAGTGGGTGGTTGCTGTGAGTAGTACGAAAATGTAGACCAAATGGTGGTGTGTAGTGTACTACACTGCAAAAAATATAGGTTCTCTTTAGAACCGAAACTAGTTCTAATCTTGTCCCTGAGATGGAACCAGTTCTGTTTGAGCAGTATTTATTTCAAATCAAATAAATTTACCAAGATTAACATTCAATTTTAACAGAATATAACATGAACTGAAGTAGATTCAGCAGTAAACTTGGAGCTTATTCAACGCAGTCGCCAAACATTTTGAAACAAAGGAGACATGAACAGTTGGCACATCGAACCAGTTTTGGTTCTGAAGAGAACCAAAACTAGTTCGATATGCCAACTGTTCATATCTCCTTTGCTTAATAATGATTTGAGACAACCTCGTATAAGCTCTAAAATTACGGCTGAAACCCCCTCAATTTATGTTTAATTCTGTTAATATTTAATGTTAATCTTTATTAATTTATTTGATTTGAAATAAATGCTGTTTAAACAGAACTGGTTCCATCTCAGGGACAAGATTAGAACCAGTTTGGGTTCTAAAGAGAACCTATCTTTTTTGCAGTGTAGGTTGCCTAGTATGGTAACTTAGTATGGGTGGCTTGTACCCATTTGATAATTTGAGGAGACTTCGGAGATCCATTGGCCTATCTACGGCCCTTTATTGTACCATCGGGATGGGTGTTATCCTACTTCCCTACAATTCAATTATTCCGGGCTATACTAGAAGAACGTTCATGATTCCTAGCGCCTACATGGCTCCTAGCACCTAAACGTTCATAGAACATAGCTGTCATGCTCCTTGTATATTTCAGACCATCGCCTTCACGAAGATAGTGGTTTGGGTGCTCTTTTGTACTGGTGACAGTTGTGGTACTGGGATTTTGGGGGACCGGTTCTACCTCTAACCGCTACAACTACAGCACAAACCACTAATATACCTACAACTAAACCTTCATCAACCAACACAACTACTAGGCCCAAAACTACTATATCAACTATTACGATACCAACAACTACTACATCACACCGACAACCTCAATTACAGTTACAATAACTACCACATCAGCAACTACTATAACAACCACAACTACACAGTCATTATGACCGATACACCAAAATGAAAGAAAAAAAAACACATGTACAACGCCACTCTGGGTCTTCTGCAATACCACATACAGTCCAAAACAGTCGACTTCTAGGGGAATATCATAAAACCCACCGATTAATTCTATAAACGTAAATGGATGTCGCTAAGACTAAAATATACCAAAATGGGTATAGACCGCCCATACTATGCTATCAATCCAGAAAACCACAACACAGCATGTAACCCATGTTAAGTCCAGAAGATAGTAAAGGGTTCAAGGTGAGTAAGTGGAACCAAGAGTTAAATGTATTCTAACACAGTTACATACCGCTAATAATATACCGTCATACCAGACAACCATACATACCCAATAATATCACGTGACATGGGATTGCGTACTTCCCAAAGTGACAACACGATCGTGAGATGCATTAGGTGGGTTAGTTGCACTGAGGGCTAGCAGTGTTTTATGTCAGTGGAAGAAAGTGATGTTTTACAAAAGCTGTTATTTTCAGTGTCAAAACTGGTGAGAATTTTTACTCATGAATCTTGTCGACTTTTATTTCAAAACTCATGACTTCGGTTTGTGAGGGGGTGTAACAGTGTCCCTCAACTTTGGTTGGGTGCTGAACTTCAATTTGGTGTCACGAAAACTGGAAGAACGCATTAAACGTTTTGGAACTCTCTCAGCTCGTTCCATTGTGGGGTCGAAAGCTATACTTGAAAGGCGAAACTTGACGAGAAGCAAAACAATTTGGTGAGCGATTTTTGTAAATAGCGCTGGTCGGGTTTGACCGTTACGTCAGGTAAAGTTCTGAAGCCATCTAATATGGTTCTCTACCACGGTAGCATATTGCAGTGGTTATAAGGTCAGATGTTTCAGAGAAAATATGGAAATGTAAAATTCTTTCTTTGGTATCCAGGTCCTGTACCCGTGAAACTTTTTTCTGTTACATTTTGTCAGAGGGTATAATGCAACACACAGTTTTAACTTCCTAGAGCCATGAAATAGGAAATGATAAGAAACTGAAATACCGATCCCATTGCGAAAAATCCATTTTTACCAACTTCTTATTTCGAAGGCTGTCAGTTAACAATAAACCCTCTCTTAAATTTAAACGCAAAACGGACGCATGATAGTAATATTACTAAAGTGCGTAGCGCTCCGGTGCCGTCATCGCGGTGTTGGTACCGCGCTACTGCGACGCTGCTTAATGTCACTGCGTGGCTGCACACTGTAGCAACGCTGTGACATTGCCGCATTGTCAATGTAACCCTTCCGTATATGTTACAGATATACTTGGTACATATACTACTCAAAAGTTTGCTAAGCACCAAATATTTTACACATCATTGTGAAATTTCCTTGTGACGCATTTGCGACATTTTTGGTGGATATGATTGAGAAATGTATTGAGATGATCCCCAGTGTTTACATTTGCTATCTTGACAGGCAAACTTTTCGTGACAGTCATGGGAAGCATGAACCCCTTGATTTTCATGATGTTTTCCAGTATTGTCTACATGTACATGACATGTGTAGGGTATTCATTCTTCATTTCAACACAAACCCTTGTGATTTAATGATTGAATATGGCAAATGCAAATGTAATAAGACGTTTGTCCGAAGCAGAAACGTGGCGGGCTGTAGGGATGGTGGAGCAAGGGGCTACCCATCGTTAGGTTGGTGAAGCCCTTGGTGTGCACCATATGGTGATCACCAAAGCCTGGGTAAGATTTTAGCAGTATGGCACACCAGTAAGACGGCATGGTGGTGGCAGAGAAAGGGCAACATCTGGAGCTGAAGACCGGTTTTTGATCATTCAGGCCCATAGGAACCGCTTTGCCACAGCAACCCAGCTTCGCAGTGACCTTCAGAATGTATCCGAGGTAAATGTGTCGACGCAGACTATCCGAGCAAGGTTGCACGAAGGTGGCTTCCGATCGAGAAGACCATGCATTCGCATTCCGCTGCCCCAGAACCACCACCAGGCACGATATGAATGGGCCATGGACCACGTTGGATGAAAAAGAAAAGATTGGTGACCCGTCCTTTTTACAGATGAGTCAAGGTACTGCCTAGACCACACAGATAGATTCATTCTGATGGACGACAATGCCCGTCCTCATGTTGCCCATGCCGTTGGGGAGTAGAGACAGAGGGAGAGAATTGAGCGTATGGACTGGCCAGCAAGATTCCCTGACCCCAATCCAATCGAACATGTCTGGAATGAGTTGCGGCTTGCAATTTCAGCCCGTCCAGCCCAGCCAAGACGTGTCCAGGAGCTTGGTACCATGCTGGTCCGAGAACGGAACAACATCCCACAAAGGACCACATGGAACCTGATTGGGAGCACGAGAAGGCGTTGTCAAGCTATAATTAACAATAATGGGTCTCATACTCGATATTGAAGCCATACTAGTTCGCTCCGTCAACTTTTTGGGATATTGGAAAATTTCCTCTTTTACCAAAAATATCCATTTTCCATGGTTATCGTATTCAAAAGCTAAGAACTATTGTCAAACACAAATAAAATCTTAATTTTTGTACTTAAATCATTAAAGATATAATAAAATAAAAAATATATACACTTTTCATTACAATATTTCAACTAAAACGTAAAACATGTAGTTGGATGTACTTGGTGCTTAGCAAACTTTGAGTAGTATACAAAAAGTAGTTTCAGTTTTCGAAAAGAAGTGAAGATATAGACAGAACGCGATGTGTGTTTGAATCGGTGGGTGTTTTACATAACGAGTTGGAATGACATAGTCATATTTTGCGAGTGCCGAAGGTTCGAGCAAAATATGACTATGCTATTCCAACGAGTTATGTAAAACACCTACCGATTCAAACACACGTCACGTGCTGTGTTTATTACACATTCCATACATTAAAATTTATTTAAATGAACAAATTTTAATTCCGATGTTTAAACCCAAAGAGTCCGTTTGAAAACCAGTTACATTCGTTATCTTTTCTATTGGGCGTGTTCGTTGAAATTCGTATCGCTGTTTCGCTTCGGCGGGTGTCCACTCACGCCTAACCATTTGGTGGCTGTTACTGTTAGTAAAATATAAATACAAATTTGGGCAGATTAGCAAAACACTTGGGAGAATCCCTTTTAAAAGAAGTGCAAAACATGTCCAAATGTCCGAAGATTTACCGAAATAAAGTTGGCCAATTTAGATTTCACGGGATCCGTAGACGAGACGGCCACGGACTGGGTTAATGTTGTGGTTGGAAATGATTGATTTGTTATAATATTATCTCATTTTTGGTTAACTATATTTTGCTTTGGACGTTTTCATTTTCACACTGCGCGACAAACGATCGATAATTGTATAACAAAATTTGGAAACGTTTCGAAGCGTAACTGATGACTCGGCGGGAAAGGAACTAGTATAAACGGTGCTGGGAAAAAAGTTCCTTCTTGTACATCATCAGTTGAATATAGAAACATTTATGTAGTAGGGTTTAAAGTTTAATGGATATGTAATAAAACAGTTTCTAAAATGGTTTTTGAGTTGCATATAAATATCTCAATACCTACTCGTGACTTAAGGCTAAACTGACATTCGGAAGTTTAAACTGTAAGGGTTTGGCATCAGATAAAGTAAAGCGACGTGACATTTCCTCGCACTGCAGGGATAATTTTGATTTTACTCTTTTTGTTGACTCTCATTCGAATAGGAATGTAGAGGATATTTGGGGAAGCGAATGGGACAGTGAAGCACTATTTTGTTTTATCTGTGCCTCTAGTAGGGGGTGGGGGGGGGGGGGGGGCAGCAAAACTATTTAAAAGTTGTTTTGCCTACTGTGCATCCGACACTTATTGATGAAGGTAGAAATTTATTCATAGCCGACTCAACCGTCCAAGCACAAAGGCTCACACCAGCAGTTGTATATGGACCTCACGAAGATAACCCCAAGTTTTACAGTAACTTATTGTCGAAAATAGGAAATCTTGGGAATACATCTTTTATCATAAGAGGTGACTGGAACGTCCCCATCAACTATACTCAGGACACATTTAATTAAAGACACGAACATAATGAAAAAGCAAAGGATAAAATCCACTCCATGATGGACAAGTTAGACTTACTCGACGTCTGGAAAATTGAAAATACACACCAAACACGGTTAACTTTGCGGGTCCAGGAAATAAAATGGTGAGGTAAGATTACTTTATTGTGTCTTCAGATTTACAAACGTACCTACGAAGCGTAGACATACTCTATCGATACCGATCAGATCATAACCCAATAAATATAAGCTTTTCCTTCATTAAGCAAAGCAGAGATAAAAGATTCTGGAATTTCAATAATAGTCTCCTGAACGACCAAGAATACGTGATCCTAGTAAATACAAGAAACGACACACGCGTGTGAATTGGTTAATCGATATGGTGGATGGATAGAACGAGAGGCCACAGGCATCGAGTTTTATCTTTTCGCGATGGCACAAGTACCATATCAATTAACCCATTCACACGTGTGTGTCGTTCTGTGTTTATTACACGCCTTCAGGTCTATGAAAACAGCTATTAGAAGGACACTCGGCAATTCATTTGACAACTATTAACACAAAGAACACATTATATCACCAACCAAATTTCTTTGTGTTGCTCATTTGACAACTATCAACATAAAGAACACATTATATCACCAACCAAATTTGCGAGGGGAACCTGCGTAAACATTTCATCCCCTGAATTCCAATGTGTTCTTTGTGCCTACTGACACAGAGAACACATTGGAAATCAGGGGTCGATTTTCAGCTATCGCTGGCTGTAGAAAATTCCAGTGAAATTTCGCTCCTATTTAAAAATAGTCCATTAATGTCTTCCATTCCGCAAATATGTGCGGAACAGATTTTCATTTTCCGCAGCATTTAGTGTTGCTGTAGATGGGGATTAAATAGAACAGACGTGTAATAAAATTAGTTATTTTAGAAACTATTGACCGATATAGCGAGTCGAGTTTTAATTATTATTATTATTATTATTATTATTATTATTATTATTATTAACTAGCCCTTCACGATTAATGATTAGCTATTTTGGGAAACTTTCAAATTAATGATATGCGGTAAAACAATTCCCTATTCAAGCTACAAAAAACGAACAACGGTTAAAAGGGAAGAAGATATAAACAACTTGAGAGGCTCAATCTTAGATTTGATAATAGAGGTGTTTCAATCACTTCAGATATGGAAGCACTTGAAAATGAACACGAAGAAATTAGGGCTAAAAAATAAAAAGCATCATACTTAGAACCAAAGCTAGGTGGAAATTCGAAGCTGAAAAACCTACTAAATACTTTTGTAACCTCGCAAAAAAGCACTTCACCGAAAAACAATAGCCAGATTGATAAAATCAGATGGTCCCGAAACCAATAATTTAAAAGAGATTATCCCCCATTTCCCTCGTGGGGGCACACTCTAAAATCGGTTGGGTTAAAAATCAACCCAAATCGACTGGGTTGAGTGAATATGAACCCAAATTGGGTTCATATTCACTCAACCCAGTCGATTTGGGTTGATTTTTAACCCAACCGATTTAGAGTGCACGGTGGCGCTGTGTACTAAGGCGTACTGCACGTCGATGGTGCACTTGTCTTCAACCAATGCTAACACTGCTTGTGTGGAGTTAGTATGTTGGGGAGCTGACAGTTGCTCGCCGTTGCTCGGTGGTTCTCTCCGGGGATTCCGGCTTCCTCCACCCGTAAAACTGTCATGGTCATGATTAGCCATTGTGCAAAAATATGTGACCTTAAAAAGACCAATAAATAAATAAATAAAAGATATTATCGCCGAGTAGCAAACGTATTACGAAAATCTCTATTCTTCGAAGAGCGAAGAATCCAATGACAATCAGTTCTTTGACCTAAATAACCCATTCTTAAAATGTGTAGATGAAGATGAGAGTAAACCGCAGGAAGGTTTACTCACACTACTGAAAGCATTGAAACGTATGAAAAATAATAAAAGCCCTGAGTCTGATGGTTTTACAGTGAAATTTTACAACTTTTGAGGGAAAGATATTGGGACGTTTCTTCATAATATCTTGAATTGTGGTTATTATTAGAAGAAATTTCAATCACTCTGATGGGGAGGGAGGTTATTATTTGTATTCCCAAACCTAACAAGCCTGACGTGTACATTAAAACTGGAGGCTAATATCTTTAATAAATGGCGATGTTAAAATAGGATCAGCTGCAATTGCTAACCGCATTAAAAATGTTCTTCCAAAGTTAATATCCGAGACCCAATTAGGTTTTATGAAGGAGTAGTATATAGGGGAATCCACACGGTTGACCTTTAATCTAATCCAGAAGTGCGAAGATTTCAACATTCCAGGACTCTTTGGTCATGTTAGATTTTGAAAAAGCATTTGATTCTTTAGCATGGCCTTTCATAGAAAAAGCTCCAAGATTTCTAAAATTTGGACCATCAATACTAAATTGATTTAGAAAATTGTATAACCATATTTATAGTCGTATACTCAACAATGGACAATGCTCAGAATCTTTCATCTCACAGAGAGGTGGTAGGCAGGGTGACCCACTGTCACCTAATCTTTTCATTCTCAGCGTGAGGTTGTTGAGCGCCTCTTAAATATAACCCTGACATTAAAGGCATTAATATAAATGATTCGGAATATCTTATCAGACAGTATGCAGGCGATTCTTCCCTCTTTCTTAGTGATGACTTGAGATCTTTAAATTCCGCCTTAGATACAGCAGAAATATTCGCACGATCTTCCGGACTGACAGTAGATTTTGAAAAATCCCAGGCAATATGGAATGAATCTAAACGGGGTTGTGGCAGTGAATTATCTTCGATACAAAAGGTATATTGGAATCACGACGCCCCCTTCACGATTCTCGGGCTCGAGTACAATTTGTTTACTGAAAATTACATAGCTGATAACTACACAAAAAAATTGAAGAAGATGAAACTGTTTCTGAATGATTGGTCTTTCAGAAAATTAACTTTGTTGGGAAAAACCGCTGTAATAAAAAACCTTGGCACTTCCGATTCACTCTCTGTCTGTCGGGCCAGAACCAGAGAAACATGTTTTTACGAAGATTTAAAACCTTCTTTATAGTTTCCTTTGGTCCGATATAAAAGATAAAATTTAACGAGAATATATAATCAACACCATAGAGAATGGGGGCCTAAAGTTCCCCTACTTACAGAGTTATAGCGACTGCTTCAAATTGTCATGGATTAAAAAAACGGATTAACCTATCAGTAATAGCCATGCAAAAACCCTTATAATAGATGAGTTTGAAAATGTAGGAGTGGATAAGGTATGGTTCTTAAACATGGAAGGCCTTTTTAAAGTAGCACAAAATATACATGTCTTTTGGACAAGCGTGCTGAGATATTGTGCATTCGTTAATAAGAATACTGCCACAACACCGGAAGACACCCTATCCCAACCTCTTTTGAACAACAATGATATAAAAGTCAACAAAATGGGTTTTTTAATAAATTTTGGAGTAGAAAGGGGGCTTATTTCGTAAATGATCTATGGAGGGAAAATAAGACATTTCTTACTCATCAGGACTTCTCGTACAAATATAACATCCCTACTCCATTTACAGTCTTTCAGGGAATGATCAACTCTCTGCCATTAAAATGGAAAAAATGTAATGGAGCAAACCAGAAGATGCATACTGTAGTTCACAAAAAACATTGAATTATTAAACAGTTGTAAGAAAGCAAGCAGAACGTTTTCTCCCAAGTTTCTTGAATTTGTAGCAAAATCACCACATGTTGTTTGTTTATTGGTGTTTTCAAGGTCACATATTTCTGCACAATGGCTAATCATGACCATGACAGTTTTACGGGTGGAGGAAGCCGGAGGACCCGGAGAGAACCACCGAGCAACGGCGAGCAACTGTCAGCTCCCCAACATACTAACTCCACACAAGCAGGGTTAGCATTGGTTGAAGACAAGTGCACCATCTACGTGCAGTACGCCTTAGTACACAGAGCCACCGTGCCCCCACGTGGGCAACGGAGATGAAGTGTCTTGCCCAAGGACACAACGCGGTTGCCGCAGGTGGGATTCGAACCGAGGACCTCTCGGCTTGCAGCCTACACCTCTACCTACTGAGCCATCGCGCCCCTAAAATCACCACACAAAGCTCGAGAAAAATGGAATCGTGTATTGAATATTAGCTTTCAGCCCGAGGAGTGGAGGTTGATATACAGTAGATCATTCAAGATTGTGGACGACACATACCAGCAATCCTTCCAATATAAACGTTTACGTAGATGCTGAGATACCTATTTTAGCTGTATAAAATCAAATTGGTTGAGACAGAACTATGCACCTTTTGCAATGGAGCAAAAGAAACCGTCCTGCATTTATTTTACAACTGTTCTATCTCAAAAACAATCTTATTCGGGTTATCAGAAACACTTAAGGACAAATGTAACGTCTCGATCAATACATTCCTCAAATCATTATACTAGGTTCATATGGCTGAAGTGAAACTCGAAGTGACCATGATATCACAGATTTATGTTGAATTGTTTAGAAAATGTATGTCTACTCCTGCAGAGTGAGAAAATGTCATCCAACCTATGAACGTTTCATTGCACAAGTGAAGCACTATCGCATTGTAGAGTCCATGGCAATAAAAACCCTCAGTCAAAAAGAACAATACCGGTCTAACAACGGTGGAACAAAATATGCAATCTCTTCACTAATGCAGCGTTATGACTACCCCTCATTTCCGCACCAATCTGTGATTAAATGAAACTTGTCATTCGAAAGACCCCTAAGATTTCATGTTTAAATTTCCAGTTTACTATTTTAGCAACCCCTACATATGTGTGTATCCATAACTAGATGTACAAGTTCTACCTAGCTAATGTGTAATTTTATATGTTAATTTTCTATGTAAGCAAGTGTATCTGAAATAAAAATATGAAAAAAGTGTTGAATTGCAATTATATCATAAAACGAATCACAAATTCGTCAGGATGTGATATAAAATGTTTGACCCTCAGGACCCTGATTCAGTAACATCGACCTGAGCCTCGGTACATCGCAGCTCAAATCGATTCTAGTGAATTTGCTTCATAGTTTTCATATGAAATCGTGATGCATTTGATTTTCTCTATCCATGAGCATTACATTAGGTTCAAACATAGCCACAATAATATACCTGAATCTAAAGGAATTATTTCTTCATTGCCTCTTTAACATGACGACCAAACCCCTCATGTGCTGTTTACACAGACTTGTCAGATACCGGCGGGCGATCGTGGTAAACACCTTCATTGTGGCGTATTCAAAGGACAATTAAGGGCAATTTCCCATTTCTGAAAATATTGGTATTGTCCGTTTTTGTCGGCGTTCTTCATAAACAGGAGATGATAACATCACTTGATTCCATTCTGTATGTAACCGCATATAGATATTCACATCTGGAGACAATTCTATAAACTTGTACAATTGTATTTTCACGAATTTTATTTTCTGTGTTTGGAAATGATTGACTGAAATAAATCTTAGGTAAACTGCCACATCTCTTGGAGCACTAGTGATTTGTTTCAGTGATTATATAATTAACAGGTAGAAAATACAATTCTGAAAAATACAATTGTAAATGTTTTATAGCATTGGCTCCAGCTTACCCATTTATACTAGTGTTTTTTTATAACAAAAATGAAAACAGATACAATCTAGTCTCCCCCGAGAGTGATCAGTTCTAAATTGTGATACGAAAAGAATTCACAGCGGCTCTGCCTGATTGTTATAAATTTCAGGAGCACGCAGCATAACTGGCAGACAATATGAATGTTTAGCTGGGATAATTGTGGTTATAAACGACAGAATCAGGGATCTCCTATAGTCATTGTTTGAGAACGACTGTTGGTGTCTCTTATGTCCTAATTTCAAATCTACATTTTAGGCACTCCACCTAAATATTTAGATATACAGATGATATCGTCAAAAACCCCAAATCTTCAAAATAGCTATCCTCTGATGAATTAAAACGACCACAGTGGCTCCTCTCGTGTAGTTTAAGGCTAGCCATTATGGCTCCCTTGAAATGTTGAAAATTACACGCCTGTTTTCAGAAACTGCCATTCACACTTTATTATTTTGTCAATTACTATCTCAATGACATATATCATGTTCCCTCATTAGTTTAAACAATATTTATTCAAGATAATATTACATGTATACATTACATAGCAGTACAATAGATTAATAAAAAAAGAAGTTTTGCTAGTAGTATACGAGATATATAGAATATACCCATAGTAGCTTGGTGTACCAAATGTTCACCACGAGTGGTGAAGTGGTGTTAACCGCGAGCCTTCGGCGCGTGGTTAACACCACTTCACCACGAGTGGTGAACATTTGGTGTACAAAGCTACTTTGGGTATATTTTATTTATACCATGATCGTCTGATTATTAAGAGTCGCTATTATTTTGTCTCGATTTTACTGAGCAGCAGCCGTAAATACGTGCGAATGTGTTTTTGTGTACATGAGGATCGGTGGGCGGTACTTTCGCTGTCAGTTTTATCACCGAAACGAAATTGAAAAAGAAAGAGGACCTTTTTCATTTTAACAACATACACTACTCAAAGTTTGCTAAGCACAAAGTATCTCTAACTACCTGTTTTACATTTTAGTTGAAATATTGTAATGAAAAGTGTATATATTTTTTATTTAATTATATCTTTAATGATTTAAGTACAGAAATTAAGATGTTATTTGTGTTTAACGTTATTTTTTAGCTTTTGAATACGATAACCATGGAAAATGGATATTATTGGTGAAAGAGGAAATTTTTCAAAATGCCAAAACGTTGACGGAGCGACTCGTATGGCTTCAATATCGAGTATAAGACCCATTACTGTTAAATACAGCTTGACAACGCCTTCTCATGCACCAGCCAGGTTCCTGGTGGTCATTTGTGGGATGTTGTTCCATTCCTGGACCAGCATGGCACCAAGCTCCTGGACACTTCTTGACTGGACTAGGCGGGCTGAAATGGCAAGCTGCAACTCATTCCAGATTGGACTGAGGTCAGGGGATCTTGCTGGCCAGTCCATACGTTCAACCCCCTCCCTCTGTCGGTACTCCCCGACAGCATGGGCAACATGAGGACGGGCAATATCGTCCATCGAAATGAATCTGTCACCCACTTCACCTGCATACAATCTGACGTGGACATCCAGGATTTTATCAATATACCGTTGTGCAGTCAATGTACCACGTTCAAGGACACCGAGCTCTGTACGTCAATCCCAGCTGATGCCGCCCCAGACCATGATTGACCCTCCACCATAGCGGTCATGCTCAGCAATGTTTTCTGCATGGAATAGCTCTCCTGGTCTTCTCCATACCCTAGAACGCTTATCTGTGTGGTCTAGGCAGTACCTTGACTCATGTGTAAAAAGGACAGGTCGCCAATCTTCTCTGGTCCATCCAACGTGGTCCATGACCCATTCATATCGTGCCTGGCGGTGGTTCTGGGACAGCGGAATGCGAATACATGGCTTTCCCGATTGGAGACCACCTTCGTGCAACCTTGTCCTGATAGTCTGCATCGAAACATTTACCCTGGATGCATTCTGAAGGTCACTACGAAGCTGGGTTGCAGTGGCAAAGCGGTTCCTTCCTTCGGGCCTGAATGATCAAAAACCGGTCTTCAGCTGCAGATGTCGCCCTGTCTCTGCCACCACCATGCCGTCTTATCTGTGTGCCATACTGCTGAAATCATGCCCAGGCTCTGGCGAGTACCCGTATGGTGCACACAAAGGGCTTCACCTACCTGACCATGGATAGCACCTTGCACCACCATCCCTACAGCCCGCCACATTTCTGCTTCAGACAAATGTCTTATTACATTTGCATTTGCCATATTCAATCATTAAATCACAAGGGTTTGTGTTGAAATGAAGATTGAATACCCTACACATGTCATGTACATGTAGACAGTACACAAAAATATCATGAAAATCAAGGGGTACATGCTTTCCATGACTATCACGAAAAGTGTGCTTGTTAAGAGAGCTAATATAAACACTGGGTATCATCTCAATACATTCCTCAATCATATCCACCAAAAATATCGTAAATATGTCACAAGCAAATTTCACAAAGATGTGTCAAATATTTGGTGCTTAGCAAACTTTGAGTAGTATAATAACATACTATTTCGAGTTATGGATGCTTTATGAATATGAGACAATGCATGTTTGTTAATTTTGGGTGTTTTATGGGGTAAACTCATTTAAAAACGTAATAAATAATTGACATTTTCATTTCACTCTTCGCGAGGCGACGTACCATAAATTTAGACAAGTTCGCATTCAGGTCGACACCACCAAAGGTCAACTTGGATGTAGTTCCACTGTTTGTGTAAATTTTAACGATTGAAATCCCATTGCTGGCGTGTTCACCACTGTTGGTGTGTAAAGCTAAAATATATGTCATAGGCTTTTCATGTATAGTAGAATAGGTAATCATGGTATAAATATAATATAATAAATAAGCCCGCAGATCTCGTTCCGATGATGAGCCATAAGGTATGTTTTCCAGGCAAAATAAAAAGGTTCGGTTGTTTAAGAATGTTTCTAGTAAGCGCTGTTTCTATTGGGTAAAGTGTTAATGTGTTCTCTAACGACATTTCAAAAAGGAAAAAGCAATGAAACTCACAGGAGTTTTCTTTTTCTCTGTTTGTACTGTGGCAATAACACGTTAGCAAAGTGTGAAGTACGAAATAAATGTGGTTATCCCAGCTCTGGTGGACAAAAACAGTAGAAGAAAAGTTTCGTCTGTTACCCGTAATGTAGACGGCTGCCAAACTATCAAAGGAACACGTTTTTTTGTTCTAATGTTCGCTAAACAGATGAAAAAAGAAGCACAACCTTTTGTTGAGGTGCATGGTCCGATGTCTATTGTTATTGTCTGTTTTAAGGTATGTTTGTTTTCAGAATTAAGCAAAGGAGGAAAATGAAACAGTTGGCTTCAAGACTATACCCGGAAATAGTCTTGAACCACAACTAAAGCGCTATAGGCTTTTGCACTGTGTAACGTGAGCAAGAAATGATAAAACAACATAATCAAAGATTAAAAATGGTGTGTTAAAATTGAAATAAAACATCATTAAAAATTTAAAATGATGCGTTAAAATTAAAAATGGCAGGTTAAAAAAATTGTTATAAGGAATAAACTGTTACTACATTTAGGCAAACAACCCATAGAGCTAATTGTATTCATCTCATGGACTCCTTTTTAGGAGCTTTTGACAGGAAGTTTCAATGAATTTTGGAGATACTGATTCAAAATCCATTAATTGGAGAATCATCCAAAAATTCACTAAACATTCAAAGCTAATGAAATGATTGATATTCAATCGATGAATGGTAAAAGATATTTAAGCTCTGATTACATATTCGATCCCCTGTGTAGTAATTAATACTATTCTTCAACAAATCACTAGATTCACTAAAAATAATGATTGACTAATCTTCGGATGGTTGATTAGTGGATCGAGTTTATTTGATTGTTATATTGTTGTTCAATCGATCATTAATGATTAATTATTAAGAAATTGATTAATTATTGGTTGATTGATTGCCGCTTGACCAAATGACAAATGTTTCATTATTCATATTTTGGGATGGTTGTTCAATTGATTATTGATCAGTTGCAATTTATTTAATTTGGGGGCGCGGTCAGTAGGAAGAGGTGCATGCTTCAAGCGGAGAGGTCCTCTATTCGAATCACACCTGCGGCAACTGCGTTGTGTCCTTTGGGTAAGACACTTCACTCCCATTGCCCACGTGGAGGCACGGTGACGTTTTGTACTGAGGCGTACTGCACGTCGATGGAGCACCTGTCTTCAACCAATGCTGACCCTGCTTGTGTGGACTTAGTATATTGGGGAGCTGTCAGTTGTTCGCCGTTGCTAGGTGGTTCTCTCCGGGTTCTCCGGCTTCCTCCTCCCGTAAAACTGTCGTGGTTATGATTATACACTGTGCAGAAATATGTGACATTAAACACCAATAAATAAATACATTTGTTAATTTTTGTTATGTATCATTGACCAATCAATCAATCAGCTATTAACTGATCAATGCCCGATCGATCAATATTCAATTAGTTGTCATTCAACACTCACCCACAACAAGTGATTTATTGAAAAAAACATTGATGGTCGGCACCTGATATAAACTGAAGTAAACTGGAGCTAAATCTGTAAACTTTTACAATTGTATTGCCACGAATTGTATTTTCTGTTAAAATAAATAACTGACTGAAATGATTCATAAGGGCTTCAAAAGGCGTAGAAATTTACCTTAGGTAAATTGGTACGCCTTTTGAAACGCTAATGATTTATTTCAGTAATTTATATTGACAGGTAGAAAATATAATGCTAGAAAATATAATGCTGAAAAATACAATTGCAAAAGTTTTATAGAATTGGCTTCTGTTTATCAACAGCTATTGTTTGAACGCAAATAATGCACCCGAAAGCGAATGGTAAAGGCATTACTGTTGGGTGGCTTAATGGTATTTTAACGATGTTCACAATAATAAAGTTTATGATTTTTGCAAATTTTTGCGTCAAAAACATAACTCTTGTACCCTCATTATACGAACTTGCCAGTTCGAATGGCCGCGGTTGGTGGAGTGTGTGTGGTAGTGACGTAAGCTTTTCCTTCTGAGTAAAGAAACCGAGAATTGTCTGTTATTCTATCTTATTTATTAGATTTGAAAATCTTTCCCAGAAATGCCCATTATCAAACTCGGTTGATATGACCTCAAACTCACCTGATATTTCGACGACATCGATCGATATGAACCATGCTAGACGTAACCACTTTGTTCAGATAGAAATCTTTTACCGTTTTCGCCGAATGCAATCAGGAAAATCGGTGGGACCAGGCATACTGGAGTGGTTTGAGGCTGAGTTTTGGTATGATGGGGAATTAAAGATAGCTATAATTAAGATTAGGTGGATGAAGAGAAAAAAGAAAAGAGTTGTACACACATTCAACGAACAGATCCAGAGTCACAAGCAGAGATTCGCCGAAGTGGGAGAAGAGACAGTTCAGCTATCCGAAAGAAACAATAATAATGGGTTGTCGGAAAAGTGAGGACATTTTGTAATTATTTGTTTGGGTTTAATAAATAAATAGGTCATTAATTGATTAGTTTCATATCGGTCGATATGAAACTAATCAGGCAATAATCTTGAACTATTTTTCAGGTGTCATCCTCTAGTCGTTGCAGGTAATGCGTTAACTGGCGTAAAAGTCAATCTCCCCAAAACTGTAAGAAAGGTGTTTGTTACAATATAAAAAGAATATCAACTGTAGGTATCAGAAATTTGAAAATACAATGTGTGAACTAAAAACATGTATTCACATGCAACATGGGGAGTGAAGAGAACTGTCATATGGGTAGTACGCCTTCCACCATTTCTGCCTAGGTTGCAGGACCCCGTAACGGACGTGATGTCACGTGGCCCACTGGCGCCATTTTGGGGTAAAATTGTAACCCGTATGAGTGGCCATGTTATGACATCATCACCATAGTGATACGTGGTCTCAGTGCGCATGCACAGCGCGTTTTGTTAGGATGATACGTAATTCCGTTGTCCATTTTGTACACTGGACGCCGCCATGTAAATACGAAATGAAAACAAAAACAACTACAGATATACGCGATTTTCATAAATTGTTCGGCCTAAGAACAGATTTCCATTTTTTGTTTTCAAATTAATTAAATCTTACTGAGAACTGAATTCGGCATTTAACTCCGCCAAGAATTATCCCAGTATATCGCACGCACGCGAGCTAAATGGCACAGAAGAACTGTAGAACTGTACTAAATCAGACTGGCGCGAGACTTTTTCAGATGCTTACACAAGCTCTCAACCCACTGGTCAATTTCTGTAAGGAATTCGACGCTGTTATGATCTAGAACCAGTCTTGTCCTTGGTCCATCTTTCGCTTAAGTTTTAGATTATTATTTTTAGGTTCAACTGTCTGGAATATGTCAGTTGGTTGGAAAAGTGAACTTAACGTTCGCTTTTCCGACCAACTGAATATTCCATATGATTGAATGTAAAGGTACAATAACCATTCATATTTTTTTGACCGAACACAAGATTTGTTTCTAAATCGAGAAAAAAATTGGTTGAATCTTTAGTGACATTACAGAACTGTTGGACACACTTGTAAACTAGATACTTTTGAAAAAGGCCTCCCCTCGACTAGTTTTATGAGCATGCCATGTAATTTCTCCAATTGTGTTAATATATTGATGTTTTCAAGGCGAAATAAAGATATATTTATTGGAATATCTATATATGGAGCTCGAAAGAATATATGTATATCTTTGTGAAATCAAGGGTAGTCTGTGTGCGAACTCCAAGAACATTGGATAGACAAATAGGCCAAAACAGCATCTGATTCTGAACAGAATTGGATTGGTGGCCTGAGGAATTGATGCGCATACAGTAGAGCCGCCATGGACTGGCCTCTTTCCACAGATGGGCAATATTTCGACGAACGCAATAATATTAGATTCCAAACACTAATTATAGGAATAATCATCAAGAATTTAATTAATGAAGCACCGGGTGCAACCCAGTGCTTCATCACTTAACATTTTGCTGATGATGATGTTTATTACCAGGTATAGACACAAGCGTGGATATCACTGCCCACACGTGGATTACGACTAGTTCACGGTGACTGTACTGTATAAATGATTTACAGCTCGACCCATTGTATGACATTTAAGAAAAATAGTTTCAATAAATTAGGTGCAGACCTCCCCAAAGTTCGATCAAGACCTAATTTACTAAACGAGTTTTTCGGTTAGAGACAAATGTCCATCACTTTTTTCCAAACACCGATGAAAAGATACCTGACTATAGTGCTGTGATCGTAAAAGTGATACATTTTTCTCGATCAGATGGCGATCGCATGTCCATTTTCCTACATATCGTAGGTCGATGTTTCATATATAAAATATAAGGTTTAATCCCGGAAACGGGAATTCCCGGGTTCCCGGTTCCAAAAGTCGTTCACGATACCTGGGAAATCTCTAGCACGGAATTGGGAATCGCGCATGGCAACTGAAGTTTTCTAAATTGAAAAACTGCCCCAACGTAACTTTGAAAGATTTCGTCAGCCCTTCCACGTCTGAACATTTTACCACCCTGCTTCCTGTGGAACCTTTCTCACCAAATCACTGTGGCTCTCAATCACTTCCACAGTAGTACCCCTCTCTTCAACAGCAAGATCTTCACTCGCTTAAAAGTTCAAACTCGTCTTCATTTTCAGAATCACTAGTATCACTCACTATTCACTGCCTCTTCAACATCAATTCCTTCTTCTCTGCCATCGCCAGTCTCCTCTGCTTGAAGCAGAGGAGATTGTTGACGGCAATGAAGAGGGAGTTGAAGCGAGGAGGCAGTGGTGATGAAACTGGCGATTCTGAAAATGAAGACGATCTGGAAGTGGGTTTGGGTTTTCACACTTCTGTTAGGAAAAGAATTTTCCCTTTGGAGATGGCAGATTGCCAATAAGAAATATGTTCATTTTCACGAAAATAATGCATCTCGTTACTCTCGTAAATTTCCTTGATATTATCCCGAACATTTCCCGGTTCCCGGTTTTGAGTGTAATTTCATTCCCGTTCCCGTTACTATTTAAAGCCGCGACAAAATCAAACCCTTCTCACAATGTCCTAACTCTGCACATAAGGAGTTAGCAACGGATGAAGACAAGTGCACCTTCGGCATGCGGGGGTCCCTCAGTAAGCAATCACACTGTGCCCCACTCAGGCAATCTGGACTAAATGTCTTGCTCAAGAACACAATGCCGTTACAGCTGGTCAGAATCGATCGTTCGATTTGAAGTACAATGTTCTAACCGTTGAGCCAACGCGCTCCCGACCAAAGGAGTGTCTCGCTACCTGGATACAAAATATATAGACATGGGTCGCATGCGGGAGCAGCTATCAGTATCTGCCGAAAAGTCGGATGTCAGCATAACGTCGGTATCGTAAAAATTATGGCATCGCCGACAAGGATAACTTCATTTCTGTTTCGAGAACTTTGAAGATATATAATATATGGAACAAATGAACTCTAAAGTCATCGAATCTGACTTCACAATTTGTATAAAATCATCCCGTGAAAGCATAAAGGTGCCTATTGAAATGCTAAACATGCATGTGGAGCATTGCAGTTGGAGCCTTTATTCTTTCGAAAAACGGTATGGTGTTATTTACTTCATCACAATTGATATAAGATTCCAGAAATTCAAATGCTTGCATAAGTTAGGGGTGCACGGTATTTCAATTTGAATACCATGACGCTGAACCACATAGAACTGGATTGTTGGAACGCTCATTCGGCACCTTTTGAAAAATGTCTAAGCTACAGCTATAAGGTTTGGGGAGGGGGAATGTTATAAATATACAATGTTCAACAATAAATGTTTTTCTCAAATGTTTTAAATTTTCCAACACTTCACGATCACCGAATGCTTATTAATGATGCCTTCGAAAAATGAATATATGCATGATGGGCACAGTTCACGCGGCAATGGAAAATGAATATATTTTAGTTATTACTGACAAAAAACAACTGCCAATATTGGAGAGTTACTTCTGTGTTACTGTAGGTTTCGTGCTAGGTAAACAGTACTAAACACCATGATGTCAGATGAAGTGACTGAAGTCACCTCGTAACAGATTTGACAACATCAAATATCACCAGTGGGAGGAGTCACAACGTTGACTAGTTTGACATTCCCTTAAAGGGCAGGGTATTCAGTTTCGACGCTTTTCGCTAACGATCCAGTTATGGAGCGATAAGTGATTGAGACCATTATCTCGGTTGCCGCAATATCGAAAAACTGATAAACAGTTCAGTTTGGAAGCAAGATATTTCAAAACAGCCCTTCAACCCAACATAACATTCGCAATTTGTAGCCTTCCTTTATGTTTATTGCTTCCGGTATGGGACCAATATTGCAATGGCAGCTATCGATTATCGACTTTCCCAATATCACCCACATCTGTCCATCACTAAAAAAATGACACAATGTGGATATAAAACCTGAACAATAGGCGATTGCTACTCCGAATAAAATATCTCACAGTGCAAAGGTGCTACTTTGTAACTGTTCCCATATTCACCCAATATTCTTTTTCATCTAACAATATAGACAAAACCGATGCTTTTGAAAATGAATAAATCTTTGATGCTTGTGCTAAAATCGTTTCCAGCCTGTACCGGAAAAAGACATTTATCAAGCGTTATTGTTTATGACATCGGATGTCGCATTTTGATTAGCTCTTCCTGATTCATTATGTTTTATTGAACTTTTATGACCATTATTAAACTACAAATAAGTAATGTGACCACATTTGTTCTTTGGAAATTCGAACTGTACTCGTGAAGGCGGGAAATTGAGACGCGATGCTCTCTCTGAAAAGCTCATATTATTTCTATCAAAACGCATAGGGCACCCAATCCCGAAATTTTAACACTTCATCCAAAACTATCTGTAGAATACATTCGATATTCCCCCACACTGAAGCCAAAGGAAATCATACACTTGGCGAGAGCCTTCAATCAATGAATGGTTCACTGCACCGGAAACCATACGAATACACAACCACGGCGGAAGAATTATGGAGTTCGAAATCCAAACGCTTCCACTGTATGTAGTTTGGAAGTACGGCTCAAACATATTCGTTCCATGTAGGGTTCACGGAGATACCACATTCCAACACCTTTTGTGTATCGAAAGTAATGCAAGTGGATTCTCGCTTTCGTGTATCGAAAGTAATACAAGTGGATTCTCGCTTTCTCGATTGACTTAACGTCGATTGACGTCATACTTTGATTTCTATCTATCAGGTTTCCACTTAAGAACAAGAATTGTTTTTACACGTGGTACTGCTCAGTCTGTGCTAAGATTCAAGCATCTGGAATATTTGAGTTAGTCAAAAAAGCGAACCTACGGTTCGCTTTTCCGACGAACTGAAAAATTCCACCCGACTGAATGTGAAAAAAATCGATAAACATTAATTTTCTTTAAATCAACGCAAGAACTGTTTCTCAATCCAAACTTGATTTGACCAAATCTTTGACGCCATTTTCCACTATGAATGAGAATTCACCGCAGCTGTACAGTACAGCCTCTGTGGGCTAATCACTTTAAAGGGGTGGGCAATATTTCCACGGACGCTATAATATTAGATTCCAAACACTAATTATAGGAATGATCATCAAAAATTTAACAAGGGCAACGCCCCCGGTCCCCCGACCAAGATGGCAAATTCAAGGGAGCTGTTAGGATGCAATTTGTTCCAAGAGCATGGTCTTTATGAGAGGTTAAGGGTGTTAGGAGTACAATTTTCAAAGGTATCAAGAGGACATGTTTGTTTCAGATTTGTATCATTCTTATTAATCTCAGAGTTACTACACTTCAGTGAGCTTTGAAATTTGATATGGTTTGAAAATGTCTCAATCATCCGGACAAGGGTGTGGACAACACAAAAAATGTTTTTACAAAGTTGAAAAAGGGGAATAACTCCAGTAAAAATAGACAGAGCGTGCCCATTTTCGAACCTAACCTGTATTTCCACCTGAATAAGCCGCATACTTAATTTCCTTTCAATCAAATGATCAAAAGTAAAGTTATCATCCGGACAACACAAAAAGTGTATTTTATAAGTCGAAAAAGGGGAATAACTCCAGTAAAAATAGACAGAGCGTGCCCATTTTCGAACCTGATCTGTATTTCCACCCGAATAAGCCGCATAAAAGGGGAATAACTCCAGTAAAAATAGACAGAGCGTGCCCATTTTCGAACCTGATCTGTATTTCCACCCGAATAAGCCGCATACTTTATTTCTTTTCAATCAAATGATCAAAAGTAAAGTTATCATCCGGACAACACAAAAAGTGTATTTTATAAGTCGAAAAAGGGGAATAACTCCTGTAAAAATAGACAGAGCATGGCCATTTTTTAACTTGACCTGTATTTTCAACCAATTAAACCACATACTTAGTTTCGTTTCAATCAAATGATCCAAAGTAAAGTTATCATCCGGACAACACAAAAACCGTATTTTCTAAGTCGAAAAAGGGGAATAAATCCAGTAAAAATCAGTGGAGCGTGCCCATTTTCGAACTTGACCTGCATTTCCACCCAAATAAGCGGCATACTAAATTTCGTTTCAATCAAATGATCCTAACTAAAGTTATCATCCGGACAACACAAAAACTGTATTTTTTAAGTCGAAAAAGGGGAATAAATCCAGTAGAAATCAGTGGAGCGTGCCCATTTTCGAACTTGACCTGCATTTCCACCCACGTAAGACACATACCAAATTTAGTTTCAGTAAAATCATCCAAACTAAAGTTATCATCCGGACAAGGGTGTGACGGACGGACGGACGGACGGACGGACGGACGGACGGGCGGACGGACGGACGGACGGACGGACGGACGGACGCACGCACGCACGGACGCACGCACGGACGGACGGACACTGCTGACTACAATAGTCCCCCGAAGGGTCGGGGGACAATTAAGGAAGCACCGGGTACAACCCGGTGCTTCATTAATTAAAATTGTGCTGCTGATGATTTTTATTATCTGGTAAACGCATGCGTGGACATCCAGGACGACTCTACTATAGTTTTATGATTACGCCGAGTAGTTCCGTTAATTGTGATAATTTCTCCATGTTTTCTTGGCAAATTACATATTTATTGATTTAAATATCTGTAACTGGAGTATGAAAGAATATTTATGTATCTTTGTGAGTAAAAGAACAACGCTCAAACACGAGGTGACCCTGGCTGTCGAAAGGGTCGTTAAACCCAAAAAATAAAAATAAATAAATAAATAAATAAATAAATAAATAAATAAATAAATAAATAAATAAAGAATATCGCATTTTATCAACGGCAGTCTTCGCGCACACGCCACGAAAAGTGGGTAAACAAACAGAATTAGACTCGAGTCCCGAGAGCTTGAGAAGGCCCGTATGTATTGATAAGTTTTCATGGTATCAAACTTTCAAACGCACTGAGTGATTATCTTACATATCTTACATGTCTTTGGAGAAAACGTGTGTGCGCCAGGAGTGGAATTCGTATGGGAGAGCGGTGACTCATGCCCTATTTGTCACCTGCGCCGGTTTCCCCCGCTCTCTGTGTACCACAAACCGTTTGCGCAAATGAACATGCGCAATCCGCCATAAGCATTTCTTATGGTTGAGCATTAATCGGTATTCTCCCCAAGGTGGAGCAGTGCTTGTTTTCCAAGGTAAACCAATCGTTTAGTGGCAAAATAGGGTCCAAAACCAACGGCTGGGGTGGAAGTCCTCTAAAACGGGCAACGTATGTATAAACGATTGGCTAAACACGACTTCATATCTATGCTGCAGTCACGATATAGCCAAAGATGCTAGATGTGACTTTAAGCACCAATAAATGAATAATACCTAGCAGCAACAGTAGATACTGTGTAATTTACAGTAATATAACCGACACATACTTATCCATCATTTACTTTATTTAACTCTTTACCGAACACGAAAGGCAGACGACTGCAAGCAAAATAAATAACTACATTTTGTATCAAAACCATGGCTTATAACCTCTCATTGGAACAGACTGGTTCCATTGAGAGGTCTTAAGCCATGTTTGGAGAAAAAAATGAAAAACAAATAATCAAATTTGTGAATAGCGCTGGCCGGTTTTGGACTTTTATGCTGGGTAAGTGGTTGTTAACCATTTGCCACACATGGATGGAGAACGATAACTTCCAAACTTTTCAATTGTTTGCCTAAATATCATAGCTTATGACCCATCATAGAAACGTGCACGATCACCTCGTTTCGGTATGTTGTCATAAGCTGTGATTACGGGGAAAAAATTAAATAGGATTTCCACGAACGACTGTGGGTGTGTTTTTAGTTAAAATGTTAACATTGCTTCTTTCATAACGTATAAACAGATCGTTCCAATGTCTTTCAGCTCCTTGGATTTATCAGTATTGGTGGATAGATGGGACTGATGAGGAAACCGAAGGAGAATTTCTAAACTACAAATCCGAGAAAATGACGTCGATGGTTTGGGGTAGTGACCAGCCAACCGGGCTAAAGTATAATTGCCTTGGCGTCAATGCAAAAGGAATTGCCGACATTGCATGTAACAATTCGTATAGGAAAGGATACATCTGTCAACTGGATCAAGGGAATTAGCAACCAACACATACTTGCTTAACCCTTTCAAACTCGTATGCAGAATTTGTTGCGTGAACAGAAAACAGGCGAGCAGACAATACACAGTTTAATAAATCTTAAGGGAGGTTAAGAACAAAGTTATTCCTACAACTCCGGATTCGTCTATTGTGTTGTAAATAGTATTGTATGAGACGACCACCCCCCCCCCCTCCCCCCTCTGTAACGTGGCAGGGGCAGAATTCGTCTCTAGCCACTATGCGATAATTGTAAGGTGACTAAAGCGAATTTGATATCTCTGCCATTGTTACGATAAATTTATAAAATAATAAAAAAATGTATCTTGGCGATTGACTAAAGAGGTATTTACAACCTGGGCCAATAAATATATGGGCCTCTCTAGTCACCCCAATGTTTATTACAAGTATAGTGGAAGTGGGTGTGTGGTCAGGTCACTCTTGATCATCAGCTGAGTCTTCACACTAATATTCTTCGATATTATTATTATTATTTATTGGTGTTTAAGGTCACATACTTATGTACAATGGCTAATCGTGACCGTGACAGTTTTACGGGTGGAGGAAGCCGGAGTACCCGGAGAGAACCACCTAGCAACGACGAGCAGCTGTCAGCTCTTCAACATCGTAACTCTGAACTCTGCACCACAGCACAGGCAGGGTTAGATTGGTTGAAGACATGCGCACCATCGACGTGCAATCCTCCTCAGTACACAGCGTCATCGTGCCCCCATGTAGGCAATCGGGGTGAAGTGTCTTGCCCAAGGACACAACGCGGTTGCCGCAGGTGGGATTCGAACCGAGGACCTCTCGGCTTGCAGCCTGCACCTCTACCAACTGAGCCACCGCGCCCCCAATATTCTTTGATCTGTCACTGGTAGAGTGTCAGTATATAGTCGACTGAATAATAATTATTGCTGTATTGTCCAGCTTCAAATTCAAGTAGGAATTTGAGTAATAACAGGTATAAGCCCTGTCAATTATATAGATCACAGAGTAGTTTGTGATCAAGGCTTTGGACAATATTCAGGCCATCAATAATTCTCTTCCACAATTTTGTTTGCACCGTGGAGTTCTGTGGCTCTCAATCTGTGGGTGGAGTGAATCGGGAGGGACAAAGAGAAAGGGCATGAAGAAACGCAATGGGGCCACCACTTGGTTTACCACCCTGGGCACACACGCGTACTGTGAAATCCCGCCAGGTCCAGTAAACCCGTCCTCCACTAGTAGCCACTACTAGGCTTACGAGGACAGATAGTCACTCTGAGGCAAAAGTAAATTCCAAAAAATATTTATTAACAAGACAATATTACTATACGTTGAACTTGAAAATAATAACACAATCGAAACAGTTATTTTCCC
The DNA here is from genome assembly GCA_031216915.1 of Pictodentalium vernedei. Classification (NCBI taxonomy): domain Eukaryota; kingdom Metazoa; phylum Mollusca; class Scaphopoda; order Dentaliida; family Dentaliidae; genus Pictodentalium; species Pictodentalium vernedei. Next base: position 323,416,677 of record CM062296.1, on the reverse strand, counting down.
CGTTTCCACAATTATAACCGCCCTACCCCCTGTACACAGAAGTGACTACGCGCGCTTCATTTCTTTAACCCTGTCGAGTTATTGCTTTCAGCTTTAAACTTGTTTAATATTAATAAATTATTTGATCTACTTGGGAACAACTGAATCGAATGTGGAAAATAAACAAGACTGACAGTGTCGTCTGCACTGTAAGCTAAGAGAGAGAACTGTGATTGAATATATTTTCCAATTGGTAATCCACTCCACTAAATTATAATAAAATACAATTGATGTATAAATTACCTGATTATAGGTTAATTAACAATTAACACTGTAGTAATTATAGATGAGCTTGAAGTAATGAAGACGATGATTGAAATATTAATGACAAATTATAATTGTTTACTTTTCCAAAAACACAACAAACAAATTTTGCGAACGACCAATAACAAACCAGAGAACCCCTCCCCCGGGGACGCGAACCTATTCATACTACCCAACCACATGGTCAGAAATGTGGTCAGAATCCAACTAGCTGGTCAGATAACTGTCACAAGACGACAATAACAGATGAGCGGTACAAATGTGGAATGACAAGTGACGTCACAAATATTTGTGCACTTGACGTTCCACACAAGAGCCGCCGAAAGCAACAACTTTCAAAGTGAATTCGTGGAACAAAATATGCTTTTAACAATAAATTCCTGGTTTGTCAACCGCCACACTTATTTGTCACACATATATCAATACGAATGACCAACAGATGTAACGCAGGCAAACGACTAAATACCGAAATGTAATAAATCTGCAATCGAAGCGTACGAAGTCCGTAAGAATAGATTACCATGCGGTAATTCACCGCTATTGTACAGCTGTAACAAAAACACATTACAAAACCTGGACAAACGACTTCTTGCACTGAAATAAAAAACAACAGTTATTATTGTATAAAAAAGAACCTATAAAAATCTATATCGTCACCCAGTCAAACCTACTGCCAAATAGTCTGTCTGTGTCACATTTACTATTTTTAACTTTATTTATTTTTGACCCACCAAATTCCAAATGATTAAGAAATTTAACACCTGTCTTTGTCAATTTTTACTGCTCAATTATTTTATTTAAAATATAAAAGTTGAATTCGTGACACCACCCCCTACGTTTTGAGAGTGTTCGTCCTGAACATGAATAAAAACTTTAATGGTTGGCATTTAAAGTTTAAAAATAATTTTGAACAAATTTTGTTTTTCCTATTTACAGTTAACACTTTTCCCTGTTAAGGATGAACATATATATATATTTGTTATCATTTTTAACAATGTGACAACAGAGTTTGTTGCATTGAGAGAAAATGAAAACAAATTATGTAACTGAAGAAACCCATAATTAATTTTGCTGCAAAAGAATGTTTTGAAGAATGATATAATTATTATTCTACTCTCACTATCCTCAGGTCCAGAAGCTTCTCACTAGTGTTGCTGACAGTGTCCTTAACCACATGCCGAATGGGTGTTGGTATATAATCCACATCTGTTTGTACAGCTACATCAACTTTAACAACACATTTTGGATCGCGGCTCCAATACTCCACTAACCAATATGACTTGTTTTCGTCCAGTTTAATACTTTCAACTTTTTTTAATCCTAGATATTCATATGGAATAAACTTTCTAATATAATTTTTATAATGTCCCTTAGCTCTACGGCGTGTAGCAGCCAGTAATTGTGTTGTGTTTCCCTCCATGTATACACTTGGAGCTCCAGTAAAGAAAAAAAGGAGGATCTCCCGCTAACTCTTCATAGCTAGTGAAAGGTTCTGGTAACTTGTAGTCAATTTCATGTGATGCCTGGGGAATGTTAAGAGGAAGTGGAACATATTCTTCTTTTTGTATTGCTTTTTTAAAACAATTCTGATCCGTGGCAAGATCAGTAGTCACTTGACCACGATCAACAGTCTCTGAATCTTTATTTATATCACTACTTGTAGCACTAGCTTGTCCACTATTACAAGTCACAGTGGCAGGCATTAATTCCGGTATGTCACATTCCTTAATTGCTTTCAAAAGCAGGTCTGTACCATCATCTAACACTGGCGCCTTTGGTGTAGATGTTGCACGAGGTTCCTCAGCGGAAAATGACAGATCCAATGGGAGGATCCACTCCGATGCAGGCCTATCTAGTAAATCCAATCCACTAAATTCACTTATGGGAGAATATGGCCCTGCTTTAATGTATGTGGGTTGCACATTTTTGACGACACTTTTCACTTTAGTTTTTAATACTCCATGTTTTAGTTGTCTATGCTGCTCCATCATGTAGGCTCTGGTTTTACTCACTTTATTATTGCAGTCACTGCACTCCACTACTTCCCCATGCCGTCCATGCTGGTGCCTTGACCTTCTTTCTCTGCTGTCAAATATCCTTCCACAATCAAAACAGATAAACTCCCTATGGGTAGTTTTTGGCATTCTAAAAAAAAACAACAAAAAACACATGTTGAACATATTTGGGTCCTTCCACACAATAAAATCATCTACTTACACATAAGAAAAAATAATTATCAAGAACATGCTATATTAAATGCATCTCTGAATAGGTCACCATAATCATTGTTATGTACCTTATGAAGTCGACATCTTCTTGCTTTGACTTCTTGTCGTGGTTCCCTTCTCAGCTACATGCCATCTTTTGACATAGCCTTTATACATCTTCAAACGATTATAATGTTCCACCTGTGGCCTTGCTTGTGGACCTTTCTGAATCTTATATATAAGATCAGACAATTTTTCAGTAATAATAAATGGGCCAACATACCTCTTTTGTAATTTAGGGCATAATTTCTTGTATTTTCTGAAATTTAATTACAACACAGCATCTCCTACTTTGAAATTAACAAATATTAAATGTATATCATATCGTCGCTTTTGGTGATCATTAGCTTTCACCATATGTTCTCGAGCAGTATCATGTATTTTCCACATGCGGTTCTGCAGTTTTTCAATATATTCTACATGTTTCGGTTCCTCAGAATTTATATTTTGACAACTTTGAGATCTGCCAAATAATTTATCTACAGGTAATTCTACTTTACGCCCAAACATCATTAAGGAGGGGCTTTCTCCTATACTTCCCTGAACCGACGAACGGTATGCAAACATGATTAGGGGAAGGTGATCATCCCAATACCTTTGGTTTTTAGAAATAGCTTTGCTTAGCATATCCTCAATCGTTCGATTTAAACGTTCAGTTAAACCGTCACTTTGTGGATGATATGGTGAAGTCCTTGTTTTATCAATTTTGTGACGCTTACACATCTGTTGAAAAAGAACACTTTCAAATTGAGGGCCCTGGTCAGTGTGAAACTGCCTTGGCACCCCATATCGACAAATAAATTCATTCACTAACGTAATAGCATCGGTACGTTTTGTTGAATAGGCTTCCGCCCATCGCATGAAATAATCTGTCACAACCATAATATATTTATTCCCAGAATAGGATTCTCTCAGTGGTCCCAATAATCAATGGCTACCCTTTCCATGGGTGCTCCCACAAAGTATTGTTTTAAAGCACCTTTCCTTTACTTATTGGAACTGGTTTTTTTCTTAACTGACATTCACAACATTTCTCGATAAACCATCACATTGAACTGGTATTTCCTACCCAGTAAAAGCACAGTTGAATGCGTGTCACCGTACGTGTGACACCCAAATGCCCCCCACATGGGCCAATATGCAACACTGCAACACTTCATTCCTCCAAACTTTTGGCAGGACTAGTTGCCATATATTTTCGTCAGTTTCATCAACCCATTTCCTATAAAGAATTCCATCCTTCAGTTTTAATCGTGCCCATTGTACCCAATAAGCCTTAATATCACTTGACATCCCTGAAATGTCAGCCCAATCAGCTCAGATTGCTTCCATTTTATCACTTTAGCTAGTTCTGAATCACTTAATTGCGTTTCTCTTATTTCTGAGAGCATTCGGCCACCGCAAACCAATTTTCAAGCATATTGTCTGCTGCCATGTTCTGACAAACACCAGTAGACATTTCAAAATTGTCTTTTCCAGTGTGTGGTTTTTCCGGGAGGGGAACATCTCCACGTAATTTATTGTCGCCCACATTCACACTTTTCTCAGATTCAGCAGACAGAGTCAAATTTTGTTGTTTATCTTTTTGCAAGCAATGATCAAACACATGGACTTCTGGACAGGCCATCCGCATTGCTGTGTACTCTGCCTGCCCTGTGTTGTATAGAACAATTATAGGTTTCAAGTACTTCCAGCCTTCAGGGTTTTTGATTCATCTTAGCCAATTGAGTGCCCCATGGTCAGTTCGAACAAGAAATTTTACACCATAAAGATATGCGTGGAAATGTTTGATTGAGACAACAATCGCAAGTAGTTCTTTGTGAATTATACAATAATTTCGCTCAGCTTTGGTGAGTGTTCTGCTGAAATAAGCCACAGCATGTTCTCCATCACTGTATTCTTGGGAAAGAACACTCCCAATTCCAACTCCACTCGCGTCGCAATCTAAGACAAATGGCTTTGTAACATCTGGATATCGTAAGATAGGTGCCGATGTCAAAGCTAATTTTAGTTGTTTGAAAGCTTCATCACAAGCAGTTGTCCAGGAGAAGCGAATACCGTTCTCTGGCAGTTTATGTAGCGGTTTGGCGATTTTTGAAAAATCTTTAAAGAATCGTCGGTAATATTAACAGGTCCCAAGGAAACTGCGAATATCCGTAACACATTTTGGTTGACCCAATTCCTTAACCACAACAATTTTTAAGGGATCTGTCTCAATTCCCTGTTCTGAAATCACATGACCGAGAAATTTAACTTTCGTTTGGAACAAATGACATTTTTTCAGTGAAATTTTCATTCCTGCATTTTTTATTTAATACTGTTCCTTTCAAGATGTTGGGAGAATGTGTTTGAGTATATTATTATATCGTCAATATATAAAACACATGTTTGCCATTGCAAACCAGCCAGTATATGCTCCATCAGTCTCTGAAATGAAGCAGGTCCATTACATAGACCACAGGCCATGGACTTAAATTCAAATAGTCTACTTGTTGTAGCAAATGCAGTTTTTTCGCGATCCACCGGCACCACCTCTAACTGCCAATAGCCACTTTGAAGATCTAATGTTGCCCCTTGTAAAGCCTCAAGAGATTCATCGATCCGAGGAAGGGGATACGAATCTTTCACTGTCACAGAGTTCAACTTTCGATAGTCCACACAAAAGTGTATTGAATTATCACGCTTTCTCACGAGGACAATGGGTGAGGCCCAAGGCGATTTAGAGGTGACAATAATCCCAGTTTTCAACATTCCGTCGCCTGAGTACTAGAATGTTCTATGTCCCATATGGGACATAGAACATTCTAGCACTCACGCAACGATTCGTTGAACTTCTTCCTCTGATTCCTTTCTCATAGCCAAAGGAATTCTACGAGGATGTTGTTTGATAGGTCTAGCCTGACTGTATTTATATGGTGATATATCAGACTAGTTTTCCCCGAATCGTCTTTTGATCTTGCAAATACATTTGCATGAGATTTGAGTAGTTCAATAACTTCTGATTTTTCCCAATCACTCAATTGCTTACCACAAGTTTCCAACAGAACATGCAGATGTTCTGGGAGATCACTAAGTTCACTAATTTTATTTTCATGCCTCACAGTGAAAACATTAAAGTCAGTGGAGTCCTGAAAAGTTTCAGTCTCTTCAGGTATTTTTTGGTTAATAGTCTCAATATTACTACCACCGACAATTTCACATTCAGCTGTATTTGTATTTCGATAAAGTGTTCTGGGTTCATTTTGAAGATTCAGCACACAAATTGGAAAAGTATCCAGCCACAGATCAAATAAACATCTTGCAACTAAAATTCCCTGCTTTGATAATGAGTCACCGCCAAAATTAACCATAGCACTATGGCCATAAGGTACATCCCCAGATATTTTAGTTGGTATAACCATTTCACTTAGTGGTGGAACAATAATATTGTCCATCAGTACAACACAAAATACTGAAGAGCAATGGCATTCCAATTTATATTCTATAATTTTACCATTTAAGACAAGGGTTTTATTTTTCATGTTAATTTCACAATCATATTTGTTGAGAAAATCACAACCAATTATTACAGGTAGTTCAATATCAGCCAGAATCATTCTGCAGCTATACACTTGTCCCATTATTTTGAATGGTACTGTAATCTGACCCAATGGTGCAACAATTTCACCATCTGCCATTCCTAACTTTTCACAATTTTTGTTAAGTCCCAATTTAATTCCATCTGGTAATGAATTATATATTCTGCCGTGCACTACTGAGACAGTTGCTCCTGTGCCCAGCAAACAATTTACATTTTTATCACCAATTTGAATGGGGATAAATAAACCACTATTTTGAAAATTCATTATTTCATAAACAGTATTGGGTCCAACATTTTCATGTGCTGAATCTTGACCCTCAGATTCAGCATTTAATGGTTTCCCTGTTTTGTTTGTGTTTGAACACTACGAGTCATTTTGCCCTCAAATGATTTGTGCTGAAACATTTTTTTCTTTATTTCATTCTGGCGTTTATAACAATCCATTTTAAAATGTCCAGCCTTACCACAGTAATGACACCTTTTTGCAGAGCCATTTTCAGGTTGCCTAATATTTGTTTCAAGATTTGACATTTTTCGAACCAGACATTTTAGTGTGCTGTCAGTATCACCTGTATCTGACACTTCAAGATCACTGTCAGTTTCAGTAGGAGAAAGTAGTACTGTTCTCCTAATAGCATGTTTTGGATGAGCTCTTCATTGTCGGCTCATCTGGAAAGCTTCGTATTTAAGGAGTAAGTTCAAAGCATCATCAATATTTTCACTGCTGCTCTGACATATAGCCCACTCTAAATCATGATAATTTAATGGATCCGTGAATGCTTTATATGCCAGGCTATCCCTGACCTCAGTTGGAGCTGTGGGATAAGCCATTCTGACCAATCGCTTAATATCCTGCACTAGTTCAGGTAATGTTTCATCACGCTTGCGAACTCTTGCATTCAATTGAGCTCTGTACATTTCACCCTGATTATTCGGTTCAAATCTTTATGCCAGCACCGAAATGAGTTCATTATAATTTTCCACCTGCTCAGATTTCACATCTGCAAGGACACTTCTGGCAGCACTTCTCATTCTCATGCTGACCATCAGTTTCATTGCCTTAATCTGATTAGTCCAATTGTTCAGCCTACTGACCATTTCAAAATGCTTTATATAATCAGTCCAGCTTGATTTACCATCATACACATCTGGCTTTGTATAGCCAATATTAGTTGGGTTGCCTCTACCCATATAATTATTTGTAGGCATGTGAGCAGGCATGGCTGCAGCATAAGGCTGTGCCTGAACATTTTGATAGCACCCTCTATTAAAAACATTGTGTTCTCCCATATTGGGAACATCAGTATCTGCAGCTGGGGTGTCAATCACTCCATACTCATTCCCACTTTGCCTATTTAATGTTAAAATAGCTTCATTTTGTGTCACTATTTGAATCATTGTCTCATTAAGCGATTTAATATCAGTCCTAATTTGTCTCATGTCTGCTTCACAATTGTTAACTTTTGTTTCCACTTCACACAGTTGTGAATCTTGCTCTCTATTTGCTATTTATTTAGCAAAATCATTGTGAGATATATCTCCCCTGTTAAGAGCCTCATTATGTGGAGTCGCATCGGTGCACTGCTTTTCCAATCTATCATTTTTATTTTGGAAATCTGATCTATCATTGGTCGTGGTTCTCGGTAACGGCATAATATTAGTACTGTCGTCCAAGCAAATATCAGTTGCACTAAACGATATACCATCCGGCAGTACGACCCGAATGCCAGTAGCTCTAGATTTTGGCATATTCACATAATTGTTATTGTTTATCCTAGTTACAGTCCAAGGGAAATAACTAGCTGTTTATTAATTGTTCGCAACTCCGAACGCCCACAATATTCCACGAAAGTATTTTCACTTGTAAATACCTCTTTAGTCAATCGCCAAGGCACATTTTTTTTTATTATTTTATAAATTTATCGTAACAACAGCAGATATGTCAAATTCGCTTTAGTTACCTGACAACTATCGCATAGTGGCTAGAGGCGAATTTTGGCCCTGCCACTCAGACCGCCAATATTGAAAAATTTTCTTCTTTGTTTATAAAAACACAAACTTTCAAATACAGAATAACAAAAACAAGAAAAAAACAGACTTTTTCACAAAGTTAAATGGAAACAACAAACTGACATTCAAAACATCGTCAAAACAGTATGTGCGTGGTGTACTACCTCCTCTTCCCTGTCACGGATGCCTTGCGGATTGAAGATATGTTTGCTGAGTACAAAGCAATGTGTTTATTGCACCTAAGACTTTCACCAAATGCAAGAGAAGTTGGCACACAACCCTTTTTACTGCATGAATAAATATTAATAAAATAGGTATTCAAAACTTCCGAATACCCAGAATTAATGTCTACTCCACAAAAAAGTATCTTTTCTGTTTACAGTCAAGGATAAATTCAATTTTTATTACATTTTCCAATGAGTGACAGTAAAATATTTTTCAAACAAGGGCATTCAAAGAAAAGGTGGGTCTAGATTGCCTTCATATTTTCACAAAAGGAGCAAGCTCTGTCTCACTAAGACCACATCTAAATAATGTTGATTTAGTGAACAGTACGCGATGTAAAATGCCGTTCTGTGAAGATTGGGAATAGGTGTCTCCAGTTGCATTAAACGTTTTATAATACGTTGTCACATTTCCCAATCTAAATTGTTGAAAGACATAATACAAGTTATCAAGTCAACAGTCAAATTCTGCCAATTATGTGATGCTATTATGATCTAGAACCAGTCTACTTAAATCTGCCATCGTCCACGTTTAGAGTCAATCGGATGGAATATTTCGGTTGGTCGTCAATGAGCCTACAAACTGAAATAATTCATTATTCTATTAAATATAAATACAGATTATCATGATAATGTGCATGTCCTGTGATTTGTATCAGATTCGAAGTGGTGTCCAGGATGGGATCTCAACGAGCCGGCTTTGCCACCTCGAATCTGATGCAAATCACAGGACATGCACATTATGACGATAATTCATTTGTCTAACAATTCTGCCACACAAACAGAGTAAATCTTAAATTATTAACACAGTTTTGGGTCATAATGTTGTCGAGAAAAAGTTTTTAAAAATATATTTTATGGAACTATATTGTTGTGCAGTCTGACAAACAATGAGTAATGCAGTGACCGCAATTTTCAAAGTAATTTTGTCAAACTATTCACCCTTAGTGTCACTTCCTATGACTATCCGCTTGAATTTACGAGGTACATCCTCAGACACTGGGTAGGTGTAATATTGAATTGTGCAGTTTCTATTTAGTAAAATGTTTAGCCAATCGCCCGTAACAGTCGCTGTCGCGTTACCGGAAGCAAGTTGTCTATGTGATACGGAATCAGAATGAGTTGTCTATATGATACGGAATCGGAACACATTATGTGATACGTATCGTTTCTCGTGGTTTTCAGGCCAAAAACTGTATGATTGTTAGATAAAAAGTACTATAATTATTCATTTTCTTTGAAACAACGTAAGAAATGTTTCTCAACAGACACTTGATTTGGTCGAATCTTTAATGAGGTTATCAATACTCTCAGGAATGTTTACTAAATACAGTGCGGCCCACTTAATTGGATATCTCTTAACTGAATAACCCTGCTAATTAAATATATTTTCCCACCACAAAACCATTTACATACATCCAGTACAAATTTGTCCTGTTAATTGAATATAGGTTATGGAGTAAACTCCTGTTAATTGAATAAAAAAATCTTGTAACCTGTCTAAAAATGACCCTGTCTCTTCCCAGTTTTCCTCTGTTTACAGACCTATGTGGCCTCAATACATTCAATACAGGCATTTAATCTATTATATTTTGTTTGACAGAGCCCTGTCAAATGAGATATAATAGAATAAATGCTTAGTTTATCTCTAGAATACAGAAAAGTGACAATCCATACTAATTGAATAATTTTCATTGGCGAAGTTGCTATTCAGTTAACATGGTTCCACTGTAGTAGCTATAGTTTTATGATTTCGCCACGTAGTTTCACCAATTGTGTTGATAGATTGATGTTTTGAGGACAAATTAAATGCTCATTGCTTGGAATATATAGCCAATAGATCACTTCTCGGATTCGAGTACGATTGTTATCCTCGAGTCGGCCGCGCAGAGAATTATTTCGCTCGGCATTAGACGAGTGACATAATCCGTGCGACCCACGAGATGAGAAAATCGTACTCAAATCCGGGCAGTGAACTTTTGTATTTATTTTATTTTCTCCTTATTTGTTGTCCCAAAACAACCCTTTCTAATTGATTCAACTGAACCAATTGGTAAACAATAAAAAAATAGTCTGTCATCGCTGAGAGTGAAACATATGGTAGTAGTGGGATACTATGTTCGGCGAGTGGGAGTGGGACTACGATTTGTTTTGGGGGAATACAAACGAATGAAAATAAAATAAATATATGTATACATTTAACAAAAATAGCAGTTAAAGATAATTTTACTTGATTTATTTCAATGTATTCATCTCTTCCGAAATTAAACTACCCAGAATCGATCCTTCTTTTACATATATGCAGAATAAAGGGTTGGGTTAAAGATATTCAGAGGCGATTCTTCTGGTAACATTAACGCCACTCATATATATTTTGTTTCCACTTATGGGCGAAAGCCCACTGGGTATTTATTCCGAAAAGTGAATAAAGTTTATTGTATTTATTGTATTTTAAATTTTGAGAGAGATGTGGCTTGTTTAATCCAGTCACACTTGACTAGTGGCATATAATCTCCAAAATAAACATTTATCTATTGACTAAAGTGAATTTTTTGAGTTGATTGGTTGATAGATACGTGGTATGAGACCATATTCCTTGAAACCCACGATACGTCCGCCCAGCCACTGACAAATTTCCCATACCCAGTGGAAGCCTCGTTCCGAAATCTACAAATTGTCCATACCCCGTCGAAGACGCGTCATTCCAGTTTTACAGTGTACATGTATTATATTTTCATTTTTTATCTACAAAATATAGCTCACGACCCCTTATTGGAATGAGCTTGTCGAGTACCCTACAATGTGGGGTTCATAAGCTATGTTTTTGAGACAAAAAAGACAAAAAGAAGTTCAATAATTTTTTTTTCTAGTCATATCGGCATATTTTCACAAAAACTCTTTTGCACAAAAATTCCACAGAAACCTGTATGCCTCAACAATGCAAAATAAAAGATCTCATGCTGTGTGTGTTCACACATGAAATAGATTGTACTTCTAAAACGGAGAGTCAATAGATAAATTCGTTACCCCATGCCTGATCACGTGGTACGGGTTTTTACCTACCCGAAGCCAGCCGTATCCCATTCGGCCGACACGGGATAACTAATAAACTCCAAAATAAACAAATGTCTGCTTTCGAGAGTTGTTTGTATAAACATATAAACGTAAATATTTCATAATTTGGGATCGCTAGCTGGGGAAAACCCAAATGGTGTTAGGGTATTGATTGGGTAATGCCCAGGTGGGAATTGTGTGTATAAACAAGGTAACTCCAGAACAAGATTTTTGATGGATATGGCTTGTCTTCCCCTACCCTACCCCACCCCACCCCACACATTTTTGGGGTTCTCCTCTGAAATGAATAAATTATAATTTAGATTATTCTCGTTTCCACGTGAGCAGGATCATCCAAACACAGGAAAATCCGCAATTTATAGTTCAGCCTCAGTATACCAGTACATGTAGTTGACATGTGTAATTAACCCAACAAATACACTGTGTATTTGCGGCATTATAAGGGTGTCACAGTGTTACTAATGCTGTGATAACCCCGTAAAATGCGGCAGTTTCGCTGTGTAATTTCAAGGAAGTATACTTTCGTGGTGTAGTGGAGCGTGGATGTGGGTGTGTTTGTAGTTGACAGCGCAATTCCTTTTAGCCTCGATTTAAACTGGGTTTGAATTTATCGATGAAAAAACAGTCCTTCGCTGAGAGTGCTCTTTCGTCGTTATATTGAAAGAATAGGGAAACTTTAAAACCTGTTTTTTGTTTTCCTTTGTTGCAGACGACAATGTGTTCACTCACAAGTGTTCATTGTGTTTCATCTTTTGGGGAGGATTAACATGAGGCAAGATGTTTCAGTATTTGACTTTCTTTTCTGACAACTTTTTGAAACAAATTCACTTCCATTCTCTTTTGGATTTTAGGCTCTGAACTTGCGATAAGTATGGGGGTGTCGGTCGTCTTCAAAAGACGTGCGGGAGTTACTGAGATAGTAGTTCAAGAAATGGCCCGACTAGTCAACTTTGAGTTAATTATCCCCCTCCATTTGTCAATATATGTAATTATATCTAATTCTGATTTTACCCTAATGCTGCATTCTGATTGGTTGAAAGACCATTCTTCACCACAGCCTATTTGCGCATTGACTACCAAGAACTGAGTTGCAGCGTGTGATAGTGTGCCCATTGAGTGGTACCAAGACAACGATGATGTGGGGTGACGTGCCCACAAACTGGAAACACCAGCTTGATATTGAAAACCATCAATTATGTATTACTCCGACTGCCTAGATCATAAAATTCTTGGTTGAGACTGACTAATGTGAAATACACAAAAGATGTTAAAAAAACCGATCAAGTGTCCCCTAAAGTGATAAATACTAGTATATTCACGTAAGACTTACCAACAAGATAGTCGTGTTTTAAATTAACATAAATTATATCTACTTACAATTGCAGATGAATAATATGTACAGATGATAATGATAATTAAGATCACTCAGTCAAACGGCGCGCCGATCCCATCCACCAATTCTTCTCTCACACCTCCTGCGCTCCGAGAGAGGTTACGTCTCCTGTTCTCGAACAGAACCTAATCCCTATTTCCTCATAGACATTTAACTGCCCGCCATACTACAACTCGCCCCTGTAACTCGTAAATTCGGAGCATTCACATTCACTCAGCTTGCGCCACATTTGTTCTTTTTTGAAAACATTGGTGTCTGAAATATAGAATACCCAGTGCTTCAAATAATGCATTTATTTTTGTGAGTACCGGATTTCTATCTGGCAAGCCAAATTCAAATTCTGTAAACGAGCCGAAAAAATCAATGTTTGAAAACTGGATGTTTTATTACCCCCCGATTTGACCCCAACCAAAATTCGCATCTTCATCTTAATAAAGGAAAAATGAGTTTCGACACTCCTTTTATAAAGAAACGACATCAGTTTTCCGAGACCTACTTCCGGCTTATCTGGCCAGTAGAGCTTATTAGCAGTCATGGTGAGCTATTGTGATAACTGACCGTCCGTCGTCTGTGAACATAGTGTTTGCGACTTTTCCGAAACCGTTGGACCGATTTCAGTTAAATTTAAGATTTTTATTTGTTCTGATATCGTATTTTGTTATTTAAAGCAACTTGGCCACCCCCATAGCGTGAGGAGGGTGGGGGTGGGAAATACTTCGCATGAACCAGTGGTTACATTGACTTGATATTTGGTTTTGGGCCTCCTTTTGAGGTGTACAATCAATTCTGTTCAAACAAAGTTCGTGGAACAATATTTGCCTTTGTAATGGAAGGGACAAAGTTGTGGTCCCCACCGAAAATTTTGTTTTTTTCTGAACCGATGAGCCGATTTGAACCAAATTTGATATGCCGTATATTCAGTCAGAAGTACTTGATTAATGCAAAACAATTTTTCATGCATCTCTTGGGAACCCCTGGAGCTAAAATAGAAATATATTGAAACGTCCATGTTTTCCAAAACCACACGGAACAGAATTCTGCAATTTGGAATAAATCATCCCCAGGACCAATAGAAAAGAATGGTAAAAATGCCATCGGTTGGGTCATAGTGTATTGTAGAGGAAATCATAAAACTGCTGAGTCAGCATATTTGCAAAAATTCTACAGAACCACAGATCAGAATCTTTTGGTATTTGGTATACAGCATCCACGGAAGAGGGGAGTCAGATACAAGTTTGTTAAAATTAAGTTGTTCATATTTGGGCCTAATGCAGGAGCACAATTTTTAAATTGGTGTAATATGTGAAGCATTCTTTAAAAATCTTCTTCTCCAGAACCACCAATCAGAATCTTTTAATATTTGTTACACAACATCGCCCTAGGGGGGCGGATTCATGTTTTTCCAAATGTAGTCCTCCTGCTACTATGTAGGTTCCCTATGGGGGCCCAAATGTTAGCTGAATGCAGTATGAGGAATAATCTTTAAAACTCTTCTTCAGATCCACCAGTCAAAATATTTTGATATTTGGTATAGCATCCTTAGGGAAGTCAGATCTTTGTCCTAACCAAGTCTTTGTGTTCTTATTGGGCCTCACTATTTAGCTCGAATTTTAACTTAATCCAATATGAGGAATAATCTTTAAAACCCTTTTTCATCAGAACCACTAGTTAGAATGTTTTGATATATGGTATACATAATCATTACAGGGGGCAGATTTACGTTTGTCCAAATCAAGGACAATGGTTAATAATTGGGCTCTCTCTGGGAGCTCAAATTTTAACTTTGTGCAATATGGGAAATAATCCTTAAAAACTTCTTCAGATCCACCAATGAGAATCCTTTGATGTTTGGTACACACGTCCTCAGGTTGGTCAGAGGTAAGTTTGTTCCAACCAAGTCCGTGTGTTAATATCTGGGCTCCCTATTGAGGGCCGGATTTTAACTTTGTCCAATATGAGGAATAATCTTTAAAACTCATTTTTTCCATAAACACTGCTCAGAATTTTTTGATATATGGTAAACAGAATCCGTACAGGGACGGATTCAAATTTGTTCAAAACAAGTCCATTGATTCCAATTCGGCATTGGTGAATAATTGGTCTCTCTATGGGGGCCCGAATGTTAAGTTAGTGCAGTATTGGGAATAGTCATTAAAACTCTTCTTCTTCTTATCCACCAGATAGAATCATTTGATGTTTGATATACAGCATCAGTATGTGGGGAGGGTCAGATTCACGTTTGTTCAAATCAAGTCCGTCGATTAATATTCGGTCTCCCTATTGGGATCGAATTTTAATTTGGTGCAATTTGAAGACTATTCTTTAAAAATCTTTTTTCTCACGAACCTCCAATCAGAATCCCTTGATATATGGTATACCCATTCTTACTGGAGTCAGATTTAAGCTTGTAAAAATCAAGTCTTTGGGTTAATATTTGGGCTCCCTATTGGAGCCCAAATTGTGACTTGATGCAATATGAGGAATAATATTTTAAAAATCTTCCCCAGAACCACTAGTCCGAATCTTTTGAAATATGGTATACAGCATCCTTGCAGGAGACGGATTAAGGTTTGCTCAAATCAAGTCCCTTGGTTAATATTTGAGCTTGCAACAGGAGCCTGAATTTTAACATGGTGCGATATGGGGAATAATCTTTAAACATTTTCTTTTTCGGATACACCAGTCAGATCTTTTGATATTTAGTATACAACCTCATTTCTGCTTCAGATTCAAGCTTGTACATATCGAGAACCCTCCCCCCCACCCCGGATAGGAAGTCCGACTTTTAACTTAGCGCAATATGAAGAATAATTTTTTACAAATCTGCTTCCGATCCACCGGTCAGAAGCTATTGATATTTGGTTTTCAACTTCCTTATAGGGATCAGATATAAGTTATAAACCAAGTCCCTGTGTTGCTATTTGGACCCCCTATAGCCCGCATTTTGACTTCGCTCAATAAGATGAATATTCCATGAAAAAAACTCTCACGAACCTCAATTAGAAACTTTTGATATGAGGTATATGCTATCCTTAGGGGAGTCAAATTCAAGTTTGTCCATACGAAGTGCCCGGGTTAATATTTCGGTTCCCAAATGGAGCTAGAATTGTCCAATATGAGGAATAATCTTTAAAACTCTTCTTTTCCGGGACCACTAGAATCATTATATGTGTGGGAATCTAGTTTGTTCAAAACAAGCCCATTGGATAACAATTGAACTCTCTACGAGATCCCGAATTCTAACTTTGTACAATGTTGGGAATAATTTTTTAAAAACTTATTCAGATCTATCAATCTGAATCTTCTGATGTTTGATATTCCGCTTCCTTATGGAGACCAGATTCGTCGTTGTTCAAATCAAGTCCCTCGATTAATAGTTGTGCTCCTTAATGGAATCCGAAATTTAACTTGATGCGATATGAGGAATATTTAAGGAATAGTGCATGGCTTGGAGTTGACTAAGCCCATATAGTGCCCAGTGAGGTGGTGTAGTTCCCGCCGCGAAGCGGAGGGAACTACACCACCTCACTGGGCACTATATGGGCGTAGTCAACGACAAGACTTGCACTAATCCTTATATTATATCGAACACCCATCAAAAAAAACATCTGTCCGATTTGTTAATCTATTACCAAGGTAGCAGCCCTACAACCAGCGTTATATAGAAAAAATACCATGTAGTTTTTAAAAAACATTTTCTTCTTCCAAAACACGGCTAACTTGGATTATTGATATGAGCAGAAGACAGATTTTGAATCGGTCGGCAAGGGTAAACAAAACATTTCCCCCAAACGGAACTGTGTATTCTAGAATCGCGTAACTCGCGAATGAAAACTAAAATTTTCGAAATTTGACAACGCAGTTTGATAATTTCCACACATTTGTCACACATATACATTACCGAATGGGTCAGTACGGGATACAAACCTGCGAAGATTCGAATGAATTCCATTATTTATTCGTTTACTGCCCAAAGCATACAAATAAATAGCGAAATAATATTAGCAGCGAAACAAACGATTTTTCATATCCGGACGCGTTCTCATGAATGTTGTACCCAGGTATGGATCAGTCTCTTCGAAACGAGATATGGATCATCGTCTCAAGGAATAAAATGAACGCCTCGGAAAATGTGACTTCAACAACGGAAAAGCGATACATTTTTCCACAATGATTTCTTTCCAGGTCGTTTTGTGGATGTTGTGTCTCTGTGAATCGATATTTAAATTTGCCTGATTAGTTTTATTCGCCCAGTATGAAAAGAAAACATAATATAGTAGTGTGCTAAAAATAGAAAACGTGTAGTGCCTGGGTATAGTGCCTGGTCAGTTCTGTGGATGCAAACTACACGAAATAGGAGTGCAGCATTCGTCCAATCAGGAGCCTAGAAGGTCACGTGAGATATAATATTCTTCAATAATCTTCTCACGAACCCCCAATCAGAAACGTTTGGTATTTGGTATACACGTTGGTAAAATCAAGTTCCTTGGTTATTATGTGAACTCTTCAACTCAGTCCGATATGAAGAATAATCTTTCGAAATCTGCATCTTCAGATCTACTGGTCACATTTGGTGGATGCAGAGATGGTGTGCTTAATCGGTTAAGTTAAGTCCGCAGGTTGATATTTGGGCTCCCTTTTTTCCATTATTGGAAATCTGGCCCTTAATTGTGTGGCAGCATCTCAATGCCAGAATAAATCGTCTTAACCCTATACCAAATGTAACGACCAAAAGCGGCCAGCGCTATAAACAAAAATCACCATTAAAGTCTCATTATTTTTTCATTTTTGTCTCAAACGAATATCTTATGATCCCTCATTGGAACGAGCTCGTTAAGGTCATTCCAATGGGGGGTCATAAGCTATGGTTTTGACGCAAAAATTGAAAATAATTAGTTATTCAAGAATTTTATTTGCAAGTGTCGTCTGCCTTTCGTGTTAGGTGAAGGGTTAATGGACAACAGAGATATGAATAGTTGCATGTCTTCATTTCCTCTGTTGTATTTGCTGGTCATGGTTGCTAATTAAATTTTTTTTTAAACAACTTGTCAGGTGAGCGCATCAGGTCCCATGGGGTCTCTTGTCAATTATGCAATCAAAAAGAAATCCCTCCCTGTGCAAAATAATCCGCTTATCCCCGTGTGATGAAGCGATTTGGCAGTCCGACACATTTCCATAGAACCTGTTGTTTTGTCCTTGCAGTAACCGAACCAGGACCGAGAATATGAAAGTCTTCTTCTCGACCTTGTCATTGGAACTTCAAAAGTTCAAAACAGAATAAGTTAAAAAAGTTGTCGCTTCATGTTTTCTCGATCACATCAAACACTATGAATTCAATGTCATTCATGGCTGTTTCACTTAAATTTGTTTAGAATCGAATAAAAGTTACATACCAAAAGCTACATACCTGTAAATGATGTCTAACGGGATTGCTTAAGTTTGTTCAATTATTATGTTCCCGACCTCCTCAGGAGTTTCGGTTGGTATATAGTCTAGGTATTCCATCCATCTGTCCGTAAGTCCACCTATAAAACATTTTTTATACCATGATTACCTATTCTACACAGTGGCGGCGGCGGAGGCCCTTGGGGACCCCTGCCCATAATTATGATGGGGCCCTCGGACACAGGACGCACCGGGCCGACCATGGTTAGGCCCGGTGGGAGAAAATTTTGAAAATTATGGATGAAAAACGCCAAATCCTTCACTCCTGAGAGGAGAATTCAGTTGTCTATTAATGGAAGAATCCCACATTTCACTTGCAATATCGAGCTCTGTACATGAACATCTGGGTTTTCTGTGGAGATGTAGATTACGCTTGATTTTTTATTAAACAAAAGAACAAAAGAAAACAGAAAACGAATGGAAGAACAATGGGGTGTACTCACTGAAACGAAATAAAATATAAATGAAAATATACTCTTCCAACAAAAATAAAAAAAACTCTATTCCAGCGCGCGGAGCGCGCGGAGAAATTTCATTTATGCACTTGAGCCTGTAAATTATTAACTTCCCTGCGGTGGCCCAATTTTTTAAAGAGGGGGCCCCCAAAAAACCTACAAATTCTTTTTTCCTTTGAGCCCTTGGGGGCCCTGACCATTGGCCACCCAGGCCCTACTGATTCTACAATATATGAAAAGCCTATGACATAAATGTAAACCAACCGTGGTGAACACTGCAGCAATGGGATTTCAATAGTTAAAATTTACAATTACAGTGGAACTACATCCACGTTGACCTTTGGTGACGTCGACCTGAATACAAACTTGTCTAAATTTATCACACTTCGCCTCACGAAGAGTGAAATGAAAGAGACAATTATTTATTACGTTTTTGGATGAGTTTACCCCATAAAACACCAAACCTTAACAAACATGCAGTGTCCCATGTTAATAAAACATCCACTTCTCGAAATGGCATGTTATTATGCTATTAAAATGAAAAAGGCCCCGTTTCATTTTCCATTTCGTTTCGGCGATAAAATTGATAGCGGAAGTACCGCCCACCATGCTCGTGTAAACAAAAACAGATTCGCACGTATGAACGTCTGGTGCTAAGAAAAATCGAGAAAAAATGTTAGCGACTCTTAATAATCTGACGATCATGGTATAAATAAATATACCCAAAGTAGCTTGGTGTACGAAATGTTCTCCACTCGTGGTGAACATTTGACACACCAAGCTACTATGGGTATATTCTATATATATTATAAACCCGATTGTCGATTTTTTGTTTTTTGGTATGCTGATAGATCAGCATGATATCCATGAATCGGGGTTTTGACCACACGTTCATGTCAGAGTTTCGGCCTTTGCAGGACTTAGACCTTATCTCCGTCCATCCCTACAAACATTTTGTGTTATAACTCTGGCAACGGTTATCGGAATTTGATGTTCTTTGGTATGCTGATAGACCAGTGTGGGGGGGAAATGACACCCAAAAACTCACAGATTTGTGAACACATTCATGCCAGTGTTGTGGCCCTTATCGGATTTAGAAAAATAGTAAAATGAACGTGTTGCCTTATAACTCTGGCATCGGTTGTCGGATTTTGATGTCCGTTGGTTCGCATAGCCACAGTCGGGGGCAGATGCCCAAGCGGAGCGTTGCAGTTGTTCTTGTCAAGCGAATCGATATTGGAAAAAATAGGTAACATCTCCAAGAGCGCCATTGTGGCAGACAAGAGTGCATTCATGTGGAGATCTGTGACGTTCTCTCGGGCGATGACGTCAAATAGTAAATGATGCAGGTCAAAGATGCCCTCAGTTGAGATGGCCTCAGCTTATGTAATCAGTATCTTTATATGGTCAGTGGGGCGCTTTATCTGATCTGCACAGGAGCTGTTATTTGGCCAGTAGCATGAAGGGAGCGTTTTGTAGTATTTTTACAACATTGTATAAATAATTTTCTTATACAGAAAACCCGGAAAATACATGGCTTCTATACGAACTACTGAGTCTAACACTTCTCCTGAGTGTCCCAGTTTCTTTTTCTATTCAGCATAGAAAGTCTCGTTTGTACAGCAGTTCGAGTAAGAGTAAGCAGTTCGAGTAAGATATAGTACACAGCGGGGTGAACCTGAGGTTTTTATGTGTACCCATGGTACCATAGTATTGTACACATGGTGGTGAATCTGGAACGGTCAGATTTTTTTTCTACCTCAGTTATTGTATCTAACATTTTTGCAAAGGGAAAGAGCTGTACTTTCTGATGGTATATATATTGCAGTGGTTCCATCAAGTTAATTAGGTAAATAGAATGGAATTTCATTGTTTACGCCTCTAACCAGCATGCTGAGAACTACATACACAGAACGACACGCGTGTGTGAATGAATCGACATGGCACGAGTGCCAGCGCAGAAGGACAGGACAAGAGGCCACAGGCCTCGAGTTTTATCCTTCTGCGATGGCACAAGTGCCATATCGATTAACCCATTCACACACGCGTATCGTTCTGTGTTTATTACACACCTTCATGTCTATAAAAATAGTTATTAGAAGAAAACTCAGAAATTCATTAGACATCTATCAACAAAAATAAAAGATTTTATCGCCAACCAAATTTGAGAAGGAAACCCATATTACTAATTCGTCCCATGAGTTCCAATGTGTTCTATGTGCCCACTGGCGTATTTTGCCACTGGCACACAGAACACATTGGAACTCAGAGGACGATTTTTAGCTATCGCTAGCGATTCAAATTGTAATTGCGGTACACGATTTGAAGAAAATTCCACTGAAATTTCGTTTCTTTATAAAAATAGTACGTCGACGATGTACGTTCCGCACATGTGTGCGAAACAAATTTTCATTTTCATTTTCCGCGTGGTTTAGTGTTGCTGTAGATGGGGATTTCATAGAACCGGCGTGTAATAAATAGACAAAACTACATGTATGTTTCAATGAGTCGTTTTGTATTCAATGAGTCAGATGTGCGTAGGAAGAAAACGTCGAGACCGAAGGTCGAGACGTTTTCTTTCTACGCACATTTGACGAATTGAATACAAAACGACTCATTGAAACATATATGTGGATTTGTATTTATTACATGACCCAAGCACCTACTGACCTAATTTTCTTTTCTATCAACGGTGGTAAACACCATGCACTTTATGCAGGCGCATTGCATAAAAAAGTCCCGGTTGGAACAGGTTGGTGTGCAATACGGAATTCCGTATTGCACAGCCCTATTTCACGCCGTATTGCATAAGAAGAGAGACCGCATGGGCATGTAATAAAATAAATGACTGTATGTGGAATGGAAACAAACCTGGTGCCACGTCTTTTAAAACATCCAAATACAATATTTCTGGTGGGTGAATAGTGTGTTTATGGGTATCATCGGAAAGAGTAAACATCATTCGATCATATTCAAGTAATCAGTGATGGATTCCAGAAGCTAGAGCATCAGCATAACGTGAAGAATTCTATACCAGGGTGCTGGGATGAATCGTCCAAGGTAACAAAGTTGTTTAATCCGTCTACCATGGAACATGTCCCTTTAAGTCATCTCATTTATTTCTCTGTAACTTCTGGACTGGCTGGTTTGGGTCGCCCCTGATACCATTAGTTAGAAATTCCAGCCCCGCTAATAACTTAGATGAATCAGCAGATTATACAATGAATCTGTATTATGTTGCGTAGCCCACTTGCATTCTTAACCCTTTACTGAACATGAAAAGCAGACGACACTAGCAAACAAAATTCTTGAATAACTAATTTTTTTCATTTTGTGTCTCAAAGACATAGGTTATGACCCCTTTTTAGAACGAGCTCGACGAGCTCGTTCCAAAGAGGGGTCATAACCTATGTTTTTGAAACAAAAAATGAAAAAAAATAATGAAAATTAATTGGCGATTTTTGTGAATAGCGCTGGCCGGTTTTGGCCGTTACGTTATGTAAAGGATTAAACGACCATGTAAAAAGTATATGTTTACAGTTAGGTCACCAATGGCTGATTGGGTCACAATTCAGATGAAAAGTTATGAGACTTGGATTGTTTGTTCAGGTTATCCAATGTAGTGTTACCGATTTCATCTTTGATGGATAACTTCAGTTTGAATTGCTCACCTATTTTCTAATTTTAAGCTGTCCTTCAAAGAAGTTACTGTTTTAAAATTTTAATTCGTATTTTGCCACACCGAACGCATAGCTGTTGTTAGTTGCGTGGTAAAAGCAACTCATCCATAGTATTTCTGCAATAATGAAATCTGCATAGTCTTTCGGAACTCTTATGTACCTTCAAACCATCGATACCGTCTGGTGCAATGTCCGATGATTTAATAACACTGTTGCACGGTATTCGGTACTACCATCAAAGCCGTATGATTTGTTAGGCAATCTCTGTGAATGGGTCACAACTTGGGAGGTTCCATCGGGAGATGAAATTATCCAGAATGAAAAGAATAAAATAAGGAACTGAACAAAAATTTATTGAAATCTGTTCAGATCTTATATTTTAAAAAGGTAATGTCAGCAAAATTAAATAAGCCCATCATATAACAGCTGATATTGGTATGTATATTTTGAGTACCTACTGGTCAAGTTCAAATTTGGGTTAGATCCACTCAATATTTAGCTCACATGACTGAAAGTCAGGGTGAGCTTCAATGATTACTGTTTCGTCCCTCCGTGAGGGTGGTGTTTGCGACTTCCCCTCCAAAACTGTTGGAGCGAATTCAGTTAAAAATAGGGTAATTGTTTGATCTGACATCGTATTAAAAAAGCTTCTTCGCATGAACCAATGAGTACAATCACTTGATATTTGATACTGAACTTCCTTTTCGGGTTTTATTCAAATGAAGTTCGCGGAGCGGTATTTCCCTTCGTAATGATGGGAGGAGGTTATCTGGCCAGTAGAGCTTATAAGTTATTAGCAGTCAGGGTGAGTTATTATGATAACTGACCCTCCGTCGTCCGTAAACATAGTGTTTGCGACTTTTCCGAAACTGTTGGACCGATTTCAGTTAAATTTAAGATGTTTGTTTGTTCTGATATCGTATTTTGTTTTTTAAAACATCTAGGCCAACCCCATAGCGTGGGGGTGGGGAAATGCA
The DNA here is from genome assembly GCA_031216915.1 of Pictodentalium vernedei. Lineage (NCBI taxonomy): Eukaryota > Metazoa > Mollusca > Scaphopoda > Dentaliida > Dentaliidae > Pictodentalium > Pictodentalium vernedei. The sequence goes on along the minus strand of CM062296.1, from coordinate 323,393,268 downwards.
TCGCATGAACCAGTGGGTACATTAACTTGATATTTGGTTCTGGGCTTCCTTTTGAAGTGTACAATCAATTGTGTTGAAACGAAGTTCGTGAAGCAATATTTGCCTTTGTAATGAAAGGGGCAAAATTGTGGGCCCCACACAAAATTTCTATTTTCTGAACCGATGAGCCGATTTGAGCCATATTGGGTATGTGGTACAATTGAGTCATAAGTATATGATTCATGCATAAAACAATCCTCATCCCCATGGGAACCCCCAGGAGTTAAAAATAGAATTGTTTTCTAATGCCCATATTTCCCAAACCGCATGGAACAGAGATCTGCTATTTGATATGAAGCATCCTTAGTACATCTGAAATGGAGTGGTAGATAAGTACTGTTGGTTGTGCCATTATGTACTTTAGAGAAAATAGAAAGAATGTTGAGTTAGCATATTTACAAAAATTAAAGAAAATCTTCTTCTCCAGAAACACTGAACAGAATCTCTTGATATGTGGTATACAGCATCCATAGCGGGGCCAGGCACCAATTTGTTAAAACTAAGCTCCTCGGTTCACATTTGGGATCAATACAGGTGGCCGAATTTTAATCTGGTTCAATATGAGAAGTTCTCCTAGAAGGAACTTCTTCCCCAGAACAACCACGAATAATCTTTTAATATAATAATGGTATACAACATCGTTGCAGAGGTCAAATATACAATTTTTCAAATCAAGTCCACATTTAATATTTGGGCTCTCTATGAAGGCCCGAATGTTAACTTCGTGCAATATGAGGAATAATATTTATAATAAAATATTGAAATATAAAAAAAATCTTCTTGAAATCCACCAGTTAGAATCTTTTGATATTTGGTATTTGGCAGTCTTAGGGAGGTTAGAACTAAATGTGTTCAAACCAAGTCCCTTTGTTAATATTTGGGCTCCCTATTGGAGATCAAATTTTAACTTAGTCCAATATGAGGAATAATCTTCAGAACTATTTTTCTCTGAAATCACTAGCCAGGATCTGTTGGTACATGGTATATAGTATCCGTACAAGGCTTAGATTCCAGTTTGTCCAAATCAAGCCTATCGGCCAATAATTGGGATCAGTATGGGAGCAATATGGGGAATTGGGGAATACTCTTTAAACTTCTTCTTCTTCAGATCCACCAGTCAAAAATCTTTTGATGTTTGGTAGACAGTCTCCTTAGGGAGGTCAGATCTTAGTTTGTTCAAACCAAGTCCCTGCGTTAAACTTTGAGCTCCCTACCGGAGCCTAGCCTTTAACGTAATCCAATATGAGGGATAATCTTTAAAACTCATTTTTTACAGACCCACTAGTCATAATATTTTGATGTATGATATGCAGAATCCTTGGAGGGTTGGATTCAAGTCAAGCCCATTGGTTAGTATAGGGCCCTGCGAATCGGGAAATTTATGTTCGAATCGAATCTCGAATCGAATCGGGACTGATGTCGACATCGAATCGAATCTCGAATCGAATCGGGATAAACTCGAGAAATAATTATAACTGGCATTATCTTGTGCAGAGATGTCCGGAAAGCACTGCGAGAAGAGATCGTTGACATAACTTGACAACTTGGCGTTGTTTTAATTTTCTTTCTCGTTGAATGGCCATCCAGATGTTCACTTTGCCCGACAATAAATTCAAGACATAAATATGGACAAATTAAGGTGTTACTGCCCAGAGACATTTAAGACAAACCACTAAATTGAAACATGAGACTTAAAAGCACAAATGTAATACAAGTGGCACATTAATTCCCATGGGTTGAAGTCAGCTACAGCCGCTAACTTCAGGTACGTTAGCATGCCTAAATACATTATTGCTATGTTTAGTTGTTTTGTATTATCAGAATTTGGGTCTTGTAGATTTCGGTCCGTTCTCTATTCAATAACACAGTATACATCAAAAGCAGCGAAGGCGTTAAACTGTGTTAGTTTCTGCATTAGTTAACTCGAATAGTGACGCAGTGCTCATTCACACAAATTGCTTTTACTTCATTCCAACTTCCAAGTACCAACTCCGAACAATGCAAAGAAACTACAGAGGTTTTCCTCCCACAGTTTTCTAACACAATAATGGAAGCGCTCCAGGCGACATGTCTCCATTATTGTGTTAGAAGATTCCGGGACTGGGAGCAGGCCTTAGGCCCACAGCTGGATATTTCGGTTGTATAGATGGGCGTGAACAGGTTACAACTTGGACAGAGCCGCTGAGCAAACGGGATTCCGCGAATAACTCTCACACGAATTCCTGGAAATCTATAAATAGCGAATTTGCGGTGAGTGGTTTTCTGGGAATCTGAAACTGAAAGTGAAACGACAGAAATTTGCAATGAATTTGACTATTTTCCTGATAGAAACATTAAAACTAGAAGAGTTCGCTCCTTATTTCAACTGATGTCGACATTGTCGAACACTGATTCATTTTCCTCGAAGCTTCGTTTGACTAACGAATCGGCAAACTATTCGAGATCGATATACGAATACCAAAGCGATGTCGACATCGAATCGAATACTCGAAGCTTCGCAGGGCCCTAGGTTAGTAATTAATTGCGCCCTCTATGGGATTTTAACTCAGAGCAATATGGGCAATAATTTTTAAAAATCTTCTCCTTCAGATCCACCAGTCAGAATCTATTGATGTTTGGTATACAACATCGTTATGGAGATCACATTCAAATTTGTTAGATGAAGTCGCTTGATTAGTATTGGGGTTCTCTGTTGGAGCCCTAATTTTGACTTGGTGCAATAAGAGGAATATTCTTTAAAAAAATTCTCATAAACTCCCAGTCAGAATCTTTTGATAAATGGTATCCATCATCCTTAGTGGAATCATATTCAAGTTTGTAAAAACCAAGTCCCTGGGTTAATATCTGTTAATATCTGTTACCCATTGGAGCCAGAATTTTAACTTAGTCCAATTTGAGGAAAAATCTTTTAAAATCTTCTTTTCCAGAACCACTACCCAGAATCTTTTTACATTAGTTATACAGCAGGGGTCGAATTCATTTTTGTTGAAATCAAATCCCTCGGTTAGTATTTGTGCTTTCAATGGGAACCTTAATTTTTAAGTGCAATATGGGAATAATCCTCAAAAAATCAAAGATTAGCCAGTCAGAATTTGTTGATGTTTGGTGTACAGCCTCATTATGGAAGTCAGATTCACGTTTGTTCAAACCAAGAACCCCGCATAATATGTGGGCTCTCTATGGAAGCCCGGCGTTTCACTTAGTGCAATATAAAGAATAATCTTTACAAATCTTCTTCAGATCCACTGATCAGAATCTTTTGGTATTTGGTATACAGCATCCACCATACAGAGATAAGATCCTAGCTTGTTCAAACCAAGTCGCTGTGTTAATATTTGGGCACCCTATTGGAGCCAGAATTTTAACGCAGTCCAATATGAGGAATAATTTTAAAAACTTTTTATCCAGAACCTCCAGACAAAAGAGATAAGATCCTAGCTTGTTCAAACCAAGTCGCTGTGTTAATATTTGGGCACCCTATTGGAGCCAGAATTTTAACGTAGTCCAATATGAGGAATAATTTTAAAAACTTTTTATCCAGAACCTCCAGACAAAATCTTTTGATATATGGTATACTGAATCCATAAGGGGCTTATTCAGGTTTGCACAAATCATGACCATCGTTTTATAACTATATATAGGAGCCCAAAATTCAACTTGGTGCAATATGGGGAATAATCTTTAAAAATCATCTTTTTCAGATCCACCAGTAAGAATATTTTATTATTTACGATAAAGCATCCTTACAAATTAATGTTTGTTCAAATCAAGTTTCTTGATTAGTACTTGCCTCCCGATTGGTGCCCGAATTTTAACTTAATTTAACATGAGGAATATTCTTTAAAAATCTTCTTACGAATCAACAATTAGAATCTTGTGACATATGGTACACACTATCCTCAGGGGAGTTAGATTCAGGTTTGTTCAAACCAAGTCCCCGGGTTAATATTTCGGCTCCCAATTGGGGACCGAATATTAACTTAGTCCAATATGAGGACTAATCTTTAAAACTCTTCTTCTCCAGAACCACTAGTCAGAACCTTTTAACACATGGTATACAGAATCTTTGAAAGGGCCGAGTTAACCCTTTACCCAACGAATCGCTCGCATCCGCCCGCGTAATATGCAAATTCCGCAGCTGAAAAAATATTATTTTTCGAAACATTTCAACAAAACCATATCATGTTACCCCTCTTTGGAACGAGCTCGTCGTCGAGCTCATTCCAAAGAGGGGTCACATGATATGGTTTTGTTGAAAATTTTTGAAAAAAATTAAAAAATGATATTTAAAATATTAAATTTTGAAATCGTCTGCGTTAGGTAAAGGGTTAAAGTGTGTTCAAAACAAGCCCATTGGTTAATAATTAGGCCCTCTATGGGAGCCCCAAGTTTAACTTAGTGCAATATGGGGAATCTTTAATAATCATCTTCAGATCCACCAGTCAGAATATTTTATTATTTGGGATAACGCATCCTTACAACTTAAAGTTTGTTCAAATCAAGTTTCTTGATTAGTACTTGGCTCCCGATTGGAGCTCGAATTTTAACTTGATTTAATATGAGGAATATTCTTTAAAAATCTTCTCACGAATTACCAATCAGAATCATGTGACATACGGTACACACAATCCTCAGGGGAGTTAGATTCAGGTTTGTTCAAACCAAGTCCCCGAGTTAATATTTCGGCTCCCATTTGGGGCCCGAATATTAACTTAGTCCAATATGAGGACTAATCTTTAAAACACTTCTTCTCCAGAACTACTTGTTAGAACCTTTTAACACATGGTATACAGACTCTTTGGAAGGGCCGGATTAAAGTTTGTTCAAAACAAGCCCATTGGTTAATAGTTGGACCCTCTACGGGAGCCCCAAGTTTAACTTAGTACAATATGGGAAATAATCTTTAAAAAAAAATTCTTCGAATCCTCCAGTCGGAATCTTTTGATGTTGGATATACAGCATCCTTACTCGGTTAGATTCAAGGCTGTTCAAATCAAGTCCATCGATCAATATTTGGGTTCCTTACTGGAGCCAGAAGTTTAACTTGGTGCAATATGAGGAATATTCTTTAAAAATCTTCTTCTCACGACACCCCCCCCCCCCCTCCAATCCAATTCACCAATCCTTAGGGAAGTCAGATACAAACTTATATTTGGGTTAATATTTGGACTCTTTGACTTAGTCCAAAATGAAGAATAATCTTTGTAAATCTGCCACTATCAGCTCCACTGGCCAGAATCCTGTTGAGGGGGGGGGGGGGGGGGGGGAGATTGTACAGGAGTGGGGCTCTTAGTCAGGTGAGGTTTGTTCAAGTTAAGTCCCTAGGTTGATATTTGGGGGCCCCTATTTTCCATTACTGGAAACCTGGACATTATGTTTGAGGTAGCATCTCAATACTAGAAAAAATCATCTTACTGGATAGCAGAGCTGTGAATAGTTACATGACTTCAGTCCTCTGTAGTGTCGACTGGTCATAGGTGCTAATTAAATCCATCTTTAAACAACCTTGTCAGCTGAGCGTCTCAGGCCCCATGGGACCTCTTGCTATGCCCCTTTTTAGCTCACCTGACTGAAAGTCAGGGTGAGCTATTGTGATCACTCATCATGTCATTTGTCATCCGTTCGTCGTCCATGAACATGGTGCTCGCGACTTCTCCTCCAAAACTGGTGGGCCGACATCAGTTAAATTTGAGGTGATTGTTTGTTCTGTCATCCAAGTTTGTTATTGTTCAAACCAACTTGCCCCGGTCCATAGTGAAAATCTCTCCAATTTAAATCTTCTTCTCATGAACCAATGAGTACAATGACTGGACATTTGGTACTGAGTTTTCTTTTGAGGTGCAGAATCAAGTTTGTTCAAACAAAGTTCGTGACGCCATATTTGCCTGAGATACCAGTTTGTTAAAATTAAGTCCATCGGTTCATATTAGGGCTTAATACTGGAGACTAAATTTTAACTTAGTGCAATATGAGAAGTGTTCTTTAAAGAATCTTTTCCAGTATCACCAGTCAGTGCCTTTTTAATATTTGGTAGACAATATGCTTGCGGGGGACTGAGAGATTCACGTTTATTCAAATCACGTTAACCCCAGTTAATTAGTGGGCTGCCTATGGGAGCCTGAATTGTAACTTAATGTAACATGAGGAAAAATCTTTAAAAATATTCTTCGTCAGACCCACCATTAAGAATCGTTTTGATATTTGGTATACAGCACCCTCAAGGGGGAGGGGGTTAGATATAACATTATTCAAACTAAGTCCCAGTGTTAACATTTGGGCTCCCTATTGGTGCCAAATTTTAACTTCATTCGATATGAGGAATAGCCTTTAAAACGTTTGCTCCAGAATCACTATTCAGAATTTTTTTAATATATGGTATTCAGAATCCTTACAGGGCCCGAGTCAAGTCTGTTCAAATCAATTCCATCGATTAATAATTGGGCGCTCTATGGGAACCCGAATGTTAACTTAATGCATTATTGGGAATAATCTTTAAAACTCTTCTTCAGATCTACTAGTCAATATCTTTTAATAGTTGGTATATAGCAGCCTTACGGTCGCTCGGTTAATAGTTGGGCTTTCTGCCTGAATTTTAACTTCCTGCAATGTGGGGAATATTCTTTAAAATTCTCTTTTCGCAGATCCACCATTCAGATTCTTTGTATATTCAGTGTACACTATTTTCCTATACTTCTGGGAATGACGTTAGCTCTGACGTAATGTACGTTACTCTTTGGTGACTGGAGCTCTTTTTTTCATCGCGTGTTGTGTGTACGAATGAAATCAAATAGACGTTGGAATTCAATTGCATAAAATATTTTCTGGTGGATGTTTGTGGAAAAAATAGCTTGAACGCAATGTCCATCTGGATCTAGAATATTTCATCAAACGACTCGTGAGTCGGATGGATATTCAGCCCAATCCGTAAAGTTATTGAGAAGACCTGTTTGAACAAATGTGAATAAGGGCCAGCAGAGGATTTCATTTCACACTCATTACTTTAACTCTTTCCGACTACGGTTATCATGACGTTTTCACGTCACGAAGAATCAGGTTTTGGCGACATTAAACGTAATCTTTAGCCCTTTGAACCCTGGTGGTATATTCCATATCATTTCAATGACAGCAACAGAAATAGTCCATATTCTATATTTGGGGATAGACCAATTAGTATCTGCAACCTGAAACCTTGTGTCTGCACGTTGAAAATATTAATTGGTCTACCACACACATGCACTTAGCATCCATCCTATTCAATGAGAGTATGAAGTATCATGTTCCTGGACGTAAAAGCAGCCGCTCGGGTTCAAAGTCGGAGTACGTAATATTATTTGCATACAACGCGCGTTGCTTTCTTGAGAACGGTTATGGAACTAAATAGTTCATGCAATCTCATAAGTTACATGCTTGGGGGTTTGTCCTTGCGCCTTGCGAATTATCATATTATCTGTTTACATCAGTAGTATGTCTGGTATGTTTGGGACAATATTTGGATATATGTCAAATCACCGAATCCAAATTTTACGGACTCGGATAGGAATCTCAATTACGGAATGCCTTATATGTATACAGGGGAAATCGGATTCAACCTTCATCAATGTTATAGTCGAGACTGAGATAGGTATAGCTAGGAAGTAAAGGATGAGATATGGGGCAGAATAACAGAAGCCAATAGTACTGGTACAAGGCCGCAATGGAACAAGACTGTTATAGAAGCTAATGAGGGGACAGATAGACCATAGACCTGTAGTGGCCTTGGAGCTTTGGCGACAAGATGGAAACGGAATCCCATTTGTGGAATCCCTTTTTTGGAATCCCATTTGTGGAATCCCTTTTTTGGAATCTCATTTGTGGAATCCCTTTTTCTGAAATGAGGCTAAGAGTAGTAGTAAATTATACCTCATTGGGTGATTTTTAATGGTTCTCATGGTCTCATACGACAAAAAAGGGATTCTCCAAAAGGTATCTTCGATGGGTATCCTCGAATAATACAATACCAGGCCATAGGTATCCTCAAATACTGACATGAGGCTAAGAGTCGTAGTAAATTATACCTCATTGAGGGATTTTTAATGGTCGTCATAACCTCAAAATTCAATGAGGCTATGAGGCATAATATATGAGGACTCATTGAGGGCTTTTACATAGCCCTCATGGCCTCATACGACAAAAAAGGGATTATCCAAAAGGTATCCTCGATAGGTATCCTCGAATAATACAATACCAGGCCATAGGTATCCTCAAATACTGAAATGAGGCTAAGAGTCGTAGTAAACTATACCTCATTGAGGGATTTTTAATGGTCCTCATAACCTCAAAATTCAATGAGGCTATGAGGCATAATATATGAGGACTCATTGAGGGCTTTTACATAGCCCTCATGGCCTCATACGACAAAAAAGGGATTCTCCAAAAGGTATCCTCGATAGGTATTCTCGAATAATACAAAACCAGGCCATAGGTATACTCAAATACTGAAATGAGGCTAAGAGTCGTAGTAAATTATACCTCATTGAGGGATTTTTAATGTTCCTCATAACCTCAAAATTCAATGAGGCTATGAGGCATAATAAATGAGGACTCATTGAGGGTTTTTACATAGCCCTCATGGCCTCATACGACAAAAAAGGGATTCTCCAAAAGGTATCCTCGATAGGTATCCTCGAATAATACAATACCAGGCCATAGGTATCCTCAAATGAGGCTAAGAGTCGTAGTAAATTATACCTCATTGAGGGATTTTTCATGGTCCTCATAACCTCAAAATTCAATGAGGCTATGAGGGATAATAAATGAAGACTCATTGAGGGTTTTTACATAGCCCTCATGGCCTCATACGACAAAAAGAGGTGCCGAAGGCCATATGTTTTTCAAAAAGGGGTGCCGAAATTGGGCTGCGTGGGGACATGGCCATTGGATTTAGAGGTGACGAGAATCATTGTAATAAGGGGAGATAACTCTGCATACAGATTATGGGAAATCAAGCAATCTGATTGGTTGGTTATAATCTATATAAAGGATCTAGATAAAGGCCACTACAAGAGTACTTGGAATAGGGTCAGAACTAACAAGAATAGCCCACAATAGCTAAATATAGTAATAAAAAGCAAAGCTGTTCCAACTAATAGGCTCTTCTACGCTACTGGAGTATACTCTAGAACAAAGGAACATGCCTAGGTAGACGAAAACTATTGCATAGGTAGATAGAAGCAGAGAATTCTGAAAAAAATCGAAATAGTACAACTTATCGGGTTGTTTGTGGTAATTCTACGAAGCAGCAAATTACTCCGATTCTACTGTATGTATTGGACACTAATGTACATGAGAAAGAAATGAGTTTCCAACGTGAAGAAATCGCATTATATTTCCAACATTACTTCTGTTGCTTTGCCATTTATATTACTTCCGTAGTCCGTGTAGTTGAATTTTGAAGGCTAAAGCTTGCTTTTACAATAACACTGCTTTATAATAGCGGCCATCTTCAGGAACCATATCAATCCTAGGGCCGCAGCTATGTAGTGGGGTGAAGGAATGTGACACCTCAAACCGATTTTTAATCGGGACATTTTCATCTGGAGTCTTAGATATTAATTTGCTCTTGCTGGTAATCGCGTGCTTTCTTACAGGACTATATTTTCCTGTTGGGCACACGTCACACACGTAGTTGGTCTCATATAAATGGGGGCCTAGGCATGTTGTGTCCAGTATGCGCTAATTAAATAATAAGGCGGGAAGGCCACGCATCACGACAACTACATCCATTTGTCCTCAAACACTTAGGCTTTTACCTACAATCCACATTGACAAATATTGCAACTGTATCATCAAGGCATACTTGGCGATGTAGAAGCAGACATTCCTTGTCGGTATAGATGGAATATTTCTTTATCGGGATTTGAGGCTTCACAGTCGGGAAAAAGTGGGTTTACACCCCCTTCTTCCAATTTGTAATCTTCTCAACGCCCCTGGTTAAACCAGCTGAATGATTAGATCAAGAAATATATTGTGGAATACTATCAGAATACCTTGAACGCATCCCTCGTCAGGTAAATAGATTTTCGATAAAGCTATCTCCCCTGAAATCATTAGGCTGGCGAAGAATGTCCAATTTAGAAACAAGCAATAGTTGAAAAAATCAACTATGACAACAGTAGAAAATAAAGCAAAGTTTCTTTTTGTTACTTATAATAACAAAACAACAGCTCTCGAAGCTGCCTCTTGTTGTCATTTATAAAAGTTACGAAAAGGAAACTGGGCTTTTTATGGTAAGCAAATTAGAAGCAACTAAGTAACCGTCCACTTTGGCTCATTCAGGCGAACATGTTTTACCGTAATTTGCAAGTTTTTCGTCTTCCGAGGAATAAAACTAGCGAAGCTTGTCTCCTAGACTTTTATATTACTGGAACGGACGGTGTCTGTATTAAATGTCACGGTGCGCACACTGCTGATATAGTGAACAGAAAAAAAATTACAGTCCAAAAAGATGGTGAAAACGCCGTTTTCTTATTTTTGAAGAGGTTAACGTTCAAACTGATTCGGTTAAAAATCCAGCCTCTGCAGATTTACACTACTCCGCAGCAGAATGTCTGAAGTTTGTGAACTGATGCGCATATCGATGATACAACTTCGAGAATATTTCGAAATTTCGGTTTTTATATAAAATTCCCACACCCAGAGTAATGAAAAGGTTTCGCTGTGGTAAATATTTGAATAAGAGTTACCCGCCTTGAAATGTTGCAATCTTTCAAAATAAGCAACCTTGGGAACATATACTGTTTCAATAAACATTTGAGACATTCTAATGACATTTTGCATTATTGTTGAATATTCCACATGATTAAAGAGGGTGTTTTGATGACTTTATTACCTAAAAAATACAACTGACTTTTGGTGTGGTTTCGTTGGAAATTCCCTGAAAAAATATGTGCACGTGACCGGTATTTCTTATCAACCTACCTCAATTGTTTACAACAGGCTTGCACTACAGTGGAAGAACCTAACTCGGATAAAATACTCTCTATTTTAATCTTTCCCAAGATTTGGGAAAGAAAAGTGGTGTAAAAACACCACGAAAAAATAAGCCAAAACTGGGCCGAGCGCCATCGCTGCACAGCCAGTATGGGACGCTCTTCCATAGTACAAATCCACGACTTCCGTAATAGTGCGCAACGCATCAATTTGTCATTCTTTTTCTATCCGAGGCACGAGCAGGATGTGTTTCCGCCATATGCATTATGAAACAGTGATAATTCAACTCGTGGATAATGGTTTCCCTGTGACTGGAATTATGGATCTGAAGATCGTATAATAACAGGACTGTGTTTTATATATTCTCGTTTATATTTTCAACCACTTTCTCATTGTTTATTAATTACTATTCCGTTTTCGCGAATGTTTTGCGACATCGTGTCATCGCGATTCGACAATGAATTTTTTCGGTTGATAAAAAAATAAAAAAAAAAATAAAAATTATTGGAGTAGGTGTCGGCCTTCTGGGTTCTGCCACCTTCTCTCGTAGTTGAGGGTGTTCTTCTACTTTCTGTTTCTGTTGAGTTCACCTTTTTCTTCTACTGCTCTCACCTCTGTTCGTTCCAGTTCGGTTCCTTTAGGGCAATTCCTTTTGCCCTCGCCATTGGTGCGTTCTCGTGTCCGTTTCGTCCGCACCCGCGGGTGGTGTGGAATGCAGTCGTTTCGGGAGCCTCCCGACTCGACCACGTCTGATGTGAGTTTACCCCCTCCGTGGGGGATGTGCAGCTCCTCCCGCTCCCGCGGGGGGTGGTGAACGCTTTCGTTTCGGGTCGCCCGATTCGACCACGTCTGATGAGAATTGCTCCTCCTCCGTGGGGGATGTGCAGCTCCTCCCGCACCAGCGGGGGGGTGGGGACCGCTGTCGTTTCGGGGCTTCCCGATTCGACCATGTCTGGTGAGAGTTATTCCCCTTCCGTGGGGAATGTGCAGTGTTTTTACCGTGGTGGATACTGCGGGAGCTGTTGGTTTTCTGGTGTAGAGATGCCTGGTTCCGGGACTATGCGCCCTCTCCAGTCGACATCTGAGGCTGTCACTAGGGTTGTGACTCCTCCTTTGGAGGCCGAGCCTGGTGGCTCTCTCCGCTTTTCCGCCAGTTCCAACAGCTCCCGTCGTATCTTCTGCTACTGCTGTTCCGTCTACAACGTCATTTGGCACCGTTTTTAGCCGGCCTCGGCTTCTCCCTGCCAGGGTCTGCAGGGATGTCTGTAGTGTGGTTGTGGGGTTTCGGCCTCAGCCTTCCTAGACTTCCACTCGGCGAAGTCAAATGGGGCTGCCGACTGAACCCCATACTGTGTCCTCTCAGCCATTGAGCACAGTAGTTTTATACCTGCAGTGGTCTGCTGCGGTGTCTGGATGTGTAGACGTGGGGGTATCGACCTCAGCCTTCCCTGACTTCAACTCGGCGAAGTTGGAAGTGGCTGCCGGCCGGACCCTCTCCTGTGGTCTCTGCGCCGTCGAGCACCACAGTTGTCATTGGTTTCGGTTGTTCTTAGTGGGACACTATGAACTCTGTGGCGTTTCCGTCCACTCATTCTGGCCACACGACCAGTTTTGGGGGTCCAACGTCTTTTGTGCAGCCTGGACCTTCTGCCCTGCAGAGGTCAGCGGTGACTCTCATGAGTTCCTGCTATGTTGATCCTCGGGGTGTGTCACACCCCTATACACGTCTGCCTTCAGACGTTTTCGGCTGCCACCCGTCGTCCCACGTCGGGTCTTTTGGAGGATCGTGACCCTTCGCTGGTTCAGAGGGTCAGAGGTGAAGCCACTTTGCCGGTTCGTTCCCCTGTCGAACCGGCCAGTACGGGCAGTGAGCTTAGGGAGGCCCTCTCCTTACTCACTCAGGTTCTGTCAACGAGCCTTCCTGTTGCTTCCAGCGAGGCAGCGAGTGGTTTCCAGGCGCCTCCTATGGCGCCGCCTCCCGGGATTGGAAACGGGCCGCTTTCTGATCCCCTGGTGTTCCGACACCATGGGAGGCGTCGGCTGGTTTGCCCACGATGGGCTATGTGTCTTCCGACTCAGGGGAAGAGTCAGACATGCTTGATGTCGAGAGCCAGCAGTCTTCGGACTTGGGGGCAGCTCTTGATTTCGTGTTTGGGTTCCTTCCGGATCTCAAACCATCTAACCAGTCGACAGTGTCAGCCAGGCCGCGATCATCGGTCGCGCGCCAACAGTCTATGGAGCAACTTGCTTCTGGGCGTCTTCGACCGTGCCCTTTGGTACAGTTGGTTGAAGCATTTTCAGCCTTGGACTCCAAGCTAAGTTCCAAGGCTATAAAGGCTCCGTTCTTCACCAGGGTTGACACCTTTTTGCCTCCGGCGCGTTATCGTTCCTACGATTCCGCCAATCCGTCGGTCTACCAGACTTTGACGGTTTTGGATCAGGACTCCAATTCCCTCGGGCTTTTCAAGTCCAAGTCTGCCGTCATTCTGTTGACGACTCTGGAGTCCGCATTGGGCTTATCGAGAGAGCTGCTTGGTATGCTTTCTCTCTCCGATCACGTCGTCTCAGCTTTTGCTGCTTATCTGCCTTCAGATAAGTTTGACGAGGTACAGGCTCCTTTGCGTGTGCTGTCCAAGGCGCTCATGCAGCTTACTCACGCGCATGTCTGTAACACGGCTAATCTGGAATTAGTTCGAAGGGACTCTGTGCGGGACACAGGCCGACCCCTTCCTGAGGAGCAGTACACTACTCTCCGATCTACTTTTTTGGCAGGTCCGCAACTTTTCCATGATTCTGTGTTAACGGTCCGGGATGACGTCCTACGTCATTCCAACGATCAGCTGCTGTTTTCTTCAGCTTGATCAGCCTTCTAGGGTAGGCACGGGCCGTTCCAAGCCTAACAAGTACCCTCTGCTTCCTCTGCGAAGCAAGAGGGGCTGATCCTTCTGCCACCGCTTCTACTTCTTACTCAAGGGGTAAGGGTAAGCGTCGGCAGTCTTGAGGGAACTCCCAGGATTCTTCATTCAGTAGAGGTGTTTTCTCCTCTAGCGAGCCTCGTCAGGGTTCGCAATGAAGGTCCTCACCTCGACTCGTCCCAGGTTGGAGGAAGGATAGCAGAGTTCGCAGACCGTGGGCCACCATCACATCCGATCCTTGGATGTTAGATGTTGTTTGGTCCGGGCTGCGAATATCTTTCCGACGGCACTCCACTCTGTCCGGGGTGCCTTTTTCCAACCACAGTTCCTTCAGACATTTTACGTCGGGAACTTTTGTCCACGGAGATTGACAAATCTCCTGACAAAGGGGGCGATTGAGGTCATCAAGAACATTAGTTCAGTGGGTTTCTATTCCCGCCTGTTCTTGGTGCCGAAGAAGGACGGCTGACTCCGTCCGGTTCTCGATCTGAGTTTCCTGAACCAGTCTATCATTGCTCCCAAGTTCAGCATGGAGACTTTAATGTCGGTCCTCCGTTCCATTCACCAGGGAGATTTCGCTTCCAGCTTTGACCTGCGAGACGCTTACTTTCACGTTCCGATTCATTGGGCGTTACGGAAGTATCTCAGGTTCTTTTTTTCTGGGGCGAGTTTACCAGTTCAAGGCCATGCCTTTCGGCCTCAACCTGGTTCCTTGGTCCTTCACCAGACTGATGTCGCATGTGATAGCTTTCCATCGCACACAGTCCAGGGTGACTACTTCGGCATATCTGGACGCTATCCTCCAGGGGCATTCCAATGCTGCCTTTCTGGAGTCGGATGTCGCCACTCTGTTGAGCTTGCTCACGTCGCTACGTTTCAGAGTCAACGAGGAGAAGTCGGACCTGGTCCCTTCGCGGTCGTTTTATCATCTGGGGATGGCTTTCCGCACACACTTCAATTTGGTGGCGGTTCCCCAGGCCAAGGCTGTGATTCTCTCAGCTTTTGCTCCGACTCTGACCCAGTCCACTTCCGCGACGGCTCGGAGTTTTCTCCGGCTAATCGGTCTCTGCTGTTCGGTGACGGATCTCATTCCTCTAGGTCGGCTGCGTGTCAGACCTCTCCAACACTTTCTGCTCAGTCGTTGGAGGCCGAATGTAGATTTTCTGGATCTGGTGCTTCAGTTTCCAGACTATCTTTATCCTCACCTTCTCCTCTGGGCGGATGTCCAGTGGCTTTCGCAGGGTGTTCCGTTGGACTTACCCACGTCCGATCGCGTTCTGACGGCAGATGCCAGCGATCTCGGATGGGGTGCGACGTTGGATCCTCTAGGTCTTTCCATTCACGGGATGGTGGACCTGGATCATGCAGCTCTACACATCAACCAGAAGGAGCTTCTTGGTCTTCTTCTGCGTTTCAGGCAGTGGATCCCTCACCTGTCGAATCGCCAGGTCCTTCTGTTGTCCGACAATTCGACAGTGGTTGCTTACATTCGGAACCTGAGCGGCACGCACTCAGCTCCAATGTACGAATTGGCTTGGGATCTTATACTGCTTGCTCAGGATGTCCACGCCGGGGTGGCTGTTCGTCACATTTCCGGTCGCCTGAACGTCCTAGCCGACTCCCTGTCCCGTCGGGGCAGGGTCATTTCCACCAGGTGGATGCTCCACATGGCGGGTTCCATCGATCTCTTGTGACTAGTTGGAACCATCCGGTGGACACTTTCGTGTCCCCGTGTCCAGATGCTCTGGCTTTCGCCGTGGACGCTCTGGCCCTCCTTTGGGATGGTCTTGTCGGCTACACCTTCCTACTGGTTCCGATTCCGGCTCAGGTGTTCACCCAGATATGAACCTGCAGTCGTCGAATCCTTTCAATCACACCCGTCGCTTCGGTGGGTGTGGATCAATCTGCTCCGCTCTCTGTTAGCGGCGGTTCCGGCATGTCTCCCTCTACCTCGCGACTTTCTTTGCCAAAGTCGACCGGGAGGTTTTCAAGTTGACCCGACTTCATTGTGCCTTCGCACATGTCTTTTATCGGGTCCTGTCTCCTCCGTAGTGGTTTTTCGAGACACGCAGTGGAGTTGCTTTTCTTCAAGGAGGCACTCACTCCACTGGTTTAGCCTCTGTCGCTAAGTGGAAGGTTTTTCTGTCGATGGTGTGCGATCACTCTGTTGCTTCTGTCACTCCCTCGATCACACTGCTTGCGGAGTTTTCTGGTATATGTTTGTTTCTGGGGGTCTCCAGCAATGTGTACTTGTCCATGCTTCGGAGACATTTTTTCCTATGTGATACCGCATTGTTTCGACACTCATCCTTGCCTCTCCAAGCTTGTTCAGCTCTTTTCCTTGAAAAGGCCTAGGACTTTGCAGTTTACTCCAAGATGGTCAATTTCTTGGGCGCTGCTCTGCTTGGGGGGTGGAGGGCGTTCACGCCTTTATCCTGGATGAATATGCGTTTTCCCACATGCCAGATCTTTCCTGCATCCATTTCTTGATGGACTTGTCTTGCTATTCGTGCAGCTTCCGCTCTTCTAGCTACTGGTGATTGTATTACCAATTGTTTTTTCTGCCACGAGGTGCGTGCATTGTCTTCCTCTTTTAATAACTCTGTCATGTTGTCGGATGACTGATGTTATACTGGCAGCCTTCTGGAGAAATGCTACATTCTCCTTTTCTCTGCGACAGTTGCAGGAGCCGACAGAGGCCCTTGGGGCCCTCTTTCTTCGGCTCAGGATGTTGTCTATCCAAGCTTTTCAGCTTTTTTCAGGGTCGGTTCCAGCTTTGCGCTGTTACTGCTCTTTCTGTCTGTGCGTCGCACTTCACCATACGCCTCATCTTTCATTGGCTTTTCTAATGTTTGTGATGCTGTGGTTTGATAGGCCTAGGGATCTCTTCCTCTGTCCACGGTCCCAGTGCTCTTGAGTTATGTGTGGGTTGGTTATGTGATTCCCTCCAGCCTTTTGTCTATTCAGCCTGTTGCAAACAATTGAGGTAGGTTGATAAGAAGTATAAATTTTATAGTAAATTTCCTTTCTTATTATACCTACCGAAATTGTTTACATGGAGGCCCTCCCGTCTTCTTATTCGGGTAAGAATCCTTCCTCCCCGCTGATCACGTAACTCCTGTGTTGCTCGGAATCAAAAGAATGACAAATTGATGCATTGCGCACTATTACGGAAGTCGTGGATTTGTACTATGGAAGAGCGTCCCATACTGGTTGTGCGCCGATGGCGCTCGGCCCAGTTTTGGCTTATTTTTTCGTGGTGTTTTTACACCACTTTTCTTTCCCAAATCTTGGGAAAGATTAAAATAGAGAGTATTTTATCCGAGTTAGGTTCTTCCACTGTAGTGCAAGCCTGTTGTAAACAATTTCGGTAGGTATAATAAGAAAGGAAATTTACTATAAAATTTATACTTCCCTGCCGGTCAGGTTTTCTCTCTTATTTGTTGCATGACCCCCATGTTTTCGGTTCAGAAAACGTTGTCAGGAGGGCTCTACTTGACAAAGATATTTAAATGCCAAAATTAAAGTGATGCAATTGTTTTCGCTTGAACTTTACAATGGTCGCCTATGGGAACATATTTACTGCTGTGATACCTTAATTTACTGACAACTTTGGAAAACTAAGGGGAGCTAACTTTCCAGAGAAAAATCTCTTCCAATGACGAAAATCGAATATTCGAACCATAAAACCTGCTGAACATTTCAGAACCATCGTTCAGATTTATGTTCTAAGCATGGGTTGCTGAGTATAAGAAGCAGTATATTCAAAACAAATATTTTAAAAAGGCAAACGAAGTTTGATGTGATGAGTGTACTGCATTCAGACTGTCCGTATGTTCCCGTCACCGATCTCTATACAACGGAATTTCTGGACATTCAGCGAGTAACGTTGCAACTCAGTTTGCACCCCCCCCCCCCCCTCCAACGAGGCGTCATGTCAATCAATAGAGCAGATTGTTCCTTCGGTGACTTTTGATGGCGTGAAGGTTGTTACATTGTGTCTGGCGTCAAAGAGTAACAGGCTTTCACACCATTGAACGTCGAACATAGGCCAAGAACAAAAAGTAGTCACGCGGTATGAGCTTTTGCCATCAGTGACGTTTGATCAGGATAGGTGGAGCCGGGGGTGGGGGGGGGGGCACAGGGGACATGTGCTCCCTCCCACTTTTTTCACCACCTTAGGTACCCGAACGGCATTTTCCGACATGACGTACACAACCGCTATGGTTACTACACATCACCTATACATATATGATTCATATGTACCATATTTCTTTTCTCATTCCCTTTTGTTTACCCTATGACTTTGCAAAATCTAAATTTGTATTCAATGGCAAAGACCTAATTCAGTCCAAAGTATGCGAATTGGGTGGACGCCATATAGGTTGTAGTGTGTACCAAAAGGTGAGATATATAAAGACGAATGCTACCTTTAATCACAAACGAAAAGATTAAATCCACTACCACCACCCTAATCTGTGGTTACACCCGAAGACAGCCGATGCCACACGATTCAATATTGACCGGTCAATATCCAACATCGCAAAATAATGATAATACTGTTGACGTTGAAGTCGCTGAGCTTAGTGTCTTGAATAGGGTGGGAACAAGGGTGAGGGGTAGCGAATATAAATTTATATATTTTGCATGAATACTCCGCCCCACCACCATTGACCCCCCCCCCCCCCACCGAAGAGAATTATTTTTCATCCTGCACCCTTGCAGTACCCCGAAAGGTGTGAACAACCCCCCCCCCCTCACACACACACTCACACACACTTTGTAGGAGATTCCGCCGCCTCTGCGTTTGATGGCCTGAAAGGTGTTATGCTGTGACTGCAGTCACAGCATACCAGCTTTCACATCATCAAACATGAAATGAAAGCATAGCTTGAAAACCTTTAACACTGTATCTACTCTCCAATCTCGGTATTTGTTTTTTATCAATAATAGGGAGTTTGCGATTTCAAACGTGTACGGGTACGGGTACGTGTAGCTACACGTACCCGTACACGTTGGGATTTGAGAAAAATTTAGTTGCGAAACGACTTTTTAATTAACGTGTACGGGTAACGGGTCAGTAACTCTGTGAGTTCAGGGTCATTATGTTGTTGACCACCAATGGTTTCCTCAGATCTGCTGATGTTGGGTGCGATTGAAGACGACGTAGAATTAGTGTTGTTATCCACAACTGATGAACGTTCAGCTTCTAACATTAGGTTTCATTACCCAAGCTTTGACTTGTCACGATTTACAAATGATGAATGCCGTCAAATGTTTAGGTTTGACAAGGACGGTTTAGCCAAGTTAACACCACTTTCCAATTACCCCAATCAATCGTTTGTGAGAATGGCACCGTTGTATCTGACAAAGAAGGGTTGTGCATCATGCTGCGCAGACTTGTATATCCAAATATTTCGTAACACCATGTGGCAACCCATGTAAAACCCGGGGTTTTTTTTGCCGGTTGGATGCTACCCGCTCCAAATATGCTCCATACCAAATATCAATGATCTGATACGCACATATTTAGCAAAAGTTGCGTTTGATTTTTTTTTTATTTTGTATTTTGAGGCTCATGCATGGGCCACATTTTTTCCCGCTTAATGTGCCCCAAAGGGATCAATTTAAATAGACCTGAAAATCCTACTTTCAGTGATGCCATATATCAAATATGAATCATCTGAGGCAGTGGTTTAGAAAAAAAAAACAGATTTTTAAATGTTTTTTTCTATTACCCACAGTGTTAAAAAAAATGCGGACTTAGCATTTTTTCAAAGTCCAGAAGCTGTATTCTACGACAAAACTAATGACATTTTTTTACTATTTCATTCTGTTGGTTGGTTCCAAGGAAGCTTCACACCAAATAAGAAATCTCAGTGCATTGTGGTTTTGGAGATATGGGCGTTTAACAAAAAATATTTCTATTTTTAGCAGCCGCGGTTCCCACGGGGCTACTGGAAATTGTTGGGGGCATAAATACTTATGACCCATTAATTTACTTCATAATAAATTTGGTTCAAATCGGCCGCTCGGTCAGAAAATATAATTTTTTGGCGTGGCAAAAATTCTTGCCCCTCCCATAACGACGGTGAATATTGCCCCGCGAACTTCTCTTAAACAAATTGGGTTCTACACCCAAAAGGAAGCAGCATAACGGTCTCTGCTACCGCTGGTTTAAGAGAAGATGTTTTACCAATTGGCGCATTTTGGCCCCACACCACCACCCACCCCCACTCCTCAATACGAGCAAAAATATTATTTAAAAAAAATGTCCCTATATAACTGCTACTCAAGTGAAATTCCATTAAAGTGTTCCCAAACATCACCTTCACGAAGGACGACGGACGTGCGACGGGCAAAAAGTGATTAGAACAGCTCACCCTGATTTTCAGTCAAGTGAGCTAACACGCCACTTGCCAACAGCCACAGAGAATGACTAAACGCAAGCCAATGATTGGAACCTGTCTGGCTAGGACAAGTGTTTGACTCTCTTAATAAGGAAATAAATATGTCCACAACCAGCCCACGACAAGGGCATGTGGTGTATGTGAGGGGTCATACGGCGGGCGTGTGATTGTTTTTTGGTTGCTGTATTTAGTCATCGGTTCTCCCAAAGGGAGACCGAATTGCCAACCTTTCATTCTGTAAGCTAATGGATGATTCCAGCTTTTACAAACCGTAATATTGGTCTGTTTTGGTGGCGTTCTTTCCATTTTGTAACCGCTATGGAAATCATGCTGGCGCTTCTCCCAAAGCAGCATTCTGTTTGTGTTTTTCTTCTCTCTTTAACGAAGATTGTTTTGCGGCATTGATTAGATGCCATGACTTAATCCCAATAAACGCACCGCACCTGTGTGTGCCTCGGCACGTAGCAAATGGACCACTGGACGATTGGAATCCTTGTGGTAGCGTGGTGAGCCAAGCTGCATAAATCTCACATCCTAGAATAACGTGGCTGGTGGGGACTGGCCCTCCGGTAAACGCATTCAATGCAATGTGCAACCTCTTTTCAGGAGCTGGATCTTGGTTGCTATCCGGCCTCCTTGGTTCTGTCTGACACTATAAATCCAATGATGGCCATTCGGTTGGCAATGGTTTTAAAATCCCACGTCGTACCTGCGCCCCTTTGGCACGTGAAAACTATTTTTTTGTTTGTTTGTTTTTGTTTTGCTCTCCTTATGCTTATGCCTTGCTCTCTACCTTTCAGCAGGTCCCTGCTACAAACACCTTCCATCGGAAAGCCATTACTCAGTGACGTAGCCAGGCCTGGGAGAGCCCCCCCCCCCCCCCATACACACACACCCACGTCATGACCCGCTCCCATTTAAAATGAAGCACGCATTTAAAAACACAAAAACAAACAGGGTATAAATAATTTTGAAACAAACAGGGTATATAAAATAATTTTCAAAAATAATTCAGTAGTTCGATTGTTATCAATGGGGGGGGGGGACTTGAATGTCCCTGGGGAGAACCTACTGATTATCCACACTGGGAGGGGCACCCTTCCCATTGTCCTCATCTCAGTGTTGTGCACTTTGGGATCTGCCTCCGGCTCAGTAATCAACTTACGTGCCCCCCTCATATTGTCCCTAGCTCACAACCATCGTAGTAAGCCATCTGATTCAATCGAACTTCCCCACTACTAAATCAATTCTCCACCCCCCTCCCCCCACACACACACACTCACACCACACACACACACTCACCCCGTACACGAAAATAAATACATTAAGAATAAAATAATCAAATATATAATAGTGATCGTTCATAGGCGTAGTGGCAACGTAACAGAAACCTCCTCGTGTGATAATTCATCGTTGGAAGAAAGGGAAAATATATTCTCCAAGACTGTTCGAGAAAACAGCTGCGTTTTTTATCTTAAATATTCAATCCACAACCAATCCACAACAAACACAACAATTTCCCCTTGATATCCGCGAAGAATTGTTCCAGAACACAAGGATTACAACGAGAATAACCTGTTGTATTATATATGCAGAGAGAAAATGAAACCATTATTATTTTAACAAATCCATATCTACCCGTTCCTCGAAACTTGTAAACCTACTTCTACACGTTGGATAAAAACGTGTACGTGTGGAAGTAAGCGAACTTTATGATGTTGTCGACAAGATTTTCGTCTACCCGTACACGTACACGTAATGACTTTTCCTGACCAAAACGAATTATTTCGTGATTAATGCCAGTGTTGACATGTCCTTGTCACAACAAAATTAAACTAATTTGTTTCACAAACACGCTCATTATTTCGATTGTTGCAATTAGAAAGCTTCTAGGAACCACGGGATTGTAGCTGGCACGAATTTGTGCATTCAACTGAAACACATTTTGTCTTTTTGAATCACTGGAATTTTCAAATTTCAACCCGGCAGTTTTGCGTGTAGCAAACGTGTAAAGCGTGTGCAAGAAGTGTGACGTACTTCACAAATTATCTGCTACACGTACCCGTACCCGTACACGTTTGAAATCGCAAACTCCCTAATAACTACAATACTCTGGAAATACTAAAATATTCACTTCGCATTTCTACAAAGAGCTATTTACTCGCACTAGCAGCCCCGCCATGACAAGTCGAAGCGCGGAAGTGTCGAAGGCCGAATGCCCGAGATGGGAGAGTTTGAGAGGAGGTGTTCCCTCCCATCCAAGAACGGACTTAGGGTATATTTATTTTAACGACGTGAATGAATCGTTAAGACTGACTGAGAGACGAGTCTGGAAAGGGCATTTTCTGCCCCATCTCGCCCCCGTGATCCGAAGGCGGGAATGGCTAGCCTCCTTAGACGTCGGAAAATTTAAAAGCTTCGAGAGTTATTCTTGGCTGAACATTGTTAAATTTTTTGCAAGAATCCGCCTTTCAAACCCCGTCAGCAGGCAAGTGAGCAACTTTTCTGTTTCTGACCAATGATCGTTTCAGCAATCAGTTTGTATAGAGAACAGTGGTTCGCACGTGTACAGTTTAACCCTTTACCCAACGTAATGTCCAAAACCGGTCAACAACAACAAAAAAATCGCCAATTATTTTCATTATTTTCTTCATTTTTTGTCTCAAAAACATAGGTTATGACGCCTCATTGGAACGAGCTCATCTAGCTCGTTCCAATAAGGTATCATAGCCTATGTTTTTGAGACAAAAAATAAAAAAAAAAACCCAGTTATTCAAGAACATGTTTTGCAAGTGTCGTCTGCTTTTCATATTAGGTTGGGGGTTAAGAAGTGTCTGAAAATTTTGAATCTGGCCATTTCTATTTGCATTCTACCTAAAAGTATAACGTCGTCTGACTACTTCCAAAAAGATCAGCTTTGTCCATGTCCGACAGATATTGTCATTGAAGAGATTTACAGAAAAGTTAGCTCCCTTAATTTCCGAAAGCTGTCCGTAAATTTAACTCCAGAGTATAGAAATTTCACAGAAAAATTGGAATTTCGAAATATTAGCGAATTTGTGCGCATCATTTGACAAACGTCCGGCATTTTCCCGTAGAGTAGTATTAAAAAACAAAAGTTGGCTTTTAACAATTTTTTGTTATGTTCTGTTGAAACCGACTCAAAAGTACGAAAAAGGCGTTTTGATGTTCTAAACTTGTTTGTTCATTATTTCGAAAGTGTATGTAACAAAAAATGCATGCACTGTCCTTTCTATTAACCCTTTACCTAACATGAAAAGCAGACGACACTTGCAAAAAAAAATTCTTGAATAACTAATTTTTTTCATTTTTTGTCTCAAAAACATAGGTTATGACTCCTCGTTGGAACGAGCTCGATGAGCTCGTTCCAACGAGGGGTCATAACCTATGTTTTTGAGACAAAAAATGAAAAATAATAAAAATTCATTGGCGATATTTGAGAATCGCGCTGGCCGGTTTTGGCCGTTACGTTGGGTAAAGGGTTAATATATAAGTGTGGCAATAATCACCCTACTCACAGCGTATTCCGAGGGCGATAGAAGGTAATATCGCATTTCTGAAAATATCGTCATCGGCCGCATCAGCTGGCGTTTGACAGAAACAAAGATGATAACATTGCTTCATTCCAATCTGTTTATAGCCACCTATGGTATTTCCCATCCGGTTACTCATTTACCTTATAATAGTTGCAGCCTAGCCTTTCCTGAGGGTGATCAGTTCGAAGTTATGACGTAATAATATCTGCCAATTGTTATAAAAACAGAATCACGCAAGACAACTGGTTGAGAAGAATGTTTTGATGAGAAGCATGTGATGTATTATTAGAATTTGGACATAAGAAACCCCACCACTCACTCTCTAAGAGTGACTGTTGGGGTCTTTTATGTTCAATCTTCAAACCTTCTTGTGATTATTTATTTATTTATTTATTTATTTATTTATTTATTTATTTATTTATTTATTTATTTATTTATTTATTTATAAGAGTTTAACGACACATGAACAGTCAAGGTCATATCGTGTCGGTGACAGTTTTACGGCTGGAGGAAGCCGGAGTACCCGGAGAGAACCAGCGTACAACGACGAGCAGCTGCCAGCTCCCCAACATCGTAACTCTGCACTGCAGCATGGGCAGGGTTAGTTTGGTTGAAGACATGCGCACCATCGACGTGCAGTACGCCTTAGTACACGGCGTCATCGTGCCCCCATGTGGACAATCGGAGTGAAGTGCCTAACCCAAGGACTCAACGCGGGAGTCCGAATCGATCGCTCAGCCGGTCACCCATCCAAGGACTAACCGGGCTCGACGTTGCTTTACTTCAGTGATCTGACGAGAACCGATTCTTGGAATATTGTATTTTTATATGTTTGTATTAGAATATCTGTGTAAGCAAATTAACAGATTCCACTGCCAGTCTTCCCTGTCCTGCTAATGCATTTGATAACCGTACTGACTGCCCAACCATTTTCAATTTTCGAGGAGAGTTGTTCGTTGTTGGCACAATGTAATGTTACTTTCGGACCTGTTCTTGTCGAGGGCCTGGCCAGCTGTCCATAAAGATCACGCCACTGGTCAAGTGAAGGTCAGACGGGATATAACTTTTGGAAAGATATAAAGAAAACCTTCGTATTGAAGTCATCATCAGCAAACTTTTAATTAATGAAGCACCAAGTTCTACCCGGTACTTCATTAATTAAATTTTTGATACTTTTTCCTATAATTAGTGTTTGGAATCTAATAATGTTGCCCACACGTGGAACGTAACCAGTCCACGTCGGCCGTACTGTATTCATGGTAGATGGTTGTTTATTAATTTATTGGTGTTTATGATCACATGTTTCTGCACAATGGTTAATCCTGACCAGAACATGGAGATAAAGTCATGTGTCAATCCTTTATGCCCATGTTGTCATTTCTGAGGACTTCCAAACACTGGTGACTGGATCCTGTTTTACCAGTAACACGAGCTTGTTGGACATAGTAAAAAGCACTGGTTCACCTCACGGGGGTTCCCATGGAGACGGTAGATGATTAAACGAAAATGTAATAAGCGAGCAATCAACATATTCAGTGTTAAGACCATTTTATGCTGGAGGTGACCGCGACCGCGACTCCCACCGCGGTGGTCGCATTTGTTTTATTAACACCAGTTTTAATGGAGTCGTTCATACTAAGGGCGAACGCGAACTCGGCCCATTTTATGTTCGCGCGGAAAACCGCGGTGATTACCCCCAGAGCGAATTTGGGGGAATTGTTCGCACGAACAATTCTATTCAGCCAATCAGATGACGAGGTCAAAGGGCGTACTATGACCTATCAGGAGGATTGTTTATTAACACTGCAAATTTCCGCGTGAATCACCGCTTTCAGTATGAACGATAATGCGCGCGGAAGGTCGCGTTCGCGTTCCTCACCAGTATAAAATGGCCTATAGAATTGGATTGGGGACAACGAAGTTAACTCAATGATTCCGCGGTAGCCATCAGTATAATTCTGTTCAGGTTGTTATAACCTGTTTGTTTACCCACGAGCAGCAGAGAGGGCCAGCATAACCGCGTCGCACGCATATTGCCAAGAGCATTATCCTGATGTATTCCAGAAGTACCGGCTGCCACTTGTCGAATCTGACAAGCTAGTACAGACATGGCCTAGCAATCCAGTGCAGTTCTGGCAGAACCAGCTAAATTTCGCCATCTGGTGTGCAACGACAGGCTCTGACGTGTCCATACAAGATCACCTATGCTCCTCAGATCCCCTCATTAAGTCCTTATACGAGTTCCATGTGTACTATCAGGTTCGCAGGATCCTCAGCGAGCTAAAGACTGCACTGCCCCAGGATCAAGCTTGGAATGCGTTCAATAACTGTTATGACCGGAGGGCATATGGGCGAATCTGTGGTGAGTTTGATGTATCCCCACACACCGACTGATGCGTCAAAGTCCCAAACCATGGCATGGGGCGGGTGTATACCTACGGACAAAACTTGGCCCTCGCCCCTTAGCTGATCCTGACTACGACCCTACTAGCATGTCATTCACACACCGGACATCCAACGAGTTCGTCCACGTCAATTTCATCAAACAAGATGCCCCAAACGCAGATAGCGCGTGGAACACATTCATGCTCGATAAATCTCAGGGGTTTACGCGGCCCGGCGTTGAACGCCTAAACGACAACATCGGGACTATGCGTGGGCAGTGTTGGGGGCACAGGCCCAGGCCCAGACACGGACACACATTATCGCCGATGCACAACATCAAGGAACGGCCTTCGATGCGCAGAAGCAGTTCCTTTCAAACGTTGAGGATGCCATCTCATCCCCAGTGGACCTCCCTTCAGCAATCAAGCGTTATCAAGATGTATTGAGGTACGCTGACTCTAAGGTCAACTTTGTCTTTGGGATCGGACTCTACATGGCCCCAAGTGATATGCTGCTCCGTATAGGTCAAGTGGTGGGGTATAACAACGAGATTGTTATCGCCACCACAACCCAGATCCTGGGTGTGAATACGGATGTAAACACAACACCCACCCCACCACCGACGCTCACAAACGAGATGGGGCTAGTCAAGCCGCAATCGTTCCAAAAGGAACGAGACAAGTCGGTCGAGCTGCAAGCTACAGGGAGCAAGGAACTGTCAAAGACACGCTAACATAAGGAAGAAATAGCTGCCCTCGTCGTGGGTGGGGTCGCGGTCGGACTACTGGCACTATGGTTACTTCGTTAACCAGTCGCGAGCGGACACGAGAAGCAGCCCTCCAAGAGCAAGGACCACAGCCCACAGATTTCCAGCCAACCAGCCCGTAACCTTTGCGAGTTGGTTTAATACCCACGAAACGACAGAACCTATAATTCCAGGTAGTCCAGCCGCAACCTTCCCCGCCAGCTTGGCTAGGATACGCCCTGGGCCCTGTAGGTGTTTTTTCACCCACTCTTTGAGCCCGCCCTTATCAGATGGTGAAGGAGCGGGTGGACTTCCAGCCCCGCCGGTCAGCGCAAGTACTAGAGTCGAGATTGCCATCCCAATCGCTGTGAGGATAGATGCGATCGTAATCCCTTGTTCCCGGAAGAGGGGGCGAATGCGCTCAGCGAGTGTCGTGTCCTCATTGAGGATCCGATTGATCGTCTCTCTGATTCGATTGATTTGGGATCGGAGAACCTCTCTATTCATTGCGTTCAGCGCCTGATAGATTCATCAACGCCTCCAATGTCCAGTTTGCGCTTCTCCGAAGCGATGTGCTCATCAAGTTCGGACAGTTTATCCAGGTTGTTTATCAGCTTACCGCGGGTTGTCTGCATTGCCCTGTCGAGTCGCGGAGCTTTCTGATGCTTTACTCCAATCCCACGGTATCACATGGAGGGTCATGTAAGGTTTTAGGTGCAGTTTCTTCCTCCTCGGTAAGACTTTCCACCACGTTTTGAGTGGAATTTGACGCAGCATAGCCACCTGTCCCAAGTCTCGCAGTTCTGTAGTATCTGATCCGATCCTAGCAGCTGCCTCATCCAACTCATTGTTATTGAGTGCGTTAAGGAAAATGACAGATTCGGGGGAGGGTATGTTATGGTTTGGGAGATTTCCCATGGCGTGAAAACACCTCTCGTGGTCATTCAGGGCAATCGTACAGCCGTAAGAGATCGGGATCAGGTGCTTATGCCTCTCGTCCTCACACTTATCCACGCGCATAACCTTACGTTGCAGCAGAAAAATGCGAGGCCGCACGTTGCTAGGATTTGTCGTGACTTCCTCAACTCAACCAAAACCCAGTTCTCGATTGGCCACCCTACAGTACAGATTTGTCCCTGATCGAGCATTTGTGGGGCGAGCTGGACAGGAGGGTCAGGAAGCGCGTCAACGTCCCAAAACAACGTCGCTCAGCTCACACAGGTCCTTCTTCGGGAGTGAAATAACATCCCACAAAGGACCACAAACAACTTGATGGGATTAATGGGAAGAAGAGTTTGAGCAGCGACTAAAGCCCGGGGTGGGCACATCCGCTATTGATTTTGATCAGGAAATGGCGTAGGACACCCATGTTTTATCCATGTAAAGGCCGTCTGTGTTAAGACAACAAAACTCATCAAAATTTAATTAGTAATGATGAAATAGCATCAAAATCCAAACAATGAAATAATCATCCACAACAGATTTGAAATATTTACCACAGAAAAAAACTTGCGTTTCTTTTTTCCGCTAGTATAATACAAACAAAAGAGTAATAAGAACGAATGATCGAATGGGCGACTCATCACACAACTTATCTCCAGAAAAAAGATATCTATAGCCATACTTACCCCAGAAATGGTTTCTGTGAAAAGGATTATGCAAGCAGTATTCGACTGGCATCCACTCATAAGACCAACATCCTACTCTATGTTTGGCTCTACTGACACCACTACCGTCTACTGCAATTTGCCTGGCGCAAACGCCTGTTCGCATCTAAGGTAGACAAGGGGAGATGACATCCCAGTTAGTCGCAGGATGGGGTATCACAGAACGTAGATGATGCTCTCTGATTCAATGAGTTAACCCTTTACCTAACGTAACGGCCAAAACCGACCAGCGCTATTCTCAAAAATCGCCAATTAATTTTCATTATTTTTTTCATTTTTTGTCTCAAAAACATAGGTTATGACCCCTCGTTGGAACGAGCTCGTCGAGCTCGTTCCAACGAGGGGTCATAACCTATGTTTTTGAGACAAAAAATGAAAAAAATTAGTTATTCAAGAATTTTTTTTGCAAGTGTCGTCTGCTTTTCATGTTAGGTAAAGGGATAAAGCGGAGTGGGCGCAATTGCTGGAAGAGTAACTTCTCAAACGACTATTCAGCTCAATGGGGGAAAGACATTCTGTGGAATGGATTCAATTCGCAGTATTTTCCGTGCTGCTAAACAAACCCACTTTCATTGACTCATCCACAACTGATAAACCCTGTCCTAAGTTCAGGACTGGTTGTGCTGCCTTAACCCAGTATAATAGACTGCTAGCACTTCTGTCTCCTCGTATCATGGCCACCATTTTCTGTTCTGTGATCGGCTTTTACCACTTTTTTCTCCCAGCGTTAGCGTCTTCTCCCATACACTCACGAAGGCTAAACCCATGTACTACTGCTTCCAGTATCACTGTCCCCTATAATTGCATTGCCAACTATTACTGTTACGAGACGTAGTGTGACACACGAGATCTGAATACCGCTTGACCTGTGAAGTAATATGCACTAAAGAGCAATGATAGTAGTTTCTCGAAAGAATGACTCCTCGTTAGAGTCATCTCGGAAAAAGGATGCGAAAGTCACAGACTTTTCCCAGAAAACGATTTTGCGAAAGGATTATGGAAGCAGTATTCTCTTAGTTTCCACTACTAACGTTGTAGCCTTTTCTATGACTGACCCTGTGGCCAATACAAGGAGTCAACTGTAGACTTCCCCCTCGAATGTATGTACCTTCGTCGTTGATCTGAAAAGGGGCGCTGACATATCAGTTAGTTTTAGGGAGGG
Source organism: Pictodentalium vernedei (assembly GCA_031216915.1). Classification (NCBI taxonomy): domain Eukaryota; kingdom Metazoa; phylum Mollusca; class Scaphopoda; order Dentaliida; family Dentaliidae; genus Pictodentalium; species Pictodentalium vernedei. The sequence continues at coordinate 323,363,420 of CM062296.1, read as the reverse complement.
GTATCGTCGAATGACCTAGAGAGAATTGAGAGCAATCTTGTTGCCTCGTGAAAAAAGAATTACATATAATTCGGGTAATATGGAATAAGGGGACACCGTAAACGTATTTTTTGTATAGAACTGTAAGTCGCAGTGTTGTCAGTACTGTAACCAGCAATGGGAGAAGCCAGCGATATGGTGGAAACTAATGGTAGAAGTTGTACTATCAGTAGATATTGAGATGCGATAGATAGTAACTGTACTGGTGGTAGACGCTAGAAACGCTATTAGTTGATGACGGTGCAAATGATAACAATAGGTGTTGAAAACAGTGATGACGACGATTTTAAAAGCTTAAGATGTCTGGTAGTGGCTGAAAACAAAAGTTATTATTGAGATGATAAAGACCTGCAATGGTAGCGGTTAAAGGACGCAACTGTGGTATAAGCTTGTTGGGGCAATACTCGGCAGTAACAATGGTAAAAATAGTGATGTGATAACGCTGGTCGATATTCGGAGCAGTAGAATTATTGGTGATGGAAGGGAAGGACGGGTGTGTGTGTGATGTCGTTGGCCACACCAATGCTTGTTACAGTACAGCCGCCGTGGACTGTTTATTTTCAACAGTGGGCAATATTTCGAGGGACACAATGATATTAGATTCCAAACACTAAATATAGGAATAATCATCAAAATTTAATTAAAGAAGCACTTAGTACAACCCCGTACTTCATTAATTAAACTTTTGCTGATGATGATTTTTATTACCTGGTAAACGCATGCGTGGATATCATCTGCCCACGCGTGGATTGCGACCAGTCCAGGGCGACTGTACTGTAGTAGTGCTGCGACTGCAGTAGATGTAGCAGGAAGTCTTAATAACAGTAACGGCTAACAGTAGTCCCCTCCGGTGTCCGTAAGTGTGGTATCAGTTGTGGACAGGGTTTTTGCGTGACGGGAGGGCGTGGAGGAAGTGTGCGTCAGTACTGTTGTAGAAGTAACTGCACGGTTACACAAAGAAAGTAGAGAGAGCAGCAAGACAAGTAGAGCCACAAATGTCTCTAATATTTGTATTAGTTGGAATGCCATAATATATGGATCAGATAGGGTGAAACCTTCCAACCGATTAAGATGTAAGGCAGTAGGGTACGTTGTTGTGGAGTGCTAACCCTTTGAACCCTGGTGGCATATCCTAAGTCAGTTCAATGGCAGTTCATATTCACTATTTGGGGGAAGGCCAATTACTATTTTCAACGTGCAGCCGTAAGGCTGCATGTTGAAAATAATAATGGGTCTACCACACACAATCGTTCGCTTAGCAGCCACCGTACTTAGTGAAATTATGACTCGTCATGTACTCAGGCCGGAAAAAAGGCCGTTCGAGGTCAAGGGGTTAAGATTAGATTTTTGATACAGGCCCAGCACACACTGAAAGAGACACGACCAATGATCTCTATACAACTGGATTGCTGGAATGATCATTGGTCAAATATAGAAAAGTGTCTCCACCCGGCGCCATCTTTAGGGGTGGGGGAGGGGTGGCGGGGGGATGGCGGTGGGGGGGGGGTGCGAAAGTTACTATAAATAAACAATGCTCAACAACAACGACATTTTCGAAGGTCTTCAGTTTCCCGACGCCTCTTAATGCCTGGTCGCTTTTAAAGATTATACTTTAGTGTCTGCGAAATATGAATATGCTCAGGGTGATGGGCACATTTTTCACTGCAACGCAAATTGGATATTTACAACATATTTTATCTATTATTGACAAAAAATAAGTTCCGAAATTTGAAGGTTGAAACAATGTTTTTAGTTTCCATGCATAGAAACGCCATGAGGTTTAATGAAGTGAAGGCTGTCACACCGCAGAGTAACAGCCTTCACATCAACAAACATCACAGATTGCGGAGTGTTGCCGTATTGACTGACTTGACGTCATCTTAGGGGATGTGGGTGGCAGAGGCAGTTTGAGCGGCAAGGTTTTTCGCTGACGTTTCAGCAGTCCAGTTGGAACGAGATCAGTGGTCATGAACAACCTAACATATGGCAGAGCGATCAATGGTCAAAGTCTCATTGGGGTCGCGTTATGACGTCCAGACTTCATTAGATATTTATTTATTTACTGAGGTTTAACGACACTTTCGACAGCCAGGGTCACCTCGTGTCGGGTAGTTTTACGGATGTAGGAAGCCGGAGTAACATGAGAGAACCACCGAGCAACTGCTTGACTACCCATCATGCTAACTCCACACAATCAGGGTTAGCAATGGTTGAAGACAAGTGCACTATCGACGTGGAGTACACCTTAGTACACAGCGCCAACGAGTCCCCACATGGGCAATCTGCCACCAAGGACACAACGCAGTTACACTGGAGGGGATCGAACCGTGAACTTTCAGTTTGAAGTCCAATTCTTTTATAATATTAGAACGTTTCTTTTCATGTCCTATCGGTCGATAGTACCTGAGTTTGTGTGATTTCTGAAATAAAACCTGAAGCAGCGAAGCGAAGCTGCTGAAGGTTTTATTTAAAAAATCACACAAACTCAGGTACTATCGACCGATAGAACATGAAAAGAAACGTTCTAATATTATAACAGAATTGGACTTCAAACTGAAAGTTCACGGTTCGATCCCCGCCAGTGTAACTGCGTTGTGTCCTTGGTGGCAGATTGCCCATGTGGGGACTCGTTGGCGCTGTGTACTAAGGTGTATCGACCGATAGAACATGAAAAGAAACGTTCTAATTATTTTATTATGCCGAACAAAGAATGACTTTCATTGTTAAGCGTTAACTGCTACATGCCATCAATCTTGTAACAACAATGTAGTCGAATCCAAAAACATGACGTCATTTCGAACGAATGACGTCTCTTCGAAAATGACTTGTCACGCAAGTGCCGTCGCTTTGGGAGTTTCTATATCAACAAATGCCAATGTTTACAACTGCATCATGCTGTTCATGTTATAATTCATTGTTAATGCTTGTGTGAAAAGTGATTTAAATTAATGGAATATAAATTCATGTTTCTCGGACGACAAGAGTAGATAGAATTAAGCGGAGGCTCAGTAAGGTCGAGGAGTACTAAACTTGTGGAAATATAATTGATTGAAGTCATAACTGAGACTCATAAAGTCATATTCAGGATTCACTGAAGTGGTGAACAACACGTGAGTGAGTTTTTTAATATTTCTGATTCTTTTGAATTCATTGTTTGCAGTTAAAATTGAAAACACACCCACTGAAGATGATATATTTGTTGGTAAGTTTGTGTCTTCCGGCGGTGAAAAAGCTAAACGGACACGGAGCCAGCGTTTGGTGTTGAGAAATTCCAATCGACGCTTATCAATGGAAGTGGCGCTTACATTTTCTTCGTTCTCTTGTCTCCAGGGAAAAACGTTCCGAGAGTACCCGTGTTTTGCCCCCAAACTCCAGTACTATGACTTTTAGAAGGTGTCATATTAACCAATCACGGCTGATGTTACAAACGTGGGGCATAATAAAACCACTGAGCCACCGGGCTCCCTCCATTAGAAATGTCAACCATCTCGCTGAGAAAAGTTTAGAGAAAACTCCATCCACATCAACCATCATTGACATGCCGTTGCAATAAACACACAAAGATATGGTATATACGCATACATAGCTATTGTGTACCAAAATAAACAACAGCATACATTCATGAGGCATACCCTATATGAACCGAACCTCTTCGGTTGGAGCTGTGATTCTGAACCAGCAAGAGTTGCACCAGCAAAAAAAAACAACAAACAATTCTGCAACAGCTAAAGTCGGCAAATTAGAGCTGACAGGGTCATTATTTATTTATTTATTGGTGTTTAATGTCACACATTTTTGCACAATGGCTAATCATGACAACAACATGAGTATCAACACAAGACTAGGGGGAGCGTTTATAAGTCATGTTGACTTTTTAGAGAGGGTTTGCACCTCCCAAGCATTGGTGACTGGGCCCTATTTTACCAGTAAAACAGAGCCTGTTTACCGCAGTGAATAGCCACTGCTTCTCTTCCTGGGGAGACTGGGTCATTATATACAACATTCGGAATTGTGTGTCAAACCGTTAAAAGTAATATTGCCGTTTGTGTACTGCCGCCTATGATGGTGGAAAATGGGACCCCAGGATTTAAACGTTTTCGTCACTTATCGAAATCGGTGTGAAGTGAAGGTTAACATATTTCGTAGACACACCGTCCCCTGAGTTCCAATGTGTTCTATGTGCCAGTAGGCACATAGAACACATTGGAACTTAGGGGACGACACTACTAAACTCTCAAACACTCAACAGAAATATCCCAGTCCAACTTCTCGCGAATTCTCAATACTTAGCTTAAGTGGGTTATTCCAACTTCCCAGTATTCATCATTTTAGATATTTAACCCGAGTGCAAAAATATATGCCTTTACAGTAACGTAACATGTTTTCAAAACAATATTTTGTTATTAGACAGAATTTATGATTATGTCCAATATAATTGTATCCAATATATAAAACAGTTTTGACAGCCCGTTCTGTTTCTGCGTTTAGCCTTGTCGTCTGCACAACAAAATTTAGTTGAATTTTACTTCCTGGTATATAGAATGGATTTCATTTGTACGCGAGTTACTCAGATTTCCGAAGGACATCAGCTGTCTAGAGAGTACCTGCGGTAAGTACCGTGTTGAAGCAATATCCTGTAAATTTATTCACTCGCTTATATAAGCTGGTCAAAGTCCCAAGTAGAGCCTCGCGACGAAATCCATTCGATTCGAAATCATTACAATAATTCAATTCAATTCGATTTCAGTCGATTTTGGACTTTTTAAATTGTCGAGATGTTCTCAAAATCTCACAGAATGTCACCTCTTGGACTCTTCTTCTGCAATCAGGTCTCCTGTACAGGAGACCTGATTAAAGAAGAAGAGTTCCAGGATGTTCTGTGGATTATTCTATTTCTAGCCGTGGATGAGAGAATAGTCGTCCCTGAATACGACACTTGAATGGAGACTGACAACATTTGCGGTTGTAAGAAGGTGCAAGATCTACAAATTGAAGAGCGCTGACATTCGATTCGATCTGGTGAGTGCCCCGGTTGTAAGAATATCTACAACATTAATAGTCATCAGATTCTATTCGAGGTTCGATCCGAAACAATCTGCCTGATTCGATTCGAGATTCGATTCAACCTGTTGTTGTCCCCCCGTGGGAACCTAGTGAAGTGCACGGAGGAATTGCGCGGAACTGCCATATTGACTGGCATCCGAATCATGGCAGAGTCTCCTGGTTACTCATAGCAAAAGCAGGCAATGTTTTTGCCCGGAGGTCCATTGGCTGAAACATTGCTTGTGCACAAGCCGTATGGACAGACTTTGATAGCCTTACTATGGTCATAACGCGTAGATTAAGGCGCAGATCGACGTGCTATTTATGCGCATTTCAAGACAGGACTTCTAGTTAGGCCTTTCCCTCTGGAAAAGACTATTGTTTTTCTACGAATTATTATTTTTTTTTGAGGGGGGGGGGGGGGGGTGGGGGAGGGTTCCACACATTTTGGCCGTACGATTCAGAAGCCATTTTCGAACCGATTTTCACGAAATTTTGCACACCCATAGAGGGGCACAAAATCTAAAAATGTACCAGAGCGGAATTTTTGATTTAACCCATATTTCGCCAGAAATGGCAAAACACTGTCAGAATCAGGGTTTATAGGCACTTTCTCGAAACGCATCTGTAGATTTTGTTTAAACATTAATCATTGTTAGACCTGTCTGCGACAGAACCATTCATATACAAGAGATTTTCGGCAATGCATATGGAAACACTCCACAGGCTGCCAAACATCGAAATTTTGATGAAATGGGCTGTTTTCGGGCCCCCACAGCAACCAAATGATACACGAAAGATAAACATAACTTCATTTATTGGAAGTAAGATTGATCGTGGATCATTTTTGCAAGTAATAAGGGTATTCAGAAAACCAAGCGTTAACCCGTTTTGGACTGGTTAAACTGCAATACCCCTCAAAAGCTCGAAAATTCATGCTTTCTGTGGATTTCTCTAAACGAGTCTTGTAGATTTTCAAAAAAAATTGGCCACAAGCAGGTCTTGGTGTGACAATACAAGTTGCATGGACAAAATACTTCGGTGAGCATTTGTTAACCCTCCACGGGCTGCTAAAAGTAAACATTGTGATAAAATGGGCTATTTTTGAACACCAACAGTACCCGATGGGTTCGCCACAAAGAAACGTGCCCTCATTTATTGAGCGCAAAATTTATATGGAAACATTTTTGTCAGTAGTGAGGGTATTCAAAAGTCAAGTCATAACCCACTTTGGGGAGGCTAAAGAGAAAGACCCCTTAAAAGCTTAAAATTCCCATTTTCTGTGGATTTCTCTAAAAGCAACTTGTTGGTTTTCAAGAAGAATGACTATTCGCAGGTCTCTGTGTGGCATTACAAGCTGCATGGACAAAATATTCCGTTGAGCGTTTATTAAGCCTCTACAGGCTGTCAAGCATCCTAATTTTGTTGAAAGGGGCTGTTTTCGGACACGCACAGCACCCATGGCATACCCGAGAGACAAACATAATCTCCTTTGGTGGAAGTGGAATTCACCGAGGATAATTTTTGTAAGTAATAAGGGTATTCTAAAGACCAAGCGTTAACCCCTTTTGGGGTGGTTAACAGTGATACCCATCAAAAGCTTAGAAAATTCATGTTTTCCCTGGGTTTCTTTTCAAACGTCTTAAAGGTTTTCAAGAGAAAATGGCCATTGATAGGTTTTGGTGTCACATTACCAGTTGCATGGATAAAATATTGCGGTAAGCATTTGTTAACCCTCCATGGGCTGCTAAATGTCAAAATTTTGAAAAAAGTCTGTTTTAGGACACCACCAACATCAAATGGGAATGCCACAGGGAAATGTAACTTCTTTAACCGGACGCAAAACTGATAGGGAAAAATGTTTGTAAGTAGTAAGGATATTCAAAAATCGAGGTCGAGGAGATAGACCCTTTTAAAGCTTAAAATTCCCATTTTCTGTGGATTTCTCCAAAAAATCTAGTAAGTTTTCAAGTGAAATTGACCATTTGCAGGTCTCGGAGTGACATTACAAGTTGCATGGACAAAATATCCATGTAAGCATTTGTTAACACTCCGGAGGCCGCCAAGCATAGACATTTTGAGAAAATGGGCTGGCCTTGGGCACCCATAACACCCAATGTGTACCTGCGAGATAAACGTGACCTCCTTCACTGGAAGTTAAATTCACCGAGAATCACTTTTGTAAGTAATGAAGTTAATCACAAAACCAAGCATTAACCCGTGTAGGGCTGGTTACAGAGCGATACCCCTCAGAAGGTTAAAAAATCATGTTATCCGAGGATTCCTCTTAAAAAATATCGTAGATTTTCAAGACAAATTGGCCATTCTCAGATCTTCGTGTGACATTACAAGACGATGTACAAAATATTCCAGTAAGCATTTGTTAACCCTATGCAGGTTCTCAAACATCAAAATTTTGATAAAATGGGCTGTGTTTGCGTACCCACAGCACCCAAAGTTAAGAGGAGAGATCAACAAAAGTGGAAGTAGAATTCACTGAGAATTATTTTTGTAAGTTACAAGGGTATTCAACAACAACCCTTAACCCGTTTTGGGCTGGATAAACAGTGATAACCATCAATTGCTTAAAATTAAAGTTCTCCCTGGATTTCTCGGAAAACATCTTAGAAGATTTGAAAACAAAAATGGCCATTCGCAGTTCTTCGTGTGAAATTACAAGTTTCTTGGAAAAATATTCATGTTAGCACTTGTTAACTCTCTACAAGATGCCAGACATCAATATTTTGGATACATTCGAGATGACATGGAACATTTTCAAATAGACACTGCACTCATGGGTATGTGTCAAACAAACATTACTCCTTTTGTCGGTTTTTAACTTGTCGGACGACGATATTGATATTAATCCTCTCCAACATTAATGATGATTTTAACCTCAACATTTTTTTTATCAAACCCAGTCATTTGAGACTACTATACCCACCTTTCTCATAACATCAATAGAGGAACTTCAGTGAGACAGTTAAAAACAGTTCATCAGACACTCTGGGGTCATGAAAAATCGTGGAATTTCATCTGGAAAAGCCATGATTCTCCAGAATCATAAAGTCTAGTTTTTGGGGTTTTTTTGTTGTTTTTTTCCACACATTTTGTCTGTACGATTCGGCAGCCGAAATTTTGCCCACTCATAGACGGTCACAAAATATAAAAATATACCGAAGCGGAATTTTCGATTTAACCCCTATTTCGTCAGAATTGGCAAAAAACTCCCAAAAGTGGTGTTTATAGGCGCTTTCTCGAAACCGTCTTGTAGATTGTTTTTAAACATTCATCATTATTAGACCTGTCTGTGACACGACCATTCATATACAAGAGATATTAGGCGATGCAAATGGTAACCCTCCACAGGCTGTTTTGGGGCTTCTAAAGCACCCAAACGATACACGGGAGATAAACACAACTTCATTTATTGGAAGTGGGATTCGCCGTGGTTCATTTTTGTAAGTAATAAGGGTATTCAAAAAAACAAGCGTTAACCCGTTTTGGACTGGTTATACTGCAATACCCCTCAAAAGCTACAAAATTCATGTTTACTGTGGATTTCTCTAAACGAGTCTTGTAGATTTTCAAGAAAAAATGGCCACTCGCAGGTCCTGGTGTGAGAATACATGTTGCATGGACAAAATACTCCGGTGAGCATTTGTTAACCCTCCACGGTATGCTAAACGTAAACATTGTGATAAAATGATCTGTTTTTGGACAGCAACAGCACCCAATGGGTATGCCACAAAGAAAAGTACCTCCTTTTATCGAGCGCAAAATGTATACGGAAACTTTTTTGTAAGTAGTAAGGGTACTCAAAAGTCGAAGTCTTAACCCATTTTTGACAGGATAAAAAGAGATACCCCTTAAAGGCTTAAAATTCCCATTTTCTGTGGATTTCTCTAAAAACATCTTGTAGGTTTTCAAGAAAAAATTGACTATGCGCAGGTCTTTGTGTGACATTACAAGTTTCATGGACAAAATATTCCGATGAGCGTTTATTAACCCTCTACAGGCTGTTAAGCATTATAATTTTGTTGAAATGGGCTGTTTTCGGACACGCACAGCACGCAAAGTATACCCAAGAGATACACATAATCTCCTTTGTTGGAAGTGAAATTCACTAAGGTCCATATTTGTAAGTAATAAGGGTATTCAAAAACCCAAGCGTTAACGCCTTTTGGGGTGGTTAATAGCGATACCCATCAATAGCTTAAACAATCATGTTTTCCATGGATTTCTTTACAAACATCTCTCAACAGAAAATGGTCATTGATAGGTCTTGATGTCACAATACCAGCTGCATGGATAAAATATTCCAGTAAGCATTTGTTAACCCTCCATGGATCCTAAATGTCAACATTTTGAATAAATAGTCTGTTTTGGACACCAACAGCAACAAGTGGGAATGCCACAGAGAAACATAACTTCTTTTACTGGACGCAAACCTGATAGGGAAAATTTTTAGTAGGTAGTAAGGGTATTCAAAAATCGAGGTCCTAACCCATTTTCGCCTGGTTGAGGAGATGTGCTTCTTAAAAGTTTAAAATTCCCATTTTCTGTGGATTTCTCCACAAAACCTAGTAAGTATTCAAGAGAAAATGACCATTTGTAGATCTTGGAGTGACATTACAAGTTGTAGGGACAAAATATTTCGGTAAGCGTTTGTTAACCCTCCAGAGGCTGCAAAGCATAGAAATTTTGAGAAAACGGGCTGTTCTTGGACACCCATTGCACCCAATGTGTACCTGCGAGATAAACATAACCTCCTTCATTGGAAGTGGAATTCCCCGAGGATCCTTTTTGTATGGAGGTATTGATAAAACCAAGCATTAACCCGTTTAGAGCTGGTTACAGAGAGATACCCATCAAAAGGTTAAATATTCATGTTATACGAGGATTTCTTCGCGTAGATTTTCAAGAAAAATTGGCCATTTTCAGATCTTTGTGTGACATTACAAACTGCATGTACAAAATATTTCAGTAAGCATTTGTTAACCCTATGCAGGTTCTCAAACATCAAAAGTTTGATAAAATGGGCTGTGTTTGCTTACGCACAGCATCCAAAGTTAAGAGGAGAAATCAACATAAGTGGAAGTAGAATTCACTAAGAATTATTTTTGTAAGTAATAAGCGTATTCAAAAAAACAAACCTTAACCCGTTTTGGGCTGGATAAACAATGATACCCATCAAAAGCTTAAAATTCATGTTCATTCTGGATTTCTCTGAATTCATCTCGTAGTTTTTAAGTAAAAATGGCCATTCGCAGTTTTTGGTGTGAAATTACAAGTTGCATGAATGAATATTCCTGTTAGCACTTGTTAACCCTCTCCAAACTGCCAGATATCAATATTTTGGATACATTTGAGATAAAATGGACCATTTTCAAATAGACACAGCACTCAGTGGGTATGTGTCAAACAAACATAACTCCTTTTGTCGGTCATTAACTTGTCGAACGACGATATTGATATTAACCCACTCCACCGTTAATGATGGTTTTTTACCTAAACAATTTTTTATCAAACTGAGTCATTTGAGACTACTATACTCACCTTTCTCATAACATCAATGAAGGAACTTCAGTGAGACAGTTAAAAACAATTCATCAGACACTGTGGGGTCATGAACAATCATGGAATCTCATTGGGAAAAGCCATGATTCTCCAGAATCATAAAGTCTAGTTTTAACTGTAGTTGACACCAGTTGTCATATATATTATTGTTTGCAGTTAACATATACACATGTTACTTCCGTTGAAACCAGAGGGGATACGCAGTACTCCGTTACTTTGGTAAACTAGTTCAGTGTCACTGATAAAGTAGGAATGGATAACTAACATCAAGGCGTAAAATCAAGCAAGTTGGTGAATGAGATATTTGCTCGCCAATGCAAGTGAATTATCTCCGGATACCCCATCATTTACTCCTGATTATCATGCTTGGACTGTGGCCAAATTCGCCAGTCATTTCAATTGCAAAATTACTGTTGCCTTGAAAGGTTGGTGTCTGAAATAGGTATGTCAGGAATATATGTGTCTGAATGGTGGGAGTTTAGGCGGTAAAGTGGGGGAGGAAGTATCCGGATGGGATAGAGTGAATGTAAGCCTATTCGCCAGATGACAACGGCAAACCAGCGAAACGTCCGAGTACTATTATTATCCACCCACTTCGGAATGACTTCGCGGGTTACCCCGACAGTGATACCCTCTGACTGCTGACATCATGTGGGTTGTCATGGGTGCACGCCTGAGCGGCCATGTTATGACGTCATTACCACTCTTAGGCATCAGAGCTTCCCATCCACATGCTCACCACTTTTTCATTCACTCATTATGCACTCTACAAAGTGGTATCCTCGCATGAGGACACGTTTCCTCAACTAGTCGCATCATGACACTACAACAAAAGAAAATGGCCATACGTATCATTAACAGAAAAAGACGTAACACCCATACCGGCCTGCTCTTCAGGAGGCACAATATACTAAAATTTGCAGACTTCCATCAACTTAATGTTCTTCTATTCATGTAGGACTGGTTTAAAGACAGTTTCAAAATATACAATAATCCGCCTGGTAGGGAAATACAGATTAGAAAGATACTATTAGTTATCCTTGTGTTTTCCAGGGTGTGTGTGAATTTACACCGGTTTGGGAACTCATACACCCTGAGGCAAAGCTCAAGGGTGTATGAGTTCCCAAACCGGTGTAGAAAATTTGTACTTTGCAAGTTTCTTAAATAAAACCAGACAAATATGGATGTCATTTGAACTGGCTCAATACCATGGACATCCATATCTGTAATATTTTATTGCACATAAATATTAAATTTCCTGTATTGTTTTTTGTTTTGACATAACCGAGCAGAAGGTATGAATTAATAATTAAAAATGTGTACTTTTTAGCTATATAGCTTGCTCTTGTATATTCTTGTTTTTGAAATCTCATCAACCCCACCATGAGATTATAGCCCCAATCATGCTCTTTGTAACTTTTTATTACAATGTATGAACAGTGGCTTTTTGTCGTCACAAAAATTGTTAATGCCCAAAAATGTATTTGCCGTTGACTGTTTTTGTTTCCTCTCTTGTGTCATATTATCCAAGTTTTGAAGACGATTCTTTACTCTTAACACTCATAATGGCTATATTGAAACTGGAAAACTGTGGTGTGTTTTGTGCAGAACAGGAAGGCAAGGAGAGAAATAACTGCACGTATTTTTTCCGAAATTAAACTCGACGATATTGAATGTACTCTTTTGTAACTTCTGTTGACTTGAAAATTCATAGATGCTTTTCTCATTGTTCTTCTTGGGGGAGTGGCAGGAAAACAGCCAATTGGGCTACGTCGCTTCCCGTAATGTAGTTGTCTTCTTCACAATTATGTAATTGTCTATATCTATGTATGCTATACAACAATTAATTAATTAATTAATTAATTAATTAATTAATTAATTAATTAATTAATTAATTAATTAATTAATTAATTAGACTATTCATTCATTCATTCATTCTCTTACACTCTGTCTGCCGTGACCAGTCACCGAAGCCATCCGGTAACCTCCTAACCTTCACAGATGCCAATCAACCTTTCGCCGTTTTCGAAAATAATCTGAAATAACTGTATAAAGACACTTTCCAAATAAAAATGCGAAACCAAATAAACCTCTAGACAGAGTCTCACCATGACAACCACACAACGGGTCCCTACCGGACATACAACTTCCTTTCCTTACAGTTCACTGTTTTACTCTGAACATATTACAATAATGCGAGTTCTACACTCGAAGTATTTCCCCGATTTGGGACACCGAATCATCACATCATCACAATGCAGACCCAATTATGATTTCAAAGCCCAACGGGAAGCTTACCAAATGACTGCCACTCACTCACTGGTCTAAGGGAGAGATTTCAAATTCCTAAATGTTTGTACACAAATACACTAACCAATAACACATACAGTACAGTCGCTGTGGACTGGACGTAATCCATGCGTGGACATCACTGTCCACGCATGAGTTTGCCAGGTAAAAAAAATCATCATCAGCAAAATTTTAATTATTGAAGCACCGGGTTGTACCAATTGTCTAATAGTGAACAAACGCATTGACTAAATAACTCTTCAAAGGTCTGTGTTTCGAGGGCATGTTAAATTCAATAAGAGTATGCAGAATGACAGAAAGCGGCCCGAAAACTAACAATATTTACCCACATGCAGACAAAACCAGAAAAAAAGGCACGCCATGTTGGGTGACATTCTAGTGGCAAGTGCAGCACGTAGAGATTCAGTGCCTTGAGTAGGATGGGGTTTATTTTGATTCAATGGAAGTGTTTTTGTTGGCTCGAGATCTCCCACCATCCATATATTTGCCCTATTACACTTATCCACATGGGAGGCTCTGTGGTAGGAGCTCAGGACTTTAAACAAAGAGGTCGAAGCTGCTGCCCAACGGTAACTGAGTTGTGTCCTTGGGCAAGACGCTTAAACCCACGGCCCACCTGTGGGTACGGTGGCGCTGTGTACTAAGACGTACTGCACGTCAATAGTGCACTTGCCTTCAAATGCTGCTAAGTCTGCTTGTGCAGAATGAGTAAGTAGGAAAGTCTGACACTTGCTCGTCGCTGATCGGTGATTCCATCCATTCCAGGTACACCGCCTTCCTCCACAGGTAAAACTTCCCGACACGATATGCCCCTGGCCTTTGAGGGTGTCTTTAAGCCCCAATAAACAAACACGCTTATCCCCACACATCTCTATTCTCTTAATTTCTGGACCTGTTCTAATTATGTTACGACTTCTATTTGCCTAAGTGTACGTATTCATAGCCACTCATGGCTCGTTAAGCACCTATTTTGTTGTGTATCTAGATAATCTGTACTGTTGGGTGCGGTATTTACTGATGTGCACGGTAAACTCGGATTGTTGTCATATATTTTTGTCACAGATTTCTATATTTAAAATGACGTTTACTTCATAGCACTTTTCTGATGTGGAATATCTTGAAAATACAACACTTTCAATACGTATTTGGTCGAATTTGAGTGAGCCTGAGTCTGTGCCCGGTTCATTAAATTTACTTAACGATTCTTGAATTGCATGTGTGGATTCTTACGTAAGACTTTTTAATTTTTCATATTCTTTCTGATGGTGGATCTGTAGATATCGTTTAAGATATAAGAAATTTGCTACCACTATTTGGGGGGATTTGTTATCAATCCTCTCGAAGTAAGCATAAACGGCACAGCATTTACCTGTGCACAACTTTCAGCCTTTGGCGTGCGGAACGCGTGTGACTGAGAGGTCATAAATTTACCAGTGCTGGGAAATTTGTTGAAACCGAAAGTCTCGGGTTTTTAAGGCCACGATTCGGTTTTGGTTTAAAAAAAAAACGAACCGAAAAACCGATAAACCGCCCAGCCCTACTGGCTACACCTAACTATTACTTACCCCAACCCAGCTTCTCCGTCGACCAGGTCTTAGTTTTTGGCCGTTCTCCAAAGGGATATTCGAAAAGTGGCGGTATATTAATATAACCGTTATAAATATATTACATGATAATTATATTTATTTATTGGTGTTCAGGATACTTTCGGCATCGGTGACTAAATCATGACCGCATCACAAATGCAGTCCGGCTCAGCTCATATTTTGTACTTGTACATGCAGCATACAAGCTGCAAGGCACACACCGGTAGTACCGGCATGTGCATGTGCACTATTGTACAATGTGCGCTAAACACACGCATCACACACACACGGGCATTTGAGCACACTTATGGTATGATGATACGCTATCGGGGAATATATTTTGGAGAATAGTTGCATTACGGCCGCCGTGGACTGGTCACTTTCCACGGGGTCGGCAGTATTTCCACGGACGCAATGATATTGGACTGCAACACTAATTATAAGAATAATCATCAAAAATTTAATTAATGAAGCACCGGAGAAAACAAGGCGCTTCGTTAATTAAAATTTTCATGACGATGATTTTTATTACCTAATAAACGCATGCTTGGACATCACTGCCCACGTGTGGAATACGACCAGTCCACGGCTACTGTACTGCATCTTAGCAGTTCGAAAGCGCAATTCAGTTATCACTCTACGATAGTCACTCGCTTTTTCAACACCATATTGCAATACAACTAATTCCAAGATAAAACTGACCCGTCCCGTTATCAAGTGAGAACTGGATAATAGTCGTCTGCAACTTGCATAATGGCTGCAAGAAGAGTAGATGTTCAGCACATTATTTTAACTCTCAGCATCCTGATATTATAATACTGAAACTCCATAATGCAACAAGGAATTGTAAAATGTTCTCTGTCAAACAAGAGTAGTTGCATTTTAGGAAAAAATTGCATCTTGAAACTTTGATATTTCAACATCAGTGGGTAGAGGGTTAACCCTTTACCTAACATAAACAGCAGACGACACTTGCAAACAAAATTCTTGAACAAAATTCTCGTTCCAAAGAGGGGTCATAACCTATGTTAAAAAGAAGAAAATATAATGAAAATTAATTGTCGATTTTTGAGAATAGCGCTGGCCGGTTTGGGCCGCTACGTTGGGTAAAGGGTTAAAGTACCTTTCCTATCGTACTCTTTTTTCCAGTTTTGCAGAGAAGAATGCGTTTCGTATGGTTTTTGGGGTATACCACACTTCCTTGGTTGAAAATCCAATCACGTAAATTTGGAAGCGGAACCTCGTTGAACTCTTCTTCTATTTATTAATTTATTTGTTGGTGTTTAACGACACTTTCGGCAGCCATGGCCACATCGTGGCGGACAGTTTTACGGGTGGTGGATGCCGGAGTACCCGGGGAGAACCACTGCGCAACGGCTAGCAACTGTCAAGGTCCCCAACATACTAACTCCATACAAGCAGGGTTAGCATTGGTTGAAGATAAGTGCACCATCGACGTGCAGTACGCCTTAGTACATGCCCCCACGTTGGCAATGGGGTGAAGTGTCTGTCTTACCCAAGGACACAACGCAATTGCCGCAGGTGGGATTCGAACCGTTGACCTCTACCTACTGAACCACCCCCCCCCCCCTTCTTCTATCTCCTGGTAATAGAAGAATAGTTAACAAGAGGAGATACTTGGTAAGATTTTGAGAACATCCCGACGATTCGACAATTTCTGGATCAGCGTGACACGAATCGAACTGCATCATCGAGCGATTTCCAAACACATTTCGAGTGTCCTTCTTCAACGCACAACCAAGAAGATCTCCTGCATGTAATATCGGCATTGTCTTGACAGAATCAAATTCCAAGAGGGCCAATGCGTTCCCGTTTCATTTGCTATTCGGACAGGGGTTTAAGAATGAGTTAATTTGTCCAGGATTTTCACGTTGGTATTTACGGCCCTCTGTATTTTCTATTCAGTTGCGCACTGTCGTACGATGGTTTTTTATACAACGTCTCGAAAATCACTGAAATCATTGGCGTTTCAGTTTATTACTATCACATCGTTACCACATTTGTGAGCAAGGCGAATTAATGAGACAGTGTAGAGTTCAGAAAGCATATGAAACTTTTATATATTTTTATATATAATATATAATTATATAATGGTCTATGGTCCCAGCTTTTAAACACAAGAATCTCAATTAATGGAAGAAGATGCAACTGCTTAAATTTAATTTATATCGCCTATGTCCAGTAGAAAATTCCACCAGGCATCGTCTTAACACTTCACCACTGGATTGGAAACTGTGAAGTTTTATATATCATTATATACTATTCAAAAAATTAAGGGATATTTGATAAAAGTGAGATATATGAAGAAATATATTTATATTTTCTTCAAAAGACAGTTGAGGCATTTCACTGTGACATCTGGTGAATGATTTCAACGATAGTTGGGTGTGTGACTAGCACACATTCCACGCGCTGAGCTGTAGACTACATGGACGGCCAGTCAGAGAATTTACCGCATTCAGTCCAAGACCTCAATACCTTGTAAATTCTCCTCGGTTCGTGAGACAAGCTCAGATTCGATGTGGCATACTCCTCACCAAACGTCCAATATCAGCTTGATTGATGTTATTCCATTCTTCCTGCATTGCAGCGGCGATTTCCTGGACATTGGTAGAGGACTGTTGGCGTTGTCGTAGGCGCCTGACAAGCATATCCCGGACGTGTTCGATTGGTAAAATGTCGGAACTTAGTGCTGGCCAAGGCAGTGTAGTGATGTTCTGCTCCCGGGGGGAACTCTGTAGCGACACAGGTCCTGTGTGCTCTTGCACTGTCATCTTCAAAAATGAATCGACGGCCATGACGTCGCGCAAATGGCACCACATCACGGTACTACTGCCTTGTGACACGCCTTTGGATGATATGTAATGCTGTTCTGCTTGTCAAGGTTATGCCTTCCCACACCATAACCGATCCACCACCAAAACGATCGTGCTACCTAACGGTTACGTCATGGTATCATTCGATCCGCCGCCGCCACACTATGTTTCGCCTGTCGTGGAAGTCGAGAGTGATCTCGCACATATGTCGCTCCGTGCAGCTGCTGTCCAACTTCTGAGGAACTTTGATGGCGGTTACGTAATGCTGTGGTTCGGATGAAACGTCCATGGTTAGCAGTTGACGCCCTTGGACTACCTGACCGACGTCTGTCATCAACATTGCCTGTCTGACAGTAGCGTCACCACAACCTACTCATCACCGATTGAGTAACGTTGAGAATTTGAGCCACTGCAGTCTGTCTCTTGCCATCTTCCAACATGCCAACGGCACGTAAACGTCCGTCACGTGTCAGTCTTCGCACACCTCAAAAGTTACGTTTCGACCAGAAACTATTGATGAACGAGTTTGTACCAAGAAAAGAACGATGAGACCTCCGAAAAAGCCCGTCCAGACATTAACCCCACAGACATTAACGCGGCGCTCGTGCAAAAAACCTGCCAGAAGTCACCGGCCCACGAATGTCGCCGGCCCACGAAGTTTTCGTGGGCCGGTGACATTCATGATCCACACTAAACATATTGCTGTGTCCAATCACGCGTATCTAATATCATTTTCCGAAAATATCAACATCAGTTTGGATATCCCCTACTTTTTTGGAATAGCATATTATGTTAATGGTACACATGGGTGGTGATAAGCCCATACAACCTCTATCTTCTCCGTAACAGTATTCTATCATATCGTTTTGTGCAGATTCAAGTTTACGAACGTGACAATCGTTACTTTTTCCCACTTCCTTAAGTGACATTCGTTATCAACCGATTTTATCGGTTGATAACGAATGTCGAATAAGGAACTGGGAATAAGTAACGGTTGTCACGTCCCCTTCAAGTTTAGTATTTTTTTATGATAGATGCTATTTGTTTGCATGGGCAGCAGGGTAATACATCCAACCCCTATTTTTCTGACAAAAATTGTGTTCACAAGCTCCGGAGAACAGGGAATTATCTGCGATAACACATGGACATACATTATCAAAGGTAGAAGATTTCCCTGAGTTATCGCGGATAATATCGTTGCACATGCATACAATTAAAACTCCGTTGCGGTTCTCCTGGGAGTCGTTATAAATTGGCTTCCCTACTTTAAAAGTTGAACGAGTCTATATAAAGTTGCGTTAATACAGTATGTGAAGAGTGGATTGTAACTAAATCATCCGTGGATTGGAGTTATCACCCAATGAATCACTTTCAAATTCTGTACATATGGACAAAAAACACAAGAATGTTTCAGCCAATGGACCCCCGAGTTTAATACGGAAGTCCATTGGTTGGAACTTTGCTTGTGCTTGTTATGCTTTGCAAACAATTTGCATTTATTGCTTGGGTGGAATCTCCCTTCTATGGGTGAATTAAGGATAATAGACTCTCCACGTGCAGCATATTGGCCAGAAAACTGGTGAGTCTATCGTATTAAAGGTGAGTGCCAGGGTGGGAGTGGACCGCCTTGCAATTAATATACTTTACCTTTGAAACAGCTCTTAACATCCTTTCGTGTCACGCCACAATAAGCCCATTGCAGATAAGCCATCTTTGACGTTAATGATATGCAAGGCCAGAGGTAGCTTCGGGTAAACACTTCGATCAGACTGTCTGCCAAGACTGTCAAACATGTGAGTGAAACAACCAAAATGTTTCGCTTGAAACCAGAAAATGTGCATTTTCGATTTAATACTAATAAAGTTAGAAAAAATAACACACTTTTGACACTTCATTTAATGGACAGCACAAAATAATATTGATTTTTTAGTGAAATGAATACCGCAATGAACCCCTTCCCACAAGCGAATGTAGACTCGGCATCAGGGTTTTGTTTTATTGACGAGTGACAAAACTGCAGATATATCACTGAAAATGACACAAAAATGTCTGCGTGAGTGAAAATGCAAACCCTAGGTATCCGAACAACCAACCCATACAAATATTTTCAAGCATAACACACAAATCTTCCAGATGGAAGAGGTTAGGGTGGAGGGGGGAGGGGGGTGGGGCGTGGTCCCTAAAAAGCGAATGAAAATCGTCTGATAGTAGCAGTGACGCGTGTCTACTAATAATATTTTGTCCATTGTACAAGTCAAAATGAGTTGAAGAATAACCACTACCGGTATAAACAATAGATGTAATGTTTCCTTTTCTAATAACACAAGAATCGGACATAAAAATATATCAATTTTTCTTTTGACTATTTTCTCCTTCATCTCAAACTTACATGTCACATAGTGGAAGCTGTCTTATTACAAAAAAACAACCATGAAGTAGAAGGTCCACGCAGGGCCGGGGCGAGGAAATTCGGACCCGGGGTTAATTCTGTGATTCAGAACCTTGGGGAGGGGGACTAGGTCAAACATGGCCTGAAAGCCCGTATTTTATTTTACTTTGGACGTACCAAACCAAAAAAAAAAAAAATAATATACAGTCTTTCGGGTCATGTTTGGACTAGAGGGTAGGCAGGCCAAACCAAGATCCTTGACTCCTGGGCCAACCGCCCCCCCCAACCCCCCCCCCCCCCCCCCCCCAGTTACAGGCTTTGGGGAAGTTACTACCCTAGTCCCCCACTCTCTCCCCTACTCCGGATACATGACCAAAATGTGCATACAAGGATATTTTATTACAGAACACACAGGGTGATTTTGTACTTCTCCTCTTAGTAGGTGGATATACATATATTTCCAACATATTCTTGCAAGTTTGTACAAAGTTGGGGACTCAAAAAGCTAATCTGCAATTTATGGACCACCAGATAACTAACTTATCAGTGCTCCTTAAACTGCAGATTTGCTTTGTCAGTTACAAGTTTGTACTGGCTGTCAGGTATGGACAGTGGTTGATGCCCATGTGCATTGTTTTGCACAAGCAACATTCGAGCCAGCGGACCTCCGAGTGGAATTCAGAAATCACTTGACTTACAGTACGAGTCGAAATACGTTGTAGAATAACCACTATAAACTACTAACATGCATCTTAAACTACACCAACAACACAAGAACCTGACATCATTTTTGGGAAAGCTCTCACATAAAGCTTTCCGGAAAATGATTTCGGGTTCTTGTGCTATTGGTGTAATGGCAGTGGGCTACTTTGTTCATTGCGGTTATGCTACGACTTATTTTGATTCATGCAGTATTTGGAGACTTGAACATTTGCTTCTACTTTGTACCATGCATTTATACTCATAAGAAGTCTTTTTTCCAGACATTTCATACTTGGCTATTAAATAAATAATTGTTCATTTACAGATTAGTTCTATTAAAAATAATGGACTGAAGCCAAAGCCACATTTCAATATTTCGTGATTATAAAACAAATTTAAAATAAGAAGTTTTGACTTGCTGAAATAATCTAGAATTGTAGTACTCCGATCACAAAAAAGCAGTATAATATATTTTTTACTTTACTTTCTGAACCTTTACCCACAGATAACATTAAAATTGGAAATTTAAATTTTTCAAATTTACACAAAAAACCTCAAGCAAATCGAATCATGTGATCCTCAGGGGAACAATCTTGTTCCGATGATAGATCACATTATGTGGCTTGTACAGAACTTTTTAAAAAACATTTTTACCTGCTAATTCATGAATTATGTGTGTAGTTGCAGTCAGTTTGTTAATTAAGAGTTAGGCATTGAGGTGTGTGGATTATGGAGATTCTTATCAATCCATTTTCCAATGTTTGAGAAAAACCATTATCAGTACCAGAAGGGTAAATTCCCACCACTCATGGGTATGGTTTTTGGCATATCAAAGCTACGTTATTGTTTTTGGCATATCAAAGCTACGCCAACCAAAAAAAATGAGTTTTCCTGAAATAGTATTCTTTCGTGGACATTATAAATTACATTTTGAATTTCTATGCATTGGGAAATATAATGCAATAGGAATTCAAATGCATTTAACCCTCTTAAGTGGTGTGTATAAACCCAAATCATGTTAAACATATTACAGAATACATGTACATGTACATATATTTTAATGTCCGATTCTTGTGTTATTAGTATAGGAAACATTACATCTATAGTTTATAGGTGTAGTGGTTATTCTTCAACTCATTTTGACTTGTACTGTATATGGACAAAATATTATTAGTAGACACGCGACACTGCTACTAGCAGACTATTTTCATTCATCTTTTAGGGACCACGCCCCATCCACCCCCAACCTCTTCCAGCTGGAACATCTGTTGTTATGCTTGAAAATATTTGCATGGGTTGGCTGTTTGGATACCCAGGGTTTGCATTTTCACTCACGCAGACATTTTTGCGTCATTTCAGTGATATATCTGCAGTTTTGTCATTCGTCAACGAAACAAAACCATGATGCCGAGTCTATCTTCGCTTGTGGGAAGGGGTTCATTGCGGTATTCATTTCACTAAAAAAATCAATATTATTTTGTGCTGTCCATTAAATGAAGTGTTGAAAGTGTGTTATTGTTTCTATCTTTATGAGAATTAAATCGAAAATGCACATTTTCTCGTTTCAAGCGAAACATTTTGGTTGTTTCTATCGCATGTATGACAGTCTTGACAGACAGTCTGATCGAAGTGTTTATCCGAAACTACCTCTGACCTTGCATATAATTAACGTCAAAGATGGCTAATCGGCAATGGGCTTATTCTGTAGCGGTTAACACGCAACTACCCCCAGTCACTCTTTTTAGTGTGCAATTCGTGAAAAAATTTATTCGTGAAATATCAAACCACTCATGCAAGTGTGTCGCGACAGGATGACGACGGATCAAGGAAGTGACCATTCTTAAAATCAATAATCAGACCACAGTTACATGCATGGGTATACGAATTGGTTTGAATACAACAGGTGCAGTCTTTTACAATGGGGATTCTGCACGCTCAAAGAGAAAGTCGACAAACGTTTAAAAACATTCAGTTACAGCGTCATTTAACATACAGAAGTCTTCCTTAAATAGCTGAATGTCTTAATTGGAGGCTGGGTCAAAACGATCTTAATTTAAGAAAAAAGCGGTATACCACAGAAATGAGAACAGTAGTTTGGAAAGCGAAATGGGGATGATCGCTTGCATGTTTTTCATCGATACAAGTATACAACCTCAGAAAAACATACCCCAAACCAACGGAAAAGAAAAGAAGAAATTATAGTAAATCTATGCAAAAAGAGTGATGACAAAAAATCTTAGTATCAAATAAGTGAAACTACGTGCATATGCATATTGTTGAGTCCAATTGCAATGTGTAAAAATATCTAGATCAGATATAAAGTAGCAACTCTGGTTGTTAAGGAGATCGCATGATTATGTTGCCATTTAGTTTATTTAGTTTCTGGCCAAGTTGTGAGCCAACATATTAACTTTTCTCAAAAACGACATTGTAGTTAGCCCGTTAAAACCCATGCCGATATTAACATTTGGATATCATAATTTCAAAAGAGATCGTTCAAAAAGTTACATTCCGGACCTGAGTTTCTTTGAATAATCCTTAATCCACTATGAAGTCTCAGCGAATCACGTTCCACGAAAAATACACGATGAAAAAATTGTGAAAACCAATCTCGCTCGACGTCGCCTATCGTCGACGTCTCGACCGGGAGCCATCAGCTCCATCGCCCTTAAAAAAACTCAAACAAAATCCCCGTAATGAATTTATCACACTCTTTCTTTTTTTCGTAGTTGTATGTGAAATAGAATATATGATACAGAAATTCATCAGTTTAAAATGACTGGCGTTTATGAAGAAGCGGTGAGTACTGGTAACCGTTTAACAATAATCCCTTGCGATCCTGGCGACCTGGCTGACATCTCCTTGTACACTACTCTCTAAGTCGAAATGGGCGCACCCACTCCACATTTGTAGGGAAGTTCATTAACAATTTAATCCCGTGTCTGCAGAGTCTTACCATTAAACTATTACAGCGCCTCACTGTCAATTAAGTGCTCAGCGTGTCACCTGCTCGTCCAATGACAATTTTGCTCGATGCCATGTTGAGCGGAAGTGGTTAAGTGGAATAGGTGTGCTTTTTTATTCACCGAATCTCAATGATATCCCGACCTATAAGTCTGAGTACATCGACATCAAATATGGCATGTGATTAAAGGTTCACAATTGCATTTAGCACTCAGCGACTTTCATAAAGTTTGCCATCGCTTCATTTGGCTAAGCCACACTTCCATGCACGCCGTCTTACCTGGTACCAGGACCTCGGTTTTGATGAGGTTCTCTCGGCCGTAAGTTATTGTCTCTCAGTTGTACCCTCAAGCAAATAATGACTGATGTTTTTCATTCGAATTCTAGCAATCATAATTGACTGGTAAACATCGTGGGTAGACAGCCAATCCAGCTATGCCAACTCCCTACGGTAAACACTATTGTTTATATTTCTTTCCCTTATCAGTTGTTAACAATTGCTTTTTTGCAGATATCTTCAATGTGCTTACTGTCTTTTCTTCTTTATTATGCATACCGTAAATTAAATCAACAAATCAACCAGACGGGGTGATTCTGTAGAATCACAGGCTTTCCCTGGGATACAAAAACATTTAGCCCTTTGAAGGAATTATGGGAATAATAGTCTACCGCTTTGAAACTCTCCATCGTAAAATTTGCCTTGTTTGTGAATGACAGGGTGGTGATAGGTCGCTTTTTATTTTCTTCCTAATACTTTCAGAGAGGCGCTTGTGACAATGCACATATTAACTTTGTTGGTCAGGAAGATTCGTCAGTAATGGACTGTACTCGTGTTTCTGCGCTCCAACTGTTGAAAACTACCATGGGCGCAACGGCAGGAAATTATCTGCATGGAAGAATCACTGTATGCTTGCGTGTGTGCTCTTGTAAGTAATAGTTACTAACTGAGCTGGGGTTATTCATGAATTTGAACAATCTGCCAACGTGCGGTATGTGACGCCGGGGCGCGGTGGCTCAGTTGGTAGAGGTGCAGGCTGCAAGCCGAGAGGTCCTCGGTTCGAATCCCACCTGCGGCAACCGCGTTGTGTCCTTGGGCAAGACACTTCACCCCCATTGCCCACGTGGGGGCACGGTGACGTTGTGTACTAAGGCGTACTGCACGTCGATGGTGCACCTGTCTTCAACCAATGCTAACCCTGCTTGTGTGGAGTTGGTATGTTGGGGAGCTGACAGTTGCTCGCCGTTGCTCGGTGGTTCTCTCCGGGTACTCCGGCTTCCTCCACCCGTAAAACTGTCACGGTCATGGTTAGCCACTGTGCAGAAATATGTGACCTTAAACACCAATAAAGAAATAAATAAATATGTGATGCCGAACCGCGAAGCGGCGAGGTGTTACAGCACGTTGGCAGGTTGTTCAAATTCATGAATACCGACTGCGAGGTTAGTGACTTACTTACACACCAATTCACAGACCGCACAGACCCAGGTATGGTAAGTGAGTACAGGTGTTCAAGTGACGTCACTTGAACACCTAGTCTATTGTTCTATAGGGTATTTCACGTCTCTTACCAACCTGGAGGAGACAAAGGAATTGGTGTGTAACTCTGATGGAGGTCTCCTTGGCAATAGCCATACCTCAGCAAAGGGATAACAAAACAAACTCACAATTTGGAAGTTGTTCATCAGTTGAACCCTTCTTCTCTTTTTCAAAAAAGATCGCGCTTGGCGGCTATTTTGGACTCATTGTGGATAAAATAGAAATTTCTTTTAAATTTATGATAATGATACATTGCATTCTTACTATTTAGTCCATTACCAGTGTTCTGCTGATTCACAGTTCCGAGATTGAAGGCCAAAAATGTCCAATTTTCAGTCCCATTTTTGATGTTTTGGACAATTTTGGGAGAAAAAAAAATGTTGGTAAACTTTTGTTTCCAGATGCTTATGGAAAAGTGTATTTGTGACAAATCTGTGAAAAATTGAGGGCATTTACCCGTTTCTACCGGGAGATATTGGTCAATAAACATTTGGACGTTTTGGGACAGGGGCTGGCAGCAGAAGGTTAACGCCAAAAGTGTAAAGCTTATTACAAGTACAAAGTATAGCCATCTATGATATTGCGAAGTTTTAACGAAATCTGAAAGAGCATTCTCGAGAATTCCACTCTTTAAAAGTGTTGGAAAAAGAGGAAAAGAGAGAAAAAAAAATCCATACAACAACAAATGTCTTTTCCTTTCAGGAAAAGCCAAATAAATCGACGGAACAATGATATACACAATGAAGCCCACGCACCCCAGCTATTTCAGGTTTTTCCCCTTCGATTTCCAGCTCTGTTGCCATTCGATTAGAGATGAGTCAGAACTCGGTAAATGGTAATGCAACACTCGGTACCACTGAGTACAAGGGTAGAGGAAGAAAGTTACTTTCTGGAGTAATGTTGGGTGTTGGCAGATAAGTTTCATGATTCACTCTTCTTTATATATAGTGACTCTATAAATATCAAAGACGCTGTTAGACTTATGTGTCTGGATACGTTTTGTCTTGGTCAAAAAGAAATTCCCCGTAAATCTCTGAAAACTAAAAAATATCAACATGTAGACAAGGACTTTTTAAGTCAGTGATCCATATTCATTAAGACATTCATTAATAATTACATTGTTAATGTAGTTATACGTTTTGGGTCCAAATACTCAATTCCCATCGGTCAGGTGGATGAAAACGTCATGACCAAATGTAATTCATTTTCCAATGAATACATTTGGTCGAACTTTGACCCGCATTTACGGTAGACCGCAGTTGACGGAATGTGATTCGGGCGGTGTTTGGGCGGGTTTTTAACTTTTAGCGCCTCTCGCGGTGATCAACTCCGCTGCTGTTTCTTTGGTGACATTTCCCATCTGTGGCACAAAGCCCGTTACTAAAATACTCGTTTCCATTTCTAAAGTTGTGAAAATTAAAGCTTATTTGCCTTTGGGATATCATTTAGACGGAACCTGCGCTCAACTCAGAGTTGTGCGCTTTGTCTTTTGTGTGAGGGTGGTTTTTCGCCTCGTTCGTTCGTACATGTTTTATTTCGTCTTTCTGCTTTGTTGTTTGGTAAAAAGTAGTTTAAACAGTTACGGAATGTAATTATAAGAACTGAATGCAATTTTTATAATCTTTATTGGAGTATGAACGTTTGGGAATGTTCGATATGCCAACTGTTCATATCTCCTTTGTTTCAAACTGTTTGGTGACTGCGTTGAATAAGCTCCAAGTTTACTGCTGAATCTACTTCAGTTCATGTAATAGTCTGTTAAAATTGAATGCTAATCTTGGTAAATTTATTGGATTTGAAATAAATACTGTTTAAACAGAACTGGTTCCATCTCAGGGACAAGATTAGAACCAGTTTTTGTTCTAAAGAGAACCTATATTTTTTGAGGTGTATACGGCCAGTCCATCACTGGCGTAAGGAGAAGCAACAAGAAATTACTTCAATCTGTAATTACAAAACTTTAACGCTGATGGATTCTCATAAGGTTCGACATTGCGAAGATACAAACCAAGTTGCCTGAAAGTGATCGAAAGTGACTACAACCGCCCAAGATAATTTATGAATACGCGCGAACAAATTTGAACCTCGCGACTGTCCGAATGAATGTCCGCAGCAGTGCATTAGCTTAGAATTAATTGGGCCTTATGGGAGGTTCTCACTTTCACGACTCGGGGTGCCGAAAGCACACGGTTTTAATCCGTGATTATCCCTGGTAAATGCGTTCCGGGCCTGTAGACATGACGGCGGTGTTCCGGGATAAACCCTCGCGCTTCCGCCGCCTTGTTTTTTCCGTGGCGCGATTTTCAAAATGTTTGAACAATTTTTTTTTTCTTCACCAACCGTAAGTGACCGTAGACACCCTTAGACACCGGTACACAACCGTAGCATATCAGTTGCCGATCCATCATTAACAGTGGTCAGAAATGGGGTCTCGGTTGACCACGCGACGCGCCGGACAGACTACGGATATGCTACGGTTGTCTGGGGGGCCAAATATATAGTTGTGATCGATCAAACCGTGGGAGACCGTGACATAACCGTAGAGACCGCAGAAGAACCATTGCAGAACCGTAGCGTATCCGTAACACCGTAGAAGGAGCGTGACTAGTCGGGACAAACCATAGGACAACCGTGGCTTGTCCATGACGCTTCCGGCAGCATAACCGCAAGAAAACCATCACATAACCGTAATAATCCTTAGCGAATCCTTGGTACAACATTAGTACATCCTTAGCGCTTTCTTAGATCTTCTGAAGGCACCGTAGCACATCCTAGTGCCACCGTAAAAATTATCTACCGTGGACAAAACACGCCGATTTTACCACGGTTTAAAACCGTAGCAATCCAGAGCCCAAACCGCGAAATTGACAACTCTCCTTTATAAGATCAATAATTTCTTTTTATTTTAGATAACGCACAATTTTGCTTATGTATTTTCTAGAATTGCATTTTCTACTTATGACTTTAAATGGGTTAAAATGAACCATTACCATTTTCAAAGATGTGGCAATTTGCCACTTGGCAAATTGTCATATCTTTGAACATGCTAATAATTCACGTTCGTCAGTTATATTAAATACAATTCTAGAAAATGCAGTTGTAAAAGATTTATATTATTGGCTCCTGAAGGCATATGCTATAAACAGAACACGTATGCGCAAACTTCACCTTTGTCTTTATGGGGGAAAAATAATGCCGAATATCGAAAATGGCATTGCGAAAACGTAGAATCTCGTACGCTATTTTCGTTTACCTTTCTTGATTCGATCATGATTTCGCAGTGTCAGTAGTTAGAGGAGGCACTGTAGGTGAAAGCATGTTTGCACTGCGTTTCCAGGGGGTTAGTGTTAAATGCTGAAACTTATAGGTACAAGCATGAATGCACTATGGGTCCTGTGAAACTTATAATATAGGTACAAGCATGAATGCACGTACGTGTATTCATGCTTGTGAAATATATAGGTACAAGCATGAATGCACTTACGTGCATTCATACTTGTACCTATAAGTTTCACTGGACCGGTAGTGCTTCATGCTTATACCTAGAGTGCCTCCCCTAACTACTAGTGTCTTTCATATGGAATTTCGAAACAATACAATTTCTTTGAGGCCAGATCGTGTGATCTGATAAAGAAAGAGCCTGCCTTTTGCGATCAAAATTCTGTGCAAATGAAACTACTATCAGTCGTGGAAAAGCCAAGGAAAAGCCAAGTCATACAAGTTATAAAAAAAAAAACGTCTCATGCGTTTCTACCTTACTCTTTGCGAATACACTGGTGACAATCCCGATATATATCACCGAGATGTATAACGCATATCAAATGAGAACTAACGTTAAAGAAAGTTGCATATTGCTTTATCTGTGCGATCTCCATCGACCAAGTCATAGAAGTTATAGAAAAAACGCCTTATGTGTTTCAACCTTACTCTTTGCGGATACACTAGTGAATGCTAAAAATGCAGAAAATATCTCGTCGCTCTGAACGCTGAGAATATTAGTCGCACGTGGCGTATTGAACGAGTAATCAATCGCGTCACCGGGAACGCGGTGGCTCAGTGGTTGACTATTGGACTTCTATATTCGAGGTCCCGAGTTCGATCAGCGTCCGGGACGACACGCGTTGTGTCCTTGGGCAAGGCACTTTATCCTGGTCTACATGGGGACACGATGACGCCGTGTACTAAGGCCTACTGCACGTCGATGGTGCACATGTCTTTAATCGCTGTAACCCTGCTTGATCGGAGCTTGAACAGAGTTAGAATGTTGAGGAGCTGACAGTTGCTTGTCGATGCCCGGTGGTTCTCTCCGGTTACTCCCATTCCACCACCCGTAAAACTGTCAAGGTCACGATTAGCCTTTGTGCATATGTATGTGGCCTTAAACACTAATAAATAAATAATAAATAAATAAATCGCGTCACTTGAAGGGCAAATGCGGCATTCAGAACGCCGATTCTGCCAGAATTACCCCACATATAAACTATTTTTGACAACCCCGATATATATCACCGAGATGTATAACGCATCTCAAATGAGAATGAACGTTTAAGAAAGTTATTATCGCATATTGCTTTATCTGTCCGATCTCGAAAGCAGAGTTTTGAAATACCATCGACCAAGTTTTGCTTTACCACAAATCAGCACACGACTGTCAGAAACACTGTCTGATACTGGAGAGTTTATTGAAAACATATTGCGCATATTTTGAACTGTGGCAGAGAAATCAGGTTTATAAATATCAAATAACTCCCATGACGCAAGTTGTGACATTAGCATGTTGAAATTTGATATTATTATGACATTCGACGAAATGGGAACTCGCACAATCAAATGCATGAAAAAATGTTCAAAATGTGTAGTTGGTAAGATAATTCCGTCGATCGTTGTTCCCGGATATATCTCTGGCACATAACAATATTTTGCAACAAACAAAAATTCACGAAAGAGGGTAGCGCTATTAAAATTGAAGGACAATTATTACCAGATTACACAATGTGAAAATGGATATGGCTGACGTTTGACTGATCACAAGGATTGGCCGTTTATATGAAGATGCTACACTTAGTTTTGATTGAACCCTCTTACTGCAGTGTACGTTAACCCTTTGGTCCCATGTTGTATACTCAATGCAGTTCAGAGCCATCAGCTAGTATATTTAATCCAGTAAAAATACGACTAAAAATCGGTTGACCTACACATTGGAAATCTTGATTGGTCTACCACACAAAATCACTGATTAACTGTCTTCTTTGTGAATTCGGGTCGAATCATGATCCTGGGCCGGAAAAAGCTTCCTTTCACTTTTAAATGGTTGTTTTGTTGCGCGAAAACCAACAGTAAAAAATTGGTACGACTTTTATTTAGTTATGTAACCTTTGGATATGGTGAATGGAATTACAATTAAGCCATTTTACCAATGTAAATTATCGCCCATGTTACTGTGGATATTGTTTCATAGAGTCACAAATTAATTCTAGGGAAGTTCAGGACTGCAAGGTTAAATTTTTCCTCAGCCTCCACGCAAATATAGATTCACCCTGGGATGTTGCGATAAACGATTTGTTGGGAGAGGTAAACCTCATTTGTCCCGATTATGATGACTCCAGTCCCGAAAGAGAAATATTTCAACTACATCACCAAGGCATACCTTCGTCGAATGCATGCCTTGATGCTGTAGTTGGAATATTAGCAATTTGGGATAATAGTTAAAAAAAACTTTCAAGACTTCTTGGGAATTGTATTGTGAATAAATAAAATATACATGTAGTAGTCGGTATCAGTTCTCCGAATTGGTCATGCGTGGCCCCCATAACCCTGTTCTGTACCTCTATTAAAGTGACAGACTATTATTTAACCCTTTACCCAACGTAACGGCCAAAAAAAAAAAAAAACGGCCAGCGCTATTCACAACAGTCGCAAATTAACTTTCCTTATTTGTTTCATTTTTTTTTGTCTCGGAAACATAGGTTATGACCCCTTTTTGGAACGAGAGGGGTCATAACCTATGTTTTTTGAGAAAAAAAAATGAAAAAAAATTAGTTATTCAAGAATTTTGTTTGCGAGTGTCGTCTGCTTTTCATGGTAGGTAAAGGGTTAAGAAAGAACACCTGATCGTTAGCAAAACAACAATTGATACCTTAGACGCCACTACTGTCAGAAATATGTCCTGTCTGGAATAAATAACACACCCCCCTACCCCCCCCCCCCACCCTGTTAGCGACGTCTCTGGTTCCTACGGAACAGAAACTAGGTTTCTATGGGACAGTACTGTTCAGTCGCGGATCCAGATCAAAGCGAGCAGTTCCGGGGCACACTCCCTCTACATTTTTTTCTGATTTTCTAAGCTCATACAATTAGGCATAATCTATTAGATAATTTTTTCAGTTATATTATAATTTTAACATCTGATTTTGCAAAGAAAATTTGACTTTAAAGAACGCATAATGCAGGTGATTTCATGTGTGGCGAAACGGACGTGCATGCCACATAGATCTCTTGTAAAAGGAAACTATGGTACACTTTAAAACACTTGCTGTTACTTCTACATAAATATTACAGTGGTGACTGTTTCAAATGAAAGTTTCATCATAAGAAAACTGAGAGACGAGTGTTCTTGAACAGTGTAGCAGTTTGTTTTTGAACTAACGCATTCAGCTTTTCAATTCCAGTTTCCACACAGTAGTTTCGTCCATTTCGAAAGAAGCATTGTTAAGGAAGAGTCAAGTAGACTAATTAATATTTTTTTTCTATCGCTTCCCCGGTTTTGTGTCAAGATCGAACAAACATAGATCGGAAGAGCCAAAAGTTGTTTAACATTTTACGGTAGAAGTAACATCCACGGTAGTTTTAACAGTACGTTTTTACAGTGTATTCACTGACCTATAGGATAATACCATTGTTGGACAGGGGTTACACGCCCACCCACATGTTGCCCCCAAGGATAGGTATATCGCGTGATAGTGCCAATCAACTTATCTGGGCATTTTGACAAGCAGGGTAACTTAAAACTCCAACAAGCTTTAAAACTCCATGTTCAACGGAAAGCAAAGGCAATCGAATCCTTGGCTAATACAGTATCTACATACTGTTCTTAAAATACTTCTTTTTTAACACTGCCGAGTGCATAACTGAATATATTATATCGCACGTGAGTTTTCATTTTCTTATTGGCTGAGAGGTACTATACCACTTCCGGCAAGTTACCAATAGATGATTCTAAAATTAAACATGCACTATTTCCGGGCATTATACATACTTTCTAAAAGAGTCTTTAACATGTCGGTTTTGGACAAGGTCCTTGACAATAGGGGTATCCTTAAGATAGATTCCTGATGGATAGCCATATTCTTCTTCGGTCGTTCGATATAAAATAAAAATAAAAATTACTGCATGGCATAATGATGGCTACACTAAATTAGTGGTCCTTGAGCAGGTGGACAATTCTTCCGCGAGGACCACACTTTTTGCATAGTTAACTCCAAGCCATGAAATATTTGTAACATATGCTTTTATACCCGCAAAACAAATGCGTCGGTCGGTCGCTCGCCTGTATGACTTTGTTTTATTTCCTTTTGGTACATGAAAGGGGAACAATAGAGAAATGACAGTTTTTTTTATAAAAGTGTAACCAACTTTTACTCATCAATAAAAGGCAGAAAAAGTATGCCCGAGTAAAAACGTGGAGGAACGGAACAGGTGAATTGGTGTTGTAAACTCCAATTTAGAACTATTTAAAGACATAGTTGGATCCAGTAATTGATGAACATCAGTAAACTAATGGTCAAACTTGGCTCTTCAAGCCGATTGTGGCTTTAATTGTTCGCGCAGTCATATTGGTATGCATTGTTGGAATTGGTAACAGTCGAATATGAGTTAATTAAAGTTCTGAATAGCGTTTTTTTTAAATTAAATTTCAGAACAATGCATTGTAAGTTATTGTCAAGTTCTTTCCATATAGTGGGGAAGATGTGTTTAGGTAACTGGCTTGCAAAATGCGTTCGGAGAGTATTGCTATATATATAACTGCCCGGTTTGTCTGGTAGTCATGGTAGAGGGATTATTAATGATTTCATAAGATTTTTTTTGTAAATTCATTTGGTAGGTTGTTATTTTTCCAGTCAGGAATAAAAAGAAATACACGCAGTTTATAAATGTCTTTAAGCTTGAGTATACTGTTACTTTTAAATAAGGGATCTCTATTTGAGTTTCGCTTTGTATCACTAATTATTCGCATCGCTCGTTTTTGTTGGAGAAATACCTTGTTTGCTGTCTTATTATTTCCCCAAATCTCAGTTCCATAGACTAAGTGACTGTGCATTATTGAGAAGTATATGGTTCTTAGGGCGGATTTGAGAAGCACGTTTTTTTGCCTTGTTAACCCTTTACCCAACGTAACGGCCAAAACCGGCCAGCGCTATTCTCAAAAATCGCCAATTAATTTTCATTATTTTTTTCATTTTTTGTCCCAAAAACATAGATTATGACCCCTCGTTGGAACGAGCTCGTCGAGCTCGTTCCAACGAGGGGTCATAACCTATGTTTTTGAAACAAAAAATGAAAAAAATTAGTTATTCAAGAATTATTTTTGCATGTGTCGTCTGCTTTTCAGGTTAGGTAAAGGGTTAATTGAATAACTGTCTTTCGATACTTTTTACTAACCATCTGATGTGTTGCTTGAAGTTTAGGTTTTCGTATATTTGTATTCCGAGACATTTGACAGTAGGCTTGGTATGGTTGTTCTCCATCTGGTTCAATCCATTATCGTTGAATAAGATGCTTTTATCATTTGAGTTGTATCTGCAGTTTGTTGGTTTGCTGTTTATGTATTTAGATTTGTTGACATTCAAACCTATCTTATTGGAGGTGCACCATACACTTAAATTGGAAAGTTCTGTGTTTATATGGTAGAAAGGAGTATCAATTTTATGATATGAATTATGAACTGTTGTATCATCAGCGAAAGATAGAAGGTTTAAATTTGTCAAGCAGGAAATAATGATACAGATGGTGTCACATTGAGAACCTAAATACTCTGCACACTGAGACCTCCCTGATAGATAATTTTTTGAAAAATTTGTTTGTAATTCCTCTAATGCCATGTGACTTAATTTACTAGGTAATATATTATAAGTTATCTCCACCAACATGTATGGAAAAAATGGAAATTTAATACCTGGATGTCGGTTTTTATACCATACATGTTGACGGAGATAACGTTTTTGTCCCGTTCGAAACATAAAACATAGTGGAAATAAATTTGTGGACGCATTTCTCTCGCTCTGTAATCACTGGACCAAATTCGTGAATATTTTTTGTTTTTATAAACGCAGAAGACAACAGATAGAGTTACATCCCTTGGGTCGTTAAGGAAACGAGTATACAGTGTTTGTTGACATATCGTCCCCTGAGTTCCAATGTGTTCTATGTGCCCACTAGCACATAGAACACACTGGAACTCAGGGGACGATATTTGCTCTTATTTTATTTTTCTCAAGTTGTTTTATTTAATTACTCGACTATTTGATTTATAACGGCAAAATATGATAGAATTGTTGGAAATCTGATAATATTTGTGACTATTTTCAGGATTTTTGGTTCGATTTTTATACCGAGGCGAGTGAATGAGAAAAGTTTTCGTTTAAACCATATACCCCCGATGTTTCGCGTGCCCTTATACCCTGGATGTTGCACGCCCTCATATACTTTGGATGTTGGGTGCATTTTTTGCCATGGCGATTTGTCCAAGTCGTTCTGACCAATCAAAAGACAGAATTTATCGGGATATAGGGACAATGTGATTTATCGTGTCGAAAGCCTTTGAAAAATCTAAATATACGGCCAATGTGTAATCTTTAGATGATATGTCATTGTTGTCAGTTATTATGGAGAAGCTGCAATGCTGGGTGAGTTGTTGAATGATTGGCCCTCAATCCATATTTATATATATTTATAAATTACCTATTCTACTATATGTGAAAAGCCTATGACATATATTTTAGCTTTACACACCAACCGAGGTGAACACGCCAGCAATGGGATTTCAATAGTTAAAATTTACACCAACAGTGCAACTACATCCAAGTTGACCTTTGGTGACGTCAACCTGAATGCGAACTTGTCTAAATTTATCGGACGTCGCCTCGCGAGGAGTGAAATGAAAGTGGCAATTATTTATTACGTTTTTAGCTCATCTTGACAAAGTCAAGCTGAGCTAATCTCATCGCTCTCCGTCCGTCGTCCGTCGTCAGTCAACACCGTGTTTTGGTCTTCTCCTCAAAAGCCCCTGGGCCAATTCAAGTGAAAGTTTGTGTGAGTGATGGTCCCAAAGGGGCATTGCATTTTTGTTTAACTCGACATACCCAGCCCCATAGGGAGGAAGTGGGGTAAAATTTTCCAGAATATTTTTAAAATCTTCTTCTCAAGGACCAGTGTGTACAATGACTTGATATTTGCTATGGAGCTTCCTTTTGAGGTGTAGAATCAAGTTTGTTCAAAGGAAGTTCGTGAAGCAATATTTGGCTTTGTAATGGGAGGGGTAAGATTTTTGGCCCCGCCCAAAATTTTTGTTTTCTGAACCGATGGTCCGGTATGAACCAAATTTGGTATGTGGTATTATAGGGTCATAAGTACTTGACCCATGCAAAAAAAAAAAAAAAATTTCGCATCCCCATGGGAACCCTGGAAGCTAAAAATAGATATATTTTCAAACACCCATATTTCCCAAACCACACGGAACAGAGAGGTGTTATTTGGTATGAAGTATCCTTACGACCAGTAGAATTGAATGGTTATGTTAGGGTGTTTAGTAGTGGACATCGAAAAAATGCTGAGTCAACATATTTGAAATAAAGCTCATTGGTGCATATTTGGGCTCGTTACAGGAGTAATATGGGGAATATTATTTAAAAATCTTCTTCAGAACCACCAGTCAAAATCTTTTAATGTTTGGTATACATCATTATTATGAGGGTCAGATTCAAGATTGTTCAAACCAAGTTCCTAGGTTAATTTTTGTGCTTCCTACAGAAGCCCAAATTTTAACATTGTTCAATATGGGGGGTCATTTAAAAAAGTCTTTTTCTTCAGATCCACAAGTCAGAATGCTTTCATATTTGATATGCATCATCTCTAGGGGGGGGGGGGGGGGGGGGGCAGATTCAAGTGTGTTCAAATCATATCCCTAGGAATATATTTGGGCTCGCTATGATAGCCCAAATATTTACTTAGTGCAATATGAGGGAATTTCTTTAAAAAGCTTCTTCTTCAGATCCACCAGTCGGAATGCTTTCATATATGGTATACAGCATCTCTAGAGAGGTCGGATTCCAGTGTATTCAATTCGAGTGCCTATGTTAATACTTGGGCTCCATATGGGAACCTGCAATTTTAACTTAGTGCAATATGAGGGAATTTCTTTAAAAATCTTCTTCTTCAGATCCACTATTCAGAATGCTTTCATATTTGGTATACAACATTTTCCCAAACCACACGGAACAGAGAGGTGTTATTTGGTATGAAGTATCCTTACGACCAGTAGAATTGAATGGTTATGTTAGGGTGTTTAGTAGTGGACATCGAAAAAATGCTGAGTCAACATATTTGAAATAAAGCTCATTGGTGCATATTTGGGCTCGTTACAGGAGTAATATGGGGAATATTATTTAAAAATCTTCTTCAGAACCACCAGTCAAAATCTTTTAATGTTTGGTATACATCATTATTATGAGGGTCAGATTCAAGATTGTTCAAACCAAGTTCCTAGGTTAATTTTTGTGCTTCCTACGGAAGCCCAAATTTTAACATTGTTCAATATGGGGGGTCATTTAAAAAAGTCTTTTTCTTCAGATCCACAAGTCAGAATGCTTTCATATTTGATATGCATCATCTCTAGGGGGGGGGGGGGGGGGGGGCAGATTCAAGTGTGTTCAAATCATATCCCTAGGAATATATTTGGGCTCGCTATGATAGCCCAAATATTTACTTAGTGCAATATGAGGGAATTTCTTTAAAAAGCTTCTTCTTCAGATCCACCAGTCGGAATGCTTTCATATATGGTATACAGCATCTCTAGGGAGGTCGGTTTCCAGTGTATTCAATTCGAGTGCCTGTGTTAATACTTGGGCTCCATATGGGAACCTGAAATTTAACTTAGTGCAATATGAGGGAATTTCTTTAAAAATCTTCTTCTTCAGATCCACTATTCAGAATGCTTTCATATTTGGTATACAACATTTTAGGGGGGTTAGATTCAAGTTTGTTCAAATCGGATCCATAGGTTAATATTTAGGCTCGCTATGGTAGCCCAAATTTTAACTTAGTGCAATATGAAGAAATTTCTTTAAAATTTCTCTTCTTCGGATCCAACAGTCAGAATGCTTTTATATTTGGTACACAACATCTCTAGGGAAGTCAGATTCAACTGTGTTCAAATCGAGAGTCTGGATTAATATTTGGGCTCCCTATGAGAGCCGGAATCAGCCATTTTGCTGAAGAATTAAAAATTTCGTATTCAGTACCCTCTAGAGGTGTGTAACTAAGATTAATCCACATAGGTTGTGTCAAGGGTCTTCATAGGGGAGCTCTACATTTTACTTTATGATCAACTGAAGAAAAGGCATGATGCCCGGATTATTGTTGTCACTCCCGAGGGACTCAAGGATTGACAGTGTAGCCTATGGAGATGGCTTGCATAATGTACTCATTCTTGGACTCTGTTTATATTGTGTTCTGTTCAAGATGAGCGCTTCAGGCCCCGTGGGGCCTCTTGCTTAAATGAGTTTACCCCATAAAACAAATTAACAAACATGCATTGTCTGATGTTAATAAAGCATCCATAACTCGAAATAGTATGTTATTATGTTATTAAAATGAAAAAGACCCTGTTTCTTTTTCTATTTCGTTTCGGTGAAATAATTGACAGCGGAAGTATCCCCAACCGATAATCATGTAAACAGACACCGATTCGCACCTAGGTACGTCTGGTGTTTAGTAAAATCGAAAAAAATAATAGCGACTCTTAATAATCTGACGATCATGGTATAAATAAAATATACCCAAAGTAGCTTGGTATACCAAATGTTCACCACTCGTGGTGAAGTGGTGTTAACCGCGCACCAAAGGCTCGCGGTTAACACAACTTCACCACTCGTGATGAACATTTGGTACACCAAGCTACTATTGGTATATTCTATATATAAATATCAAAACTATTTTAAAAATTACAAAGGCTTTTACACGTTGGTTATTCAAGCAACCTTGAAAATACGGGCAGTATACTGAATGGTATACAGTTATTAATAACCTTTGGGTTGCCAGATTTGACGATTGGGTGAACTTTTGCGATTTTCATCTTGTCAGGCACATTGCCAGTAGCAAATGAAGTGTTTACTATATGGGTGATCGAGATGGCGACTTCACTGATACTTAACTTCATAATTTTGCTTGTGATATCATTGCTATCTTTACTTATTTTTTATATTACCTTATTTTCTGTGGTGTCATAAATGTCATGAAAAATGTATGAGGTATTACTTTGTTCAAATATTTAGTGTAGCTCGTTCCTGAGGAAGAAACCTTAGCACTTACTTCTATACTGGAAAAGAAGTTATTCAGTCCCTGTGCAATTTCAATGGGGTTTGGAATGTACACACCTTCGACAACAAAGCAAGACGACGGGGTGGAGCGGATTTGCTGGCGTGAAAAGTATTTCTTAATATTTCTCATGTTCTCTTCACACTATGCTTATTTTCTAGCAGAATCCGTTCGCAGAATAAGGTTTTGCTCCTGCGTTTAGACTTGTTTAAGATTTGACAAAATCGTCGATGATTTTTGTTTATATCAGTTGGGGGAATTTGGCTTTCGACGATATAATTTATTTGTATTGATCGATGATTGTATCAGACCAGCAGCCATCCATGGTTGCCGCTTGGTGTACTTGTGTTTCACGACCGTCGTTTTGATAGGAAAAGAAGTATCAAATATCAATAAGCAAATGTTCAAAAAAGTTTCATAGGCGTTGTTTGGACATGTGCAGTTTACACCGGATGCGAAGTTGCAGGTTGACAATAGTTGTTTGAATGTGGCTGTATTTCTTTCTATATATACACCTGGAAACCTTTTGAACACATTTGGTCTTGATTCTGTTTGGTTCAGAATAAAACGTACCGAAATGGTCCGTGACATCTTCAGTGATGATACCCTCTTTAAACACTAGGACGGGATTATTTGTTTGGATATGATCTATCAGGGTCGTGGAATAGTCCGTTACTCTCGTCGGTTTAGTAAGGCAGGGAAGACAAGCCATTCGCGAAAAGAAGATCGATAAATTCACCAGGCGAAATTTCAAGAAATCTATATTAAATTTCCCGTGATAAATGAGTTTTTGTTTGTTTTCGGAGTTTATCGCATTTGCAATCCGTGAGAAAGTTGAGATAAATTCGTCCAGATCAGCTTTTGGCGAGGTGTTAGGTCTATAAATAGTTTCTGATCTTTTAGGGCGATAATTAATTAAATAAATATTGATTCAAATACGTGGGGAACAAAAATTGATAAATCTTCTCGTATGTGATACGTCACATTCTCTTTAACAAATATACCCACACCATCCCTTCCGTCATCTGTAATGGAATGAGTTTTGTGCAAAAATTGCTGATATGCATAAAGCCTGCAGTGAAGGTTATCGGGAACTTTGAATATTTCCGTTACGCCGATGACATCAAAGGTGGCCCCGTGATGTTGAATACCACACGGCAATTCAGTAAGCGGGTTCCAGTGGGAAATCAGACTTTGACAGTTCATGTGAAACAAAAACAAAGGCTAGTTATCCTTAGCTATTGACTGGCTGAATGTTTCTGACGAGTAGTGCTTCAAGTAGTGGTTAATAATGGAAAACGGCCTGCCAAGATTATCAACGTCTGTATAATTGTCATCATTGTAGAGGGTTATAAAATTATATATATATATCCTATTTAAAAAAAGTAGGGGATATTTGATAAAAGTTAGATATATGAAGAAATATATTTTCATCAAAAGGATAGTTGAGGCATTCCACAGTGACACCTGGTGAATGATTTCAGCGACAGGTGGGTGTCTGACAAGCACACATTCCACGCACTGAGCTGTAGAAGACATGGACGGTCAGTCAGAGAATTTGCCACATTCAGTCCAAGACCACAATACCTTGTAAATCCTCCTCGGTTCGCGAGACAAGCGCGGATCCGACGTGGAATACTCCTCACCAAACGTCCAATATCAGCTTAATGGATGTTATTCCATTCTTCCTGCAGTGCAGCGGCGAGTTCCTGGACATTGGTAGGAGGCTGTTGCCATTTTCGTAGGCACCTGCCAAGCATATCCCAGACGTGCCCGATTGGTGAAAGGTCTGGACTTAGTGCTGACCAAGGCAGTGTAGTGATATTCTGCTCCTGGAGGAACTCTGTAGCGGCACGGGCCTGTGCGCTCTTGCGTTGTCATCTTGAAAAATGAATCGACGGCCTTGACGTCGCGCAAATGCCACCACATGAGCTACCGTCGTGACGTCGCGCAAATGGCACCACATGAGCTGCTAACATGTTGTCACGGTAGTACTGCTATGTGACACGCCTTTGGATGATATGTAATGCTTGTTCTGCTATGCCTCCTCACACCATAACCGATCCACCACCAAAACGATCATGCTGCCTAACGGTTACGTCATGGTATAGTTCGTTCCGCCGCAGACGCCGCCGCTACACTCTGTTTCGCCTGTCGTGGAAGTCGAGAGTGAACCTCGAGTCATCGGAAAACATGACGTTGCTCCACTGATGATTGTCCCCGCGCTGTCGTACTCCACACCAATTACACCTTGCTGCGATGTGACGTTCAGTCAAACGTGGAATTATTCGAGGTCGTCGAGCGTACAAATTCGAACTGTGTAGGCGATTTCGGATAGTCTGACCACTGACTCGCACATCTGTCGCTCGGTGCAGCTGCTGTCCAATTTCTGAGGGACTTTGATTGCGGTTACGTAACGCTGTGGTTCGGATGAAACGACCCTGGTTAGCAGTTGTAGCCCTTGGACGATCTGACCGACGTCTGTCATCAACATTGCCAGTCTGACGGCAGCGTGACCACAACCTGTTAATCACCGATTGAGTAACAGTGAGAATTTGTGCTACTGTAGTCTGTCTGTTGCCAGTTTCCAACATGCCAAGGTACGTAAACGTTCGTCACGTGTCAGTCTTCGTATACCTCAAATGTTACGTTTCGACCAGAAACTATTGAGGAACGAGTTTATACCAAGAAAAGAACGATGAGATGTCTGAAAAAGCCCATCCAGTACAAATGAAAATTTCAAAACGTACCCCAAAGACATTAACGCGGCGCTCGTACGAAAAACCTGCACGAAGTTTTCGTGGGCCGGTGACATTCACGATCCACACTAAACTTGGTAACATATTGATGTGTCCAAACACGCGTATCCAATACCATTTTCCGAAAATATCAACATGAGTTTGGATATCCCCTTCTTTTTTTGAATAGGATATTTGAAGGAAAGTGAGACTTACTCCAATATAGGATTTTTTTAAACAGAAAACCATTATGTATGAGGGGTGTTAAAGAAAATCGTTATATTGTACCGGAGTATAATCGGTGTTCCTCCCATCCACCCACCCCACTCCCGCGCTGACCACACACTACCACTATACTTTTTCTCACTCGATATCGGCCTACTAGATTTTTATCTTTAAACGTGTATCTAACATAAAAACCAGAACAGTCAAATAATTACCCACAATAAGACTAATACCGTAAAAACAAACGTTATAATTTGTCAAAATAACAGTACAAGTCTGAGTCTCATTGGAACAGGCTCAGTGATCTCATTCCAATGACATCCATAGTTTTATTGTTATGTTAATGATTTCAAAATAGAGTTTTCAAACTTTTACTTCATTTAAAAAAAAAACTGTTATTTATTTATT
The DNA here is from genome assembly GCA_031216915.1 of Pictodentalium vernedei. NCBI lineage: Eukaryota > Metazoa > Mollusca > Scaphopoda > Dentaliida > Dentaliidae > Pictodentalium > Pictodentalium vernedei. The sequence goes on along the minus strand of CM062296.1, from coordinate 323,321,472 downwards.
TATTCAATTCTTTATTGGGGTTCAAAGACACTTTATGCATCCAGGGTGATCTCGTGTCAGACAGTTTTACGGGTGGAGGAAACCGGAGTCCACGGAGAGAACCACCGATCAGCGGCGAGTAACTGTCAGATTCTCCAACTTACTAACCCGACAGAAGCAGGGTTAACAATGGTTGAAAGCGTGTTAACATCGTCGTGCTATACGCCTTAGCACATTGTGTACCGTGATCCCGCTCGAGCAAGTGATGTTAACCCTTTACCCAGCGTAACGGCCAAAACCGGCCAGCGCTATTCTCAAAAATCGCCAATTAATTTTCATTATATTTTCATTTTTTGTCTCAAAAACATAGGTTATGACCCCTCATTGGAACGAGCTCTTCGAGCTCGTTCCAATGAGGGGTCATAACCTATGTTTTTGAGACAAAAAATGAAAAAAATTAGTTATTCAAGAATTTTCTTTACAAGTGTCGTCTGCTTTTCGTGTTAGCTAAACGGTTAAGTATCTTGCGCAAGGACACAACGCGCGTGACTCTATCGAGATTCGAACTTATGACCTATCACAAGGCCTCCACGCTATCCAATGGGCCACCGCGCCATTCTAAAATACTGTGGTGACGAGTTAAAGAGTATTGACAAAAGGCCATTCTCAACTAAGTCAATTCTTTCGATAAAAAAGAAGAGAAATGGCGAGACATTCAGGAGATTTGTGTATATAGGTAAAACGATGCCTCATCCAAGAAGACTGTATCCAAAAGCTGGAGAAGAAATAAAAAACAGTCCCATTGCCCTAAAAGTTAGAATTTTCCGAAATAGTCAACTTTAGAACTCCTGCACACATGTGTATATGATGTTGGTACCGGACATACGCAAAAGGTTTAAGTTTGGATAATCATGACTGTGTGCCACGTCCAAGTACTTGCAGATAACTTCATTTTTCACACTGACAACAATTGTAAGAAAAAGGGGCGATTGTTGTAACAAAAGTGGTGGGCGAGTTTTTGTTTGTCACAAAAATGGGCGATTGTTGCAACAAAAGTGATGATCTCATTTTGTAACAAAAGTGGTTGATTTTGTTACAAATGTGGTGAGCTGTAACAAAAATGGGCAAATGTTGTAACAAAAGTGATGAGCTGAAACAAAAGTTGTTGTTGTAACAAAAGTGATTGCCACAGGGTATGTCATGTCGTTCACCAAGCGATTGTCTATTGTCATGGCTGATTTCGGCGACTGTGGACTTCTTATTTGAAGAGCTCGCCACGTACACTTTTACGTAAGAGCCGTCGTGCAAATTCAAATCCCGGTCGAGGCAAACTCCAAATCACTAAAGATAAATAATTGATTGAGGTAAATAATTATTCTGCACCCAAGGCTTTTTGTGGTAGCATTCTACTCTGCACTCTCTTAAGTCTACTTGATGAACTAATTTTACTGATTGAGGGCTAGATTATCTTTGGTGGTCTGAATTGGTTATTCAAGATTTGTTTTATTACAAATTATTGGAGAGTGCCCTCATGCATTCTCCAATAATTTATAATAAAGCAAATTTATATAAACAAAATGTTATTTGTGTTTGACTGAATATGAAACGTGAGCAAGAAAAATATTGGATTTTGCTCTGGTACCCTCATCTTTTTGAAAGCCCTGATAGTGGCTTCTAATACTCAATCAGTTAAGCATCCAGTGGGTTAGGTTTTCCAAAACTCGAATCGCGTGATTCTCGGAGTTCAAATGTTATGTTAAAATGACAAAACATAAGTTGTTGGAGAACGTTACTGGGGCACTAACATTGGATTCGAATATTTCCACCCACTCCTGTAATGGTCATCGGTCTAACGTGTCTTGTTGGAGAACGTTACTGGGGCATCAACATTGGATTCGAATACACTGCAAAAAATATAGGTTCTCTTTAGAACCAAAACTGGTTTTAATCTTGTCCCCGAGATGGAACCAACTGTTCATATCTCCTTTGCTTAATAATGATTTGAGACAACCTCGTATGAGTTCTAAACTTACAGCTGAAACCCCCTCAATTTATGTTTAATTCTGTTAATATTTAATGTCAATCTTTATAAATTTATTTGATTTGAAATAAATACTGTTTAAACAGAACTGGTTCCATCTCAGGGACAAGATTAGAACCAGTTTTTGTTCTAAAGAGAACCTATATTTTTTGCAGTGTATTTCCACCCACTCCTGTAATGGTCATCGGTCTTACGTATCCGTACCTACAGATGAGGATCACAATTACCGACAGGTTGCAGGCGCAGGATGTTTCAATGACTACTTGATTTATTTGATGGAGAATAGAAATCCTTATTCTCAGCTGACGCTTGATAACATTCGAGTCTTTATTCAATTTTTCATTCGTTCGTTCGTTCGTTCGTTCGTTCGCTTTCAACAATCAGTGCCAACTCGTATCGGATAGATTTCTGCACGAAGGAAGCCGGAGTACAGGAGAAATCCAGCGATCAGCAGTGAATGACTGTCATACTTCCCCTCATACTAACGCACCCAAGTAGGGTTAGTATCATTTACTAGCTGCCAACCTCACCAGCTTACTAACCAAATAAAAGCAGGGCGTACCACTTATTTGCAGTTATGAAACAAATTGAGTTTATTCTAAAATACACATCGATACAAAATACCTCTTTAAACAAGTTCTTTGGAAACATTTTCCATGAGTATTGTTTGTAGACGTCATTGCTAGATTAGCTATTATTTGATGTTACCATTTATCATATGACTCGTCCGCTTTGTTCACTTTAAAACATTTGATATTTTGCTTTCATATTAATCAGTGATAAATAAAGCATTCCGTCGAATTCATTGGTCAATTTCAAAACCAGACAATTTGATTGGCTGAACAAAATACAGCTGGGCTATATGTTCATAATTTGCATAATTGGGGTTGAAAGATTTCATTGGTCAATTTCAAATAAGGACAGTTTGTTTGGCTGAAGAAAATACAACTGGGTCACATTTGCATAATTTGAGTAAGGAGAATTTGCGTTATCTGTCCTATTTTGGGTGGGTTATATTGCATTAACCCTTTACCTAACATAACAACCAAAACCGGCCAGTGCTATACACAATTTCTTTTCATTTTCTGCTTCCAAAACATAGGTTATGACCCCTCATTGGAACGAGCGCGACGCGCTCGTTCCAATGAGGGGTCATAACCTATATTTTGGAAGCAAAAAATGAAAATTTTTAGTTATATGAGGATTTTTTTTTCAAGTGTCGTCTGCAACAGGGTTAAAAAGTCATGCTAAGTCGTTAATTTGTGCATATGTGTGTCATATGATAAATAGAATATGAAATGAGTGTTTTTCTCATATAATATTTATGAAACGCGTCCGAATTTTCTGTTTGGGCTCGCCAGAGGCTCGCTCAAACGGAAAATTCTTAGACTCGTTTCATACATATCGTATGAGAAAAACACTCATTTCATATCCTCTGTATATTCCCCATCAATAGAGGATGATTAGAGCTGACGCGTACCCACACCCACCTATAATATTCAGTTTGTTCGAATGTAAATGATCAAAGTATTAGTATTATCATCTTTTAACATTTCATTTGTTATCTCACTTCATTATATGACTACGTAACTTAACCGCTAAATATAACTACTGTTTGGCGATCTTTTCCTGGTCCCCGGAATATCCACAGTGTGGAATCCGATTCCGTTTCACTAAAGTATGACGGATTATTTAGGTATCGCGGAACTAAATATTTAAATTAGAGTTAACCGCCTTAAAATGTTGCACTCGGAAATGATGCAGTCTCTCAAAATAAACAGTCTTGGGAAAATATATTGTTTCAATAAACGTTTGAAACATTTTATTGACATCTTGCATTATTTTTTAATATTCCTGATAAAATAGAGGGTGATTTGATGACCATTGCACCTAAAAAATACAATTTACTTTTTGTGTGATTTTGTAGGGAATTCCCTGAAAAATATGTGCACGTGACCGGTACTTCCCTTTGTGTCAGTTTTTCTCTCTTGTTTGTTGCATGACCCCCTGTATTCGGATCATAAAAAGTTGTCTGAAGGGCTATACTTGACAGAACTATTTGAATGCCAAAAGTAAATTGATTCGATCATATTTTTTTCCGCCTGAACGTTATAATGGTCGCCTATTGGGAAAATATTTAGTTCCGTGATACCTATAGAAAATATGTTTTTTGGCATCCAAACCAGATTCTGTTATTATTTTGGGGCATTATTTCACATTTAAATATTTATTTGGGGACCACACACCTTACCAAACTATTTTATTGTTTTGAAAAGTTACATTTTTTGTCACAGTCAGCAATAAAGGCTATATATTGCCAAAACTAAGGCTGTTCATGCTAGCAAATTCACATCTTGAGCAAGTGTATTTCCCAGGAGCACACTATAACCTCTGGCAGCTGCTAACAGCCTATTTTACCCTATTAACATATTTATTTAAACCATGGTTTCTCCTGATAGGACTCGGGGCACGGAGGATTCCAAATCTTCCAACCCCCTCCTAAATCACCATTCAAACACAGACAGAAAACCTGCACTGCACTTCTATTCACTAGTATTTAGAAGTTTTTCTCTTCTATATTATGCTCTTCAAAATGTTGGAAAACAATTCTGTCATTGAAAGAGTATCCTGGAACACAAATTTGGGGAGGAGTGGGACTACAGTGGAAAATAACATAATAAAATTAAAAATGTGAGTGAATGGCGTTTGTGCATAGCTATCAATATAGTTGTGTAGTACTAGTGCTGTCAAGATTCCCATGATACAGCACAAATTTACAGTGACAGTTGTGAAATATTGCTCTCTCCCTGAACCAAGTCCCCCTTCCACACATATTTAACCCTTCTGCTGATGATAAACATTTGGAAAGAGTGAACTTCATGTTTTTAGAGGCTGAAGTTAATATCATACACTTTCAGTTTCTTATGGATTTTCTTTGAGACTGCAGCACTCATGGTCCACTGAGTTATTTTTCCATTTAACAACCTTGCCCTGGTTCTTCCACTATATTTTTCATTGTATGTCATTCAGTACTTTCACGTAGACCTCCTACATGTCTGTCTGTCTGTCTGTCTGTCTGTCTGTCTGTCTGTCTGTCTGTCTGTCTGTATGTCTGCCTGCCTGCCTGTCTGTCTGTCTGTCTGTCTGTCTGTCTGTCTGTCTGTCTGTCTGTCTGTCTGTCTGTCTGTCGGTGTCGGTGTCTGTCTGTCTGTCTGTCTGTCTGTCTGTCTGTCTGTCTGTCTGTCTGTCTGTCTGTCTGTCTGTCTGTCTGTCTGTCTGTCTGTCTGTCTGTCTGTCTCTTCATCTTCATCAGACATGGTGTTTACTTGCTTTTCATTTGTCTAGATCTACAATTCAATAACTGGCAGCTGACTAACTTTCACCCCCCCCCCCCCCCCCACACACACACACACAAGTATACTAAATATCAAATACCACTATATTCTTGAAGCAAATGTCTGATTCATCCTCTTTGGAAACATATTTTCTACAATTTCATGTTTTTTGCCAGAATGGGTGTCTATGGGGATTAAAGCAAAGATTATGAAAGTGCACTCATGGGAACTTGCAGCATAAGCATAGCACTATAAAATCAATATTTGATTGTTTTCGGCATCTTACCAGTGTTATGAGATACCACTGTAGCAGATACAGGACATTCTTTTAGAAAACACTGTTTTATGTTTTGTCAGTGCCATACCGATGACTTTATGTGCCTTTACTGAGAAAACTGAGGCTTTTCCTTTACAAAAATTGCAAACTATTCATCAAACACAATGTGAAATGTCTTCAGAAGCCAGACTGTGATTTAAAAACTATTACAGATGGGAAAGTTCATATCACAGTAGGTGTGTTTTGGGTCAATATCAATTAATTTATGAATTATATCATAGATTTTGATTGAAAAGGGGCATACCGGAGGGTCCTTTTCAGGGCTATATTTTACTACATCAGATTGTAGAATAAAATTTGACATCAGTTGTTTGGATAAAATGGCAGAGTCCTTTTATATTGGTGAAATATATAGCTGCATCCCCAATTTTGGAAACTAAATTGACATCCATATTGTTCCATGGGGTTTGGGACACTGTTTTGCTTGCAGCATGGTTAAATGAGACAGATTTTTTTCCAAAAATATTTTGTGCTGATGCAGATTTTAGTTTTATTTTGGGATCAGGGTGGTTTTTTAAAGAAAGCTGTAAATTCTCATCCCTCTCAGTTAATTTATAAAGTAACAGGATAAAAACATCTTTTGGAGGCAATACCAGTTTTCAAGCCCTTTAGACAAAATTTCGACACTTTTCCTTAAAAGAGTAAATTTTCCATGTTTTTGACTCAACCAAAGCCAAAAGTTGGATTCTAGTGCAGAAATGACTCTTTTGTCTCATGAAAGTGGTAAAATGTCTCTTTGGTGGGGTTGGGGATGATTACGAAAATAGATATTTAAATCAGAGTTAACCGCCTTAAAATGTTGCACTCGGAAATGATGCAATCTCTAAACATAAACAGCCTTGGGAAAATACATTGTTTCAATAAACGTTTGAAACATTCTATTGACATCTTGCATTATTGTTGAATATTTCTGATATAAAAGAGGGTGATTTGATTATTTTTGGACCTACAAAATACAATTTACTTTTTGTGTGTTTTTGTAGGGAATACCCTGAAAAATATGTGCACGTGACCAGTACTTCCCTTTGTGTCAGTGCACCTGTAACAAAAATAACTGCAAAGAAAAATAGTACTCTTTTACTTCAATTCAATTTACCCCCAAAAGGTTGAGGAATTGATAATGCGAGCGTTGGCATGAGATGTTGAACTATAAGTCCTATAATAAACCTTTTATCTCTACAGTGAAGTGATCCGGGTCGAAGTATCGCACCTTGTTGAGGAGCTCAGATCGCCGGCGATCTGATCTCCTCAAACGAGACGTGATGCGACGACCTCGATCACTGTAGCGATAATATGTATGTATTGAATATATCTGGTCTATAATGTATAAATTACTTACATATTTGATACAATTTTCTTTTCCAAAATTTTCCATTACCAAGCTCGACAGATATGACTTCCAACTCGGCTTATATGACTTCATATTCGGTGGATATGACGTAGAGCTCGGCCGATATGGCCCATGGCAGAGTTGTCCCCCTTGATGTATTACCAGGTGCGACCATTGCTTTTTGTGAACATCAAAATCGTCCACTGTTATTTGCCGAACGCGGTGAGGCAAAATAGAGTGGTTTGAAGGTACGTTTTTGTATGAAGAGGAATTAATGATAACAATACGTGAGGATTAGGTGGATGAAGAAACGAAAGAAGAGAGTTGTTCAGATAATTCAACGTAAACGAAGATTCAGAGTCATGACCGGGGATTCGTAGAGGTGGGAGAAGAGATAGTTCAGCTCTTAGAGTGTCGCGACGTTCAGGTAGTTTAACTAGGAGATAAGAAAACTGAGGTATTTGTGAAAAAAATGAGAAACAAGAACATTGTCAGACAACTGTAAAAGATCTGAGAAAAAGTTTGTATCCATTTGTTTTGGTTTAGTAGATAAAGAGGCTATTACTTGGTTAGTTTCATATCGGCTGTGATATCAGCGCTCGGTAACTTCACATCAGCCTTCGATCTTCGGTCTTAGGTTGATTTGCATTTACTTAGGGCTGATATCTCACCCGATATGAAACTAACAAAGTAATAACCTCTTTATTTATTAAAGTAATGACCTCTAAATATTGTGTAATTGACCTAGCATGGCATGCGTAGTGATAATTCGTTCTTTTTCGTTATGGTTATGGGTCTTTTCAACACCGCCCATAGAATGAACCAACACCACCCAAACCATATTAGGTGCACAACAAATTGCAACAAACGCCAAGGCCTACATGATGAATACCAGGGGTTCTTTCATAATATATTATGATTTAAGGAGTGATTGCTTTAGAATTCCTTTAATTACAGCACGTGAAATGATATTTTTATGATTTAATTAGACCATAGTTTAGGAAAAGTGTTTTTGGGAAGCTGAGACAGAAAATTTGTTCTTGGTATAACAATGCAAAATTGTCATATTTTTGATGATTATGAGAATAGCACGTTTTTGCATATTAAATAGTTTTATGGTGGAGTACGCGTTGCCCCATTCTTTGATACACAAATACAAGAGGTGACCATGTACCAAAGAAAAGTATAGTGGCTTTAGAAGGGTATCATGGGGGAGTATTCTTTTTATTTAGTCGATAGATCATTTTTAGCTTTTCATACGGGAAAACACCTAAAATATCAAATTCCAGTTTTTATGCACCCAATAGAAAGACATCTTAAATCTGGATTGTCCGTCCGTCCGTCTGTCAGGAGCTATAACTCTGTAATGCTTTGATGAATTTCCATGAAACTTGAGAGCTTTCAAAAAAATGATGTTAGTTTCTGGTCTTACCAGTGTAGGGAGAGAAAGATACACAGTTTTACATAGCCGTTATCCTACAACTTTATTTTGACTTAAACGGTATGCCAATTGAAGTGACATCCATATATGTAATCCGTATGTTTTAGGTTCTATTGAGAAAGTTCCAACCTATTAGTGACTGCATTGACCTTACAGAAATAAGGTAAATACAGCTTTTGGCTGCTATGGCTGTATTTTATTAAATTCGAAACCTTATGGACTATAGTGAGCACCAAATTCAAAACAAAACGTTTTATCCCAGTATTATAGGCCATTTGGCTATAGTTTGTGGGAATCCGTGGCCGGGCGGTCACCGTTAGTCTTGTTTCTTGTTACGATTATCGTTTACGAACTAATTTTGATTTATGCTTGAAAAAGGAATGTTGGGAAATGTTATTTTTGTTGTTTCCTGTGAAGGCGATGTATAAGCTGTTTTGCCGTCAGCGAAACGTAGCATATTTTATTATAGCACATGTGCTAATTTCATTAATATAAATAAAAAATAATAGAGGTCCAAGTACCAAGCCTTGAGGCACACCATTTATGATTGGTTCAAGGTCAGAAGATGATCTAAATTCGTCTAGCCGAATACCTCGTGAACTCTCGAATTGTAATAACTAGAATACCATAAAATTTGAGTGTTTCAAGAGGTGTATTATGATTAACAGTGGCACACACTCCGTCACTGTTCTCCTACTCAGACAGCTGGAATTAAATATCAACGCAGATGAGACGGGTCAGGATTGGACCTACGATCTTTCAGTCCAAACTCTAACGTGCTAACCAATGAGCCACCATTCTCCCAACAAGGAGCCACAATAGCTGCCACACTACCATAAACCACCACTTTGTAGCTTACGGTTATTTACGAGAATGAACAAAACATATGCTTGTTAAACCTTTTGTTCCAACACACAATTTCTGGATTACAAAAGCGGATATAGAATTTTGACTGGAGCATGGTGACGTCGTGTACTAAGGCGTACTGCAAGGTACACCTGTCTTCAACCAATACTAACCCTGCTTGTGTGGAGTTAGTATGTTGGGGATCTGGCAGCTGCTCGTCGTTGCTCGATGGTTCTCTCCGGGTAGTCCGGCTTCCTCCACCCGTAAAACTGTCGATGTCATGATTAGCCATTGTGCAGAAATATGTGACCTTAAACATCAATAAATAATAATATTAGAGAATTCTGATCAGAGAGCAATTGGGTCGCGATTCGATTGAAATCCCACGTCCGCCTTTATGTCCACGAGGCTGTTGCAAAATAGACCTCAAAACATTGTATCTCAAATGACTTTTTTGTTTGTTTTTTTTTTTCTTGCGATTTCTTGTTTTGCAGTATCCACCAATGTAGAATGTCGCGACCAGATACTAAATCTTAGGACCATTCTTTCGCAAGAGTGGCCGCTTTGCGATAACAGTTCTGTATTCGAGCCATTGATCAACATACTTTCTCTTCCAGGTTCCATCCGCATACACCAACACCAGAACAGATTCGTCATATTGTGGTCTGAGTGATGTGAAACCCAAGGACGACCCCGTTTATGATGTATTGAAACCCCAAACCCGCAGCATGAACAATATGCCAGATAGAGCACACAAAAGTGTTTGTTGGGTTCGCGATTTATGTTGGAGAAAGATTGCAGTCTTTATTATCCTTGTCATAGTCTGTATGATTGTAGTGACAATTATCACTTCATACATAATGGTGCAAGTCTACAACAAAGGTAACCATCACTTGTATAGATAATGTCAACGTGAGCAAGAGGTGAATGAGGCATAATGATACAGTTGGAGAATGAAAATATTGTCTCGTTAAATTATAAGCACCACCGCGCAAGATTTAGTAGTGTTGGTGATGTTTCAACAGTAGAGTTGTTGCACAAGCTGTAGTATTAACTGGCGTAATAGTCGTAATAATACAGTACAGTCGCCGCGGAGTGGTCTTAAAGCACGCGGGGCAGTGATGTCCACGCATGCATTTACCAGATACTAAAAATCACCATCAGCCAAATTTTAATTAATGAATCACTTGTTGTACCGGGTTTTTCATTAATTAAATTTTTGATGATTATTCCTATAATTAGTGTTTGGAATCTAAAATTATCGCATCCGTGGAAATATTGCCCATCCGTGGAAAGTGACCAGTCCACGGCGGCCGTACTGTAGTGCTGGTATAGCTGTTCTTCGCAAGTTCATCGCCTGGCAATATTTAAAAAAAAACAATTACACTTGAATTGCCGGAAAATTGCGATTGTTATCAACATTACAAAAGTAGGCGGTGTCGATATGTAACACGATGCAGTACCGGTGCATTTGCATTGGCGTGCTGTCGTCATTATTTATCATCAGCAGACGACTCATTCTGATTCCGTATCATATCGACGACTCGTTTCCGGGAACGTAAAGGGCTATCATAGCAGGCCCATGAATACACTGTGTGTGCGTTTCAATGATCGACTCAGCTGATCGATTACAAAACAAAACAAAATTCCTTACAATTAGCGACAGAACTATTAATAGCAAATGACACACCCACCTCCCACAATAAATAGAAATTTCTCAAACAACTATTGCACACTTGTAAATTCAAGCGTATCATCATAGGAAGAGATATTGAGGGTGAATAATTTTACACCGCAAGTTTGAAAATTTGCGGTGACCGCGTTACTCATTGTTTATTAAAGTGCACAACACTATTGTTCCATAAAATGTGGGTCTTTTAAAACTTTTTCTCGCCCAACATTATGTCTCAAAACTGTATTAATAATTTCAGGTTTTAGTCTGTTTATGTGATAGAATTGTTTGATAAATGAATTATCATGATAATGGTCATGTCCTGTAAATCTGATGTAATTTGCATCAGATTCTCGGTGGTGTCCAGAATGGGATCACAACTCGCCGGCAAAGCCGGCTTGTTGAGATCCCATTCTGGACACCACCTCGAATCTGATACAAATCACAGGACATGCACATTATCATGATAATCTGTATTTATCGAACAATCATATAGATTTTGGCCTGAAAACCACGAGAAACGGTACGAATCACATAATGTGTTCCGACTCATTCTGATTCCGTATCATATAGACGACTCGTTTCCGGTAGCGCTACGGGCTATCATAACAGGCACATGGATACATTCTATGTACGTTTCAGTGATCGACCGAACATTATGTCCCAAAAATGTTTGAAAATAAATTAACCCTTAATCTAACATAAAAAGCAGACGACATTTGCAAAAAAAATCTTGAATAACTAATTTTGTTCATTTTTTGTCTCAAAAACACAGGTTATGACCCCTCATTGGAACGAGCTCGACGAGCTCGTTCCAACGAGGGGTCATAACCTATGTTTTTTGAGACAAAAAATGAAAAAAATAATGAAAATTAATTGGCGATTTTTTGAGAATAGCATTGGCCGGTTTTGGTCGTTACGTTGGGTAAAGGGTTAAGATTTAATCTGTTTATGTGACAGAATTGAAAGGTAAATGAATTATCATGATAATGTGCATGTCCTGTGATTTGTGTCAGATTCTCGGTGGTGTCCAAAAATGGGATCACAACTCTCCGGCAAAGCCGGCTCGTTGAGATCCCATTCTGGACACCACCTCGAATCTGATACAAATCACAGGACATGCATATTATCATGATAATCTGTATTTATCATCAGAGTTCCTTTGCTGTTTTACCTCACGCAACCAACAATGATAATACGTTCCTTGACTAACTTAAATCTTTCAATTTTTTCCTCAAGGAAAGCGTGTGATCCCTCATTGGAAAGAGCTGATCGGACTCGTTCCAAAAATGTCATACGCTATGATTTGGAGATAAATATTGGAAGATTGATTAAATCTGAAGTGCGATCTTTGATGCACAATACAGGTACAGACATGCAGCCGACATCACTTATTTATGATGATGCAGGTTTAAACGCATTTAAAGAGAGAGACATAAACCCGAACACAAAACTGAACCGTTATCAACTATATGCTTTAAACGAGAATATAATATAAAAGGTAGGAAAACAACCTTCATTTATAGAAAGGGCGTTCACTGACGAATACATGTTTCGTTTTCGCTTGAGCGTTTTCCAAACTGGAGTGTAACTCATTTTCTTTGATGACCATACATTGGATGCTTTGTTCTTCGTTTTTGTGCCACACTTGCTGTGTGTATTCGGTAATTATAAATAAACATTTGAAACATTCTATTGACATCTTGCATTATTGTTAAATATTTCTGATAAAAAATAGGGTGATTTGAAGACTTTTGAACCTAGAACATACAGTTTACATTTTGTGTGTTTTTGTAGGGAATTCCCTGAAGAAATATGTGCACTTGACCGGTACTTCCCTTCGTGTCATTTTTTCATCCATATTTGTTGCATGACCCCCTGTTTTCGGGTCAGAGAAAGTTGTCTTTGGGGCTGTACTTGACAAAGATATTTGAATGCCAAAATTAAAGTTATGCGATCACATTTTTTTCGCCTGAACGTTATAATGGTGGCCTATGGAAATATATTTAGTTCTGTGATACCATTCATGCTACCGGATACAATGAGGACAGGGAGAAATGTGCTAGTCACACCGTGCGTGAAATCTGACCTACGAGCAAGAGCGTCGTGCAGTAATGCATCTTACTGGTCGTTACGCTTCTGATTGATCTTATTATGTGAATGAAATTCTGCGACACAATCCAGTGTGAAGCAAGAAAATAAATAGACCGCCATTTGAAGGTAATACTTTTCTTTGAACTTATCAGCTTCATTCACTTAATTCAAGTTTAATCGTCGCATACATAAGGAATAAACGTATAGTGTTTTCAAGTAAAAAAAATTATTCTACGAGTAGGATTAAGAATGAAACCGTCGAGCCTCTGGCGAGTCGGTTTCATTCTTAATTCTACGAGTAGAATAAGTTTTTTACTTGAAAACACTATACGTTTATCTTGTTTATCCCATAAATCTTCTACAGGGCAGTCGCGACAAAATCGTGCTATAATTCGCTACAAAACACAGCGAGAAGTGAGGAGTACATTGGCTGGTCCAATTCGACCGACCAGCAAAATTGTAAAGAATAAACAAGGCGTAGTAATACATTTCTGTCTGAAAATACTTCCCCAACAAACTTGAGCTAAGCTTGCAAAAATGCTTTATTATATGAGCAGTCGGTAGTGCTTTATACTGGCATGTGTAATACTTTCAAACAGATTTAAAGAAATCAACAATCGAACTACTAATTAGTCTAGACAAATGTGGTAGAGGCCAGAGGTCAACAAGTCCGTCGCTTCTAGAGGAATAAATTCTTTCAATGTTTATCACCCTACTAGGCGAATAAAGCAAAACTCCTTTATTGTTCAAATAATCGGTCATTTAGGGGATAAATACACAACACAACCCGAGTAGAGCAATGGGAGCAGGAATCAACGACCCGCGTTTGAAAACATTAAAAAAACCCAACTCAGGTAGCTGACCTGTACTCCGTACTCCACTCTCGTTGTTTCCTGTCTTATTACTTATAATACCAACGGAGTAATCAGGGAAGGCTAAAGCCTACAGGAGAATGGTTCGTTGAAGCTACAAACAATTTGTGCGGTAGAATAAATAAGAAGCAAAAACAAAGGATGGAAATTGGTTTGACAAAAATTAATCCAATGCGAGGCAACATCTTGCTTAACCTTTTGGGGTTTTAATTATCCTGATGCTCAAACGTCACTGGGAATTCAGTTTCTTCAACGTTTTTCAAAATGCGGCGTCAAACGTCGGAAAGTACAAATAACAAGATAGTTTTCACATTTGTGATTATCTGGTTGAGGGCAAGATTATTTTTGGTCTTCTGAATAAATTATTCAAACTTGTTTTATTACAAATTATTGGAGAGTGCCCACAGGCACTCACCAATAATTTGTAATAAAACAAATTTATATAAACAAAACATTATTTGTGTTTGACTGAATATGAAATATAAGGAAGGAAAGTGTTCGCTTTTGCTCTGGTATCTTCGTTTTTGAAATTCCCGATGGTGGCTTCTAGCACAACGAGTTAAAAAGTCTTGACAACAGGATTATATTAGTATTTTAAGCGGCAATAACATTTGGAAAAACGGTTGTCACTGAGCACTATTCGGGAGAAATAGGAACTGAGGGTAAAACTTAAAAAATAATAACAAAACAAATGACCACAAAGTATCAACGCGCTGTTTGATTTCGTGCGTCATAAGACGTACAAAAGTATCAAAGGGTTAATGTGATTCATCCCCCAAAGCATCCAGTTGAGAAATGTCATACCCTCAACAATGGAATACTAAAACAATTCAATCCTTATGTAACACGACAAGAAGGGGAACTTGGAGAACACTGTTCTTAACAAACTATTTGTTTTCTTTTCCTCAACACAACAGAGATTAGAATATCCCTCATTCCAACGAGTTCTGGCGTGTCTGATGTTTCTTTGTCATTGGAAGCGATTTACAGAAAAGTTAGATCCCCTTAGTTTCTTGAAGGTATGAGTAAATTTAACACTAAGGGCATTGGGATTTCATATAAACATGGAAATCTCGAAATGTTAGCGAATTTGTATCATCGATATGCGCATAGCTTCACAAACTTCGGGTATTTTCTTGCAGAGCAGTATAAAAATATAGAAGCTGGCTTTTTACATTTTTTTCTTATCAGTTTGAACCATTCTCTGTTATAATCCCTTATTAAAATAAGAAAACGGCATTTTCGCAATCGTTTGATGCCCTTCACATATAATACAGACACTGTCCTTTCCATTTATCTAAAAGTCTCTGAGGTGAGACGTTTTGCAATTGTTTCCCCGGGAATTATCAACACTTGCACATTCGCTAAACAAAGAACCAAGGTGGACGTTTAACGATGAGATGTGTGATACTGATACATATTCTTAATAAAGATTGTCCGTGAAGCAGTTGCCTCTAATCACCTTGCTATAAAAAACCCCAAGTTTCCCTTTGTTACTGTTAATATATGATTAAGTGTAAGCTCTCAGTAGTGTCTGTTATTTTCGGTTATTAAAAGTTATAAAATGAATCTTGTCCTTATTTTCTACTGATGCCATAGGTATTTTCTCAATAATTACGTGTTTCTTAACTGGACCGTCCTCATGTAATAATTTCAAGGGAAATAGCCTTATCGAAAGTCGATTTCTATGACCATTTTGTCAGGGATGAAGCTCGATCCAGTGATGGTGTCATAAACTATGGTTTGGTTGCAACTATATGGTCTACACGTTAGGAAAACTAATTAAAACTCGGATATGACGACATTGTTTGCAGGAAGCAAAGAATGAACTAATATACGAGAATCGTGAGGATGTAAACGTAGAACACCTTTAAATAAAATAAATAAAGAAATTCGAGAATCGGCATATTTTGTGGGAGTGTTATTGGCTCATCGGCATCGATGACTCCGAAAAGGGCATGTCGGAAACTACAGCGTCGAAAGGCTGTCAACTCAGGCTTCGGTAGGAACGTAGGAAACGGAGGTGTCGTATGGGCATGTGCCCTCTCTGTCTGTCTGTCTGTCTGTCTGTCTGTCTGTCTGTCTCTGTCTCTCTGTCTCTCTCTCTCTCTCTCTCTCTCTCTCTCTCTCTCTCTCTCTCTCTCTCTCTCTCTCTCGAGAGAGAGAGAGAGAGAGAGAGAGAGAGAGAGAGAGAAGTAAAATGGCTTTTAAATCTGAAACGATGTACAGATGTAATGAGAATAGTTTTTGCCATACATCCTCCGATAATTATGGTAGATATCGTAGATAAGTAATTTATATTTTTATAATTGCCTCAGTTGAGCGTAGATTATTTCACGTAATTACTTCAATGTGAGAAATCTGATATTTGATTTAGTAATATTTAGTAATTACCCCAACCCTTCATTTGACACGATGCGCTTTCCTCATAGTCGTAAACCGTTTCAAGAGCGAACTGAAGAAATGTTACCTAAATACTCTCTTGATTTCCATACTATTCTTCGCTATTCTTCACTAACCAATGAGGGTGTGGTATATTTATTTGAATCAGAGGCTTTAACGGGGATGGGACCGATTAGGATTGTGTAATATTCCCCAAGAATTTTTCAGTTGGTAGCATTTTTGTCTAGCGTGTATTCTTTGAGACGTGGAATTGTGTGTGTGGCAGCACACAAACGGGTGGTCAGTCATGTCTATGCGGCTGTTAATCGGTGATATATTACTGTGTATAGTGAAACTTCCAACAATTCATGTGGCTAATGGGCGAGCCATGGATCAAGAGACATTAGGAACGACCTACTGGGAATTTTTTCCGGTAACATATACAACAAGTCGGACTCTGTTGACGGGTTTCTTAGTTTGTATAACATTATTTAAACAATAAAATTATTTGTGTTAAAATGGTCGGACAAATCCGTAAAAGGTTAACCGTTTGTTGCAACAGTCCATTTACCAGTTAACTAACCATTATTTTGGAAATGCGAGTATGGGTATACTAGGATGTATAATGTTATTGGTATAGGCAAAGTGGAGATGGTCACATTGTGCATCAGTGGGGTATTGAGAAAATAAAGAAAGTGACGTATGCACAGCGAACATGTACAGTACGTGGAGAGTGGACTGTAACTAAATCACCCGGGGAGTGGAGTTATCACCCAATGTATCACTTCCAAGTTCTGTACATATGGACAAACACAAGCAATGTTTCAGCCAATGGACCCCCGGGTTTACCCGGACGTCCATTGGCTGGAACTTTGCTTGTGATGTTTATGCTTTGCCACAAATTTGCAACTATTGCACGGGTGGAATCTCCACTCGGTGATTTAGTGATAATGTACTCTCCACGTACTGTATAAGACACATGCCGGCCAAAATGTGAATTATGCAAATATAATATAAAATACTCAGTCTTGTGGATCAGGGCAGAGTATATTATGTAATATTTGCATAGGTTAAGTTATTTTTCCATTGACGGGATTCACTGTTACAAAAGATTGCCCACATCTGCCCTGTGCGGGTAGTTAACCATTTACCTAACGAATCGTGCGCATCTTTCCACGAAATATACAAATTCTGAAGCTGAATAATTTTTTTTTCAGAAACATTCAACAAAACCATATCATGCGATCCCCAATGGAACGACCTCTTTCGAGCTTGTTCCAATGAGGGGTCACATGATATGGTTTTGTGGTAATTTGTGAAAATTAAAAATTTTGATATCGCCTGCGTTGGAACACATTCAACAAAACCATATAATTTGATCCACATTGGAACGACCTTGTAGAGCTCGTTCCAATGAGGGGGTCAGATGTTAAGATTTCTGGCATTTTTTGAAAATGTTCAAAAAATAATATTTAAAATTATAAATTTTGATATCGTCTGCGTTGGGTAAAGGGTTTCAACCGGCAGTGGAATCCGTTCCCGTCATACTCTTGTAAACGTTCCGCCGCAGGTTAACCAATAATCGCTTAACACTAAAATAATGATAAAAAGCAACTCAAGAAATGCCATTCATGTCGAAGGCATCCCTGTCATAAAATATTCTAGAAGAGAGGATTCCACAGAATAAATTCGAACGTATTTGTTCATAGAGACGTGGT
This sequence comes from Pictodentalium vernedei, assembly GCA_031216915.1. Taxonomy (NCBI): domain Eukaryota; kingdom Metazoa; phylum Mollusca; class Scaphopoda; order Dentaliida; family Dentaliidae; genus Pictodentalium; species Pictodentalium vernedei. Next base: position 323,303,425 of record CM062296.1, on the reverse strand, counting down.
GTGAATTGACACCACAACACTAAAATACAGAGGAGATTGATCTTGTTTCCTAATGTGTTATTGGTGTCTCTTCTAACGACAGTCATCCTGAACGCAAATGGCTGTGTGGAGGAGATGGATCGTATTCGGTATTTTCGACAATCGCTTTCTTCGATCTTTGTAACAAAATCGTCTCTTTTGTTTTTAACCTTCACGTTGACAGTTATCAGCAGAATTGAAAGGTACTCTAACAGACTCTGACGCAAGATCATTCATATTGCTGCCAGGGGTGTAGCCAACTGAAAGAATATTGAGGAAACATGACTTGTAAGTAGGTTGCAGACCCAATGCGTTTTTTTACATGCATATTAATGTTAGTGTGTGTCGTTGTGTGGATTTTGTTTACATGCCCGTTTTTGGTTTAACGTCTGAGGAAAAGAGAAAAGCGTATCGCCTGGACTCACAATGACTTGCGTGTCGAAAATCCGTGAATATTATCACCTTGAAGGTTTATAATATTGACACATAGCTGATGGGAGTGTCAGGGATACTCTCTTTTATTCCAGAGTTTGGATTCTTCAGATAAGAGAGTAGTTTGAATTTCTTTTGGTTGTACGATAGTTCAATTAACGGTGCCAAAATACGGATTAGGGGCAATAAAAGGAATCGGAGTAATCACCAAGCAACTCGAACAAAATGATTACTCTCCAAGTGTGACAACTGCGGCAATTATACCCGTACGCAATGGGATGCCGCCATTACGGGTGTCGCTAAGAAGCGCTGGGGGGGGGGGGGGGGGGGGGGTAAGGTGACATTCACTCAATAAAGCTTCCAGTCGGGAGGACATATTCATCGAGATGGTTGTCTAAGTTGTCAAGTCTCTACTGCTAGTAATAGTGTACTTTCTTCAAGTTCTAGACTTGTATCACACACACCGCAGCTTTGACAAATAAAAGTCTGTTGTATCCGATTAGGTTTGTTGGGCACCGGGCATTACCAATTTGGTGTACCGGTACGGTACGTGCTAAGTAAACACGAATCTGCATCATGACTTATACCTTTTATTTATTCACTAATAAAGTTTGATGTTTTTAACTAGAATACGCACTGAGTAATATTTAACTGGCTGAGGGATAAATTAATTTTTCGTGGTCTGAATTTGTAATTCAAAATTTGTTCTATTACAAATTACTGGAGAGTGCCCACAGGCACTCTCCAGTAATTTGTAATAGAATAAATTTATATAAACAAAATATTATTTGCGTTTGACTGAATATGAAACATGATCAAGGAAAACGTTGGCTTTTGCTTTGGTACCCTCATTTTTTCTGAAAGTCCCTGACTTCTGACATTCAACCAGTTACAATCATCACCAAGAATGCGTTCTATCATATTGGAATGTTATTCAGTCAAGTCAAAGCTGAAGCCAGCATAGTCGTGACAAATCAGACTGACACCCCTACACACAAAACGGCCATTTTTGTGATGCACCCGGCCGCCATATCTGCAGTGATCGGTAAAGACATACACACACTATCAAACCTGTCGTTTTGAGGGCAGCAATTGTCATTGTCCTCTATAGTCCGCCTCTTTGGAAGATAGGAAGAGCAGCAGATGTCCACCAACAAAAGCTTGATTAACCAAAGGATTCTAAAATTCGAATTCCGTGTTTTCACAGTTAATATAATCGAAATATACTGTGTCCCTTTTAATCTTTGCGGGAATGGGTATTTTCCAGACTTTCTACTACACTCCACTTTATGAGTCTAGCGGTTTTCGCAGTGATTTCTAGCCCAAGTCCCAGCTATCTCTAGAGGCAGCAAAGACTTTACTGAGAACTACTGCCAAGGTGACTTGATTATTGTCAACGCACTCTCTTATTCATTGTACAGTTAAAACTAGAAGTCACGAACTGTGCGCTTATCTAGGCGTAATTGTGCGTAGAAATTGTGCGCAATTGCCATATCGAATGGCACCCAAAGCATGGCAGGTTCTCCTGGTTACTCATAGCAAACACAGGCAATTGTTCTGCCAATGGACCTCCGGGTTACCCGGAGGTCCATTGGCTGAAACATTGCTTGTGCACAGGCCATATGTACAGAATTTGATAGCCTTACTATGGTCATAACGCGTAGATTAAAGCGCAGATTAACGTGCTATTTGTGCGCATTGCATGACATGACTTCTAGTTTTAACTGTATGTTAATGAAACGTTCTCAGACCGCAAATTTTGTTAATGAAGGACAAAGAACTTTGAAAGTTAACAACTCCCCAATAAATGTTATAAAAGAAGTGCACAAGGTGCCCAACCATGGTGTTTAGTGCAGCGAATGTCATACCGGGGGGGGGGGGGGGTGGTGGGGTGGGTGGATTATCCCTCACGAACTGCAATTTTCAAAGCGAGGGGCATGTATTACGGGCGAAAGGTAATACAAACATACGATGAATCAAACAAAGTTTTTTCATCTCCGTTAGCAATTTTTCATGGCGTGATAGCTCGGTTCGTAGCACAAATTCAAATTCTATTTACACCATGATCAGCCTGAAATGTGAAATATAAAATCATTTATCATGGTTGTGACGCAACAAATCGTTGCGTCAAAATTATGGTCAGTGATTGTTTCTTTCACTTTATACATGTATATTCGAATTAGTTATGTCACCTAATGCCTTTGTATTACACCGGCGTTGAAACAGGAGTCATCACACTATGTCAAAACTTCAAACCGAGAAGAAAACCCGTTACTACTTTTTCAGAATGCTCCAGTTGCGTGTAAAGACTTGATCGAACTGGAGAAGCAGAATTTACTACAACCATTAAATTCGAGTCTGTGTGAAGATGGTGAAAGCTTTTGAACTTAATTATATGAAAACAGAATTTATGGAGTCTTATTTTCCGGAAATAAAATATCTTTAAAGAATTCTGAAACAGGTTTTTGTAAACAGCGTTTAAAGATTTTCAAACAGGATTCAGATAAAAAAAATCAACAAACTGGAAATAACTTCTGTGCATAGCATTAAAGGTGTTATATAAAGGAATCAGCAATGGATAGTTTTGATTATGTTTTGTGTAAAAATGCACATATGAACTTCTGGAATGCATTGAGGATCCACAATGCCCTCAATGACTCCTGGATAACCCCAGTGACTTGACCCATAATTTGAACCTCCATTGAGTTCTGACTCATTTAGTGTTGCTCCCAGGTACATGGGGCATACTACGCTAAAGATATGAGCATGGCCCACTTTCAAAATTTTTTGGCCACTCGCACTTTTCTGAGTGTAAAAATGCATGTATGAATTTTAGGAATGCATTAGTTGTTAAAAAATGTAATTTCCAGCAATTCTAAAAAATGCACTCGATGACTCTTGGATGACCTCAGTGACCTTAGCCCTTATTTGAAACCTCCACCAAGTATGGACTCATTTGGTGTTGGTCCTAGGTCCATACATCATACCATGCTTGAGATATGAGTGTGACCCACTTTGACAATTTCTGGCCACGCACCCTTTTTCAGCATAAATTTGCATGTATGAACTTTGATACTGCTTCAGGAGGTCTAAAAATGTATTCCAGCAATTTTGAAAAATGCACACAATGACCCTGGGTGACATCGGTGACCTTGACCCACATTTTGAACCTCCATTAAGTGTCGACTCATTTGGTGTTGGTCCCAGGTCCATACGCCATATCATGCTTGAGATATGAGCGTGACCCACTTTCAATATTTTTGGCCACACCTACTTTTTTAACGTAAAAATGCATGTCTGAACTTCCGGAATGCTTTAGGGGGGGGGGGGGGGCAAACATGTGATTTCCAGGAACTCTAAAAATTGCACTTAATGACCCTTGGGTGACCTTGATCCTAGTTTGAACCTTATCGAGTGTCGACTCATTTGGTGGGGTCCCAGGTCCATACATTACACCATGCTTGAGATATGAGCTTAACCCACTTTCAAAATTTTTGGCCACACCCACTGTTTTAACATAAGAATGCATGTATGGACTTTGGGAATGCAAAAACAATATGATTTCCAGAAATTCTGAAGAATGCACTCAACGACCCCGGATGGCCTCAGTGACCTTGGCCCATTTTTTGAACCTCCATTGAGTGTAAACTAATTTGGTGCTGATCTCATGTCCAACACCTTGCCTGAGATATGGGCGTGACACACGTTCAGACCACACCCTACGGATACCACTAATGCCCCAAGAATCTGAAAAACATCGGTGGCCGAGAACTTGTGATTATCTATCAGTATGCCAAAATTCAGCGAGAAAGGACAATTTGTTTTCGAGTTGTCTTACGGAAAAGGAAGCGCATAGAAGACAGGAGAATAAGAAAAGAAGAAGAAAAAGAAAGAACAAAAAAAGAAAAAAGAATCCATACAAAAACAATTTTCTGTGTTTTTCACACAGACTAATTATCAGAGGTTTTAAAGGGAACAAATTAAGACGAACATGACAAACGGCACCTGTATTTCCTTATCTCTCATCTCGGAAGTTATTTTCATGTATAGTGCACCGAAAGATATCTCTGCAGTGAAAAGATCACAAATTTGTTTTCATTCTTTGGCGAGTTCTCAATTTAGAACAAATCTAAAGAATTTGTGGGAAATGATCTGAAAGGCGCGATTTTGTAGTAATAGATAGTTCTCACTATTTAGTTATATCTTAACTTGCCGCGTTATGTCCATTCACTGGTCAGTTAATTTCCTTCCATGGGATTAAATATAATTCCAGTTGTAAAATTTCCGTTTTTTCTTGGAAATATCTGAAAAAAGAATCGATGGCAAACATGGCTTTATCGAGAATATTTGGAGCAACATGTCCACGATGAATGAACAAATTGAAGGTAATGTGAAACCTCCGAAACGTTGTATTATTTTGAAGTAACCACGCCGTTTCTAAGCTTGGTCAGGATAACAAGATGGTAACAGCTGAAATTTAATCTGAGAAAAAGCGATTACTTTATGAGGGGACAATGGCCTCTCGTTGGTTGACCAAATATATGTTACATGGCTTTCCCGGAGCGTACCTGTGTGGTCACATTACTGATCCGCCCCTGCTGCTAATCATGTACTTTCTTACGGGACTACATATTCTTCTTGGACTTATGACTTGTGCCACACACGCAGTCGATATCATGCAAATGTAGATCTGTGGCTGATTGGGAATGTTGGAGTCCAAGCATGACAAGCTGTAACTCTTTAAACTCGCAAGACCGATTTTTCGGCCGAAGGTATAATTTCGCCCCATTTCTGTTTTTCTATACGAGGTCTATACACGGAGCATTGATGATAAAATAATAACTGCCAACTGCAGCCAGATAGCTGCAGACTGCAGTTAATATCTTATCCTCCCTGTATATTGATATTGGACTAACCATCTCACTGTAAGTGTACACAAAGGTGATACCATTCCAGGAAACGAGGGTTTAAAGGGTTAAGTCCGTATGTGATAATTAAATAAGAAATCGGGAAGCCCATACATCACGACTATTACATGTTTATTTTTTTATTTGTATTGGGATTTAACAACACTTTCCACAACCAAGATCACACCGTGTCGAACAGCTTTACGGGTGGAAGAAGCCTGAGTACCCGAAGAGAACCACAGAGCAACGACGAGCAACTGCCAGACTCCCTAACGTACTAATTCCACACAAGGAGAGTTAGCATTGGTTGAAGACGGGTGCACCATCGACGTGCAGTACGCCTTAGTACACAGTGCCACCGTACCCTCGCGCGTGGAATCGAGATGAAGTGCCTTGTCCAAGGACACAAAGCAGTTACCCCTGGCGGGGATCGAACTGTGGTATTTTCGGTTTGAAGTTCAATGTCGTAACCACTGAGCCACCGCGCTCCCAACTATTACATGTATTTATCCGCAAACAAATTGCCTGACTTTTGTTTAACTATAATCCCCATTGATAAATATTCCAACTGCATCATCAAGATGTGCTTCGAATATTTCTCCAGTGGGTGCTTGAGTCATGACAGTCGGAGGAAGCTGAGTTCTCACCCCACCCCGATCAATCATCTCGACATCGTTAGTGTACCTGAGGAAATTGGCCACTTTCATTCTAAGATAATGGTCAAATTATTGGCTTAAAAGCATAACAAAACCGTAACTAAGAACTTATTAACGAGCTGGTTCTAATGGGCGGTCATTGTCAAGGTGATAGCCAAAAGTTGCGATTTTGTTGTATAAAAGTGTAAATATTTTCGATAATATTTCTGCCTGGGTGAAATGTAAAGCATAAAGATAGGTATGTGACGGACCCTGATAACAGATTTGTCAAACTAACAATAATTCAAACTCTGCTAATTGAGTATGAAATTTAATGTCCATTATGGCGCACGTGTTGAACGCCACATGGGGCTATCTGGCGTTACAGATCAATAGTAAGAGAGACAATATTCTCTTCTGTATCGTTATCTGGGTAATTAAGGCCAGTTAAATTGTAATCGTTGGAAACTGTGCATCACATATGGTCTGGACACACACCCATATTACGCATCTATCCTGTCTCCGAAATGTCGAAAGGGTTCACTTCATACGAAATTCACATTTAAATCTCTATCCATATCGAATTACAAAACACTCGTTAAATCAGAATTAATATGTTTAAACTTTACGTTCCGACTGTATAAAGAGTGAAGCAGAATTCTGAGAGGCAGTTGGCCTGAGGGCACTCAGAGATGGTCCGAATTTAGCCTTGGTCGTCGAGGGTCATAGGCACCGAGATTGAAAGTCCGCGTAGTGTCGTAACCCTGTGAGGGTTGTAAGGAACCGATTGTAGTTTGTTAACGGTTGCGACCCGTAGTGGCATAGTAGCCAAATAAGTAAAAGCTGTAACGTTGAGGTCTAGAGACCGTATTAAGAGCTTGAGAAAGCGCTGGAATAGCTCGCGTGATAAGATAGTTTTAGGCGGTGCGAGAATTGGTGATGCTGAGAACACTTTGCAGAATATTTTTATGTAAACTTTGTTAAGTATATATCTGAAGGCGAAGAATAACTTAACCCCGTGAGAGCCAGGCAAGGCGCAAAGTGATCGCGAACTGTGGTAGACGCCCATTGAATTCTGATTGAACTGTGAGAACGCTGACAGAGTCATAGAAGCAGAACATTATATGTGTTAAGCCCGACTGACGGTGAATTTAACCCTACGTGGAGGAAGCAACGAGAAGTGAATAGACACTTTGTATTTATCACAAACCACGAGAAGATGAATTGAGGTTGATCCAGCGGACACAGCTAGTCGTGGGAGACGTCGAGGGCCCTAAAGAATAAACTTTTATCCGCGTAATTAGTGTATTCTTATGGATAATTTTATGAGTAATTTGTTTCATATTATATTTCTTCGTACATGTAAATAAATAATTTTTTCAGTGAGTTACCGTTGATCACCGTTTGGCGTTGTAAGCCACAGGTACCTTCAGGAATCCTAACAGTCCCAAGTGGACAGGGCATTGATAAGGTGGCAATGTTTACGTTCGAACTGGGGTTCAGACGACAGTCGCTGGCTGCCGGCTGAGCACTGATAAAAACATCAATTTTCCTCCAACAATTTCAACCCCGTAATCCTGCGACAGTCATAAATTATGTTTTTGAGATAAAAAAAAATGAATATAAACAATAAATGACGATTTTGTGAATAGTGCTGGCGTTTTTCTCCATTTCATTCGGTAAATGATTATACATCAAAACGACAGAATCAGCAATAACAGATAAGTGAAAAATAATAGCTTTGTGATTTCAAATCTGAGCTACAATAAGATGACTTGTGTTTCGCTTAAAATTGGAAAAACAAAAGCCTCTGGCGTTCATGATGTTACCATGTCGTAAAATATCGTAAAATAGCGCTCTGCCACATGCTCTCGGATACACGCTCACAAAATAGATTGTTTTATGAGTCGCATCTAAATATCTTTGCAAACAGGTGAGAGTTTTTCTGTTTGTTCTTCTGGGGTGGGGGTATCATTTCTAATAATTTTTACGCTCACAGTCGTGTCTCAAATGGGCTTCGTTCTCACACCTGCCTCTGTTTACGACTGAGGAGAAAAGGAATAACTTTGTGTCAGGAACACAGCTTATTAACCACGTTAATCAGTTCATGATTGTTTTAAACATGTTGTCTGTAAGACATCTTGTTTGTGAAAAATACTTTGTTAAGCACGTCTTTGCTGTCAAATGTTTGAGGGCGAAGTTCTATTTCTGTTTATGTTGTTGACCATTTTATGGTACACCACTTTGAAATTACGTGATCAATTGGAAAAAAGAGAATTGCTTGAAAGAATTTAGACCAATCATTTATTTGCATTTTCAGGGCAACCAGAAAAACTGGAAAAGAGAGTTGAAGACATGAATGGTGTTATCGAGAAACTTACGCGCAAAATATCCATGTTGAAGAAGCAAGTAAAAGGTAATGGGAAATCGACTGAATGCTATACTTGATTTAACAAAACGGACACTCTGATCACTCTGAACAGTCGAGATTTATTTATTGTTATTTATTGGTGTTTAAGGTCACATACTTATGCACAATGGCTAATCGTGACCGTGACAGTTTTACGGGTGGAGGAAGCCGGAGTACCCGGAGAGAACCACCGAGCAACGACGAGCAGCTGTCAGCTCTCCAACATCGTAACTCTGAACTCTGCACCGCAGCACAGGCAGGGTTAGATTGGTTGAAGACATGCGCACCATCGACGTGCAGTACGCCTCAGTACACAGCGTCATCGTGCCCCCATGTTGGCAATCGGGGTGAAGTGTCTTGCCCAAGGACACAACGCGGTTGCCGCAGGTTTGATTCGAACCGAGGACCTCTCGGCTTGCAGCCTGCACCTCTACCAACTGAGCCACCGCGCCCCCAACAGTCGAGTTAGGTTCACTTCATTTTGACAGTTTGCAGCTACGACTCAATATGGAGACAAGTTTCTGGAAAATAGGGTTTAACGTATTAACGGTTTTTAGCTCATCTTGACAAAATCAAGTTGAGCTAATCTCATCGCTCTCCGTCCGTCGTCCGTCTATCGTCCGTCGTCCGTCAACACCATGTTTTGGTCTTCTCCTCCAAAGCCACTGGGCCAAATCAAGTGAAAGTTTGTGTGAGTGGTGGTCCTAAAGGGGCATTGCATTTTTGTTCAACTCAACATCATGCCTAGCCCCATAGGGAGGGAGTACGGGAAAATGCTCCAAAATATTTTAAAAACCTTCTTCTCAAGAACCAGTGTGAACAATGACTTGATATTTGCTATGGAGCTTCCTTTTGAGGTGTAGAACCAAGTTTGTTCAAACGAAGTTCGTGAAGTAATATTTGGCTTTGTAATAGGAGGGGTAAGATTGTTGGCCCCGCACAAAATTTCTATTTTCTGAACCGATGGTCCGGTATGAACCAAATTTGGTATGTGGTATTATTGGGTCATAAGTACTTGAACCATGCAAAAAAAGAAATTCCCGCATCCCTATGGGAACCCTGGAAGCTAAAATAGAACTATTTTCAAATGCCCATATTTCCCAAACCACACGGAACAGAGAGCTGTTATTTGGTAAAAAAAAATGCCATCTCGGTTATGTTAGGGTGTTCTGTAATGGGCATCGAAAAAATGCTGAGTCAGCATATTTGCAAAAAATTTAAAAAATCTTTTCTCCAGAACCAGTCATCAGAATCTTTTGATATTCGGTATATAACATTCATAGGGAGGGGGGGGGGGGGGGGTCAGATACAAGTTTGTTGAAATAAAGCCCATTGGTTCATATTTGGGCTCACTACAGGGGCCCAAATTTTTAACATAGGGTAATATGGGAATATTCTTTAAAAATCTTCTTCTTCAGAACCGCCAGTCAGACTCTTTTAATGATTGGTATACACCATTGTTATGAGGGTCAGATTCAATATTGTTCAAATCAAGTCTCTGGGTTAATATTTGGGCTACAGAAGCCCAAATATTAACTTTGTTCAATATGGAGGATAATTAATAAAAATCTTCTTCTTCAGATCCACCAGTTAGAATGCTTCCATATCTGGTATGCATCATCTCTAGGGGGTGGGGGGGGGGGGGGCAGATTCAAGTTTGTTCAAACCAGATCCCTAGGTATATATTTGGGCTCGCTATGGTAGCCCAAATTTTTACTTATTGCAATATCAGGAAATTTTTTTTAAAATCTTCTTCAGATCGACCAGTCGGAATGTTTTCATATTTGGTATACAACATCACTGGGGGTCAGATTCCAGTTTGTTCAGTTCGAGCGCCTGGGTTAATATTTAGGCTCCATATGGGAACCTGAAATTTAACTTAGTACAATATGAGGGAATTTCTTCAAAAATCTTCTTCTTCAGATCCACTAGCCAGAATGCTTTCATATTTGGTGTATAACATCTCTAGGGGGTCAGATTCAAGTTTGTTCAAATAGGATCCATAGGTTAATTTTGGGCTCGCTATGGTAGCCCAAATTTTAACTTAGTGAAAGATGAAGAAATTTCTTTAAAATTTCTCTTCACAACATCTCTAGGGAAGTCAGATTCAACTGTGTTCAAATCGAGAGCCTGGGTTAATATTTGGGCTCCCTATTGGAGCCGGAATTGGCCATTTTGCTGAAGAATTAAAACTTTTGTATTCAGTACCCTCTAGAGGTGTGCAACTAAGATTAATCCACATAGGTTGTATCAAGGGGCTTCGTAGGGCAGCTCTACATTTTACTTTTGATCAACTGAAGAAAAGGCATGATGCCCAGATTATTTTTGTCACTCCTGCGGGACTCATGGATTGACAGTGTTGCCTATGGAGATGGCTTGCTTAATGTACTCATTCTTGGACTCTGTTTATATTGTGTTCTGTTCAAGATGAGCGCTTCATGCCGCATGGGGCCTCTTGTCTATGGTAATGGGAACGGGAATGAAATTACACTCAGAACCGGGAACCGGAAAATGTCCCAGATTATATCAAGTAAATTTACTAGAGTAACAAGATGCATTTATTTTCGTCAAAACCAGCATATGTTATTGACAATCTGCCATCTCCATACGAAAAAAAAGTCTTTTTTCTTTTGAGAAGTGTGAAAACCCAAACCCGCTTCCAACTCGTCTTCATTTTCAGAATCACTAATTTTATCACCACTTCCAACTGGCTTCAACACCCTCTCCATTGCCGTCATCGGTCTCCTCTGCTTTAAATAGATGAGATTGGCGACGGTAGTGAAGGAGGAGTTGATGTTGAAGAGGCCGTGATCCTAGTTATTCTGAAAATGAAGACGAGTTTGAACTTTGAAGCGAGTAACGATATTGCTGTTGAAGAGAGGAGTCCTCCGGAACTGATTGAGAGCTACAGTTATTTGGTGAGAAACTTTTCACAGGAAGCAGGATTGTAAAATGTTCAGGAGTGGAAAGGCGGACAAAATCTTACAAAGTTACGTGGGGGCAGTTTTTCTTTCAATTTAGAAACCTTCAGGTCAAAGCACCAGCAGTGCCATGTGTGATTCCCGGCTCCGTGGTATAGATTTCCCGCGTATCGTGACCGACTTTGCGAACTGAGAATCTGTGAATTCCCGTTCCCGGGATTAAGACCTAGTGGAAATATAGCTTCATATAGAGGTATTTAAATATTTTCAAGATCGAGTGGAATATTGCATTGTTATCGTAGGTACAGGACTCAGATCGCAAAAGCGGACAGAGAATTTCGACCGAATCGCCATCCGACGGCGAAGTGGTCGAAATTCTCTATCCAGCTTCATTAACTGTAGGAAAAGAAATGCGTGCGGATTGAAATTGAAAGACTATTTTCGTTTGTTTTTCTTGATGTCGCCTTTATCAGGCACTATTTTCTGTACGAAATCTTGACCAATTGCTCAAAGTGAGTGGCGATGGTTCGCCGTCTGATTGCAAAAAAAAAGAATTCTGTGATCACAGTACCGAAAATGGAATGCTGAATTCGTTGTGAAATCCTCTCAAAATATACTCGGATAATGATTGTTTTTTTCCTTTGAATAAATTTTTTCACTTAAAGGTCAAAATTTTGCAACTTTCCCAAGATCTCAATAATTTGTACTGACAAGTGCTCTTTTCGATTTGATGAGGTACATGATTGATTAATTTCAAGGGTGAGGTATATGAAATATAGATGAATGTGGTAAATAAATTGTTGAAATAAACAACTTATTTATTTTATTGGGGATTAACGACACTTTCGACAGCCGGGGTCACCTCGTGTCGGACAGGTTTACGGGTGGAGGAAGCCGAGCAACGGAGAGCAACTGTCAGACTCCTCAACGTACTAACTCCACACAAACAGAGGGATAGCATTGGTTGAACACAAGTTCACCATCGACGTGTAGTACGCCTTCGGACACAGCGCCACCATTCCCCCTCTTGGGCTGTCGGGATTAAGTGCCTGGCCCAGTTAACCCCGGCGTTGATCGAACATAAAAAAAACAATGATTTAATCTCGTCATGACCACAGGCTTTTTTTTATTTGAAGTTAATATATAATGTCAACGATCTCATTTTCTGTAACATCAATAGAGGACAATTCCGACTGACACTTAGGTTTGCAAGCAAGAAGTCGACGATCTGATGGAACGACACTGCTATTATCTAAAATGTTCTGTTTCATAAATCCGTCTTTTCTGAGTCGCTTACAACAACCTCCATTTGGCCCTTGTCACTAATTCCCTCAAGTGGTGGGATTATCGACTGGTGTGCAAAATTATTTAGAAACTGCTTTACTGTATGTCAGAATTGTTTGTGTTCACGATTGATGGACAGGGATTTCTCAGTTTTATCAAGATACTTTTGCTTGGCGTGTTTATTCTTATTAACTTTATTCCGTGATGACATATACTTCTAACAGGATTCAATGGTATTAAATTTCAATGCATTTCGCTGAAACGACCCCTCTTGCGCATTTCGCTCCTATTTGCACTGTCAAAGCATGGTTTATCGTATGGACGTACTGTCACCTCCGAATGAGGAATGCATGATTCAGCTAACTGTAAAAACGTACACACAAATTGGCATACAGATGCGTTTGTATCGACTGGCGTTAATACGATGTTTTCCCATCCCTTCTTTGCAATCAGTGAATTTAGTTTATCGATGTCCGCCCTCATATAATTCCACACAACTCTAGTGATGCTGGGTGCTCTTACCTGTGCATTTATTTACAACCAACTTGGCATTTTTTTCCGAGGATACAATCCGATTAAATGGTTCACACTCATTATATAAAATAGTATTGTTATTGTTTGTTAACATAATTTTACTTTTCTAAGTAGTTTTAAATTAACCACATTCTCTATCTACCATCTGATTTTTTTACACCGGGCAAAAGCATATTGTAAATGATGTTCGACAGTTATGACTGGCTTGGGATCATCACAATTCAGCCAATCATATCACACCATCCGGCCAATCACCAGATTCCATTTTTGTTAGAAAATGACGAATTAAATCAGTACAGAACAGCCGCCGTGGACTGGTCACTTTCCATGGGTGTGCAATATTTCCAAGGACGCGGTAATATTAGATTCCAAACAGTAATATAGGTATAATCATCAAAAATTTAATTAATGAAGCACTGGGTACAACTCGATGCGTCATTAATTAACGTTTTGCGACGGATTAAAACAGTGCAGTGCGTGATTCTCGGTTCCGTGCTATAGATTTTCCGGGTATCGTAACTGGCTTTCGGAGCTGGGAACCCCGCGAATTCAGGTTCCAGAGTAAGAAGAACACGTAGAATACAGGAACTCCTCTTCGGCGAATAACATGGGTATTCTGGTATCAAAATCCCACAAGCTTCCAGGTTAAAACGACGATATTCCTAATGTAACGATAGGGCGGGAGGTGGGTGGTTCGCCAAAGCATTCCAGATACATTGGCCGGGGATGTGGGAGGTGTCGGGTCGGAAAAAATGTTTTGTAGGGTGTTGCAAACGTTTTTCCAAGAGGTTCAAACGAGGTTTATTAGATGAGGTAAACTAACAACTAAATAATAACCTTTATCGACCAACAAGATGGAGTATTTAGATATCTAGAAAAAAATATTGCATGTATATTTACTGTTAGTGACCAATATATGACCTGTTTCTCAACGTGGTTGGATGTCACAAGCCTATGCCGCTGCCATTCAAACAAAATGGGAGGACATCAGAGGACATCAAAAAGAAGATATTTCACTGTAGTCATTTTTATAATAAAACGAAATGAGAAAACAAATACTAAACTCCTAAACATAGAATTAAAAATAAAGCATCTGAGGGAAAGGAAGGGGTTGGGTGTAGAGGTATATAAAGACACTCGACTTTGGGTATGAGTTATGGCCAGAAGTTTACAGTGTATTATAAATTGTAAAATGACACTAAATATATATCATCCCTTGAGAGGAAAAGGGTAAAATCATTGCAGATGGCACACTGTTCCACTCAAGCGACGATATAAAGCTTTGGAAATCACCTTGCCGATTAGATAGTTTCTTAAACATTCCAATATTTGGATTCTAACCAGAAGATACGAAATACAGTCAGTGACATTATTTATTTATTTATTTATTTATTGATGTTTAAGGTCATATATTTATGCACAATGGCTAATCATGACCGTGACAGTTTTAAGGGTGGAGGAAGCCGGAGTACCCGGAGAGAACCACCGAGCAACGACGAGCAGCTGCCAGCTCCCCAACATCGTAACTCCGCACTGCAGCACAGACAGGGTTAGATTGGTTGAAGACATGCGTACCATCGACGTGCAGTACGTCTTAGTACACGGCGCCATCGTGCCCCCACGCGGGCAATGGGGATGAAGTGTCTTGCCCAAGGACACAACGCGGTTGCCGCAGCCGGGATTCGAACCGAGGACCTCTCGGCGTGCAGCCCGCACCTCTACCTACTGAGCCACCGCGCTCCCCAGTCAGTGACATAGTGATGTCAAAATTAGACCTGCTGAGAGAACAGGAAATGGATAAGAATATGAGTGCATCATTGAAAACTTATTTACTGATAAAAACACCCATTGTACAGTGCTATGATTATCTGTTGATGGGGTAGAGGATGGTTGTCTAAAATCATGGAGGAAACATACTTTTTAGCACAAAGGGGGGTGGTGGGTGTCCAAAGGGGTGCCATTTCTTTTCAAAATCGCGTCTACAGCCCCCCCCCCCCCCTCCCCCATCCCCGGCCCCGGAAATTGCTTAAGTCTGTGAAAAGACCAGTGTGTTCTGTAAACCTTGAACACGTTATCTACCCACAACATTTGTGTTTTTAAAAAGAAATGCAACTATAATATTAAAACATTCTCTTCTTCCCTTTTCAGTGAACGGACAGAAACTGAATACTCTAGTTTCCTTTAGTAAGTACAAATATTTTGATAAACTGCACCTACCACTTTATATTGCACAGAATGGACCCTACAGGTTTTCGTTTAGACAGCTTCCAAAGGAACATAAACATCGCAGACATTAGAAATGATAGTTTTGCTGACCAATTCATGGGAGGATTCTGGAATTATGATTGAATGGGGCGTCGTGGGAGTGCAATTGAAATCATCGGAGAGTCGGTGGTCGGTATGGTTCTGTCGGTGGTTGGAGAGGTCGGCGCGTTCCTCGTCTGTTTGAGCACAGAAAGCCCATGTTAGGGATTTATTTTGAAATACAGTTGCAACAATGATGAGACTTCATATTCTGTGGTTGTGATTCATATTATCTTTAACTGGTTGAGTGCTAGAAATCACAATCATGGCTTTAACCCTTTACCTAACATGAAAAGCAGACGACACTTGAAAAAAAAATTCTTGAATAACTATTTTTTTTCATTTTTTGTCTCAAAAACATAGGTTATGACCCCTCATTGGAACGAGCTCGACGAGCTCGTTCCAATGAGGGGTCATAACCTATGTTTTTGAGACAAAAAATGAAAAAATAATTAAAATTAATAGGCGATTTTTGAGAATAGCGCTGGCCGGTTTTGGTCGTTACGTTGGGTAAAGGGTTAAAAAAAAATGAGGGTACCAGAGCAAAAGCCGATATTTTCCTCCTCATGTTTCATATTCAATCAAATCCAAACAGTATTTAGTTCATATAAATTTGTTTTATTACAACTTATTGGAGAGTGCCTGCGGGTACTCTTCAATAAGTTGCAATAAAACAAATTTTGAATAATAAATTCAGACCACCAAAAATAATTTAGCCCTCAACCAGTTAAAGTACCATTCTTTAGTCTGAGAGATCTTGCATTGCTACAACTGATGGGAGAGGACATCTGAAGACTCTTCCATAAATGGCAATAAGGCAAAACGCACAGGAACAAATTATGACGAACGGACGAAAATACCAGTTACTAGTTATAGGAATGTAGTACGGTATATATTATTGGTTCGAAATACCCTGGTGTAGCAGAGTATTATCCTGGTAAACCTGGGTTATTATTTTCAAAATTTCAGGAAAGCCATGCCTCAGCCAACATTACTCCAGGGAGCCATTTTTGTTTGCCTTAATTCATCCGCGGAGAGCCATTGAGAATCATTTTCACCATTTTTGGCGATATCTGTACATCTAAAATTGGGAGCACAATGGCTCATAGGTTACGACATTGAATTTCAAACCGAAAAGTCCACGGATCGACCCCTCCCCCCCCCACCCCCCTGCGTTGTGTACGTGGGCAAGGCACTTCATCCCGATTACCCATGTTGGGAACGCTGGCGCTGTGCACGAAGACGCACTTCACGTTTGATGCTACACTTGTCTTCAACCAAATGCTAACACTGCTTGCGTGGAGTTATTACGTTGGATAGTCTGACAGTTGCTCGCTGTTGTTCGGTGGTTCGCACCGGGTACTCTAGCGTCCTCCCCCCGTAAAATTGTCCGCCACGAGGTGACTCTGACTTTCGAAAGTGTCGTTAAACCCCAGAAAATAAACGAAAAAGAAAAAATAAATAAATAAATAAATGTACATCTAAATGTTTAGATGCAGTGCCTGTGATGTTGGTTTGAAATTCGGACACAAGAGGCCCCCAACAGTCACTCTCTCCGAGTGTGACTGTTGGGGTTCTCTTGTGTCCGAATTCCAAACGTACGTCATATGGATCGCATTAAAATACTCATATTTACTGCCAGTACTTCCGTGAGATTCTGTCTTCATAACAGTCATGCAGAATTAATGGCAAAAATTATTATGTAACAATTTCGAAATGATCTTTCTCAGGAAAGTCTAGACTATAATTATTATCATGTAACTGCGTAACCAGATGCGAGTTTTCATAGGCGGCTAGATACGGAATGAAGTCAAGGATGCTATTATCAACTATTTGTGAAAAACGCCGACTGAAGCCGTTGATACTGATACTTTCAAAAATGTGAATTTGCCTGCTATTTTTTTCGGAATACGTCGTTTACCGGTCGCAGAATTTTTAGATTATAAGGGAAACTGAGCGTAAGAGCGATCTGCGTCTAAAAATGACACGCCTAGTAACCCACAGTTACTGGAAGTTGTGGATACAACCACTTTTTTCACTGATAACAGTGAAAGCACCACGTCAGTCCTGACCCCGTGTTACACATACAGTAGTCTATATAATAATAGACATAATGAAAGCTTTTTTGCCCTGACTGATACCCTTCCCAGTTCATTTGTGAATTCGTTCATTGAACAAAGATTCATCAACACAGTTTTCTTGTACAGCTATCCACAAGGTATTTAACTTCATGTTTATCATACATTAATAATCAAATCATCATACTACGGCTTCTTTATTTGACAAAAAAAACTCTCCGTTCGACTTTTTTGGCCGCGACTCGACGCCATTAGAACAACAATGATGGCGTGACATTTCGTTGCTAGGCTGTACAAAAGTTAACCCGGAAAGCGAAACTACGCACTGCGTTGTTCTTGTACTGCAAACGACAGAACAGAAGAATAATGGATGTGAGCTATAATGTAAGAGTCTTCCCTGCAAAACAATTGTTGCACCCCTGTCCTCGAGTTCTATTTATTGTCAAGGCACAACCGACTTGTCCGAACTTTAATAAAAAAAAACAAAACTGGTGGTTAATTTAAGACTGCGCGACTTTGTTGTCAAAAGTTGACAGACAGGGAGGGGTCAGAGTCAGAGTGATCTCATGGCCTGTATAAAAAGGAAATTCTTCTGCATCTCTTTTTTACAATGCCAGCTAGGAATCGTGACATTGACAACATTTAAATTTAATGCTGAACAACCTTAATCATAATAGTTTATTAGGCCCACTAGCCTACATGCTGTTTGAAACGTGGAGCGGGGGTGGGGGGGGGGTGGGGGGGATGAATGGGTTGGTGAATGGGTCTCGACAAACAATCTTTCCCGGAGACATTTTTTTTTTGGAAAAAAAGAAAAACCTTTCTAGAAAACCCACTGTGAGCATTTGTGCGTGCGTTTGGGAGTCGGTGGGGAGGCAAGGGCAGTGTTGCTTTTGGGGGAACGCCGTTCCCCTTGACCCCTTCTACTTGCTGCTGCAAACGTTCTTCCTCCTCAATTGCCAAACTTGAACTGGCTACATCAAAAATTACCTGTTACTTGCATGATGAGTGAAACATCAAATTAGAAGCTGGTGAATGGGAGGGGGAGGGGGGGGGGGGGGGCTTGTAGGCGCAGACTTTCAGATGCGGCGCTTGGTGGATGAAGATCAACAGCCCTCTGCCTTATTAACGGCCCTCGACTCTCGGGCCGGTAATAAACCCTCGGGCTTTTATTCATTCTTCTCGGGCCGGTAATAAACGCAAGGCCCTCCAAACTCATGGTATTGTTATATTATTGGAATATATCTTCAGAATCTGTAGTTTATGTTAACTTGGCTGCTCGCAGTTACTGGCTTTCTTGCCTCTAGATTCATGGATAAGCCTATTGTGACTTTTTCCCAATTAAAACAAAAATTATACACATCTGGCCAAACCATGGTCGGCCCGGGGATTTCCAGTCCCCTGCCCGCGGGAACCCCGGGAAGTAAAGCAGTGCCTATTCACTGCGGTAAACAGGCTCTGTTTTACTGTTAAAATAAGACCCAGTCACCAATTCTTGGGAGATGTAAACCCTCTCTAAAATGGGCAACATGGCTTATTAACGCTCACCCCTGGTGTTGAGTTGATATTCATGTTGTGGGCATGAGTAGCCATTGTTAAAAAATATGTGACCTTAAACACCAATAAATAAATAAATTGTCTAGACCCCCCCCCCCCCGGGTGGGGGTCATACGCCTACATCGGGGGAATGTTGGGCGCCACCCCTAGATTGCGGCGCATTTCCAAAGTCAAATAACCCGAGAGAACGAAATAAGCAACACTAATGAGGTGTATAGATAGGGGTAGGCCAAGACTTTATTTATTTAATTTTTTCCTTTGAACTAACCGTAACATTAGCTGCACATTTTCCGCACACGCAGATACTGCTGCCAACATATCCAACTTCTAAGTGCTTCCCTTTTCTTATCATAAATAGCATAAAACATACGACTGCAGTTTAAAAATTCACCGACTATCACTGTAAAGCAGATGACAAGAACTTGATCCGTTTCAGTATTCCGCAATCATTTTTAGACGGTATTTTTAGACATTAGAAACGTTACGTCATCATTGTTGTTCTAATGGCGTCGAGTCGCGGGCAAAAAAGTCGAACGGAGAGTTTTTTTATCAAATAAAGAAGCCGTAGTATGATGATTTGATAATTAATGTATGATAAACATGAAGTTAAATACCTTGTGGACAGCTGTACAAGAAAACTGTGTTGATGAATCTTTGTTCAATGAACGAATTCACAAATGAACTGGGAAGGGTATCAGTCAGGGCAAAAAAGCTTTCATTACTTGTCTATTATTATATAGACTACTGTATGTATAACACGGGGTCAGGACTGACGTGGTGCTTTCATTGTTATCAGTGAAAAAAGTGGTTATATCCACAACTTCCAGTAACTGTGAGTAAACCAAGGTAATGTGATGTGCGGTTGTGTGTGCTCATAAGAGCGTGTCTGATGCATTCAGGATTTTTTCCTTGTGCGTGTGGAAAGTGGCATTGGGAGGTAATTTGTATTAAATTTAGGAATATACATGCCAAGATTATGATTGAGTTAAGAAAATGGTATTCCACTCCGAGCATCGTATTCCACTCTCAGCAATTAAGCCTAGATAAGCGCACAGTTCGTGACAGGACTTTTAGTTTTAACTGTAGCATGTGGTGTTCAACAAATTCTTTTATTTGTCAGGCTTGCACGAGTAAATGTGTGTTCATCTCTGCTTATTGTTGGAACTCACGAAGTCCAGTCGTTTGTATTCATTGTTTTTTTATGCCCAGTAAACTTTTTATCCTTAATTGATCATCCAAAACCGGTAACATAGCTACTGTTCATTTTTTTGCATATATATTTGTCGGCATATTTGCTTTTTTCATGCAAGTTTTCGCTTCCGAAGTTTAGCTGATTACCCGTCCTAGGAACGGGTCCCTTCTGATGGCGGGCATAAGCTGAATTTTGGAAAAAATCAATCCTTTTAAAGGACTCAGGAGACACAATCGCTAATTTTACAGGGTAAACATTTTTGTGACTTGCGTTAACGCTCATACAGGTTACGTGAATTCGATAGGTTAATCATTCATCTTGTTGCCCTTCTAGCCAATCATGATCCTGAATTTTGAACAAAGATCTCAAGCTTGGCAGGAATACTTTCACAACAAAAGCCTACGATGAAACTAAATAAAACGACATAATGTATCATTGTATGTATTCTAAAACTAAACCAAAAGAATTAGATATCATTAGATATGATTTCGGCTACTGCACGTCGATGGGGCACCTTTCCCCAGCCAACACTAACCCTGCTTGTGTGGAGATAATAAGTTGGGAGTCTGGCAGTTGCTCGCCGTTGCTGGGTGGTTCCCCGGCTTCATCCACCCGTACAACTGTCCGACACGAGGTGACACTATAAAGTCGAAAGTGTCGTTAAACTCCAATAAATAGATATGATTTTGGCATTACCAGGCATAATAGATTAGCTCGAAGCTGAGGTTTTGTACAGTTAAAACTAGAAGTCCTGTCATGACATGCGCACAAATAACTTGTCGATCTGCGCGTTAATCTATGCGTTATGACCACAGTAAGGCTATTAAATTCTGTACATATGGCCTGTGTACAAGCAATGTTTCAGCCAAAGGACCTCCGGGTAACCCGGACATCTGTTGACAGAACCATTGCCTGTGTTTGCTATTAGTAACCAGAAGAAGCTGCCATGCTTTGAATGCCATTCGATATGGCAATTGCGCGCAATTCCCACGCGCAATTAAGCCTCGAGAAGCGCACAGTACGTGACAGGACTTCTAATTTTAACTGTACAGTGAATAAAAGAGTGCGTTGCCAATAATCAAGTCACATTGGCAGAGGTTCTCAATAACTGTATGATGAGGAATTAATTATGACAATAAGTAAGGATTAGGGGAGTGAGGAGAAAAAAGAAGAGATTTGTACAGATAAGTCAACGTAAACTAAGATTCAGAGTCGTAAGCGGGGATTCGTGGGAGTGGGAGAAGAGACAGTGCAGCTATCCGAACATCGCGACTTCCCTCCGATAGCTGATCTTGGAGAAGATGAAACTTGGGACTTATGAAAAACAATAACATTGTCAGAAAACTGTTACAGACCTGAGAACAGTTTGTAATTATGTTTTGGTTTCATAAACAAAGCGGTTATTACTTGGTTAGTTTCCTTTTGACCGAGATATCAGTATTGTGTGCTCTGTAATACCCACTGGTTGTAATATGGAATAGCCAGCGTTTCCATTAACCCTTTACATAATACAGAAGGCACCAGCAAACAAAATTCTGGAATAACTATTTTTTTCATTTTTTTGCTTGAAAAATATAGCTTATGACACCTTATTGGAACGAGCTCGTTGAGCTCGTTCCAATAAGGTGTCATAAGCTATGGTTTTGAGACAAAAATTAAAAAAATAATGAAAATTGAATATTTTTTTGTGAATAACGCTGGTCGGTTTTGGCCGTTACATTGGGTAAAGGGTTAAAGCGGAATCTATTACTCGACATGTAGGAAAAACAAGTGAGTTATTTCAACGTGTTTTAACAAGGGAACAAGGGAAGGGGGAAATGACCTCGAAATAGCATTGCTTAGATTAGTTTGCCAAACTGGATTATCACCCATCTAAAATAGTGCTCTGTGCCGGCATACATATATTCTTCCGTTTGAATGCTAATCATTTCAGACCATGATGCACTAAAAACTTATTCAATCTTTCGAAGACATAAATACTTCTCGCGTCAATGCTACTGCTTTGGAAATGTTGCATTTTTAATAACACAAATTCAATAACTATACTATGCTATACTATACTATACTATACTATACTATACTATACTATACTATACTATACTATACTATACTATACTATACTATACTATACTAACTGTACTATACTATTCTATACTACACTATTATACTATACTATACTATACAATACTATACTATACTAACTATACTATACTATACTAACTATACTATACTATACTATACTATACTAACCTATACCATACTATTATACTATACTATACTATACTATACTATACTATACTATACTATACTATACTATTTTTATTGCATAAAACAAATTACATGTTTATAGCAAGATATCATTACAATGAGTGACATGGAATGATAAGGTTCGTGTAGCTACCACGAAAAGTGTGACAGAAGTTCAAAATGTTTAGAGCCTTAACCATTAATCCAACAAAATATAATGCACCCGACACCTTAAAGTTATGTATCTGTCTCCTCTTATTGGTGAAGACATTTCGTCTCTTTAATTTTATAATGTGAGGCCCAACGACACACAGTTGGAAAACCGTACAGTGTTGTACTTCTAGTTGTGATAGCTGTGGTAAGGAAGATTTGTACGTTTACAGTGCCCAAAATGAGAGATGGAAGCTTTGAATATGAGCGTTCTGTAGGTTCAGAATGGAAATGGTACAAATGCAAAAACTAAATTGTCTTGCAAATTCTAATATACCTGACAGCATGAACTCAAAATACGACAAACATCACTTGAAGTTTTCAAATGTGTCCATTGAGCTTTTTCACAACGATAAATATTTATTTATTTACTTATTGGTGTTTAAGATCACATATTTCTGCACAATGGCTAATCATGACCACGACAGTTTTACGGGTAGAGGAAGCCGGAGTACCCGGAGAGAACCACCGAGCAACGGCGAGCAACTGTCAGCTCCCCAACATACTAACTCCACACAAGCAGGGTTAGCATTGGTTGAAGACAAGTGCACCATCGGCGTGCAGTACGCCTTAGTACACAGCCTCACCGTGCCCACATGTGGGCAATGGGGGTGAAGTGTCTTGCCCAAGGACACAACGCGGTTGGCGCAGGTGGGATTCGAACCGAGGACCTCTCCGCTTGCAGCCAGCATACACAACGATAAATAAATTGTGCGCAAAATATGTTGGAATCGAAATTTTCATTAAATTTGTTGCGACATCTATTTTCTCGTTATGGTATTTGTTTATTTTTCGATTTACCATTCCAGCACCAGAAAATGTAACATTTATAGGGTGTTATAAAGATGACCAGAAAGACAGGGATTTGGACTCAATCGATAATTTCGGGAAAAACAACTCCAGGAATACATGTGCCCATCACTGCTTTGACAAAGGTTAGTTTTACTCAACTGGTTGAGAGCTGGAAGATATCACATTTGGGATTCACTATGAAGTGTAGATACCACAACATAAAAACTCCATTTTCCGTGGACAAGCTCTAAATTAATTGTCGGTTTAGATTTGCTCTTTGAACTTTTTTGGATTTTAAGGGTCGTACAATAGGCAAATTCTTACCTTATGCCCTTGTATTCCGCGGTGGAACGTAGGCTGCTGACATTTGCCTTCCATCTGGGTCTGTTTTGTGCTGTCTGAACTAGGGTATGCCAACTGTGTCCTGATTTCTTCATTTCTTCTTCCCGAGTCCTGCGTCAGGTGTAACGTGGCCTTTCTCTTTTTTCCTTTTTGCCCTGAGGGTTCCATCTTTGTGACTGCCAGGTGATGTTAGCTGGGCCATTTCGGAGGGTGTGGCCAATCCAGTTCCACTTTCGCTTTCTTAGTTCCGTTTTTCGTGGCACTTGGTTAGTATCAACAGGCAAATGGTGCGAAAGAAAAAATGCTATTTTACTCAACAATACACCATTCTCTCAAGGAACATAAAACGTTAATAATACATTCTGTGACCAATCAATATGGGAAGAGATAGTAAAGTGTACAAACATGAAACAATACATGTTATGCATGTGATGTGGTACATTGTTTGGAGACACCATAGTCAGATTGGCTGTCTTCCTGCATTTCCATGTTACTTGTTGGTTACAATTCGGAATCTTCGATCATACCATACAAGGAGTACGGAGATCGTGCATCCCCTTCCCGCTGACTCCCAATAAGGGTGCACTGGCGTATCTCCCGTTCTTTACCCTCCCATCTCTCTTTCTCTCTCTCTGTCTCTCTCTCTCTCTCCCCCCCTCTCTCGCTCTCTCTCCCTGCTGGTATTCCATGCTACTTTTTATAAAGGACATGGAGAAGTTTGCAGCTTCCATGGGAGCGTTAATAGCCTTTCGACGATTTGGGTTGCACTTCCCTTCCCATAATCAAACATATTGCAACCCTACCACCTCTACGGTCAATATTCAAAGAAACAACAGCTACATAAAGACAACATCGGAAAGTACTTCAGCCTCTCAACTTCTCGTCAATTAATCTTTTACCAAACATAACGACCAAAACCGCCCAGCGCTATTCACAAAAATCACCATTCAATTTTCATCATTGTTTTCATTTTTGTCTCAAAAACATATGCTTATGATCCCTCATTGAAACCAACTCGTTATTCACATTCCAACGATGGGTCATAAGTTATGTTTTTGACGTAAAAGTGAAAAAAATAGCTATTCAAGAATTCCATTTACAAGTGTGTCGTCTGCCTATCGAGTTAGGTAAACTGTTAATGACAGTAGTGAACTCCATTAACCATTTGAACCCTGGTGGCATCTTCCATGCCAGTTCCATGGTAGCAATAGGAAGAGTCCATATTTATTATTTGGGAGTAGACCAATTAATATTTTCAACGTGCAGCCTTAGGGCTGCACGTTGAAAATATTGATTGGTCTACACGAAACATTTATCTTGCAGTCACCCCCCCCTTAATGACATTATGACGTAGCTTGTGAACCGACCGGAAAAACGGCCTCTGGAGGTCAAAAGGTTAAGAAAATTCAACAAAATATTGCATCTGCTAAACACAGTAAATCACCGACTAAGACACAAGATGCAATGTGGTGATTATAAAAGCGAGCAGAGAACTTTGGCCCGGGAGCAAATCAATCAATCAATCAATCAATCTTTATTCAACAATGTACTTGGGTTTAAACAATACTGTACACAAAGACAATTTTAACATGTGGCACATCACTGGGAGGCAGCATTGCCAATTTGACCATCTTCCTGCTGCCCCTTTGCAGTTTGCAGAAATTGTTATTATATAGGCAGAACAGCGCAACTACTTACCAAGTTCCTAGGTAATTCGTTTTCTGGTCCCAAAGTTGTTGGAAGTAAAAAAATAATATGGATGCAAACAGCGAAAATATTAAACGGGGTATTTGTACAGGCGGGGTATTTGTCTCAGACTGGGGATTGTGCAATATTGTGTGTTTTTCCTATTAAACCTATTCTTGAATATATTACAATCTCTTGTATGACTTTGGTTTCCTTCTCCTTGGTACCAGAATGCTTTCAAAGGGAAATTAAATATGAATGGCAATTTTTTTATTTTATTTTTTTTCTCCTCTCATCAGCCACCTCAAGAAAGAGAGGAAAAGTATGGCCGAGTAGAAAACGCGGAGAAAGGAAAAGGTGAATAGGTGTTGTAAGCTCTAGATTCAAGGAATTTAAATATTCAATACTATAAAACTTTTACCATTGTAGTTTCTAGAATTGTATTTTCTAGTTATGACCTTAAGTCGGGGGAAATGAACCATTACCATTTTCAAAGGTACGGCAATTAAACTGGCAAATTACCATATCTTTTAAAATGCTAATGATTCATTTTAATCGGTTATATTATAGCAAGAACATACAATTCCAGAAAACACAATTGTATAAGTTTTATAGTATTGACTCCTGATCTCGACTGAGTATCTGTCCGCTCTTGTGCCTACAATCACAAGGTCACGAGTTTTGTTATAAAACTCGACAGGTTTTGTCGCAATAATTTAACCCGACAAAAGAAGAAACGAGAGACCATTGCTTGCTAGGTGCTATTTTCACATGTTCGTCTAGATTTGGTCTTACATGTGTATGTAATGATTTACGCCCACTTTTATAATAACTGACGCCAGGTTATGTCATAAACAGAGGTCACTTTTTGCAATAAAAATCGACAGGTTTTGTAGCTTTTTAAGACATGACTTTTTTTACTTTTATCACTTGTATCGAAAAACTGTTGGCCCTCAGTACAACTAACACACCTAATGCCTTCTACCATCGTGTTGTTGCCATGGGTAGTACATAAATGTAGGTGATGTAGTTAGGCGTGTGTGGTTGTCTGGAATAGTAACATGGTATGGACGCTATGTACCACTGTTGGAGCAATGCTACCCCTAGGCGCTATCTACTGATCTTACGGTTCTACTATCCTCTGGCTGCTATGGACAGTGCGGAATGCCAGATTACGTTATATTGTGGTGATATTCTTTGTCCAGTCAGGTAGCGTATTATGGGCGACATGTGCCAATGTTAGACTTGGAATCTCCATTGACCTATCTATGAACCGTATACTCTACTACCCCTGGGTGGAATGTTACTTCTCTACAGTTCGATTGTTCTGGAGAGTGCGCAAGTAAGTCTAGAAGAACCTTATTATTCCTAGCTCCTATGTTGTTCCTAACACCCATACTCTCCTACACAATAGCTTTAGTTGCCTCTATAGCTCACAGACCATTGCTTATGGACTGAAGGCAGTTATGGAATGGGGATGTTTGGGGGATCATTGGGGACTTGTGTACTATACCCCAGCGACCACAACTACCACAACTACAACCCTAAATACAACTACAACTCTTTAATAGATCTTTAAATAGATCAATAGTTGCTACCAAGACTAAAATGGACCAAGCCGGGTACATACTATGCTGCCATTCTAGACAGCCACCATACCATACACAACTACATGACATCCTATTACGTTCTACTCATATGATAGCAACCAGAAGATAGTAAAACCCGTAAGACGAGTAGTTGTTGTACCAAGGGCTACCAGTACATTAAGATGAGTACATACTGTCCATACTAAACTATCGTAAGAGACACATCCCCTCCAATATCACATGATCTAGAATTACGTGCTACCCATAGCAACAGCACAATGTTATATGCATTAGGTGTGTTAGGCATAGTAAGTGCTAACACTTTTTTGTTCTTGTGGGTCTTTTTGTGAATTTGAGAAAACTCGTCCAGTAAATGAGGTCTGAACCGAGCCTCCGGCTGAATCCAGAATGAACTCTTTGATTTGATATGCTTATAAACCGTGGATTCGTTATATATCTCCTAAATATATAATAATAATTGAGAACATCGTTCCTTTTTTGTCATAATCGTTTCATTTTCTATAATAAGATTGCAGCAGGTATGAAGACATATTGTTTTGTCAAAATAAGTTTTGTAACTTAAACATCATTTTACTTCAAACCCACGTGACATGTTTTAATCAATAGTTTCGATTATTGTTCATTTATAAATATGTATTCCCCTCTAAAGACACAACAATCAGAATGTCTTTTAGAAGCCCGAAAATTGCAGAGCCACAGAATGCCCCCCCCCCCCCCCCCCCCCACACACACACACACTCTCTACACCCACACCGTGGTTTTTGTATGTGCGTATGTGTTAATCGGGGAAAATGTATGGAAACACAGAACAAATATGGAACATTTCATATTTTTACGAAAAATTCGGAACAAGTCCCCGATCGTGTACCCTCGGGGCACTGACGACTGAGGCCGTAAAACTCATTTTCGCAACCCCAGCTAATGAAGGATAGGTAGTTTACAAGCATTTATACAGAGTTGTAATATTACTTAGTATATCTGAAACCATGACACGTTTCAGACCCTTTCCCCCTCCTAACACCATACCACATTCCGATTGATTTTATACGGCTCTGAATTGGAGTGTAGATAAACATATTTCAAAAAATTTATTTGTTTTCTGGTGGGGGCACGGTGGCGCTGCGTGCACGTCGATGGTGCACCTGTCTTCAACCAATGCTAACCCTGCTTGTGTGGAGTAAATACATTCGGGAGTCTGGCAGTTGCTCGCCGTTGCTCGGTGGTTCTCCCCGGGTACTCCGGCTTCTTCCACTCGTAAAACTGTCCGACACGCAGTGACCTATGCTGTTGAAAGTGTCGATAAACTCCAATAAATAAATAAATAAATATAGCGGATTTTCTCACATGTGAGTAGTAGGACAGGGTCTAGACGTGCCTCATTTGGGGGACCCCCCCCCCCCAAATGAGGCACGTCTAGACCCTGTCCTACTAGGGTCCCCCAACCAAATGAGGCACGTCTATACCCTGTCCTACTACTCATGTGATTTGTCGAAATAATTTAATATTTTCTTCATGTAGCGTTGATAATATTGATTAGTCTACTGCAAACACTCACTCAGCACACATCCAACAAAATGAAATTATGACGTATCATGTATGTTCCGGGGTCGAAAAATGAAGTTCTCAGTTTCAAACGGTTAAGTATAATATAAAGAGTTGCGCTCTTGAGACAATTTGAAACCCTTTACCTAACATGAAAAGCAGACGACACTTGCAAAAAAAATTCTTGAATAACTATTTTTTTTCATTTTTTGTCTCAAAAACATAGGTTATGACCCCTCGTTGGAACGAGCTCGACGAGCTCGTTCCAACGAGGGGTCATAACCTATGTTTTTGAGACAAAAAATGAAAAAAATAATGAAAATTAATTGACGATTTTTGAAAATAGCGCTGGCCGGTTTTGGCCGTTACGTTGGGTAAAGGGTTAAAACGGCTCATCGCACATTGGTATTCCGATAAAGCACCAGTTGGTTCATTTCAATTCTCTGTTTTCTTCCAGGCAAGAGATTTAGCGGATTACAGTTTTCAAAATACTGCAGCTGTGGTAATAGTTTCGGAAAACATGGACTACTGGATAAGGAGTCATGTTCTATGCCGTGCAGTGCTGATGGTACCCCACTGTGTGGTGGATCGTGGACTAATGCCGTGTATTTTACTGGTTTCTAGATATAGATAGCCGCATTGTACATTATGCCAGATACAATTTTGGAGTGAAGCATATTTACGTGTCGACATTTATTTTGTTTTCATTCGTTTTTCTTCATCCAAAATAAATCGTATTCCCACTCCCACTCGCCGAAAACGGTATTCCACTCCCAGCATCGTATTCCACTCTCTGCGATTGCGGACTATTTGTTTTTATTGTTTACAAATCTGTTGAGCTGGATCAATTATAAAAGGTTGTTTTGCGAAAACAAATAAGGAGAAAATAAAATAAATACAAAAGTTCACTGCTCGGATTCGAGTGCGATTTTTAACCTTGAGTGTGGCCTACGGAGGATTATTTCACGAAATAATACTCCGCGCGCCCCAGTCGAGAATAAAAAAAAATCGTATCCGAATCCGAGCAGTGAACTATTGTCTATTTATTTATAATTTTGGAATGCGTATCTTGTCAAAGTGGATTACCGCGATACGTTCCAAAGTAAGGCAGCGGGCACTATTGGTCCTTGGTTTCCAACGCAATATTGACCTTCGTTATTGTTTACAAACAATGCGCTTTAAAAAAAAGAAAATCTCTGACGAGTCACGAAATCACATGAAATTTGTGAAGCTTGTAACTCGGATGTCCATTGGCTGGAACTTTGATTGTGGTTGTCATGCTTTGCAACAAATTTGCAATTATTGCTTGGGTGGAATTTCCGTTCTGCGGGTGATTTAGTGATAATGCACTATTCACACACAGTATTTATAGCGGTATTTGTAGCAGTTGTGGAATGTTGTGTTCACAAAATGGAATGGTATAGCCGCAACATTGTTTACGTCATATTTCAGGTATCTGACATGAACTTGTCCTTATACAGATGACAAAATGTCTTTCTGGATTGTTATGTTCTAGTTCTGACACTTAGCTCCTTGCATGCTGCTGGTGGCTATTCCTGCTCAGGACAGTATTTCTCTTGCCATTGAAATATGTATGTATACTTTGGGCATATTTAATCCAATTTACACTCTATAAATTGAATGGATTTTTTCACCAACGATTTCTTGAGTTAAATTTAGATGATTTTTTCATCAAATCTAGTCATGGCTGCTTCACAGCAGCCATGACTAGATTTAATGAAGAATATTTTTAAAATGCTCAGCGGGTTAAGAGTTATTACAAAATTACTGAATGTCACTATGCATCCAACTATGCCCCTTACGATTTTATATCCTCGGGGGGGGGGGGGGGGGGGGGGGATTCTACATCATAAATGTCTCCATGCAGTTCAAAGTTCAGGACAAAATTTACGATGGTTTGATGCAGTCACATTCAGAGTACCGAGACTGCCTGACCTGTGCAGTGAAAGCTTATACTGGAACTAATGACGTGCGTGCGTGTAATCCGAAACTATCTTAAGTGTAACCGCAGGGTCATCGTTACGATCCGAAATGTCTCCATGCAGTTCAAAGTTCAGGACAGAATTTACGATGGTTTGATGCAGTCACATTCATAGTACCGAGAGTGCCTGATCTGTGCAGTGAAAGCTTATACTGGAATCAACGACGTCCGTGCGTGTAATCCGAAATTATCCCAAGTGTAACCGCAGAGTCATCGTTACGATCCGAAGGCATGAGAGGGGTGTGGACTGAAACATGTCATAGTTCAACTGCGTCAATTATTTTACTTTACTGGAAGGTTGAAATTGTTATAACATCCCCCCCCCCCCCCCCCACCCTTCAAACCTTGTAATTGTAGAAGAATGAGTTCATGGTTGTATGACATTCGTGGCAGTGTGAACGTGTATGGGGTGGGGTGGATAGGCGGGGTAGAAAAACGAGCACTACCTTGGCAAACCTACGCAGTGCATTAGCATGGATGGTGACATGGGTGCAGAAGCTTTTTATATTAATAAATTACACTCGGCCTTTAATTTCAACATTATTATTATATGTGCAATTTCTATCTCAGGTATATGTTTTGTGAAACGACTACGATGACTGCCGCCAAGCGATATACCAGTGAAAAGATTCGAAGAAAACGAATTGGGCAGCCCATTTAGAATCAAACCGAACACCAACTTTCGATTCGAAATCGAATCGAATCTGGAAGTTTTGCGGGGCCCTAATGTAATGTGGATGTGATTTCGTCACCTGAGTGCAACGAGGCGCCATCTACAAGTCTTAAGAATTGTAGGTAACGCCTTTTTGCTCTCAGTGGACAGCGTCATGTCTCTTTCTCTCTGAAGGGGTGTAAGCGATCAGTCAGTTCCTCCGCATCCATGCGCGTGATTTGACCTAGGTGAGAATATTATGTTCCAGATTTATGGCTGATCAGCGAGCTCCGGTAAAAAAAATAGATTCTCGAGAGTCGTATTGATACGTATTGGACATTCGAGTACTCATCCACAGGAAACACGTTCATTTATTAATAATTACATTGTTGATGTAGTTATACGTTTTGGGTCCAAATACTCAATTCCCATTGGTCAGCTGGATGAAAACGTCATGACAAATGTAATTCATTTTCCAATGAATATATTTGGTCGAACTTTGACCCGCATTTACGGTAGAGCGCAGTTGACAGAATGTAATTCGGGCGGTGTTTGGGCGGGTTTTTAACTTTTAGCGCCTCTCACGGTTATCTCGCTGTTTCTTTGGTGACATTTCCCAACTGTGGCATAAAGCCCGTTACTAAAATACTCATGTCCATTTCTAAAGTTGTGAAAATTAAAAATCAGAGTTGTGCGCTTTGTCTTTTGTGTGAGGGTGGTGAGGGTGGTTTTTCGCCTCGTTCGTTCGTACATGTTTTATTTCGTCTTTCTGCTTTGTTGTTTAGTAAAATGTAGTTTAAACAGTTGCGGAATGTAATTATAAGAATTGAATGCAATTTTTATAATCTTTATTGGAGTATGAACGTGTGGGAATGGGTACAAATTGTATGAATCCCTTCGGGATTCATACATAATTTGTGCCCATTCCCACACGTTCATACTCCAATAAAGATTATAAAAATTGCATTCAATTCTTAAATATTGTTAATAAATTTAAAAAAAAATATTTCGTTTATTATTGTTTAAAGAAGTATAAGAGCTCGGTTTCAAGTTACTGGCCTCATACCGACGGTCGACCTGGAAACAATGTCAGCAAATTTTCACTCTCACCCAGTATGTTGGCAAATTTCGAGATCCTAGCTTTACGCCTGTCTGTCGTAAAATTCACATGATTTTAGAATGTACTAAGCTGGCTGCGGTAGGAAGGATAGCCACGGTTTCTGCGGTCACCCCGCCCTACTTCCCCCTTACACTTCAATGTTTTTAAACTCAACTATGATGTTAGCAAGTGTTTCCGTAAGCTGTTTTCTGCAATAAACGTTTTTGTGTCATGATGTTGACAAAAGTAATACAATTGACGTCATCGTATGTATATTTCTAAAAACTTTACCTATCTACGCAGTCCTTTTTAGTTTTCACGTAGGTTAACTCCAAAAACCAAGCTGCAAATGCGAATCGGGATAGTTTGCTTGTTGCTGGTTTTGACCTACAAGATTTTTCGTCTGTAGAGCGTTTTGACACATGACGTTTTGACACATGGCGTTTCGACCATCAACCTCTAGAAACATGTGGGAATATTCAGTTTGTAAAAGATCGAAATATATTATTTTAGACCTAAAACTATACTAAAATATTACGAAAGAATTGATAGAACTACCCGAGCGGGTAATCCGTATTAACCCTTCGAGACTTTAATTATCCTTACGTTCAAACGTCACTGGGAATTCAGTTTCTTCAACGTTTTTCAAAATGCGACGTCAAACGTCGGAAAGTACAAATAACAAGACATTTTTCACATTAGTGATTATCTGGTTGAGTGCTAGTTATTTTTAGTGATCTGAATTTGTTATTCAATCATGTTTTATTACAACTTATTGGAGAGTGCCCACCGACACTCTCCAATAATTTGTAATAAATCAAATTTATATACATAAAATATTATTGTGTTTGACTGAATATGAAATATAAGCAAGGAAAGTGTTGCTTTGCTCTGGTATCCTCATTTTTTGAAAGCCCTGATTGGGGTTTCTAGCACTCAACCAGTTAAGAAGTCTCAGCAGCAGGCTCATATAAGTATTTTAAGCTGCGATAACGTCTGGTTCAACGGTTGTCACTAAACACTATTCGGGAGAAAATAGGAATTGAGATTAAAACTTTAAAAAATCGAAAAATAATAACAAAACAAATGACCACAAATTATCAATGCGATGTTTGATTTCGTACGTCATAAAACGTACACAAATATCAACGCGCTGTTTGATTTCGTACGTGATAAGACGTACAAAAGTATCAACGCGCTGTTTGATTTCGTACGTGATAAGACGCACAAAAGTATCAAAGGGTTAAACGAACACCTGATTCGAAGTTAATCGAACCGACCGTCCTCTCCTCCGAAGAGAACCACAGCAACGGCGAGTAACTGTCAGACTCCCCAGCCTAATAACTCCACACAAACACATATATTCCTCGTGTTCTATACATCACCACCTTCATTTTGATGAGTAATTTGTGTATATTTAATTTGAATTTATGGAATATCAGAGGTGTAAATTTTAAAGTCAACAAGTTTCCCTTACTTATATAGCACCTTAAATGATCGTATTGATGATCTCGAACAGCATGGTAGGAGGACCAACCTTCTACTCTCCGGTATTCCGGAGAAATGTGGTGAAAACACTGCTAAAATTGTGCAGAATACGGCTTTTGATATTTCCCGCAGCCACCGCGATGGCCCAATAGTCAACAGGGTTAAAGTTGCAAGCAGTCGTCCCATAATATTTAAACTGAATTGCTACCGGACAAGAAATGCACTACACAAGGCGCGATCCAAACTCTAAATCAGTTACTTTTGTGAATCTTCCCCAGCAAACTCGAGAAGTCAAGATGCTGGTTCCACTTCGAGAATTTTCTTGAACGAAGATCTAACAAGAACCAGGAACCAATACTATATTGAGATATGACAAACACCAGGTAACTGATATTTAAATATGTCACTGGATAAAATTGTATTTTCTAGAATTGTATTTTCTACCTATTAATATAACTGACTAAAATGAATCATTAGCATTTTAAAAGATATGGCAATTTGCCAGATGGCAAATTGCCACATCTTTGAAAATGATATTGGTTCATTTCAACCTATTTAATGTCACAACTAGAAAATACAATTGTAGAAAATACAATTGAAATAGTTTTGTAGTATTGACCTCGGGTCAAACATCGCTTGGAGGGCGCGATCATTAGCTAAAGACACAACAAGAAATTAAGAGACCTGGAGCCAATACTATAAAACGTTTACAATTGTGTTTTCTGGAATTGTATTTTCTACCTATTAATTTAACTAACTGAGATGAATCATTAGCATTTTAAAAGATACGACAATTTACCAGTTGGCAAGTTGCCATATCTTTTAAAATGCTAATGATTCATTGCAACCCATTTGAAGACATAACTAGAAAATACAATTCTATAAAATACAATTGTAAAGATTCTGTAGTATTGGTTCCTGGTCTTCCGATGGAGTTACTTTTGTGAAGTATCACGACGATTCCATCCAATGACTCAAGACACTGATCCAATTACAAGACCTGGAGAAAAATTTACACGTTACATTTAGGCTCCATTTAAACAACTCGTAAGTTTATTCCTTCAAAAACTTCTGGTCTTCTTTCCAAACTCGTCAATAATATGCAAACATAACATATCAACAAAAGACATAATAAATATTGATACCATACCGCAGGAACCACCTCACTGAGATGTCTCCAGTGAACGGTTATTTACGTACCAGTTACCTCGTGTTTGTCATATATCAAGTGCCTAATAACTTGCTTAACTCCTTAATCCCTTGAACCCAGGCGGCAGCTTTTCCGACCCAGGATCTTGATACGACCTGAATTAATAAAGTGATAGTTGCTCAGTGAATTTGTGATGCAGACCAATCAAGATTTTCAACGTGCAGTCTTAGGGCTGCACGTTGGAAATATTGCTTGGTCGTCCCCCAAATAACGAATATAGACTCTTCCAACTGATGACACTTAACAGACATGGTAGATACTATCAGGGTTCAAAGGGTTAAATTCTACGACACGTGTAATATGCAAGTACATAAATATTGATACCACTGGAACTAGCTCATCCAGATGGTTCCAGTGACATGATATTTAAGTATCAGTTACCTGGTGTTTGTCATATCTCAATTGCCTAATAACTTGATAATCTCCCTAAATTCTCCGACACCTGTAATGTACAAGTACATAAATATTAATACCACTGGAACTAGCTCATCTAGATGGGTCCAGTGACATAATATTTAAGTAGCAGTTACCTGGTGACTGTCACAGTACCATTTACCTGGTGGCTGTCATATCACAAGTACCTATATTCTATGTGACATGTAATCTACAAGGATATAAATATTAATACCACGCAAACCACCTCATAGAGATGGTTCCAATGACATGATATTTAAGTACCAGTTACCTGGTGTTTGTCATATCTTACGTGCCTAATGAACTGAATTACTCCTTAAAGTCTATGACACCTGTCACAGGCAAGGATATAAATATTAATAAGACTGGCACGAGCTCTTTGAGGTGGTTCCAGTGATATAATATTTAAGTACCAGTTACCTGGTGGCTGTCATATCTCAAGTGCCTTATGACCTGAATTACTTTTAAAATTCTATGTAATATGCAAGCCGCAAGTTTTCCACGCAACTGACTGCAAATGCCGCATTGTTTTGTATATATTCTTTGGAATTTAGAAAAGTGTTTCAGTTCATTACTTATGCATATTGTTCTTTCCTTTTTGACACGAAATTGGCAGCCAAGTTGCATATAAACTTCAAATGGTACGGGAAACTACGAAAACACGTAAACATCTCAACCAGCCGAACTATTTCGCTTCTAACTATTTCGGTATAACAAAATGTGTGATATCAGTGTCTACCGTGCTCAGATTGGTTTATTCAATACGGTGGTATACAGCCACAGCATTAGATTTAAACTTCAACAACATCAAATACGATGTGTATTACCCTTCCTACACATGCGCATGAAGGGATTAATTCTTCGAAAGTTTCTGTTATGTGTAGTTAGTTCTTTTATTCTCACCACCTAGAGAGCCCCGCGGGTCAGTGATCTCTCGTGTCTAATGTTGGAATTGATACAAAATTAAAAACCTATTCTTATAACTGTAAGACTAATGCTCTCTCGGTGATGGACAGGGTTTTAACAGGGCATATTTAACTCATCTCCTAGAGAATAGATGTAGATCCGA
The DNA here is from genome assembly GCA_031216915.1 of Pictodentalium vernedei. Lineage (NCBI taxonomy): Eukaryota > Metazoa > Mollusca > Scaphopoda > Dentaliida > Dentaliidae > Pictodentalium > Pictodentalium vernedei. The sequence goes on along the minus strand of CM062296.1, from coordinate 323,266,790 downwards.
ACTTAGACATTTTAAAGTGTAAAGTTTGAGAGGGTAACATCTGGCGCTCACCGAGACGTGGCTACATGATGATAAACCGATGTCTAAAGTCCTCTTGACCCGCTCTCAGGAGCCAATTCGTAAGGATGATTCGACGAAGAGTGGGGGAGTGGCGGTATATTTGAAAGAAGGTATTAGCTTCTCACACAGACCTGATCATGAACTACCGAATGTTGAGTGCCTATGGACCGAAATAATCACAAATAGGGCCTTGTTTTACCGCCCGCCCAATAGTGCAAGAGAAGTATGGAATATTATCTCAACCTCCATTGAGAAAGAAAGCTAAGGATACTCAAATAGCCGATCTTATAGTTACTGGGGATTTTAAAGACGACCAACAGAAAACCAAAACCTTGTCATTAGAAATGAACTTTTGAACAGGTTGAATACAAAATCTCTGAGCTGTTATTTGGTTTACCCTCTCTGTCTGTTTCTGATACCGAAACAATTTTTAAAGCCGTGCATATATTTATCAGAGATTCTAAACGTTTCAACTGTTAGCTCAAGGAATTTGAGACTGAGAACGAAACATTATTATTGTTATTATTATTACTATTATTATTTCCGACACGAAGTGACCCTGACTGTCGAAAAGTGTTATTATTATTATTATAATTGTTATTATTATTATTATTATTATTATTATTATTATTGCTGGTATGTTCGAATGTAGAAGACAAAAAAAGAGTTGTCACCTGGAAGTATGGAGCAGTTACTCAGGTTAGACAGGAAGTTCAGTATTCGGAATTTAGTACTTGTCGCTCACTCTCTCTCTCTCACTCACTCTCTCTCTCTCTCTCACTCACTCACTCTCTCTTTCTCTCTCTCTCTCTCTCTCTCTCTCTCTCTCTCTCTCTCTCTCCTTTTCCCTTTTCTCGCTGTTTATTATTATCTTTCTATTTCTCACACTTCTTATATTATCTACTTAGATGTATGTAATCTTCAACATTGTTTGTGTATATTTTATATTTATTACTTTTTTGCCGCACTAGTTTATATTTATATTATTTGAAACGGAAAGGAGATATTGGTAAGTATTAAATACTTGTCCTCCGATCCGATTCGCTGTAAGAGAATTTGCAAATAAAATATGATTAAACTAATGGAAAGCGATTTTCCTGAAATTGCCAAATGTTTTAATTTAACTCAGCTTGTTGTAAATGGACCGATATACTTTACTGAAACATTGACATTGCTGCTACCCTCTTTGATCCGAGTTATTCTGTAAACGTTTTGTCCTGTGGTGTTTTAGAACCTCTTTTTCCTGATATGATCCATTATCATTCACCAGTTACTATTGAAACTGATTTCGTTAAACGTGTACCTGTTGCTTTTTGGGCACTTGGTAATTACACCAAGTTAAACGATGCAGTCGCCAATGAAGCGTGGGCTAAAAGTGTTCACAACCCCGGTCTAGATAGTGTTGTCTCTTATTTTACTAATAAACTTCTCCGCTTGTCGTCAACTTATATTCTTAATAAATACTTCGAGGACCAAACAACCTGTATGGTTTCACAATGATTTACGTCTACCGATTTGACACAGAAAGCGACTATATCGAGCCGCAAAACGAAACGGGATTCCTCAAGCATGGGAAAAAATACAGAAGCAAGAGAAATGAAGTTATCGCAGCAAACCGTAAAGCTAAAACATATAAAACATATAATTAAAGTACAGAACCGTCCTGAAAGGTCGGGAGACGTCATCTGCACATTGGTGGGAGATCCACAAATCGCTTATTGCGAGTAATAATTCTACCCATTATTCACCAAAAAACGTATTCGTTGAACACTGAGAACGCCGAAGTGTTCAATGAATACGTCACTTCTATTTCTACTTCTGATGATTCTTGCGCCTTGCTGCCACCTTTTGTTTCACCTCGCAGCGAAACAATTGATAGCATAGCACTCCATAGGCGCGAGATATGCGAAGCTCTTTTTTAAGCTTATTTGTTTTAAAAGGATTAGCGTACGAGTTTTGCAACTTATATTAACGTCTTTCCTTGGCCCAATGGCACAGGTGTGGGTTGACCTTCGTAGTAGCAACTTCATGTCTTCGCTTTTCTTGAAAACCACGAAGAGATCTTTAGTGTGTGTCTCTATCCGCAGAAAGGACAGCCATTTACGTCCCAATCCGATAGCACGGTTCGTTGTGGCAGCATGAAACCCACAATTGATGACGACAGACTGTTCGGAAAACAAGAGAACTTTCCCCGACCGAAGATTGATCCTGGAACCTCTAGCATCATGGACCAGCGCACTTATCACATCCTCACCACTCATGTGGAGCAATAAAATCAACAAATGTATCCAAAACCTCTGGTCCCGACCTTATTAGTTCCCGAGTACTCAATCAATGTAAAAAATCTTTGTGTGAACCACTCTCGACCATATTTGATATTTTACTGAATAATCGTTATTTCCCACCTGCGTGGAATATAGCCAATTTTCTCCCATTTTGAAGTAGAGGCCTCAAACCTAGTTATCAATTCGTCGCCTGAGTGCTAGAATGTCCTATGTCCCATAGGGGACATAGGACATTCTAGCACTAAGGCGACGAATTATCGTCCAATATATTTGATCAGCTGTGTAGGCAAAGTCTTAGACAAATGTGTTTTTAAGCGTCTATGAATGTTCCTTATTGCTAACAGTATCCTCAGTCTATATCAGTCTGGTTTCACACCACGTGACTCTACAGTTCTCCAATTAACCGATATATATGGGGGGGGGGGGGGGGGGGGTGTCTTGCTTTTGATGAAGGCAAAGAGGTTAGGGTGGTATTCTGTGATGTCAGTAAAGCGTTCGATAAAGTATGGCATGCAGGGCTGATTTATCAGCTGAAGAAAATGTGAATTCAGGGCGAATTACTCGACTTCCTGAAATCGTATCTTTCTGATAGACCCCCAACGGGTTGTCGTAGCTAACAAATTCTCAGCATGGTGAACTATGTGCTGTGGAGTCCCACAAGTTTCGATTCTAAATCCCCTTCTTTTGCTCATTTATACTGACGATATAATAGAAAATTGACCAGCAGTATGCGCCTCATTGCAGATGATACATCACTATATCTAACTGTTGTACATCGTACCCAAACGGCAATGTTATTCAATAGTGATCTGGCCACAATACAGAATTGGGCTAAATTGTGGTTAGTAGAATTTAATCTGCAGAAAACTTAAAGTATGCTTATATCTCGGGAAAAACCTACCGGTCCTCATATTCACCTATAATCTGTGCTTATACACAACTTTCGGTAGTTAACAGTCATAAACATGTGGATGTTATTTTAAACAGCAATTGTTTGTGAACTAATCACATAGGCTATATCTGTCCCAAGGCTCGGACACACATAGATTTGATGAGAAAGCATAAATTTGAACTCGACAGTAGAATAATGGAAAAGATTTATTTCGCATTCATTAGACCACTTCTGGTATATGCTAATTCAGTGTGGGACATGTGCAATGATTCTGACATTGGAAACAAAGAGAGAAGATCCAAATAGCCGCAGCCAGAGTTGTTACTTGGGTAACTGTCAGCGGCATTAAAACCTCTATTACACTCCGAAACCTGCTGAGATACTCTCATGGCCAACAATGTTCATCATTCATTGTGAGTTTTGAGGATATTATCTCTCCTTAATTTGCTCAAAATGGTGTGGTCTGGCATTTTAGACCGTAGATGTGTCCTACAGGAAACTAACCACGTTGGAAGACAGATAGCCCAAAAAGGATAAAAAGTTACATTTCTAAGAAACATTCAACATTTAGATGATCTAGAATTTTGAAACGAGTGTGTGGTGGGAGGTCAAATCTCCCTGGACAGAAATCCACTGATAAAAACCCATTAGGAAATGATCCATTCAGTAGATTTTAGAAGGTGGACTCAACCCCCATCGAGACTATTGAAAAAAATTGGCGACCACTTGTTATAATCCTCGAGATCTGGACAGTGTCTTCCCTGGACACCCATCCCAAGATAGTCCGCCCTGAATAACTTTCCCACTGGACACTCGGCCCGCCTCTCCAATCACTCAGATCAAAATGAAGAATGGGGTATGTCCTCCCTTTTCAAACTTACTTTTCCTTCCATAATACTCATCTATCTTGTTGTTTATATTGTTTTTCCTTTATGCATAATGAATTTACCAGTGTGTATCAATACCTCCAACTCAAATGTTTCGTTACATTTATATCTATATTTTTTTGTATGACTATGTAATTCAACGACTAAATATCACTACCGTGAACTGATCTGGGTCGTCGCATCACTTCTCGTTGAGGAGGTAAGATTACTGGTTCAAACTCGCTGCCTGCGGCAACTCGTTTGATCTGGCGATCTGACCTCCCCAACTCAACGTGATACGACGACTCAGATCACTTCGCTGTAGAGATAATATGTATATATTCGATTCGATTTGAAAAGTGAGATTCGCCGGATCATAGAGTGTGTGGTTTGGTGCGGGGGGAGGGAAGGGGAGGGGTGTTGGGGGGGGGAGGGGTTACATCTGACGGGTGTTTATTAAATTTATGATTAAAAAAGATTGTCTCGTTTTATTTTCTCGATATGTATATTTACTTTGTTTTAGTAAATATGTGTCGGATTATTTTGTATTTTACGCTTGTAACTTTGCTTGTTCATTAAATTATATTCTCTTTGATATTCGATAAACAACATGTAAACCAATTCTGACTTAATATCTTCTCAAAATGCACAATACTATGGACTAAAAGAAAATAAGAGAGCGTCTCAACTTTCTTGTAATTGTTTTTTGTTTCATTTCTAGTTTTTCTTAATATAGAAGGTTCATTATCATCGGCTGGAAAAAAAACTCCGGAAAGAAATATCTCATCTTTTACTTATTTAATAGGTTATCGGTCGTCGCTAAAGTGTACACGCCTTTTAATTGGATTTCCTATTTCACTCCTGATGGTTGCTCTTCGACGAACCTCAACTCTCTTTCACACCCAATAGCACTGACTTCCCAGTTGGATTTCCTTCTCAAGCTTCATAATTTCAAGGGAGATAATTTCCTCGAAAGTCGTTTTCAATGATGATATTATTTGAGGTTGACAGCACAGGCACCGGAAGCATAAGCTAATGCATTTCTTCAATATGTACTACTACTTAACGCCTCCACACATTGCCATTAATATACCACTATTAATATCGACGACAAACTCAAGGCATAATCTCCGATCTAGCGGTATTCACCGAGTTTCATTTTGGCGAAGCCAATTGTACCAATCATTCTTTACCCCAGAGGTAACCAAACTTTGGAACCAAATCCCATTACCTGTGAGAGAGAACAGCTATTACGGTAAATTTAAGAGTTTCTAAAATCGATATAACCGCCGGCCCCCGACCTTCTTCGGTGGTGCTAATTATCATGCAACCCAGATAAATTATTGTGGGCTCCGCTTGGGATGCAGTAATCTTAACTCACAGTTGTACGCAAATCACATATCACCGTCACCTCTCTGCCAATGTGGTGAGATTGAGTCGACTGAACATTTTCTGCTTACGTGTCCACTCCACACAGTTGCCCGTAATCGCGTCATTGGCCAAGCACCATTTGCTTTTCATGTGTTAACACTACCTTGTGGCTCAGAACTTTGAAATAATGAGGAAAAGAGCTCCGTCTTTGATGTAGTTCAAGAATACATCGTGGCAACCAAGCGTTTTAGATGAGCATTCCCGCAGTGTAAGCCGAGTTATATGTGTGACGACAAATAATATATAGAGAGTAATCACTCGACTGGACTGGTTACCTGAAATAATTCATGAGAGGTGAGGGACGTTGCACAAACACGAGTGCGCGAATGGGCACGAGTGTTTTACAATAGAGTCCCTCGCCTCAAATGAATTATTTCGCGTAACCAGTCCAGTCAAGCGATTACTCTGTTTATTACTTTTCATTATGATTGATAATTATATTATTTAACCCTTTACCTAACGTAGTGGCCAAAACCGGACAGCTCTATTCTCAAAAATCGTCAATTAATTTTCATTATTTTTCCATTTTTTGTCTCTAAAACATAGGTTATGACCCCTCATTGGAACGAGCTCATTGAGCGTGTTCCAATGAGGGGTCATAACCTATGTTTTTGAGACAAAAAATGAAAATGATAGTTATTCAAGAATTTTTTTTGCAAGTGTCGTCTGCTTTTTATGTTAGGTGAAGAGTTAAAAAAAACAAAAAACAATGAAGTCCCAGTTACACCCAAGGCAAAACGTCTTCTTTTGCGCGCGCGGATACATGACACAATTGTTGATTGCATAATTCACTTGTGAAGTTATTGTTTACAATCAAACCCGGAAATCCCAGTAAATCACACTGGAAAGTAATAAGTATGTATACTGAAGGACATAATCATGTTTTCAAAGAATATGAAATGTTAATTTCTAATCCCCGGCCGGGAATCGATCCGTTGGCAATCCCGCCTGGCATTCGTGAGTACGACACCTAAACCGCTGGGCCACCGTCAAAAGCAATGGCTGGAATTCAGCTTTTTAGATGATGTTCTCATGAATACTTGGTCCACTCTCCTTACGACAGCTACATTAAAGTGTGAAACGCGCCGGCCCTAGTACAACGGAAATGCTGAAGCTGGCCTGCGTGTGTATATTGAAGGACACAATCGAGTTAGTTTTCGAAGAATTTGGAATATTGATTTCTAAGCTCCGGCCTGGAATCGAACCTTCGGTAACCCTCATAGCATTTAAGAGTTCAACACATGTTTGCCTTCCCCTCTCTCCTCACCTCCTTCTCCATTGAATTTCATTTCTCTAATATTGATTGCCAATTCTCGCAATTTCTCTTGTAACTTGCAGATCTAGGGGAGACGACCCAAATAAGCAATAGGTTTACTGCTGCATCCCCTTATCAAATTTTGTTCCACTATTTATGCCCATGTTCTACACACTGAATTATATAACTCGTTGTATCTGCTCCTTTTGTATTATATATGGTTCATGTTTGTATGTTTCAACTATCTTCCTCAATAAATATTGTTTAAAATAAGAGTTCCACTTAAATATAATGTATATTTAAATGTGGATTCGAATCAAGTCTTTTTTTATTCTAGCATTTCACACTATGCATCTCATGGAAATACCTAAGTGTAATACCCTTTGGAGCACGATAAAGAGTTACAAAATATTCACAAAGAATTTGATAATGTACATTATGTTCCACTATCAAAAGCGTACTTTCACCAGATTACTTTAAGTAGTGACAAGAACTTTGACAAACCATTTCAGTTTGTAAATGGTAAGTCTGTAGTGAAGTTGCATTTTTGAGAGTGGAACAAAGAACACAAATTTAAAAATGATACCAGTATATTTGTGTTTATTAACTGGCACAGTACTAGAAGTCCATATTTGAGCTTTGCTTTGAAGTGCAGGAATTGTAACCTAAAGTTTTCATGTTGAGTGGATCTCCTTCATATTATCTTTGAAGTGACATTATTTCATCTGTGTGGATTTACTTTGTTACAAGTTATGGGAGAGTGTCTATAGATACTCTCCCATAAATTGAAGCAATTCAAAGACATGTGTAAAAATTTTGCTGCCCAAAAATAATTTGGCACTCTACCAGTTAATTAGATACCAAGATGTTGCCTGGGGCTTTGAGATATCTGCCTTCCTTGATGCATAAGCCATCTGCGGCTGATAATCCCAAAACGCGGCTGATGCAGGTTCCAGCTCGGCTGATACACGTTACCCGGGAAATAAACATAGGTGATTCTTCTTCTTTACCAAGCATCGCTACCAACGCACGTGCCTTTTCCTTACCAACGAAATTGTTTATTCTTCGCTCTGCCTGTTTCTTTGAATATATCACAAAGCGGTAAATTTAAGCTTATACCTCGTTTTAAACTAATATTCATTTAAATATTAGATGCAATAAAAAGTGAGAGTGAATTGAATGTGTAGCACTGTAAATCCGCAAACAAAATTGCTCGACCGAGAGTAGCTCCAATTTGGAGCTCAGTGGCGACTGGTTTTTATATTGTCATTTATGTGTCGCAAAGTGGGCGATCCAGGAAGGTTTCACCAGGCCTGATAGTTAAGCTGCACAAACGACCAACAGTTTATAGCCTCATGCGTTCTTGATCGCTATGTAGTGAGTGAGGCTTCGACCGGGTCGCTATTCATTCACTTCGTGGTCTGAACAAGAGCCACATCAGATCATTCCATTTTTGTTCTTTTTCAATTTCGGAAAAGATACTTGCCAGATATTTTGAATATCGTTTTCCCGCAGTTCGAGGTACAGGGCCGCGGTATCCAGATACATTTAATTTTCTTTTGTGTTTTCATCGTCAGTATTTTTTCGTTATTTTTTTCTCCCCAGTTGTTCATTTTTTTTAGTTTTTAGATGCATTGCAGTTGTTTTTCTGTCATGTAACCTCATGTGATAATTATGCATGGGAAATAGTGTTTCTAAGTTGTAAGCACTTGTACTCCAATCCCATTTGCGATTTCGTTAGCTAATAAAATATGATTAACTCTTTGCATGCTGCTGGTGGGTATTCCTCCCAGCACAGGTTTTCTCTTGTCTCTGAAATAAGTATAATTTGTGCATATTTAATCATGTTGTCTTCATGTGAATGGAATGAATTTTTCACCAATGATTTCTTGTGTTACATTTAGATTAATTTTTCATCAAATCTAGTCATGGCTGCTATAAAGCAGCCATGACTAGATTTGATGAAAAATATATAGAAAATACTCAGCGGGTTAAGAGTTAACCCAACTGGGATCCAAGTTGGAATGGCATTTTCATTGAAATTAACACGAATTGAGAAACAAGTTTAGATCCTTATTAAATAAACGCTAGTCATTTGGAACAAACGAAACATCTCCTGTGTCCTTCAGACAATACTGAAGATTCAGATTATTATTGAGATGGTAAACGTCTACCGCATTCTCAAAAGTTTTTTTCTTTCATTTCAGGCCAGGCGGGTTTCATGTAATTAATTTATTTATCATATGACTCGTCCGTTTTGTTCACTTTAAAACATTTGATATTTTGTTTTCATATTAATCAGTGATAAATAAAGCCTTCCGTCAATTTCATTGGTCAATTTCAAAACTAGACAAGTTGATTGGCTGAACAACATACAACTGGGCCACATTTTCATAATTTGCTTAATTAGAGTTGGGAGCTTTCATTGGTCAATTTCAAAACTGGACAATTTGATTGGCTAAACAAAATACAACTGGGTCACATTTTCATAATTTCAGTAGGGAGAATTTACGTTATCTGTCCTATTTAGGGAGGGTTATATTGTATTAATCTTTTACCTACCAAAAAAACGCCATTCATTTTTTTATATTTTCACTTTTTGCATCCAAAACATAGGTTATGACCCTTCATTGGAACGAGCTCAACGAGCTCGTTCCAATGAGGGGTCATAACCTATGTTTTGGAAGCAAAAAATGAAAATTTTTAGTTGTTTTTTCCAAGTGCCGTCTGCAACTCAAGTTTGGTGATGTGTTCAGAAGTCATACTAAGTGGCTAATTTGTACGTGTGTGTGTCATATGATAAATAAAATATGAAATGAGCGTTTTCTCATATAATATTTATGAAACTCGTCCGAATTTTCCGTTTGGGCTCGCCAGAGGCTCGCCAAAACGGAAAATTCTTAGACTCGTTTCATAAATATTATATGAGAAAAACACTCATTCCATATCCTCTATATATCACGAAAATTTCTTCTATGAGACTGAAAAGGACACACGAGCGAGACGAACGAACCTATAATGCGTATTATCATAGAACCGTTAACAAAACGCCTATAACTATACTATTCAAAAAAGTAGGGGATACCCAAACTCATGTTGATATTTTCGGAAAATGGTATTGGATACGCGTGAATGGACACATCAATATGTTACCAAGTTTAATGTGGATCGTGAATGTCACCGGCCCACGAAAACTTCGAGCAGGTTTTTTACATGAGCGTCGCGTTAATGTCTGTGGGGTACGTTTGGAAATTGTTATTTGTACTGGACGGGACTTTTCGAAGGTCTCATCGTTCTTTTCTTGGTATAAACTCGTTCATCAATAGTTTCTGGCCGAAACGTAACTTTTGAGGTATGCGAAGACTGACACATGACGAACGTTGACGTGTCGTTGGCATGTTGGAAGCTCAAATTCTCAACGTTACTCAATTGGTGATTAGCAGGTTGTGGTTAAGCTACCGTCGGACTGACAAGGTTGATGACAGACGTCAGTCAGGTCGTCCAAGGGCGATAACTGCTAACCAGCGTCGTTTCATCCGAACCACAGCATCACGTAACCGCCATCAAAGTACCTCAGAAATTGGACAGCAGCTGCACCAACCGACAGATGTGTGAGTCAGTGGTGAGACTATCCGAAATCGCCTCCACATATGAAATTGGTACTCTCGACGACCTTGAATAATTCCACGTTTGACTGAACGTCACATAGCAGCAAGGCATAATTGGTGTGGAGCACGACAGCGCTGGGACAATCGTCGGTGGAGCAACGTCATGTTTTCCGATGAATCGAGGTTAACTCTCGACTTCCACGACAGGCGAAACAGAGTGTGGCGGCGGCGGCGGCGGAACGAACGATACCATGACGTAACCGTTAGGCAACACGATCGTTTTGGCGGTGTATCAGTTATGGTGTGGGGAGGCAAAACCCTGAAAAGCAGAACAGCATTACATGTCATCCAAGGGCGCGTCACAGGGCAGTACTACCGTGACAACGTGTTAGGAGCTCATGTGGTGCCATTTGCACGACGTCACGGCCGTCGATTCATTTTCCAAGATAACAATGCAAGAGCACACAGGGCCGTTGTCGCTACAGAGTTACGCCAGGAGCAGAACATCACTTGAAATTGCCGCTGTACTGTAGGAAGAATGGAATACTATCAACCGAGCCGATATTGGACGTTTGCTGAGCAGTATGCCGCGTCGGATCCTCGCTTGTCTCGAGAACCGAGGAGGATTTACAAGGTATTGAGGCCTTGGACTGAATGTGGTAATTCTCTAACTGACCGTCCATTTCTTCTACAGCTCATTGCGTGGAATGTGTGCTTGTCAGACACCCAACTATTGCTGAACTCATTCACCAGATGTCACCGTGCAATGCCTCAACTGTCTTTTTGATGAAAATATAAATACATTTCTTCATATTTCTCACTTTTATCAAATAATCCCTACTTTTTCTGAATAGTATATTTAAATCAAAACCCAGTGTTTTCCATGCATCTATTTGAAAGAGAACACAACATTACAATATTTCATTCTAATTATTTTTTAATAAAATCGCCAAGAAGCAAGGAGTTGCCAAATCGGAAACCGAGTCAGTGAAATAACACATGGGCCAAATGTTAACCTCAGATTGGCACTGAGCGAGGGTTGTGAGAGACATAGGCTATGTCTAATCATATGTGCAATGCATGTATCAGTATAAGTAAATGTAAACAATACTATTTGATGGAAGGCAATAATTTCCATATCAAGAATTAATTTACATAACTAACGACTCGTCGATGGCGCGCTTGCCTTTAACCGTTGCTAAGCTTATTTGCGCAAGATAAGTAGGTTGGAGAGTGTAGCAGCCAGTAGCATAGCCGTGGGGAAAAATGACAGCCTCCCTCCTTCAAAATGGGAAAATTGACGCACCAGAGGGTCCCAAATTCACTCTCAGGGCATTAAATTTTCAAAATTTGCTCCGGGGACGGGAGCCCATCCCCGAATCCCCACCAATGGGAGGGGTACGCAATAAACCTGCAGTGGAGGTATGGCCTCAAATTGGTAGAGGTTCGGGGGGCTCTCCAGAACCCCCACCGATGGGAGGGCCATACCCACCCTTACCTCAGGCCTACGGATATGCCTGTGGTATATATCGACCTAGAACCCTTCAAAAAAATTATGCCCCCATTAGGAATTCCTAGCTACGCCCCTGGTAGCATTTACATACTGCTGCTTAGAGTTCTCTTCAGTTATTCCGGCTTCCTTCCGTAAACTACACCAGGCTGGTGTCGCAGGCTGATGAAAGTGTCGTTAACTCTCAACAAAAAACAAACAATATATAAACCATGGGAAGCATTGTGTGTGATAAAGCCCTTACATTCTAGAATTAAATCGTGCACTTGATTCAGTTAAGTGGTATACCGCGCCAACGATACACAACTACTGGTGCATTATCTTGATTTGGCTAATAATTATTGAAATGGTGGAATTTGGGGGCGCGGTGGCTCAGTTGGTAGAGGTGCAGGCTGCAAGCCGAGAGGTCCTCGGTTCGAATTCCACCTGCGGCAACCGCGTTGTGTCCTTGGGCAAGACACTTCACCCCGACTGCCTACATGGGGGCACGATGACGCTGTGTACTGAGGCGTACTGCACGTCGATGGTGCGCATGTCTTCAACCAATCTAACCCTGCCTGTGCTGCGGTGCAGAGTTCAGAGTTACGATGTTGGAGAGCTGACAGCTGCTCGGTGGTTCTCTCCGGTTACTCCAGCTTACTTCACCCGTAAAACTGTCACGATTAGCCATTGTGCATAAGTATGTGACCTTAAACACCAATAAATAAATTAATAAATAAATGGTGGAATCACCAACAGTGCCTTTTCGTTAACGTCATATGATGTGCAACACAAAATGACGTAAAATGTAGGATGTGCTTCGGCATCACTTCTTGCTGGTTCTCGGGAGAATTATCCCTCGCGATACTCCCACCTCCAACCCACACCTTGTGCGATATATCCTATTTTAATCCAATTCTCAAACAAAAAGGATGACTCATGTATCCCTACATCATCATCGCGCTAGTAAGTGTCAGAGGTCGCGGAGCAACATTGGATATGGAGGGGGGATTCTTCAAACGAAGGTTTCGGGCCTTTCTCCTCCAAAATGTGACCTTAGAATATATCTAGGCGCTTTCGGGTCATTCGTGGAATACCGACCCGTGCCGGTAACCCACCGATTCCCTAATAGCGTCCAGAACGCACAACAGGCCTACATTATGTAATCTGTCGCGCTATTGCAATAGCCTATACGTCGTTCACGACACCGTTGTGGATAATCGCCGACTCGAAAAGTAAATTCTTGGTTGGGAAAGTTTTGTTGTGACAAGTAGAGTATAACAAGCAATAAACATATTAGCTAGGATAATATCATAAGCCTTGTCGAAACTCGTTCGTTGAGTATTTTCATACATTTTGAACACTGCTGGCCAGAGAATATGAGGAGCAGACCACCCTCCACCACCCCCGCGAACCAGCTAACTAATAGTCTAACACTGAAACTTTTGTAAACGTATACTAACCTTTTACCCAATATAATGGCCAAAACCGGCCAGCGCTATTCACAAAAATCGCCAATTAGTTTTTACTATTTTTTTCATTTTTGTCTCAAAAACATAGGTTATGACCCCCTCATTGGAACGAGCTCGTTCCAATGAGGGGTCATAACCTATGTTTTTAAGACAAAAAATGAAAACAAAATTGTTATTCAAGAATTTTATTTGCAGGTGTCGTCTGCTTTTCGTGTTAGGTAAAGGGTTAAAAGATATTAAGTAGCTATACCATAAAACGAATCATCAATATAGAAATATATTTTTTGAAGGATGGGGAATTAACCATTTACCTAACGAATTGACTGCATTCGCCCGCGTACTTTACAAATTAAGCAGTTGAAAAAAACTATTTTTTTCAAAGAATTTCAACAAAACCATATCATGTGACACATCATTGGAACGAGTTAGTCAACCTCGTTAAGCTCGTTGAAATGCTAGGTCACATGATATGGTTTTGTTGAAATTCTTTGAACATTTTAAAAAACAATAATTAAAATAATAAATTTTGATATCGTGTGCGTTGGGAAGAAAGTTAAAAGGTAAAAGCAATGTTTCAGAAAACGGACCTCTGAATTGACTGCCATGTATACTATTCCAAAAAAGTAGGGGATATTTGATAAAAGTGAGATATATGAAGAAATATATTTATTTATTTAATGCTCAGGCATCAATTCACGCTGAAAAATTAAGTCATATTCCCCTGTCGGTCGGCAAAACGAAATATCAAAATGATATTTAGAAATCGATATTTCATCGTAGGTTCGGATGACGAATCACATGTACTTTAAACGAGTCAGCACATCAGTAATGAATTCCAGAGTCCCAAATACAAACGAATTCGAATAATTGATAGTGACAGTGACTAAATCAATTCATTAAATCAGCGGTTTCAAAGTTTGACTTTCTCATTCACCTTCCAGCGAAAAGCCGAAATCACTTTCAATTTTCTTCAGTTCAACTTCACACGTCTTCAGTGCATTGAGTTCAAAAAAAATAAAATGACGTGTCTTGTTATTGAAAATAAGAAAGTGGTGTTTTTTGTTATTGTTCTATTTCTTCGAAACACATTGCGATTATTTCAATTCGCCAGCCTTGGTAAATCGTAAAGTTAGGGGAGAAATAAGACGGGACTACTTTTTGTGCGGATATTCACACATTCCAATGGTTGGAGTTTGGTTGTTGTAATTTTTGTATGGACGCCGGTTCGGCACATAAATTTTGCGCCTTAATGGCAAATAAAGGCCACAAATTGGAGAGTTTGTAGTCGTAGAGCATTAAATAAAAAGAAAATTCACGTGGCTACAAGAAATATGAGGATCTTCACTCGCGACTGCGTCGCTCGTGAAGATCCTCATATTTCTTTGTAGCCACTCACGAGATATTTTCGGTATTCATCAAATTTTCGTGAATATCCTCTATATTTTCATCAAAAAGACAGTTGAGGCATTGATTGGACTGGGACATCTGGTGAATGATTTCAGCAATAGATGGGTGTCTGACAAGCACACATTCCACGCAATGAGCTGTACAGACATGGACGTTCAGTCAGATAATTTACCACATTTAGTTCAAGACCTCAATACCTTGTAAATACTCCTCGGTTCGCGAGACAAGCGCGGATCCCACGTGGCATACCCCTCACCAAACGTCCAATATCTTCTTGACTGATGTTATTCCATTCTTCCTGCATTGCAACGGCGAGTTGTTGTCGTACACGCCTGCTAAGCATATCCCAAACGTGTTTGATTGGTGAAAGGTCTGGACTTAGTGATGGCCAAGGCAGTGTTGTGATGTTCTGCTCCTGGAGGAACTGTTTAGCGACACGGGCCCTGTGTGCTCTTGCATTGTCATCTTAGAAAATGAATCGACGGACATGGCGCCGCACAAATGTCACCACATGTAATGCTAACATGTTGTTACGTTAGTACTGCCCTGTGACACGCCCTTGGTTGACATGTAATGCTGTTCTGCTTCTCATGGGTATGCCTCCCTACACCATAACCGATCCACCACCAAAACGATCGTGCAGCCAAACGGTTACGTCATGTTATCGTTCGTTCCGCCGCCGCCACACCTTGTTCGCATGTCGTGGAAGTCAAGCGTGAACCTCGATTCATCGGAAAACATGACGTTGCTCCACCGACGATTGCCCCAGCGCAGTCGTGCTCCACACTAATTACGGCTTGCTCCGATGTTACGTTCAGTCAAACGTGGAATTATTCGAAGTCGTCGAGCGTACCAATTCCAGGTGTGTAGGAGATTTCGGATAGTCTGACCACTGACTCGCACATCGGTCGCTCGGTGTAGCTGCTGTCCAATTTCTGAGGCACTTTAATGGCAGTTACGTAATGTTGTGGTTCGGATGGAATGATCTTGGTTAGCAGTTGTCGCCCTTGGACAACCTGACCGACGTCTGTCATCAACATTGCTGTCTGACGATAGCGTGACCACAACCTGTTAATCAATGATTGAGTCACATTGAGAATTTGAGCCACTGTAGTCTGTCTGTTGCCAGCTTCCCACATGCCAACGGCACGTAAACATTCGTCACGTGTCAGTCTTCGCATACCACAAAGGTTACGTTTCGACCAGAAACTAATGATGGACGAGTTTATACCAAGAAAAGAACGATGATACCTCCGAAAAAGCACGTCGAGTACAAATGAAAATTTCAAAACGTACTCCACAGACATTAACGAAAAACCTGCACGAAGTTTTCGTGGGCCGGTGACATACACGATCCACACTAAACTTAGTAACATATTGATGTGTCCAATACCATTTTCCGAAAATATCAATATCAGTTTGGATATCCCCTACTGTTTTGAATAGTATATTTCACATAAATTGAATGATTGCGTTGGTGAAAATTTCATATATTCATTCTTGTATATGTGAAGCACATTTGGCCACAAGTTGACCTCCGGAAATGTTATTTTATTATCAGTTCTGATACGAATGCGGTAGCAGACTTCCAGGAACCAGCAGTTCCTGCTGTCAACTCTATAAGTTGATTACATGTGTGTTTCGTGTTCTGTGCATCTCAACATTCATATTGATGTATAATTTGTGTATATTTAATTTGAATGAAAGGAATATCAGAGGTTAAAATTTCAAAATAAACAAAATTCTATTACTTTTTTAGCACCTAAAGTCATCCCTTTTTGTGAAATGTTTCATGTCCGAAAAATGGACAATACATTGCATGAGAGAAGAATGGATTAGACGCTGTTTCCGGTGACCGTTATATGAAGAATGATCAGATATTTAGAAAACAATTAATTCCGTTCTCAACGCAGTGGGAGTTAATATGTTTGCTGGCCACACAAGTTATAACTATGATAAAATAGCCAATGCTAGTGGAACAATAGTAACTGATCACACAACCGATACAGTCTTCAGTATTGGCGAATATTGATGTTTCTGATTGTGAGGTTCCGAGACGTTGGAGCGACCTTTCAATTGTGCGGCTGAAAACCATGATGCAAAGCAGATGAAAGTGTTATAAGCCGATGTAACCCTTTAAGGGGTCGTCCAACGTAACTTTGGTGAATTTGTTGACATTTTTCTCAATGCCCCAGATACAGATCAGAGAAGTAAGGAAAGGCAAATTATATATCAAAATAATGAGTAAAGTGCATATAAAAGGTACATATACTTTTTTTCAGGAAAAGAGTGAATTTTATGATTTTGAAGAACATTAATTTGTCAATGGCTTAAGTAACGAACCCGTAAAACCACAAAATGATCGGTAATTCGAAAGCCTTGTCCTCAGTGTAATGATAACGTACTACAGACTCGGAGAAAGCATTTTTATGACACACACTCTGGTGTGTTTTGATGTTGGATGTAATTCCACCAAAACAAATTTTGCATGTTCCGGATGTGGCCATGTTTCAATGATGTTTATTCCGGTCATGTGATTACAATGTGGTTCTTGCAGGAATACTCATTTTGGGCGATCGTAAGAATGAAAGGACGTGATCACGTCCTGTATTTGTTCGAGACGATGAATGAGCGGATTTGCAAACAGGTTACAGCAAATACTTGAGCTGTTAATGTCATAACTGCAAAATATGGTTTGAAATTCCCTCCAGTGACATGCAGTGTTTACAGGCCGCATAAACGTTTTTATTGACAAAAAACTGAATTATTGCACACTAAAAAGACAACATAAACCACTTGTTAAAATATAACCGAGTGTATAAAATCGGGACGATTCACATAAAATAAGGTAATATTCATAAAAAGTAGGCTGAATGCTTCAGAAATCACCTTTTTCTCGAAGTATATTTCAAGTGACCTAGAACTATATTGAGTGTGTTGATTTCCCCCGATGTTGTGAAATTATTTACTTCCTAGTAACCATGGAGCTTTGCTGCAACTCTGTTGATGTCCGCAAAGGACCGATTGAAGATGGGTTGAAAATGATACATTCGCGCTTTTAAATAAGGTGCGATTGGGAGATGCTGTGAATTTAGTTTTTTCTTGCAATCAACCATACCAACACATGCGTCGATCAGTGTCTTTTGCCATCGTTTTACACTGACAAATGTGACAAATCTCCTTTACCGGAAACTATCTCCCAATTTGCATATCATAATAAACATAACCGCTGTCAGCGTGACCGTGATGGTCAAAACCCAAACGAATTAACGAATCCACGGCCAGAATTAGACGCAATTGGCATTTAAACAAATGAAATACACGAAATATTCACAATTCTTCATTATCCATGCCTAGTTACTTTTTAACCAGACCACATGCGTTCAGTTTCGTTTGTCAGCATCATACTACCTGCAGCTGTTTATGGTAATAGTACGAGAAGGCAAAAGAAGCCAAATATTTTCCCATCATCTATAAATTAATTAAAATTGATAATTCTGTTTATTTTACTGAAATTATGAATTGATAAGGTGGGCGTGTTGTGATTATTATGCCCCGGACTTGGAAGTTGGAAAGCCAAAGGCGCATCTAGTGCCGTGGAGACCTCTGTCCTCTAACCCATACCAACATTCCCCCTTGTATCTCAACCCCTGCTACTCGAATTTGAAGGATATTTGGTGTTGTGATCGAGATTCATGGGGAAACGATGTCTGTATAGCTGCTGCAGCATGTGTTTCTTCCACACATTTTTTCCAGAGTTATGGTCCTCTTTCACTCTTTCCAGTTAGAAAAGTTTGTTTAGAACTAGTTGATTTGTTACAATTTGTTGGAAAGTGCCTGCTGACACCCTCAAATTAATTGCAACAAAATATTTTTTGTGAATATTTTGTTCCTTTTACTTAACAAGCTAATGAATATTCTGTAAAGTCACCAATCTGAAGTTTGACACTTTTATCAGAGCTGTTATGGAGGCTTCTGGAACTCAACATGCTGATTATGGCAGGGTTTTCTATTCACCCATTAATCGATAAATTAAGTGTTATAGTTGAAAGTAAGAAGCATGAAAGGTCCAGAACTAAAAGTCTAAAAAGAATGTTTTGCAATGTAATATGAGTTTTGCAGATACACTTATTTGGAAGGTTACCTGTCTGATAGTGTTTGGAACATGTGTGTCGCCAAGAAGGAAAAAGAGTTAAACTTTGATGAAAAAGGCATATGCCATGAGTGCCGGAGGTAGAGACATACAAGGAAGCCCCCCCCCCCCCCCCCCCCCCCTCCTTCTCACTTGTCACCTTTTGGGGATTACTTTGCGTACTGCGTTCTTGAAACAATATGTGAACACCTATGAATGTGAGACCTACCGGATGTGCCCTCCTAATCTCAATATGCCAATAAGCCTCTTTTGGAAAAGTACATGCAATAATGGCTAAGTAGGGTTGATTTGAATAACAATGTACTTTTATGTACATTTGATGGTTTATTGCAGTGACAGGTTACAGTTACTCGTATTTCTTCTCCAACAGATATCATGAGTGTATTGGTGTCCAAGAGTAAACGAAGCTATGTTACTTATTGATAAACCAGACAAATTTAACAATTTAATCACTATCAAATTGATGCATGGGATAAAAGGGGTTACAGTGCAAGGGGTTTGTAAATATATTTATTCAACTACAATATATGACGTTGCAGTGCATTCTACATAGGAGAATATCATAGTTTCTTTCCAAACCACCACAGTGACACATGCATCTTTATATTGGGAGACACTCTTTTGTCCCCTTCCATACTTCTCCTAGTGGACTCCTTCAAGTTGACCTTTGCTGAACTCAAGTGGACTCCTTAAGTTGACCTTTGTTGAACTCCCCCAAATCAAAACATAAACAAAAGAAAATGTCTGCCTTCAATCAGTGAGAACTCCACTTATATTTGGCCTCAATCTTTATTATTTTCAAGAATTAGGAAAAGATTTCTTCGAGTATGTATTTCAATGTTTATAGAATACAGCTGTTATTTTATTTTGAGGTATTTTATTGTACAAAAATTTTGTTCGCTTATTTATGCCAAAGGAGACTTTCAGGCGGTGCTATCTACACATGGCAGCAGTTCCATGGCAAATTCCAGTTTCCACATATTCTATGTTTCATTCCAAGCATTTTAGAAAAAAATATTTGGGTTATTCATTTTGGGTCTTTTTTAGACTTGGAAGAAAATTACATGAAATTTGACCAAAGTTAGGTTGCACGACCCCTTAAAGTCGGGACAAAATCTAACCAAGTCTCTAAAAGTCGCGATTTCCAATGGAGATTCCAGGGATGGAGGCGATCCGTGGAGGATAAAACAGTACTTATATTTACGCAACTGGTGACCAGAAGCGCCTTCAGATTTTTCTTCTGGTGTTGGGATGGTGGGGTTTGGGTGTGTGGCAGCGGTTCTCTACCGATAGAGGGCGAGTCTGTACTTCATTCCAACCCTTCACCTGACACGAACATTTGACAATACTGGTGTTTTTTCTTAAAAAAACTAAAAGAAATAATTATTGTTGGAACATCACAGTTTATGGCCTCTCATTGGAATAAAAGTTCATAATCTGTTCGTCCTGCATTTACAAAAATAACTATCGGATTATCATCACCCCCTTCTCCCCTCGGCAGCTGGGGGTCTGGATTTGCCACTAATTGAGTGAGTCGGGTTCGTGGCAATCGTCAACAATTTCTCTGTCTTTCAATAACGGGAAATCAGATCTCACAGAACCTAACATTTTTTGAAAACAGTTTTATTATTTATTTATTGGTGTTTAACCCTTTACCCAACGTAACGGCCAAAACCGGCCAGCGCTATTCTCAAAAATCGCCAATTAATTTTCAGAATATTTTCATTTTTTTGTCTCAAAAACATAGGTTATGACCCCTCGTTGGAACGAGCTCGTCGAGCTCGTTCCAACGAGGGGTCATAACCTATGTTTTTGAGACAAAAAATGAAACAAATTAGTTATTCAAGAATTTGTTTTGCAAGTGTCGTCTGCTTTTCATGTTAGGTAAAGGGTTAAGGTCGCATACTTATGCACAATGTGTCTAAGCTTGACCGTGACAGTTTTACGGATGAAGGAAGCCGGAGTACCAGGAGAGAACCACCGAGCATCGACGAGCAACTCTAACTCTGTTCAAGCTCCGCTCAAGGAGGGTCACAGCGGTTGTAGACATGTGCATCATTGACGTGCAGTGCGCCTTAGTACACGGCGTCGTCATGCCCCATGTAGGAAACCGGGAAAAAGTGCATTGCCCAAGGACACAACGCGGGTCGTCCCGGACGGGGATCGAACTCGGGACCTCTAGCATAGAAGTCCAACAGTCTACCATTGAGCCACCGCGCTCCCGAAAAACGGTTTCCCAAAGGAATAACTGCACCCCAACCCATTTCCCACCATCTACGCCTCTGAGTTTTTCAAGCAACCTAAATATAGTTTTTACTGCGCACTTCGGTAAGTTGTACTTTATCAGAGTACTGTTTCTAAAATGCATTCCGTTGTCAGTGGCCTGAGATACTTTGATATGTACTTGTATAAAATTGTACAAACACCGAAACGGCAACTTGCTCCAGAAATAGTCGAGAGAGAGAGAGAGAGAGAGAGAGAGAGAGAGAGAGAGAGAGAAAGTTTACGTCAACAATATATTTACCAAAGGTCAATGAAACGTTATTGAGAATTAGTAGCCGTAACGGGATTCTTAAAGTTAAATTCAGAATTACAGTTCGGCCGCCGTGGTCTGGTCACTTTCCACGGGTGGGCAATATTTCCAAGAATTCATTAATATTACATTCTAAATACTAATATAGGAATAGTTGCTAATGATAAATTTTATTACCTGTAAAGGCATGCGTGGACATCATTGCCCACGCGTGGATTATGACTATTCCACGGTACGTGTACTGTACTATTCAGGATTGGATGTACTGGGTGCAAATACACAAACTGGGACTATCAATAATTTTTTTCATAGTATGTTTTGTAAACCTGGTGTGACATAAAGGACAATCTTACAACTACCAATAAAGACATGTATCCTAAAAGAGTATTTTTGAGAATCTACATAGTTACACAAGTGATGTAAAGAAAGCGGCGTATCTACTGAAAAATAGCGCATATGACATACATAATTTTATGCTATTAAAAAAAGTAGGGGATATCCAAACATATGTTGATATTTTCAGAAAATGGTAATGGATACGCGTGATTGGACACATCAATATATTACCAAGTTTAGTGTGGATCATGAATGTCACTGGCCCACCAAAACTTCGAACAGGTTTTTCGCACGAGCGCCGCGTTAATGTCTGTGGGGTACGTTTTGAAATTTGCATTTGTACTCGACGGGCTTTTTCGGAGGTCTCATTGTTATTTTCTTGGAATAAACTCGTTCATCAATAGTTTCTGGTCGGAACGTAACTTTGAGGTATACGAAGACTGACACGTGACGAACGTTTACATGCCGTTGGCATGTTGGGAGCTGGCAACCGACAGACTACAGTGGCTCAAATTCTCAAAGTTATTCAATCGGTGATTAGCAGGTTGTGGTCACGCTACCGTCAGACAGGCAATGTTAATGACAGGTGTCGGTTAGGTCGTCCAAAGGCGACAACTGCAAACCAGGATCATTTCATCCGAACCACAGCATTACGTAACCGCCATCAAAGTGCCTCAGAAATTGGACAGCAGCTGCACCGAGCGACAGATGTGCGAGTCAGTGGTCAGACTGTCCGAAATCGCTTACACAATAAGCGAATTGGTACGCTCGACGACCTCGAATAATTCCACGTTTGACTGAACGTCACATCGCAGCAAGGCGTAATTGGTGTGGAGCACAACAGCGCTGGAACAATCGTCGGTGGAGCAACGTCATGTTTTCCGATGAATCGAGTTTCACTCTCGATTTCCACGACAGGCGAAACAAAGTGTGGCGGCGGCGGAACGAACGATACCATGATGTAACCGTTAGGCAGCACGATCGTTTTGGTGGTGGATCGGTCATGGTGTGGGGAAGCATAACCATGAGAAGAAGAACAGCATTACATGTCATCAAAGGGCGTGTCACAGGGCAGTACTACCGTGACAACATGTTAGGAGCTCATGTGGTGCCATTTGCGCGACGTCACGGCCGTCGATTCATTTTCCAAGATGACAATGCAAGAGCAATCAGGGCCCGTGTCGCTACAGAGTTCCTCCAGAAGCAGAACTTCACTACACTGCCTTTGCCAGCAATAAGTCCAGACCTTTCACTAATAGAGCACGTCTGGGATTTGCTTGACAAGCGCCTACAACAACGCCAACAGCTTCCTACCAATGCCCAGAAACTCACCACTGCACTGCAGGGAGAATGGAATAACATCAGCCAAGCTGATATTGGACGTTTGGTGGGAAGTATGCCACTTTTGATCCGCGCTTGTCTCGCGAACCGAGGAGGATTTACAAGGTATTGAGGTCTTGGACTGAATGTGGTAAATTCTCTGACTGACCGTCCAAGTCTTCTACAGCTCAGTGCGTGGAATGTGTGCTTGTCAAGCGCCCAACTATCACTGAAATCATTCACCAGATGTCACAGTACAATGTCTCAACTGTCTTTTTGATGAAAATATAAATATATTTCTTCATATATCTCACTTTTATCAAATATCCCCTTCTTTTTTGAATAGTATATATGAATAGAACGTCATGCTCTGTCCGTCTTAAAATAATTTACTGCAAAATAAATAGCTGCAACTGACGTGCGATCTCGCTTCGGCGAGATCGCGTGTTAGTTGTTGATATTGATGTAGGCAGAAATTCCATTGAGGCGTAAACAAGATCGACTAGCGTAGTAAAAACAGAGAAGGCGGAAAAGCAACATAACCTGTCTAGTTTGCGCAAGAGATTGGGCTTACGGTCAGCTGGCAATGGGGCTTAACAGTGGTACTTTGAATATGTAGTCATGTTGTTCCCAGCGCTGTTTTTTACCTAATAATTTATATAGGTGCTTGTCACCCACGATAATCAGACAGATCATTCATCTGAAAAAAATTCTTTTTTCACTATTGGAGGATGGCTTCACTGACTTTAATAGAAACTGCTCAGTGACGCCCCCTCTCCCTTCAGGTGGCGCACAGGGTAAGAGTCATATTTGCGATACCTCAGGTACACAACACTACTGAAAGAAAACACATTTAGCTGCAAGTGAAATGTGGATTCTGGCTAAATCAGCACACAGAAAATAATAACATTTCATCTGATTAATGATTCGGTAAACGCACCAGATTAGTTGCTGATAGTAAATCCATTTGAATGAGAGATAAGTAACACTTATATCTATAAGTGCAAGAAAAGTATTTGCCAAACGTTATAGAGTTCAGAATAAAATTACACCATTCTTCAAAGGAGTTTTGTCTGATTGGTCAAGAACACCTGAAGATTGAAATTCGCAGACAGTATTCGAAATACCAGTATTAAATTTAGTGGCAACATTTTCTGATGGTCTCAATGCATAAACATACCGATCATGTTCGAAAATGCATAAACAGACATTAACACGAATTATTTTCAAATTTGTTCCTTTGTTTTTAGATACATAAATGGAGAAACCGTCAACACGCTATTAAGTTTCCGATATTTCACTTTGAATATGTTTTTGGACATTTCATTAAATCACATCACTTTGAACTGAAGTTCGAAGGTAGACTCTGAATTCATATTCATCATGATTTGACGCGATGGGTATTTTAGACAGAATCAAACTTTTAATTTATGTTTGCAGGATTATTACCCAAGGAAAAGGATTAGTCAACTCTCCAGGCACGTTATGGGCCTTTGGCTGACCTCATAAGGTCTGTAAATGTAAGAATCGAACTTCAGTTTGATAAGGACCTTCAAGAGGTAATCAACATTGTTGTGTGTGCAGAATTCAACAGTAAGTAAGAGATAAAAAAACAGCCAGAGAGGAGATATTCAATTATTGAAGAGGAATCAAAGTGAACAGTACAATCTTTACAAGAAACTAAAAAGAAAAAAAAAAAATAAAGAAAAGAAAACTAAAGAGACAAGAGTTGCCTTTTTATTTAAAGAATGTGTCATGCTGGAATTGAAACAATTCATTATAGTAAAATTGAAAGAAACCTGTGAAGGAAGTAACAATTGAAGAAGGCATTGATAAACACGCACTTTGTATGTCCACACCCCCTAGACCATGGATAGATATGTAAATTGAAGAATGCTTGGGGAAAATGCATTCTGCGAATATTCTATATAAATTGCACTAGAAAGCCGGATGGATGAAAATGTTACAGAATATTGTGCAAATATGAACTTGGAATAGGTCGTACACTCTAAAAGCAGTTGTGTTAAACAGCAACCCATCCAAATCAACTAGTCTGAGTGAATACAAACCAAACTGGTTTATATTCACACTCAACCAAGTTGAGTTGTGTTGATTTTTAACACAAATGATTTCAGAATGTATTCTCCAACATATCTTGAAGAAGACGATTAAAAGAGCAGCTCAGTGTCAGTTCTTTCATTGATTAAGACGAGGGAATCCATACACCTCAACATATTTTTGACAGTTCTCGAATGTTATGACCACTTGGAAAAGTGTGGTCAAGAGACTTTTTACCGTAACTGAGACTTAAACATCGAAAGTGTTAGATTATGAACACACAGATTCACCACAAGAACAGGGAGATTATATACTGACAATATAATTTGAACACAATCCCTTTGTTATCTGCATCGAAAGAAAATGGCACTTTGTCATATATCCACGTGGGAGAAGAAGAACAGAACTTGTTTTTTGTGGTAGACACATAATGAATGTGAATGAACTTATTTTGATTTCAGAATTACTTCTAAAATCACACTGCTTTCTTTAACACCAAAATTGGAAGGAATTAATGAGAAATGCATTTTGTTTCTGTTCTTAATCTTAATGCAGAACGTAGGCTTAGGGAAAATGAAATGGTTCTGGTTTTACGACCGATCCTACTTTTCATGTCCGACTCTAATCTTTTTATAAGCACTTAAAACTGTTGTCTGCAGTTAAAATTATATCGGTAAATACGTACGGACCGTACGTAAAACACATGTTAATCGCGAAAATAAGGCTTTGTGCTGAAGTATGTGGCCTTAAACACCAATAAAGAAATCAATGTTCTACGAATAACAGAGAAATTAGCCAACATTGTGAGGTTAGAAATAGTGTTCAATGTATTGGCGTAATGGTTTGCGTCAATCTAATAATAAGCATTTATCTTAGAGAAGCGTGGCGATAATTGGCGAACAGTCCAGTTACGCATAGTGTTCATATTGATCTAAACAACGAAGCAAAAGTGAATTGGTCACTATGATTTCACCTGATAAAGCCATCTGGGCCTTTCAGATATTTGCCAGAAACATCCGTGCAATGTCACCTTAGATTAAACATATTTTTATTTGCCATTCAACAATGCAAGTCAGGATTGGAGGACAAGTGCTGACCACTTAGAAAACCCTCCGCTCCTGTACAAAGACTAATAGATTACAAAAGGCAGAACAAAATATAACAATATGTAAACATTATACACAAAAGAAGTTAACTCAAAAGAGAGAGAGAGAAATAAAGAAAGAGAGAGAGAGAGGAGAGAGAGGAGAGAGAGAGAGAGAGAGGGAGAGAGAGAGAGACGGGTAAAAGCAGATTGAAATCAAAGAAGACAAACAAAAAAAAAAAAACAAAAAAAAAACAAACAAAAAAAAAAACAAACAAAAAAAAACCCCAAAAAACAACAGTATACAACAGAAATTCCAGTGATGATGACCCCCCCCCCCCCCCCCAATTTATTCAATTCTAAATTTAGTTTAATGCCGCTAAGGAACGTTCACAGAACATTTTTGAGACAGTTAATCTTTGCGTGATCATTCCTCGTCCGTACTAACCTGACATCCACCGTTTTGTCCTAACACAGATTGATTGTCAGGTCCCACTGCGAGAGGACACGCACAGTGGAAGTTAGATCACCTGTGTAACCTTGGGACACTCAGACTTGCTGAGAGGCGCAGCTAATTCAGCAACTGTACATCAAATCTATGCGAGTCACGAATAAATTTTTGAACAGATAAGAAAACTGATACATTGCTGCTTTCGGGTAATGACGGGTTTCCATATAAAATTAAATCCAATGAATTCCAGTTGGGCGTAAGTTTCGACAAATCATCTATGAGGATACAGCGAATATCAGAATTTAAAGAACACAGGAAGAAATAATGTTCTGCATCCTCAACGCCATCGTTACATAAGCAAAATGGAGAATCTGAGATGTAGTTGCGGAATTTGTCACCATTAAGGTCACTACATCCAGTTCGTAATTTTGAGTGAATAATATTGTATTTCCTTATACCGGTTGAAAAATATGTTGGAGGCTTACACAAGGGTGGTGAGATGGACTTTTTGAATTCCCCAAGTGACCGACTGTTTCGAACAACCTCCGGTAGGGTGTTCCACACTTCAATACACGAAGGGAAAAATGATCGTTTGAAGAGTTCCGTTCGACAGAAATAAGGGACAAAATTAGATGCGTTTCGTAAATTGTATTGGGATATGTCGGCGACACGAGATGATAAAAGTTCGTGGAGGAAGTTCGGAGCATTCCCAGTGAGGATTTTGTAAAAGTTACACATTTTGTGAACATGGCACCTGTTTTCCAGACTAGTCCAACCAACGTCCAACAAAAGTCGATCCCGTGGGACAGATCTTGTCAACCCGCTCACTATTCGGGCTGCCTCGTAGTGAATATCTTCAATACGATTTAATTGATACTGAGGAGCACCGCTCCACACAGAACTACCATATTCCAAAATCGGTAATATGAATGCATGATATATTTTTTCAAGAATTTTTCTGTTAAAAGTATACTTCAATTTTCTAAGTTGGGACAATCTCGAGCAAGTCTTTTAACAAATGTTATTAATGTGATCTGACCAAGACAGGTTTGATTCTAAGGTCAAACCCAAATGTTTGTGAGAATTACAAAAATCAATTGTTTCGCCATTAAACAGAATATTTAATGACGAGATATTTTTCTTAAGTGTGAATAGGATTGCTTTCGTCTTTTTTGCATTAAACGAAACAAGCCATGTGTTAGCCCATTCGTTTACTTTTATGAGTTCCTCGTTCATTTTTGCTTCGACGTTACATGGGTCATTGGACGATTCTGTCAGACACGTGTCATCGGCAAACATGCGAGTAACCGAGTCAATTTTGTCGACGATGTCATTGATATATATAAGAAACAGGAACGGGCCTAGGACCGACCCCTGTGGAACTCCAGCATTGACTTTCTTATAGTTGGAATTGTAACCATTTATTTTTACCCTCAGTTTTCTGTCTTTTAGATAGCTGAGAAACCAGCGGAGCAAAGGACCCGAGATACCGTACGGTTTTAATTTATATATGATTCCTACGTGCCATACTCTATCAAATGCCTTTGAAATATCACAAAAGACACCACATATATATAAGTTTTTATCCATTGCGTCACAAAGGTTATGATAGATCTCTAGTAATTGGTAAACGGTGCTGTTGTTTGGAAGGAAGCCTGACTGTAATATATAAAATAGATTGTTGCCTTTAAAATATTTATAGACTTCCTTAAAAACAACCCGCTCCATTATTTTACCAACACAACACAACAAAGAGATAGGTCGATAATTTTGGGGGTCTTGACGATCACCTTTTTTATAAAGAGGGATCACATCAGCACATTTCCACTCCAGAGGAAATTCCGACAACTCCAGTGATTTAGAATAAAGCAGAAATAAAGGTCTGCTTACACTAAATTTAGTTTCCTTTAACATTCTATGTCCAATACCATCATGGCCGCTGCTTTTGTTAGTTTTAAGAGAATTGATAATCTGAATAATGTCTTCCTGAGTAAAAGAAATTTTGCTAAATGATTTCGAACATTTGCGTTTGAAGGGGGGTAGTTGTTTGCTATTCGAGTTCAGCGTACTATTTTGAATAAATGCTTCGTTTAAAATATTAGCTTTTTCATAGTCGGTTTCAAAAAGTGTGTTACCTGAATCAGTTTTCAGCGTCGGTATTCCTTGATCGGAAGCAAAGTTGTTTTGAAACATCTTAACAATATGCCAAAATTGCCGTTGGTCGTTGTTTTCTGATATTGAGGTATCTATTTTTTCTAAGTATTGTTCCTTGGCAAATTTTTTCATGTTGTTAACTTTGTTTCGGGTAGTTTTATATTTCGCCCATGTGTTTGGGTTATTGCTTTTCAGAGCTAATTTACACAGTCGATCACGAAGACGAATAGTACTTCTAATAGTGCTATCAAACCACGGCTTATCAGACTTCCTACTTATAACTTTTGTATGTGGAATACATTTTTCTGCAAGTTCCAAAAACGTAGAAACAAAGTTTGACAGAGCATCATTAATGTTCTCCTCACTGCATATTAGTTTCTCCCATTCTGTCTCGTTTATAAGGTTATTCAATTTTATGAAATCACCTTTTTTATAATTCCAGACCTCCCGGGTGACAGTTGATTGAATAGGGTGTGCACAAACTACATGAGTATATACTGCGAGATGGTCGGATAAACCTAATTCCAGCGTGCCCGAGTGAGCTATCGTAACTGTGTCACTAACAATTATGGGGTCAAGTAGGGTTCGAGATGTCTTTCCTATTCGAGTGGGCTCAGATATAACATTCTTCAAATTGAATAGTGTTATAAGAGACTGTAGCGTACTCCGTTCCGCGAGTAGGTCATAGTTTATATCACCAGTCAAAACAACTGATGGATTTATTTCCAAGGCTAATTCTATTTTTTCCTGCAAGTTAGGCCAATAATTTTCACTCAATTCCCTCTCCGATCTGTATGTGACACAAAGGATGAATTTCTGTTTGTTGCCCACTTCAAACCAGAGAATATCATCATCAAACGATAGGTCTTCAATTTGTTTGAAGGTGATGTGATCCGCAAAATACACCGCAATACCTCCGCCGTACTGATTTCTGTTATGTATAATGGGGACCGAATAGTTTGGGATCAATATATTACCAATATTGAAGTCATTATCCAAGTGAGTTTCTGTAAAGCAAATAATGTCAAAGTCATCGATCTCATCTACTAGCTTATGCAGTTTATGACGGATGCTACGGATATTATAGTTAGAATTGAAATTGTATTTTGATCGGTACTGACAGAACCCGTATGAGCTGGACCGGGATTTGGATGGACATCACCACAGAGAATAACAATCAACATCATAATAATAATTATAGATGATGAGAGATGGAATATAAGTGGGCGGATTTTAAGATGGAGTGTTGCATAAGTTTGGTGAATGTGGTCTTGATTTATTGAATTAAGAACGTGGTAGAAAATACCCACTGACTGTCGGTACTGGGTTATGTCAATCGCCATATTTAATACTACGAGAAAGGGAAAACCTAAATTCATCAGTCAGCGGGTATTCCGGGGATAGAAATTGGCGGTTTGGGTTTTTGAGCAGCCTTTTCCTTAGAGTGCACTGATGGTCATCACCACTGGAACAAAAATTAAAGAAAAAGTAAACATATGAGTAAACAAAGAAACAAAACTGAAATTTATACATGTACATTTGTGGATTAACTATTTGAAGCTTGGGGTTTAGGTCAAGATGTTGACTAACTCTGTACAAACTAAACTCATTCCTCAATCAATTACTACCAAA
Organism: Pictodentalium vernedei; assembly: GCA_031216915.1. Lineage (NCBI taxonomy): Eukaryota > Metazoa > Mollusca > Scaphopoda > Dentaliida > Dentaliidae > Pictodentalium > Pictodentalium vernedei. The sequence goes on along the minus strand of CM062296.1, from coordinate 323,236,304 downwards.
ATCGCGATGTGTTGGGAGCTGGTTCGACATGTCATTGTCTTTTAACTATTGAATGCTGATCGGGCTGTTTTTCCAAATGCATTGACTCGAAATCGGAACGAATCCGACGAGTCCTTCTCAGCTGCAACAATACAATAATGTTATAATTCCATGTAGTGTGAGGCGATGTCACTTCGACTAGTTTTGATTCACAGGATTGTATGCTAATCAAAGCTAGAGAAAACAAGCTAACATTCATCAAACGCCACTGATACAGATCTTATATAAAATTTAATACAAGGGCAGAAATCCCGTTATCTTCCCAGTTGCAATGACAATCAACATTGAAGTGTGCCGTAATTGCGGGTCATTAGTGCTGACCTAAAATAGACAATGTAACGGGTACCGATTAAACCAATATGCCGTAAAAAGGCCTTGATTAAATATTGCATGCATTACCCATACAACGCATAGAGCAGAACGTCATTAAATTGTCGCGATTCTGTCGAAGTATCTTCAATAAAAGTGTCTTTGTAAACAAATTTATATTGTCGACGGTGTTAGTTTTCAAAGAGAGTATTCATTCGTGAAATTGTTGCTTCCAAACTGTATATAATCTTGGAATGAACTGGGGTAGTGGGTTTCTCCTGCCGTTGGGAACTCGTCACGAAGGACTCTACTCCAAGGTCCGAAAAGGACAACTAAGTCGGGTGAGTGGACAGAACAATAAAACGCGAAGTTCTAACTGAAAAATGGCTTAGGCTTGTGGAGGCCTCGCTGATCTCGTTTGATAGAGAAGTCGGTGTTACATCTGTTTGGTGGGGAAGATCTGTAATAGATTGTACTTTATACGTAAATTTGGAATAAGCAATTGCTTGGAAAGCGGAGATCAAGGATGCCCAAAGAGGACAAAAACAGTAGATGTGCAACTGAATTTTGTGAGGTGCCAGCGATTTAAATGTGTGAAAACGTAGACAAGGTGTATGGTGGGAAAAGTTTAAGTAAACTAAGTCCAGGTGACAGTTGGTTTAACCCTATGAGAGTTATGTCGGCGACAAGGTTCTTGAACTCTAAATATAAATACGGAGTCCGTTACCACGCGCAGAGACCGTGGTGGCAGCCCACATAGTGTAAACTGTGTGTCAAGATATATATTCTCTACTGAAGAATTTGTGAATTTGTAAGTAAATTGTACCATTTATTTCTCTATACCTGCAAACAAAGTATCTTTTCAGGCAATTATTGTCGATCACCTTTATATACTTAAAGACCCCTTTAGAAGCACGAACAGGTCCAAACAAAAAGAGCGTTGATATTGTTGAGAGACTCAAGTTCAGGCTCAGGGTCCAGATGACAGCCTCTGGGCATCGGCTGTGTCACAAGCAAAAACGGAGATCTGACACTTCGCGAATGTATAAACCTCTATTCCGTAACGCTGATTATTCAGTAAGTGAGGCGATTTCATGACGAATATACGAAATAAATTTTCTTTTTGGCCTTACTTGGTGTGCTGGCTCTCTGCAACAATATGTTCTTGTTTGTAACCTTCCCGAGCTTACCTCCACATTGCTTGGGGCTGTTGTTGACATGTAGGAATTTGGGTCATGTCGGTCACCTTTATTGTATAGCGATGGAAGGTAGAATTACCATTACAATATGAATCGAGAGATACAATGAACACATTTTTCTCTTTGATCTATCAAGTTCTACTTGACTTATTCAACACCTCAAAGTATATGTTGTCTCGGTCTGTTGCTTTTTTTACGCGCTTGGCTGTTGTGAGAATCTCGATAAAGGAAAAGCGGTCATTAGGTCAGGCATTCAAAATTCGTGACTGATATCTGACACATAGAGCGAAGCCTTCAGAAATGTTATTTTTACTATGGTAAACTTGACCTATATTGTAAACTTTAGTTTGTCCAGGGAAAGTTACTAACAGTTGCGATAACGTTATTTTGATATTGCTTTTTACAAATGGATCCTTTCGAAACTGTATTCCTCCTTGTCGCGATACTTGTTGTGGCTTACCTGTTTCTCAGCCGAGAAAAACGGAACAGAGATCTTCCCCCGGGACCCACACCGCTTCCATTGATTGGCAATTCCTTACAGGTGATTGGTAAAGATTTGCGGCAGGTTTGCAAGAAGAATAGAGAGATTTATGGAGATTTATTTACTCTTCACCTGTTTAATCGGACGATTATCTTCGTGAGTGGATTTGAGACAATAAAAGATTTCTGCGAGAAACATGGTGAAAAACCAACATCTGACATGTTGAAAGCATGTTTGAAAGGAGAAGGTAAGTTCATTCTGTTAGCGTTAATGCTGTAGCACATCAGGACATTTAAGTTAGGTAAGGTGTGGTAGAGGTGGAGTGATTTCTGTAGCTATACGAGCACCAGAAGTGCAAATCGTGCTCGGGATGTCCGGTAACATCCTCTTCTGGGAGAATGTCTGTTTTATTGTGTTCTTGGACGCTCTCTGACATTCCGGAAAAAAGTAAGTTCTTATCCTTATGTGGAACTTTCGCATGTTAAACACACCTGCCATTTCCCAGCAAAAGAAGGAAGAGATGTTGGGGTAACAACTGGTGGGTTAGAGTTAGGGTGACCTCAGCTGAAACATTTTTGAGCCGTAAAACAAACTTCTAAAAAAGAACCCTTATCACCACGCCAAGAAGCTAGACTCGTGACAAGCGGTTTAGACCAACAGGGGTTTCTGTATAGTGCGGTTGATTGGATTTTGTGTAACTCAACAGACGAACTCAAAGGAATGCTGAATAACAAGCCTGTTGGGTGTCTAGTAGGTTTTGAAAGGGGAAAAATGTTTCCATGATAATGAGCTCTTCCGGGTTGTGGTGCAACAGTTTCCAGCTATAATCTCTTTTGACAGAGGGCGATTTGTTTTATTACATGCCACCTTATTAGATACCGAGAAATGTTCCACAGATATATCCTATATCTCCTTTCATGATAAATATTAGAAAATATATCTTCGCATTTCACAATAAGTTTAAATCGATGTGACTACACATTCGTGGTTTGAGTGTTTTAAATGGACCTAAAAGTTGTATAAATGATAATAAAACTTCGCAACGCATATAATAAAACAAACCTTTACTGTGTATTTGTAGGTATCAGAACTATCACATTCGTGATTCGATTTCATTATCGAAGTTTTCACTCGCTGTTCGCAAGTGAAAACTGAAATTTACTTGCAGCCATAAATGCGATAAGTCTAGTACCTAGTCATGAAGTAGGTATTCTCTGTATTAGTTCATTTTTTTCAGAAAACTATTCGCTTGGAGAGAATTAAAATAAAAATAAGATCAGTCTTCTTCAGTAGTGGTACATTATCAATCTGAACAATCTACTTTTTTCGAGGTGATAAAGACAGTCCCCCACCTCGTCATATATAGTTGTTTTCTTTATTGCAGTGGCGGACTAGCCGATCGACAGATGCCTTGACATCTTTGAGATGGTGTGATCGCTAGCCCGCTTTGGGAGAGAATTCAGTACGTTTTTTTTAAATGTTTCTTCATATTGAAGTTCCTCGTGAACATTTTGATACGAAGGACAGGAGGCACAACCATTTTAATAGCTTAGTGAATCAAACGTTAAAGTTGCTGACATAAATAGTTTGGTCCGTTGCTGATGCATTGGGCCTATTCAGGTTTCCCAGATCTGTGTGACTGAAAAAATTGGCAAAGAAATCAAACATGAGTACTCGTGCTCGCACCTTTCACCCATAGGTTGGTGACCTACTCAGAGACCTAGGAAGTGGCGCCATAGTCAAGTGACCTAGCGACGCCATGTTGGGTTGTTCATGGAAACCTGCGTGAGCGGCCATGTTGTTACGTCATTACCATAGTGATATGTGTTGTCACTGTACATGCGCAGCGCGTGTTGTAAGTGTTATACGTGTTTCGGTCGTCCATGTTGTATACTAGAAGCCGCCATCTTGATTTCTACGGTGGTATGTGTCGATTAAACGGGTGTATGACTAATTTGGATAAACAGTCTGAATCTACTACAAATTACCAAAAACGGTCTAAAATAACAGAAAAGTATTTGGCGAAGCCCCCCTCTCGGGCTAATAAGAGTGGCGCGTAGTGCCATAGTGCCTTAAATAGGATGTGGTACGTTCAGAGGGTGCGTTCCGTTGAATGGAGGAAATCAAATTACCACAAACAATCCGACAGTTACGTAAAACACCCAAACGCCAAAAAGGCACCAAAACCGACTATATTTCGTTGAGACCCTTTAGATTTTATCAATTAGAGTCCCTTTATTTGTAACGCGCAACTGTATATAAGTTCTTATCCGCAATGAACCATATTTAGTAACGTTATTAACTCCTCCCCTAACTAATCACTGGTGTCTTTAGTTTCCTTTAATTACATTGTGGAATGGATTATTAAGTACTATTTTTAATAACTGCCTTAACGGAACCCTAACTAATTTTAGGGCGGTACTATATTTTTCTGAGTTTCTATGCTCAACGATCTATTTTTTAAATATTTTTCACTTCTTCAACTGACTTCCTAACTGCATGCTTTTTAATAATCGACCTAATAGATTTAATGAGGATCTATAGTGTTTTTCATGGGCCAGTGAAATAACAGAATAGACGGCCAAAGAAATTTCTCCCCTCTATGAATTTACAATGGAAAAGTTTATTGTATTTATTTTCCAGAGACTTCTAAGTTAATTTCATAATTTTCCGACTTTAACCAGTAATCCTAAGGGAAACAAACACAAATCCCATCCTGAATCGACAAGTCAATGAAAAAACGTTGTGAGAACGTAAAGTTTTCAAAAACATTCCTCGTGTACAGATAAATCCTAACGCCATGTCATTCTGTTTTGAACCTTCTGACTTCTCAAGAGTGAAGATGGAGTATGATGCTGCAACGACTGCCGTGTCCAGTACCAGGACTGATATATATGCCAACTACGACGGTGGGAAGACCTTTACCGATATTTGTAACCAGACCCGCAATCGGAGAAATACCCATGGAGAGAAGGAGACGTACGACTGCACCAATTCTAATAAGCCGTTTACAAGGAAAGACAAGCATCCGAAGAAACGCCTTTACAGCTATATATGTATGGGATACGATCAGGAGTTTAATCAACTTCTCCATTTTAATATTACTGGAATAGCTAGTCATCATTCGGTACCGATGGGGGCAACCTAAAAGTTACCACGAATCAACTTTTTGAAATAAAAACTAAGATACAAAACTAAAAAATAATGAAATATCCCCCATTTCCAAAAGGGTTAGCCTGTAGAAAATAGAAAATTACAACATGAATTCACAAGACGAATGGTGATGGTGGTGATGATAAATTTCGGAAACTCTGCAGTTTGATTACAGTAAACTTTTTTCATATTGGAGTAAATTTTATTTGGACCAAACCATTTCGAATTTTTATTCAGGAATTCACCGTTTTCAAAGAATTGGTATACACGACTTTATTTCAGGAATTGCCTAGAGAAGTTTTCTATCACATTTTTAGGGAATTGCGTTGCAATGTTTTCTTTCAGAAATTACATAAACATGTGTTACCAGTAATGTCGAAATCGACCAGTAATGTCGAAAAAATTAACCAGTAATGTCGAAATCAACCAGTAATGTCGAAAAAATCGACCAGTAATGTAAAAGTCCATAATGTCGAAAAATTAACCAGTAGTGTCCAAAAGTGACGACCAAAATGACGATTTTTCGTAAAAATTTCAATATTTTTTCGGGTTGCTCAAATTGTACTTTTGCCTATATTTATCGACTTTTAACCATTTTCGCGCAAGTTTAAACATATTTACCTCAGTAAATATGGAATGTTATGTTTAACAATTACTTCCCTCTTTCATATGCACAACATATCCCATCCTATTTGCTCTCTCTCTCTCTCTCTCTCTCTCTCTCTCTCTCTCTCTCTCTCTCTCTCTCTCCCCTATTTCTCTCTATCTATCTCCCCTCTCTATCTATCCCATGTCCCTCTGCCTTTGCCTCTCTCTCTCTCTCTCTCTCTCTCTCTCTCTCTCTCTCTCTCTCTCTCTCCATCATTCTCTCTCTCTATCCCCTCTCCGTCTGTCTTTGCCCAGCTCTCTTTCCCCATCCCCCCTCTCTCTCTCTCTCTCACGCTGCCTTTGCCCTATCTATCTATCTATCTATCTATCTATCTATCTATCTATCTATCTATCTATCTATCTATCTATCTATCTATCTATCTATCTATCTATCTATCTATCTATCTATCTATCCATCCATCCATCCATCCATCCATCCATCCATCCATCCATCCATCCATCCATCCATCCAGTCAATCTTTGTATGTAGGTCTGCCTGTCTTTCCGTCATTCAGTTGTCTATCCACGTCTAGTGGTTATTTTTCACACGCCACATTGCTATCTGTCTGTCTGGATTTCTGTCCGTATGCCTGGATGCTGCTAACCTGCCTGCCTACACACTTGCCAGCCTACATGTGTGACTGTATGTCTGTCTGTGCGAGCGCTAAATACTAGACTAAATATTTAAGCGTCGTATCAATTCATTATCTATCCAGAGAGAGAGAGAGAGAGAGAGAGGGAAGGAGAGAGAGCGGGGGGGGGGGGGGAGGCGAGACAGAGAGTTGGGCAAAGACAGTGGGAATGGGATAGAGAGAGAGCGATAGAGAGAGAAAGAAAGGGAGAGAGAGAGAGAGAGAGAGAGAGTTGGACAAAGACAGAGGGAAAGGGGATAGGGAGAGAGCGATGGAGAGAGAAAGGAGAAGGGGAGAGAGAAGGAGAGCTAGAGATATGGGCAAAGGCAGAGGGATAAATAGATAGAGAGAGAGAGAGAGAGAGAGAGAGAGAGGGTGGGGGGAGAGAGTTGGGTAAAGACAGAGGGAGAGGGGGATAGAGAGAGAGAATGAGGGAGAGAAAATGAGAGAGAGAGATAGAGAGAGAGAGGGGGTGGGGGAAGAGAGTTGGGCAACGGCAGAGGGACAGGGGGATAGAGAGAATGAGGGAGAGAGAGAGAGAGTGAGAGAGAGAGAGAGAGGGAGAGAGAGAGAGAGGGAGAGAGAGAGAGTGAGAGAGAGAGGTGATGGGAAAGAGAGTTGGGCAAAGACAGAGGGACATGGGATAGAAAGTGAGGGGAGATAGATAGAGAGAAAGAGGAAAGACAGAGAGGGGAGAGGGGCAACGGCAGACAGAGAGCGAGAGAGAGAGAGAGAGAGAGAGAGAGAGAGAGAGAGAGAGAGAGAGAGCAAATAGGATGGGATATGTTGTGCATATGAAAGAGGGAAATAATTGTTAAACATAACATTCCGTATTTACTGGGGTAAATGTGTTTATTCTTGCGCGAAAATGGTTAAAAGTCGATAAATATAGGCAAAAGTACAATTTGAGCAACCCAAAAAAATATTGAAATTTTTGCGAAAATTGTGGTCGTCACTTTTTGGCACTACTGGTTAATTTTTCGACATTACGGACTTTTACATTACTGGTCGATTTTTTCGACATTACTGGTTGATTTCGACATTACTGGTTAATTTTTTCGACATTACTGGTTGATTTCGACATTACTGGTAAATTTATACACTACTGGTTGTAACAACATGTTCTCTTTGACTTGAGAAGAAGAGACTGCCATATTGGACTTTTTTGAAGAATTGCCTTAAATTGCAATGAGAGAGACAGCCATACAGGACTTCTTAGACTGCTTTATAGGATGTTAAAAAAATCGTGCCTTACAGGACTTTATAGAGAGACTTTCATTTAGGACTTCGGAGACTTCCACATAAGACTTTAAAAAAAGACTGTCATATTGGTCGCTGGATAATGCTTTATTGGACGTTACAAAATTCATGCCACATAGGACTTTGGAGACTGCCTAACAGGACTTTAAAAAAAATCATGCAATCATGGACTTTTTGAGGGAAAATATCCACCTCCAAGAATCCATTACGGATTTGCATTTCGGATACAGACCGCCTAACATGACTTTTTGTGGGTAGACCACCCAGAATCCATTAATTTTTAATTTAGGAATTTTAGGCCCAGATTGTAGAAGAATTATCTTATTTCTGTTTAGCTGGCACTTAATTAGTTAATACTCATAGTTGGGTTACAGTATAGCACTTTCCACGGGTGGGTGATATTTCCACGGAGGCAATAATATTAGATTCCACAAACTAATTATAGGAATAACCATCAAAATTTAAGTAATAAAGTACCAGGTATAACCCGATGCTTCATTACTTAAAATGTTGCTGCTGATGATTTTTATTACCTGGTAAACGCAGGCGTGGACATTATTGCCCACGCGTGGATTAGGACCAATCCACGGCGATTGTACGTACCCTTGAAAAGATTTCTTCATTATTATAATTGTTTTTCCTTCTTCAAATGTTGGTATTCAGATCTCAAGTGGAAAGATGCTGTTCTATCTTCTAAAACTATGCATTTCCGGTAGAAATACGAGAGTCCATATCTCATTTGAGTATAAGTGTACATGGTGTTGTCATTGACAACAAATGCTCGGTTGATACCACTACCAGGCTACATTGTCTTCAAAACATTCACGTACTTGACTTGCGTCCAGCCATTATGACTTTCGTTGATCCCTTTGCAACTGAACCTATTCGTGGCACCGAAGCAGTAAAACGTTTTGCTGCACAAGCCAACAATGCTGGCTCATTGCCATTCCACCTTGAACAGGCCAGGAGTCCTCCTGTCATAACGCCTTCTCTCTCGTCAACACACTTCAGTGGCCACCATTCTCTGCCTTCTAGTTTTGGTCTTTACATACTCATCTTTGTGGAACTCACAACACTCAGATGGAAACTACCTGTATGATTTGCTCTGTAGAACTGTAATATCTTCTCTGGTTTCACGATGTGTCCATTTCAGCAGATTCACAATTTCGGCAGTTGTTAATGGTATCGACATTAACCACTTCAAATCCCTATTGTCTGCAAGTGACTTCTCTAGCGTAATGAACTCATCATGTCCAAATGAAGCCTACAATATTCCACTTGACATTGTACATGCAGCCTTTAACCACGCCTTTCCAGAAAAACTTGTTAAAGTTCCTCCCAAATTTGTAAAGCGCGAACCGTGGATAACATCGGGTCTTCGAAAGGCCTCATTGGAAAAAAAAAAACAAAATGTATGTAAAAAAATTAAAAAACCCAACAATTCAAAACAAACTGAAATACAAAACGTACTGGAACATTTACAAAAAACTAAAAGAGCTCGTAAAACAGATTATTTTAACACTATACTTCGAGAAAACAAACACAACATGAAAGAAAACGTGGAAAATATTAAAGAAAGTAATTAATAAATCCAACCCTACCCTTAGCGTCCCGTCGACATTTGTCGATGATAATGTTGAAATAACCGACGCCGAAACAAAAACTGACAAATTTAACCCACACTCCGAAAACATTGGCAAAAACACTTAGTGAGACATTGCCCCTTCCTGTCGCCTTTTTCCGATTATATTGAGGGAAACTATACAGAAACATTCTTTATCGTGCCAGCTACTCCACACGAAGTAATTCAGTGCACGAAAAAACTAAACCCAAAACCGAGTAGAGACCGTGACAATATGTCCTCAAAAATGGAAAATAAAATCATATACGGAATCGTTGAACCCTTAACCCACGTAATTAACCTTTTATTCTCAACTGGCATTTTACCGTCAAAAATGAAAATAGCTAAAATAATTCTCGTCTTCAAATCTGACAATCAACAGCTATTCAACAACTATAGTCCCATTAGCATCTTACTAACATTCTCTAAAATATTAATGTATTATAGGTTAACACATTTCCTGGATGATAACAAGATAATTCATCTACATCAGTTTGGTTTTAGAAAGGCGCTCTCAACAATACATCCCGTACAACATCTTGTCAATAGTGTCGGCGAAACGAACGATCAGCCAACAAAAGACTTACCTTAGCCCCCTTTCTCGACTTTTCCAAAACATTTGATACCATAAATCAATCGATCTTACTTAAAAAATTAGAAGCCTATGGAATTCGAGGGATTGCGAATACCTGGATTAAAAATTATCTGACAGAGAGATGTCAGTCGGTATCATTCCAAAATGTCTGTCCCGGTTTTCTAGACATATCTACGGGTGTTCCACAGGGGTCAATCCTTGGACTTCTTTTTATTATATATATCAACGATATTATAAATTCCACGTCGATGAAAATGTCATCATATGCCGATGACACTACTGGCTACACGACTGGCAATAACTTAGAAGCAATTATAGAATTAGCTAACAACGAGCTCAACAAGGTATATAATTGGTGTATGGCGAATAAACTCGTCCTCAACGAAAGTAAGACAAAGTTTATCAGTTTACATCCACAAGGTGATACCTAGTCGATTGGAAGTAGAAGAATTGTGCTTAACGATTCAACCATTTCCCCTATCGCAAACAACAAAGAAGTAAAATTTTATGACGTACGAACAGGATCATAAATCAGTGAATTAAGCATGATGCTAAAATAAAGAGTATGATACTCAATTAATATTGTATGATACCCAAATAATATAGTATTATACTGAATTAATTCAGTATCATACTCAAATAACTGAGTATCATACTTAATTATTTATGCAGCATTTATGAAATCATACCAAATAATATAGCATCATACCGAATTATTAGAGTATCATACTAAAAAAACAATTATGACCCTCCCGTACGTGAACCTGATTTCAGTATCATGCTATTTTATTTATGCTGCATTCATGAAATCGTGCACAATAATATAGTATGATTCTAAATTAATTGAGTATCATACTAAAATAATTAAGTATCATACACAAATAATATAGTATGATTCTAAATTAATTGAGTATCATACTAAAATAATTAAGTATCATACACAAATAATATAGTATGATTCTAAATTAATTGAGTATCATACTAAAATAATTAAGTATCATACACAAATAATATAGTATGATGCTAAATTAATTGAGTATCATACTGAATTAATTCAGTATCATATACAAATAATATAGTATGATGCTAAATTAATTGAGTATCATACTGAATTAATTCAGTATCATACACAAATAATATAGTATGATGCTAAATTAATTGAGTATCATACAGAATTAATTCAGTATCATACACAAATAATATAGTATGATGCTAAATTAATTGAGTATCATACAGAATTAATTCAGTATCATACACAAATAATATAGTATGATGCTAATTTAATTGAGTATCATACTGAAAACCTGCCAATCAACACATTCTAACCAATCAGTGGCGCCGATACATACACGCTAGATTTTCTGGCGCCACATTTAAATAACACGATAAGCAAATGGAAGACCGATATAAAAATGAATCTGGTAGGTTTTCTTGAAGGCGCTCGCGGTATCGTGTCTACGGTAACCCGTACTTTACAGTCCTCGATCAACAAAGCATCTGTTTCAACAGTAAGTATGAGACTGGAAGCTTTAGAAAGAAATGTGAACAGAATGGTTGCGAGGTTCCCAGAATGTTCAGCCCTGTTACCAGTATTAACAGAGGCTGTGCAGATTGTTGAAGAAGTGAAAAGGTAAGAATAAATCTTCGAAAACACCTCGTTTTGGAAAATTGAAACGATCTCGTCGATCAAAATAAGGCAAGACGCGACACCTTGAAGGGGGTGGTGGTGGGGGAGTGGGTGGTTGGTGGTGGTGTAATATGTACACTGTTTGAAACAAGGCAATGGGCAAGAACATGGATGTTACGACGGGGGGGGGGGGGGGGGGCAGGGGGGGGGGGGTCTCACGCCCCGCCACACAAAATCCGGACACAGGTTTTGAACGGTTAGAAGTTCCCGCGGGACACAACAAATTGCTGAAACTTTACCCTGCAAAGTGAGTAGCTTTCATAGTAATTAGTGTCAAACACTCGTTTTAATTTTCGTTTTTCTTTCCTTCTTCCAGCAAAAATTTAGCCTGAAAAAGTTTCCTGAAAATTTCGTGCGGTTGAAATTTTGCAACACTTAGAACACTTGAAATATCAGTCGAAAAATTATATCTCAAAGATTGGGGATGGGTGCGCTTAACGCAAATTCATCTCCAATCGGTTGGAAATTTTGTCTGGCCCGGGTTGGGAGGGGGTGGGGGTGGGGGTGCTGTTTAAAAGTTTGGAGATGACAATATTCTCCACCGAAGACCCACTAAACACCCTGTAGCCACACTCAGACGAAGATTCAACGATGGTTTATTTATTTATTTATTTATTTATTTATTTATTTATTTATTTATTTGTTCATTTATTTATTGGTGTTTAAGGTAAAATATTTCTGCACAATGGCTAATCGTTACCATGACAGTTTTACGGCTAGAAGAGATTGACGGAGAGAACCACCGATCAACGACAAGTAACTGTCAGCTTTCAAGCAATTAAACTCCACACAAGCAGGATTGGCAGTGGTTGAAGACAGATGCACCATCGACGCGCAGTACGCCTTAGTACACAACGCCACCGTGCTCCCATGTGGATAGTGGGGGTGAAATGTTTTGCCCAAGGACACAACGCGGCTGCGACAGGGCGCAGGTGGGGTTCGAATCAAGGATCCCTCGTCTCGCAGACTTCCCCCCTACCTACTGAGATACCCTGTCCCCTGATGCACTTGTTAAATTAACAATGCATTTGCTGAAAAACAAAACACCGAGGTGTGCAAACAATTCAACTCAGGAATTCTTTTCGAAATCAAAATTAGTAATTTTGAGTGGATTGGTGGTACTCGTAGAGGTGGAAGCCTGACTCTCGTACCATCGCAACTACACGCATAACTACACACACATGCATATACTTCACTATCTTTGACGTACCCATTAACTTACAGATATCTCCTTACACATACATGCACATTCACCACCTGTCCACACTTGTGTTCAACCCCCCCCCCCTCCCACGCACACCCCATCCTCCGCCACACATGCACACTTACATTCTAACGTAGATTTTTTTAGTTTACAATGCGTCGAACCGATGTGGTATGGTAATAGTAATTCGGAGGTTACGAGTGACGCTTGGTGACGAAAATTTATTCATTGCAGAGATAGGACTGTTTTATATTTTGTGTGTTGTGTATTAAGTAATAACTGTGTCTTGTGTTCGAAGGGTCGATGAAGCTCTGGTGGTAAACTTTTATACAAAATATGTGTGCGAACTTGAAATTTATTTATTTATTGGGATAACGTCATCTATTGTCGGACAGTTTTGCGGGTGTAGGAAACCAGAGTTCCTGGAGAGAACCACCGAACAACGGCGAAGTCCCGTTGGTGCTAAGTCCGCACAGGCAGGGTTAGCACTGGTTGAAGACAAATGCACCATCGACGTGTAGTGGGCCTTAGCACACAGCGCCGCCGATTCCTCACGGGATTAACTGCCGTGCCCAAGGACACAACGCTGTTACTTCTGGCGGCATCGAATCGTGAACCTGTCGGTTTGTAGTTCATTGCGGCTACCACTGAACCACTGCGCTCCCGTCCAAACTTCTATGGAGCTGAAATGTCCACTCTATCCAATGTGATATGAATGTATACAGTAAGATTTCATGGTATAGTATAATGTTATATGATTTTGAACCGAAAAATTATGCTGTACAAAGATGGTAACGGTAATGGTGATAGCTCCCCTTGCGAAACCCGGTAAGCGAAGTAGTGCTTGGTATCTGTGGTTAATCAACAAATGGGGTTTAAGTCGACATAATTAGGTGACGGGAGTAATATGTAATGTGGTTTTGGGGCCTAGTTGGCAGGACCCCGTTGCAGTACCCCGGAAGTGACGTCATGTCACGTGACATAGTGGCGTCATGTTCTGTTGTCATGGTAACCCGCGTGGGCGGCCACGTCGTGACGTCATTCCCATAGTGATACGTGTTGTTAGTGCGCATGCGCAGCGCGTGTTGTTAGGGTGATACGTGTTTCCGTCGTCCATTTTGTATACTGGAGGCCGCCATCTTGGTTTCTATGGTGGCACGTGGTTGCTATGTTACCCAATTTTTCTGCAATAGGACGGGATATGTTCGGCGGGTATGTTCGATTGAATCGGAGTATTTTCTGGAACGACTTCCCTGGATAATTACCACAAACAACCCGACAAGTTTTACTCTTTCGAATTCTTCCAGAATTCTCTGCTTCTATCTATATATGCAATAGTTATCGTTTATCTGGCCATGTTCCTTTATTCTAGAGTATACTCCAGTAGCGTAGAAAAGCCTATCTGTTGGAACAGCTTTGCTTATTTACTATTTTTAGCTATTTCTGGTCTATTTTTGTTAGTTCCGACCCTATTCTAAGTACTCTTGTTGTTTCATTTATCTAGAACATTTTTAACCAATCAGATTGCTTGATTTCCCATAACCTGAACTTAATCGTATAGAGTTATCACCCCTTGTACAACGATGTTGTATCCGATTCTCATCACATCTATATCCAATGGCAATATCCTCGGGCACGCCAAATTTCGGCACCCCTTTTTGGAAAAACATATGACCATCGGCACCCCTTTTTGTCATATGTTCTTATGTGAAAAAGCATAATGTGACACAATATGTCCTAGCACAAAGGCACGTGCTTTATGTGCCGATATGTACTTATGTGAAAAGGCACAATGTGCCCTAGCACAAAGGCACATACGGGTATTTGAGGATACCTATGGCCCGGCATTGTATTATTTGAGGATACCTATCGAGGATACCTTTTCTAGGATACTTATCTGAGGATACTATTACCTGTACCACAAGACATACCTATCCCAAATATCCCTTATAAGCCATCGAACAGTTATTGAAAGTGAAGTGATTGGGTAATCTAGATAAATGAAACAACAAAAGTACTGGGAATAGGGTAGGAACTCCTGGTATTACGTACCACCTTACCAATAACTGGACGATACAAAGCATTTGGTAGGTTAATACTATCAACGGTTAGGATAGGACCTACAGGGGAATATACCAACCATACTCTGCTGCCGTTCTGTATTACCAGGCATTGACCCCACCCCAGAATACCGCTCAATAATATGAAGCACCTGGTGGTTCAGTAGTACCAAGGGCCACATTGCTCGATGGGATTCGAGTCATTCGAGCAATGCCTTTTTAATAACTGTTCGATGGCTTATAAGGAAAAATTGGGTAACATAGCAACCACGTGCTACCATAGAAACCAAGATGGCGGCCTCCAGTATACAAAGTGGACGACGGAAACACGTGTCACCCTAACAACACGCGCTGCGCATGCGCACTAACAACACGTATCACTATGGGGATGACGTCACAACATGGCCGCCCGCGCGGGTTACCATGACAACACAACATGGCGTCACTATGTCACGTGACATGACGTCACTTCCGGGGTCCTGCAACGGGTCCTGCCAACTAGGCCCCAAAACCACATTACATACTACTCTCGTCACCTATTTATGTCGACTTAAACCCCATTTTTGATTAACCACAGATGCCAAGCACTACTTTGCTTACCGGGTTTCAAAAGGGAAGCTATCACTATTACCGTTACCATCTTTGTACAGCTTAATTTTTCGGTTCAAAATCATATAACAGTATACTATATTATGAAATCTTACTGTATATATTCACATTACATTGGATGGAGTGGACTTTTCAGCTCCATTGAAGTTTGGACGGGAGCGCAGTGGTTCAGTGGTGACCGTAATGAACTTCAAACCGACAGGTTCTCGATTCGATCTCGTCAGAGGTAACAGAGTTGTGTCCTTGGGCACGGCAGTTAATCCCGTGAGGAATCGGCGGCGCTGTGTGCTAAGGCCCACTGCACGTCGATGGTGCATTTGTCTTCAATCAGTGCTAACCATGCCTGTACGGACTTAGCACCAACGGGAGTTCGCCGTTGTTCGGTGGTTCTCTCCAGGAACTCCGGTTTCCTACACCCGCAAAACTGTCCGACAATAGATGACGTTATCCCAATAAATAAATAAATTTCAAGTTCGCACACATGTTTTGTATAAAAGTTTACCACCAGAGCTGCCTCGATCCTTCGAACACAAGACACAATTATTACTTAATACACAACTCACAAAATATAAAACAGTCCAATCTCTGCAATGAATAAATTTTCGTCACCAAGCGTCACTCGTAACCTCCGAATTACTATTACCATACCACATCGGTTCGAGGCAGTTTCGCATAAGAAAATCTACGTTAGAATATAAGCGTGCATGTGTGGCGGAGGATGGGGTGTGTGTGTGTGTGTGGGGGGGGGGGGGGGGGGGGTTGAACACATGTGTGGATAGGGGGTGTATGTGTATGTATGTGTAAGGAGATGTCTGTAAGTTAATGGGTACGTCAAAGATAGTGAAGTATATGCATGTGTGTGCAGTTATGCGTGTAGTTGCGATGGCATGAAAGTCAGGCTTCCACCTCTACGAGTACCACCAATCCACTCAAAATTACTAATTTTGATTTCGAAAACAATTCCTGAGTTGAATTGTTTGCACACCTCGGTGTTTTGTTTTTCAGCAAATGCATTGTTAATTTAACAAGTGTATCAGGGGACGCGGTGGCTCAGTAGGTAGAGGGGGAAGTCTGCGAGACGAGGGATCCTTGATTCGAATCCCACCTGCGCCCTGCCGCAGCCGCGTTGTGTCCTTGGGCAAAACATTTCACCCCCACTATCCATATGGGAGCACGGTGGCGTTGTGTACTAAGGCGTACTGCACGTCGATGATGCATCTGTCTTCAACCAATGCCAATCCTGCTTGTGTGGAGTTTGATTGCTTGAGAGCTGACAGTTACTTGTCGTTGATCGGTGGTTCTCTCCGTCAATCTCTTCCAGCCGTAAAACTGTCATGGTCACGATTAGCCATTGTGCTGAAATATTTTACCTTAAACACCAATAAATGAATAAATAAATAAATAAATAAATAAATAAATAAATAAATAAATAAATAAATAAATGAATAAATAAACAAATAAATAAATAAATAAATAAATAAATAAATAAATAAATAAACCATCGTTGAATCTTCGTCTGGGTGTGGCTACAGGGTGTTTAGTGGGTCTCGGTGGAGAATATTGTCATCTTCAAACTTGTAAACAGCACTCCCCCCCCCCCCAACCCGGGCCAGACAAAATTTCCAAACGATTGGAGATGAATTTGCGTTAAGCGCACCCACCCTAATCGTTGGGACATAATTTTTCGCCTGATATTTCAAGTGTTCTAAGGGTTGCAAAATTTCAACCGCACGAAATTTTCAGGAAACTTTTTCAGGCTAAATTTTTACCGGAAGAAGGAAAATTAAAACGAGTGTTTGACACTAATTACTATGACAGCTACTCACTTTGCAGGGTGAAGTTTCAGCAATTTGGCATGTCCCGCGGGAACTTCTAACCGTTCAAAGCCTGTATCCGGATTTTGTGTGGCGGGGCGTGAGACCCCCCCCCCCCCCACCCCCGTCTTAACATCCGTGTTCTTGCCCATTGCCTTGTTTCAAACAGTGTACATATTACACCACCACCAACCACCCACTCCCCCACCACCACACCCTTCAAGGTGTCGCGTCTTGCCTTATTTTGATCGACGAGATCGTTTCAATTTTCCAAAACGTGGTGTTTTCGAAGATTTATTCTTACCTTTTCATTTCTTCAACAATCTGCACAGCCTCTGTCAATACTGGTAACAGGGCTGAACATTCTGGGAACCTCGCAACCATTTTGTTCACATTTCTTTCTAAAGCTTCCAGTCTCATACTTGCTGTTGAAACAGATGCTTCGTTGATCGAGGACTGTAAAGTACGGGTTACCGTAGACACGATACCGCGAGCGCCTTCAAGAAAACCTTCCAGATTCATTTTTATATCGGTCTTCCATTTGCTTATCGTGTTATTTAAATGTGGCGCCAGAAAATCTAGCGTGTATGTATCGGCGCCACTGATTGGTTAAAATGTGTTGATTGACAGGTTTTCAGTATGATACTCAATTAATTTAGCATCATACTATATTATTTGTGTATGATACTGAATTAATTCTGTATGATACTCAATTAATTTAGCATCATACTATATTATTTGTGTATGATACTGAATTAATTCAGTATGATACTCAATTAATTTAGCATCATACTATATTATTTGTGTATGATACTGAATTATTTCTGTATGATACTCAATTGATTTAGCATCATACTATATTATTTGTGTATGATACTGAATTAATTTTGTATGATACTCAATTAATTTAGCATCATTCTATATTATTTGTGTACGATACTGAATTAATTCAGTATGATGCTCAATTAATTTAACATCATACTATATTATTTGTGTATGATACTTAATTATTTTAGTATGATACTCAATTAATTTAGAATCATACTATATTATTTGTGTATGATACTTAATTATTTTAGTATGATACCCAATTAATTTAGAATCATACTATATTATTTGTGTATGATACTTAATTATTTTAGTATGATACTCAATTAATTTAGAATCATACTATATTATTGTGCCCGATTTCATGAATGCTGCATAAATAAAATAGCATCATACTGAAATCAGGTTCATGTACGGGAGGGTCATAATTGTTTTTTTAGTATGATACTCTAATAATTTGGTATGATGCTCTATTATTTGGTATGATTTCATAAATGCTGCATAAGTAATTAAGTATGATACTCAATTATTTGAGTATGATACTGAATTAATTCAGTATCATACTATATTATTTGGGTATCATACAATATGAATTGAGTATCATACTCTTTATTTTAGCATCATGCTTAATTCACTGATTTATGATCCTGTTCGTACGTCATAAAATTTGTCAAATTCTTAGGAATTTTTGTAATCGGAAATCTGCACTTCAGGCACTATCTTTCGGTTGTCTGCTCTAAAATGTCTAGTGCTCTTTATACCATAAATAGAGTGAGAAGGATTTTGCCACAAAAATGCTTAAGAACATTATATTACTCTCTAATCCACAGTCACATGCTATACGGTATTCAAATTTGGGGACACTCGTCCTCCACCAGAGCGCTTACAAAACTGCAAAAGAAAGCCATCCGAATCATATCCAACAAAAAATTCAATACACACACCAACCCACTATTTAGAAACCAACGCATTTTAAAATTCACAAACTTCACGTTCAACTGTTTATACATGATTGGTATAACAAAACGTTCCCTGAAAGTTTTGCGAATACCTTTAAAATAGATCAAAATCCTTCGGTATGGACACCAGACAGTCAGGTAAATTACGCACAGATAAACCGAGGACTCAGTGCTCTTCTAACCTTCCCTTACATACTTTCCCTAGGATGTGGAACAATATTGAACCCTTTGTTCAAAATTATTCAAGATCACTTTTCAAAATGACTATAACTGAATAGTTTCTAAGCTCATACTCGCTACATATCAAGTGTAACAATCCAATATGTCCCGACTGTAGGTCGTAGCTCTGTTTATCTCATCGCTACCTCTCTGTTGAACTCAATCTTCATTGCATGTTAGAAAACATAGAATATATTTCACATATGACGGAAAGAACCAGCCTAATATATCACTTGTAGTAGGGCTATAAATTGACCTCCCATTGGATAGAACTTCGTCTCTTCGGGCACTTCTGAACCTTCAACTTCCAACAGTTCAAACACCGACTGCGATGGATGGTACACACCGTCAACATACTGGTACGAAACTTCGGTAGATGTCTTTGCATGTCTGTTAGGTATTTACTATACTTTGATAATTTGTCGCACTCGTGGCATTCATACGACTTGTTTTACTGGTCTGTATCGATGATGTAGCTGAAATGGTTCTCGTAAACGTTCACATTCATCCTTTCGGCACATCTTCTGAGATATTTGGACTAGTTTGGCAACAACTCGGTCACCATCATTCTTGACACGCTCATACACTTGAATGTAATGAAAAGTATTTTCCAAATCGAGTAATTCAGCTAAGGTTACTCCACGGAATTCATTTTTCGGCGTCTCCGTATACTTGTTGCACATGGCATAAGTAGTATAGTTGAGGTAGTGTACTGTCAAATAACTCCATAAAGCTAAGGATCGGAAAATGTACAGGGTGTCGTCATAATAAAACTGGCGTTGTTCACCTTTCACCAAAGAATTTACTGCTTTGTCCCGCAGGACATAGTCGGGGAGATCATCTACCATTCCAATCGGGCGGTCTTCCAGCTAATTCGCCTAGTAGGTAACGTTGGCTACTCTTTCCTTTAGCCAGGATATCTTCTACCATAACATCATCTGGGCAATTTTCAAAATCTCCTTGGCAGCATTCCAGGTGTAGAACGTTAGGTACCTGAGCGTTGTATTGCAATGGACGGTAACATTTCAGCTCATCAGTATCATTATGCCTCAGGACAACCCCAAAGTTGTTATTAATTGTAGATCGCAGCTGAATAAGGTGTTTGGCAGGACTTGGCTTATCGTCTTCGGGTTCACATCGTTGATCCAGTAGTTATATTGCCCCTAGACCCTTCTATTCTCACATGATGGTTCGAATACTTCTCCAATTGTCTTGGTACTGGGTTATCATCTCTCAGTCTCTTCTTCTGTTATTAAATTCCGAGCAAAATCGATCGGATCAACATTATAACGCAGGCCATTGTGGCCCATGGTTGTTTAGGTGATCATTTCTTTGGTAGAAGAGTCTACCGTTTACAAGACATAGGTTGGTGGACGACGCTACGGTACCGGTTAAAATGGAGCAGTTGGCCAAACCCCTGATCGCATTCCATAGAGGTATAGCTCTCTAGCCTTTTCTTCAAATGTTGGTCTTGCTTTCCTAGTGAAAGCTCTCGTTATGATTGGTGCAGTCGTACGTCTTCTTCTCCCCCATGGGTATTGCTCCGTTGGCGGTTTAGGATACAAATATCGGTAAATGTCTTACCCCAGTCATCTCAGGCACAAACATCAGTCCTGGTACAGGACGCAGCACCAGTAGCAGCACCCGACTCCATCTTCATAACATATTTGCAAAGGCAAAATTGCTGTAGAAAATGTCTCTAGCGAAGTTTTCAGTTCGAAGGTTCGAAACAGAATGACGTGACGTTACGCCTCTACGAAATTCATCAACGGACGTTTTTGAAAACATCAGGACGTCACAACGTTTTTGTAATTTGCTTTCCACAGGATTACGGATTAAAGTCTGAAAATTAGGAAATTGACATAGAAGACTAAAGAAAAGAAATACAATGTACTTTTCTATTGTAAATTCAGAGAGGGAAAATTTCATTGGTCGACTATTCTTTCATTTCTTTGGTCGATGAGATGAAGTCTTAATCCTCCTTAAATTTATTAAGTCGATTATTAAAAAACATGCAATCGGGTGTCATTTAAAGGCCGTGAGGGTATGAACTCACAGAAATATAGTACGGCCTAAAATTAGTTAGGGCGTCCGTTACTAAAAACAGAGCATAAGAACTCATAACAATATAGTTCCACAATAGAATTAATGGAAACTAAAGGGAACAAGTGGTTAATTAAGGGGGTTGGTTAATGATGTTAGTAAATTTAGGGCCCTATAGCACCACATGCTTCACTTATTAGTTCAAGATGGGGGCATCACCAGGTCCGTTTCGATGATTTTAGACATTTTTTGTCGATTTTGGATAGATGTCCGGTTGTTATATTAATTAGTCATACTGCTATTCAATCAATCAAACCCTCAGAACACACCCTCGTCTTATTATAGGAGTTTGGGTTGGATAGAAACCACGTGCCTCCATAGAAACCAAGATGGTGGCCTCCAGTACAAAATGGACAATGCAAACACGAATCACTTATTCACCCTAACAACACACGATACGCATGCGCACTATCACCACCTATGACTATTACATTGATGTTACAACATTGTCGCTCGCGTGGGCTACCATTTCAATCCAATAAGGCGTCGCTGGGTCACGTAACTATGGCGTGACTTCCTAGGTCTCCCTCAACGACTAATCATGACCACGACACGACAGTTTTACGGGTGGAGAAAGCCTGTGTACCCGGAGAGAACAACCGAGCTACGGCGAGCAACTGTCCGCTCCCCAACATACTAACTCCTCACAAGCAGGGATAGCATTGGTTGAAGACAAGTGCACCATCGACGTGCAGTACGCCTTAGTACAATACGCCACCGTGCCCCCGCGCGGGAAATGGAGGTGAAGTGGCTTGCCCAAGTACACAACGCGGTTGCCGCAGGTGGGATTCGAATAGAGGACCTTCCGGCTTGCAGCCTTCACCTCTACCTACTGAGCCATCGCGCCTCCTAGTGTGGGGTTAAAGGTGCGAGCATGTGTATTGGGCGTACAACGACTCTGTACCAAACAAATGTTTTGATTGACCGACAGATATTAAGAAGCACATGGAAGCAGTGCCCTCCTAATATCCAGTGATGGTGCAATGGACTGTTTTGTTTGAACTAAAATGACGGAAGGTGGGATTTTACAAGTAATGTGACAATACGCAAGGCGTAAGGAGGAACCCTAAGCCATATAACCACAGGAACTTGGAACCTAATTAGTATTGAGCAATAGTGAGTAATAAATAACATAATACGCACACACACCCTCCTAATATAATAAGAACGGTGTTTCTGTGATACAACATATTAACCCTTTACCTAACATGAAAAGCAGACGACACTTGCAAAAAAAATTCTTGAATAACTAATTTCTTTCATTTTTTGTCTCAAAAACATAGGTTATGACCCCTCGTTGGAACGAGCTCGACGAGCTCGTTCCAACGAGGGGTCATAACCTATGTTTTTGAGACAAAAAATGAAAATATTTTGAAAATTAATTGGCGATTTTTGAAAATAGCGTTGGCCGGTTTTGGCCGTTACGTTGGGTAAAGGGTTAAAATATTTCATTCTACAACCATTCCCTGGAAAAAAATTATGCAATCGATTTTCTGCAATTGTGTAATTTCATCCATATATTTAGGTATCACAGTACTAAACATGTTCCCATAGGCGACCATCAGGGGTAAAGCTAGGAGGTTTTCAGTGAGGGAGGGGGAATGGGTGTAGAACTATGAAAATTCCAACCAGGGGTGGATACTTTAATGAGGTGCCACCCCCTCCCCCTCCCCGGAAGGAGGGTTTATTTTTCAAAATTTTGACTCTGGGTGACTGTAGCGGTAGGTTTTAGCGCATTCTGATAATATTTCCAATCTGTTTCAAGGCTGCAGCTGAATATCTATATAATTTGAGCTTTTATGACAGTACAAAATAATAATTTCTTATGGTACTGTAGTCAGTCTGCACGTGAAAGTAGGCCATATCTTCC
The DNA here is from genome assembly GCA_031216915.1 of Pictodentalium vernedei. Classification (NCBI taxonomy): domain Eukaryota; kingdom Metazoa; phylum Mollusca; class Scaphopoda; order Dentaliida; family Dentaliidae; genus Pictodentalium; species Pictodentalium vernedei. The sequence goes on along the minus strand of CM062296.1, from coordinate 323,213,014 downwards.
TATCTGTAATGAAAGTGTCAATGGAACTGTAGCTTAGCTTGACTGTGTGAATTGTTGGATGAAAAGAATAATGTTCAATGGTTATGAAAAGAGTAAGAAATAAGACAAGAATTGTGATAATTGAGAATATGTTAATTTCTGTTCCCTACATGCTATGTTTTCAATAAGAATAATTTGGGGTGTAGACAATATAAACGAACTGAGGGCTGGGTTGATGTGGCCTTCGCAGATAAGATATGTCAACCAAAGCTACGAAGTTACAGTAAAATCATTCCAAAACAAGTGATCCTACCAAGTTGCAATGAAATCCTTTCATAAATATGACTTGTAGACATTTCTAAAGAAATCTAGGTCAGGTGCCGGTCCAGTGGTCCTGATTGACCGATCGTGACAAAATAAGAGAGTCCCATCTTGACATCATACTGAGCTATCCTTCCAACTTACAATGAAATAGCATTATAAATATGAACTGTGGACTGTGCTAAGCAAATCTACGTCACTCTACTGCGGCTGTCACGATTGACCGGTCATGGCCAAAATAGGACGTTCTCATCTTGACATTATACCATGTCATCCTACCAATTTCCAATGTAATCCCTTCATAAATGCAACATATACACTGTGCTAAAGGAATCTTGGTAAAATGCCCCTGTGGCCGTCATGGATGACCCAACCCAACCAAAATAGGATGTTCTCATCTAGACGTTATACGGAGTCATCCTACCACGTTACAGTGAAATCTGTCCATAAATACAATCTGTAGACATTGCTTATCGTTTTCGGGTTTCGACCCCACCCAGCCGTCACAGCTGACCGGTCGCGACCAAAAGGGGCGTTCTCATTTAGACATGACATCGAACCTGCACAAGCAATATTGTGATGATTGGACAAGAACTTCTGCGTGTAGCCGGTGCTAAGGACAATCAGAACAGACCAACAGACTTCCGCAGGTGTGATGGCAATAGCGTATCTTGACTTTGTCAAGCTGAGCTAAATAAAAGTGTCAGTGGCACTATAGCTTAACTTGACTGTGTGTAATGTTTGATGAAAAGGATAATGGTCAATGTTTATGAAAGGATTATGAAATAAGACAAGAATTGTGGTAATTGAGAAAACGTTAATTTCTGTTCCCTCATGCTAGGGTTTCAAATAAGAAAAAAATGAGGTGTGGACTGTGCTAAAGAGTTGAGGCCTGGCTTAATGTGGCCTTCATAGTTAACGTCTGTCAGCCAAAGTTACCAAGCCAAGTAAAATTATTCCAAACCGAGTAATCCTACCAAGACATAATAAAACTCGTTGACTTTGCTAAAGGAATCTAGGTCATGTGATGGTCCGGCGGTAACGGTTGAGCAACCATGACCAAAATAGGATAGTTTCGACTATATATCATACCAAGTTATCCTACCAAGTTACAATGAAATCCCTTCATAAAAACAACCTGTAGACAGTGCTAAAGGAATCTAGGTCACCTGACCAGGCGGCGGTCATGGATAACCACATCACACCGAGTTATCCTTCGATGTTACAATGAAATCGCTTCATAAATATGAACTGTAGGCTGTGCTAAACAAATCTAGATCACGTGTGGCCATCACGCTTGACCAATCAAGGCCAGCCAAAAAAGGATGTTCTCATGTAGACGTTATACCGAGTCATCCTTCCAATTTACAATGAAATCCCTTCAAATATACAAGCTGTAGACTGTGCTAAAATCTAGGTAACGTGCCCTTGTGGCTGTCACGGTTGACTGAAGCCGACCAAAATAGGACATTCTCACCTAGTCGTTATACAGAGTCACCCTTTCAAGTCACAATGAAATCCCTTCATAAATACAACCTGTAGACAGCGCTACAGGTTTTCCGGTTTCAGGCCCGAGCAACCGTCATGGTTGATCGATCGCGACCAAAAGGGGACGTTCTCATCTAGACGTTGTGCGGTGTCATCCTACCAAGTTACAATGAAATCCCTTCATAAATACGACCTGTAGACTGTGCTAAATGTTTTCGGGTTTTGGGCCCGCAAGGCCGTCACGGTTGACCGATCGCGACCAAAGGAGGATGTTCTCATCTGGACATGACCTCGAACCGGCATATGGAATTTGCCGATGATCAGACAAGAACCACGGGTTCTAGAATGTGCTGAAGAAAATGTGAACAGACTCACAGACTTCCGAACGCGTGATTGCAATATCTTATCTTGACTTTGTCAAGTTAAGCTAAAAAGTAATACGCAACCAATAATTTATTAATTAATCAGGTCAACTATGTGGTGAAGCTGAGCAGTGAACTCACTAACCATTCATATGCTTACAAAGTATGAGTAATGAGTTAGCTAACTAACTCAGCCTATATATATCACAATATGTGCCTGGGGGGGGGGGGGGGGGCAAAAATGTCCACACACAAGGAGGGGGTGACTGGGTGAGTGGATGGGTGGGTGGTGCAGGGCTGGAAAAGAACGCGTAAATGATCAAAAATGCTATTTTTTCGTCCACAAAAAATTGTTCTGTGCTTGTTTAAACTTTTATAATCAAATATATGGCCGACGGGGCCATTTAAACATATAAACTGTCATATTCGTGGTGTAGGTAAGTCCAAATCCATATAAATGTAAAGTTGATACCAGCAGTCAATGCTGTCGGCATGGTTGTAGAGAAGTTATTGGCAATATTGCATCAGGCAAATTGAATTATATGGCAAGTATTTTCAAATATAAACTTGCAACTACTTGAAATTATGATTTAATCAGTCTGATTTAGTGCGCTATGATGTTTGTTTGATGTGTAGACCGGGATCGCATCTATACTTCCTATCTTATCTGACCACTGCATGTTAACTGAAGGAGAAAACAGTCCAGAATAATTTCATAAAGTTTATATAAACAAAAATCATAATACCCCCTGATACCACTGGTGTAAAACAATAAAACAAAACAGCGGCCAGTTACAAGGGCCAAGTTGAACCAAGATTACTGCTATGAAGTATGAAACAACAACTTTCACCCCTCTACCCCAGCAAGACATACATACATTAAGACTATGAGTGTGACTTCCCTCATGCCACATGTGCATATCACAGCAATGAGAAAGGGGAATTTTTGCTATCCCTACTGCTTCAAACTGAGGAATGAAGGGTGTTTTCAATTTAGTAAAATCAGGTAGAATTGCCAAATAATCCAGTACAGACTAGGGCATCAGGGAATGCATTACCTCAGACCTAATCAGACTTATTTAGTGACTTTTTAATATTTATTTGATAATATTTTGTTCCTATTCCCATTCCAACTCATTAGAATTATCTCCCTTGCAGCCTCAAAGGTTTATTGCAATGCTGAAATAGTCAGAATAATAGTCTTAAATATTTAGAAATGGAACAATTCTCAGTCAGACAGGATTAGGTCCGCATTTTAGGCTTTTTTCTAAGATTTAGGAGGACGGGCCCGGAAACAAAGAATAAAAACTGCAGGGGGATGGTGGTATCTGAAGGGTGTAAAAAAATTATTTTGACCCTGTGTCTGCCAATTTTTTTGTTATCCCCCTCCCTGATATAAAACAAAAATCTGTAAATCGTTTCTGACAAAACAAAACACAGATGGAACGCTCTATAAGTGTATTCTGAAGGCTTTAAAATTTACGGACACACACTAATGTTTTGTGTGCTTAAAATTTCCCAACTGGAATAAGTTCCAGTTAGCAACTAAACGGATGGATTTCAGAGCACTGTTCCTTGTCGGCTATTGAGTACGCGTTACCACACGCGTCCATAGCCAAAACAATCACAGAAAAATTGTCATTCTTCGCATTTCTTTGTTGATACCGCTACAATTTATGAGTCCATTAAGGCTTTTATAACATATGCTGCAGGTCCCGCACTGGATTAATCTGACCCTGGACACAGTCTCACAGGGGCACTTTTTGAGTCCTAATATAAACTGCAGCTCGTGAGTGCATTGCATATAGAAGAGAACAAAATACGTAACACGACTGCGGTTGTGGAATTTAACCGAGTGAGTAGAGGGAAAATCTTGCGTTGTTCGATCAAAATTCTCTCTGACGGTGGCGGCGATTGGAATTTTTACGGAAATGTAATACCACATTCGGAAAAAAAACCCGGTACCTCAATGCTTCGAATTTCCAACTGTTGGAATTTTTGCCTGAAATATGTTCAACTATCTTGATTTTTGTCAATTTTTTTACAAATATTGGGGGCTCACTCCTCCCCACCTACTAGTTCAGCGATCTCAACGTAGCGTCCCCCCTCCTTCTTTCAGATTCCTCCCATTCAAATCCATTGTAAAATTTCCCGACCAGTTTGGTCGGGAACTCAAAACACGAAAATGGGAATATAGATCAACCTTTCGCCGTTATTGCTGCTTGCATTCGACTGAACACGTACTTCTTTGCATTTGTGCACAAACTTTTGATCCAAACTGTGTTTTGTCCTTCACTTATCGAGATTTGAACACGGGTGAAGCGACGACAACCGCTTCGATATGGCCCATGTTTTTCGTGCTCTTATAAAACAATAACCCGGAATTGCATCGAAGCAAACAGACCTTTCATCGATGCGGAAACGGAAACTGCATACGCACAGAGGAGGTCGATTATGATCATACACAGGGGGAGTTTTTATTGCGAGTTCCCGTTTCCGCATATAATGAAGAAACTGTTTTCTAACATTTTTTAAACAGCATAATATGGAGAAAAAAAACTAAATACTAGTAAATAAGAGCGCAATATAGGTTTTCTGGCTGTGTGTTTGGTGATTTAGGAGGGTTGGAAGATTTGAATCCCCCATGTCCCTAGTACTCTGAGGGGAAATAATGGTTTGGATAATTATGCTAAAATTGGCTATTATTATAGTGTGCTCTTGGAGGCTACACTTGCTCAAGATGTGAATTGGCTTGCATCAGCAGCTTTATTTGGGAAAAATATAGCCTTTATTGCTGACTCTGACAACAATATAACTTTTCAAAACAAGAAAACAGTTTTGTAACATGTGCGTCGTCCCCCAATGAACCGTTTAAAATATGAAATAATCTCAAAACATAATAGTAAATCAGGTTTGGAAGCCAAAAATGTATTTCCTATATGCCCGGGTATCACACTACTGAATGTTTTTCCATAGGTGACCTTTATAACGCTTAAATGAGAAAAAAATCGCATCACTTTAATTTTAGCATTCAAATACCTTTGTCAAGTATAGCCCCTCCCGACAACTTTTTTCTGACAGGGGGTCATGCATGGGGCCCGAGGCGCTCAGCTGACCATGTTTAAAGGAGCAATTAATTTGCATCTAAGGCTAGTTAGCAATGCAGATGAACTTATTTAATTATTTATAATTCTGTTGTTCATGCCAGATGATTTTTTCTAGTATTGGGATGCTACCACCGAAATAATGCCAAGATTTTCAGTAATGCAATAACTAGGGAGTCCAAATATCAACCTAGGGACTTAACTTGAACAAACTTGAAGGATGTTGTATACCAAATATCAAAAGATTCTGACTGGTGGTTCTGGAAAGGAAGATTTTGAGAATATTACCAATTTTGCCCTATTTTAAAATTTGCCCCACCCCCTTTGATAGGGAACACAAATGTCAACCCATGGAATTTATTTGAACAAATTGAATCTGAACCCTCTAAGGATACTGTATACCAAATATCTCAAGCAGCAGCTTTGTAAATAGTATTCCTCAAATTGAACTAAGTGAAGAATCGAGCTCTACTAGGGAGCCCAAATATCAACCCAAAGACTTGATTTGAACAAACTTAGATGTGACATCGCCAAGGATGCTGTATACCAAATGTCAATAATTTCAGACTAGATGATCTGAAGATTTTCAAAGATTTTTCCTCATATTGCACTAGGTTAAAATTTGGGCACCCTCAGAGAGACCAATTATTAATCAATGGACTTGAGCTGAACAAATTGAATCCGGCCCCTGTGATAATAATAATAACAATAACCAGAAGCTCAAGTGAGCTTAAAAACGCTTACATGGCTCAAATTGTCAAAAGAGATGAGTGTATCAGTAAGTGATCAGCAGCAAAAGCAATCTTTTGATTTGCTACGACACAACCCAAGGCAACTTGTTTGGCCATTAATTTCTGTTGGTCCTGGGAAAGCTTCCTAGCAAGCAGTTCTGTGAAGTATTAAAAGACAACAACCGAACGTAATTTTTGTTTTGTTTTCAACTACTGTGGTTCTCTCTAGCCCCCCCCCCCCCCCAAAAAAAAAAAAACAACAAAAAAAAAAAAAAACAACAACAACAAATGACTCGATTTGAACAAACCTGATATTTGACACCCATAGAGATGTTACATACAAAATATGAAAGGATTTTCTCATATTGCACTAAGTTACGTTCAGGTATCAATAAAAAGCCCAAATATTAACCCAGGAACCTGATTTGAACAATTTTCAATCTAACCCTCCCAGAGGTGTTGTACAACAAATATGAAAAGAATCTGACTGTTGGATCTGAAGATGATTTTAAACGATAATTCCCTTTATTGCACTAAGTAAATATTTGGGCTCCCTTGGGGAACCCATATATTAACCCAGGAACTAGATTTGAACAAATTTGAACGTTACACCTCCAGAGATGTCACATACGGAATATGAAAGGATTCTCACTAGTGGGCCTGAAAAAGATTTTTTAAGAAATTGTCTCATATTGCACTAAGCTAAAATTTGGGCTCCAATAAAGAGCCCAAATATTCATCCAGGGATCCCATTTGAACAAACTTGAATCTACCCCCCCCCCCCCCCCCAGAGATGCTGCATACCAAATATCAAAAGAATCTGACTAGTGGATCCGAAGAAGAAGATTTTTAAAGATTATTCCCCATATTGCACCAAGTTAATATCCGGGCTGCCATAGGAAGCCCAAATATTAACTCAGGGACTGGATTTGAATAAACTTCAATCTGACCCATGTTGAGCTGTTGCATACCAAGTATCAAAAGGATCTGACTGTTTGATCTGAAGAAGAAGATTTTTAAAGCTTATTCCCCATATCGCCCTATGTTAATTATTTGGGTTCCTCTGTTGAACCCAAATATGAACCGAGGGGATCGATTTGAAAACACTTGTATTTGACCGTCCTATGGATGCAGTATACCAAATATCAAAAGATTCTGATCAGCGGTTCTGAAGAAAATCTTTTTTTCAATTTTTGCAAATATGCTGACTCAGCATTTTTTCAAACGCCCCTACAGAACACCCTGATACAACCGATGACCCCATTTTTTAATCCATTCTACTGGTCAAAATGATGCTTCATACCAAAATAACAGTTCCCTGTTCCGTGTAGTTTGGGAAATATGGGCATTTGAATTTTTTCTATTTTTAGCCCCAGGGGTACCCACGGGGCTACGAAAAAACAAATTCGGGCATCAATTAAGTATTTTGGACCCACCTATACTGCATGCCAAATTTATTTCAAATCGGTCCATCAGTTCTTGAAACAGAAATTTTGTGTGGAGCCCAAAATGAGTATGTGCCCATAGTCCAGCCCCTGAATGTGGTAGGTATCACCGGAAGATGGAGAATTCTCATGCACTTTTTCTGATACCCTGGTGCCTTGGGACTCTGGAAAAATGAGGTATCACAGCGAAAGCTGTGGATAAATTATTTTTTCGACATTTTTATGTATTTTGGGACCAGAAAAACCCGAAAAATGGCGAATAGCTACACAGGTCAAAATTTTCCACTAAATCACATGACATTGTCTGTTTTGGGATACTACTGAACTACTTGTAGGTCACAACTGAGAATAAACTGGAAATATTTAGGATTATCTGTGATTTTTTCCAAAATATTGAAAAAATGGCCATTTTCGACCTAATTTTTCAAAAAAAATCTCCCAAATATCCTCACAAAGACAATACCTGCAGTACCATGGTGACAAAATATGATTTAAAAATTGCGCCAATACATTGTGCATCAGATTAGATTATTTAAGCCATCATAGCTTATCCACGATTAGCACAGTGGTGAAAAACTTAACCCTACCCCCAAAATCTCAATTCGAAAGGAAAAATGACAAAAATTAGTACATCGGCGACAGTAAGTAATTGTTTCACAAAACTAGCTTTGAACTGAACCTTTTCAAATGCAAACAGTCTGCTGTTTCCATTACAGCATATAATACACATTAATCAGTCTTATCTATAGAATTTTTTGTCTTGAAGCAGGTCAAAATTGGAATTTTTGGCTTGTTTTTTTCTCAGAAACTTCATCTGAAAATTCACTATTCCCCAAAGTATTGCGAGAAATTAGTTTTTGAAATTCAGAGACATATATACTGGAACACGTAGTATGCTTATTAGCACACCAAAAACAACTATGTTGAATATAAAGGAACAAAATGTTATACACCATCCCCACCCACCCTACCCACACCACCACCACCAAACACACAAATCCATTTTCCTTAACAGTTACACCACTTTAAATAACCCACACAACAGTCATTCAGAGTGATATTGACTTTTTAGCTTCATTTACATAATTGTGTGTCCATTCAAGAGAGGCAAAACCATTGGAGTGCCAACTTGAAGAAGAAAAGCAACTCCACTGCACGTCTAGAAAAAAACACTACGGAGGAGACAGGACCTGTTTATTGGGGGTAGGGTTAAGTTTTTCACCACTGTGCTAATCGTGGATAAGCTATGATGGCTTAAATGATCTAATCTGATGCACAATGTATTGGTGCAATTTTTAAATCATATTTTGTCACCATGGTACTGCAGGTATTGTCTTTGTGAGGATATTTGGGAGAGTTTTTTTTTTGAAAAATTAGGTCGAAAATGGCCATTTTTTCAATATTTTGGAAAAAATCTCAGATAATCCTAAATATTTCCAGTTTATTCTCAGTTGTGACCTACAAGTAGTTCAGTAGTATCCCTAAACAGACAATGTCATGTGATTTAGTGGAAAATTTTGACCTGTGTGGCTATTCGCCATTTTTAGGGTTTTTCTGGTCACAAAATACCTCATTTTTCCAGAGTCCCTAGGCACCAGGGTATCAGAAAAAGTGCATGAGAATTTCTCCCTCTTCCGGTGATACCTACCTCATTCAGGGGCTGGACTACCACAGAGAGCCCAAATATTGATCTACCAACTTCCCTTGAACAAAATATAATCTTCAACACTAAAGAGTGTTCCATACCATATATCAGGGCAATCTCTCTGGTGGTTCATGAGAAGAAGATTCTTAAAGATTTTTAGGCTTTGGCATCATTGACCAGAGCCCGAAGAAGGCAGCCGCTTCATTGAACAAAATAGAAAGGATGGTTTGTGCAATATATGTTTGAATTTGGCCGAATGGCTGTGAAAGAGAAAACAAGTTTGCAAAAGTTAATGGACGACGGACGACGGACGATCGCCAAGTGATGGCAGCAGCTCACACCGACTTGCAGTCAGGTGAGCTAATAATAATAATAATGGGAAATATGGTCGTTTGAAAGTACCTATATTTGTAGCTGCTGGGGTTCCCAAGGGGCACCTGAAATTGTGTTTGTATGAATCAAGTACTTATGATTCAGTAATATTAAATACATGCACCAAATTTAGTTCAAATATCAGACCATCGGTTCAGAAAATAAAACTTTTGGGCAGGGCCAAAAATTGTGCCCTCTCATTTCAAATATCGAGTCATTGTACATTTACCTACTGGTTTATGAGAAGATACTAAAAGACATTTGGGAGCATTTTCCCTTACCCTATCACCAGAATATTGGTTTGAACAAAACGCAATGCCCTTCGGGTAACTCACACAAACTTTCACTTGAAGTGGCCAGTGGTTTTGGAGAAGACTCAAACACAACTTAACATGTACAACAGACGACAGACAACATACAAAAAGTGATGATAATACACATGTATCACACCCTAATTTTCAGTGATTTTCAGTCAGGGGAGTTACTAAGAGAGAACAACAGGCCTTTATCGCTCACCTGACAGAATGTTTTAAAGAAGTAATTTGGGTCACATGCAGTTAGTTATGGTTCATCAACACTACAGAGGAATGAGGTCATGAAATTATTCATAACTGTTGTTTTCATGTCAGATGATTATTATGATAGGTCTTCCTGACTGCTTCCAATTCTATCTGCTGTAGACAAGCACTTCCGATCATCCAAGGGTTGTTATGGCAAGGCAAATTTTATGGAAAAACACTAAGAAATGGCATTTAACAAACCTGAACCTAATATTAAGCCAGGGACAAGAACTGAACAAACTTGAATTTGATCCCCCCCCCCCACCATCCAAGGGTTGTTATGGCAAGGCAAATTTTATGGAAAAACACTAAGAAATAGCATTTAACAAACCTGAACCTAGTATTAAGCCAGGGACAAAAACTGAACAAACTTGAATTTGATCCCCCCCCCCCCCCCCCAAGAGATGTTACATACCAAAGGTTGAAGAATTCTGACTGGTGGATCTGAAGATGATGATTTTCCTCATATTGTATCAAGTTAAAACTTTGGGCTCCACAAGAGGGCCCAAATATTAATCCAGGGATACGATTTGAACAAAACTGAATCTGACCTCCAAAGAGATGTTGTGTATCAAATATTAAAGGATTCTGACTGGTGGATTTGAAATAGATTTTAACCCTTTACCCAATGCAGACGATATCAAAATTTATTATTTTAAATATTTTATTGTTTTATAGTTTTCAAAAAATTCCAATCAAATCATATCATGTGACCCCTCATTGGAACGATCTCGACGAGCTCGTTCCAACGAGGGGTCACATGATATGGTTTTGTTGAAATTTTTTGAAAAATAATATTTTTCAGCTGCTGAATTGGCATATTTCGCGGGCGGATGTGGCCGATTCGTTGGGTAAAGGGTTAAAGAAATTTCCTCATATTGCAGTACTTGTAAGTTAAAATTCAGACTCCCATAGAGAGCCCATAAATTAACAGAGGGTATCGATTTCAACAAAATTGAATCTGAACAACCCTACCCCCTCCACCTCCAGAGATGTTGTATACCAAATATCACATTGAATTCAGCTCAGTAGTTTATGAGAAGTCGATAATATGAGCACACCGGATGGAAGATAAACACCAGACGATAGATGACAGAAAGTGATCACTTAACCCCCCCCCCCGCCCCGGCTTTCAGTCAGGTGAGCTAAAAAAACTCACAGGAAGTACTGGTCACATGCACATGTATTCTATGTAAATCCCAACAAAAACTCACGAATCGTCAATTGTATTTTTTGGGCCCAAAAAGTCATCAAATCACACTCTTCATTCATCAAGAATATTCAATATTAATGCAAGATGTGATCATGTCACTAGAAGGCTTCAATTGTTTACTAAAACAATATATTTTCCCAAGGCTGCTTACTTTTGGACAAAACAATTTCGGAGTGCATATTTTCAAGGCGGGTAACTATAATTCAAATTTATTTATTTATTTATTGGTGTTTAAGGTCACATACTTATGCACAATGGCTAATCGTGACCATGACAGTTTTACGGATGGAGGAAGCCGGTGTAAAAGGAATGGAAGTCCGTAGGAACGTTAGTCCCTCTGGACTATTATTCCGCGGAATTATAGTCCTAGGTCTAACATTTCTAGGAATAGTAGTCCGGCGGACTACTATTCCTAGAAATGTTAGACCTAGGACTATAATTCCGCGGAATAATAGTCCAGAGGGACTAATTTTCCTACGGACTTCCATTCCTGTCACACCGGAGTACCTGGAGAGAACCACCGAGCATCGACGAGCAACTGTGAGCTCAATATTCTAACTCTGTTCAAGCTCCGCTCAAGCAGGGTTACATCGGTTGAGATATGTGCACCATCGACGTGCAGTACGCCTTAGTACACAGCATCATCGAGCCCCCATGTAGGCAATAGGGATTAAGAGCATTGCCCAAGGACATATTATAATTCAAAAATTTCCTGCATATTATTATTTATTGGTGTTTAAGGTCACATATTTTTGCACAATGGCTAATCATGACTACAACATGCGTATCAACTCAAAACCAGGGGTGAGCGTTAATAAGCCATGTTGTCCATTTTAGAGAGGATTGGCACCTCTCAAGCATTGGTGACTGGGTCCTATTTTACCAGTAAAACAAAGCCTGTTTACCGCAGTGAACAGGCACTGCTTCACTTCCCGGGGTTCCGGCGGGGAAATATTACCTACAGTACTGAGAGCTCCAGTCACCGAGAGCAAGTAAAATAAAGTAATTAGTGTGGAATAACTAATTGCAATATTTTGACAATTCCATTCTACTAGTTCTGAAAATGCTTCATTACAAATAATAGATCTCTCATATTTTTCAATTTTCATTCTTTTCACTTCCCAATTTCCTCTTCTTATGAAATCCCCAAGTTGTGCCCCAGTCACTGCGCTTGGCTAGCAAATCATACAACTGTAATGGTAGTACCCGCATACCAGGCAACTATGTCATTGAACCATCAGGCATTGCAGCAGAGGATATTTAAGGTTTGAAGGGTACATATAAGTTCTGAAAGACTGAGGAGATTTCATGATTGAAGATATCATATGGAGGAATTGCTTTTCCCATACAACTAGCAAGAGCTGCAATGTTTACCAGATGAGGTGAATACACCCATTGAGCAAATTAAATTGTAGCTTATTCGACAGGTAGCTTAAAAAAGAAAATAGGGGACCTCAGTTCAAACTAAAGTTATTCAGCAAAGATTAATTATTACCATTGCAGTGGATAACGTGGACAAACAATCCAAGTCTCCTAAATTTTTATCTGAATTGCGACCTAATCTGCATTTCGGGACCAGACTGTAAACACATACTTTTTTCATGGTTTAAGTGGTAGAGTGCTGGAAGCCCATATTTGGGCTTTACCCTGAAGTACAGTTACCACAACTTAAAGGCCCCAAATTCAGTGGATGTGCTTCGCTTTATCTTTGAACTGAAATAATTTAGTCTGTTAAGATTTGCCTTGTTACAATTTATGGGAGAGTGCCTATTGGCTCTCTTCCATAAATTGTAGCAAAGCAAAGACATGTGAACAAATTCTGATGACCAAAATTAACTTAGCACTCTACCAGTTAAGAAAATGACTAGGCTATGCAAAATATAATAATATAGGCTCATTTTATAATCTGATGATCCATCTAATTTACAGGCTACAGTACAGCCGCAATGGACTGGACGTAATAGCAATACACACATGAGCAGTGTTGACCATGCATGCAGTTACCAGATAAAAAAAAATCAGCAACATTTTAATTAATGAAGCACCAAGTCGTACCTGTTGCTTCTTTAATTAAATTTTTGATGAGCATTCCTATAATCAGTGTCCTATAATTAGTGTTTGGAGTTTAATATTATTTGCGTCTGTGGAAATATTGCCACCAGTAGAAAGTGAACAGTCCATGGCGACCAGACTGTATAAATCACCCCAAATTCAAGGTGGTTAAAGCTGTGCCCCAAAAAGGGAAATATATTAAAATACTGCCCTTGATTTGTCTCAGTTAAAAGTATTTTCAATCTTTTTCAGCTGATAAGAGTGTTTTTCATTTTTTTCTGATGAGAAAAATTACTTTTGGCTTTAAAACATCAACACTATTCCTTGATGAAAGTGTCAATGGCACTGTAGCTTAACTTGACTGTGTGTAGTGTTTGATGAAAAGGATAATGTTCAATGTTTATGGAAGGATTATGAAATATGACAAAAATTGTAATAATTGAGAATATTCTAATTTCTGTTCCCTGTTGGCTATGTTTTCAATAAGAATAATTTGAGGTGTAGACTGTACTAAAGAATTGAGGGGTGGGTTAATGTGGCCCTCACAGTTAATATATCGTCCCCTGAGTTCCAGTGTGTTCTATGTGCCTACTGGCACATAGAACACATTGGAACTCAGGGGACGATATGTCAACCAAAGTTACATGTGACAGACTTACAGTGAAATTATTCCAAAACAAGTTATTCTATCAAGTTACAATGAAATCCCTTCATAAATATCACTCGTAGACTTTGCTAAAGGAATCTTGGTCACATGATGCTCAGACTTCACGGTTGACTAATCATGGCCAAAATAGGGCTGTCTCATCTAGATATTTTACCAAGTTATCCTACCAAGTTACAATAAAATCCCTTTATAAAAAGAACCTGTAGACAGTACAAAATTAATCCAGGTTGCATGACCAGGTGGTGGTAATGGCTGACTGATGTAGACCAAAATAGGAAAGTCACATTTTGACATCATAACGAGTTTTCCTTACAATGAAATCACTTCTAAAATATGAACTGTAACCTGTGCTACACAAATCTTGGTCACAGGCCTGTGCGGCCATCATGGTTGACCGATCATAGCCAAAATAGGACATTATCATCTGGACATTATCAGTGACTGCAGGGAAGAAAATGCAGACGGGTGAATGATAACTCTCCTCATTTAGATTTTATGAGAGTGAAAAATTCAGGAGAGTGATTTTAACCCCTCACTTATGATGACAGCCCAAACAGACCACCATTATACATGACAATGATCATACAAATTTTATTTCTTTCATTTTTACTCTAAAAAGAAATCTTACGAGCCATCATTGGAAGGAGCCCATTGAGCCCGTTCCATTGAGGTGTCATAAGATATGTTTAACCCTTTACCCAACGTAACGGCCAAAACCGGCCAGCGCTATTTCAAAATATTTTCATTTTTTTGTCTCAAAAAACATAGGTTATGACCCCTCGTTGGAACGAGCTCGTTTGAGACAAAAAATGAAAAAAAAATAGTTATTTTTTTGCAAGTGTCGTCTGCTTTTCATGTTAGGTAAAGGGTTAAAGCAAAAAATGAAAGATTTTAGTAATGCAAGGTATTTTGCAAGTATTGTTTCCTAGTTGGCTCAGGTAACAAACGGGTGATTGAAATGCAGTATACAAGTGATGTTTAGACATAATTTCTATGCACATCATGAAGGCGAATGATTAATTGTACCCCTAGAGAAAAGTTTAGGAGAGTGATGGTGAGTGAGAGTGATCAATCTCCTTCCCTGTCAGTCTCTGCATTATACTGAGTCATCCTACCAAGTTACAATGAAATCCCGTCATAAATACGACCTGTAGACTGTGCTAAATGTTTTTTTTGGGATTCGGGTTCGGCAGCCATCACAGTTGACAGATTGAAGTTCTCATCTACACATTATACTGATTCATCCTACCATGTTACGATGAAATCCCTTCATAAATACGACCTGTAGTTTGTGATAAAGGTTTTTAGGGTTTGGGCTCGGACAGTCGTCACGGTTGAACAGTTGCGACGAAAAGGGACGTACTCATCTAGCCATTATCTGGAGACATCCTGCCAGCTTACAATTAAATCCTATCATAAATATGACCTGCAGACAGTGCTAAAGGTTTGTGGGCTTCGGATCCCTGCAGCCGCCACAGTTGGCCGATCATGACCAAAAGGGGACATTCTCATATAGACATTGTATGGAGTCATTCTACCAAGCTAGAATGAAATCCCTCCATTAATACGAGCTATAGACTGTGCTAAAGCTTTTCGGGTTTGGGACTCAGGCAGCCGTCAGGATGACAGATCAAGACCAAAGTTCTCATCTAGACATCATAGAGAATCATCATACCAAGTTACAATGAAATCCCTCTATACTACACACAAGCTGGAGACTGTGCTAAAAGTTTTTCCAAGTTTCGGACAGAAATCACAGTTGACAGATCATGACCAAAACGAGACGTTCTCATCTAGACATTACACCGAGTCATCCTGCCATGTTACAATGAAATCCATTCATGATTATGACCTGTAGCCTCTGCTAAAAGTTTTTGGATTTCGGACTTTCGACTCGTGATTGACCGATTGAAACCAAAAGGAAATGAGATCGTGATGATCCGACAAAAACTACGGTGTGTAGCCTGCGCTAAATAAAAATGTGGAAAGATTGACAGACTTCCACATGCGTGATGGCAATAGCTTATCTTGACTTTGTCAAGTTAAGCTAAAAATGTACGATGAAATAACTGATGTGGAATAACAAGAATATTCACAAGTTGTTGAAGATGCTTGACGTGTGTTTGCCCATTCTAAGGTAAAACGAATCCTTTATTCCTCTGACGGAAAAGACAATTATCTGCTTATGTCATTTCATTCCAAGAAGCCTCAGACTATTTCTATGAGAACCCCTTTTCAACATTGTTTTAGAATAATTGCGGGATAAAAAATAGTTGACACAGACTTCCACACTGAATTTTAGAACCCCTCCCCCCCACCCCCCTACACTATTTTTAGCTCAATCTATTGAAAAGTTAGCCTTAGATTTTGCAGGATGGGGTAAAATGTTAAGAAGTCATGGCCTGATCTGAACCAAAATCTTCATATTACAAGGTTTAATCATGATAAGGCCTCACAAAGTAGATTTTCTGATCTCAGACCATTTTTTTTGTAAAATTGCATGCGAGCGGGCGGTTTTTTATTTTATTTTTCATTTTTGTAATTATTTCTTTGCCATTAAAAAGTTAATGCTCTTGGTTTGTTTTGTTTTAGGCCCATAATCTATAGTATAGAATGGGTGGTGGTGTATTACGTCCCCTGAGAGCAAGAAGGCTTTGCAATTCTAAAGCATTGCAAAGCCTTGTTGCACTCAAGGGACAATATTATTAACTAATGTAAAATATCAGACATAAACCATTTGATTTTGATTTTTTTAAGTTTGGATTGGTTATAAAAAGAGAGAATGTGGCAGCAAAAGGACCATGTGGGATGGCCTGAGAAGTTGATTTTTATTTTTAGGCCTAAACCAGAATGCTGAAAATATGCAAGTTTGGATTCGAATTGCTGCAGTTATAACAAAACCAGAGGCTCAAGTGAGCCTAAAACGCTCACCTGGCACAAATTGTCAAAACAGATGCGTGGTTCAGCATGTGATCAGCAGCAAGGGCACTGTTTTTTATTTGCTATGCCACAACCAAAAGCAACTTTTTTGGCCATTCATTTCTGCTGATTCTAGGAAAGCTTCCCAGCAAACTATGTTCTGTGAATTATTAAAAAACAACAACACAACGAAATTTTTGTTTTGTTTTAAACTACTGGGGTTCTCTCTAGCGCCCCCCCCCCCCCCAAAAAAAAACTCAAATAAAAAAACAAGCGAATCAATTTGAACAAACTTGAATTCGATACCCCTCGAGATGTTACATACCAAATATGAAAGGATTCTCTCTGGTGGATCTGAAGAAGAAGAATTTTCAAGAAATTTTCTCATATTCCTCTAAGTTAAAATTTGGGCTTCAATAAAAAGCCCAAATATTAACCCAGGGACCTGATCTGAACAACCTTTAATCTAACCCTCCCAGAGGTGTTGTACACCAAATATCAAAATAATATGACTGCTGGGTCTGAAGGAGATTATTTTAAACGACAATTCCTCATATTACACTAAGTAAATATTTGGGCTCCCTTGGGGAACCCATATATTAACCCAGGAACTCGATTTGAACAAATGTAAACCTTACACCTCTAGAGATGTCACATACTAAATATGAAAGGATTCTCACTAGTGGGTCTGGAAAAGAAGATTTTTAAAGAATTTTTTTCATATTCCCCTAAGTTAAAATTTGGACAACCTTCAATCTAACCCTCCCAGAGATGCTGCATACCAAATATAAAAAGAATCTGACTCGTGGATCTGAAGAAGAAGAGTTTTAAAGATTATTACCCATGTTGGACCAAGTTAATATTCAGGCTCCCACAGGACGCCCAAACATTAACCCAGGAACTCGATTTGAACAAACTCGAATCTTACATCTCTAGAGATGTCACATACCAAATACGAAAGGATTCTCAATAGCAGGTCTGAAAGAGAAGATTTCTTAAGAAATTTTCTCATATTGCACTAAGTTAAAATTTGGATTCCAATAAAGAGCCCAAATATTCACCCAGGGATCCCTTTTGAACAAACTTGAATCTAATCCCCCTAAAGATGCTGCATACCAAATATCAAAAGAATCTGTCTGGTGGATCTGAAGAAGATTTTTAAAGAATATCCCCCATAATACACCAAGTTAATAATCAGGCTCCCATAGGAAACCCAAATATTAACCCAGGGAGTCGATTTGAACAAATTCAAATTTTACACCTCTAGAGATGTCACATACCAAAAAGGAAAAGATTCTCACCAGTGGGTCTGAAAAAGAAGACTTTTAAAGAAATTTTCTCATATTGCAACAAGTTAAAATTTGAGCTCCAATAAAGAGCTCAAATTTTCATCCAGGGATCCCATTTGGACAAACTTGAATCTCACCCCCTATGTGACTGTTTGATCTGAAGAAGAATATTTTTAAAAGCTTATTCCCCATAACGCTCTAAGTTAATTATTTGGGTTCCTCTGTTGAGCCCAAATATGAACCGAGGGGATCGATTTGAATATTCTTGTATTTGACCGTCATATGGATGCTGTATACCAAATATCAAAAGATTTTGATCAGCGGGTTTTTTGCAAATATGCTGACCGATGGCCATTTTTTTAAATTCATTCTACCGGTCAAAAGGATGCTTCAAATAACAGTTCTCTGTTCCGTGTAGTTTGGAAAATATGGGCATTTGAATTTTTTCTATTTTTAGCCCCTGGGGAACCGACGGGGCAACGAAAAAAAAAACAATCAAGTACTTTGGACCCACTTATGGAACATGCCAAATTTGGCTCAATTCGGCCCATCGGTTTTTGAAATAGAAATTTTGGGCGGAGCACAAAATGGGTATGTGCCCACAGAGAGCCCAAATATTGAACTACCAACTTCTCTTGAATAAGCTTTAATCTTCAATACCAAAGAGTGTTACATACCATATATCAAGGTAATCTCGCTGGTGCTTCGTGAGAAGAAGATTTTTAAAGATTTTTAGGCTTTGGCATCATTGCCCAGAGCCCCAAAAAGTCAGCCACTCAATTTGATCAAAATAGAAAGGATATACCCCAGGGATGATTTGTGCAATATATGTTTGAATTTGGCTGAATGGCTTTGGAGAAGAAGCCAAGTTTGCAAAAGTTACGGACGACGGACGCCAAGTGATGGCAATACCTCACACAGACTTGCTGTCAGGTGAGCTAAAAAATGAAACAAGGATCACACATCGCAGACGCGGGGGTCTCGTTAGAGTTTTTTCTTATCATAAGAAAATCAAATCCATTGATATTTGTTCAAGTTAGTGCTGACAAGCTGAAAACAGGCAAAAATAAGAGGGGACATGCCCCAGGTAATACCTCCATGGTGCATACTTCCAAACAATGACAAACCATGATACAGTGAAAGCCGTTCCCGTAAACAATCTTCAATCCAATTTCGTTGAGATCAGATGACCCAAATAAGGCGAACAGACAAAAAAATTGGCTATTTTACGAGGCAAACAGCAAAATTATTATCTTAGTTTTACAGCAAAAAAAAAAAAAATAATTTACCACCAACCCTCCGTCCACTTACAAAGATATAATGCCACAAGTGGGAAGGCGATTTTTAGGTATTTTCTTTGTTTTACTGCAGGGGCATGACTCATTTGAAAGCCTTTCCCATAAACAATTTTTACTCCAAATTTCATTGAAATCTGAGAAGTAATGTTCAAGTTATAATGCAAACAGAAATCAAAGTGCAGATGGACAGATATACATGTACGGATGGACATATGGATAGATGTCAATGCAAGAGGTTGTACCAGAGGTACTGACATACCAGTGTCGAGGATAAGGCTGTGTCAGATGAGACAAATTCTCTCACCCAATGGACCCAGCAACAAATCTCAAGGCAAAAAAGCTTTTTTGTGTAAAATCCTTGAAGTGTTCAAAAACCCATTTTAGAACTCAAAACAACAGAGTAACACTACAGAGTCATGTAATTTAAGAAGAGCATGCTAAGCATGGTATATGCACCCCCATCCCTTTCCTCTTCTCTGAAAATGCTAAGATGGACATATTTTCAACACTAGGCATACACTTGAGTGGGTTATTGTCTTTGTTTTACATCAGGGAGAAAACTAACCCAGTAGAAATTGTGAGCTCAATATACACCTGTTACTACCAGTTTGTGTCAATCAGATCAGATCATTGACATGTGAGATGTGAAATTATTGTCTTTGTTTTTTAGCAACATTAATTCCACCACCACCCCCCCCCCCCCCCCCTCCTCCCTCCCCCAACCCAGTAGTAACTGTAAAGGCCAGAAACACCTTTTACTAAAGTCTAAGATTTACCATCCACATAAGAGAGAGAGAACAAAGACATAATGCCACATGTGAGGATGCGATTTGCATGACGTTTCTTTGTTTTACTGCAGGGACATGACTCAATTGAAAGCCTTTCCCATAAACAATGTTCATTCCAAATTTTATTGAAATCTGATAACCCAAACCTGAAATATGAGGTGAACAGACAAAGAATTGGCTAATTTACGAGACAAACAGCAAATTTTCAAAGTTAAAAAGCAGGATAAGTCTAAAGCGTGAAAAGTAATAAATATCATTAGAGATCCATTTGAAAGCCTTTCCCATAAACAATCTTTAGTCCAAATTTCATTGAGATCCGATAACCCAAACCTGAGATACGAGGCGAGCAGACAAGAAATAGGCTATTTTTGTATATTCAAGGGGCCATAACTCACAGAAAAAAATATTTCAATAGCAAAACGGCTGTTACTCCTAAAAGATCTTACATGTATATGATAGTGAACATCTGTATGCAATTTCAATGAAATCTGAACAATAATGTTCAAGTCATAATGCGGGCAGGATATGTGGACGGGTGGACGCACGCACAGATTCACAGATAGATGCAATCCAGTATACCCCACTTTTTGAAGAAAATATAATATATAATTAACTAACCGAGGGCAAGTGTGTCAGTACCATACCAGTTTCCAAACTCCTTCAGGACATTGCTAAAGTCTTACATATCAAATATTGACCAAATCTAAATATATTTGTTCAGGTTGTCGTGCTAATGAGCTGACAACAGGCATTAATTAAGGGCCATAACTCCATTCAGTATTGCCAAACTGTACCAATTTTCGAACTCCTTCCAGACATTATTGTGAAAGTCTCACACACCAAATATTGACAAAATCCTTTGATAATTGTGCAGAACACAGTGCAAACAAGCTGTAAATGGGGAAAAATAACTAATTAAGGGCTATAGCTCTGCTCAATATGGCCAAACAGTACAAGTTTTTGAACCTTCAAGAAATTGTTAAGAAAGTCTCACATACCAAACATAGACAAAATCCTTTGATATTTGTTGAAGTTATCATCTCTTATCATGGCGTCTGGTGGATGATATCTAGCTGCTCTCGCTCCGATAAAGTGTCTTATATATGTGTGTTCAAGGAACTGTTTGCATATTTTTCTCGTTGATGTGAGGAGTATGGCTGTATGTATTACCATGTCATCGGTTTTGTCTAGCAGAATCATGTAGCAGTGAGAAATTTTTACAAAAAAGCTATCGTTGTGATATGGTGTTTCCAGTATTCGTGTACCTGCCTGTCAGGCGACCTGAACGTCATTAACGTTAATTAATTACTTAATCACTCAAGTCTTTCAGTTGGAATTGGTTTACGGGTTGTGCAGACCCAGCAAGAAGAATATACACCATTATCAATATCGGCTATTAATCACTAGCTCAGTATTTCCCGATGGATACTTTTCCTCATTCCTTTCCCCGTGTCAATCTGTGTTGGTCATAACTGTATCCTGTGTTCGCGATAGTTTCTGTGTGTGCTATAACCTTAAGAGTGTGAACTGTCTCGCTCTGCTGATCGCTTATTCTTCCAATGTGTTCTTGTCGCGCTCTGGTGAATAAGATTGACAACTCACTTTTTAGACTGTAAACTATTGTTTGACAGAATATAATTAAGGTAACTCGACGGCTTGTTGTAACCCACGTAACTTTTGACCGTTGGACATTTCAATTTCAACTTCATTTTCAATTTCAATACCGTTCAGCTGGTTTAAGTGATGTCAAACGAACTTGAAACGGACACAAAAGAACTTGAAACGGATATAACAGACGGAAAAAAACGCCCCCGATCTGTAGGCGAAACACCTTCTCCAATGGATTCTAAAAAAACCAAATCCTGCCTACAACTCGGGAGCGATTACCCGGGTCTGGATATTGATGATAATGAATCTGGTGATTCAACATTTTCTTCATTATTAATTCGAGCGTTTAATAATCCAGCAGTTCGTGCCACGCTAAAATCAATCTTCACTGAGGCCGCCCAAGAACGAATCGAGCAGTTAGAAAATAATGTCTCTGACTTACAGGAAGAAATAAATATAAAAAATAAAACTATAATCGATCTGCAGGACGATGTCGATGATCTCGAACAGTATGGCAGGAGAATGAACCTGCGCTTAACTGGTGTTCCCGAGGGTCGAGAAGATAACACCGACAGAATTATCATGGACGTGGCTGAGAAAATTGGGGTTCCTCTTACTCTAAATGACGTATCTCGCAGTCATCGTGTGGGACCAAAATTTGTTAATGGCAACCCTGTGCATGATCGTCCAATAATCTTCAAGCTCAATAGTTATAGGTGTAGGGATAAGTTATACAGAGCTAGGATTAAACTGAAAAACGTTAAGCCCGATTCTATCCCGAATGTTGCCCGATCTCATGCTTCTACCCACTCCGGTATCTTTCTGAACGAGGACCTCACTCGGACTCGATCCAACATAGCCTGGCGGGCCAGAAAACTTGCACGTGACAAAAAGATCAAGGAGTCATGGTCATTCGACGGTGTTATATTTGTTAGACTTTCCAATGATAAAGTAAAGCGCATAACAACCCCCAGCCAAATTGAAGACCTGGAGAATACCTTTAGGCTAGTTACAGTCATTGACTTAAACGCAAGCCAAATTACTTCATCACAAACCCCGAATTAGGCCTTAAGTTCAGCATATAGATAAATCAACTTGACCCTCCTAATAACGAATTAGACCTTAAGTTCAGCATATACATAAATCAACTTGACCCTCCTAATAACGGCTAAAGCTACAGACGCACCCCACAGGTGCCGAATCCCCGTTTTTCATACTGGAAAAGCGGAGAGGCGGCACATGTGGGGGGCGTCGGGCTTTTTGAAAATTAGAGGGTTAGTACAGCTGATCAAACATATCACTGCTTCTGTCTGTCTAAATCCGAACCTCCGATAAATGCTTGGGGAGATATCACGGTGTATCAAGGTGTGTCCCAGAATATTGCATCAACGCCACAGTGCTTTGAAACGTACCCCGATTTTTGGCTGTACTTTATATTGGGTTCACGATACTATTGAGACAATCGCCACTACAAAGCAAAGCACAATGAACTAGCAATCCCTTTTGCTAATCTGGAACGCACCGCTTACTTCACACAGGGGTCACCTTCTCCATTAAGACAATCACCACCAGCCAAAGCGCAGAAATCTAGAATTAATCTTTTTCTGTCTTCTCACCCGGTGTTTTAAAGTATACAAAATACGTCAGATGTTCCACATTTACTTATTGTATCTTAGTGTTGTGGACAGTTACGCATTCAGTTTCAGATTTTGACGCTACCAGCATAATTATGACAATCTTGGTTCTATTTCTTCCGTGGCATGTATCGGTCGACACGAGCGCAATGAACTTGCCTGAGCTGATCGTCACGACATACATGAACGAACTCGAACTGTTTTCCGTTCGGGTGGAACGGGCGCCCGTTAGTGTTGATGCCGAAAGCCGATTAAAACGACCCTTTCCTTTCTTTTAGACGTGCGTACGCATCAGCTCATGGCACTACAAATTGCAGGACGCCACTAACCGGCTCACTGCTGGGATATTTTTATATACAAAATCTATTCAGTACATGTTGCTTGATTGCATGCTACAGAGGAGTGCCTATTAGCACTCTTCGGTGGTTTGCAATCGAGCAAATCTGTACAATTAATGCTTCATTGGCTTCTGCGGCTGAATATAGAACACATGCCATAACGAGATCTTTGCAATAGAATCCCAAGTTTTCATCGTTCGGGTGGAACCGGCGCCCGTTAGTGTTGATGCCGAAAGCCGATTAAAACGACCCTTTCCTTTCTTTTAGACGTGCGTACGCATCAGCTCATGGCACTACAATTCGCAGGACGCCACTAACCGGCTCACTGCTGGGATATTTCTATATACAAAATCTATTCAGTACATGTTGCTTGATTGCATGCTACAGAGGAGTGCCTATTAGCACTCTTCGGTGGTTTGCAATCGAGCAAATCTGTACAATTAATGCTTCATTGGCTTCTGAGGCTGAATATAGAACACATGCCATAACGAGAGCTTTGCAATAGAATCCCAAGTTTTCATCGTTCGGGTGGAACCGGCGCCCGTTAGTTTTGATGCCGAAAGCCGATTAAAACGACCCTTTCCTTTCTTTTAGACGTGCGTACGCATCAGCTCACGGCACTACAAATCGCAGGACGCCACTAACCGGCTCACTGCTGGGATATTTTTATATACAAAATCTATTCAGTACATGTTGCTTGATTGCAAATTACAGAGGAGTGCCTATTAGCACTCTTCGGTGGTTTGCAATCGAGCAAATCTGTACAATTAATGCTTCATTGGCTTCTGAGGCTGAATATAGAACACATGCCATAACGAGATCTTTGCAATAGAATCCTCAGTTTTCTACATATACCGGATGGTGGCTCGTTAGTGCTGATGTCGACAGCCCATTAAATGATCCTTTCCTTTCTCTTAAACTTGAGTGCGTGTCAGTCACGGCATCTCAGATAGCAGGTCGCCACTAACCGGTTCACCGCTGGAATATTTTTACACACAAAAACTTACTCAGTACCATTTGATGGAGTGCAAAGTACAGAGGAGTGCCTATTGTTACTCTTTGGTGGTTTGCAATCGAGTAAATCTGCACTATCAAAACTCTCTATCACATATCCTGTACTTATCTGCTTCATAGCGAATGGTGATATGCAACCAACCCGAGTTTAAGGTATGACAGTGCATTGCGTAATAACTGAGGTGTAAGTATTCCCTTTTTGTGCGAGATCTTTAGGTATATCCCTTATTTTGTCAGGGAGGTTATAAATTTTAAGTTCGCACCCTAGAGTCGGTTGAGTTGGGGTCTGGCCCGGATCGGCTGGGTTGGGTGAATGTGAACCAAATTGGGTTCATATTCGCCCGGCCCGGTTGATTTGGGTCAGTTTTCGGCCCAACGGATTTTGGAGTGTGGACACAGGTGGAAGTCTTCCCTTTTTGTGCGAGGTCTTGGGGTATATCCCTTATTTTGCCAGGGAGGTTATAAATTTTAAGGTTACGCTCTGGAGTCGGTTGGGTTGGGGATTGACCCGGATCGGCTGGGTTGAGTGAGTGTGAACCCAATTGGGTTCATGATCGCTCGGCCCGGTTGATTTGGGTTAGTTTTCGGCCCGACTGATTTTAGAGTATAGACACGCAATCAATTCATGCTCAGTTGACCGACAGAGAGACAGTTCCTGTTTTTTCGTATTTATCAAATATGTCGGAGCATAAATACAACAAACCCATGATAACTATTTCATCACTACTACTTCCACACCGCTTTCTAAAAAAGCTCCAGATCTTCCATTACTTATTAACTTTTACATTCCTGTTCTCATCTCCTTACTTTTCAGATTTCTCCATTAGCTGTAGTATTCGGGCTGAACCTGCGGGCAACACCAATGAAGGTATAACGATCCCACCCTTGAAAATTATACTTTTCTCTTTCAATCCATATGTAATTGATAATGGCTGATATCGTCACGTATAGAATAAGAGTGGGATCCTTCCTTCCTGTTGCTCAATCTGGTGCTGGCCACAGAAAGCGCTTGCAATTTTGTGACGTGCTGTTTGTGAACCTGCTTTGTAGCTTTGGCCTAAGGGGGGTTACAATTATGTGCCTTCTCCTAAGTTTCCATGGCTATCTGGCGTGCCAGGAAAGTCATGCTGTCACCTTTTCTTCTAAAATAAATATAGGCGAACGTGAAGGACTTGCAAAATACCCCTGTAACTGGGTCAAGATTCTCTTACTCCTATGTGGCGACGTAGAAAAGAATCCAGGATCGCGTCTTCAATCGTCCATATCATCCGAATTGATTGGATCGGACGAGGACGAGATAATTTCATCACAACGTCCTGACTTGACGTTGTTTCATATGAATATTCAAAGTTTTAAACCCAAACTTGACATTATACGTTGCGAAATTACAAACTATGATATTTGCGTCTTTACTGAATCGTGGCTAAGTGAGGCCGATAGTAACTCCGACTTAGAGATTCCTGGCTACCACGAACCAATAAGATATGACAGAAAAACTAGAGGCGGGGGGATAATAATTTACATTAGGAATACACTCTCATTCAAACGTTGTCCAGATCTTGAATTGGACAACTTGGAGTGCGTGTGGTTACAAGTCTTCAATCATAACAAAAACTTTCTTCTTGGGTCATTTTATCGACCACCCAACACAGATAATAACACATGGGATTTGATCTCAACAACAATTGAACGGGCTTTAGACAAACAAATGCAGCATGTTGTTATTACCGGTGACTTTAACGATGACCAACTAACCTTCCAACGCGGTCCTGTTCAAAATATTCTACAAGAGTACAGTCTGCATCAAGTTATTAAAGAACCGACATTTTTTACAGAAACTTCGAACTCCTTACTTGACTTGGTAATGACAAATGACCCCGAATTCATCATTGGCCAAGACGTCGGCGATCCTTTTTATGCAGAACTTGTCCGCTACCACTGCCCAGTTATAGCCAAACTTAAATTTCCAACCAAGCGTCGACAGACCGTTCAACGCCAAATATTCTTGTATGCCGATGGTAGTTTTGTAGACCTCAATCGTGAAATTAATGAAACTAATTGGGATGAAATCTTGGCAGTTCAAACCCCATCAGACATCGTTGAAAAGCTAGTAACCCGTCTTAAGAATCTTATCGTGAAACATATTCCAAATAAGCTTATTACAATCAGACCAAA
Organism: Pictodentalium vernedei; assembly: GCA_031216915.1. Classification (NCBI taxonomy): domain Eukaryota; kingdom Metazoa; phylum Mollusca; class Scaphopoda; order Dentaliida; family Dentaliidae; genus Pictodentalium; species Pictodentalium vernedei. The sequence goes on along the minus strand of CM062296.1, from coordinate 323,186,012 downwards.
CGAACCACCCTGGATGAACGTAGGAATTAGACGTCTTCTCCGCCAAAGGAAACGTTTACACCACCTAGCCAAGCAGAAAAATACCATGTCGACCTGGGAAATGTATCGTAAAAAAAGAAATGAGACAACATCTGCGATACGCATTGCAAAAAATAAATTCCATGAGAAAATTGAAAATACTTTGAAATCGCCTACTACCCCTCCGTGTACATGGTGGAAAACCCTAAAGCAACTCTTTTCTAAACAATCTTCAGATATTCCAAATATTTTACATTTTGGCCGACTGTTATCTTCGGACGAAGAGAAGGCTGAAGCTTTTAACAAATATTTTTCTTCGATTTCAAGTGTTAACTCTTCTACTGCTTCACTTCCAAACCAAACGTTCGACCCCAGCCGCCCGACTATTGACTTTATAACGCTTGAGGAAGAAGAAGTTGAACAAGCCCTACAGGCAACCAAAGCCTCGAAAGCGTGCGGACCTGATCAGATCAGCCCGAAAATACTTAAAGAATGCGCTACCAGCCTATCTAAACCCTTGACCAAACTTTTTAACCGTTTTCTTGAAGACGGTATAGTTCCACAAGAATGGAAAATGGCAAATGTCATACCAATTTTTAAGAAAGATTCCCCTGAACTTGTTGCAAATTATCGTCCAGTTTCACTTTTGAGTTGCATCGGGAAAGTATTCGAGAGATGTGTCTCAAAACGGGTGACAGAATTTCTTGAATCTAACGCCCTCCTGACAAGATTTCAATCTGGTTTTGTATTAAATGATTCTACAGTAACCCAGCTAAGTGAAATCTATAATACAATCAGTTGTGCCTTGGATGAAGGAAAAGAAATTAGGTTTATCTTTTGTGACATAAGCAAGGCCTTCGATAGAGTTTGGCACGAAGGATTGCTTCACAAACTCGAAAAAATAGGTATCACAGGACAGCTCCATACTTGGTTCAGGTCTTACCTAAGTGGTAGACAACAACGCGTCGTTATTAACTCAGAAACTTCAAGGTGGGAAAATATAAGCGCCGGTGTCCCCCAAGGATCTATTCTCGGTCCTATTCTTTTCCTGATTTACATCAATGATATAGTTGATGATATCTTTTGCAATATTCGTCTATTTGCAGATGATACATCATTGTACCTCATTGTGGAAGATCCGGTGCGTGCGGCGGAACTTCTAGCTAGGGACATAAATAAAATTGAGAAGTGGGCCAAACAATGGCTTGTAGACTTCAACCCCGCAAAAACAGAGTCACTTATAATGTCTCGAAAGCAATCAGAAATTTTGCACCCATCTCTAACAATATCACAAACAACTATCAAAGAAGTTGAAAGCCACAAGCATCTCGGTTTATCTATAAACAACCACGGCACATGGGGGAAGCACATTTCAGAAATAACATCAAAGGCTTGGAAGCGAATATATCTTCTCAGGAAGCACAAGTTCAAATTGGATCGTAAGACCCTCGAGAAGATATATTTCGCTTTTATACGCCCGGTTCTCGAATATGCTGACACAGTTTGGGACAACTGCCTTCTGACTGAGGCAGCTGAACTAGAAAAAATTCAGCTCGAGGCAGCGAGAATAGTCACGGGCGCAACGCGTAGCACTAGCAAAGCGTTGCTGTATGCCGAAACTGGATGGGAAACGTTGCAGACACGCCGAAATAAACAAAAGCTGAAACAATATTTTAAAATGTACCACCATCTCGTGCCTGAATATTTTTCGAATCTAATGCCTCGACAGTCTTCAGAATCCCACAATTATAATTTGCGCAACAATTCTGATCTCACCATCCCTTTTTGTCGAACTAGCTCACATCAAAATTCCTTTATTCCAGCAACTACCAGACTCTGGAATTCTATTCCCTCAACCATCCGTGAAAACAACTCATTGAGTCAATTTGTTTCATTTATTAACAGCGACAGAATTCTAGTACCGAGTTTTTTTTATCACCACAAATCTCGTAAATCCCAGATATATCATTGCCGATTACGTTTGGGTTGCAGCAACCTAAACGAACACCTGTTTAACAATCATTTGACCAGTTCACCCCTATGTGGTTGTGGGGAACGTGAAACAGTCCAACATTTCTTCTTGAGTGTCCCCTTTATCAGAACATAAGGAGCATTACCCTTGATACCTTGCCCTACACAGCAGACATAGACAATCTCTTATATGGGGGATTTCAGTACAATATTGACACAAATCGGTCAATATTTGAATGCCTTCATAAATTTATCGAAGCAACCGGTAGATTTGGTCGATAGTGAACTGAACTCACTAACAGTTAGGTATGGGGACTTTCTAATACTCACCTTTCTATTATGGTGGAGGACGGGTGTTTGCTGGGGTGCCCTCGGGATGGGGATTCCAACCGCCGATTCTTCAGCTGATAGTTTTCCTGCCTTGTTATATTGTTTTGTATACATTAACTAAATAGCCGGATGGAGTCCACGTCCCGGGGCCGTCTGGGTTGTGGTCCGCTCGTCACATACTGTTAGTACCCTTTCTGTGACTTGTTTCCAGACGATTGTTCGATAGCTACACAGCATACGGCCTACCCCTTCAGCCCGAACTACAGTACTTTCTTTCCCTTCTATTTCTATTGTCTTATGTACCCTTCTTACTCACTTTTGTTTCTCTCATCTTTTTAATGCAGAAAGGAATATATCACACATAGCGATATGTGTCAGTGGATTGAGTGTTTCGCCATGAATTGCTATTCTGTAAATTAGTGTCATATATTGTTTGGAAACAGCTTACATAAGCATTGAGCTTGCTGCTGGATCCATTTTCATGTTATATCCTATTCTTCATTAATGTTTTGATTCTGTATTGTATTCCTTAACTGAAATAAAATACTGTTCATTCAACACTAGCGAGCCGAAAACAGCCAAAAAATCAACAAATTAAGGGCCATAACTCTGTTCAGCATAGTCGAAACGTACCAATTTTTTTAACTCATTGAAGACAAAGAAAGTCTCACATACCAGTACTGAATCAAATCTATTGCTATTTGTTCCAAGTTATTGTGCAAACAATCTGAAAACATAAAAATTAACGAATTAAGGGTCATAACTCCATATTGTGACATTTTCTGGATTTTTCTAGAATTATGAAATTGATTTCTATTAGAAAATGGGGAGTATCCAGAGTATCACATGACAAACTATTTTTGAAGGACTCCCCCTTTCAAGGAAAATGAGACAGCTTTGGCATTCACCACCTGCATTCCTAAGGCTTCATTTTGAATTCCCAGCATCGTTCCTGAATACCTGAACCATATTTGGTCATGTGTTGTTCTTATGAAATATTATTTTATTATTATCAGTTCTGGCACAAATATGGTACCGATAGCACACTTTCAGGAACCGCTGATGTCTGATGTCGACTGTGTCAGTGTATGAGGTGCACACATATTTTGGGGGTTCTATACACACATCCTTCATTTTGCTGCAGAATTAGTGTAAATTTATTTGGATTTTATAGAATTTCAGGCTCGGGAATTTCTTAGTATTGTTTTTGCCTTAGTTATGGTGCTTTATAAGTAATAGGCAACCTAGTTTGAAAAAGGGGGGTTCATGAGGATTCAGCCTCAGGAAGTTCAGCCCTCATAGCCTCATACTTCTTCCGGGAATGTTTGGTCTCAGTCATGGCCGAATCATCTTGTCAAGTCAGAGACCAAATCTTCACAGACAATTTTTTAAAAATTTTCTATGTATTTTCTATAGTTTTTTTTAAGGATTTATGATTACTAATCATGACAAAATTGTGCAATATGAAACAAACCTTAATGGAACTGGAACAAAAAAAAAAACCTCCCCAAAAGGACATTCACTCACATCTGGTCACCTGACACAAGAATTATTTTTAGCATACATTTTGTAGATATTTTCCATGTCTTTGAAAAAAGCTGAGGATTGAACATTTGCTTATGTTGTTATACTCTTAAAATTATCAAATTTGATCAAGTGGGGGGGGGGGGGGGGGGGGTTCAGTAGGTAGAGGTGCAGGCTGCAAGCCGAGAGGTTCTTGGTTCGAATCCCACCTGCGGCAACTGTGGAGTCTGTGGTGTGTCCTTGGGCAACACACTTCACCCACACGAGGACATCGTGGTGTTGTGTACTAAGGCGTACTGCACGTCGATGCTGCACTTGTCTTTGACCAACCAATGTTAACCCCAGAGATGAAAGTGCCCAGAGACAAAAGTCCTTGAAAATCTTTTATAAGGAGCCCAAGGCTCTTTCTTAATGCGAAAGGCAGAACCTGCGAGGAGCAACAGGTGATTGCTTGTCATATGTGCAAAGATCTATGTGAGTCAAGACAAAAATTGAAGCCAGCATTCATTGAAAATCACAATCCCTGAACACTTTATGGACAAAACCTGTAACAAAAATCCCTGAATTCAGTCAAATTTCTGAAAACTTTCATTCCTGGCGAACCCTGCTTGTTTAGAGTTAGTATGTTGAGGAGGCTGGCAGTTGCTCACCATTGCTCGGTGGTTCTCTCCGGGTACTCTGGGTTCCTCCACCTGTAAAACTGTCCAACATGAGGTGACCCTGGCTTTCCAAAATGTTGTTAAACCCCAGCAAATAAATAAATCAACTTTGATGAATCCAAGACTTTTGAATGATGGTTTTGATTTCAGGGGTGGGGGTGGGGGGTGGGTGGGGGTGGTTATACAACAAAAACAAATATCACAAACTAATAATGAAACTATGTATTGACAAATTTTCAAGTGGTCTTTCTACATTTTTCAGCTGGTACTATACAATTTTGGAGATTAAAATGTCATTCTTATTGATCTGAGGTCTGAAAAAACACAATACATATGCTATGTCTGTGTTCCAATAATCTGTAACAATTAATTGACAGTTCTGTGGGCGTGGTGGCTCCTTTAGTAGAGATGCAAGCTGCAAGCCGAGAGGTCCTCGGTTTGAATCCCAGATGTTGCAACCACGTTGTGTCGTTGGGGAAGACACTTCACCCCATTGCCAATGTGGGGGCAAGGTGGCATTGTGTACCAAGGCATACTGCATGTCGGTGGTGCACTTGTCTTCAACCAATGTTAGCCCTGCTTTCGTGGAGTAGGTACAGGCCTGGTAATCTGGAAAATCAAGGAGCGCAAAACAAATGTCCTCCTCAGATTGCTTGGGAGTGCAATTGCACCTGAAATTTTCAATGCGTATGCATGTATGCTATTTTGGTTATATTCCCCTCAAGGTATTAATATTGTGACTGAAAATTGTACTACATTCAGCTACATAGTGGAAAAATTGCATACACATCATCTCATTCTTCCAAATGTTGCAATCAATTTTTATGCGACTGTCTACTCTCAAAATGCATTGAAATGCTACACAGAATGGGTCATGAATTATTGCGAATCAATGCAACATTGACAAATGATAAAAGATTTTAAAGACAGTCCCAAACCGGCCTGGTATTCCAGAAAATCGAGGGGTGCAAAAAATGGCCCTCTGGCCTCCTCAATTTTCTCTTTGTGTGCTGTAGGTGTGCAGCACTCCTGATGTCTTAAAGAATGCCAGACCTGTAGGTATATTGGGGAGCTGACAGTTGCTCGCCATTGCTCGGTGATTCTCTCCGGGTACTACGGCTTCTTCCACATGTAAAACTGTCATGGTCATGATTAGCCATTGTGCAGAAACATGTGACCTGAAACACCAATAAATAGATAAATAAATAAATAAATAAATAAATAAATAAATAAATAAATAAATAAATAAATAAATAAATAAATATTGACAGTACTTGTCTTCCTGTTTGTTTTTAATAAATTGCACCTTAACAATTACATCCACATGTACATGGGGTTTGTCACCGATTGAATACACCTAAACCGTGCTCTGGAATTTGACCCGAACCGGCCGCTATATTTTGGCCTGCACCAACCGCAAATGGACCCAAACCGCCCTCCTGTGGAAATATACAAAAACTTAACATTTTTTTATAAACTTGCAGAATAGTTGTCACCAAAACATATTGGATAACCTTTGGATCTATTTCTATTTTTTTTACTTTTTAGTGTTTTTTTCCCCATGTAGAAGTTATTTTTCTGATGGATGATTGTGTAAACCTAAGTTGAGTATAATTGTCAAATTGTCAACCATTTTTTACTGCTCAGTGTTTAGCATTTCCATTATTACCCATTATTGTAATTAGGGACCTTGTCCATTAGGACAAGAGCCTTTTTGTAATTAACTGATAATAAATTGTATGGTTGTTCATAAATTTTATTATGTGATACCAGGTGTTAAAAAATATTAATATTTGTGAACGCACTCACCCATTTTACAACTAGTCCCTTATCATAGTAAACCATCAAATTCAAATTGTGTGCTTACATCCAGTAGCTAACATTGGGATAGAATAATGTGCTTTTTCAGAAACTTGATCAAGTATGGATGACATATAACAATTTTCATTGCTGGAAATAAAATAATATTTGCGAACATCACCCCTGTGTTTTTTCAGTTATTAACTAACATAAAATTCTGTGCTTCTTCAAGAAAATTATGTTGTTCCTTCCTGTTAAAAATTCTTTCCAGGTCATTTTAACACCCAATAAAAAATATTTGTAAAAATACTAACATGACATGCAATTACTTCAATTTTTAATGTCACTTCTCCGACCCTGATCATTTTTATTTCAGCATGCTTATAGTTAAGTTTTCCCCAACATGTTTTTTTAATATTTATTTATTCATTTAAAATTAAATGAAGTTAAAAGTTAAAAAATAAACAATATGTGTTCTGTTACTTCTTTACTAGTTTATCAATAAGAGTTGGGATCAGTAGTAAGAAGTGCAGGCTGCAAGCCAAAAGGCCCCCGATCGAATCCCACCTTGGGTAAGACGTGTCATCCCCATTGCCCATGTGGTGGCATTGTGTACTAAGGCGTACTGCATGTCGATAGTGCACTTGTCTTCAACCAATGCTAACCCAGCTTGTGAGGAGTTTGTACGTTTGGGAGCTTGAAAGTTGCTTGACATTGCTCGGTGGTGCCTTCTGGCTTCCTCCACCCGTAAAACTGTCCGACACAAGGTGACCCTGGCTGTCGAAAGTGTCGTTGAGTCCCAATAAATAAATCAATAAGAATCACTCCTACTCTGGGGTACAGTTTGGGGCAAAATGCCAAAGGACGGTTTGGGGTTAGATAAGCGGCCATCCTTAATACCGCAGGTTGCCACAGGTCCCTCTAAAATATTTTTTATAACTACAATATTATTATATTTTAAGGCTAAAGTCGGACTGTTCCCTATGGGGGGAGGGAGGGGGTAGGATGAAATTTTCCGACAACATTTCTGGAAATATTAGGGAAATGACCGAAAAACCTCCATTTTGCACACAAATTCTAGTAAAATGAAGAAAAATTTCCAATAGAGATTACCTTGGGAGGAGGGGGGGGGGGGGGCTCGACACAGCCCCCCCCCCCCCCCCTCCTGCTGTTGTCAGATCCGGATGAAGTAGCGTTGATGGGGAAGGACCTGCTGTCAATTTTGAAAACAATTCTGTTGCGTTATGCTGAATGAATGAAATGCTACTGCGCGCCGAAGGCGCACAGGGACGATGTGGGATTGAAATCCCTTACGACCCTAATAACTTTATTTGATTTATAGCTTTATGTGCTTATAAATCCACGAGAGTCGGGAGCGACAGCCAATAAACTTATTAAGTTTGAGTGTGCGACTGGCAGTAGGATAGTGGGTGGAGATCCACGAGAACCTCGAGCTGGAAAATGGCTAGGAACTTGCATAATTACAAGAGTTCTGCACCGTGTTTGCTAAGAGAAGTGGGCAAATTTATGGTAATACTGAAACCGCAGTTTGGAGGTTATTTTAGAAAAAAAGAAAAAGAAACCCAAACAGTCACCGATTTGGGAGCAGCCCCAGCATATTATCCTTAACGGTTACAAAAAGGAAAAAAGTCCACCAAGTATCCCTATAAGGGAGAGTGGATGCTGGGTATTGGCCATCTGGTCTGCAGATGACGGGGTGATTGGAGGAAAAAAAAGAACAAAACCAAAAACAAAAAAACAAAAAAAAAACAAACAAAAAAAAACAGAAAAAAACCAACCCACACACACACCCTCTCACAGACACACACCCGAGTGCTCTTAAAAGGGCTGTTAAATCATTATTCAAATGTTTATTTAAATAAAATGTACATTCGTCCCCAGCCAGACAAGCTTGTTTCAATCCTTGCCTGGTGTTTGGTGGTTTATGTTAACAGAAAGTTAGGTTGCACCAATTCATCCTACGCTTTGTCTACCATTTCCATGCGTCTTCTTGATAAGAGTGTTACAAGAAAATTTGAGAATGTTCAATTAGAAGAGTTATAGGTAGAGAGAAAGATAGGTATCCGCTATTGTATATTGTGACTGTTGTGTGATTGTTGCTATGGATGGGGTGAGGGTTGGGTTTCTTTGGAGCCCACTACCCACACACAGAGTTGCGAGGCAATCCTCACAGACTCAATCCTAAAGATCTCAATGAGTAGCGAGGCAATCCTCACTGACTCCACGCAGTTTAATTCTATTGAGTACTTTTAATTTACCGTGGCTTATTTTGTTTTTCTGTTAAGGGTTCGGTGTTAGTTCAGCTTCACCATTGATTCACTATCCTGGAGTATGTGGAGGGTTTTGTTATATAGGTCTTATTAAACGCATTTTAGTCGCGCTTCAGCAGAGTTGTGAGGCAGTGTTCACAGACTCTATCCTAAAGTTCTCAATGAGTAGAGAGGCAATCCTCACTGACTCCGCGCAATTTAGTTATATTGTATAATTTTTTTTATTTTCTGGAAACTTATTTTGTTTTTCTATTAAGGGGTCGATGTTCGTTAAGCTCAACCATTAATTCACTATCTTGGAGTCTGTTGAGGGTTTTATTCTGTAGGTCTTTCAATCGCGTATCAATAGTTTCTATTTTTGCTAGCTCGTGAAGCTCCTTTATCGGTGTCCATTTGGGTTTGCACAGTGCCACACGCAGGGTATAATTTTGAACCCTCTGTAGCTTATGAATGTTTGCTCAGGTCACTTGTTATTATGGCACCGTATTCTAGTACCGGGCGTATAAATGTTTTGTAGAGCTTGAGAAGCACATCTTTGTTTGCTCTCCAATTTCTACCTCTGGTCTTCTTCAGAAAATTGAAACGTTTAGTAGCTCTCAACGTAATGGAGTTTACGTGACTGTTTAGACTGAGATTGCTATCTAGGATAAACCCCAAAAATTTGGCCTCTTTGCTTCTAATTTGTGATCGTATAACTGGAGATCGATACTGGGGACTGGTTTTTTCCTTTGCTTCTTGAAGAACGTAACTTTTTGAGTTTTGGCGGCATTGAGTTTGATGCGCCACAGGGCGCATCAGCTCTCAAGATCGCGAATAGTATCCTGTAGACGATTTTTAATTATGTTTCGGGACTTGCTGGCCGTCCAAATGCCTTTGTCGTCTGAGAACTGCGATAGTTCAACACAGTTTTTCCTACTTTTTCTATGTCATTCACATATATTTTGAAAGAAGCGGGCTTAGAACCGACCATTGTGGTGTTCTCGCTTCGAGTATTACTTCCTCTGACACCTCGCGATTAACCCTCACCTTGATTTTTCGGTCAGTTAGAAATGATGATATGATTCTCAGAATTTTAGTGGGTAATCCCATTTTCGCTAGTTTATATCTCACGCCATTGTGCCATACCGAGTCGAACGCTTTTTCTACATCAAAGAAAAGCGCTGTTCCGATTTCGTTTTGACTAAATGCTGTTTTCATATAATCGACCAGTCTATATACGTGTTCGATTCCCTCTTTCTGACTCCTATACGCTCTTTGCCATTTGTTGAAAACGTTGATTGATTCGAGATAGCTGCGAAGACTCGTAGTGAGAATCTGCTCAAATATTTTTCCATCACAGCTAAGCAAGCTGATCGGGCAGTAGTTAGAAGGGTTGGTAAGGTCTTTGTCGGGCTTCGGTATCATCATTACTCCTGTGGCCACTTGCCAGCATTTTGGGAAGTACCCACAGGGGAGACAGCAGTTTAGGAGTTTGGTAAGTCTACAGTAGAAGATGTTGGGGCACTGTTTTCATTGTTTTATAAGAGAGTTCATCTCCTCCTGGGGACGAAGATGACTTGCATTTTTTGATTATACCCATGACCTCTTCTACGCTTATTGGTTCGGTTAATTCATGGTCGTCCCCGTCTTCGTGCCTTTGGTCGAAGTTCGGTTCATTAAAATTTTGAAAAAAAATTTGTCGCGTTATGCCAAATGAATAAATGAATCCCTCCTTTAAACAGTAACAAATTTTCCTGTCTTTAGTTGTTTCATTATAATACTGTATTTTTTGTTGTTCATATTTTTTTGTTACTCATCTATTGTTGTGAGATGTAACGCAGGACCACAGGAAGACAGCCAATCTGGCTATGTAGTCTCCCGGCGATATAAGCAAAACTGCTTTATTTAAAAACTGTGCTCTCTGTATTTGTATTAATTGTTTATATCGTCAAATAAAATATATATCTATCAATCTATCTATCTATCTATCTATCTATCTATCTATCTATCTATCTATCTATCTATCTATCTATCTATCTATCTATCTATCTATCTATCTATCTATCTATCTCTCTCTCTCTCTCTCTCTCTCTCTCTCTCTCTCTATCTATCTATCTATCTATCTATCTATCTATCTATCTATTCTATCTATCTATCTATCTATCTATCTATCTATCTATCTATCTATCTATCTATCTCTCTCTCTCTCTCTCTCTCTCTCTATCTATCTATCTATCTATCTATCTATCTATTCTATCTATCTATCTATCTATCTATCTATCTATCTATCTATCTATCTATCTATTTATGAATTATTGAATAAATATTGTTTAAACTAAATGAATAACATGAAAATAAATAGCAGACACGCTGTGCATTATTGCGAAGTCAAACTGATTATCAGATTTAGTGACAGCTGAGAATATTATTTGATATCGCTGTAACACTTTTGCAATGCGGCCTTTGCAAACATATTCAAGTTCTTCACACACAAACCATCTATCCCTTGACTCGCTGTAAAAGGAGTCCGGTGTTGTTAGTACACTTTCACTTTCGGCCATCTGCAGTAGGTACTGTTTTCACACTGCCTAAATAACTGTGTGTTTATGCAACAATTTGGATATTTTGTTATCGTACCCGTATTTTTTATATGTTTCAAGTCAACTCACTTTGTCAAGGGGCCGATTTTCTGTTTGTTTTTGTTAAAAAACACACCCCTATAAAACCCATGGATTTTCTGATCAGACCAATCAGACTACTCTACTTGAACTATACAAAGCCTTTGTACGCCCAGTACTCGAGTATGGGGCTATCATCCTGAGCTCAATCAAACAAATATGGGGAAACTACAGAAGGTCCAAAATCACGCGCCTAGGGTCGTCCTCCGGGCCCCATGGGATACATCTATCAAAACACTCCATGACAGATCCGAAATCCCCACCATAAAAACCCGCCTTGCCTCCCTAGCCGCGAAAAAACACGACCGGTTAGCCGACAGCCAACTAATTTCTGAGCTAGAAGTAATTTGCGAAAGCCGACAGAAACCCAAATATGCCAAATTATAGTGAAATAACTGTGTAAATAGGAACCAAACCGTGCAGGTTAGGGCAAAATACATCCCGAGTGTGACTCTTTCGTTACAGCCTGCCCCCCCCCCCCCCCTCTCCTTTCAACAGGAAAAAATAAAATATAGTGTAACAACCACGTAAATAGGATCCAATCCGCGGAGGTTAGGGCAGAATACACTAATCACTAAAAATCGGAAATCCTAAAAATAAAATCGGGAACGAGAAGGTGAACTAACAAGCAGATTAACAGCTCAGCTGTGGCCTTCTACCAGGAAGAGCTGCCTTCGCCGACTCGGCTAAAATCACTAAAAATCGGAAACCTCAAAATAAATTAGGGAACGAGAAGGTGAGCTAACAGGCAGATTAAGAGCTCATCTGTGGCCTTCTACCTGAAAGGGCTGTCTTTACCGACTCAGCTAAAATCACTAAAAATCGGAACCTTAAAATAAATTATGGAAGGAGAAGGTGAACCAACAGGCAGATTACCAGCTCAGCTGTGGTCTTCTACAAGAAAGGGCTGTCTTCACCGACTCAGCTTAAATCACTAAAAATCGGAAAATGAAAAATAAAATCGTAAACGAGAAGGTGAATATAAAGGCGGATTAACAGCTCAGCTGTGGCCTTCTACCAGAAAGGGTTGTCTTCACCAACTCAGCCAAATGTTTTGGGTTTTGTTTTTGTTTTTCTATTTTAATTTTTATTTGTTATATTTTATTCGAGACTAATTCTGCCTTCTTCTTTTTAGCAAGTACACAGAGATGCTTTCTTTTTGACCCAATAAAACGAACTCTGACAGTAAAGCATTAACACGTGGAGTTCCACAGGGCTCCGTTCTTGGGCCGATATTGTTTACACTTTACACAGCGTCATTGGGAAAGTTGCTGAGGCAGATCAGTGTTCCTTACCATTTGTATGCTGATGGCACTCAGTTGTATTTGTCACTAGACCCTTCAATTGGATCTGACCCTATTGCTTCAGTTTTGATGACGGAAGACTGTGTACACAAGGTTAGGGGCTGGATGGCCTGTCATAGACTTAAAATGAATGACGATAAGACCGAGGTACTAGTCATATCGCGTTCAAAGAGTCCATCTAATTTGCAAATCAAGTCATTTGTTATCGGAAATTCCACACAACCCTCTGCGCGTCAGAATGCAAAACCATTTATCAAATATCCGTTTAGATTCAGGAAAGGCAGTCTCAGACCACCTTAACCTCCCGGGTCATGACATTAAGTCACATTTCAGTTTTCAAGCCATTGAGCAAATTCCGTTTTTGGACAATGAGGAAACCACAACAGACAAACGACTTGAGCGTGAAAACTATTGGATTGGTAAGCTCAGGACCTATCTCCCATACGGACTCAATAGAGAGTACTCTGGGTTGCCAAATAAAATTATTTGTTTTCCTTTGGTTTATAATCGACGCAATGTCGAAATTGCAAAAATTTTCAAAAACAACTTCACAGAATTAAATACAAAACTGCCAGAAGCCATTAACAAACGATGCATCATAGCTTATAAGAAAAATCCCAGTCTTCGAAACATTCTTGTGAAAGCACTTCTGAGATGAGTTCATTTTGTCATAAAGTCATATAACTTCAAAAATATTAAAACAACATTGAATTCCATAGAAATAATTTACAACAGAAATCGATTCACCGACCTGCGCCCGTGCTTCTTTGTTTTGAAAAATATCTATCCGCCAGTGCCAGACCTTTGAATTATTTCTATTATAAAAACATTAATTATCTGTCGATTAGTTTTGCGCATTGTCATGAGTTTGATTTCCAACAGTCTTCAGCCAGTGAACACAAGTCATTCAAATGCCATCAAACATTAACAGTAGAAATACCGCTAAAGTTTGATGACATTTGAATGGTTGTTTTCCACTAATCACTGAGTGAATCCATCTCAGTCACAGTGATTGGCCAGTTTGGCTTCATCAACAGATGAAGTAAAGGTATTTAAACGCTTTGGGATAATTGGAAAATCGAATTCACCTGCTTCCTGAAGAAGGGCATTTAACCCGATACGTCGAGGCAACGACAGTGCGCCCTATTTATTTCATCAGCATTCCCATTAGGTATTCACATTTCATTTATTCGTTCATTTTCATTTTTGCTTCATTTTTTCATCACTTTTTCATCATTTTGACTTGTCCTAATAATTATTTATTTCAGCCTAAATGAAGTCCGGGAAAATGGCTAAAAATTCCACAAATGTTAAATCTGTTAACCGCCAAGAGCGGCAAAAAGACCCGGCATATTCGGCTCATGCACAATTGGTAAAATCCCTTTACCACATTCTACAACTATTTCACCATTTGGCATTTTTAGAGGACTGTTTGGCACAGAAAGTCCTCCCAAAATCATTCCAAAAAACAGTGGACGAGCGCAATAAAACCTTTCGGCCGGCTCTGCCAACCATTTATATTTCGGACGCGCTCAACGATTTAACCAAAAAATGGGCTTTTGAAGTTATACAAACTTTGGTAGATTATTACAAAAAAACTCTAAAAGAAAAACAAGACCTGGTTCTTTCGGCTCCTTTTCTAAAACCCCAGGACTTTCCACGAGCACAGAATACGGCAGTTAAATGGGGACAGAAGAATTTCGGTAATCGGCTACAAGAAAGTACTATTGACAAATTTTATTCTCTTTCGGATCAACTTCTGTCCCAGTTCAAAAAACCAGCGGTCATTAGCCAGACCTCTTTCAATCAACGTGCTCGTTCTAAATCGCCGGTGGCCCGCCAGCAAATTTCATTTTCTACTTCCAGAGAAACTCCATCGAAAAGAAAAAGACGAGAAACCATCTCTCCAACAGCACCAGCGACCAAAAAACCATCATTTGCAGCACGTTGCTCTACAACACCGGAATCGCCATCGTACGCCAGCATAGTCAAAACACCACCTCAAAAGAAACCATCTACAAACGGCAAGTCGTCATTCTACCGATTCTGGAAATCTGGTGAAAACAAGAACAGCTGGACCCTGCCAGTCAAGCCAAACAAACCTGTTTGGATCATCGGATCATCGAACATCTCGAGGATTGATGCCAACCCTCCACCCAACACGTTCATCGCATCATACTCTGGTGGAACCTTAAACCACACTCGGCAGATGGCTAAGAACATGGAAAAAGAGAAAGATCGACAACATCCCAAAGCAATTCTATTCAACGTTGGGGTCAACAATAGAGAAGACTGGCGCATAGACGTGAAGAACAGAAAAAAGATTGGTCACACATCAACAGGTAGACTAGGTAATATGGTAAGCAATTTCCGCAAATGTTACCCTAATACAAAACTTCTTTTTCAGGAACATAATTTTTCTTCTAGTTTATGTTCCAGGGACCAACAAAATTTGACGGTCATCAACGAGGCTGCGAAGTCAACAAAAAATTTGGAGATAATCCCGGCAATTCCAGCAAGCCAGTTTAAATGTTGCCCAGGTGATCCCATCCACTGGTCGACGGAAACAGCGAATAAAATCTACCAAGGATGGCTGCCACGCATAGAACCATACATCAAAGAGCAGCCTTTAAACTAATTACAGAAGAAGGCATCAGCCATGGAGAGAAAGTAGGACTAGGAACCGAAATAGTAAACTTGGTTCCTGATCTAAAATTAACTGAAGGTGAGAAAGATCTACTCAGGTATGGTTTAACTTTCGTTCCCGCCCCAGCCCCATTAAAACCTAAGCCCAAAACCGTAGATTTTGGGACAGGTGCAGTTGTCATGGATGATTACAGTTACATTAACGAAATGAACGGTGGTCCAGCAAACCAACAATTTTTTAGGGCAACAGCATTGGCAGATAAATTTCGAAATTCAACAGGCTCAAAAAACCTCTTTGCCAATCCAACCGGGTGGTGCCCATCACCTCGGAAAGTTAAACCTGAAATTAATGAGATTTCTCAAAAAGTTAAAGAACAAGTAAGCCAAATCCCTGAATCATTTTTGAAAGACAGACAAAATTTGAACCAAATCGAAAGAAACGCCCTGAAGACGCTGAAAAACAACAAACAAATTATCATCAAGCCTTGTGACAAAGGATCTGCTACAGTTCTGATGTCAAAAGATAATTATATTAAAGAAGCTGAACGCCAATTAAATAACCCAAAATATTACAAACCTTTAGAAGCACCAATTTGGCAAGAAAATTGTTCAAAATTTAAAGGAATTCTAAAAAGCTTGCTGGACCACGACTTCATTGAGAAAAAACACGTCGAGTATTTAATTGCAGAGAGGGATTCAAACAATCGTAAGTTTTACCTCTTGCCTAAAATACATAAACCACTCAGCAGTTGGAGTGACGAATTTACCCCTCCTGGTCGGCCTATTGTCAGCGACTGTGGCTCGGAATCTTACCACATTTCACAGTATATTGATTTTTATTTAAAACCAATTGCTTGCCGCCATCCGAGCTTCCTCAAAGACACTGAGGACTTTTTAATGAAAATGAACAAATTGCAGGTTCCTTCCGACAGTCTCCTCATTACCCTAGACATTGAAAGTATGTATACTAACATTGGTATTGACGCTGGTCTAGAGGCAATAAAAAATCATTCAAAAGGTACGATGACCCAAACAGGCCATCGGAAGAAATCCTGCAATTGTTAGAATTATCATTGAAAGGTAGCGACTTTGAATTTAACAATAAATTTTACATCCAAATAAGTGGATGTAGTATGGGTAAAAAATTCAGTCCAAATTTTGCTAATAATTTTGTTGCAGAATGGGAGAGAGGTGCTCTTGCTAAAGCAAGAAAACAGCCATTATGTTATCACAGGTTCCAAGACGACATTTTCATCATATGGCCCCATGGCCGTGATGACTTCAACGAATTCTTGGAAATCCTGAACAACCACGATGAATCCATTAAATTACAGCCCTGCATTTCAGAAAATACCATTGATTTTCTGGATGTGACTGTATTCAAGGGCCCTCAGTTCCGGCATAGCAATATACTAGACACAAAAGTCTTTTTTAAACCGACCGATTCTCACCAACTTCTCCATAGAGCTTCTTACCACCCACCCAAACTATTCAATGGGTTGGTAAAATCTCAAATCATTCGATTCCATAGAAATTGTACGAACAGAAGCGACCTCAATCACGCATGTTCAATTCTTTTCAAAACACTTGTTAAACGCGGTTACTCAAAACGACTTTTGCGAAAAATTAAATCTGATACAATCCGTGAGATAGAGACACCCATTCGGGACTCTGAGCCAACGCACCCCACGAAAATTCGGCATAACCGCCCAGTTCTGGGAAATGGATTAGTAAATCTATGTCAACGCAAAATTTGTTACATACATCGTATGAACTACATGAATACCGGTAAAACATTCTTTAGCGAACAAACCCGTATGTTTTACCAAGTTAGAAACAGCTTCAACTGTGATTCTGAAAACATCATTTATTTAATCACATGTAAATTATGCCATATCCAATATGTCGGTCAGACGAAAAACCCTCTGCGCGTCAGAATGCAAAACCATTTATCAAATATCCGTTTAGATTCAGAAAAGGCAGTCTCAGACCACTTTAACCTCCCGGGTCATGACATTAAGTCACATTTTAGTTTCCAACCCATTGAGCAAATTCCGTTTTTGGACGATGATGAAACCACAACAGACAAACGACTTGAGCGTGAAAACTATTGGATTGGTAAGCTCAGGACCTATCTCCCATACGGACTCAATAGAGAGTACTCTGGGTTGCCAAATAAAATTATTTGTTTTCCTTTGGTTTATAATCGACGCAATGTCGAAATTGCAAAAATTTTCAAAAACAACTTTACGGAATTAAACACAAAACTGCCAGAAGCCATTAACAAACGATGCATCATAGCTTATAAGAAAAATCCCAGTCTTCGAAACATTCTTGTGAAAGCACTTCTGAGATGAGTTCATTTTGTCATAAAGTCATATAACTTCAAAAATATTAAAACAACATTGAATTCCATAGAAATAATTTACAACAGAAATCGATTTACCGACCTGCGCCCGTGCTTCTTTGTTTTGAAAAATATCTATCCGCCAGTGCCAGACCTTTGAATTATTTCTATTATAAAAACATTAATTATCTGTCGATTAGTTTTGCGCATTGTCATGAGTTTGATTTCCAACAGTCTTCAGCCAGTGAACACAAGTCATTCAAATGCCATCAAACATTAACAGTAGAAATACCGCTAAAGTTTGATGACATTTGAATGGTTGTTTTCCACTAATCACTGAGTGAATCCATCTCAGTCACAGTGATTGGCCAGTTTGGCCTCATCGACAGATGAAGTAAAGGTATTTAAACGCTTTGGGATAATTGGAAAATCGAATTCACCTGCTTCCTGAAGAAGGGCATTTAACCCGAAACGTCGAGGCAACGACAGTGCGCTCCATTTATTTCATCATTTTCACTAGGTATTCACATTTCATTTATTCGTTCATTTTCATTTTTTGCTTCATTTTTTCATCACTTTTTCATCATTTTGACTTGTTCTAATAATTATTTATTTCAGCCTAAATTAAGTCCGGGAAAATGGCTAAAAATTCCACAAATGTTAAATCTGTTAACCGCCAAGAGCGGCAAAAAGACCCGGCATATTCGGCTCATGCACAATTGGTAAAATCCCTTTACCACATTCTACAACTATTTCACCATTTGGCATTTTTAGAGGACTGTTTGGCACAGAAAGTCCTCCCGAAATCATTCCAAAAAACAGTGGACGAGCGCAATAAAACCTTTCGGCCGGCTCTGCCAACCATTTATATTTCGGACGCGCTCAACAATTTAACCAAAAAATGGGCTTTTGAAGTTATACAAACTTTGGTAGATTATTACAAAAAAACTCTAAAAGAAAAACAAGACCTGGTTCTTTCGGCTCCTTTTCTAAAACCCCAGGACTTTCCACGAGCACGTAATACGGCAGTTAAATGGGGACAGAAGAATTTTGGTAATCGACTACAAGAAAGTACTATTGACAAATTTTATTCTCTTTCGGATCAACTTCTGTCCCAGTTCAAAAAACCAGCGGTCATTAGCCAGACCTCTTTCAATCAACGTGCTCGTTCTAAATCGCCGGTGGCCCGCCAGCAAATTTCATTTTCTACTTCCAGAGAAACTCCATCGAAAAGAAAAAGACGAGAAACCATCTCTCCAACAGCACCAGCGACCAAAAAACCATCATTTACAGCACGTTGCTCCACAACACCGGAATCGCCATCGTACGCCAGCATAGTCAAAACACCACCTCAAAAGAAACCATCTACAAACGGCAAGTCGTCATTCTACCGATTCTGGAAATCTGGTGAAAACAAGAACAGCTGGACCCTGCCAGTCAAGCCAAACAAACCTGTTTGGATCATCGGATCATCGAACATCTCGAGGATTGATGCCAACCCTCCACCCAACACGTTCATCGCATCATACTCTGGTGGAACCTTAAACCACATTCGGCAGATGGCTAAGAACATGGAAAAAGAGAAAGATCGACAACATCCCAAAGCAATTCTATTCAACGTTGGGGTCAACAATAGAGAAGACTGGCGCATAGACGTGCAGAACAGAAAAAAGATTGGTCACACATCAACAGGTAGACTAGGTAATATGGTAAGCAATTTCCGCAAATGTTACCCTAATACAAAACTTCTTTTTCAGGAACATAATTTTTCTTCTAGTTTATGTTCCAGGGACCAACAAAATTTGACTGTTATCAACGAAGCTGCGAAGTCAACAAAGAATTTGGAGATAATCCCGGCAATTCCAGCAAGCCAGTTTAAATGTTGCCCAGGTGATCCCATCCACTGGTCGACGGAAACAGCGAATAAAATCTACCAAGGATGGCTGCCACGCATAGAACCATACATCAAAGAGCAGCCTTTAAACTAATTACAGAAGAAGGCATCAGCCATGGAGAGAAAGTAGGACTAGGAACCGAAATAGTTAACTTGGTTCCTGATCTAAAATTAACTGAAGGTGAGAAAGATCTACTCAGGTATGGTTTAACTTTCGTTCCCGCCCCAGCCCCATTAAAACCTAAGCCCAAAACCGTAGATTTTGGGACAGGTGCAGTTGTCATGGATGATTACAGTTACATTAACGAAATGAACGGTGGTCCAGCAAACCAACAATTTTTTAGGGCAACAGCATTGGCAGATAAATTTCGAAATTCAACAGGCTCAAAAGACCTCTTTGCCAATCCAACCGGGTGGTGCCCATCACCTCGGAAAGTTAAACCTGAAATTAATGAGATTTCTCAAAAAGTTAAAGAACAAGTAAGCCAAATCCCGGAATCATTTTTGAAAGACAAACAAAATTTGAACCAAATCGAAAGAAACGCCCTGAAGACGCTGAAAAACAACAAACAAATTATCATCAAGCCTTGTGACAAAGGATCTGCTACAGTTCTGATGTCAAAAGATAATTATATTAAAGAAGCTGAACGCCAATTAAATAACCCAAAATATTACAAACCTTTAGAAGCACCAATTTGGCAAGAAAATTGTTCAAAATTTAATGGAATTCTAAAAAGCTTGCTGGACCACGACTTCATTGAGAAAAAACATGTCGAGTATTTAACTGCAGAGAGGGATTCAAACAATCGTAAGTTTTACCTCTTGCCTAAAATACATAAACCACTCAGCAGTTGGAGTGACGAATTTACCCCTCCCGGTCGGCCTATTGTCAGCGACTGTGGCTCGGAATCTTACCACATTTCACAGTATATTGATTTTTATTTAAAACCAATTGCTTGCCGCCATCCGAGCTTCCTCAAAGACACTGAGGACTTTTTAATGAAAATTAACAAATTGCAGGTTCCTTCCGACAGTCTCCTCATTACCCTAGACATTGAAAGTATGTATACTAACATTGGTATTGACGCTGGTCTAGAGGCAATAAAAAAATCATTCAAAAGGTACGATGACCCAAACAGACCATCGGAAGAAATCCTGCAATTGTTAGAATTATCATTGAAAGGTAACGACTTTGAATTTAACAATAAATTTTACCTCCAAGTAAGTGGATGTAGTATGGGTAAAAAATTCAGTCCAAATTTTGCTAATATTTTTGTTGCAGAATGGGAAAGAGGTGTTCTTGCTAAAGCAAGAAAACAGCCATTATGTTATCATAGGTTCCAAGACGACATTTTTATCATATGGCCCCATGGCCGTGATGACTTCAACGAATTCTTGGAGATCCTGAACAACCACGATGAATCCATTAAATTACAGCCCTGCATTTCAGAAAATACCATTGATTTTCTGGATGTGACTGTATTCAAGGGCCCTCAGTTCCGGCATAGCAACGTACTAGACACAAAAGTCTTTTTTAAACCGACCGATTCTCACCAACTTCTCCATAGAGCTTCTTACCACCCACCCAAACTATTCAATGGGTTGGTAAAATCTCAAATCATTCGATTCCATAGAAATTGTACGAACAGAAGCGACCTCAATCACGCATGTTCAATTCTTTTCAAAACACTTGTTAAACGCGGTTACTCAAAACGACTTTTGCGAAAAATTAAATCTGATACAATCCGTGAGATAGAGACACCCATTCGGGACTCTGAGCCAACGCACCCCACGAAAATTCGGCATAACCGCCCTGTTCTGGGAAATGGATCAGTAAATCTATGTCAACGCAAAATTTGTTACATACATCGTATGAACTACATGAATACCGGTAAAACATTCTTTAGCGAACAAACCCGTATGTTTTACCAAGTTAGAAACAGCTTCAACTGTGATTCTGAAAACATCATTTATTTAATCACATGTAAATTATGCCATATCCAATATGTCGGCCAGACGAAAAACCCTCTGCGCGTCAGAATGCAAAATCATTTATCAAATATCCGTTTAGATTCAGGAAAGGCAGTCTCAGACCACTTTAACCTCCCGGGTCATGACATTAAGTCACATTTTAGTTTCCAACCCATTGAGCAAATTCCGTTTTTGGACGATGATGAAACCACAACAGACAAACGACTTGAGCGTGAAAACTATTGGATTGGTAAGCTCAGGACCTATCTCCCATACGGACTCAATAGAGAGTACTCTGGGTTGCCAAATAAAATTATTTGTTTTCCTTTGGTTTATAATCGACGCAATGTCGAAATTGCAAAAATTTTCAAAAACAACTTTACGGAATTAAACACAAAACTGCCAGAAGCCATTAACAAACGATGCATCATAGCTTATAAGAAAAATCCCAGTCTTCGAAACATTCTTGTGAAAGCACTTCTGAGATGAGTTCATTTTGTCATAAAGTCATATAACTTCAAAAATATTAAAACAACATTGAATTCCATAGAAATAATTTACAACAGAAATCGATTTACCGACCTGCGCCCGTGCTTCTTTGTTTTGAAAAATATCTATCCGCCAGTGCCAGACCTTTGAATTATTTCTATTATAAAAACATTAATTATCTGTCGATTAGTTTTGCGCATTGTCATGAGTTTGATTTCCAACAGTCTTCAGCCAGTGAACACAAGTCATTCAAATGCCATCAAACATTAACAGTAGAAATACCGCTAAAGTTTGATGACATTTGAATGGTTGTTTTCCACTAATCACTGAGTGAATCCATCTCAGTCACAGTGATTGGCCAGTTTGGCCTCATCGACAGATGAAGTAAAGGTATTTAAACGCTTTGGGATAATTGGAAAATCGAATTCACCTGCTTCCTGAAGAAGGGCATTTAACCCGAAACGTCGAGGCAACGACAGTGCGCTCCATTTATTTCATCATTTTCACTAGGTATTCACATTTCATTTATTCGTTCATTTTCATTTTTTGCTTCATTTTTTCATCACTTTTTCATCATTTTGACTTGTTCTAATAATTATTTATTTCAGCCTAAATTAAGTCCGGGAAAATGGCTAAAAATTCCACAAATGTTAAATCTGTTAACCGCCAAGAGCGGCAAAAAGACCCGGCATATTCGGCTCATGCACAATTGGTAAAATCCCTTTACCACATTCTACAACTATTTCACCATTTGGCATTTTTAGAGGACTGTTTGGCACAGAAAGTCCTCCCGAAATCATTCCAAAAAACAGTGGACGAGCGCAATAAAACCTTTCGGCCGGCTCTGCCAACCATTTATATTTCGGACGCGCTCAACAATTTAACCAAAAAATGGGCTTTTGAAGTTATACAAACTTTGGTAGATTATTACAAAAAAACTCTAAAAGAAAAACAAGACCTGGTTCTTTCGGCTCCTTTTCTAAAACCCCAGGACTTTCCACGAGCACGTAATACGGCAGTTAAATGGGGACAGAAGAATTTTGGTAATCGACTACAAGAAAGTACTATTGACAAATTTTATTCTCTTTCGGATCAACTTCTGTCCCAGTTCAAAAAACCAGCGGTCATTAGCCAGACCTCTTTCAATCAACGTGCTCGTTCTAAATCGCCGGTGGCCCGCCAGCAAATTTCATTTTCTACTTCCAGAGAAACTCCATCGAAAAGAAAAAGACGAGAAACCATCTCTCCAACAGCACCAGCGACCAAAAAACCATCATTTACAGCACGTTGCTCCACAACACCGGAATCGCCATCGTACGCCAGCATAGTCAAAACACCACCTCAAAAGAAACCATCTACAAACGGCAAGTCGTCATTCTACCGATTCTGGAAATCTGGTGAAAACAAGAACAGCTGGACCCTGCCAGTCAAGCCAAACAAACCTGTTTGGATCATCGGATCATCGAACATCTCGAGGATTGATGCCAACCCTCCACCCAACACGTTCATCGCATCATACTCTGGTGGAACCTTAAACCACATTCGGCAGATGGCTAAGAACATGGAAAAAGAGAAAGATCGACAACATCCCAAAGCAATTCTATTCAACGTTGGGGTCAACAATAGAGAAGACTGGCGCATAGACGTGCAGAACAGAAAAAAGATTGGTCACACATCAACAGGTAGACTAGGTAATATGGTAAGCAATTTCCGCAAATGTTACCCTAATACAAAACTTCTTTTTCAGGAACATAATTTTTCTTCTAGTTTATGTTCCAGGGACCAACAAAATTTGACTGTTATCAACGAAGCTGCGAAGTCAACAAAGAATTTGGAGATAATCCCGGCAATTCCAGCAAGCCAGTTTAAATGTTGCCCAGGTGATCCCATCCACTGGTCGACGGAAACAGCGAATAAAATCTACCAAGGATGGCTGCCACGCATAGAACCATACATCAAAGAGCAGCCTTTAAACTAATTACAGAAGAAGGCATCAGCCATGGAGAGAAAGTAGGACTAGGAACCGAAATAGTTAACTTGGTTCCTGATCTAAAATTAACTGAAGGTGAGAAAGATCTACTCAGGTATGGTTTAACTTTCGTTCCCGCCCCAGCCCCATTAAAACCTAAGCCCAAAACCGTAGATTTTGGGACAGGTGCAGTTGTCATGGATGATTACAGTTACATTAACGAAATGAACGGTGGTCCAGCAAACCAACAATTTTTTAGGGCAACAGCATTGGCAGATAAATTTCGAAATTCAACAGGCTCAAAAGACCTCTTTGCCAATCCAACCGGGTGGTGCCCATCACCTCGGAAAGTTAAACCTGAAATTAATGAGATTTCTCAAAAAGTTAAAGAACAAGTAAGCCAAATCCCGGAATCATTTTTGAAAGACAAACAAAATTTGAACCAAATCGAAAGAAACGCCCTGAAGACGCTGAAAAACAACAAACAAATTATCATCAAGCCTTGTGACAAAGGATCTGCTACAGTTCTGATGTCAAAAGATAATTATATTAAAGAAGCTGAACGCCAATTAAATAACCCAAAATATTACAAACCTTTAGAAGCACCAATTTGGCAAGAAAATTGTTCAAAATTTAATGGAATTCTAAAAAGCTTGCTGGACCACGACTTCATTGAGAAAAAACATGTCGAGTATTTAACTGCAGAGAGGGATTCAAACAATCGTAAGTTTTACCTCTTGCCTAAAATACATAAACCACTCAGCAGTTGGAGTGACGAATTTACCCCTCCCGGTCGGCCTATTGTCAGCGACTGTGGCTCGGAATCTTACCACATTTCACAGTATATTGATTTTTATTTAAAACCAATTGCTTGCCGCCATCCGAGCTTCCTCAAAGACACTGAGGACTTTTTAATGAAAATTAACAAATTGCAGGTTCCTTCCGACAGTCTCCTCATTACCCTAGACATTGAAAGTATGTATACTAACATTGGTATTGACGCTGGTCTAGAGGCAATAAAAAAATCATTCAAAAGGTACGATGACCCAAACAGACCATCGGAAGAAATCCTGCAATTGTTAGAATTATCATTGAAAGGTAACGACTTTGAATTTAACAATAAATTTTACCTCCAAGTAAGTGGATGTAGTATGGGTAAAAAATTCAGTCCAAATTTTGCTAATATTTTTGTTGCAGAATGGGAAAGAGGTGTTCTTGCTAAAGCAAGAAAACAGCCATTATGTTATCATAGGTTCCAAGACGACATTTTTATCATATGGCCCCATGGCCGTGATGACTTCAACGAATTCTTGGAGATCCTGAACAACCACGATGAATCCATTAAATTACAGCCCTGCATTTCAGAAAATACCATTGATTTTCTGGATGTGACTGTATTCAAGGGCCCTCAGTTCCGGCATAGCAACGTACTAGACACAAAAGTCTTTTTTAAACCGACCGATTCTCACCAACTTCTCCATAGAGCTTCTTACCACCCACCCAAACTATTCAATGGGTTGGTAAAATCTCAAATCATTCGATTCCATAGAAATTGTACGAACAGAAGCGACCTCAATCACGCATGTTCAATTCTTTTCAAAACACTTGTTAAACGCGGTTACTCAAAACGACTTTTGCGAAAAATTAAATCTGATACAATCCGTGAGATAGAGACACCCATTCGGGACTCTGAGCCAACGCACCCCACGAAAATTCGGCATAACCGCCCTGTTCTGGGAAATGGATCAGTAAATCTATGTCAACGCAAAATTTGTTACATACATCGTATGAACTACATGAATACCGGTAAAACATTCTTTAGCGAACAAACCCGTATGTTTTACCAAGTTAGAAACAGCTTCAACTGTGATTCTGAAAACATCATTTATTTAATCACATGTAAATTATGCCATATCCAATATGTCGGCCAGACGAAAAACCCTCTGCGCGTCAGAATGCAAAATCATTTATCAAATATCCGTTTAGATTCAGGAAAGGCAGTCTCAGACCACTTTAACCTCCCGGGTCATGACATTAAGTCACATTTTAGTTTCCAACCCATTGAGCAAATTCCGTTTTTGGACGATGATGAAACCACAACAGACAAACGACTTGAGCGTGAAAACTATTGGATTGGTAAGCTCAGGACCTATCTCCCATACGGACTCAATAGAGAGTACTCTGGGTTGCCAAATAAAATTATTTGTTTTCCTTTGGTTTATAATCGACGCAATGTCGAAATTGCAAAAATTTTCAAAAACAACTTTACGGAATTAAACACAAAACTGCCAGAAGCCATTAACAAACGATGCATCATAGCTTATAAGAAAAATCCCAGTCTTCGAAACATTCTTGTGAAAGCACTTCTGAGATGAGTTCATTTTGTCATAAAGTCATATAACTTCAAAAATATTAAAACAACATTGAATTCCATAGAAATAATTTACAACAGAAATCGATTTACCGACCTGCGCCCGTGCTTCTTTGTTTTGAAAAATATCTATCTATCTATCTATCTATCTATCTATCTATCTATCTATCTATCTATTATTGAATAAATATTGTTTAAACTAAATGAATAACATGAAAATAAATAGCAGACACGCTGTGCATTATTGCGAAGTCAAACTGATTATCAGATTTAGTGACAGCTGAGAATATTATTTGATATCGCTGTAACACTTTTGCAATGCGGCCTTTGCAAACATATTCAAGTTCTTCACACACAAGCCATCTATCCCTTGACTCACTGTAAAGGGAGTCCGGTGTTGTTAGTACACTTTCACTTTCGGCCATCTTCAGTAGGTACTGTTTTCACACTGCCTAAATAACTGTGCGTTTATGCAACAATTTGGATATTTTGTTATCGTACCCGTATTTTTTATATGTTTCAAGTCAACTCACTTTGTCAAGGGGCCGATTTTCTGTTTGTTTTTGTTAAAAAACACACCCCTATAAAACCCATGGATTTTCTGATCAGACCAATCAGACTACTCTACTTGAACTATACAAAGCCTTTGTGCGCCCAGTGCTCGAGTATGGAGCCATCAGGCTTGGCAATTTCAGGAAAGCGATTTTTTAGCTCTCCTTACCGCCCTCCTGAAAGAATTAAGGAGAGCGAAAAATTGCCCTCCTAAATATTTTGGTCTGGGATAATTGAGATTACATGTATTATGCTCACATTAAATTTTTGTTGTAAAGCAAAAATGTAATTTAACTTCGAAGTCACATAACATCACGTAATTTCATTTTGAAAGTGGTTTAGTGGTAAAAGGTAATGGGTGCAACCATACCCAAACACAGTTGCAATCATTTGAAGCAAAATGGGTCACAGTAACATTTTTTTTTTTCTGTCGGTTTTAAGTTCAACAACTGACATCACAGTTTGAGGGGAAATTATTCAAGGAATATTGACACTATAATATACTACCATTACTACTATCCTGTCACTTGAAGCACTTGCACCAGGATGTGACTGTAGATCCAAGCAGACCTGTTGCCCAAGAAAGTCATACGCCTACCACTACCACCTTCAACCCCCTTGGGGGTTGAAGGTGGTAGTGGTAGGCGTATGACTTTCTTGGACAACAGGTCTGTGTACAAACACAGGTCTTGTCAAGTGTGTGTTCGGTTGTTGAGTGAGACATCTAGATGTCTAAGAGATTTCGCTTTA
Organism: Pictodentalium vernedei; assembly: GCA_031216915.1. Taxonomy (NCBI): domain Eukaryota; kingdom Metazoa; phylum Mollusca; class Scaphopoda; order Dentaliida; family Dentaliidae; genus Pictodentalium; species Pictodentalium vernedei. The sequence continues at coordinate 323,158,469 of CM062296.1, read as the reverse complement.
CCTTAGTAAAGTTAATAAAATCACGATGTAATAGTCTGTTGGTTTCAGTTTCAATGAGTTCATTCAATTGGATACTTAAAATGCTGTGTAAAGCTAATTGCTCTCCTAAGCTGATTGAGGAGAGCGATTTTTTGCCCTCCTGCATTTTTCAGAATGCCAGGCCTGGGCCATCATCCTAACTGAGCTCAATCAAACAAATATGGGAAAACTACAGAAGGTCCAAAATCACGCGCCTAGGGTCGTCCTCCGGGCCCCATGGGATACACCTATCAAAACACTCCATGACAGATCCGAAATCCCCACCATAAAAACCCGCCTTGCCTCCCTAGCCGCGAAAAAACACGACCGGTTAGCCGACAGCCAACTAATTTCTGAGCTAGAAGTAATTTGCGACAGCCGACAGAAACCCAAATATGCCAAATTATAGTGAAATAACTGTGTAAATAGGAACCAAACCGCGCAGGTTAGGGCAAAATACATCCCGAGTGTGACTCTTTCGTTAAAGCCTGCCCCCCTCCCCTTTCAACAGGAAAAAATAAAATATAGTGTAACAACCACGTAAATAGGATCCAATCCGCGGAGGTTAGGGCAGAATACACTAATCACTAAAAATCGGAAATCCTAAAAATAAAATCGGGAACGAGAAGGTGAACTAACAAGCAGATTAACAGCTCAGCTGTGGCCTTCTACCAGAAAGGGCTGCCTTCGCCGACTCGGCTAAAATCACTAAAAATCGGAAACCTCAAAATAAATTAGGGAACGAGAAGGTGAACTAACAGGCAGATTAAGAGCTCATCTGTGGCCTTCTACCTTAAAGGGCTGTCTTTACCGGCTCAGCTAAAATCACTAAAAATCGGAACCTCAAAATAAATTATGAAAGGAGAAGGTGAACCAACAGGCAGATTACCAGCTCAGCTGTGGTCTTCTACCAGAAAGGGCTGTCTTCACCGACTCAGCTTAAATCACTAAAAATCGGAAATTGAAAAATGAAATCGTAAACGAGAAGGTGAATATAAAGGCAGATTAACAGCTCAGCTGTGGCCTACCAGAAAGGGCTGTCTTCACCGACTCAGCCAAATGTTTTGGGTTTTGTTTTTGTTTTTCTATTTTAATTTTTATTTGTTATATTTTATTCGAGACTAATTCTGCCTTCTCCTCTTCTTTTTAGCAAGTACACAGAGATGCTTTCTTCTTGACCCAATAAAACGAACTCTGACAGTAAAGCATTTACGCGTGGAGTTCCACAGGGCTCCGTTCTTGGGCCGATATTGTTTACACTTTACACAGCGTCATTGGGAAAGTTGCTGATGCAGATCAGTGTTCCTTACCATTTGTATGCTGATGACACTCAGTTGTATTTATCACTAGACCCTTCAATTGGATCTGACCCTATAGCTTCAGTTTTGATGACGGAAGACTGTGTACACAAGGTTAGGGGCTGGATGGCCTGTCATAGACTTAAAATGAATGACGATAAGACCGAGGTACTAGTCATATCGCGTTCAAAGAGTCCATCAAATTTGCAAATCAAGTCATTTGTTATCGGAAATTCCACACAAAATGTATCAAACAGTGCTCGTAACATTGGTGTGATATTTGACTCTCATCTATCAATGGAGGAAAATTGTCAATACTATTTGCATTCAAATTAGGAACCTGGGCTATCTTCGTCGTTACCTCTTCACTAAGTCATTGGAAACTGTAGTTCATGCTTTTATTTCATCCCACTTGGATTTTTCCAACTCACTTCTTATTGGGTTGCCACAGTCAAATATTTCAAAACTACAGAATATTCAAAATACAGTTGCACGTATCATCATAGGCTCTAAACGCTATGATCATATAACCCCACTACCAAAAACATTGCACTGGATCCCTGTACGACAGCGGATTATTTTCAAAATTTTGGTTTTGGTATGAAAGGAACTTGCGCTCCTCCTCACAAGTCAAGCTTCAGATGCCCTTTTATAGGTCCACTTTTGTAAATAACACAGCTTTCTCTTTCGCTGGACCTGCACTTTGGAATAATTTACCAGTTCAGGTTCAGGGATTGAAAGATCTCAACAATTCAAAAAAAAATTAAAATCACATCTTTTCAGAGAGGCTTTTGACAGTATGTAACCTGCTGGCCTTCACACCTTTCTCAGTCTGTATATTGCCTTGATAGTCACGAGCTCATTGTTTATTTAACTGTACAGCGTTTTAGAGCACTTTGTGATTTTACGCTTTATAAAATTTCCTCATTATTATTATTATTATTATAACCGCTATGGCAACTATAACCTTTATGGACATGAATAACCGCGACGGACTACAAACAGCCTTCGCTCCCTCCCTAGAAGTGGCCACCCACCTCAAGGGAGGCGAGCGTTGGTCCTGCGCCCCACCTTCACCCCTTTTTCGTAAGCGTCTGAAGAGCGCATTTTTGACCCAGCCAAATTAGTTTCAATGCAGGCCTGCCCCCGAACCAGGGAAGTTCGTGTCTTTCTTTGTGTGGTCCCCGAAAGGAGCCGTTGTTTTTTTCCACGATCGAACGATAACATCAAGTGCTATCCAGAAATCCGACACAGCTTCAACTACCACGAACCGCCTGAGGCAGACTATACTTGCCAATGATGGCTCTCTACCCCATCTAACTACGCGTATAAGTGGCAGACTCTACTTGCCTGAAAATCACCATCAAAGTGCCCCCGGGGAGAGGTAGCACCTTTGTGAGAGGACTCCCTCTCACTCTGGCCCTCACCCGAGGGTAGACTCAACAACCAGCAAAAGGCAAACCATCAAAAGACAACCCAACAACCTCATCTGACCATCTCACCAGAGACACCTGCCGAACACCCGATCCTTTTCCAACTTCACCACGCCCAGACATGCAGCTTCCAAATCCTCAACTATTAAAGAGGGTCGAAAGGGGCTTGCTTCACAGCGTCCCTGCGCGCCTACGGCGCGCGAAACCATTCAACCACCCGAGACATCAGACATCACTTTCTTCTGACTGATTTATCGTGAATGCTACTTTTCAAAAATGAGTTCATTACCCAAATTTCCATGTGGGATTTGTTCACTCGGTTGCGGATTGAACAGCATAGAATGTTCCAGGAGTGAGACATGAATACACCGGAGATGTGTACCACTGTCTACTGCCTTGCTATTGACGTGGTCATCGGACTTCGACTTGTCATTCTTATGCAAGAAGTGTGCATTTGAAAAAGGGTCATACAGTATATCTGCTGCTTTAAAAAGATTAGTACTCTATTCAGTCCAGATCCTAAACCTAGAGCAATTTTTATCACTTGCAAGATGGCCGAGATTTGTTTCTTTTCTAATCGTTCTTATCTTGTTCACCTTGTAGTCTGAACATTCTTACATGTCGATTTCCAGGGATCCTCGCCTCTTCCTCCCGTGATCGCAAACACTTGTCAGTCCTATTAACAAAAGCTCTTTCAATTTTAATTATCTTTCCGATGTTGAACTCGGAAACATGGCTCGTAACCCTCGTAATATATTAGTTATAAAAAAACATTTTAGAGGGACCTGCGACGACCTGCAGTGTTAAGGGTGACCCTAGTTTAGCATCCGGTTTCGGCCAAATTGTTGGTGGATAGTCTGTATGCAATTCTCACAGATGAGATTGAGAGACATTAATTATTATAGAACACACCGAATGTGGTTTACTGCAGATATAATTGCTCGATATTAATATTTTTTAATAATTATTTTTTAGGAGTAAAAACGAATATCGTAGCGTATCTAAAATATCATAACAGATACAGTACATTGAGATTGTATTATCACCAAATCACCCACAGAGTGGAGTTTCCTCACAAGCAATAATTGCACATTTATTGCAAAGCATAACAAGCACAAGCAAAGTTTCAGCCAATGGACCTACGGGTTAAACCCGGAGGTCCATTGGCTGAAACATTGCTTGTGTTTTTAGTCGATATATACACAATTTGAAAGTTATAGTTGGGTGATAACTTCGCTCCGCGGGTGATCGATTTACAACACACTCGCCACATACTGTATTGCTTTTCTGTCAGACGAATCTTCCCTGAGCCGAGTTTTCCCCAGGCCGAATCGTCCTCTGTTCCCTAATAAAGGTGACATGCTATTTTTGATGGTGTGAAATATCTAAAATTAAAAAGGTTATTATTTTCCATTTTTAGAATTCGAAACTACGAAGAATTGTTCACAAACACAGATGACACCAAAAAAGTAACAAATTATTACTTTGTTTTGATTTCTCCCGGGACCGAAACGAAAGTAACAAATCAGTAATGACAGTATCACTTTTTTCAAGCAAAGTTTTTACAACTTTTACAACACCTTAATATTAGGATAATTCCAAAACTGCATTTTTATTCATTTTGGTACTTCACGAGCTGCGTGTCCATACACATCTGTATACAATCGCACCAATACAACAACAATTATCAGTTATATTATCAGTGATATCTGTGGGTTTTCGATTAAAGTTATCATTAGCCGACAAGTTGCAACGAAATGAGGAGAGTTCTATCTGAAATAACGAAATTATCAGCAGAGTGTACTGACAAACCTCTAGAATGACAGAATTCGAGTGATGTGTAGAAATGTAAATGTCACACAAAGCTTAGATGCGAATATGGTTGCAACAGAACACGAACGTATTTGACATTTTGTTTGCTTGTTGATATCAGCCCAAAAATTCCCGGAGGGAATAAGCCAATTGCAATTGAATGGGCAATTCGACACTGCAAGTCACGTAATTTTTTCCTTGAAATTTACTGTCCAATTCAAAAAATAGCTTAGACGGCATAGGGAATTCTGTTCTGGAACACATTTATCTCACTGGGTATGTGCAACCCCTTGCGGGACTACGGCCCGCTTGGGGTTCCTAGTAACACATGATACGCAGTTATTTCAATTGTTTATTGTCACTTCTTAGACCCTGATCGTTTTTATTTCAGCATAGTTAAGTTTTCCCCAAAAGGTTTTAATATTTATTTATTTAAAATAAACTGAAGTTGAAAACTCAAAAATAAATTAACAATTTGTGTTCTGTTAACTTCCGTAACTTCTGTTACTTCTTTACTATTTTATCAATAAGAATTGGGCTCAGTAGTTAGAGGTGCAGGCTGCAAGCCGAAAGGTCCTCGATCGAATTCCACCTGCGGCAACCACTTTGTTTCCTTGGGCAAGACACTTCATTCCCATTGCCCACGTGGTGGCATTGTGTACCAAGGTATACTGCATATCAATCGTAGACTTGTCTTCAACCAATGCTAACCCACCATGTGTACTGTTTGTACGTTAGTTGTTTGCCACTGCTAAGTGGTTCTCTCTAGCTCCCCTACCTTTAAAACTGTCCAACATGAGGTGACCCTGGCTGTCGAAGTGTCATTAAACCCCAATAAATAAATCAATAAGAATCATGCACTCCTATTCTGTTGGACAGTTTGGGGCAAATTGCCAGAGGATGGTTTGGGTTAGATTAGTATCCAGCTTGTGTCAAATTGTTGGAGTATAGTTTGGATGCAATTCTCGGGAATTCCAGTCAGTTTGTCCCCAAGTCATTCCGGCCCCAGTCATTTCGGCCTCAAGTCAATTCAGCCCCAATATACCAAGTCATTTCGGCCTCTTTAAATATTTTTAAATATCTTTTGAATTTTAACACTTTTCTATTTAATTGTTTTTCAACATTTATACCTCAAATAGATATTCAGGTATACATATGATATATTGTATTCCTTCATGCCTGGTAGATTTTCTTTCATGATAAATGAATGAAAAGTTTCAGCACGGACGTTCTTACAAATGGCTACTTATGTGGCTATTTTTATGGGACTACAATAAAATGCATGTACATTGTATTAAAATAAATGATTCTTGGAAAAATTTGTGGGGTGGTAGCAAACCCTGATCCTACCCTTTACTGGCCCTAACCCTACCCCCCCCCCCCCCACCACCCCCAATTCTAAACCCCACCCTAGACTATTGAAAATTCAATATATCCCTAGTCTATTTTAACTAAAATGCATGTTCATTGTATTAAAACAACTTTTTGGGTGAAAAACCCTAACCCTACCCTTTACTGACCCTAATCCCACCCCACCCCAACTCTAAACCCCAACATAGAATAATGACATTTAACCAAGTGACTAGTCACTTAAATTGCGGTAGTCACCTAACCCCCATTTCTACAAACAAATAGCCACATAAAACCCCATATGTCTGCCCGCCGAAGGTGCACATGGACGATGTGGGATTTGAAAACCCTTGCGACCTGAATAATTTTATTTGCTTATGAATCCACGAGAGTCGGAAGCGAGCGTTAGTAATGTTATTTGGTTTGAGTGTGCGCATTGGAAGTGGGGTACTGGGGTCAGACCCTCGCGGACCTCGAACTGGAAGGTGCTAGGAATTGCGTATAACTACAAAAATTCTGCTCCGTGTTTTAGAAAACGTGGACATATTTAGGGTAGTATCGAAATCACAGTTTGGTGGTTCTCTTAGAAAAATGAAAAGAAAAAGAAACCCTCTGAACCTTGAACTGGAAGGTGACTAGGAATAGTGCATAACAACATGAATGAATGAGATGACTGCATATAAGTAGAAGGAGAGCGATGATACAACCCCGGAAGTGACGTCATGTCACGTGACCTGGTGGCGCCATGTTTGGTTGTCATGGTAACCCTCGTGAGCGGCAATCTTGTGACGTCATCCCCATAGTGATACGTGGTGCGAGTGCGCATGCGCAGCGCGTGTTGCTAGGGTGATACGTGTTTCCGTCGTCCATTTTGTATACTGGATGCCGCCATCTTGGTTTCTCGAACGAGCAATTACTCTAAAGCTCATTTGCTCGATGGGATTCGAGTCGTTCGAGCAATATGTGCGAGTCACTCGAGGTAAGATGGAATCCCACTTATGGAATCCCTTTTGTGGAATCCCATTTGTAGAATCCCTTTTTTAGGAATCGTCTGTGGCTACAGAATCCCTTTTTCTGAAATGAGTCCACGAGCAGTATGTGCGAGTCACTCGAACGAGCAAGTACTCTAAAGCTCATTTGCTCGATGGGATTCGAGTCGTTCGAGCAATATGTGCGAGTCACCCGAGGTAAGACGGAATCCCACTTATGGAATCCCTTTTGTGGAATCTCATTTGTGGAATCCCTTTTTAGGAATCGTCTGTGGCTACAGAATCCCTTTTTCTGAAATGAGTCGACGAGCAGTATGTGCGGGTCACTCAACTAGCAATTACTCTAAAGCTCATTTGCTCGATGGGATTCGAGTCATTCGAGCAATGTTTATCAGTAACTGCTCGATTGCTTATTGGGTTTGGGAATGCTTTTAATATACACAAGGGAGATAACTCTGTATACAGATTACGGGAAATCAAGCAATCTGATTGGTTAGTTACATAAATGATCTAGATAAATGAAACAACACGAGTACTTGGAATAGGGTCAGAACTAACAAGAAAAGACCACAATAGCTAAATATAGTTTTTATAAGCAAAGCTGTTCCAACTGATAGGCTCTACTACGCTACTGGTGTATACTCCGGAACAAAGGAACATGGCCAGGTAGAGGAAAACTATTGCATATATAGATAGAAGCAGAGAATTCTGAAAGAATTCGAAATAGTACAACTTTTCGGGTTTATTTGGGTAATTAAACAGGATTCTGGGAGAATTCTAAGCCAGAAAATTACTCTTCTACAAAGGAACACACCCCTTATACCCCTTGGTATTATAGCACTACGTGCTACACCGATAAATTGGGGAATCCGTAGTATATAAAGTCGTTTTTGGTGATTTGGTGGGATTGTCAGGTTGTTTGTGGTAATTCGTAATACTCCGATTCAATCGAACACATCCTCCGAACATATCCCTGTCTTGTTGTAAGCCTTTGGGTCACATAGCAACCACGTGCTACCATAGAAACCAAGATGGCGGCCAATCCATACAAAATGGACGACGGAAATACGTATCACCCTAACAACACGCGCTGCGCATGCGCACTCACAACACGTATCACTATGGGAATGACTCACAAGATGGCCGCTCACGCGGGTTACCATGCCAACCAAACATGGTGCCACCAGGTCACGTGACATGACGTCACTTCCGGAGTCCAGCCCGGGGTCCATCCAATGAGGGTCGTTTCATCGCTCTCCTACTACTCATATACTTTGCGAAAATTCAAAGTAAACAAATTTCTCTTACTTATACAGATAGCACGTTAAATGTATGTAAAACTGAACACATGGATAATTTTTAATGTCATGTAAAACTTTTCTGTGCACTGTGTAAAAACAAATGACTGAACATTACTTAATAAATGTAATTACCCATTATTTCTAAACATAAACTATGCGCTGATCTTTGTAGATGTCTTCACTCAAAATGGTGCCGAAATGACAAAAGGGCCGAAGTGACTGGGGCCTTTGTGACTAGGGCCGAAATGATTTTGAGGCCGAAGTGAGCAGAGGCCGAAATGACTTGGGGCCGAAGTGACTGGATACCTTTCTCACAGATGAGAGACGTTAATTATTACAGAACACATCAAATGTAAATTTACAGCAGAGATAATTGCTCGACGATATGTATTAATATTTTTTTCAATAAATATCGAGCAATATATCAATATTTTTTTTAAGAATTATTTTTCAGGAGTTCAAACGAATATCGTGGCGTATCTAAAATATCTTAACAGATGTGTACTACTTTTCTTTTGGACGAATCTTCCCTGGGCCGAGTTTTCCGCAGGCCGAATCTTTCTCCAGTTCCCGAATAAAGATGACATGACATTTTCAATGGCGGTAAATATCCAAAAAGGTTATTGTTTGCCATTTTTTAGTGTTCGAAACTACAAAGCACTGTTCAAAAATACAGATGGCACCAAAAAAGTAGCACATTATTACTTTCTTTTGATTTCTGACGGGACCGAAAGCAACCTGTCACTGTGAGTATCACTTTTTTCGCCTTAGACCCATTTCGTCCGCTAACCAAATCGTCCAATTTTACCCAACTAGTTCGAAACTCGTCCGCTGGGGGAAAGTATTGAAGTATTGTATTTTGTATCATTTTTTATTTATTTATTTATTTATATATATAATAATTTTATTGTATATTTTATTGTATATTATCTATTGTAATATATCTTAATGTACCTCCTTGCATTAAAATTTCAGATACTTATTCGAAATTCTGAAAACAGACATGTCAGAACAAAATAAACAACCCAGCCATCTAATTAATTTCGACACTGTTTAACGCGGCTCTGATTACTGTTTGTTCAATGGATTACAGTACAGTCGCCGTGGATTGGTCGTACCCGGTGCTTCATTAATTAAATTTTTGATGATTATTCCTGTAATTAGTGCTTGGAATCTAATATTATTGTGTCCGTTGAAATATTGCCCACTCGTGGAAAGTTACCAGTCCACGGCGACTGTACTGTACCTATAATAATTATATTATTACAACAAAAGTTCTTAAAGAATATGTATGTTATATTAAGTTCCGCAACATAATCTTATAATTTTGCAATTATTCATGGAAGAGTGCCACCGGCGCTTTACAATGAATAATCGCAAAATTATTAGCAAATGTATTACAGGAATTAATTATATTAAGAAAAGCATCAAAACTTGTTATAATTATATTAAGAAACGCATCAAAACTTGTTATATTAAGTTCAGTAACATAATCTTATAATTTTGCAATTATTCATTGAACAATATTTGCTATGCTGTGTTGTTATTATCTTGTGAATCTTGTGTACTGAATAAATATCATTATTTCGTTTCATACTGAATAAATATCATTAATTTTATTTTCCATGTTTTTATGATATTCAAACCATTGGCGGACGAATGGGGTAAAATTGCAAGCGGACGAATTGGGCAAAATTGCTAGCGGTCGATTCGGTGCGCTGGCGGACGAAATGGGTAAACCTGCAAGCGGACGATTCGGCTTGCGGACGAAACGTCCGTATACCCTTTTTTCAAGCAAACTTTTCCTTACTTTTACAACCCCTTAACAACCCCTTAATTCAAAAACTGAGTTTCTATTCGTTTTGATACTTCACAAGATACGTGTCAATGCATATCTGTATAACATCGCACCAATATAACAAAAATTATCAGTTATATTATCAGTTATATGTGCGGTTTTTCGATTAAAGTTATCACTGGCAGACAAGTTGCAACGAAGTCAGGAGAGTTCGATCTGAAATGACGAGATCATCAGCTGAGCATATTGACAATCCTCCAGAAGGACAGAATTCGAGTAATAATAATAATAATAACACTTTGGCACCGCTGATTTGTCGCAGTTCTCGAATGAGAAGGTCTTGGTTACCCCCTGATGTATAGACATGTATACATCACGTAAAGCTTTCATGCGAATTAGGTCGCAACAGCAAACGAACGAATTTGACATTTTGTTTGATTTTTTGCCCAGAGGATAGGCCAATTGCAATTGAATCGGAAATTCGACACCGGAAGTTAAGTGATTTGTTCACTGAAATTTACTGTCCAATTCAAAAAATCACATTAACGGCTATAGAGAATTCTGTTCTGGAACACATTTATCTGACTGGGTATGTGGAACCCTTTGCGGGCCTACGGCCCGCTTGGGGTTCCTATTATGTTCCGAAGGTCGACTGAGCCATCTCAATATTTTCAAGTTGTAGTGTGCAGTATGTGGAGAGTGTTCGCCCACTAACTCACCCGCAGAGCGGAAATTCCACCCAAGCAGTAACTACAAATTTGTTGCAATGCATAACAATCACGGGAAAAGTTCCAGACAACGGCTGAAACATTGCTTCTGGTTTTTATCCATATACTCAGAATATGAAAGTGATACTTTGAGTGATAACTCCACTTCATTCACGACTTAGTTACAATCCACTCTCCACGTACTGTAGGTTACTACTCTGTACATAACCGGATTGCTGAAACGTCTGCTGAAAAACGTCCCAATTCAGTCTGCCTCCTCCCTCACCAAGAAGAAGTCAAGTGAATACATGCGTGTAACTCTTCTAATCGGTGACGTTTTAATGACGTAAAATCTACAATGCTCTGACTGCAGTCACAACATCACAGTGTTTATATCATTACCTAGCACAAAAATTTGTAACACGGTATCAATTTTCCAATATCGGTACTTGTTTTAACCCTTTACCTAACATGAAAAGCAGACGACACTTGCTAACAAATTCTAGAATAACTATTTTTTTTCATTTTTTTGGTCTCAAAAACATAGGTTATGACCCCACTTTGGAACGAGCTCGCCGAGCTCGTTCCAAAGAGAGGTCATAACCTATGTTTTTGAGATAAAAAATGAAAAAATAATGAAAATTAATTGGCAATTTTTTGGTGAATAGCGCTGGCCGGTTTTGCCGTTACATTGGGTAAAGGGTTAAGCTCACTTGACTGAATGTCGGGGAGAATTATAGTGATCAGTTCTTCTTCGCAACTATACCTCTATACCGATTTCAGTGAAATTGTTTGTCATGCCATCGCATTTTAATTTTGTTCAAATTAAGCCGCTGGAAATCCTTTTCATGATCCAGTGCATAAAATTAATTGATGTTTGGCATTCAGCGTCTTTGTGAGATGGTCATAAAAATGTTCTCAAGGAAAGTTTGCGGGATAATACTTTGAGTTCTGGGAGGGGTACGATTTTTAGCCCCGTCCAAAATTTCAATTTTTCCCACCCCTTGAGCCGATTTGAATGACTTTTTAAAACCTATCATACGTAAGTAACTTATTTCATGCCAAATACCACCCAAGTACGGGGAGTAATATGAAAGGATCCAGACGTTCCGATTCTTCCGAAGCTTTGCCAGAGTAAAACCCGAGCTCTGCCAAAGCAACTTTTTTCCGTACAAACAAAATCAGTTCTATCCATCGGGATCTGGTAAGTGGTTAAGTGGAATTAAACGGATTACTGGGCCCCGAGATTTCAATGCAGTGGGTAACTAATAAAACATTTAAAAAATCCTCTCCTCCATCAACACTTTTAATATTTGAAATGTTACTTATTTGTAAGGATTATTCTCAAGTTTCTTGAAATCAATCACATGAGGTCATAATTGGGGATTCTATGGGGCCACCAAATTTTATCACTGGGGTTAACGGAGAAATCTTTGTGTAACATTGTAAGGAGAATTGCCAAGTTTAATCAAACTAACCCCTAGGAAGCAAGGGTGAAACAGGCTATCAGATTTTAACACTGTGCACAGTGGAAAATCATTAAAAATGTTCTCCAATGCCACTTCCATAAAAAAGACTTTCATATAAGAAATATTGAAATGGATGATTTACGGCTATGTTCCAGTCACATTTAGGGGTGTTTCGTAGCCTGAACAAAGTGCGCAATGGAGAAAGCATTTAAAAAATCTCCTCCTTCCGAATCATTACCTCAAAAGCGTTATTGCTTAAGGTGTTCCTGAGGTGACAAAAATGGCTGAAAATTGTGTCAGAAGATGAATATGTGTGCACACTTATTTACCCTTTCAATCCGAGAGACCGTTTGTTCTGGTCAGGAACCTGAAATGTCAAAATTTCATTAAGCAGGATGGGTGCTGAGTGAATGCGTGGGATAGACCAATTAATATTTTCAGCGTGCAGCCCCAAGGCTGAACGTTGAAAATATTAATTGGTCTTCCCACAGATAATGAATATGGACTCTTCCAATTGCTGCCATTAAACTGAAATGGAAGATACCACGAGGGTTTAAAGGGTTAAGAAGCTAAATATATTTTACTTTCAACGTATTAGTTATGCTACATTCATAGCAATAGAAGAATGGTAATATTTAAGAAATGATGAGAAATTAAAAAGTAAAACTCACCAAAGTTCGTCTTTTTTCAATTTCATCAAATGTTTCTAGTACATGGTTAACCCTTTGAACTCTAGTGGTATCTTCCATGCCTGTTCAATGGCAGCAATTAGAAGAGTCCATATTCATTATTTGGGGTCGACCAATCAATATTTTCAACGTGCAGCCTCGGGCTGCACGTTGAAAATATTGATTGGTCTACCCCACACATTTACTGAACAGCCATCCTATTTAATGACGTTATGACGTATCATGTTGCGGGCCTGAAAAACGGTCGCTAGAGTTCAAAGGGTTAATAAATGGCCAAAGGCTCCTCGAATGTATTTCATGTGATGCCCAAGAAAACATACAGTAATCATGGAGTCACAGCATTTTAGACAAAGGTTTTGTATTGAAAACTGTCAAAACCTGCTTCTGCATAAACGACATAAGAAATATGGCAGCCATTTTTTACGAAGCTCTTTATAATGTACATACTACTATTTATTCTGGTTGAAATAGTTATAGCACTGTCTCTAATGTTTTGTAAGTAAGTGGTAAATATTATGTTTGATTCTTTTTCTAGGTATAGTATTTGCCAATGGTGAAAAATGGAAACATAACAGACGCCTTATTATCCGTACTTTGAGGGACTTTGGAATGGGCAAGAGCAAAATTCAGGCTGTGGTTCACGAAGAGATCCATTATTTGTTGGATGCTTTAGAGGAACAAGAGGAACAGGCACTTGATGTTGCATATTTGTTTGCCATGGCCATTTCAAACATAACATGTTCTCTTGTATTTGGTAAACGATTTGATTACGAGGATAAAGAGTTTATTGAAATTGTGCGCCGATCAACAGAATTATTTAAGACCAACATCGAGATTTCACAAATGTGGCATAGGTGGATACCAGGAGACCCGTTCCATGTAGAGAGTACCATTCAAAATATCAAACACTTTGAAAATTTTATTGGAAGAAAAATCCGTGAACACATCCAAGATTTTGATGAAAACAACTTGCGTGATGTTATCGATGCATGTATAAAAGAGATGAAGCATGGAAACTTCTCAGATAAAGAGTCCTTCTTTGATGGTAAGAACGATACGAATTAACTCCTTGGGTGCTGCTAGCGGATTTTCCTGCCAGGGACACAAAATTTCTTGCCACTGAAATAAGTATAGTTGGGTACATTCAACGAATTTTCTCCCCTATAAACTGAAATTACATATTGACCAATTATTTTTTTAGTTAAATTTTGATGGATATTTCATCAAATCTAGTCATGGCGGCTTCACAGCAGCCATGATTAGATGTTCTAAAAACATTTTGTAAATATTCAGCATTTTAAGAGTTAACTGCCATCTTGCTCGATTCTTTCCTTCAAATGTTATCGTTAAACCGAAGGCTTTCTGCTACTTTAGCTCACCTGGTTGAAAGTCAGGGAGAGCTACTGCCATCACTTGGCGTTCGTCGCCAGTCATCCATCATCTGGCGTCCTTTAAATTTTGCATTACATCTTTCGCCACCAAACCAATCATCGTGATCGAAACAAACGGGACACACAATAATCTTTGAGGGTTACTTCTTAATGTTTGTCAAAAAAGCTACTCTCAGTCGTGAGCTGGTGGTGATGCCACAAAAGCCGATATTCTTTAAACAACTTCTCATAAACCACAGGTCACAATGATTCAAGACATTGCATTCAACTTCAATGAATGTCCCAGATTTCAATTTCCAGAAATGAGGTGGCATGTTTGAATCGAATTTGAGTTGAGACAAAGTATTACAAGGCGATGGATAGTTGATTAATACAAAAAACAATTTCCTAAATCCTACAGAGGACCAAAGGGCACCGCATTCCAACCCCTATTTTAATATTTATATATAATAAAAACACTGTCTAAATAGGGTTATCATTGTATCTCCATCTCCTGCATCCCCGTTTAATGGTATGGATTCAAGTTGGTTACAATTTTTTTTCTGATATCAGTATTTGCATTCATTGAAGGGTGTCATTATGCCTACCTTGTTATGAATGTATTACACAAGAATGAATGAATGAATGAATGAATGAATGAATGAATGATTTATTTGCCATATACAGTACATATCCAATATAACAGTGGAAAGAAAATACAGTTAAAATATTTATTTATTTTTTTTATGCTTATAGTTTGCGGTTTATTGTCACCCTATTGTATATGGAATGTATGGCTGGGAATAGATCTTTCTTTATTTTGCAGTATACTAGTACATTGATTACAAAATAACATTACAACAAACAGGAACATAAGGTAGTATACGGCAAGGAAATGGCATAGCCTATAAGGCTGTCTTCCTGCCATTCCCGTAAAAAGAAAGATATCAAGTTTCTTTGGCATCAGTGTATCAAAGTGCTTTCCCAAAGACGGGGTTGTCTGATCTTTTATTTATAATTCAGGGGGGGGGGGGGGGCTAGAATGTATTTGAGAATTAAGGGATGGGGGTAGGAGGATGAGATGTCAGAAGATTACAGCTGGCGGATGACACAGTCGGGGCACGTTGGGTTGTCACATTTGGAGTTAGGACGCGAATAATTATTCAAGGCTTTATCAATTAAGGACTTTTTAAATCGGGGTCTATTTAATTGCTGGATTTGTGGGTCTATACTATTCCAGGTTCTTGGGAAGGAGTGTAATGGCAGCACAGCAGAGAACTGTGTTCTTGGTTTTCGGGTATCTAATTTACCGGTTTGCCTTGTATTCATTCCTGAGGGGTTTCTATATACTTGAAAGGTATCATCGAATGACATAGGGAGTTTTTTGTTCGTCCAGTCGTGCATAAAAAGGGAGACGTGAAGGCTGTAGAGATCATTGAATTTCAGAATGCCACAATCTCTGAAAAGGTGATCTGTATGGGAGAGATATGATTTTTTTGTTATGACCCGGACAGCTCTTTTTTGAAGTTTTAGAATTCTACTTGTGTAGGTCGAATGGCCCCAGACCTGGATACCATATATAAGATGACACTGAATCAATGAGAAGTATAAAGTTTTCATTACCTTCGTGGGCAAGACGTTCTTTGCCCTATTTAGTACAAAAATTGCACTTGCTATTCTTGAGCACACCACAGATATATGCTCTTTAAATTTCATATTTTCATCCATATGTACGCCAAGAAATTTTATAGTTGTTAGTTCTTGCTCGTTACCAACTGGCTCAATATTTGTATTGTTTAGAAGTAGTTTAATATCGTTTACCTTATACGAATCGTTTTGTGGATGAAGTAGCATATATTTGGTTTTAGTAGGGTTGAGGGCTAGTTTGTTGGCAGAACACCAATGGTTTATTTTGGTTAGTTCGGAATTTATACTTTCTGTAAGGGTGTCAAGATTGTTACTTGACCTATAGGCCGTTGTGTCGTCAGCAAAGGAAAGTAAACTGAGTTCTGAGTTCCGTAGATTCGTTAATATCGTTGATGTACAATAGAAATAAAAGTGGGCCAAGAATGGACCCCTGTGGCACTTCTGTATTTATTGGTAACGTTTCTGAAATGGTATTCAAGAATGAAACAAACTGGCTTCGTTCAGATAAATAACTTTGAAACCACTGATGGGCAATACCTCTAATACCATAGTATCCCAGTTTCTGGAGTAGGATCGAGTGGTCAATGGTGTCGAATGCCTTGGAGAAGTCTAGAAATATAGAAAGGGTGCAATTCTTTGTTGGTTTGTCATTTTCTGTTACCACTCTATTCAGTAGGTGCAGTATAGGGTGGACAGTTGAATGGTTTGTTCTGAACTCAAACTGGTACTTATATAAGATTTTATGTTTGTCTATGAAATCCACTAGCCTTTTATACATTAACTTTTCAATTTTTTTGAGAACGTCGGGAGAATACTAATGGGGCGATAGTTATTAAACATTTGAGAGTTACCAGACTTGAAGACCGGTATGACTTTGGCTATTTTCATTTTGGTTGGCACATGACCGGATGAAAATGAAGTGTTGATGATGTGTGTTAATGGGCTGGCGATCTCACAAGCGACGGCTTTCAAAAGTTTTCTAGACATTTCATCTCGATCTCTTGTTGGTTTTGAAGACAATTTGGAAATACTATAGATAACCTCCTGTGTATTCGTTGGCGTTACAAATAGTGAGTTGTCATTATTGTGCTTCATATAATGTGAAAAGTGAATATTTGTGTCGGGCACTTGGTCACCTACTGATTTCCCAATATTTGCAAAGAATGCATTGAACTTGTCAGCAATTTGTTTGGGGTCGTTTAAAGTGATATTGTTATCGACAAAGGTATTTGGGAGCTCAGTTTTTCGATCCAATTTATTAATGGCTTTACGTAATATTTGCCATGTTTTTTTGAGGTCGTGTTTATTATCTAACAAGATATTATGATAGTAGTCTGATTTGCTTGCTCGTTTGGCACGATTGAAGATGTGACAGAACTGCTTGTAGTTCGCGATATTTTGGGTTGTTGGAGATTTCAATATTTTCCTGTACAGCTTTTGTTTGTGTAGGGAAGATTCTAATAATCCGGCCGTCATCCAGGGCTCGCGTCTAATATATTTAGAATGTACTGATGGTACTTCTAATGGGAAGGCTTCATTAAATGCTTTGTAAAATGTATCGATGAACAAGTCGTATGCTAGGGTGACATCGGATGTGTCGAAAACGTCGGAAAAATCACTGCCTAATAGGAGCCTCTTGAAGTGGTCAATATTTTCTTTCTTGAAGGAGCGGTTATGACTTTGTGTTGGGCGTGCATTTTGTTTTTCCAAGTTACCAATGCAGAACGTTGCAACGTGATCACTGATATCCGAAATCACTATCCCCGATACGTATGTAGTGGAGTCATTACTAAAGATATGATCGATAAGAGTTGCAGAAGTTTCGGTAACTCTCGTCGGCTTAGTGATGAGGGGCAAGAAGCCTGAGCTAAATATAGAGTCAATAAAAAGTTCAGTTTTGTTGTGACTAACGAAGTTGAGTAGGTCAATATTGAAATCGCCCATAAGGTAGGCTTTTTTATTCTCCAAGTTGAATTTATTCAATAGTTCGGACATTGTGGACAAGAAAAGGTCAAGGTCAGCCTTTGGTGCGGTGTTGGATCTATAACTGATTCCAATAATGCATTTCTTTTTAGAGGTTGTTTCAATGAAAAGAGATTCAAATACGTGAGGTATGAAAATTGACAAATCTCTTCGTTGTTTGAAGCTAATGTTGTCATTAATAAATAAGCCAACACCCCCTCTGCCATCATCATCGGTTGGTCGTGTTTGATGAATTAAAGGGTGATAGACTTCGAGTTCAAAACATATATCTTTTTTTACTTCAAATATTTCAGTAAGTCCCACAACATCAAATATATATTTCCTAGGGTACATGTCACATAAAAGATTTTGAATGTTCTCAATGTTAGCATTCAAACTTCGGCAGTTCAAATTAAAAAGTGAGAATGACTTAGTTTTTTTCTGGTATTTGCTTGCTAAAATCTTCTGGTATATAATACTTACAGCTCGAATTGTCAATAGTGTAGGGTGGGTCTGTGTTACTACCATCTATACCCAGTGAGAAGTGTTGAACTTGGATATGAAGTCATAAGCGTCAGAATTCTGAATCTCATCAAATGGAATATTATTAGCCATAGTCCACGACCAAGTAAAATTTACAAAAGAAGTCGAGCACTTGCGAGAACGCACTGATGCCAAAGAAGTATGTCCGGGGACAAGAAGTCATAGAAGGACGGGAATACCCTTTAAAGGAAATGGCCCAACGTATAAGACAAGTAGAGAAGCCAGATGTTAAAAGACACCATACTCAAATTCCTTCGTGTAGACACGCTCACTTGTGCCCACACAAATGCGGGTAGTGACACACGCAAGCAAGCACACACCTACGCACTTAGTGTACATCCTGCCCTCAAATACAGGGTGGTTGGAAGCATATACCCGAGGGCATATATATGCCTGAATATCAATGGGCATGCAGTCGCATACCCATGATGTGGATTCATTTAGTGGGTAGCTCTGCAATATTGAATCTGTGACGAGGTAGTCAGATTGCATGTATCTTACATTTTGACTATGGTCGTCGGATGGAGGAAAGGGATTGGGTGAGGTACACATGTCTTTTCGGTTTCAAATTAGATACCAAATCTGCGTGCCAAATTTGCGTGTTGTGCGCGTTTTCATACATACAAAACAGTCGCCGCGGATCGATGTCAATCCGCGGGATTCATCTAATGGGTGGTCACACAATATCACTCCTGTGATGGACAGGGTGCCTTAAGACTTTCTGTGTATCTGTTGACTATGGTTGTCGGGGAGGTGAAGGGTAGGTACACATTGTCGCGTGGGAACCACAAGACTCTATTTTCCACTGGAAGATAGAACCCTATGGTTCCCATGTGACGATATGTTGGCGCACTTTCAAATTAGTTATCTAATGTCCGTGTTGCGCTCACACCGGCCTCAATCCAGGTGGATTCATCTAATGGGTTGTCACGCAATATCAATCCTGTGATGGGCAGGATGATAGAAGACTTGCAGTGTATCTGTTGACTCTGGTCGTCGGGGAGGCGAAGGGTAAGAACACACTGTCGCGTGGGAACCAAACGACTCTATTTTCCGCTGGAAGATAGATAGATAGATATTAGAGAGATATTTTTTATTTCAACAGTATAAACAGAAACATTACAAGTATGATTCAACGTTGTTGTACAAACATCACTTGTCTGTTTACACCGTAGGGAGATTACATAACCAGATTGATTGTCTACCTGTAATCCCCCAAATATACAATTCTACATCCAGCATCGCATGGTGTTTACAACTTGTATTGGTATTACCAATTAAGCCCCAGAGTAGAGTTCACAACTTGGTGACTGAATCATATTTTCCCAATATGACGAGGGTACCAGAACGAAGTTATGTCAAACGTGTTTATAATATCACTAATTATTTTATCTAGGCCTATGGGTCCTAATATCATTGCGGCAGTCGGAACAGTAGGGATTGTCGCACTGCACATCTTCATTATAATTAGTTAATAATTTGTCCGTTAAGGCCTTTTTAAACTGATTTCTATTGGTTATTTGCCTAATGAAATCATCTAGCTTATTCCAAATTTTTGGAAACGCGTATATGGGTAGCTTGACCAAAGTTTTTATTCGAGACCTACTAGCATGTAGCATGTTAGTCTGTCTTGTTGTCATGTGTTGATGATCTACGCGCACAGTAAAGAAATCAGCGAAAGATTCGGGAAGTATGCCATTTTTCCAGTCGAAAACAAAGAGACATGCGTGCAGCGTGAATAAGTCTGTGACTTTCAAAATCTTGTTCCCGGAAAATAATGGATCCGTATGAGAATTACATTTTTTATTGTTGATGATACGGATAGAGCGCTTCTGTACTTTCAGAAGTTTGTTAACCCCTCTAGAATTTCCCCATATGTGGATACCATAGAGGAGATGACACTGAACAAGTGCGTGATACAGAGTTTTCAGAACAGAGTGAGGCAAGGTTTTTTTTTACTCTGTTCAACGAGTAATTCGCCCAAGATATTTTAGAACAAATTTTTGAAATATGAGTGTCATAGGATAGATTTTCGTCGATATAGATGCCAAGAAACTTTAGGGATTTTTCTTCTTCGAGAGGTCCGACACGAGAGATATTTTTATCATCAATACAGACATTCATCTGTTTATGGGAGTTTCTCCGTGTAGAAGGGTTAATTATCATATATTTTGTTTTAATGGTGTTAAGTGCAAGCTGATTAGCTGAACATCAATCATATAGTTTTGTTAGTTCATTATTGAAATACTCTTCTGGATACTCATGGGATATCGAGTCATGTGCCGTCGTATCATCAGCAAACGAAAGAACCTTCAACGACGTTGACTCAGCTATATCGTTTATGTATAACAGGAATAGAACAGGACCGAGTATTGAACCCCGAGGAACGCCACAGGTGACAGAGGCAGCATCAGACTTTTGCTTACCACAAGTCACGCATTGTGATCGCCCCGTCAGGTAATTTCTAAACCAATTGTTACATATTCCCCTGAAGCCATATTTTTCCAGTTTGGTCAACAAGATTTCGTGGTTTATTGTGTCGAATGCTTTAGATAAATCAAGAAAGGCTGCTAAGGTTACGTTCTTACTATCTCTGTTGCTTTTGAGTCCAACGCGTTTTAGTAGTTGCAATACAGTGTGTACGGTTGAGTGTTTTTTTTTAAAACCGTATTGGTTTTGATACAAAATATCGAACTTATTTAGGAATTTCACAATCCTATTACACATAAGTTTTTTCCCATTCTTTGGAAAATACGGGTAAAATACTTATGGGTCTGTAATTGTTGAAACAGTGTTCGTTGCCAGCTTTAAAGATGGGGATTACTTTTGCTACTTTCATTTTATCCGGAATTATGCCTTTGGTAAATGAGTTGTTGATAACGTGAGTTAACGGTGAGGCTACACAGTCTATGGTCAATTTGAATAGATTGGTGGAAATTTCATCGCAATCTTCACTATTTTTAGATTTAAATGAATTCGAAACATTTATAATTTCCTGCTCGCTTGTTGGAGTGGTGAAGAAATTTCGTTCAACACTGTTGCGCATGTATTCAAGGAAATGTTTAGATGGTGTTGCTACAGTTTCACTAGTATGTTTGCCGATATTGGAAAAAAATGTATTAAATGTCTGGGCGATTTCGGAGGAAGAATCAATTTTCATGTTGTCTTCTGTGACAAAGAATGTCGGCAGGGTCGCCGTTCGTTTAGTTTTGTTTATGGATTCATTTAATATTTGCCAACACTTCCGTAAGCTGTTCTGGTTTTCCATCAGTATTTTTCTATAATAGCTTGTTTTACGTTGCTTTTTGATCTTATTAAATATTCGACAATAATTTTTGTAATTGTTTATGTTTTGTTCAGTTGGTGACCTCAATTTTTTGCAGTAAAATTTGTGTTTATTATTGGAAGACACAAAGAGGCCTTTAGTCATCCATGGATTTCGTTTCACTAGTCTTTTCGGTGGCGAACTACGCAGGATGGGAAATGCCTTATTGTATGCGAGCTTGTACATTTCGATAAACTTATCATATGCTAGATTTGGGCAATCAGTTTCGTAAACGCCTGAGAAGTCGCATTGCGCAAGATACATTTTGAAAAGTTCAGTTGTGCCGCGGTTAATTTTACGTTTGTTTGATACGGGCGCTTCCCATTTTTGTTTGGAGAGGGAATCTATAACGAAAGTCCCGAAGTGATCTGAAACATCTGTAATAATTATGCCTGAGCTGGATTTGGGTGATGTACTATTCGAGAAAATATGATCGATCAGTGTCGCCGAATGGCTTGTTACCCTGGTGGGCTTAGTGATGTGCGGCAAGAAACCATGACTTGTTAGTGTGTTCAGATATTCACTAGTTTTTGTGTGTATGCCACATTTTAACAAATCAATGTTGAAACCCCCCAAAAGGTATGTCCGCTTGTTTTCATCATTCAGTTTGTCAGTGATCTCACTCAGTTTTTCGAGGAATACGTCAATATCAGCTTTGGGCTGCGTGTTAGGTCTGTAAATTACTCCTACTAATTTTGGAGACTTTTTTGTCAGGACTTCAATAAAAAGAGATTCAATTACATGGAGGACAAATACGGATAAATCCTGTCGCACCCTGTACTCAAGGCCCTCCCTGATGTATAATCCTACCCCTCCATGACCATCATCGCCATCAGGTCTTGAGTGTTTCAGTAGCTGCTGATAGCCATCTAGATGGAAGGAGCACCCAGGAGGAATATGGAAAAGCACAGAAAGGCCGATGATGTCGAAACTATTTTTAAGACTTTCGATATCACATAATAACTCTTGCAGTGGTTCCCAGTGTGCTTTAAGACTTTGACAGTTCAAATGGAATAATGAAAAATTTTCATGATTATTATCGAGGATTGGGGGTATCTCTTGGGGTAAAACATATTTGCATTCACCACTACCAACTTTGAGTCGGAAGTCATCCGGGTTTGAGGAGTCATTTCCACTTATTATATAACGAAAATCGTAGTTCACGTTGTTCTGGATCTCGTCTAATGAAATGTTACCCGCCATTATCCCAAATCTGGTCACCAAGTTGGCTCATCATGAAAACGTTTCGAGTCCCGTAATAGCGAAATGCGACAAGCAGGTCGATATACCCAGGGCCACATACTAGTGGTGTACGCTTTGAAGGGAGCTCACTTGTTGGGGAGTCAACTATGTCTATTTTATTGATTTTTCTATTAGATTTTACCGACCTATGCGATGCTGGATGTTTTGTTGATGTTGAAAAATGAATTGAAAAGTATAAAGAACAAAATATATAGACAAATTTCATTGTGACTGAGTATTCCGAAGGGTGAAAAATGGAGTAATAAAAGTGTATGATGGTCTAAGGTTTACCCAACGCAGCTGTGACAATTCCCGCAGTCTTTACAAAGGCGACGGTCCACGTGAAATTGGCCAAACCATACGTTGTTTACAAGTGGCACCCAAGGCGTATTATGGTTAGGTCCAATGTGAAGCTTTTGAAACATTACTATTGCAAAGAGTGTTTATGAGTTATTTCTTCTGGCTGCAATTAGCAGGGACTATTTCTCACGTCAAGGTTCGCTTGGAGCCGTCCAATATGTCTTGAGCGATAGCAATTTACAAGCATGGGTGCAGAGGGCCATACTTGGTGGTCACCATGGCACTCCCATACAGAGTAGAGACCTCGTCGCCACGGAAATGCGAAAATTGGCAAAGAGGTGGTGTTCGTCTTTTATTGGGACTTGGTACCTGGTGGGGGCGGTGATGGCCAAGGTCGGACAAGTGTGGACTACCCCTGTAACGTATTGGTTCTTACTGTTCGTAAAATATATGGAACGGGATAAATATAGTAGCTGCAAGAAAGAATACTAAGGGTGTCACAGTTGTCAACGGCCGGCGGCACCAATGCTGTGTTTTTTCTTCTCACATTTTCTTGTTCATTTCATGTAATCCCGTGTAATCTATGTCTCGGGCGCATAGCTTGAAAATCTGAAGAAGACTGAATAGAGCTGGCCAATCTCAGCTGCGTTGGGTAAAAGGTTGAGAGCATTTTCAAGTTCATTTCGTGTAATCCCATTGAAATAGTGTTAACTAAATTTGGTGATCACGTGACGATTCAATAATAACCCTTCATCCCATGCCCCCAAAACACAGGCCCTGTCCCCCTGCCCAAACGGACGTGTTGCTCTCGCCCCTGTAAAGTGTTGTAACCTACATGCGGGGGAGTAGGGGGAAGGGGGGGGGGGGGGGGGGGCAAAACATAAAAAAATATGAGAAAGAACCGTCACATTTGGTAAAGGGTCGAGAGCATATTCTTTTTCGTTTCGTGTGATCCCAATGAGAAATTAGAAGATGCATGCGCATTCGGTGGTTACGTGAAGATTCCGTGATAAATCTTTTCCCCCACCAGTCGTTCCAAATGGCTTAGGCGTTTACAACCCTGAACCCGACTAAGCGACCCGACAACAATGTGTAAGTGGTGGTCAGCCCTATATCCACCACTAGAAAAGGCACTGTTCGTAGCGAAGAAGGAAAAATGTGCAATTCAAGTTCATCATTTTTTGCCTCCAAAACATGGGCTACGTCCCCTCACCCAGACGCGCGTATTATGCTCGCCTTAGTAAGGGATCGCAACCCATGTTCCGGGAACAAGGCATGCAGATCTGAAAATAATTGGGGGTCTCAACCCATGTTACGGGAACAAGGCATAAAGATCTGAAAATAGTTAGGTGGTGTAGGTCGTTTTCTCTCTTTATGCTCGGTAAAGGGTTAAGAGCATTTTCTATTGCATTAGTGTGATTCCGTTTAGGGATTACAAGTGAGTTGGATGATCACGTGATGATTTCGAAATAACTCTTTATCCTAATAGTCGTTCAAAAGTACTAAGGGAAATAGCTACAACATGAGACATAGAAGAACCCTAAGGTTCCCACGCGACGATATGTTGGTCCACTTTCAAATTAGTTATCCAATTTGCGTGTTGTGCACGTTTTCAATGTAACACAAAAGCAACTCGCCTTTACTTGGTTGCAAAAGGGTGTATACACATAGATCCTTTTACCCACACATTCGTGCAGATGCACGCATGTTTACAGGAATGTGCTCATTTGCTTACATGAATGTGTGGAATTTTAAATACAGGCAGCACACCTTAAACTGTAACACGATGTGTACAGCGATCATTTGCATATTCAAGGGAGGTGATATTTAAGGATATGGGATTGGGATACCAATCGTTTCATTTGGGCACGTATATGGGAAGATTTCCAACGTCATAAGTCACACATAAGGCGGTCTACACATAGATCCATTCACCTACATACTCGTGCAGATGCACGTATGTTCGCTGAGGTGCATTCATTTGCATACATAAATGCGTAGAATTTCAAATACATGTGTCGACGATGGTCGCCGGAGAGGTGAGGGGGGTGAAGGGGTGGAGGGGGTTAGGGGTTGGGTGCACATCGTCGCGTGAGGACCACAAGACTCCAGTTTCCATTGGAATACAAAACCCTATGGTTCCCACGCGACGATATGTTAGCTCACTATCAAAATAGTTATCCAATTTGCGTGTTGTGCACGCTTTCAGTGTCATACAAAGACAACTTGCCTATACATGATTACAAAGGGGGGTATACACACTGATCCTTTTACCTACATACTCGTGCAGATGCTTTCTCGTGCATGCCTGTAAGAGTGCATTCGGATGGCTAAATAACTTTTGGAGGGTACAGTGATAAAGGGTGGAAATTTAGGGCACGCTGTGTGTATACGAAGTACTATCTAAGATAGTTGGGTGGATGAAGTGGAATGAAGGAGAAACAGTGATCCTATTTAATTCGAATGAAAAAACATAGGTCCTTTTTAACTGCTTGAAGGCGAGATTTTTGGTGGTCTAAATTTGTTCTTCCAAACCCGCTCTGCCACAACCCACTGGAGAGCGCCCACATTCACCCTCCAACAATCTGCAATACAACAAGTTTATATAAACAAAATATTTTGTTTTGCGTTTAACTGAACACATGCACGTGCGCATTTGATATATTGGTGAAATAATGAACTTTACCTAATTTGTTTTCCAAAGACTTTTCTATCTCAGACCATTGGAGACTGCCCACTGGCACCCTCCAACAATTTGTAACAGAGCAAACTTTTGTGAACAAAATATTTTTTGCGTTTGACAGAACGCGTATACGTGCGCAGTTTATGTGCTGGGGAAAGAATAAACATTACCTAAGAATTGTTCCATCTCGAATAGGCACTATATAACATGTCGCAATAAAATAACTTGCATAAACAAACGTATACGTGCACATTTGCTTTATCCGGGAAAGAATGAGAATTACCTAATTTGTTGTTCAAAGATTATTGCAACTCAAACAATTGGAGACTGCCCATAGGCACCCCCAATAATCCGCCATTGAACGGACTTATATATACAAAATACTTGCTGCGTTCCACTGAGCATGCACACGTGCACATTTGATGTATCGAGGAAAGAACGACCATGACCTAATTTGTTATTCAAAACTTGTTCTATCTCAAACCGATGGAGACTGCCGATTGGAACTCTCCAATAATTTGCCACAGAACAAGCTTATATAAACAAAGTATTTTTTGCGTTTGACTGGACATGAAACATGAGCAAGGAAAATGTTGTCCGTCCTGGTACAGGTTTCATATGTAAAAAAATGTTTATCTGTTTTAAGCTGATGGTATGAACATATGGAAAAGTTGTTAATGATTCGGTATCTATTGCACACTCATCAATTGCAAGAACATGCTTATACATGCATGCACTTACATGCACATATGCAGAGAAGTTCGTAAAGGGAGGCAAAAGAAAAAAGGATACAAAAATACACAAGCATAGTGGGGAGGGGGGGGGTGGGCTAATCAACCCCCGAGCATTACATCAACCTCGATAAGTTCATATATGAATCCGTGGAGATAAATGTAGTAAAGGAAAAACTGTGGTCCTATCCCAGTCGAAAGAGAACAATGGTCCAATGTAACTGATTGAGAGCTAGATGATTTTTCGTGGTCTAATTTGCCACATAAAACTCGATCCATAACAAGCCATTGGAAAATGCCCATGGACATTCTCCAATAATTTGCAATACAGCAAACTTATATAAACCAAATATGGTTTGCGTCCGACCGAATATGAAACATAAACATGGAAAATGTTGACTTTTGTTCTGGGTAAATAAATGGGTAAAAATGTGCGGGGTGGGGCTGCATAACTAGTGAATGAGTAGATCGAAACTTTGCCAAGCATTATGCAAACTTATATAAACCAAATATGGTTTGCGCCCGACCGAAAATGGAAAATGTTGACTGTTGTTCTGGGTAAATGAATTGTATT
Organism: Pictodentalium vernedei; assembly: GCA_031216915.1. Classification (NCBI taxonomy): domain Eukaryota; kingdom Metazoa; phylum Mollusca; class Scaphopoda; order Dentaliida; family Dentaliidae; genus Pictodentalium; species Pictodentalium vernedei. The sequence continues at coordinate 323,131,228 of CM062296.1, read as the reverse complement.
AATGTGTGTGTGTGTGTGGGGGGGGGGGGGGGGGTAGTGAATGAATAGATCGAAACTTTGCCAAGCATTATGCATAAATACACCAGTATGTGATGGTGGGGGGGGGGGGGGGGGTCTTCATCAACCCAGAGCATAACAGCAACCTCGATAAATTCATATATAAATTCGTGTATATGTGGATGTAGACGGAGTAAATGAAAAGGAGGGGTCCTATGTAACTGAAAAGGAGTGGTCCTATGTAACTGATTGGGCATGGGATCATTTTGGTAGTCACATAAAACTTGTTCTTCTACTACAAACCAATAATTTGCAATAGAGAAGACCTATATGAACAAAATATTGTTTATGTTTGACTGAATATAAAACATAAACATGGAAAATGTTGGCTTTGCTCTAGTACTGGTTACACATTCATGTTATGTGTTTATAGATGATGGCGTGAACATTCGGAACATTCGGAAAAGTTAATAATGGTTGTTCTTTTTGTTTGCATCCACATGCAAGTATTTACATACATATGTGGGTAGTAGTGGTAAGTGAATAGATCTAAACTCTGCGAAGTAGGAAAGGAGAGTATGTATGCACAAATTTACCTGTATGGGGGGGGGGGGGGGTTCTTCTCCAACCCCGAGCACGGCTGCAACCTCGATAAATTCATGCATAAATTCGAGTGCATGTAGAGGTGCATACACACACACACACACACGCGCACACACAAATAATTATATATGCGCGCGTGTGTGTGCAAGTATGTGTATAAAATTTTCATAATCAAGGTCTCTATATAGGTAATTTATTGCACATAGAAATAATTCGGAGATATGCGAGGAATCAAGACACTATGAGTGTTGGTGTGACTGCCTACTCAACATATTCTTTCCATCTCCCAGATACAGATTCCCTAAACTCCAGAATGACTCTTACACCGGCGACTCTAATTCTGGTTTTGAAATGTTTATCTGTCCCCAGTTTATAGGCTGTAGTAGATAATCTGCCCCGCTCTCTTTTCAGAGAGGGGGGTAGGTCAGTTCTAATGCTTTTCCTTGTCCCCTTTAGCTTGGGTGCGGCCTTTAACATGTCCTGTTTATCTCTATCATTCCCTAGTCTAATGATTAACGGTTTGGGTGGTGGTGGTGCTGAGTTTGAATTGCCAATATTGGAGGAGGGGAGCCAGTGTATATTAACAGCACGACTCACAACACGGGATGCATCGGAATCGCAAAATCGTAAATCTTCCTTGAGAAACTGTTCAACTCTGCAGTATGGATCTTCTCCTGATGTCTCACTAACTCCATACTGGAGGAGATTATACTTTCTGTCATGAATCTCAACCAGGAGCCGTTTCTCCTCGAGCTCGGTAAATTTGGCTTCCAACTTTAATTGAATATCTGGAATTAGTACTCCTTCCACGTCTTCAAGCTTTTGAGCATTATACTCCACAGACTGATTAAAGTCGATATGTTCTGATTTCATCGCACTAATTGTTGTGTTGATGGCTGTGATTTCGTTTTTTAAAAGCGACACCTCGGATTTTATTTGAGTCATTTCTTGCCTCAGGCTTTCCATACCAACAGTAAATTTTTTTTCTAGTTCAATTATTAATTTTTTAAGATCTGAATTGCTAACAGTTTCTAGACTTGATCTACCTGACTTTGTAGAAGACATTGTCAACACGGGAAATCAAAGAATCAATAAAAACTACTCACACGAGAATAAGAGAGAGCATCTACCAGTTCAAAGTTTTTGACTTGAATCTCAGTTCACAACATGAAGATCAGAACTCAGTTGCCATAAAATAATATCAGAAGCGTACATCTGTTATCTCAAGTTGAAGAAAATGATGATCATCGATGATAAAAAACATTTTATAAGAGCGTTTTCCCAAGATCTGACTCCTCAGCTCCACTCGGTTTCCGCCATGATTTCGTGTCGAGAGAAGAGCTGGGAAGAAGCATAGCCACATCGGCTGTCTTCCTGCCAGTTCCCACATGGGTAAGCAACATGCGCCAGCCTGAGAATCGCGACAGTCATCTTTCAAGATGCGTTCTAAAGTACGGAGCCATCTCCGTCGGTATTCAAGTGCCTTATTTCAGAAACGGATACCACAACAGACCCTTCAAGATATAGTTAATTTTGTTGTCTTTCTCATTCCCATTTTTTCGCAAGTGTTGAGTCTGTATCCCAACAAGTTCTTGGTATAAGCTGGGATACTTAACCTGGTATACGATAACGACAGCTCCTAACTAGCTTGCCGTGGGCTTAGAAGGACATTAGTGACGTAAACACCTATGATTAACTTAGATATGTAAATATTAGGTCTCATAGGTGGTCAAGTTGCGGGATATGAGATTCAATTTGTGAAGACAAAGACTAAGGTAGCCAGTGATCATAAGTACCAAAGCCGGAGGAAAGTCGATTAGTGAATAAAGGCACTGGCCACGGCTCTCAGTTGAAGAGCTCAAGTGAACACATTATCATAATTCCTTGAACCTGCATGCTTGTACCCAGTTTATCTTGCAGTAAGACAAGGCTGCGCCCACCATTTATGGATATCACATTACGAGAGCACACTCGTTACAATGCGGGTTGGTACAATTTACAGTTTGATTATAAGTACCAATCAGCACTGAGATTACTGGTTTCTTAAATAGGTACCTAAGAGGCAATATGAAGAACTTTTCATGTCATTCTCTTCTAAAAGAACCAGTTTTATCAGAACCTTTCAAGCTGTGGTTATTTGCGTGTATCTGGAAGGCTGCAAATAAGTTCTAAGAAGTTAAGGTTTATCCCGCAGTAAGTATATATTGAGTCTGTACTTACCCGAATACAGCGTGTATCAGGTGACGCCTTATACAAAATCTGTATCTTGCAAATGCAGAATACAAGCGCGTGTTTGATTACGAATTTTTTACGTAACTATTTATAGACCATTACAAGATTTCGAAGCATGTTAATGTATGTAAAAAGAGAAAAAGAAACACTTCTCAAAAGAATAATTATTAAATTATGAAACCACAATGCTTTTATGTTTTTGTATCTGAATCATTTGGTAGCATTCGCGCTAGAACAACACGCACTTGTCCTGTTGCAGTGCACAGTCTTTTCGGAATGCTGCACGTGTAAGTGCTCAATAAGGTTATCCGAGGATCCCCAAGTTCAAGACAGCCGCATAGTTTCAGACAGTCATCTTTATGAGTCTTAAAATGAGAAGTGAAATTAAAGTGCGAGGTCACTTTTTGATAAACGCACACGATATTGCAATTTTGTAATTTAATTATTTTTGTGCAAACAATTTTCCAAAACGTTTAACACAACCATACCATGTCACACCTCACTCGAACGAGCTTTGTCGATATTTTTTGGACAAATATTCTTTTCAACTGCGCAATTTGTAAATTATGTGGCAGGATGCGTCACATTCGTGGGGTGGTGGGGGTGGTGGGGTGAAGGGTTTATCAAGTTATTACAGTTGTGAATTGTAAGATAAATCTATAAATTATCACCATCAGGTTTATGTAGAAAATGTTGTACCAGAGGCTCCCTCTTGTTTTTAAGGCCATATCTCGACTCGTTGAGATATGGCCTTAAAACAAGAGCGAGACTCGATCATGACATTGTGTACATAAACATAATGGTGATATTATTGGTTTTTGGTTCTAGCTTTTAACACATGAATCTCAATTAGTGGAAGACCTGTGAAGATGCAACATTGTAAATTTAATTTTATATCCTCTTTGTCAAGCAGGAATTCCACAGGCATTAAACTGAAAACTCTAAAGTTTTCTGAAGTTGGCCCCGACGGAAATCGATCTCGGAACTGCTGCACCCAATAAGTGGATTGCCCATTCGCCATGTTTAATGTTAATGATATGCAAGGTCAGTAGTCGCTGCGGGCAAACACTTAGAACAGCCTATCTGTCAAGACTATGTGCATGTGAGTATGCATTTTTTCCAAGGCATCGGCAAACCGCGCACTGGCATTGGAACACATACCATTAATGCTTGAAATAACCTAATCTTAAAATTTAGAAAATGTTTGTGGCATGACCACCATTCTTTGTATGTATATATACAGCCAAACGCTCACTTATAATGTATGCATCTGTTGTATGTACCTCTTATACCCCAGATGTAAAGTTCAAAGTTCAAAGGAATGTCGGTTTGGGACAGGTTGGAAATGTGAACTAACAATCTGCCTGAGTGAACCTCGGCCGTTTAGGTGGGGTGGGGTGGGGTGTGGTGGGTGGGGTGTGGTGGGATGGGGGCGTTAGCTCAGTTGGTGTGGTGACGCAACAATTATGGCTTGGCGATAAATGGATTGCCCATTCGTCATGTTTAATGTTAATGATATGCAAGTTCGGAGGTCGCTTTGGGTAAACACTTCTGTCAGACTATCTCTCAAGACTGTCAAACATGCGATAGCAACAAACAAAATGTTTCGTTTGAAACGAGAAAATATGCGTTTTCGATTTAATCATAATAACGATGGAAAAAATAACATACTTTCAACACCTCATTTAACCGACAGAACAAAATAATGTTCACTTTTCGTCAAATGAATACCGCAATGAACCCTTCCCATAAGCGAAGGCAGACTCGTCATTATGTTTTTGTTGACAGGTCACAAAATGACGGATAGATCACTCAAACGACACAAAGATGAGTGCGTGAGTGAAAAGTCAAACCCTGGGTATCCAAACAATCAATCAATACAAATATTGTCAAGAATAACACACAGATGTTCCAGCTGGAAGAGGATGGGGAGGGGGGGGGGGGCGTGATCCCTTAAAAGTGAAAATCATCTGCAAGTAGCAGTGTCGGGTGCCTAAAAATAATATTTTTCGGCTACTCCACCATCGTCGTAGAAAAAATCCGCTTTAAACCACTACCTTATGCCTGGTAACGCCAATTTCCTAATTATATAAGTTGAATAACTGTTCCGATTCCGATGTAAGCAAATTGGTTGCTCCTAGTAACGCATGGGGGGGGGGGGGGGCTCTCGCTTGTTTCATGTCAGCCGAGATCGGCGTCATATCAGCCGAGTTTGAAGTCATGTCTGCCAAGCTTGATAATGGGCAATCATGGGGAAGAAAATTGTATCAAATAAATAATACTTTGTGTTGTTTCCACATCGACGAGAAGGCATTATTTTATGTAAAATGCACACATATCGGGTTGAACGGTTAGTCGCGGATGGAAAACAATAGCGATTGAATTCAAGGCAGACAGCCAAGTTATCGGGCCACCAATCTAATATCGTTAGGAATTCGACGCTGTTGTGGACTATTTGTTTACTCACTTTTCCTGGAAATTTGTGCGGAGAATACCGGTGATGAAATGTCATGTCCTTTTACTTAAAAACATTTATGGATTTCATTCGTGCACCACTTATAGATATTCCAGCCAATAAGTATTTAATCCAACTTGACACCATTAAGATATTAACACAATCCGTGCAACTAATGAGAGAACTACGGCTGTTGTGGGTTTTTCTTCCTAAAGGTAATATCATCAAAAATTAGGTCCAATCAAGTTTCGACTGAACAACAATAAGCAGTGTGTCATTGTCTCACCGGACACAATTCTGAAGCTTCATGTTAACGGGACGGATCTGTGTCTGATGATTTTGTGCCTCGCCCGCCATGCCAGTCTCAGTGTTGACATTTAGTATATTCGACGAATAGTTGGTTGACACCCTGCTACGCCTCGCGCCGCATTCTAGCTGCCTCCTGTCAGGAGAGGCCTTCTGGTTCTTTTTTTCGTTGAAGTAATTGAACAAAGACGGATGGACACTCTGGACATTATGGATTTATTTAGCCAATCCCCTCTCCTTATTGGGCAAATAGTAGAATTTACTAAAATGAGACAAATATTATTGTTTGTGGTTTGCAAGTCTCCAAGAGATGAATCCGACTTTACATTAAGGAGATGGCAGGTAGACACCCAATCTGGCTATGCCCTCTCCGTGTAATTTTTGTACCACAGAATCAATACATATTGTTCACTATTGTTCATTATTTATATCATTATTTGTAATTCCTACATGCTACCTAAATTATTGTACACTCTTATTATACATTTATTACAAATAAAAAATTGAATTTAATTGAACTGAACAATTCGTCCGTTGCTTCAAAGAAAATTAATGTTTTTGTGATTCAGTCGTCTGGAATACTACTATAGGTTCGCTTTTCTATCAACTGAAAAATTCCAGACTTTTGGAACTCAACATGGGCCATGGACTATTTGAGGGTTAGGCTAGTCACAGTTGATCACAGTACCGAATTTCTTGCATACGACTGTAACCCGAGAGATTAGGAGACAGGAAATGGAACTTCAATTTAACCCTTTACCTAACGTAACGGCCAAACCCGGCCAGCGCTATTCTCAAAAATCGCCAATTAATTTTCACTATTTTTTTCATTTTTTGTCTCAAAAACATACGTTATGACCCCTCGTTGGAACGAGCTCGTCGAGCTCGTTCCAACGAGGGGTCATAACCTATGTTTTTGAGACAAAAAATGAAAAAAATTAGTTATTCAAGAATTATTTTTGAAAGTGTCGTCTGCTTTTCATGTTAGGTAAAGGGTTAAGTTTGGCTTACTGTACAATTTTCAGAAAATGGGAAGTGATCACCACCCAAATTTGATTCCAGCAGCCCTGTTGGGTACTGTCTAGAGTTTTGCGGCAACAAAAAAATGAATGAATTATTGGACGGTTGAGAGTTTAGCTTCATACGGCAGTTGTAAAATATAGAGATACGCATCTAACTTGGAGTTGGGATGTGCGTACTTATCAGTCGTTTCTAAAAATATCCTGATGGATTATGAGAAAATATTTGATATTTTATCAAGCTCTCGGATCATCAGTATAATTCTTTAAGGAATTCGACGCTGCTAAGTGCCGTTTGTTTATCTACTTTCTTGGAGTTTGCGCGCAGTACATCACTGATGCAATGTGAAATATACAAATATTATTTTGTGCCCCCGTAACAGATGTTCCAATCAATTACAATTTTTAATTTACCCTTGGAACTATCACAGTTGGTGGGACTACGCGAGGTAATTATAAAATTTCGGCTGTGACGAATCTTCATTCCTAGTGTTAATGTCATCAAAAATTCGGTCAAATCAAGTTTCGAATGAGCAGCATTTCTTACGCTAATTCAACGAAAATTAATGTTCATGGTAGTTATAGATTTATTCGACCGGAATATATCAGTTGGTCAGAAAAGCGAACCGTAAGTGCGCTGCTTTTCCGACCAACTGAAATATTCCAGATGAGTACATCGAAACGTACACGATGGACTATTTAAAGGCTAACCTGGTCCCAGGACATTATAACGTCGAATTCCTTACAGAATTGCACTAGATGCCTGATAGCTTGATTTTTATGTTGGCGGCGTTGGGGACAATGCCCCAATCGGCGCTAATGGCAGAGATGCCAAGGCAATGCTACAATTCGGATCGAATGATTACAATCGGCTTACATCTGCCTGCAAGTTTATATTGTAAGTCAGTATATGCCACCAGTCATAATAGGTTTGGGAATGGCTCATTTGTAAATGGAGAATCTGGAGTGTTTTTCTCAGGGGGATGGGGGGGGGGGGGGTGGGCGCGAAAATGTCGGATATTGCAGGCAGATTTGCTATCAATTGATACATATATTCAGTCTGGCTCTCGAATTCTTTGACGAACGTATACCAGGGCTGAGATTCACCAGGATTAATCCTGCTTTCAGGACAGGGGATCATTATTTTATATTTTTTTTTATATATTTAGCTCAAATCATTAACGGCTTGGGCAGTCATTACAATTTTTGTCAAAAATGACAAACTGTGTCTCTACGTTTTGCAGTGATTTCTGCTTTGGCCTTAGCTACCTATATCGGCATGTTTCCTGGTCAGAGGTGGACACAATACCGGTACACCTTGGTTCAATTGTCTTTTCAGGGTAACCAGATACCTTGAAGTACTTGATCGAACAATAGTCTACGTGTTCAAGTGACGTCACCTCTTGACCCCCCCCCCCCCTCCCATAGTCCTCTGAATATACCTGTGTTCGTGCGTTTTGTTGAATGGACAGTGGTGAAAGCTAGGTACCAACCTCGCCAGCTGAATTCCATCAATTTTAAAACACAGTGCCAATAGCGCCCTTTATTTCTTCGCTATTATCCGAAAGGATACCCGCCATGAACAACATGTGCATAATTTGTTAGAATGACAGGCCATTCTTAAAAGAATTACAGGACATTCTTTTAAATAACACAAGTCATTGTTCCAATTCAAACATTTAAGTAGAGGATAAATAACTCGTTGATGTTGGATAGGCGAGAGAAAGCTCCCCGTTGAGGAGAGATTTAGTGCTATTGCAAAAAACCCAAACTAGATCCTTTCGGGATTGTAATATCAAGCAGGTCATGTGAAGTAAATACATTGCTGAAACGTGGATGATGGGAAAAAGGTTCACTTACCATTCACTTGGTGCCCAAATTACATTTGAGGATGCCCTTTGAGGATACATATGACATGGCTATGCCATAGGTATCCTCAAATGTCGTATGAGGGGTTTGACAAAATCACTCATTACACACTCAAAAAAACAGCCCCTCATACCCTCATACGACGAAAAGGGGATTCAATCGATCACCACGTTTACAGGAATCGTACTTGATTCACTGGTTGCGGGTTCTCCATATTATCCCTCAGCTTGTAATACTTGAATGAGACAACAATATTGGCTGAATCAAGTGCGTTTTGGTCGTGTCAATGGGTTGAACAATCGCTGTGCTGTGTTTTCCTATCCACACAACTGATGGACTGTCATAAACTTAAAAAAAAAATTTTGTTGTTGGATAATTCAAAAGATTAAAATATTCAACAGCTCGCTATTGGATGTACAATGATCCAACTGTTAAGGGTGGGACAGTCAAACCACCAATGAATAACAATAGAGGACGTCATTAAAAGTCTTTAAGCTGGACTAACCAGGTTTTTCCCGAGTTTCTATTGAAACATTAGTGCTCTCTATTGTGGTGGGAGAGTTATCTCAAACGATAATTCGCTGATCAAAAACTGTTCGAAGTGATAAAAGTGTTTCAATTTTTAGTATTAAAATGTAGTGCTCGAGGTATAAAGGCCATATCCCAACCAACCGAATCTCTTTCTCAGTCTCGCGGTAAGTCGGCCACTTTGTGCGCTAGAGGTCGACTATTCGAGCCTCCGCTCCCGCAGTTCTCTCTTGGTCTGTTAGAAGAACAGGGATTTAATGTAAAGAGGGATTCAAATCAAACTAGACTTTATGATTCTGGAGAATCATGGCTTTTCCCGATGAGATTCCATGATTTGTCATGACCCCATAGTGTATGCTGAATTGTTTTTGACTGTCTCACTGAAGTTCCTTCATTGATGTCATGAAAAAGGTGAGTATAGAAGTCTCAAATGGCTCAGTTTGATAAAAAAAAATTGTTTAGGTAAAAACCATCATTAACGATGGAGAGGGTTAATATCAATATCGTCGTCCAACAAGTTAATGACCGACAAAAGGAGTTATGTTTGTTTGACACATACCCACTGAGTGCTGTATCTATTTGAAAATGGTCCGTTTTATCTCACATATATCCAAAATATTGATGTCTGGCAGCTTGACAAGGGTTAACAAGTGCTAAGAGGAATATTTATTCATGCAGCTTGTAATTTCACACCCAAAACTGTGAATGGCCATTTTTACTTAAAAATCTACGAGATGTTTTCAGAGAAATCCAGGGAGAACATGAATTTTAAGTTGTTGATGGGTATAATTGTTTATCCAGCCCAAAACGGGTTTAGGGTTGTTTTTTTGATACGCTTATTACTTATAAAAATAATTCTCAGTGAATTCTAGTTCCACTTATGTTGATTTCTCCTCTTAACTTTGGGTGCTGCGGGTATGCAAACACAGCCCACTTTTTCAACATTTTGATGTTTGAGAACCAGCATAGGGTTAACAAATGCTTACTGGAATATTTTGTACATGCAACTTGTAATTCACACTAAGATCTGAGAATGGCCAATTTTTCTTGAAAATCTATGTGATGTTTTTAGAGAAATCCTCGGATAACATGAATTTTTAACCTTTTGAGGGGTATCAGCCTGTAACCAGCTCTAAACGGGTTAATGTTTGGTATTATGAATACCTTCATTACTTACAAAAATGATCCTCGGTGAATCCCACTTCCAATGAAGGTGGTTATGTTCATCTCGCAGGTACACATTGGGTGTAATGGGTGGTCAAGTACAGCCCATTTTCTCAAAATTTGCTGTCTTTGGAGGGTTAACAAACGTTTACCGGAATCTTATGTTCATGCAGCTTGTAATGTCACTCCAAGACCTGCAAATGGTCAATTTCTCTTGAATACTTACCAGATTTTTTTTAGAAATCCACAGAAAATGGGAATTTTAAGCTTCTAAGGGGTACATCTCCTTAACCGGGCGAAAATGGGTTAAGACCTCAATTTTTGAATACCCTTACTACTTACTAAAAACTTTCCCTATCAGTTTTGCGTCCGGTAAAAGAAGTTATGTTTCTCTGCAGCATTCCCATTTGATGTTGTTGGTGTCCAGAAACAGACTATTTTTTTCGAAATTTTGACATTCAGCAGCCCATGGAGGGTTAACAAATGCTTATCTGAATATTTTATCCATGCAACTGGTAATGTGACTCTAAGACCTATCAACGGCCATTTTCTCTTGAAACCCTACGAGACGTTTGTAAAGAAATTCAGGGAAAACATGATTTTTTAAGCTTTTGATGGGTATTGCTATTAACCATCCCAAAAGGGGTTAATGCTTGGTTTTTTTGAATACCCTTATTACTAACAAATTTGGTCCTCGGTGAATTCCACTTCCAACAAAGTAGATTATGTTTATCTTTCGGGTATGCATTGGGTGTTGTGCGCGTCTGAAAACAGCCTATTTCAACAAAATTACGATGCTTAGCAGTCTGTAGAGGGTTAATAAATGCTCAACGGAATATTTTGTCCATGCAACTTGTAATGTCACACAAGGACCTGCGAATAGTCAATTTTTCCTGAAAACCTACAAGTTGCTTTTAGAGAAATCCACAGAAAATGGGAATTTTAAGCTTTTAAGGGGTATCTCTCTTTAACCAGCCCAAAATGGGTTAAAACTTCGACTTTTGAATACCCTTACCACTATCAAAAATGTTTCCCCATCGATTTTGCGTCCGACAAAAGAAGGAACCTTTCTCGGTGGTACACCAAGTGGGTGCTGTTGGCGTTCAAAAACAGCCCATTTTATCACAAGTTTGACATTTGACAGCCCTTGGGGGGTTAACAAATGCTCACCGTTGTTTTTTGTTCATGCAAATTCTATTGCCACACTAAGGCCTGGGAGTGACAAATTTTTCTTGAAAATCTACAAGACTCGTTTAGAGAAATCCACGGAAAATACGAATTTTTTAGCTTTACGGGGGTATGGCTGTTTAACCAGCCAAAAACGGGTTAACGCCTGGTTTTTTGAACACCCTTATTACTGACAAAAATGATCCTCGGTGAATTCCACTCCCAATAAAGGAAGTTATGTTTATCTCTCGTGTATTGTTTGGGTGCAGTGGAGGCCTGAAACCGGCCTATTTCATCAAAATTTCAATGTTTGGCAGCCTGTGGAGGGTTACCATATGCATCGCCTGATATGTCGTGTGTATCAAAGGGCGTGTCACAGACAGGTCTAGCAATGACGAATGTATAAAAAAAGTCTACAAGACGTGTTTCGAGAAAGTTCCGATAAACCCCAATTTTGGCAGTTTTTGGCCAATTCTGACGAAATAAGGGTTAAATCGAAAATTCCGCTTCGGTACATTTTTAGATTTTGTGCCCCTCTATGAGTGTGCACAATTTCGTGAAAATCGGTTCGAAAATGGCTTCTGAATCGTACGGACAAAATGTGTGGAGAAAAAAAAAAAAAACAAAAAAACAAAAAATAATAATCCGTAGAAAGAGGGAAAAGCCTAATAATACACCCAACCTTGGCCATTGTGTTTGTGTGCTAGTAGAAAATGTTTACGCATCACATATAGCTTATTAAGCAAATGCGAGACAGATCATGTGCTCGATAAGATTCTAGTCTTTCGAGCATGCAATATGGGAAGACAACTTTGATAGTGATATGAAATGGGACCCGTAGCTGCATTAATGTACCAAGGGCCGCGGTAGTATCACATGTTAATAATGGCTGAGCCACTCTAGCACATGACGGAATATGAGAAGCCAAAAGGAATAGTGCAAGACAGCTATGACACAAGACTGCAAGGATGATAGAGCACTGGGTGAATACAATACAGGCTGTTCATAGGACAGATGGTAGTGACTAGACATATGAAGGGTGCGGGGTGACCCAGAAGCCAGATGCAGAATAGAGTTAGGAGCCATAACTGCGCTGTATGTGTTGTGTGCACATTGTGCACTAACACAGTCACTAGCACATACCGGCACATTCAGCATGTGCTTATGTGCTACATGTGATGTACACATATTGTCTGCTAGCACACTAATACATCTACGGAAGTCAGAATACTTTATAGGAATGTCGGGGAAGTCATAACATAGACAGGGCAGGAATGGAGCAAATAAGTTGTAAAATAGACCAGGATAGGCAGAAGTAGGTGATTCCGAAATAATTCGAACTGTGAAAGTAATTGTTGGGGTGTTTTGGGTAATTCTAACTTGAGAAAAACCCGAACCAGAAAACTACTCCAGTTTAATAGAATGCGTCTTATACTATTATAAAAACAAAGATTGGGCTTCACCAAGTCCATTTCGGTGAATTTTGGTATTTTTTTTTATAATTTGTGGTGATTTTCGGGTAATTTTGGGTAATAAGATTTACTCCAGTTGAATCGAACACATTGTCTGGAGTTTCTCCCGCCCTATTACAGGGTTTTGGGTCACATAGCAACCACTTGCCACCATAGAAAGAAAGAGGGGTGACGGAAACGCGTCGCCCTAGCAACATGCGCTGCGCATGTGTACTGCGACCACCCATCACTACCGCTCACGCGAGTTACCATGACAACCCAACATGGCGCCACTCGGTCGGCACCTGCCATGACGTCGTCACTTCCGAGGTCATCCACCGGGATCACTCTGATCAGATACGAGTCATCCCTGACATACTATTCTCGAGCGGTAACTCTTAGGGCCGAGAAAAATGTCAATAAAGAAACGAAATCCAGTTGTCTATTTGAAACCAGCCATCAAAAAACACTTAACGATGCATGGAGATAGGATGCCACTAAGGTTGGCTACGGGCGACAATCGCACTCCAAAGAAGACGACATTACAAAAAATATTTTGAATAACTAAATATTTTCCTTCTTGGAGTCAAATTATACCTTATAGCCACTCATTGCAGCCAGCTCAACAAGCTCGTTTCAACGATGAGTCATAAGCTACGATTTTGAGAAAAGAAATGCGAAAACAAAACTTTAATAGCAGTTTTAGTGACTGGCACTTTTTTAAGTTGGGTAAGAGATAAATATGTTTTCTCTATTTCAGAAGATGAAATAATACGTATTGTGCTTGAGCTGTTCCTCGCTGGGACTGAAACGACGTCGTCAACCTTGAGATTCGCACTGGTATGCATGCTACATAACCAAGAAATCCAGAAAAAAGTCTCAAATGAAGTGAGAAACAAGGTGCCAGCAAACATGCTTCCAGATATCAACGACTGTAAACAACTTCCTTATTTCCAAGCGACCATCTCAGAAATACTTCGGCGCGGATGCACAGTTCCATTGCTTTCTCTAGGGACGAGGGAGGACCAGCAATATCATGGTTACACAATACCCAAGTCTGCAACGATTTTGATAAATATAGAGTCTTGTCTCTTTGACGAAACATCATGGAAAGAACCGCTCGAGTTCAATCCATCTCGATTCATACACGAAAACAAGTTGTTAGAGAAAAAGGAACTAACTCCTTTTGGCCAAGGTAATACAGAAATTCCTGCACATTAGCCACGGGTAACAGGGATGGTCCATAATCAATGAAAATGTGTGAACGCACGTGCTACCATAAAAATCAATATGTGTGCCTCCAGTATATAAAGTGAACGATGGAAACACGTGCCCCTTACCATCACTATTCTGATGACGTTACATGGCCTCTCACACGTGCTACCGTGCAGGTCAACATGACATAGCTGGGTCACATGACTATGACGTCACACGAGGTCACCCAACCTAGACATGAAAACCACATACGCTACTATTTAGGTTGAAGATTTAAATGTTCTTTTGATTTAGAGTTGGTTTGTGTGTGTGTGTGTGAGAGAGAGTGACTGAATGTGTTTGTGTGTGAGGGTGGATGGAAATGCATGCGAGATGGTTGGGGGGGGGGGGCATCTGGGGAGGGGGGTGCAAAGCCACCCCCATGACACCCCCCCCCCCCCGTAGCGCCGCCACTGCGAGCGATACAAATCGTTTTTGACATTTAATCAAAAATGGTCATTATATATCAATCAATGCACACTGCGGCCGCATCTGACTGGTCACTTTCCACGGTGGCAACATTTCTGCGGACGCAATAATTTTAGATTCCAAACACTAATTATAGGATTAATAGTAGCTGATATGGGCTGATCTTGCCTATTCTACGGCAGCAGGCATCACAGGCATCGATGACATCATTCCAATTGTTTTAATTTTTTTTTAATTTTATAAAAAAATATTATTTGTTTTTTATTTATTTTTTTAAGTTTTTATTTGTTTTTAATTGATGTTTTAATTGGTTTTAAATTAGTTTTAATTAGAGTTTTAGGAAATACCAGCTTACGGTCATCTAAGGTCAGGTTTCGTGTCAGGTTAATTATCCACCTGGTCGATAGCGTTCCCATTTTTGCATGCCAAACCTGTTCATCATATGCAACTATGTTTACCTAATGGCTGGTATATTTTTATTTATCTAACAATCATGTACATTTTGACTTGAAAACCACGAGAAACGGTACGTATGACATAATGTGTTCGATTCCGTATCATATAGACGACTCCGGAAACGTAACGAGCTATCATAACAGGCGCATGAATACATTCTATGTGCATTTCATTGATCGAACCAGCTGATCGTTTACAAAACAAAACAAAATTCCTTACAATTAGCGACAGAACTATTAATAGCCAATGCCCCCCTCCCCCCCCCCCCCCCCCCCCCCCCCACACACACACATAATAAATAGAAACTGCACAATTAAATATTACACACTTGTAAATTCAAGCGTATCGTCACAGGAAGTGACACGGAGAGTCAATAATTTTTCAACGCACGCAACTTGTAAACTTGCAGTGACCGCGTTACGCATTGTTTGTTACAGTCCACAACAATATTGTTCCATAAAATGTGTTTTTTTTTAACTTTTTCTCTCCCAACGTTATGTCCCAAAACTGTATTAATAATTTAAGATTTAATCTGTTTATGTGACAAAATTGTTAGATAAATGAACGCCATCTCGAATCTGATACAAAATCACAGGACATGCACATTATAATGATTATCTGTATGTATCTGTCATCACTCATACTCGAACATATGTTTGATCAGTTATATTATTGCGGAGAAGTAGAGTGTAAGAAACATTTGTCAAATCTAAACGAAGAACCGACAAGCCTTTTTAAGTTCTGCAATGGAAAGTTTATCTTGTTGCGTACGTTCGAAAACCTTTTCATCGATTTCCAGCAGGAATCAACAAGAAAGAACGGTCCGCTATCGGCGACAAAGAGATACACACCCAACTTCACATGTGGTCGATCTAACCCGGACTTTGATCCCAACCCCTTATATCTCTGGTGGTATCACTTTCAACAGCCAAATCTATATCGTTACTACCGCTCAAACCAAAAAATTATTAATTTTACCGAACGGGCCTGACGGCTCATAAATTCTAAACGAGAGATTATGTGTCCGAGCCTCTCTAACTCATGGGCGTGTCGAACTTGTGCACTCAACCAGGATACTTGCATAAGTAGGAACACCGTAGTGCTAAACCACTGTTACCCCTGCCGAGTTGGAACTCCCCCCCCCCCCCCATAAAACTGTTAGGGAAGACAATAACCCTGGCTGTCGAAAGTGTCGTTAAAATCCAATAAATAAATTTATATATCTGTCATAACTTGATATCTGGAACACGCGTGTAATCCATCGCGGGATGACGCGGTCGATTTTGCTATCCCACAGAGAGACGTCGCTGATTGGTTGAAAGCAACAGAGCAGGGAACGCCCCTTCTGTTAACTAAGGATATTACGCCATAAACGACAGACGGAATATTTTCAACGATATGAATTTTATTTCAGCTATAAAAATTTTTACATGGTTTTTTGACATTTTGTTTCGGCTACAAACACATTACAGCTTTTTCTCAATACCACAATATAAATATCGTCTGGGACTTTCTCTAGTCATCTGTTTCTATAGGCACATCTGAAAACTTATATTTTCTTAATAAAGGATTAAATGAATGAAAAGGTCTTGGAACAAACGCCACAAGATAAACTCTCCATTGCAAAACTTAAAAAGGCTTGTCGCGTCTTCGGTTAGATTTGACAAATGATTCTTACTCTCTGCTTCTCCGCGATAATATAACTGACCAAACATATGTTCAAGTATGAGTGATGACAGGTACATAAAATAGACCAGCTATTAAACCTTTACCTAACCTGAAAAGCAGACGACACTTGCAAAAATAATTCTTGAATAACTCTTTTTTTCATTTTTTGTCTCAAAAACATAGGTTATGACCCCTCGTTGGAACGAGCTCTACGAGCTCGTTCCAACGAGGGGTCATAACCTATGTTTTTGAGACAAAAATTGAAAAAAATAATGAAAATTAATTGACGATTTTTGAGAATGGCGCTGGCCGGTTTTGGCCGTTACGTTACGTAAAGGGTTAAGTAAACATAGTTGGAGATGATTGATAGGTTTGATAAACAAAAGTCATAACACTATCGACCCGAAACCTGCTCTAGATGGCCGTGAGCTGGGATTTAATAAAAAATCTCATTAAAACTAATTATTACCAAATAAAGAACAAATAATGTCATCGATGCCTGTGGTGACCGCTGCAGGAGAATAGGCAATATCATCCCTTCCCCACTACTAATAATCGTCAAAAATTTAATTTGTCAACAAAAAATTAATCATAATTAAAAGTTTGCTGCTGTTGATTTTTATTACCTGTTGAACGCATGCGTGGACATCACTGCTCACTCATGGATTACGACCAGTCCAGTGCGACTGCACTGTCATCTACAGTATTATATACATCTTGACATTTGTAACTCTTGTGTTGTGTGCTGTGAGCATGGGGCATGGGTGGATTCTTGAAAATATGTCTTATCCCACGTTGTTTTCAGAATACAGATTACACGCATAGTTTATCGGGTTGACAAATCTGAACCATGACCTTTTAATTATGAGCGCTGTATTCCCGTTTTATAAACGTGAGCCTCTTTCGGTCGAATGGGGTTGACTCGTCAACAGATCACAAGTGGAATAATTTTCTCAATCGGATATATACGGCGCGTATAATTAATATACCATAATTATCAACCATGGTTGACTGGTTCATAATTATGACCAGAAGGGTGAAGATGTAATTTCCGAACTTAAGAAACTGGGCAGAGAGCCAAAGAAATAGCTCTGCTCATGTCGGTTTGGATGTCCCATATTTTACACTAAACTGTTCCCTGACTCATACACCGAACACTATTCCATGTTTTTTTTCAAATAATAAAAAAATTGTTGAGAATGGAAGAGGTATATTAACGCAAGAAACCAAAATGTTAGACGACCAATGATATGAACTTAACACTTCTTTTGCGTTTACGCTTAACCCTTTACCTAACCTAAAAAGCAGACGACACTTGCAAAAATAATTCTTGAATAACTAATTTTTTTCATTTTTTGTCTCAAAAACATAGGTTAGGACCCCTCGTTGGAACGAGCTCGATGAGCTCGTTCCAACGAGGGGTCATAACCTATGTTTTTGAGACAAAAAATGAAAAAAATAATGAAAATTAATTGGAGATTTTTGAGAATAGCGCTGGCCGGTTTTTGCCGTTACGTTAGGTAAAGGGTTAATATTCAACCCAAAACAGTTTGGATAAGGAAGAACCAGGGTTTTGCCGGCATTCTGGGTGCAAAATGAAACAGTGATGGACCTGAGGTCGACACCAATCGGAAAAATGGTGTGGAACTACCAAGCTCAAATTCTTTTCAATGCATTAAGAGACTACGGGAGATGGCGGAGACGACCGCCCTAAGCAGCATCTCTTGGGGACGCTAACTGAAAAATATGCCGAAATATGTCAACAAAGCCATGAAAAATAAATGTCAAAATAAAATCAATCATCAAAAGCTATAGCGATACAAGGGGAAAGAGCGGCACCTACGTTTGGCCTCGGGTGGCTATCTGTGCTTGTTCACCACTTTGTCAGTGCGTTATCCGATCCAACACTTCAACCCAAACCACCCACGACCATACAACCAAACAGGTCAGCCACAATATTCCAAAGCCTTTGAATAAAATTGGTGAAATTTTAACTCACGCCCGCCATATTAGAAAATGTTTTGAGATCCTAGCTTCGTGCCTGCCCGAAGTCTAAAAGTGTTCAGAGACTCAACTATTGTGGGTACACTTGCGTCAACTTAACTACGCATGTGCCACTGCTAAGGGATAGAACGAAACTATGTCTTTTGCAAACCAGTTTCCCGAAGATAGGATAACACAATCTCATTATAATTGTTACGCAGTTCTTCAGTTACATATTGCGTCGTCCAGTGACCACGACGCATCAACATGCATACTTCCAGACGTAATTTTCGATAACTGTACCCCTCCGGTCCTTTTCCCAAGAACACTAGAAAGAACCACCACAGTTCCCCGTCCACTGCGACCAAGGAGGATGATGACTGCTCCCCTGCTCCTCCGTCCCCGATAATTTTTTTAAAACTAAAAATCTAGGTAATAATTATGAGGGAAAAGTGAGCACGTGAAAATATTCTGTCAAAGGTAGAAATGAAAAGAAGGTCATAGTCAACCCTTTACATAACATGACGGCTATTTTCGTCCAGTGCTTGCATGGCAGACAATTTTCGTCATTGGAAGAGATTTAAAAAAAAGTTATCTCTCCTTAATTTCCACGAACATTCAGTAAATTTAACACTAAATTTCTGTGGATTTTATATAAAAATTGGAATTTACAAATGTTAGCGACTTTGTATTACTGATGTGCGCATCACTCAACATTCGTCAGGCATTTAAGTAACAAACGGAAACTCCGCTTTATTTTCTTCTTGGGCTTAATTTCCACTACTCAAAGTTTGCTAAGAACCAAGTATATCCAACTACCTGTTTTTCGTTTTAGTTGAAATATTATAATGAAAAGTGTATATATTTTTCATTTAATTATATCTTTAATGATTTAAGTACATAAATTAAGATTTTATTTGCGTTTGACATTATTTTTTAGCTTTTGAATACGATAACCATGGAAAATGGATATTATTGGTAAAAGAGGACATTTTTCAATTTACAAAGATGTTGACGGAGCGAACTGGTATGGGTTCAGTATCGAGTATGAGACCCATTACTGTTAAGTACAACCTGACAACGCCTTCTAAGGCTCCCAATCGGGATCCTGGTGGTCCTCTGTTGAATGTTGTTCCATTCGTGGACCAGCATGGCACCAAGCTCTTGGACGCTTCTTGGCTGGACTTGGCGGGCTGAAATTGCAAGCTGCAACTTATTCCAGACTTGTCCGTTGGATTGAGTTCAGGGGCGAGGACGTGCATTATCGTCCATCAGAATGCATCTATCACCCACTGCACCTGCATATCTGCATACAATCTGACGTGGGCATCCCGGATCCAGGATCTCATCAATATACCGTTGTGCAGTCAATGTACCACGTTCAGGGACACAGAGCTCTGTACGCCCATCCCTGCTGATGGCGCCCCAGACCATGATTGACCCTTCACCATAGCGGTCATGCTCAGCAATGTTGGCTGCATGGAATCGCTCTCCTGGTCTTCTCCATACCCTTGAACGCCTATATGTGTGATCTAGGCAGTGCCTTGACTCATCTGTAAAAAGGAAAGGTCGCCAATCTTCTCTGGTCCATCCAACGTGATCCATGGCGCATTCATATCGTGCCTGGCGGTGGTTCTGTGACAGCGGAATACGAATACATGGTCTTCTCGATTGGAGACCACCTTCGTGCAACCTTGTCCGGATAGTCTGCGTTGAACCATTTACCCCGGATGCATTATGAAGGTCACTACGACGCTGGGTTGCTGTGGCAAAGCGGTTCCTACGGGCCTGAATGACCAAAACCCGGTACTCAGCTGCAGATGTTGCCCTGTCTCTGCCACCACCACGCCGTTTTACTGGTATGTCATACTGCTGAAATCTTGCCCAGGCTCTGATGATCACCGTATGGTTCACACCAAGAGCTTCACCAACCTGATGATGGTCCACCATCCCTACAGCCCGCCACATTTCTGCTTCGGTCAAATGTCTTCTTACATTTGCATTTTTACAATCATTAAATCTCAAGGGTTTGTGTTGAAATGAAGATTGAATACCCTACACATGTCGTGTACATGTAGACAGTACACGAAAGCATCATGAAAATCAAGGGATACATGCTTTCCATGACTGTCACGAAAAGTCTGCCTGTCAAGAGAGCTAATGTAAACACTGGGGACCATCTCAATACATTCATCAATCATATCAAGCAAAAATATCGCAAATGTGTCACAAGCAAATTTCACAATGATGTGTCAAATATTTGGTGCTTAGCAAACTTTGAGTAGTATATATACCGGTTTCTACAGTAACGGAAATAGGAATGAAATTACTCTCAGAACCGGGTACTGGGAACCGGGAAATGTCCCTGATAATATCAAGTAAATTTACGAGAGTCACAAGACGCGTTTATTTTCGTAAAAATGAACATTTTTATTGGCTGTCTGCCATCTCCATGCGGAAAAGTTCTTTTCCTAACAGGAGTGTGAAAACCCAAAACCACTTCCAACTTGTCTTCTTTTTCAGAGTCGCTAGTTTTATCCCCACTATCTCCTCCGGCTTCAACTTCCTCTTCATTGCCGTCATCAGTCTCCTCTGCTTGAAGCAGAGGAGACGGGTGACGACAGTGAAGAAGGAGTTGATGTTGAAGAAGGTTGCGAATAGTTAGTGACACTGGTGATTCTAAAAACACATACAAATATAAAATTTGATGTGAGTGAAGATCTTGCTGTTGAAGAAAGGAGTCCTCTGGAACTGATTCAGAGCTACAGTGATGTGGTGAGAAAGGTTCCCCAGGAAGCAGGAATGTAAAATATTCATGCGTGGAAGGGATGACGAAATCTTACAAAATTACGTTGGACAGTTCTTCAATAAGAAAACTTGAGTTCAACACACAAACGGTGCCATGAGTGATTCCCGGTTCCATGCTCTAGATTCCCCCGGTATCTTGGCCGGCTCGTTGTTGCCCTGTCTCTGCCATCACCATGCCGTCTTACTGGTGTGCCATACTGCTGAAATCTTGCCCAGGCTCTGATGATCACCGTATGGTGCACACCAAGAAATTAATTCCCGTTCCCGGGATTCTACCCTATTTTCTACTGATGTAATATGTGTTTTCTTTACAAATTACTTGCTTCTTAATTGGATCTTCTTTGCTCGTCTAATAATTTCAAGGGAAGATAACCTTCAAGTGAAACGGAAATATAAAATGGCTATAACTTAATGATTTTTGATGAAACGTCGTGATTTTCGAAACAGCCGAAGCTCTTTAGCATATCTATTCCCTGCGTGTGGTAAATTGCATATCTGCAAACGATAAAGAGGCCGGTATTCTGATGCCCGTAATTTGCCTGTAATGAACACTAAATAAGTATGACAACTTCATGACATGCAGATTAATTTGTTCATAAATATTTTTGATAAGTATAACTAATGATAACGTCTATACGTCTCACAAAAGGACTCCCAAAGATTACGTTTTTGTCTATTTTCAGGTTCCCGGATTTGTCCTGGTGAACCTTTAGCTCGAACGGAATTGTCACTTTTCATTTCGGCAATGCTTCACCGTTTCCAGTTTTTGCCACCGGAAGGTGAAGAACCACCAAGTTTAACTACACGATTTGGATTTACTGCCGCGCCATTGCCGTTTAAACTTCGAGCCATCAAAAGACAGTGAGGAACTCAATGTTTGTTTACATTTGAGCTAAGTTACAAGGGAAGTTTTCAACGTTGCTACCAGTGACATCTCACGACTTCACAGTTTCGATGAATTTTTACAGTTTCGAATTCCCGTCCTCGGACAGATGTAAGTAGAATATTTAATGGGCCCTACGTCCATACCGTTGTGTGTATCTGTCGCTACACTAAGGTTCTTTCCACTGCGAATTATAGTGGAGAAACATCCCGCAAGAGGACCAGTTCGTGGATGCTTTGTGAACTGTGCTGTGATTTTGTACATTCTGGGAGGAACTAGGTGTTTGCTGAGAAAGCTATAAAAACATCATAACGTTAGCTGTTAGTACGCCCTTGGTCGAAAATATCGACGGGTTTCTCAAAATTGTGTTATTTTGGGATACTCCCTTCTCTCGTCATACATGTACCTGTCACCATTGACATAATTATACTACTTTTTGGCATTTCCCCCATATGTCCTGGAAGCCCATTCCCGAGTCCTTTCTCAGCAATATGATCATCGTTATATTGTGTACTGGTGTATCTTGATATGTTATATTTTTGGTCTTGTGACTCATATTATGTATTCTATACATGTAATATAACTTACAAATAAATAATGTTTAAACTAAAAATGTGTTAACCACAAGAACTCGTCAGTTCAAAGCCGAGAAAGTCACGTTGGGAATCCAAGCATCAGTATGAAGACTGGTTGGATTTTAGATGTTATTGAGTACACTTTGTATATATTTTAGCAGTTTATCAGTGGAATGCCCATCGCTATCGATTTGGCTGGTAACCAGTTGACAGCTTTTCCCAAGCTTTCGAGACAAGCCACCAGTCTAATTCTGTTCGTAATTCACGGCCATTTTGGGGCGTTTGCTTGCCCACTTTTCGAGGATACAATATGCTGTCCCTTTACGAAGATGTATTCAGTCAAATCAAGTCTGAATTGAGAAATATTGCATGCATTGATACAAAGAAAGTGAATGTTTATCGAATTTTTCATATTCGTCGGATGGAATATTTCAGATGGTCGGAAAATCGAACGGTAGATTGGCTTTTTCGACCAACTGAAATATTCCAGGTAATTGAATGTTAACATAGGCGATGTACTATTTTAGGGCTAGATAAATCTTGGCCATAATACGCCGAATTCCTTACAAAATTAAAAATGTTGGCTGCGAACTTGAGCTTTTCCAGTCATTTTGGTTGGTAACCAGTTGTGAAACGGTAATGCTGCACGATTGTGTAGAGATTAAAATGCTATCGCATGTTAGCTTTTGAAGAAATAAACATCCATATAAATTCGAACGCGGTTCAGCCATTTTCGTCAATACTTAAGCGAATATAAGTTTTTGAATACAACGTCATTTTCCCCAATAATATTATGTCTCAAAATGCCTTTTCTGTCTTTCAAACCACAGATTATTGCACCTCAGTGGATTATACTTGATAATCTTGTTCCAGTGAGGAGTCATACAGTTAAAACTAGAAGTCCTGTCATGAAATGCGCACACATAGCACGTTGATATGCGCGTAACTCTATGCGTTATGACCAGAGTAAGGCTATCAAATTCTGTACATACAGCCGGTGCACAAGCAATGCTTCAGCCAATGGACCTCCGGGTAACCCAGAGGTTCATTGGCACAAACATTGCTTGTGTTTGCTATGACAAACAATGGAGAAACTTCCATGTTTTGGATGCCATTCGATATGACAATTGCGCGGAATTCCTACTCGCAATTAAGCCTAGATAAGCTCACAGTTCGTGACAGGACTTATAGTTTTAACTGTATGCTCTGGTTTTCTTTAATTCATTAGGTTCAATATTTAGAACAAAAATGAGCCATTGGATATAAGTGTACAATTTGAAATTGTGCCGATTTTAGCCATTTCGACCAGTTCCTCGGTTCTGTTTTGAATTGTACTGAAGATGTCTGACATTTTGTAATTCTACCTTTGTAAAAGTTAGGGCACGCGTTCTCTTTTCTATCATAAATAAAGGTGAAGACTCGCCTTTGTTTCTGAAAGAAAAGAAAATTATACGCGCTCTGACCGACTTGGAACACAAACAGCTATTGTGTTTAAAAACACGTCTTTGTTCTCCACTAGATAAAGACACAGTATAGGCAATACTCCCAGTGTCCGTTCTCTTGGAAAATAAGAGGACGGCTTGAACAAAAGATTTGAATAAATCATAGAATACGTTACGGTTCATCGGCTAATACATAAAGTTCCTTTAAAATAATTTGTCTTAAAACAAGAACGCATTTCTTCCAATATAAGTAAAAACGTCTAGGCAAAATACAAATCTGTATTGTATGTTGCAACCGCACGTGCGATCATTCGATTCAAAAGGGAACGTTTTTGATAAAAGTTGTTGAATGATAAACAAGTCAACGAAATAAATTAGACCAGGTCATTTGTTTCCATTATGATATTTTTGAATAGGCCTGCCTTGCCTTGCGTTAAATCTGAAAATTTGAGCCTAAAAAAAAAAAATTAAACACACAGCTGAAACCCAACTATTGGCCTGCCATACGTCTTAAATCTGAAAAATAAAACAAACAAAAAAATGAAACACACAGCTGAAACTCTACTATAAACCTCAGCGGTTATAGTACTAGTAAACAATGAATGGGTTTACGTAATGTACAGCGCAAGCCCGTAATGCTGTGACATCATGATCGTCATAAAAATCAGTTGACAGACGGGAATGCTTGTCAAAATATATTGGAACAAGTCAAGAAAGGGGGAATGAAGATAAATTGCTTATTACCAACAAGCGGGTTCTTGAATTAGTGTATTAATGTCTCAACCTCGCCTCTCGGTCATATATCGACTCGTCCTAACGGACTCGCCGTTATATACTCAGAGACGAGGTCTCGACTTCAATATACCATGTCTGAAACCCACTTGACGGTAATAACCTATATGTTCCACCCAGAACAGAGATAACGAATTACAAATTTGTCATCATCGCAAATCATAACTAAGGGTACCCATAACAAAGTCTTTCATTGATGATTGGAAAGTTCTAAAATGTTATTTTTATGACAGTATCCCAAAAATGTGGCGTAACAAAATGTTCCCGTGAACGACATTTTTTGCACAAGTATTTTTCGTAAGATAATTAGGATTTTCTTTTTGGTAAGTGTTCTAGTTATTAAACACATTAATCACATCTAAACTCTCAAACGTTTAATTGAAAAATGTCACTGTCCGTGTGTAATCAGTACATGACCTGCATGTCCAAAACACAAATCACGTGTCCAACACGAAATAAAAAAAAAGAAATTGAAATCGATGAATTAAAAGGATAAAGTCAAGTAGCACAACGACACTATGTCACTTTTTAATGATACAATTCCACCAAGCGTCATAAACTGAAGCAAGGTTCCATCATGTTGTTGATATTCTGAACAGCTAAGTCAGATCAAGGATAAAAAGATTATACCACTGCAGGACAGTTGCCATGGACTGGTCACTTTCTACGGGTGGGCAATATTTCCACAGACGCAATAATATTAGATTCCAAACACCAGTTATAGGAAAAACCAGCAAATATTTAATTAATGAATCACCGGGTTGAACCTGGTAACATTTGCTGATGATGATTTTTATTACCTAGTAAACGCATTCGCGGACATCACTACCCACGCGTGGATTACGATCAGTCTTCGTCGACTGTACTGTATTACTGTACCATGTTATCATTTTACAGTGTGCACAAAATTTCCCGATTCAGAATAAAAATGGCAGTGTTAAACGAAATTTGTTTTAAGTAAACTGGGGACAGGAATGCGCGAACACTAAATGTTATATTAGGTCCCTAATTCGTGGAGGCCACTTCCGTGGGTCTCTCCATGGCTGACAATTTTCGTGATTGAAGAGATTCACATGAAAGTTAGCTCCCTCAATTTTCAAAAGTTGTCAGTAAATTTAACAGTAAGGGTATGGAAATATCATATAAAAATTGAAATTTCAAAATATTAGCGAAGTTGCATCATCAATGTGCGTAGCATTTCGCAAACTTGAGACATTTTAGTTCAGCGAAGTATAAAAATACAGACGCTGGCTTTTTACAATATTTTCCCGATGGGTTTGAACTTTTGACTATTATTATCTGTTGAAACCCATTTAAAAACGATTTTCACCATCTTTTCATGTTCTGCAACTTTTTTCTGTTCATTGTATCAACAGTGTATTCATCGTGACACATAATACAGACAATATCCAACGCATTAATATGGGAGCGCGGTGGCTCAGTGTTAGACTGTTGGACTTCTATGCTAGAGGTCACGAATTCGATCCCCGTCTGCGACGACCCGCGTTGTGTCCTTGGGCAAGGCACTTTATCCTGGTTCCTGGTTGCCTACATGGGGACACGATGACGCCGTGCACCCAGGCGTACTGCACGTCGATGGTACACATGTCTTCAACCGCTGTGACCCTGCTTGAGCGGAGCTTGAACAGAGTCGATGCTCGGTGGTTCTCTCTGTGTACTCCGGTTTCCTCCACTTGTAAAACTGTCACGTTCACGATTAGCCATTGTGCATAAGTATGTGACATTAAACACCGCTAACTAAATAAATAACCCATGAATATAAAAGCCTAAGAGGTAGGATGTGCTATTGTTTTTTTCATTGAAAGCATAAAAAATACTGTAAAAACCCATTCGCTAAACAAAGATCCAAAGTGGACGTTACTTGGGTGCTTCTAATTAGATTGCCTACTAAGCAATGTTTCCTTATATAACTTTTAATAAACGAAAACAACAGACAGCGCTTAGAGCTGTCTGTTGCTTTTGTTTATTAAAAGGAACAAAAAGGAAACTTTGCTTTATTTTCTGCTGACGTCATAGGTGTTTTTTCAACATTTGCGTGCATCCTAATCGGATCTTTCTCGTCAGGCTAATAATGTCAGGCGTTATAACTTCATTATCGAACGTAGATTTTCATGACGAGAGAAATTAGGGATGCAATTTGCGTATGTCCCCTAGTTTATTATAACACTTTGTCGATTAAGTGCTGCCGAGGAATTGGTTGTTGATGTTTTGTCATTAATCCACTTTCTTCATTTCTTTTCACTCGACATATATTTATCTACAGTAGGCTTGTGTGCCTGTGCCGGTTGAATTGAACATATAGAATAAATAGGTACTAGGGCCGGTAATCAGATTTAAACCACAAGTAGGATAATGGTTTTAATCACTCGGCATGCCGAGTGGTTAAAACCCTTATTCGGCGAGTGGTTTAAATCTGATTACCGGCTGGTCGCTAAAATTGTCGGTGTAAAGGAAACAGCATTTGCTGCTGCTCACATTCTTTAATGAACAAGGTTTCAATCAAGATATTTTGCCAATTTTCTATTATTTAGCAGTTGTTTATTAGAAAGCGCTGATCGGTGGCAGGTTGGTGTTTCTCAATAAATCACTGCAAAATGATATCAAGCTATATGTAGCAATGCAGGCGTGTGTCCAATGTTTTTTGTCTTTTATTACTGTTTCGGTCTTGTGATTTATTGCTGTCAAGATCGAATCGGGATTGTTATGGGGATATGTCAATCAATGTGTCTTTTTGGTCTGGTGATAGCCAGGCAAACTGTTAATCATACCTGGGACAATGGGTATTTTATCCATTCTGCATCAGGTGCGTCTGTGCAACTGATGACCACCCTAAAACCCGCGGAGACGTAGATGTAGGTGGAGCGAATCACCCATATAAGAAAACAGCGAATAGTTTCCTAGCTGCCCGTCGCTTCTAGGAAACTCAAAGAACCCATTAATCACTACTACACTGTCCAAAGAGAGTCTGCAGACTGTCTGGCCGCTTCTTGGGAATATTGGAAGGATATTTAAGAACGCTGTAAATATTCGGTAATCAGTATCTGCTTGATGCAAAGTTTGAAGCTCCAGTCAGGGGCTATTTTTGGCGATGGGTGTCGGAATGAATTGTTGGGCTGAGCGATCCAAAAGTAGTTTTTCTATGAGGGGATTGCTGGTGCATTCACAGTTATTAGACTGAAATGGACTGAACGGTAGCGGGATTTGAGAACCATAGATGCTGTTTGACGGGTCCGTATATCGTAGAAGAAAAGTTAGTTAGAAGGAGCTCTCGAGAGCTTGAAGATCTGACACGCGCTAGGAGCCTGGAGTTGGCTGAATGGAAACCAGCAAATCTCATGTATGAACATTATATGTTTAAACGGTTGACTGAGAGTGGATGAGTCAGTGGGACTGTGCACCCGAGAGGGGTTAAGGTGACGATGTATTGTTGAAGCAAGTAATATACGAGTCAGACATTGATAATTGATGACGTACGAGAACAGTCAATGCGAAAAGTGGAAACTGCTAGATCTTTGGAAGGGGCAAATTTATTTATTTGTTTATTTATTGGTGTTTAAGGTCACATACTTATGCACAATCAATAGAACTGTGAACTCGAGAGGGGTTAAGGTGACGATGTATTATTGAGGCAAGTAATATACGAGTCAGACATTTATTTATTGGAGTATAAGGTCACATATTTATGCACAATGGCTAGTAGTGACCGTGACAGTTTTACGGGCGGAGGAAGCCGGAGTACCCGGAGAGAACAACCGAGCATCGACGAGCACCTGTCAGCTCCTCAACATTCTAACTCTTTCAAGCTCCGCTCCAGCAGGGTTACGGCGGTTGAAGACATGTGCCCCAGCGACGTGCTGCCTCAGTACACGGCGTCACCGTGCCCCCATGTAGGCAACCGGGATAAAGTGTGCCTTGCCCAAGACACAAAGCGGGTCGTTCCGGACGGGGATCGAACTCCTGACCTTCAGCAGAGAAGTCCAACAGTCTACCACTGAGCCACCGCTCTCCGGAAGGGGCAAATAGACAATATGTAGTGTCTCCAGAGCGAGGTAACGTAACTACCCGGGATGGATGGGTGACAGTCGATAACATCAATTAGAGAACGAGGGTCCCGAAGAGGATTTCAACATTCGGGTGGAGGATAAATTTATAGTGACTTGTGTTGTGTATAAATATATTCATCAACCATTCTTGATGCGGACATATGATTAACCCTTTACCTAACAGTAGTAGGAGATGTGGAGATCGACCCTTATTTGCAAATTTTACGGCATCGGATAAGAATCCCACTTACGGAATGCCTTATATAGCTTGTCTATATGTATAGGTGTTTTTCAGTGGAACGGAAGCAATATGACTGAACATTCTGAAGGCCTGAGCGAAGGCATAGCTAGGAAGTAGTGTTACAAGTCAGTAGTAATGGTCCAAAGCTGCAACAGTGATAGAAGACTATTATATTGAGTGACCAGAAGTGATGGTGCAAGGCAGCAAGAGTAGTAGAAGACTATAGTATTGGGTGACTGCAGTAGAAGCTAATGATAGGACAGAGAGACCATAGACAAGTGGTGGCCTTGGTGCTTTGGAGATAAGACTACCTGTATAGGAGCTGTATAGGATCCATATAGGAGCTGGGTCATAGGTATCCTTAAATACTGAAATGAGGCTAAGAGGGGTAGTAAATTAGGCCTCATTGACGGATTTTTTCATGGATGGCCTCAATCGAAATGAGGCTAAGAGGGATAGTAGATTAGACCTCATTGGGGGGTTTTCACAGAGCCCTCATGGCCTCGTGCGAGTAAAAAGGAATGCCGAAGGCCAGACATTTTTCAAAAAAGGGTGCTGAAATTGGGGTACCCCGAAATATTACTGTTAAATACCGAGATAAGGCTAAGAGGGATAGTAAATTAGACCTCATTGAGGGAATTTTTCATGGCCTCCTGTCCTCAAACAAAATGAGGCTAAGTGGGACTGTAAATTAGACCTCATTAAGGGCTTTTCACATAGCCCTCATGACCGCATATCACGAGAAAGGGGTGCCGAAGGCCAGCTGTTTCCAAAAAGGGGTGCTAAAATTGGGGTGCCACGGGATATGGTTCTTAAATACCGAAATGAGGCTAAGACGGATAGTAAATTAGACCACACTGAGGTATTTTTTCATGGCCCTCATAACCTGAAACGAAATGAGGATAGGAGGGATAGTAAATTAGACCTCATTAAGGGCTTTTCTCAAATGCGACTAAAATGGGTGCCGAAGGCCCAGCCGTTTTCCAAAAAGGGGTGCTGAAACAATTTTATTTCATGAGTATATTCCGAAAAACTTGAAATAAAACATGTGTACATACCACCAATGTGCGATTTTACTGTCAAGAAGAGGGGTTGTCTTGTGGTGTTTCTACACTTGTGGTCCCGAGAAACAACATGCAACCTATCCCGTTATATGAATTGTCTTTTCAGTGAAACTTATTAAAGCACTTGTAGAAGTTTGAGTATAGTGTCCAAATTCTCCAAGGCACGCAGCGTATCATTGTATCGAATAAAACACTTATGAAGTCAACTTGTGTTCCACAATAATAACGACTCGTCATTTCCAAATGTCCTTGAATTGAAGTGTCCCAAATGTTTGAGTTCATCGAAGGGAAATAATTGAAATCGTTCTTGTTTAATAATAAAGAAAGATATGTTTCTTTCAGTTTCTCCAATTATTACTTTTATCAAGGTTTTAGTCATTGGGATACCATTTGGGGATTGTACAACAAAATAAAACTCGACACACTCAAGGGGCATGGTAATAAATTCGTCACACCGTGTTTCAGCAGAATATACTGGACTGTACTAGCTTTCTGTGATTCGTATTGTCTACGGCATTCAGCCCCAGAAAATACGAATAAGGGTAGTTCATTCCCGTACACCCTGCTGAACACCATGTAACTAATATTTTTTCCAAATGAAACAAAATACTGCATTTTGATTGACTGAAAGGTACGGTGTAACTTGCAATCCACAGTGGCTGTTTTTACACCGTAGCTAATCACGGTGTAAAAACAAGAATATACAATAGCAGGCTATATGGCTAAAAAAAAATACCCATTTTCATTTTCAATTGCTGGTTCATACCTTCTGCTCGGTTATGTTAGAACAAAAATAAAAATACAGGAAATTTAATATTTATGTGCAATAAAATATTACAGATATGGATATCATTGGAACTGGCTCATTCAGCCAGCTCCAATGACATCCATATTTGTCTGGTTTTATTTATTAAGAAACTTACAAAGTACAAATTTTCTGTCAGTTTTTTCCCGCACTGTAGGTTAAAGTATTAAGTACACCAAAAGTCTTGGAAATAAATCCGTTATCCTTGTGTTTTCCAGAGTGTATGGGAATTAACACCGGTTTGGGAACTCATACACCCTTCGGCTTCGCCTCAGGGTGTATGAATTCACAAACCGCCGTAAATTCCCATACACCTTGGAAAACACAAGGATAACAAATAATATCGTGACCGCAACACGAGTATGAAATTTAGGTTAGTCAATCATTTATACCAACCTCGAGCCGAGCACCTTCGATGCACTCTGCCCCAGATATTGCTTAGCAGGCCCTATTATATCAATAAAACAGAACTTGTTTCCCATAATAAATAAGCACCACTCCATTTCTTCGGTGTGGAAATATGCCAAAACACCATTCCCTTTCGATTCTCGAACGATTTTCATATCAGTATAAATTTCCATACTTTTACATTTTTATACGTCTAAAACAGAATCAGATTATGCAGTGATGTTGAGAAATTTTCTGGTGGCCACACGAAAGAACTTCCCTTCGTTAGCTTTACTTTGCGCGCTGTTGCTTACAAAAGAATTTTCTTGTTTTATCTTCAGGAACTTGCCCGAAGCTTTGCTTACCGCTGTTATTGCCATGTAATTATTGGAGTCATGTCGGCCGCCTTTCTTGTGTAGGGTAGTAAGAAGAGATGTACATAATATAAAGGAATAATGGTCATTATGACCTGCGTCAAGCACTATAGGCTCTTTAGATAAATAGGTTAACCTCTCCCCGACTCCTATAAGTCTTTTTCGCTATAGAGAATAATATCAATTACTTCCGGTTCGTATGCGGAATTCTTTGTAACAGAGAGTGCGTTGGTGTACATTGTGACGCTCAAAACTGCGATCATAGAAATGGAAAAGCACAACTGATTTTCATAACTCATGCATAATTAGTTTGATTGTCGTGTTGATTGTAATATACGATTGTTCAAGGGCAGAGCACCACTCCATCAACCCACCCCAGCCGGCGTGGTTTGGAGGAGGGAATACCGGGATGTTCTCCTTTGGAAAAAGGTCGAAATTATGCTATTAAATTGAGTAGTGATATTTTCAATACAGCAAATACCAACCGGCAGTCGTTAGTCCAAGAGCGATAACTCACTTTCCGATAGACACAAAATTGAGCAAATTTTGCTACATGACCTATCGAGTTCGACAGGGCTGCTTTTACAGCTCATACAATAGCCCAAGAACATTAGGTTTCACTAGGGAAAAAAATCGGAGAAAGCTGATTTTTTCAGGGAATGTCGAGTACATGTCACTGAACGATTAGACAAAAGTCCCCTAAAATCCCAGTTGAGCTTTTTTTTCTACAGCCTTTTTTCGAAAACGCGTTTGAAAAAAATCAAAAAAAAATCGCACGAACTTTGTAACCTCGAATTGATCCAACTGTATTTTTTGTTTACGCGTATTTCGAGCTACATAATGTCTAATATACACTTACCTAGAGGAAAATGTGCATTCTGTGACAATTTCTGCGAAAAATTATTGAAAATTCACAAAAAAGTATCGGATTTACACAAAAAATGACGATTTTCCTAACGGATTTGCCCAAAGGGTCGTAGTACAGAACGAGATGTTAGTTGGACAGACGATAAAAAATCCACCACCATTTGAAGACTTTTATCATTGCTTACAAAATAGACATTAAGGAAGACCCCCTCTGCTTCTGGCCGAGTTCCCCTTTTGGCATAAAATTCGTCAGCATGAGAACTCAACTATTTTCGGGCTTGGGACCGAACAGACACGTCTGTGTCTGGCAGCATTAGATCAATAAATAATATTTACAGAATGTACAAAAATCAATAAATAATATTTACAGAATGTACAAATCAATCAACATGGATTAAGTTACATTGACTATTATCAACGCTATATACAGAAATGACATGACCTATGTACATATTATTCATCGAACTCAGAAATTTCCGACAGGACAGTATTTCAGTGGTTGTTACAAGAATCCGAACTGCAATTACACAAACCTGAGCAAGAGAGTCCTGCCTTCTTACACCCACACCTTTTTGTACAAGCACTCTTGCAACCACAACTGATCAGATTCAGTAGGTTATCGGGGGCACATGGCTTTGTGGCTGCAGTCGGTACAAGAAGTCCATTGTCTAGCGACCACCCCCAATCCGTCGGAGGAAGCGAAGTGCCCAGCCATTGTTGGACCTGGAGATAACATCTGTAGACATGTTGTTGTGCAGCATCGCTGCTTGGTGGGAGTGAGGCTAGGTCGATGGGTTTATTCAGTTTAGATTTTGCTACATAACGCTTGTAAGTGACATATCTATATTGGTCGAGAGAGGAAACAGTTTTACTCCGCATAAGATCAGGAGAAGTTGTTCCCTGGCAGCGGCTACTGCACTTGGTGTACTGTCATCCGCCCAAATTGTGTTGACATACTGTTGTGAGTCGCTAGTAACATCGGAGACAATTGTACTGAATACTTTCTTCTTACCAACTCGAAAGAGTGCAGAAGTAGTGTCACAACCACTTATAGAATGTGCTACAAGGAGGTTGCTTCTATGGTCACCCATTTTGGTTGCTATTTCACTAACTGAAACTAGTAAGTTTGGGGTAATGGAATACATCATGTGAATATTACATCCCGGTTGAACTCGAGAGGTAAGAATGACTAACAAGTCTGTGTCTGTTCCCACAACGACAACATTTTTGTCATCTTGAGCGATGTCAAGTGCAGTTTCGGCTATCAGTACATCAGCATCAGCCTCGGCCTTCTTGGACTGAATATTGATAGCAGATAGCTCCTGCATTAGAAGATCGATCAGTTGGGTTTTGTTCTTGGCATTTGCAAGGAAATCGGATTGGGGTGTGGTGGCTGGTAACTCGGGTGAGATATTGATATCAATGGAATACCTGTCTTTAGATCTACGGGCTTGTTCCATGCCCTTTGTCGACATTGTACAAGCATAACCATCAAAAACAACCACGACGTTCGCCCCAAAATGTCTCACTAGATAATTGGAATATGATGTACATATGTCCTTATATGACGACTGTTTAGGCCATACAACTGCCCTCAATAAAAATCCACCATCTACAAGAAACAGAGAATGTTCTGGGATTTTAGTTTGCTCGGAACCGTATGTTTTGAGGATCTTACCGAGCGTGCTTTTCTGTGTCTTCCTCATTCCAGCAGAATCAAACAATGCTGGTGGTTTCGGGGCGAGTTCATATTTGAGATACTCTTCCATCTCTGCTTGTAACTGAATAACACATGTGATGCGGTTGAACAGAATTATGGGGTCAATCACTACCTTACTTCCACGGACTTTGCTGCTATTTGCCATCGATGCGAAAGACTTCACAGTGTCAACACGTCGTAGTTTGATGCTGTTGAACGTTTTGCTTACAACATTCGATACGCAACATTCACCAATTTTGCGAACTTGGTCACACTTCACAGTTTCGTCGGCCACTAGCCCGGTCGCTATAGAGACTAATTGTAGTGGATCTCTATTCTGAAAGGGGGAATGCACTCTGAGCCAGTTCAATAATTTGGTGATATCATTGGCATCAGTCAATTGTGAACTTTGACGGAGATCCCGATGTTGTTCGCCATGACCAGTGTGAACATGAACAAAATTTTCGAGAGCATTACATATCGGAAGGCAAAGAGGTAGTCCATGTACCCATTTCGCAACAGTGCTATCGGTTATTCCCCTGCCATGTGTGAGACCACCAGGGAGCTTGAACATTCTCATTAAACACTGCTCTATGGTCTGATCAGAATATATCCCGTTCCAGAATTTATCTGAGCGCCTTGTGGTAAAGTAACCTTTCTCAGTGAACAACTTCAAATCATCCTGTTGCATTATTTCTGTTAGCTCATTCATCTGCTGCAAATAGAGATGAGAACTTTTTGCGTATGCAAAATGACCACCTGCGTGAAATACTGGAATCATATTGCGAACACAATATGTGTGGAGTTCCCAGTCGCCTGTGCGCTCTGCTCTCAAGAACAACTGGAGAAGACCTATTTGCTCGTAGTATTGTACCCAAAGCTTTCCTGTGCGTCCTACGGACGCATTCTGGAGCAGTTCGTGTAATTTTGACAGTAGATGGTTGACACTTTCTTGATTGACAGCGTCAGCTGTTGTACAGTCACCTCTGGCAAGTCCACAGAATATTTCATTGACTTCTGTGCAGTCTATGTTATCTAGTGTTCGGCTTTCTTCAAACACAAGTTTTGTAATGGCAATTTGTGTTAGCAAATGGGCACGAACTACTCTTGAATATGCATGACCACTGATCAAATGATGGATTGACCCACCAGCATAAACAGTCCCCCAAAGTTCATCCAAGCCGCTACCAGCCATGATCGAACCAATTGCCCCTAAATATGACATAATCATATGGAAGCCGCCGAGTCTAACGAAAACTTTTGTCAACTTATCTGACGAAGACACAATCTCCACTGCTTTGATATAAAGTGGTTGGTCAAACGTCACTGGACAAACGTTCAGTCCCTGTTTCTCACATTCAGTTTGTGCAAACATGAGAGCAGTGTAAATTGTGTTCGGGTTGGATGGAACAAAATTAATAAAGGGAAGTATCTCGACATCACTTGTTTCATAATCATCTGATGATGTGACAATGTGCATATATCCAGCCCAAGATGGGCAAGGTACTCTCAGTACATGCGTCAAAGACCAAAGACTGTCGACTGTTTTTGCGAGTTTCAAATTTTTCGGATCAGATTCACCCAAAGTTGATAAATCCTTCATCACAATTTCGTCAAGACCCGATTTGCTTGGTTTACTGTAACCTTTCAAAGGGATGTACCCGAATTCACCAGAGCCAATATTCGAATGATCACCAGTTAGTCGTTTTATCGGAGACTCTTCTGTGTGATCTCTGCTTGGAGTTATACAGGCGATGCCTCCCATACTGTGGAAAGTATTCTTGCCATCTAGCGTGCGCACATTACAATCGGCGTTATCGAAAACGAATTGTGTGAAGTTCGCAAGTCTAGGCGACGGACCTTTGCTTATCATGACAGAATGAACGTATTGTTGAACTTCCCGGTAGCTAGAAGAGAACATTAGTCCATTCAGAATGTCGATCAATTCCCGAGATGCGAATTTCCTATGTATGTAAACTGCTACCGACAATAATACTGGTGACAAGAATGAACGGGGCCGACAAGAACTTATTAGAGACTGACCTATGGCTGTCACGCGTCTCTGGTTGGCTTGGATGTTTTGCCCACGCTGCGACTGAGCAACAATCCCTTGTAAAAAGGTTTGGAGTGTATCGGGTAGTAGATCACTAGATACAGATAACGAATCGGATTTGGGATAAACGTCACACTCGTAAATGGCTGACCGAATATCATCGCGGACCATTGCCGATGCTTTCTTGACGATGCGCATACGTTCATCAGTTTCATTGGTACATTTGTCTGAGTACCACGAATCATATAGTATTTTGTCTGATGAATCTCTGAATGTGACAACATTTTTTAGGGACCTCAGTGTTGTAATAGAGATTCTACTACCGAAATGCTCAAGCAGTTTGGTTTTAAGATGTTTAATTGTGTAACCGACTTCGTCACCAAGATACGATTCAAACGTTTCTGCCAATTCGCGCAAGGAAAACTGACACTCATCGCTGTTCTCCATAAAGGTACACAATTCATGGAATGCAAGTGCTTTCTTGTCTGCAACAGGCCTACCCCGTGAAAGAGTTCGCTCAGGCTTATCGCTGACAAATCCTGTCCAGCAATCATGGTGATACCGACCTTCCTCGGCCACTAGATCGATAGCACGACCGATCCGAGTAAGTACAGACTCACCCCATTCATCACTACGTTTCAAACAACGGGTTCTGATACTATCAACAAAAGTCAATGTTTCAACGGTGTGGACTTCTCTTCTACGTTGAACGGGTATATGAGTTTGTTTGTCGGTGGATTCTCCACAGAACAGAAATGGAGTTTAAAATTGAAAGCATCTTGATCAGAGCGCAATTTTTTGTCATAGATGGACCAGCTTCGTCAGATTCAGCTGCATCTAGAGATATTCTCTTACTTTTTCTTACAGAACTTTCCCGTGTATAATTCTTGTAGCAGAATTTGTGAATTTTCTCACCAACTGTGGGTTTCTTCGAACCGGCAAAAAGATTATCGCCAAGCTCGACGCTTACAGCAACCAACTTTTCTATACCCCGCTCACCAAGTGTAGTTATTCCGGACGAGCCGGTCAACTCATCGTTACATTTGATACATTTAACCATTGCCAAAGTCACAACAGAAAAAAGATGATAGACACAATAAACTCAAGTACAATACCACAGAACAGATATCAATGTGCGGACCTGCTTCGTTGTCACCGTAAGGTATCAACAGGTAACGCTAGGTGATATACCAACAACATAACTGATCAGTTCTACAAATAACACAAGACTCTAATAATCAACAACAGGCAAAATTACATATATATCTATCAAGGGATCATTGGTTTCAATATCTAGGCATGAAATGCGGAGTGTCCAATACTGAACAGAGCAAATTGTGCAATGGACAGACCTGGAATGCGGAATTAAACAGCGTTTCCTGATGAAAGTCGTTCAAGGCTATTTTGCATCAAATTAAAGAGCGTTGTCTGTACATAAAGACCTGGAATGCGGAATTAAACAGCGTTTCCTGATGAAAGTCGTTCAAGGCTATTTTGCATCAAATTAAAGAGCGTTGTCTGTACAATACAAATTTGTTTATGAGTACACATCAAGGGCGTGCACACATTACATGCCAATGCATCTTGAGTGTAGGCGAACACCACATTATGTGATTTAATCGAACATGGAAATTGAAACAATGATGCTATAATACGGTATTTGATTGAGAAAAGTCGATGCCGTTTGAATTTGAGTTTAGGGGTATGGTTAATATTTCACACGTTTCACCAGTTCATTATGGAATAAATGACTATTGTTATCTATCATTATAAAGACACTGATTTTCTGCAATTTTTGATATATAATTTAGCTCCCAAAGTTGTCGTAGATTTGATTTAATGGACGTTGTGTTCCGTTGTGTGTATGAAAACAATAAATTTTTTTTCGTAATTTTGTACATTTTCGTGAATATTTCACCATTGAGTGTGAGGATTGGTAGGTACAAAGTTGGCATTTTCTGTTGGGGATATGTATTCTCAATATAATTCAGCACGATATTTATGATTCTCGCCCTACTAAGGCGAATAAGAATGAGAAATATGGAGCTGGGTCGAATTTTTTTTAAAATTTTTTTTTTCATCAAAAAAACGCTATAACTAAAAAAGCTCAACTCGGATTCGCGGGGACTTTTCACACTTTATCCGCAATGTGTGTCCCGGAAACATATAAAAAAATCAGCTTTCTCCGATTTTTTTCCTTACTTTCTCATTTTTATGTCTAATGTGCCTGGACTACAATACAATACCCACTGTTACTTTTTTAACAGATTGTCAGAATCTCAGTTGCCGTAAAACTGTCATTATTTATGAGGCACTCAGTAATTCGCTACTGACATTTCGGAGTGAAGACTTGTTGATTTGACACACTACTTCGATTCACAAATCACGGCGCTGAAAAATGTTATCAATATGGTAGACTTGACCTATATTGTAAACCATAGCTTTTTTCAGGAAAAGTTTACAATATTGTTGATAAATTGTTATTCAGTTGTTGCTTACATCTAACTATTTTATAGAAATGGACTATTTCGCAGCTGTACTTCTCCTTGTCGTGATCCTTGTTCTAGCTTACATCTTTCCGGCCGAGGGAAACGAAACAGAGATCTTTCTCCGGGACCCAGAACGCTTCCATTGATTGGTAATTTCTTACAGCTGGTGGGTACAGATCTGCGATGGGAAGAATACAGGGAAATTTATGGAGATTTATTTAACCTTCACCTGTTTAATCAGACGATTCCTTGTGAGTGGAGTTGAGTTGAGACTATAATAGATATCTGCTTGACAAAAAGTGATTTGTTTCCCGAAAAGCAAAAAGCTGAAATACTGAAAGCATTTTTGAAATAAAGTAAGTGCATTGAATTAGTGTTGATGTTGTAAGGTATCAGACAATTGGGAAATTTACGTTGGGGTAGGGTGAAGTGGGGATCAGAGGGGTGGGTGAGTGCGGTGGCAAAACGTGCACCAAAAGTGCCAATCCTGCTTGGTATATCCGGGAGCGTCCTCCCCTAGGAAAATGACAAGTTTTTTATGTGTCTTTAGACGCTCTCTGACCCTCCTGATAAGCACAGGTTCTTGCTCCAACTGGTACTTGTAGCTTTTACGTCCATCTATCACCACCTGGATGGGAGGTGAGAGGGTAGCGACCGGCAAGGTCACATATCCGAGGCTTGAAAAACACATTTTTAGCACTTCTATAAAGAACCCTTAGAAATTATCAACAACTCCAAGAGGCTCGAAATGGTGTAATAGGGTTTAGATCTATTGAACAGTCCAGTTGGGTTGTGCGTAATCAGCTTGAAGAACTCGTGGAGTCTTGAATAATAAGCCTGTTTGATGTGTTTTAGATTTTGGAAATGTTTGTTTCTAAATCAGTGGACTCTGGCTTCGTACTGTCCTTGGGCAAGACACTTCACCCCCATTGCCCACGTGGGGGCACGGTGACGCTGTGTACTAAGGCGTACTGCACGTCGATGGTGCACCTGTCTCCAACCAATGCTAACCCTGCTTGTGTGGAGTTAGTATGTTGGGGAGCTGACAGTTGCTCGCCGTTGCTCGGTGGTTCTCTCCGGGTACCCCGGCTTCCTCCACCCGTAAAACTGTCGAGGTCATGATTAGCCATTGTGCAGAAATATGTGACCTTAAACACCAATAAATAAATAAATAAATAAATAAATAAATAAATAAATCTGGCTTCGTACATGACGTTCCAATCATAACTTCTTGTCCGCGATTGTTATTATTATTAACTCCTTGCATGCTACTGGCAGATATTCCTGCCCAGACTTAACACTTTATCCAACGCAGACGATATCAAAATTTATTATTTTAAATAGAATTTTAAAAAAAAATTTCAAAAAAGTTCAACAAAACCATATACGCGGGCGGATGCGGGCGATTCGTTAGGTAAAGGGTTAAAATCTCATGCCATCGAAATAAGTAGAATTTGAGCACATTTAACCAAATCCCCCCACCCCCATAAATTGAATGGGCTTTTTGAACAATTATTATTTAACCTTGAATTTAAATGAATTTTTCATTAAATCTAGTCATGGCTGCTTAACAGCAGCCATGACTAGATTATGTGAAAAACATTTTCAAAATACTCAGCGGGTTAAGAGTTAAATGCCACCTCATTAGATAGCAGCAAATGTCTAACAAATATATTACGATATTGGTTGTCATGATGCGTATTCGAGAATATCTCTTCAGAAGTGGAGCTGATCACGCAACAAGTTTTTATCGATATAATTAACCGTCATGATGTTTTCCGAAAGCGTAGTGTTAACGTTCCGATATCGGTCTCTGGCCACTTCACTTCACCCATCGACCTTCGGTCTCAGGCTGATATGAAGTCACCGTGGACTGGTATCTCGGCCGATATGAAACTAACCTAGTATTAACCTCTAAGAAATTAAAATCTGTTGTTCATCGAAAAGAGTGGTAGACATAGACAGACATCAGATATAAGCATCTATTCTCCATATATCATGCTCAATACATACCATTCCTTCGGGTGACGCAAGATGCGACTCCAAATTCACAATATTGCATCGAGTCCAGTGCATCACTAAAGCGAAGAGAACATGCAAGTGTAAAGTTAATTAGTAAAGGTAAAACTTGTGCAAAAGCATAACTGAACTCCATAAATGCCTCCTCGACTTGACAGATAACCAACTAAAATAACTAATCTCTCCAAATAATAAAAAAACCCCACTAATCCTGGAAAACTTGTGTCATGTAACCATCGATAACACACGTCTTCAGTGCTTTTCATGAAAGCATCTATCTCCGATTCCCACCAATGCTCATGTAAAAAATTGTTTGTCATCTGCTACTGTTTTCATGTTGTTAAATTTATTTATTGGGGTTTAACGACGCTTAAGACAACCACCCTCACCCCATGTCGGACCGTTTTACGGGTGTTGAAAGCCGGAGTACCCGGAGAGAACTATCGAGCAGCGGCAGCTACTGTCAGACTCCTCAACGTACTAATTACACACAAGTAGGTTAGCACTGGTTGAAGACAAGTGCACTATCGACGAGCAGCACGCCTTACTGCACAGCGCCACGCGCCCCACACGGCCAATCGGTTATAAACCCCCAAGGACACAACGGAGTTATCCCGTGCTGTGAAATAAAGATGCTCTTTTGTGATGTTGTCAGCAATCAAACAATATTGAAACAATCTCTGACAGAGGCAGTGAGATAACACATTGATGCAGAGAGCACACGGTATTTATGACACCAATGTCAGCCTGAAAACCTTTTACTAATGCATGCGCCTTTGCCGTATTTCTTTTAAAGTTTGATGAGGGCGGTTCAAAATCATTAGACTGGAACAATTAATTGTAAACGCTTTTTAGGAGAGGGGTGGTTGCAAGCTCTCGTGCAACCCGTCTAACTCTGATTGGAATCCGAGGTTTTGTTTATCCAGTTCTCTTTGAGTGTGCGCGCAGAGTCACCACATACTACCTTTGATTTAATGTGACGTCCCTTTGACCACAAAGATATACTGATATTCTTCCGTCCTTCTGTTATACATATTCTAATAAACAAATATTTCAATAGCATTGGAGTGATCAAAATATTAACATAGCTGTTGGAACTACGCGGCGTGATCATAAATTTAAAGCTGTGGGTGAGTCTTAATTTAGTAAAAACACATGTCTATTAGATTGAGTATGGCTGAAGTTATTAAAGACTAAGTCAAATCCAGTCTTGATTGAGAAGTGTGTATTGCGTTAATTCAAGGAAAAAGAATGTTTATGGCATTTTTCGATTCAATCGTCTGGAATATTTTATTTGGTCGGAAAAGAGAACCAACTGAAATGTTTCAAACGATTAAACATAAGCATAAGGGATGGACTATTCCAGAGCTACACTAGTTGCTGGCCATAGCATCGTCGAATTCCTTAGCGAATTTGACTGGTAGCCCGAGAGCTTGGGATGGTGGGTGCCTTGAGGCCAGAGAAGTAATTTTTCAACTTCGCGCCTACAAATGTCTTCCAGCCATTCTCCCCGACAAAATTGGAATTTCCCTCTACCAGAGTACGTTCCATCAGAAATAGTCGTTTATCGTGATAGTCACAAGACAATTCGAAAATTGGCAATACATGATTTCGGTAGACGCAGACGAAAATGTTTACCAGTAACAACGAATTTGGGCTTGATAAACAGACATAGTCAGGATGTATATATGAAAAACGAGGATTTGTAGCCGACTTAGCAAAGGTCAAACAAACGAAAAAAAAAAAAATACATACCCACATTCGCAACTAACAGGCGTTGCTTGGCGTAAATTTATATTTCACTTGCTATTCACTATACACTTGGGAAGCGATGTCCACACGTGCGTTTACCAGGTATTAAAATTGATCATCAGCAAAATTTTAATTAATGAAGCACCGGTCTGTACACGGGGCTTCAGTAATTTAATTTTTGATGAATATTCCTACAATTATTGTTTAAAATCTAATATAATTGCGTCCGTGGGAATATTGCCCACTCGTGGAAAGTTTATTCGGGGAAAATAGTTGCAGCACGTCCAACTTTTCTCTGCGTAGAACCATAAATGATATTTTTAACTCAATTTCTATGCATAGTATTTTCCAGGGGTTAGATATGAAAACACAACAGACAATTTGTTATCCATACTTTAAGGGACTTTGGAATGGGGAAGAGAACAATTCAGGCAGTAATGCATGAAGAGATCATTCCTTGGATGCTTTAGAGAAGAAAGAGATAGAGAGTAATCGCTTGACTGGACTGGTTACGTGACATAATTCATGAGAGGCGAGGGACGTTGTACAAACACGAGTGCGCGAAAGCGCACGAGTGTTTTACAATATAGTCCCTCGCCTCGAATGAATTATTTAACGCAACCAGTCCAGTCAAGCGATTACTCTGTTTATTACTTTTCATTATTAACGATAATTATATTATTTAACCCTTTACCTAACGTAACGGCAAAAACCGCCCAGCGCTATTCTCAAAAATCGCCAATTAATTGTCATTATTTTTTTATTTGTTGTCTCTAAAACATAGGTTATGGCCCCTCATTGGAACGAGCTCGTCGAGCTCGTTCCAATGAGGGGCCATAACCTATGTTTTTGAGACAAAAATAAAAATAATAGTCATTCAAGAATTCTTTTGTGTAAGTGTCGTCTGCTTTTCATGTTAGGCAAAGGGTAAAAAAAACAAACAAAAAATGAAGTCCCCATTACACCCACGGCAAAGCGTCACGTTTGCGCGCACGTATGCATGACCCAATTATTAATTGCATAATTCACTTGTGAAGTTCTCGTTTATAATGAAACCCGGAAATGCCAGTAAATCACACTTTGGAAAGTAATAACAACAATTACTTGATGTTGCATATTTGATTATCATAGCTATTTGAAATAATATATGTTATCTTGTATTTGATTAATGTTTTGATTACGCAGATAAAGAATTTGTTGAAACTGTGCACCAACCAATGGCAAATATCAGAAATATTTAACGTAAGCTTCGCATTTTTAAAAATGTAGCAAAGATGGATAACAGTAGACCCGTTCGATGCAGAGCGGACCATTCAAAATTTTGAACATATTCATAATTTTCTAAGAAGAAAAGTCTGTGAACACATTCAGGATTTTGATGGGAACAACTTAACCTATTTCGCGATGGCTATGTAATAAATTAAATTATTGTATGGGTCAATGTTCATAGTTCTTGTTCTTAGATCACCACGTTGAGAAAACACTCACCTTTAAATATGAACACATGAAAACTTCGTTCGAGCACATCGAAAGATAGCTTAACAGTATATAATATCCATCTTATCAAAGGTTGGGCATTATGACAAAATGGTTGACAGTAACAGTTAGCTGAAGTGGAAGATCAACTTCAACGCATGGTGTCTGGATAGAATTCTCAAACACGTGTCCATCTCAGGGAAGCGAAATTGTCTGCAAAACAAATACACACTCTACCAAAACAACAACTTAAGCAATAGTGTGTTTTTTAATTTAGTATTGATGAGGGTGGCGTCGCATGAACTCGGCGCATTACAATGATATGAAAAAAGAAGTGAAAGTCAGAGACGGATACTCTGGTAAGCAGGCTTCTTGGAAAGCGACCCATCAGTTAACTTGAAGAGTTACAACAGGAAACAAGAAAATATAGGTAAAATGCGCACAAAAGGTCCACGTTCAAAATGATGATTCGGAGCCTAAATGTCTATATCACCTCAGTTGTT
The DNA here is from genome assembly GCA_031216915.1 of Pictodentalium vernedei. NCBI lineage: Eukaryota > Metazoa > Mollusca > Scaphopoda > Dentaliida > Dentaliidae > Pictodentalium > Pictodentalium vernedei. Next base: position 323,086,354 of record CM062296.1, on the reverse strand, counting down.
TCTATTGTCAAATGATCATACCAATAAAGAGTCTAATTAAACCCATCTTTATGATTTGTTTACCCATTGAATGGTAGGTACCTGTATAAAATTCTACCAAAAAGCATTCTAATAGTTCATTGTTTTCAAAAATGGTCCGTTGTTGCCTATGAGGTTACATGATATCGTTCTTAACTTTACAGTTTATTTCTCGTAAATAGAAGTAATATTACAGTCGCTTATTGTCACTCCATCCCTCGTTGCTACTGAGCTGCAGAGTGATCGTACATTAGTTATGTGTTGTTTCGGTTTATCATCAGATTTGAAAATATTTTCTAAACTCGCACCCAAATCAACTGAGAAAAACGGCCTTCTCATATGAAGTTAGTTGGTGTGCAGAGTAGCTGTTTGCATTTGTAACTGAGTTCTTACTTTGTATTTGCTTGTTGCATAGGGGGAGCGCGGTGGCTCAGTGGTAGACTGTTGGACCCCCATGCTGGAGGTTCCGAGTTCGATCCCCGTCCTGGACGACCCGCGTTGTGTCATTGGGCATGGCACTTTATCCCGGTTGCCTAAATGGGGGCTCGATGACGCCGTGTACCAAGGCGTACTGCACGTCGATGGTGCACATGTCTTCAACCGCTGTAACCCTGCTTGAGCAGAGCTTGAATAGAGTTAGAATGTTGAGGAGTGGATAGTTGCTCGTCGATGCTCGGTGGTTCTCTCCTGGTACTCCGGCTTCCTCCGCCCGTAAAACTGTCACGGTCACGATTAGCCATTGTGCGTAAGTATATGATCTTAACACACCAGTAAATAAATAAATAAATGAAAGTCAACTCTAATGCAGTAATCCTAAGTCAACCAGATGATTCTTCACGGGATGCATATGCATGAGCAAAAAGACAGTGAGTAGCATTTCTGGAAGTTTGCCTAATTATGTTGTTTACGTACCAATTCCCGGAAAGTGGAGTTTGATTAGTTTGATGTCTTAGAATGCTACAGCGTATAACGTTGGTCTATTTTCCACGAACAGATTTTAACGCTTAAAAGAAACATATGTTTACAAAATTCGAGCCAACGACGAGCAGCTGCCAGCTCCCCAACATCGTAACTCCACACTGCAGCACAGGCAGGGTTAGATTGGTTGAAGACATGCGTACCGTCGACGTGCAGCACGCCTTAGTACACGGCGTCATCATGCCCCTGTGTGGACAATCGGGGTTAAGTGCCTCGCCCAAGGACACAACGCAGGGGACCGAATTGATCGCTCAGACGGTCACCCATCCAAGGATTAAACGGGCCCGACCGTGCTTAACTTCGGTAACGAGAACCAGTTACTGCAGCGCCGCCGCACCTCCTTTTCATTTATTATACCGAACTCAAATAAATTTGACTATTGATGCGAAGAGCTTATAAATCGGGAAATATTTTTGGATTCCCAACTTTCTGTGCACCAGTGGAGTGAACAGTATGCAGATGTTCGTTGATGTTTTTCCTTGAAAACATTTCCCCGATATCGAGACTCAACAATATGAACAGTTGGCATATTGAATCAGTTTTGGTTCTGTATAAGCAAAGGAGATATGAACAGTTCGATATGCCAACTGTTCATATCTCCTTTGCTTAATAATGATTTGAGACAACCTCATATAAGCTCTAAACTTACGACTGAAACCCCCTCAATTTATGTTTAATTCTGTTAATATATAATGTTAATCTTTATAAATTTATTTGATTTGAAATAAATTAAATAAATACTGTTTAAACAGAACTGGTTCCATCTCAGGGACAAGATTAGAACCAGTTTTGGTTCTAAAGAGAACCTACATTTTTTGCAGTGCGCGCCTCCCATTTTTAAAATCGAAAGACTGTTCTAACCGTGTAGATTCTTTTCAAATGCAGCGCCCCGTGGTGTTTAGATCTATCGCAAATATACTGTCCAAAACAAGTTAAGCACCCCCTCCCTCATAATGCCTGTGGTTATACGAATAGCTCATATTGTGACATTCTTCATTCCTCTATCGGGTCGGGCATACATCCTTAAAACAGGTGAATATTTGCTGGCTATTGACCACTCCACTGCCGTGTGCTTATAGAGAAATGAGACAACATCACAGTGAGAGAAATTCGGAAGGTCATGGACAGCATGCCACGCCTATTAACCCTTTACCCACCGTAACGACCAAGACCGGCAAGCGCTATTCTCAAAAATCTCCAATTAATTTTCATTATTTTTTCATTTTTTGTCTCAAAAACACAGGTTATGACCCCTCGTTGGAACGAGCTCGTTCCAACGCGGGGTCATAACCTACGCTTTTGAGAAAAAAAAATGAGTTATTCAAGAATTTTGTTTGCAAGTGTCGTCTGCTTTTCATGTTAGGTAAAGGGTTAAGATGTGTTAGATATTCTCGCGGCTGCTCATCAGGTACTGAACAATGTGACGTTTTTTAACGCTGTGATGACGCCCGTGGTGCCTAATATTCATTCAATAAGAAAAGAAAGCTCTAGAAACCTTTGCTTCAACAATAAGGCATATTACCCCCTACTGCAACTAGAAAGTTTTCTCAGGAGAATTTACCCGTTTACTGTATAACCACTGGTATTATAGGGAGGTGGCGGGGAGGGGGGCTTAACTTTTTTTGGACAGTATAAAATCTTCAGATGAATGGGAATGTATTGTTTGTAGTAAAAGCAAGTAATTGAACGTTAATGGTCGGTTCATCGGTGCTACCTCTTTCTTCTTGTCATTTAATAATATTAAAGTATATGTAATGGGAATACTCAGGGGATAATAATCAATATTGTTTTTAATATATAAAATGATTTTTCTTACAGTGAGTATGGGATGGACATGAGAGAGTTTAAATGAACGTTGAATAGAGTCAATACCATCTTTTGTTCCTACATTATTCATTGCTCGGGGAAGCTCTCAGTTGTTTGAACAGTATGACAATAAATAAGTGGTTCTGAAAATGTGTTTTAACCCTTTACCCTTCGTAACGACAGAAAACGACCAGCGCTAATCTCAAAAATCGCTACGGTAGTTAATTTTCATTATTTTTTCATTTTTGTCTCAAAAACATAGGTTATGACACCTCATTGGAACGAGCCCGTCGAGCTCGTTCCAATGAGGTGGTCATAACCTATGTTTTTGAGACAAAAAATGTAAACAATTAGTTATTCAAGATTTTTTTTTACAAGTGACCACTGCTTTTCATTTTAGGTAAAGGGTTAATGCCTCATACAAATGTATGAGAATATCAAAAAACAAAAAATCATTGAGAACTATCGAACTTGTAACTGATGTAGTTCAGATAGAAATTATCAAGTAATTCCCCAAGAGGGGATTAAGAAAACGCATATCTTTTGCACAACCCGTGTAACGTGATATAGCCGTTTTTCAGAGCTGCCCAGACTGTCACAAAAAGATTATTCACACCAGCCTCACGACAAACTGCACAGATCATAACATCACGCTCAGTCACAGCCGTTCAGATTGTCGATCGAAGTTAGCCAACGACAACGTTTTTTATGCATGGTTTTCGTTTTTGAGATGTGAAATTTTTCTAGCCATTTTTTTTGTTGCCAACTGCTCATTTTTTCTTTCCAGCTTCGAAAAAAATACTCGACTAATGATGTCTGTTGGGAATTCATTTTAAATAATACAGTTCACAACAAAACGTTACGTCAATAGATTATAATTTACCCTCCCCGTTTTGCTGTTAAATTCAAACTTTTCCCACCCACCATGCCATATGCCAAAAAGGTTCCACTAACTATAACATGTTCCTGCCCAACGTCTCTGAACTACCTTGACTTAGATGGAGACCATACCCTGACATACAACCCCCGTGTACCTCAGAATGTCCCCCAATTGTCATTATTATGCAGTAATTGTTATTTACCAATCAGCTTCAATGTCTAGTGACCGTATATGAGACTGTGTGTCATCGAGCAGACCGTAAGAAGAACTTACATACGGTCAGTTCCGACATTTTGTTTTTGATATCCAACGCTCGCTTCCATGTTTTTCCTAATTTCGCGTGTTCAACGAACAACAAATAATTTTGTGTGTGTTGAGCAACGTACAACTATAATACGTTTCTTTCAGTCTTTGAGAAATTTTAATAAACAAATTTAAATAAATACAATAAATAAACCCTAAAACGACATGTATAGAAACAATAATGTCACCATTAACAACAAATAATGAATGAAACTGTTCCCACTTACCTTCTTGAAAGAATTGTTAATCCAGTTGCTTCAGTTGTTTTATTTTTCCAGTACTTAACACTGAATTAAAGTTGTGAATTGTTAATATAAATTCCTGTTGATTGAGAAGAAAACTCCGTTGTTTCAGCGCCTGTTTCTAGCGTAACCTTCACATGACGTAAAACCGGGAAATTCCCTGTTAGTGATAACAGAACATTTGCGCTAGGAATCTGAGTACACTTATGGTTGTGTCTCTTCCAAAGGACTGGCATAATAAATACGTTATGGGGCTTTCAGTGGACGGATATGGCGTGATATAAGGGTCAGCCTCGCCTTATATTGATCTCACTTTGCCTTATATCACACCATATCCGTCCACTGAAAGCTCCATAACTTATAATAAACGGTATCAGTCGGCCATACAATTGTCGGTCTGTAGTAATCGATTCGAGCTGCACTGGACCCAGCATGCCCATTTTGGAGTACATATTCAGCACGTGTTAACTGAATAAGAGGCTGTGTCACGACTGCAACACGGATCTTTATTTATCCATCAATAAAATCCCAAGAAGTTTATTTTTTCAATTATAATCCCGACTGACCAATATTTCAACAGCATCATTGAGACACGTCTTCGACGAAGTCATGCCTGCCTTGATGATGTACCATCATAGTGGGGACACATCAGGTTTTCGTTCACCTCCAACCCTAATGAGTCATATTCGAGACGCCACTGTGTATGCTAGAATTTATTTATTTAGTTATTGGATATTGGTGACACTTTCGACGGCCTGTGTCCCCTACACTCGGGCAGTTCCACGGATAGAAGAAGCCGGAGTACTCGGAGACAAGCGCTGAGCAGCGGCGAGCAACTTTCAGACTCCCCACTGGACACAAACTCCACATAAGCAGGGAATGCATTGGTTGAGGACAAGTGCATCATCGACGTGCTGCACGCTTTAGAACACAGCGCCACCGTGTCTGTACCTTGACAAGCTGGATTAAGTGTCTTACCCAAGGACACATCGCATTTACCCTTGGTGTGATCGAAGAGTGGACCTTTCGGTTGAACGAAATCGGGTTATGCCAAAACCTAATTACACGCTACTGTAGTTTTGTTCCACTCGAAACAGGCAATCAGGCAGGTTACCGAACCAATAAATGAATGAAATAAGTTGTTACACAACTTCAAGTTAATTTATGTTCGTGTACGTGAGTCCAGTGTCGATAAGTCTAACCTTGCCCCTTATTCCATGGGAGGGTATTAAGGAGGACACCCTATGACTTGCCGTTGTTTTGGACTTTTCAGCAGAGGTGACCTGAAAATGGGGCGTTGTTTTAACCCTGTACTTAACGAAAGACTGTATGCACGAGTATAATATGCAAATTCGGCAGTTGAAAAAAATATTGTTTCAATAAATTTTAACACAACAATATCATGTGACCCCCTCATTGGAAAGAACTGGCCGAGCTACTTCCAATGATATGGTTTTGTTGGAATTTTTTGAAATATTTGAAAAAGTTATGAAAGAAATTTTGATATCTTCTTCATTTGGTAATGGGTTAAGCCAGTAGTGAGTCGATTAGCAGCAATCTGAAGATTGTAGTGAAGAATTTTCAAAATGCGTGTGTGCATGCACTATACTGTCAAACTACAGTACGTGAAGAGTGGATTGTAACTAAATAACCCGCGGAGTGGAGTTATCACCCAAGCTATAACATTAAAATTCTGTACATATCGACAAAACACACAAGCAATGTTCAGCCAAAGGACCTCCAGGTTTAACCTGGAGGTCCATTGGCTAAAACTTTGTTTGTACTGGTTATGCGTTGCAACAAATTTGCAGTTATTGCTTGGGTAGAATCTCTACCCTTCTTTAGTGATAATACACTCTCCACGTACTGTATATACAAGAAAAATAATAAAATACTTAACAAAATTTGACACCTATTTATTTGTTATGTTTTAGATGTTATAAAAAACAAACAATTGAAGCAAATTAATATCGATTAAAATTCATCTTGTTTGTACATATTTTTTCATGAGCTACTTTCTATTTCGCCGTCTTAGCACACGGTCGTTCAAAGAAGCTTGCACCGTACCTGTACTATCACACGCGAAGATACATATTTTTTTTAATCCAGGCATTTTGTTATCACCAATATCAACTCAAACTTACACATGTTGATTGGTCTTTTTTAACTGGTAATTGAAAACTGCTGAAAGCCGCTTTACACTATATACAGCAGCTTGGCGTTTTGCTGCACAGTAGAAAAAATGTTTATTGAACATGTTTTGTTACAATTTATAGGAGAGTGCTCAATGGTACTTTCCAATAAATTGTGACAAATCAATTATTTATGAAAAACAAAATCGTAAGGCTTCCCTTGTTGGCAGCAATAGAAACAAAATTCTCATGTTATAAACAACCTTTGAAAAATCATTCAATATTCTACCAGTTATATTTATTTATTTATTTATTTTTTTATTTATTTATTTATTTATTGGTGTGTAAGGTCACATATTTATGCACAATGGCTAACCATGACCGTGACAGTTTGACGGGTGGAGGAAGCCGAGTACCCGGAGAGAACCACTGAGCAACGGCGAGCAACTGTCAGCTCCCCAACATTCGAACTCCACACAAGCAGGGTTAGCATTGGTTGAAGACAGATGCACCATCGACGTGCAGAACGCCTTAGTATACAACGTCACCGTGCATCCACGTAGGCAATGGGGGTGAAGTGTCTTGCCCAAGGACACAACGCGGTTGCCGCAGGTGGGATTCGACCGAGGACCTCTCGGCTTGCAGCCTGCACCTCTGTCTACTGAGCCACCGCGCCCCCATTCAACCAGTTAACTGGTTGAGTACTAAAAGCCAATGTTAGGGCTTTGCAAAAATAGGGTACCAAATCAAAAGCCTATGTTTTCCTTGATCGTGTTCCCAATAATTTAAAATAAAACAAATTTTGTATAACAAATTTAGTCCACCAGAAATAATCTAGCCCTCATCCAGTGAATATTCGCGTCACCACAGTTTTCTTCTCATCTCATCAAGTGATTGGCATGAAACATCTTTCCAATCGTTGTTAACAACTCATCACTTCGGTAACTCGTTATCTTCACAATGCGTACCCACCGAAAATAGTTCAAATAACCGACTATCGACAACCTCCTCCCGTAAATTCGCAAAAAATATTTTAACACAATACAACAAAATGTGTGAAACATCATAAAATCGTCCTTTGTTCAGCCATAACGATTCCAAATAGTCCATCTGCGAACGGATCACGTGATACAGTCGACCTGGAATGAACGTGTACATTTCCATGTCACATTTAGGGCGATTTATATTTCTCTTTTCTCGCAGTCTTCTCGATATTCTAATTCCGAGCATGCACAATAATGTCGCATCTCAATTTAATTAAGAGCAATTTAATTCAGAAACCTGTCCTCTCCAAAAAAAAAACTCCCATGATATATCACGTATGAGTGAGGTTGGAAATTGGCTGTTCAGTTAGAGGACATCTGTCTTTACCTTCAAATGCTGATCCAGTGGAAGCCAGAGACCCAACGAAGCCAATGCATAAGGATGGGGGGAGATCAACCTCCACCGAGTGTCCAGTTAGTACCAAATTTAATCCTAGTGTGTTCTGGTGGGAAAGAAAAGATGAACAGATACTAGCCGGCTTTTAAATTGCATTTCCTGGACGTGCCCGATGCAAACAAAGCTTTCAATTTATAACAATGACATTCATTCTGATCCATTTAGGAAATTTAAATCAGATATTAATTACCTTAATTTCCAAGCAAATTAGGCATGCTCAGTGAGTAGTAAGTCCTGTGCTAACAACGATCCTTAAAATGAAATGTGTATGTCACATGCCACTCTTGAGACAGAATATTTAAGCAGAATTAGATATAAAACATTAGGTGTGTTGTATGCCATCAACAGGAGAATAAACCGAACAATGACTTCAGTTTAGGACGCTGTCAAGCTCTCAGGCCACCAGCCTAATCTGTTCGGAATTCGACGCTGTCATGGGATGTTTTTGTCGAGATTTGCGCACAAACAACCCTTGGCGTGCCTTTAGTTACAAAGAGAAGTGGGTATTTTTTCCTGTTCCTGTTATAGGTACTGCAATCAATAAGTATTTATTTTCCCTTGAAAACATCAAGATACTAACCCTTTACATAACCTGAAAAGCAGACGACACCCGCAAAAAAATTCTTGAATAACTTTTTTTTTCATTTTTTTGTCTCAAAAACATAGGTTATGACCCCTCATTGGAACGAGCTCGACGAGCTCGTTCCAACGAGGGGTCATAACCTATGTTTTTGAGACAAAAAATGAAAAAATAATTAAAATTAATTGGCGATTTTTGAAAATCGCGCTGGCCGGTTTTGGCCGTTACGTTGGGTAAAGGGTTAACATAATTTGTGGAACTATCCGGCTGCATCTCATAACTACATGCACGGCTCTGGCAAGTCTTCGTTTGTAACTGTGAATGTTATGTCATCAAAATGTCCATTAATTCAAGTCTCGATTGACGAACATTTCTTGCTTTGATTCACAGAAAATGAATCTTTATGAAATATTTCAGATTCAATCGTCCGGAATATATCAGTTGGTAGGAAAAACGAACCGTAGGTTCGCTTTTCCGACCAACTTAAATATTCCTGACGAGCGAATCTAAACATTCGCAATGAACTATTTGAGGGCTAGACTTGTTCCAGCCAATAACAGCATCGAATTTCTTACATAATTAAAATGGTGGCCTGAGAACATGAGCCCATGCGAATATCAAATTCCAAGTAGAATCGAAGCTCTATTCAAATCAGGCATAATATTTCGAACTGAATCTCGTCGCTTTTCAAGTTGTATATATTCCATCTTCTTACAGTATAACAAAGAATGTTTTTGTTTATTTTTAAGCTTATTTGTTTTACAAGGATTGGCGAACAAGTTATGCAACTTATATTAACGCCTCTCCTTCGCCCAATGGCACAGGTGTGTGGGATAACCTTCGTATCGGCAACTTTCTGGCCTCGCTCTTATCGAATACCACGAAGAGATATTTAGCCAACACGGAGTGTATCTCTTTCCACACAGAGGATAGCCATTTTACCTTCCCATCCGATAGGACGGTACGCTGTGACAGCATCAACCCCCACATCGGATACAGACAGAGAGTGATTCGAGAACTTCCCCCGGTCGAGGATCGATCCCCCGGACCTTTGACATGAGAGACCAGTGCACTTATCCACTCGGCCACCACTCGCCCATACCTAATGGTAATGCCATCATAAATTCGAGAACTTTCGAGAACTTTCCCCGACCGAGGATCGATCCCTGGACCTTTGACACGAGAGACCAGCACACTTATCCACTCGGCCACCACTCTCTCATACCTAATGGTAATGCCATCACGAATTCGCACAAATCAAGTCTCCTCGATTGAGCACCTCTCGCTGATGCAAGAAAATGAAGGTTTATGGTATGTTTAGATTCAATCGTCTGGAAGATATCAGTTTGTCGGAAAAGCAAACCAAAAGTTCGCTTTTCCGACCAACTGAAATATTCCAGACGAATGCATCTAAATACAAGCGATGGACTATTTAATAGCCAGACTAGTTCCAGGCCATAACAGCCTCGAAGTCCTGACAAACTTACACTGGTGACCAGATAGTTTGCTTTTCTGCTGTTGATGATTCTAATGCCTCGCTACCACATTCTGTTCCACCTCCCAGCGAAACAATTGATAGCACAACACTCCATAGTCGCGAGGTATGCGAAGCTCTTTTTTAAGCGTATTTGCTTTACAAGGATTGGCGAACAAGTTATGCAACTTATATTAACAACTCTCTTTGGCCCAATGCTGCAGGTGTGTGGGATGACCTTCGTAAGGACAACTTCGTAGCCTCGCTCCTCACGAATACTACGAAGGGATCTTTAGCCTGCACGGAGTATGTCTATTTCCGCACAGAGGACAATCATTTGACGTGCCCATCCGATAGGATGGTACGCTGTGACAGCATCAACCGACACATCGAGAACCTTCCCCGACCGAGGATTGACCCCGAGACCTCTGGCACGAGAGATCAGCGCACTTATCCACTCGGCCACCGCTCTCTGCAAATAATGTTTTTCTCAAATAAATTGAAACGGAGACTTCTCTGTTTGAGTCGGTCAATAAAAAAACAACCTAACTCCCAGCATATTCTAGAAAAGGACTCAATTTAGTTTCGGAAGTCGAAACTCTTTGAATTGGAACTCTTTATCTCTCATCAGGTCTCAACATGCAGTACTGGGGCTGCAGGCTGAAAATATTTATTGTTCCGTCTTGCCATTTCACTGAGCAACTATCCACTTTATGAATTCAGGTCGCATCTCGACCCTGGGCCGTAAAAGCTGGCCTTTATATTCAAAGAGCTGACAGAATTACAAACAGACACTTCTAAAGTTACAACTAGAAGTCTTGTCGTGAAATGCGCACACATAGCACGTCGATTTGCGCGTTAATCTACGCGTTATGCCCATAGTAAGGCAATCAAATTCTGTACATAAGGCCTGTGCACAAGCCATGTTTCAGCCAATGGACCTCCGGGAACCCGGAGGTCCATTGGCAGAAACATTGCCTATGTTTGTTATGAGTAACCAGGAGGACCTGCCGTGCTTTGGATGCCATTCGATATGGCAATTGCACGCAATTCCTACGCGCAATTAAGTCTAGATAAGCGCACAGTTCGTGACAGAACTTCTAGTTTCAACTGTATTCGGGTGGTTTTCAACACATGTAATCCAACATTGGGAATTATTGCCATTTTGGATTGATGACAGGTAGAAAACGTATTTTCTGACGCACGCATAGTAGGGTTTAATATATTCCCGTTTTATAGTAACAGGAACCGGAATGAAATTACACCCAGAACCGGGAAATATCCCGGATAATATCAAAATTTACGAGAGTCACAAGGCGCATTTATTTTCGTGGAAATGAACGTATTTTATTGACAATCTGCCATCTCCACAGGGAAAAGTTCTTTTCCCAAGAAAAGTGAGAAAGTTCAAACCCGCTTCCAACTCGTCCTTTTTTCAGAATCGCTAGTTTAATCACCACTACCACCTCCTCCGGCTCCAACTCCCCCTTCACTACCGTTACCAGTCTCCACTACATGAAGCACGAGAGTGAAGACGGAGTTGATATTGAAGGAGGAAGCGAATAGTGAGTGATACTGGCGATTTGGGAAAATGAAGAGGAGTTTGAACGTTAAAGCGAGTGAAGAGATCGTGCTGTTGAAGAGAGGAGTCACCCGGGACTGATTGAAACCTACAGTGATTTGGTAAGAAAGTTTCCCCGGAAGCAGGATTGCAAAATGTTCAGGCGTGGAAGGGCTGACGAAATCTTACAAAGTTACGTTGGACAGTTTTTCAATTTAGAAAACTTGATTTCAACACACGGACAGTGCTATGGGAACTAGAGCTGAAACGATTAACCGATTAACCGATTAATCAATCATCAACATCTTGATCGATCCAAATAGTAGTTGATCGATTAACCCCGTTACTTTGAACTACTGTATTATATAGGTTAACAAAGGAACAAACTTGCTTCAAAACAGGCAAACATTGTCACACTGACTCACATCAATTAGATGAGACAGAATAAACCATGCAAGTTACTTGCTGACATACTTGTTTACTTGCATGATCATTATACTGTATCGGTGGCTGGAAATGGTCATTCTCAACCATGCACCAAATGCGGGTAGCAGACGATACTTGCAAAATAAATTCATGAATTACTAAACATTTTCAATCAAAAACATAGCTTTTGAGCCCTCATTGGAACGAGCTCAACGTTCCAATGAGGGGTCATAAGCTATGTTTTTGAGGCAAAAATTGAAAACATAATAAATTTGAACGGAGATTTTTGTATAAAGGCCTTATCGGTTTTGTTTGTTACGTTGGGTAAAAGGTTCATGTTGTAAATCATCAACGGTATGGCAATTATTCAGATATCTATTTGGACAAGTGATTAATCAGTTAACCAAGGTTAATCCACGTGATTAATCGATCAAGAAAACCCCCTTAACCGTTTCAGCACTAAATTAAACCCCAACGCCTAGTGTAGAATTCGATGTCATGCGTCAAGTATCTAAAAATCTGACTGAAGTATGGATGTTAAAAAAACCCTCAGAGTATTGTAATGACAGAGCTGCAGTTGATTTCATCTGTCTTCATTATGTACTTTAGAACGTGTATGTTGAAAAAAATTCGATTATTAATTATTCATTTTGTGGACAATGAAATTAATAACTCCATGCAAGCAAATCGACTGCTTTGTAAATCTCACTATTTCACAGTTCGGTTCTGGTTTGTGCTGACCACCCGTTTCCCATTAGAAGTTACTTGGCTTGTATACAAAGACTATTATGTTCATGTATCAATTTGACATATATACTTCTTTTCCAATCCAAAGTTACTGCAAGGGATGTCGAGCCACTTATCACGTCCGTTTGGAATTGCAATACAGTTTTCATTGCCACCCTGGTTATTTGGTTCACCCGTTGACCACGGTGTCCAAGTCATGTTTTCACGTCTGTAGTTCTGGAATACTCCTTCAGTTTCTTTATCGCTTCCATCTATGAAGAGTCTTTGATAAGATAAATTCGCTGCAACGGAAGAAGCCGAAACCACGACTAAATTACTAATAATAGTATCTGCAAGTATGAGAGAGACAGAGAGACAGAGACAAAGAGAAAAAACCTACCAAAAACAACAAACACCCCCCCCCCGCCCCCCCCCCCCCCAAAACAAAAAAAAACAAAAAAAAAAACAAAAAACAAACAAACGCATGTAGCGAATATATATTGACCTTCCACCCGAAATATTCAATACTTTGTCTACAGTAATCTATAGAGGAGAGAGCCAGAAGGGTGAAACAGTGTGTAAGGGGGTGGATATGTGTGTGTTTGGCATCTATTTTCTCATCTTTGTGAGAACTTTTGCATTCCGACAAGGCATTCCTTTGTATTCGCCATGTTCTCACAAGGGTTGGAGATTATCTTCCCGATTTTGTTGGTTTTTGTTTGCTAGTGTTTGTCGCAGTAAGCAAAAGAAAAACAAGTTCCCACAACGTCGGTTAAACAGGACTGAGAAGACGTGAGTGTGTGTGTATTGCGTGTATATAATGAAGGACAAAGTTAGGTATTTGAAGAATTTGGAATATTCATCTCTGACCTCCCACCCGGAAACAAACTATCGGCCCATCGCTTGGCGATCGGGAGTCCAATGTATCGTTAAACCTTGATAGACTAACAAACAACAATTTCTCTTAAAAAAACATTCCTTCTATTTAGCTCTCAAATTGCATTCTAGGGTCTCTGCATTTCTAGAGTTCCCTAGAGTATTAACGCAACATCGATGACGTCTCTTAAAGATGAAAAAGATGGATAACGCCGAAACGAGGCGTTACTGAAAAAAAATCCTCTGAATCATCAAAATCTGAAGAATGGCATCACTTGTCCACCCCACATTTTTAGCAACATTTATATCTTACAATATTTGTACGATTTGTCAGAAAGAACATTCAACGATGGAAAAACTGGTATATGAATGCTTAGGAATCTGAATGTCGTGACCATCCACAAGTGGATGGTTAATGGATTTATTCTGCAAAATTGTTATATAATGTAAATATTATATACGATTACACAAATATAGAATTTACAATGGTGCATTGTAAACTAGTTTCTGATAGCTACAGCCTTCGTGTTTTCAAAAGGAAGTTTTGATAGGCATTTTCATGTTTTAGTTTAAACAATATTTTGTTGCAAAACTAAATGACACATGTTTTTTTCAAATAGCTACAACAAAACATACATAAACATCATGTATAATTTAATTATGAAATAAAATATTGTGTAAAATAAAAGGTGAAATTGCTTATGTATAAGTATCAATAGTTATAAAATAGGATCCAGTGGCAAGCTAAAAGATTATATAGGCTGTTTCCATATACAACTTACAAGTAAAATACACATGGCTAGGACGCTACACAGTTTAAATTTACGTTGTAGACATCACTAATAATTTGAAATTGTGTAAGAAATCAAAGGAAAAAGGAGAAAAGAAGAAAGTCAAAGTCGAAATTGAGTAGAGTTGGAGGGAATGAAAGAATGACCAAGCCAGAAAATAAGCAGACTGTCATCTGCAAAATGAGGTCCCCAGAGGGTGAATTTAGTGATGCTATCCTGCTATGCAGGGTAGCATCACTAAAGTTTCCCTCTGTGAACCTCAATCTGAATCAGGGACTCAAAACTAAACAGAAAGAGGTACCCAGAGGATAAATTAATCCACTGCATGGGATAGCACCATCAAATACACCCTCTGGGTACCTCATTCTGCAAAGGTCAGATTGCTTATTTTCAGGCCCGAGAATGACGGAAGGGAAGACAGATCCAAGGGAGAAATAAAGCAACATTGTCCACAGCTTCAATGTTAGCCGGAATCATGCATGGAGTACAAGCAGTAATGCGAGGAGTAATTCAGAGTAATCAGCGGGAATCAAAGGCACAGTATTTTTATGTAGCGGCTTGGGTTTTTGACGTTATGTAAAATCGCGCACCTGTTGTGTGCATTAGTACTTTTTATTTCTCTCAGCGTCAACAAATAATCGTACCAGATTTCACGAATATGAAATTGTTTATTTGGGTTTAATAAAGAGGTTATTACTTGAGTAGGGTTCACATTGGACGAGATATCAGCCTTCGGTAATTTCACATCAACCTTCAGCCTCAGGCTGATATTTAGCCACCTCGGTCTTATGTCACGGCCGATATGAAACTAACCAAGTAATACATTCACTCATCATAATGTCTGAAACGATCAGCGATAAGCCAAGATGAAAATTGTCAGGCGCAAGATATCCCCGGTGAACTCAAAGTAAAAAGGAACGGTTCTTGAGATACTACCCCCCCCCCCAAACCATATAAATAAATAAATAAATAAATAAATAAATAAATAAATAAATAAATAAATAAATAAATAAATAAAATATTTACGTTCAAACCTGTTCAAACTCTGAAGGAATAGAAATGCTAGAAACAAAATTCGAGGCAATGCTTGGACTAAACATCGTCTTAAACATACAATTATAACCCTAGTGTCCCCATAAAGTCACAAACTATCCCTTTTATATCGTTCTGAAACGGATGTCATAAGTGCAATCTTCCTTGAGAACTGCACTGGTAAAGAGTATTTTCACGTCATTGCTGGTTGTCTGAACAGCTGATTTTACAACTACATTGTTGATTGCCTGTGTAGAAACACTGTTAAGCCATCATGCAGCTATATACACGTACATACTTTATTCATCAGACAGTTGCATCTAAGTACTTAATTCTACGAACTGCACCTCGGAAGAAATCTGCGACGCTTGTCTTTTTCAAATTTCCCGGATGGCATAGAATTAAGGAAGGACGCTGGTTTTGTTTTATATTGGCATGGCGGGGGTTCGAACCCACACCGAGAGAGTTTCATACTTTAGTTATTTGCTACATACTTTAGTTATTTGCGTAAAATTGATCCTAAGACTTTACGAGTAAAGGACGATGATGGTATGTAGTTGAAAATATGCGCCAACTGAATCGTATGTTGAATGGTGTCAAGAGAAAGAATGGCAGTACATGGCAGTCGTTGCTTCCATAGAATGAATATTCAATCGAATACCACACAAGGTAACATGTCTGAAGAAAGTTCAGGTCACAAGCACGATGTAGTCACTCAAACGACAAACCAAAGCACGAAAGAAGTTCTAACTAATGCCAATGAAGTTCCAGTTCAGAAAACGAACCACGTTAAAAGCAGATCACATCAATCACGAAGATTCAACTCCCATAAAATTCAAAATGACAAAATAAAACCAAGAGATATATCTGCACACAGAGAAAGGGTGAAACTTAGGGAAGAGAACTACAAGCGCCCAAGAAAGTAGCATCGGAGTTTCAACTGCAAGGGCAGATCCAAGTAAGAACGAAGAGACTCAGCGGAATTACGCCGAGTTATTCACGCAAACCAAAAGGCAGCAACAATCAGATGGTTATCTACCGAGTCAGGGAAAAAGATGACTACACCCCTCCCCCACCCGTAATTTTTAACCGCCACACAGCGATATCTTCTGTGAAGCCAAAGACCAATTCGATGATGGCGATGGCTAACTGATTATGGTACTCCTGCTTATTGTGTACCATATGTGAATGTCTGCTGAACAATTTAATTATGAGAGAAGATATAATAAACTGAATTAGATGTTATGTATTCGTATGCCAACCCTCAATGATTCATGAAGAATTGTCAACGAAGCAAAATAAAGCCTATACGGGTCCCCAGACTAGTAGTCGTCACTGGTTCCCATCCACTGGTCCCTCAAACAGGTATCCAGGCAAATACACATTGTCAAGCATGTTCTACATGTGATGTACCCACATTGCAGACTAGAACAAAAAGCACATCTGGAAGAAATGGAGGTAAACTGGGCAAGTTATAGGCACAGGATCGAAACACCGCGCGGTGGTGAAAAAATATATAATCACATAAAATCATGCTGCGTCTGCTCTGCCCACATCGAACAATTTCATACAAGCATCTGGGTCAAAAGTCTCGCCATGTGATGACAAAGATCACACCTGCACCCTCCAGAGAGATAACTATGTACAGGTAGATAAAAGGCGGGTTTTTAGGACTGGAGTATTTTGATTGGTTTATTCATTCCAGTAGACTAACTTATTTATTTATTTATTTATTGGTGCTTAAGGTCACATACTTATGCACAATGGCTAATCGTGACCGTGACAGTTTTACGGGTGGAGGAAGCCGGAGTACCCGGAGAGAACCACCGAGCAACGACCGAGCAGCTGTCAGCTCTCCAACATCGTAACTCTGAACTCTGCACCGCAGCACAGGCAGGGTTAGAGTGGTTGAAGACATGCGCACCATCGACGTGCAGTACGCCTCAGTACACAGCGTCATCGTGCCCCCATGTAGGCAATCGGGGTGAAGTGTCTTGCCCCAAGGACACAACGCGGTTGCCGCAGGTGGGATTCGAACCGAGGACCTCTCGGCTTGCAGCCTGCACCTCTACCAACTGAGCCACCGCGCCCCCAGTAGACTAACTTAATTGGTTCACTGAGTCTGTAAGTCTGATAGATAGCCTTGGGTGGAAGAAATGATGTTAGAACAGAAACGTTGGCTACCCTGAAAAGGTTCTTGAGTAGACATAATTTGTGCGGAAAATAGTATAAGAAACCCAGTGTGGACAATACAAGGGCGCGAATAATTGGGTATGGGGAATTCTACTTAGAAACAACAAACGTTGGGCAACAGAAATTGTAACACAAGTGTCCCCAGATCGCCTTTGCCGACATAATTAATGTTCTGCTCCCTGCGCCAATCGACACCATGCCTGATATGTCTGCTAACATTGAGTTTCGATCTAAACAAAAATAGTTTAGACGGACATTATATTGTGGCTATGTGGATGTTACTAAAAGCGTTAAGATGCACACTCTTCCATATATATTTACTTGTTTGGTTAAAGAGAGGAGTGGCTTGAGCCCAACCCGCTCCCACTCACCACTCGAATAATGGTAAATGTAGATTAGATTCTTTTGAAATCGCAAAGCGAATTTCCAGAAGTCATTCAATGAAACACGGCCATGACCGAGTAGGATTTTTCCAAGTTAAGAATGTGAAATATTTTCCATGTTTTGCAGTTCTGTCGCATTTCCGAGTATGGTAATCAGTTTATTACGTCAATGGCCCAAAATTTGGACGAGTGGACAGTTTAAATATTAGTTCAGCTGCATGTGAAATAGTGTAGCAATGCCTCCTGTAGTTGTGGAGGTAGGATTGTTATAAATGGTAGGTGGTACCTCGTCAATGGCAATGAAGTGTTCACACATGTATTTTCGGTAGGATCTTCTATTTTTTAACCTTTCTATTTGGTCCCATGATGCTACGCGGTGAGGTAGAATAAACTTCCGGAAAGTGAAATTCAGTTTTGGAATTTCACAAAATGGATAGGTATAGGCCCTAGGTATTTTACGTTATATCTCCTCGATATCTGACGTCAAATTTTAAAAATAATACGAGTACTTTTACTGCCTAGATTTTCAACTTCATGCCGCGAAATTTAAATTTAATGTTTTCCTCCCGTCGGTGGGAATTTCGTCGTGGCGTTAAATCTTTACAGACAATATTAAGGAAGTGTGTGTTGTATTTTTTGTTGGGGGGGGGGGGGGGGGGAAGGGATGCCCTCCAAAAGAGAGGAATACCCTGACGTTGTTCACTTCATATCTTCGGTATCTGACGTCGAATTTAAATATTTTTTTTTCAACTTAGTACTATTATGTCCGATAATACTTTCAACTTCATGTGGTGTAATTTAAATTGTGACGTTTTCTGCCCGTCGGGGTGGGGGCGTGGAGGAGGGGGGTTGTCGTAGCGTTAAATAGTGCCAGACAATGTGAATACAACTGCAATGAAACATCACTTCAGCTATTTCTCTACAATTATGTAAAATATTATGGAGAGTATAACTTTCAGCATTTTGCTGTTGTGGTGCTCGCAAAATGGGATGGGGATGTAAAAACACAAAGTGATCTAAAATGTCAAAAATGCCGTTCAAGTAAAAAATAAAAAATGGTATCTTTTTTTTTATATTTCGAGCTCTTCAGCACACTCAAATTTCATGTAAATCAAACAAACTTTAATTTTTGCGACGTTGACGTCCCCTTGTCACAACAACGGCAATCCCGGCAAATTTTATCGTCGACTGGAACTGATTGCATTTTTAGATAGGGTTCCTCTTTGGGTGTAAATTTGCAGTATTTCACCAAGAGTGGTCGTTCAATAACTGGGCAGATATTAAACGTTTATGAAATATATGTAAAATTGGTTTTGTTTTGGATGAAGGTTTAAATTTGAAATTCTAACACTTCCATATAATACAGCCGTCATCTAAATGACAGTGTTTAAAATTTCATAGCTGTGTATATTATTTATATGGAGCAACGCGTTTTCATTATGGAGAATGTGCGTTTTCATTACAACACGTTAACAAATGACGTCTAAATTTGAAATGACGCGAAAAGATAAAAAATGGCGATAAATCGAAAATCTAAACTACAGTTATCTCTTTATTTTTTGAGCTGTACAACAAAATAAAATTTAGTAAAAATCGGATAAACTCAGGCAGTAGGTTCGTTCCCATTTACAACTCGCGCTCAGACCGATATTCGAGAATCGATATTTACCATTACGTGTACGCTCCATTTAAAACCCCCTTTCGTCACACCCGGTGAACACATTGTCTTCACAGGTCCACAACCCCCTTTGCGAGGCTAATTTAAGACGACGGAAAAATCCAGACATCAAAGGCGGTTCGTTTCTTGATGAAACCGAATTACTGATATCCAGTCGCATATGAAAAACATTCTGTGTTTATGCAATTAATCCATCGATTCGTTTTCAAACATAATAAAAATGAATGTAGACTAATTCATTATTTGTCTCCCAACAGGAAGCAACTATTTATTTAAACAAAAATACAGCATAAATGATGGACAACAAGTTTGTTGTGAATGCGAATTAATTTCAAGCACATTGATAACAAGAACGCCCTCGTCTTAGCATTACGTGTACATTGCATACAAAACCGCACTTGTTAATTACCAAGTCGTTTGTGCAGAAACGACCGAGAAAATGAAAAGCTGTTTTAGTGCGGTCACGTGAGAAGGATTACATAACCAATTAATGTTTGGCGAGAAAATCTTTCAGAGACTGTCCCTGATTAGCAATTATATTCAGTCAGAAAATTTCTAAACCCTACATTTAATAAAATATTCAGATACAAATGCAATATCTTTCATTTCCAGAACTCCGTACTGCGGTTTAATAGAGGAATTGAAAAAATCCGTTCGTTAATTCTTGAGATTTTCGATTTGTTTTCATATTAAAATAACATTTTCGCTGATATATGATTTGGATTTCCTGGAAAAGAACGAGTATTTCAGTGAATAAAATGTGTTCTTGGTGTACGGTGTTTTTGAAACAACAACGTGACAGTCTTGGCGAAACATCCTGGCGTTTCGCTGCGGCAATAGCTTTTCCGATACGGGATTATGGATTCTATACTGTGCCGAGTGTCCGAACATTTCAAAGTTAAAACCCGGTGATTTAATTTTTACTATAGCATAAGCATTTAACCGAAATAGTTTAGATGAACTAAAATGAGAATGTATTATTCATTAAAAAAATTAATCGTCCAATATGCGGGAAAAAGGATGAAAACCGCTAGCAAGCTTTCTGTTTTTACCCAACGTTAACAGCCAAATTCGGCCAGCAATATACACAAAAATCTCCATTCAAATTTTATTATGTTTTAAATTTTTGTTAAAAAACATAGCTTATGACCTCTCACTGGAACGATCTCGATGATCGCGGTAAGGGAATGTCAGTCAAGGTTTATGTTGTTTTGACCTGCGATGGAGCACTGAAAGGGAAAAAAATTCCCATTCCGATAAGGCAAGCACTTCGAAGGGGTTTCCCCGTCATGTCCTTCCATCACATCCTGGGCTGCATTGACAGTAAAACTTGTTTACTAACAGAAAATTATCAGCTAAATTTACCGAAAAATGTGTCCGTTTTAAAAGATACCACCCTTGAAAAAAAATATTTTGGCAGGACACGCAACATGATCAGTGATATGAAAAAAAATGAAGAAGTAAAAAATAAAAACACCGGTCAAACTTATCTCCCCTGGTCGAAACAGTTCTTTGTACTTTGTTTTCCAAAAAAAAGTGAAATTCTAAAAAAGGATTAAATTTTAAAGAGACTCGTGAGTATAACCAAATCACGTCTCCCAACCACAAAAAATTGTCAAAAATCCCCCAGTTAAATTATTCTCGTGTATTTAAACAAACACATGTTGAATGGATCACTACCTCGCTCAGGAGGTGTGCTGTCTGAATGTTTTTTTTTTTTGTTTTTTTTTTTGGGGGGGGGGGGGGGTCATTGCATTTCCACAGAATCTCTGAGACAATAATGTACACTGTGATAATATTTAATAGTGCTTCTTTCCCCGTGGCAACGGGAAGTGAAGCAGTGCTTATTTACTATGGTAAGAAAGTTCCACTTTACTGGTGAAATAGGCCCGAGTCACCAGTGCCAGGGATGGATGTCCACTAAAATGGGCACCAAAGGGGGTAAACGATCGGCTAAACTTGACTTTAGACATTTGTTGTGGTCACAATTTATTTATTTATTGGTGTTTAATGTCACTTTTCTGCAACTATGGCCAATTACGACCGATAAGCACAATTAGGCATAGCTGATGAAAAGTGACCTTAAACACCAATAAACAGATAAATAAATAAATAGCTAATGCTTCTTGCAAGGTGTCTAGTTTGTTCACACAATTTATTTCGTGTGTGTAGATAATTGCAGGGTGGATTACAACTAAATCACACAGAGTGAATTATCCACTCAACTTCAACTTACAGGCGCCGATAAACAGCAGACAAGCAAGCAAATTGTCTCTTGATGGATGTGTGGATAAATCTGGTGGCCCTTAAAAAATCAGTTTGTGTAAAAAAATATGAGTTCTGTAAAACATTCACTTGACAAGTGATTTGGTAGTAGTCCACCTGTCACGTACTGCGTAGTTTTACTCATTAGTAGCTGAGCGCTAACTCCATGGAATACTAGCAGAGATTTTCTATTCAAAAATGCAAACAAAACCCGATCGACATTACAGTGCTTTGAAAGAGTGCTTGTGTATATATATTTTTTAAAAGATAAATATATTCTGTCATTCATGTGTGCAAATGTTTATAGATACTTGTAAAGAATTAAAGCCAGATATCATTAATCACAAAACCCGATCGATATTACAGTGCTTTGAAAGAGTGCTTGAGTATAATTTTTTTAAAATATAATATATTCTGTTATTCGTGTGTGCAAATGTTTGTAGATAAAGCATTAAAGTCAGATATCATTAATAAAAAAATTGCTTAACAATGTATTGTTTATTAAAATCATTTGTCCCCAAAACCAGTCAACACAGATGACTGTCCATAAGATCATCATTGACAACTGCACTTGTTATTGTTGAAGTAATTGTTTTGTGGTTGGGAGACGTGATTTGGTTATACTCACGAGTCTCTTTAAAATTTAATCCTTTTTTAGAATTTCACTTTTTTTTTGAAAACAAAGTACAAAGAACAGTTTCGACCAGGGGAGATAAGTTTGACCGGTGTTTTTATTTTTTACTTCTTCATTTTTTTTCATGTCACTGATCATGTTGCGTGTCCTGCCAAAATATTTTTTTTCAAGGGTGGTATCTTTTAAAACGGACACATTTTTCGGTAAATTTAGCTGATAATTTTCTGTTAGTAAACAAGTTTTACTGTCAATGCAGCCCAGGTTTTGATGGAAGGACATGACGGGGAAACCCCTTCGAAGTGCTTACCTTATCGGAATGGGAATTTTTTTCCCTTTCAGTGCCCCATCGCAGGTCAAAAAAACATAAACTTTGATTGACATTCCCTTACCGCGATCATCGAGATCGTTCCAATGAGAGGTCATAAGCTATGTTTTTTTAACAAAAATTTAAAACATAATAAAATTTGAATGGAGATTTTTGTGTATATTGCTGGGCCATGCTGGCCGAATTTGGGTGTTGACGTTGGGTAAAAACAGAAAGCTTGCTAGCGGTTTTCATCCTTTTTCCCGCATATTGGACGATTAATTTTTTTAAAGAATAATACATTCTCATTTTAGTTCATCTAAACTATTTCGGTAAAATGCTTATGCTATAGTAAAAATTACATCACCGGGTTTTAACTTTGAAATGTTCGGACACTCGGCACAGTATAGAATCCATAATCCCGTATCGGAAAAGCTATTGCCGCAGCGAAACGCCAGGATGTTTCGCCAAGACTGTCACGTTGTTGTTTCAATAACACCGTACACCAAGAACACATTTTATTCACTGAAATACTCGTTCTTTTCCAGGGAATCCAAATCATATATCAGCGAAAAATTTATTTTAATATGAAAACAAATCGAAAATCTCAAGAATTAACGAACGGATTTTTTCAAATCCTATATTAAACCGCAGTACAGAGTTCTGGAAATGAAAGATATTGCATTTGTATCTGAATATTTTATTAAATGTAGGGTTTTAGAAATTTTCTGACTGAACAATATAATTGCTAATCAGGGACAGTCTCTGAAAGATATTTCTCGCCAAACATTAATTGGTTATGTAATCCTTCTCACGTGACCGCACTAAAACAGCTTTTCATTTTCCCGGTCGTTTCTGCACAAACGACTTGGTAATTAACAAGTGCGGTTTTGTATGCAATGTACACGTAATGCTAAGATGAGGGCGTTCTTGTTATCAATGTGCTTGAAATTAATTCGCATTCACAACAAACTTGTTGTCCATCATTTATGCTGTATTTTTGTTTAAATAAATAGTTGCTTCCTGTTGGGAGACAAATAATGAATTAGTCTACATTCATTTTTATTATGTTTGAAAACGAATCGATGGATTAATTGCATAAACACAGAATGTTTTTCATATGCGACTGGATATCAGTAATTCGATTTCATCAAGAAACGAACCGCCTTTGATGTCTGGATTTTCCCGTCGTCTTAAATTAGCCTCGCAAAGGGGGTTGTGGACCCGTGAAGACAATGTGTTCACCGGGTGTGACGAAAGGGGGTTTTAAATGGAGCATACACGTAATGGTAAATATCGATTCTCGAATATCGGTCTGAGCGCTAGTTGTAAATGGGAACGAACCTACTGCCTGAGTTTATCCGATTTTCACTAAATTTTATTTTGTTGTACAGCTCAAAAAATTAAGAGATAACTGTAGTTTAGATTTTCGATTTATCGCCAGTTTTTAACTTTTCGCGTCATTTCAAATTTAGACGTCATTTGTTAACGTGTTGTAATGAAAACGCACATTCTCCATAATGAAAACGCGTTGCTCCATATAAATAATATACACAGCTATGAAATTTTAAACGCTGTCATTTAGATGACGGCTGTATTATATGCAAGTGTTAGAATTTAAAATTTAAACCTTCATCCAAAACAAAATCAATTTTACATATATTTCATCAACGTTTAATATCTGCCCAGTTATTGAACGACCACTCTTGGTGAAATACTGCAAATTTACACCCAAAGAGGAACCCTATCTAAAAATGTAATCAGTTCCCAGTCGACGATAAAATTTGCCGGGATTGCCGTTGTTGTGACATGACGTCAACGTCGCAAAAATTAAAGTTTGTTTGATTTACATGAAATTTTAGTGCGCTGAAGAGCTCGAAATATAAAAAAAGATACCATTTTTTATTTTTTACTTGAACGGCATTTTTGACATTTTAGATCACTTTGTGTTTTTACATCCCCATCCCATTTTGCGAGCACCACAACAGCAAAATGCTGAAAGTTATACTCCCCATAATATTTTACATAATTGTAGAGAAATAGCTGAAGTGATGTTTCATTGCAGTTGTATTCACATTGTCTGGTACTATTTAACCCTACGACAAAATACACCCCCCCCCCCTCCACGCTCCCCACCCCGACGGGCAGAAAACGTCACAATTTAAATTACACCACACGAAGTTGAAAGTATTATCCGACATAATAGTACTAAGTTGAAAAAAAATATTTAAATTCGACGTCAGATACCGAAGATATGACGTAAACAACGTCAGGGTATTCCTCTCTTTTGGAGGGCATCCCTCCCCCCCCCCCAAAAAAAAAAAATACAACACACACTTCCTTAATATTGTCAGTAAACATTTAACGCCACGACGAAATTCCCACCGACGGGAGGAAAACATTAAATATAAATTTCGCGGCATGAAGTTGAAAATCTAGGCAGTAAAAGTACTCGTATTATTTTTAAAATTTGACGTCAGATATCGAGGAGATATAACGTAAAATACCTAGGGCCTATACCTATCCATTTTGTGAAATTCCAAAACTGAATTTCACTTTCCGGAAGTTTATTCTACCTCACCGCGTAGCATCATGGGACCAAATAGAAAGGTTAAAAAATAGAAGATCCTACCGAAAATACAAGTGTGAACACTTCATTGCCATTGACGAGGTACCACCTACCATTTATAACAATCCTACCTCCACAACTACAGGAGGCATTGCTACACTATTTCACATGCGTCATTTCAAATTTAGACGTCATTTGTTAACGTGTTGTAATGAAAACGCACATTCTCCATAATGAAAACGCGTTGCTCCATATAAATAATATACACAGCTATGAAATTTTAAACACTGTCATTTAGATGACGGCTGTATTATATGCAAGTGTTAGAATTTAAAATTTAAACCTTCATCCAAAACAAAATCAATTTTACATATATTTCATCAACGTTTAATATCTGCCCAGTTATTGAACGACCACTCTTGGTGAAATACTGCAAATTTACACCCAAAGAGGAACCCTATCTAAAAATGCAATCAGTTCCCAGTCGACGATAAAATTTGCCGGGATTGCCGTTGTTGTGACATGACGTCAACGTCGCAAAAATTAAAGTTTGTTTGATTTACATGAAATTTTAGTGCGCTGAAGAGCTCGAAATATAAAAAAAAGATACCATTTTTTATTTTTTACTTGAACGGCATTTTTGACATTTTAGATCACTTTGTGTTTTTACATCCCCATCCCATTTTGCGAGCACCACAACAGCAAAATGCTGAAAGTTATACTCCCCATAATATTTTACATAATTGTAGAGAAATAGCTGAAGTGATGTTTCATTGCAGTTGTATTCACATTGTCTGGTACTATTTAACCCTACGACAAAATACACCCCCCCCCCCCTCCAGGCCCCCCACCCCGACGGGCAGAAAACGTCACAATTTAAATTACACCACACGAAGTTGAAAGTATTATCGGACATAATAGTACTAAGTTGAAAAAAAATATTTAAATTCGACGTCAGATACCGAAGATATGACGTAAACAACGTCAGGGTATTCCTCTCTTTTGGAGGGCATCCCTCCCCCCCCCCCCCCCCAAAAAAAAAAAAAAAAAAAAAAAATTACAACACACACTTCCTTAATATTGTCAGTAAACATTTAACGCCACGACGAAATTCCCACCGACGGGAGGAAAACATTAAATATAAATTTCGCGGCATGAAGTTGAAAATCTAGGCAGTAAAAGTACTCGTATTATTTTTAAAATTTGACGTCAGATATCGAGGAGATATAACGTAAAATACCTAGGGCCTATACCTATCCATTTTGTGAAATTCCAAAACTGAATTTCACTTTCCGGAAGTTTATTCTACCTCACCGCGTAGCATCATGGGACCAAATAGAAAGGTTAAAAAAATAGAAGATCCTACCGAAAATACAAGTGTGAACACTTCATTGCCATTGACGAGGTACCACCTACCATTTATAACAATCCTACCTCCACAACTACAGGAGGCATTGCTACACTATTTCACATGCGTCATTTCAAATTTAGACGTCATTTGTTAACGTGTTGTAATGAAAACGCACATTCTCCATAATGAAAACGCGTTGCTCCATATAAATAATATACACAGCTATGAAATTTTAAACACTGTCATTTAGATGACGGCTGTATTATATGCAAGTGTTAGAATTTAAAATTTAAACCTTCATCCAAAACAAAATCAATTTTACATATATTTCATCAACGTTTAATATCTGCCCAGTTATTGAACGACCACTCTTGGTGAAATACTGCAAATTTACACCCAAAGAGGAACCCTATCTAAAAATGCAATCAGTTCCCAGTCGACGATAAAATTTGCCGGGATTGCCGTTGTTGTGACAAGGGGACGTCAACGTCGCAAAAATTAAAGTTTGTTTGATTTACATGAAATTTTAGTGCGCTGAAGAGCTCGAAATATAAAAAAAAGATACCATTTTTTATTTTTTACTTGAACGGCATTTTTGACATTTTAGATCACTTTGTGTTTTTACATCCCCATCCCATTTTGCGAGCACCACAACAGCAAAATGCTGAAAGTTATACTCCCCATAATATTTTACATAATTGTAGAGAAATAGCTGAAGTGATGTTTCATTGCAGTTGTATTCACATTGTCTGGTACTATTTAACCCTACGACAAAATACACCCCCCCTCCACGCTCCCCACCCCGACGGGCAGAAAGCGTCACAATTTAAATTACACCACACGAAGTTGAAAGTATTATCGGACATAATAGTACTAAGTTGAAAAAAAATATTTAAATTCGACGTCAGATACCGAAGATATGACGTAAACAACGTCAGGGTATTCCTCTCTTTTGGAGGGCATCCCTCCCCCCCCCAAAAAAAAAAAAAATATAAAAAAAATACAACACACACTTCCTTAATATTGTCAGTAAACATTTAACGCCACGACGAAATTCCCACCGACGGGAGGAAAACATTAAATATAAATTTCGCGGCATGAAGTTGAAAATCTAGGCAGTAAAAGTACTCGTATTATTTTTAAAATTTGACGACAGATATCGAGGAGATATAACGTAAAATACCTAGGGCCTATACCTATCCATTTTGTGAAATTCCAAAACTGAATTTCACTTTCCGGAAGTTTATTCTACTTCACCGCGTAGCATCATGGGACCAAATAGAAAGGTTAAAAAATAGAAGATCCTACCGAAAATACACGTGTGAACACTTCATTGCCATTGACGAGGTACCACCTACCATTTATAACAATCCTACCTCCACAACTACAGGAGGCATTGCTACACTATTTCACATGCGTCATTTCAAATTTAGACGTCATTTGTTAACGTGTTGTAATGAAAACGCACATTCTCCATAATGAAAACGCGTTGCTCCATATAAATAATATACACAGCTATGAAATTTTAAACACTGTCATTTAGATGACGGCTGTATTATATGCAAGTGTTAGAATTTAAAATTTAAACCTTCATCCAAAACAAAATCAATTTTACATATATTTCATCAACGTTTAATATCTGCCCAGTTATTGAACGACCACTCTTGGTGAAATACTGCAAATTTACACCCAAAGAGGAACCCTATCTAAAAATGCAATCAGTTCCCAGTCGACGATAAAATTTGCCGGGATTGCCGTTGTTGTGACATGACGTCAACGTCGCAAAAATTAAAGTTTGTTTGATTTACATGAAATTTTAGTGCGCTGAAGAGCTCGAAATATAAAAAAAAGATACCATTTTTTATTTTTTACTTGAACGGCATTTTTGACATTTTAGATCACTTTGTGTTTTTACATCCCCATCCCATTTTGCGAGCACCACAACAGCAAAATGCTGAAAGTTATACTCCCCATAATATTTTACATAATTGTAGAGAAATAGCTGAAGTGATGTTTCATTGCAGTTGTATTCACATTGTCTGGTACTATTTAACCCTACGACAAAATACACCCCCCCTCCACGCCCCCCACCCCGACGGGCAGAAAACGTCACAATTTAAATTACACCACACGAAGTTGAAAGTATTATCGGACATAATAGTACTAAGTTGAAAAAAAATATTTAAATTCGACGTCAGATACCGAAGATATGACGTAAACAACGTCAGGGTATTCCTCTCTTTTGGGGGGCATCCCTCCCCCCCCCCCCCCCCAAAAAAAAAAAATAGAACACACACTTCCTTAATATTGTCAGTAAACATTTAACGCCACGACGAAATTCCCACCGACGGGAGGAAAACATTAAATATAAATTTCGCGGCATGAAGTTGAAAATCTAGGCAGTAAAAGTACTCGTATTATTTTTAAAATTTGACGTCAGATATCGAGGAGATATAACGTAAAATACCTAGGGCCTATACCTATCCATTTTGTGAAATTCCAAAACTGAATTTCACTTTCCGGAAGTTTATTCTACCTCACCGCGTAGCATCATGGGACCAAATAGAAAGGTTAAAAAATAGAAGATCCTACCGAAAATACAAGTGTGAACACTTCATTGCCATTGATGAGGTACCACCTACCATTTATAACAATCCTACCTCCACAACTACAAGAGGCATTGCTACACTATTTCACATGCGTCATTTCAAATTTAGACGTCATTTGTTAACGTGTTGTAATGAAAACGCACATTCTCCATAATGAAAACGCGTTGCTCCATATAAATAATATACACAGCTATGAAATTTTAAACACTGTCATTTAGATGACGGCTGTATTATATGCAAGTGTTAGAATTTAAAATTTAAACCTTCATCCAAAACAAAATCAATTTTACATATATTTCATAAACGTTTAATATCTGCCCAGTTATTGAACGACCACTCTTGGTGAAATACTGCAAATTTACACCCAAAGAGGAACCCTATCTAAAAATGCAATCAGTTCCCAGTCGACGATAAAATTTGCCGGGATTGCCGTTGTTGTGACATTGGGACGTCAACGTCGCAAAAATTAAAGTTTGTTTGATTTACATGAAATTTTAGTGCGCTGAAGAGCTCGAAATATAAAAAAAAGATACCATTTTTTATTTTTTACTTGAACGGCATTTTTGACATTTTAGATCACTTTGTGTTTTTACATCCCCATCCCATTTTGCGAGCACCACAACAGCAAAATGCTGAAAGTTATACTCCCCATAATATTTTACATAATTGTAGAGAAATAGCTGAAGTGATGTTTCATTGCAGTTGTATTCACATTGTCTGGCACTATTTAACCCTACGACAAAATACACCCCCCTCCACCCCTCCCCCCCCCCGACGGGCAGAAAACGTCACAATTTAAATTACACCACACGAAGTTGAAAGTATTATCCGACATAATAGTGCTAAGTTGAAAAAAAATATTCAAATTCGACGTCAGATACCGAAGATATGACGTAAACAACGTCAGGGTATTCCTCTCTTTTGGAGGGCATCCCTCCCCTCCCCCTCCCCCCCCCCCCCCCAAAAAAAAAATACAACACATACTTCCTTAATATTGTCTGTAAACATTTAACGCCACGACGAAATTCCCACCGACGGGAGGAAAACATTAAATTTAAATTTCGCGGCATGAAGTTGAAAATCTAGGCAGTAAAAGTACTCGTATTATTTTTAAAATTTGACGTCAGATATCGGAAGATATAACGTAAAATACCTAGGGCCTATACCTATCCATTTTGTGAAATTCCAAAACTGAATTTCACTTTCCGGAAGTTTATTCTACCTCACCGCGTAGCATCATGGGACCAAATAGAAAGGTTAAAAAATAGAAGATCCTACCGAAAATACAAGTGTGAAAACTTCATTGCCATTGACGAGGTACCACCTACCATTTATGACAATCCTACCTCCACAACTACAGGAGGCATTGCTACACTATTTCACATGCAGCTGAACTAATATTTAAACTGTCCACTCGTCCAAATTTTGGGCCATTGACGTAATAAACTGATTACTATACTCGGAAATGCGACAGAACTGCAAAACATGGAAAATATTTCACATTCTTAACTTGGCAAAATCCTACTCGGTCATGGCCGTGTTTCATTGAATGACTTCTGGAAATTCGCTTTGCGATTTCAAAAGAATCTAATCTACATTTACCATTATTCGAGTGATGAGTGGGAGCGGGTTGGGCTCAAGCCACTCTCTCTCTTTAACCAAACAAGTAAATATATATGGAACAGTGTGCATCTTAACGCGTTTAGTAACATCCACATAACCACAATATAATGTCCGTCTAAACTATTTTTGTTTAGTTCGAAACTCAATATTAGCAGACACATCAGGCATGGTGTCGATTGGCGCAGGGAGCAGAACATTAATTATGTAGGCAAAGGCGATCTGGGACACTTGTGTTACAATTTCTGTTGCCCAACGTTTGTTGTTTCTAAGTAGAATTCCCGATACCCAATTCGCGCCCTTGTGTTGTCCACACTGGGTTTCTTATACTATTTTCCGCACAAATTATGTCTACTCAAGAACCTTTTCAGGGTAGCCAACGTTTCTGTTCTAACATCATTTCTTCCACCCAAGGCTATCTATCAGACTTACAGACTCAGTGAACCAATTAAATTAGTCTACTGGAATGAATAAACCAATCAAAATACTCCAGTCTAAAAACCCGCCTTTTATCTACTTGTACATAGTTATCTCTCTGGAGGGCGCAGGTGTGATCTTTGTCATCACATGCGAGACTTTTGACCCAGATGCTTGTATGAAATTGTTCGATGTGGGCAGAGCAGACGCAGCATGATTTTAAGTGATTATATATTTTTTCACCACCGCACGGTGTTTCGATCCCGTGCCTATAACTTGCCCAGTTTACCTCCATTTCTTCCAGATGTGCTTTCTGTTCTAGTCTACAATGTGGGTACATCACATGTAGAACATGCTTGACTATGTGTATTTGCCTGGATACCTGTTTGAGGACCAGTGGATGTGAACCAGTGACGACTACTAGTCTGGGGACCCGTATAGGCTTTAGTTTGCTTCGTTGACAATTCTTCATGAATCATTGAGGGTTGGCATACGAATACATAACATCTAATTCAGTTTATTATATCTTCTCTTATAATTAAATTGTTCAGCAGACATTCACATATGGTACACAATAAGCAGGAGCACCATAATCAGTTATCCATCGCCATCATCGAATTGGTCTTTGGCTTCATCGAAGATATCGCTGTGTGGCGGGTAAAAATTACGGATGGGGGAGGGATGTAGTCATCTTTTTCCCTGACTCGGTAGATAACCATCTGATTGTTGCTGCCTTTTGGTTTGCGTGAATAACTCGGCGTAATTCCGCTGAGTCTCTTCGTTCTTACTCTGATCTGCCCTTGCAGTTGAAACTCCGATGCTACTTTCTTGGGCGCTTGTAGTTCTCTTCCCTCAGTTTCGCCCTTTCTTTGTGTGCAGATATATCTCTTGGTTTTATTTTGTCATTTTGAATTTTATGGGAGTTGAATCTTCGTGATTGATGTGATCTGCTTTTAACGTGGTTCGTTTTCTGAACTGGAACTTCATTGGCATTAGTTACAACTTCTTTCGTGCTTTGGTTTGTCGTTTGAGTGACTACATCGTGCTTGTGACCTGAACTTTCTTCAGACATGTTACCTTGTGTGGTGTTCGATTGAATATTCATTCTATGGAAGCAACGACTGCCATGTACTATTCATCATTCAGCTCCAAGTGTTTACTATCGGTTGTGGGGCATTCAGTCGGCGACGGCGGATAGGGTGTCACATAAGGCAAATAAGAATATGAGATTAATATTAGGCGAGGCCTTAGCTGAGCCTCATTTGACACAGTATCCTTCAGCTGAACGTCCCGAAACGCATTTGTTATGCAAGCCCACGAAGTGTTTGCAAACCGTTTTACAATTGCGTTAAATTTTGCTATTGACATTTATTTGTTTAGAAACACAGACGCCAAGAAAATTATTGATTTATAACCTCCGACATTTTTGTGAGCATTTTCAATTCTGCCTGCTTCCCGACGCTTTGAACTGAAAGCAACTGCTCCAAAAATGCCGATTATCCGAATTCAGGTTACTATTTTGGCGACAAAAACAAAATGGCGGACAATGACAATTTATATACCATCAGTATCGGTATGCTGAATTAATGTAGGGTCGCAAGTGACCATTATTGTCTGTGTATTCCCCAGTCCTCGGTCTCTAGGTATTACCGTTCATTGGTTAATCTATTCGGCTGGCATGATTAGATAACGTATAGTGCAGAGGCCTGAGAAAACTTAATGCAGATTTTGATGAGGTAGTTAAAGAGCAAAACATCGGTATTTGCCAACAATGTATTAAAGAAAAAATCCCCTTGCTACTGGCCTTCGTCACAGCAATGAAAATAAAATATCAACAAAATAAGGAAAATGGATTCGAAATAATAACAAAAAATGGTGAGCAGCTACTCCATTTTTGTATGTTTCGGGTGTGTAGCTGTCAGTGTGTTGAAAATGAAAAATGTGTCTCTTCGTATTGACCTTCGTTGCGAGGATGAAAACAAAAATCAAGAAAAGATGAAAATGGATTTGAAATAATAACTAAAAAACAAGGGCCTGAAGCGCTCACCTTGAACAGAACACGATATAAACAGAGTCCAAGAATGAGTCTACATTAAGCAATCCATATCCATAGGATATATTGTCAATCCTTGAGCCCCTCAGGAGTGACTAAAATAGTCCGAGCATCATGCCTTTTCTTCAGTTGATCATAATGTAAAATGTGGAGCTTCCTTATGAAGCCCCTTGATACAACCTATGTGGATTAATCTTAGTTACAGACCTCTAGAGGGTACTGAATACAAATTTTCTAATTCTTCAGCTACATGGCTAATTCCGGCTCCTACAGGGAGCCCAAATATTATCTCAGGCTCTCGATTTGAACAAAGTTGAATCTATCCTCCCTAGAGATGTTGTAACCAAATATGAAAGCATTCTGACTGCTGGATCTGAAGAAGTTGATTTTTAAAGAAATTTCTTCATATTGCATTAAGTTAAAATTTGGGCTACCACAGCGAGCCCAAACATTAACCTACGGACCTGATGTGTATACACTTGAATCTGACCCCCCCCCCTCCCCCCTAGAGATGTTGTGTACCAAATATGAAAGCATTCTGATTAGTGGATCTGAAGTAGAAGATTTTTAAAGAAATTTCCTCATATTGCACTAAGTTAAAATTCGGGCTACTATAGGAAGCCCAAATATTAACCCAGGGACCCGATTTGAACAATTTGAATCCGACTCCCCTAGAGATGCTGTAAACCAAATATGAAAGGATTCTGACAAGTGAATCTGAAGAAGAAGATTTTTGAAAAATTCCCTCATATTGTACTAAGTTAAATTTCAGTTTCCCATATGGAGCCCAAATATTAATCCAGGCACTCGAATTGAACAAACCTGAATCTGACCCCCTTAGAGATGTTGTATACCAAATATGAAAGCATTCCGACTGGTGGATCTGAAGAAGAATATTGTTAAAGAAAATTCTTCATATTGCACTATATTAAAATTTGGACTACCATAGCTAGCCTTAATATACACCTAGGGACCCGATTTGAACCAACTTGATTCTGACCCCCCTAGAAATGTTGTATGCCAAACATGAAAGCATTCTGACTGGTGGATCATTTTTAAAAATTATCCCCCATATTTAACTAAGTTAAAATTTGGGCTTCCATGAGAAGCCCAAATATTAACCTAGGGACTTGGTTTGAACAATCTTGAATCTGCCTCTCATAATAATGATGTATACCAAACATTAAAAGATTCTGATTGGTGGTTCTGAAGAAGAAGATTTTTAAAGACTATTGCCAATATTGCCCTAAGTTAAAAATTTGGGCTCCTGTATTGAGCCCAAATATAAACCAATGGGCTTTATTTTAACAAACTGGTATCTGACCCCACTCCCCACCCCCCCCCTTCCCTATGGATGCTGTACACTGAATATCAAAAGATTCTGACCATTGGTTCTGGAGAAAAGATATTTAGCTTTTGTCGATGCCCTCTACAGAACAGCCTAACATAACCGATGGCAATTTTTTTACCACACAATTCTAAAGGTCCTAAGGATGCTTCATACCAAATAACAGTTCTCTGTTCTGTGTGGTTTGGGAAATATGGGCGTTTGAAAATATTTCTATTTTTAGCTCCTGGGGTTCCCATGGGGATGCGGGAATATTCTTTTTTTCATGAGTCAAGTTCTTGTAATCCAATAATTCCACAAACCGAATTTCGTTCATATGGGACCATCGGTTCAGAAAATAGAAATTTTGGGTACGACCAAAAATCTTACTCCGCCCATTACAAAGCCAAATATTACTTCACAAACTTCGTTTGAACAAACTTGAATCTATACCTCAAAAGGAAGCTCTATAACAAAAATTAAGTCATTGTACCCAGTGGCTCATGAGAAGAAGATTTTAAAAATATTTTGAGCTTTTCCCTCACCCCCTCCCTATGGGGCTGGGCATGTTGAGTTGAACAAAAATGCAAAGCCCCTTCGGGACTATCACTCACATAAACTTTCACTTGAATTGGCCCAGTGGTTTAGGAGGAGAAGACCAAAACATGGTGCTGACGGACGACGGACGGACGGAAGACGGACGGAGAGCGATGGGATTAGCTCAGCTTGACTTTATCAAGGTGAGCTAAAAAAAGAAAAGGAATGCTGAGCAAATGGTCTTGTTTATTTTTTGGAATGAATCTATTTTCAGAAAAAAATTTTTTTTTGGTGTTTCGAATATGCATCTGCATACTAAAATAAAAAAAGTATGTAACTCGCAAGGTTCGTACCTAATGGACAGGGCATGGACAGCTTGTTCTGTATAAGCATCGCAGGGATCATCAGCTGAAGGACATCCTAGTTAGAAAACTATTAGACTTACCTGTTTCGAATAGGCCAATTATCCAGGAATTAACAGCATTGTTTTTTACAAAAATCAAGTGGGCACCCTCTTTGTTGCACATTTTCTCCGCAGCATCGCGGGCAACATTTTCTGTACCAAGTCTGTAACAAATACCAAAATCACCATAGTATCTGTAACCTCCTGCAACAGCTGAGGGTGGACATCCAGGTACATTTTTTACTTCTAAAAGGAAATAAAAGAAATAAGATCAATTTCTGACGCCTCGCAATCGCTGATCGCTTTTTAACCCTTTACCTAACACAAAAGGAAGACGACAATTGCGAACAAAATTTTTGAATAACTAAATTTTTTTTGCCTCGGAAACATAGCTTATGTCCCCTCATTGGAACGAGCTTGACGAGCTCGTTCCAATGACAGGGCCATAAGCTATGTGTTGAGACAAAAAAAGAAAATTGTTTGGTGATTTTTGTAAATAGTGCTGGCTGGTTTTGGCCGTTTCGTCGGGTAAAAGGTTAAATATAAAACTCCCATGTCTGCAAAAATGCGATTATGTGAATGATGATTCTCTTTAGCGGCAATGCAAAATGAATATTTACAAAATATGTCAGTAATTATTGACAACAAACACGTGCCGAAATACGAAAGTTGCTACCGTGCTACTAGTTTTGGTGCTTGGCTTTCCTTTGATGTTTGATGATGTGAATGCTGTTACGCCGTGATTACATTCACAGCATAACTGCTTCACCCGCTAGTAAACGTAACAAATAGGAGGATTTACGCGTTGATTAACCTGACGTTATGTTGATGGAAGGGGGTGGGGCTGAGTTGCGACGTTTTCTGCTGACATTCCAGCAATCAAGGTGTATATAGATTAGTGGGATAAGCTCGTAAAACATAACAAAACAGGCAAGATTAAACTTGCTGCAATATCATCAAGTAGGAATATCCAAAGGAACAAGACAGACCTATACACGGGATTAAGATTCATCCATATACGACCTGCACATAGTGTAACTGGCTTGTCAGGTCTTCCTCAAGTGTTGCTATTCTAACTTGGTACTTGTTTTTCGGTGCACTATTGCGGTAGGTATTGGATAATGCTGTTTATAGCTTCTCGGTAATATCAAATGATCAAAGACTGGGTTGGGGTCGAATTTTCCAACCTTTGTTAACGGGTTCGTATACTTTTTTGCTTATGAGAAAAGGTCGTGATTGCGTAATAAACAACAAAAGGGCCAGCAATTACTCTTGAAGATCTGTACCAATCTAATGTACCCACCCACATACAAACACCACCGTCACCACCTAGAAGAAAGGCAGTGTGAACAACCCACGCGAATATTAATTTGTAAATAGATTATGACAGTAAAGTGATCTGGTTTGTCGTATTCCGTCCAGTTGATGAGGTCAGATCGCCGGATCACACGAGTCGCCGAATTCGGCGATCTGACCTCGTGAACGAGACGGAATGCGTCAATCCAGAAGATCACTTCACTGTCATACTGATATGTTTATTATATGCTATTATGGAAACTCACCTTTCACACGAGAAATCAATATTAGGGTAAATAGCGTGCAATTCTAGCTGGAACTACATTTATTTTCAAACAAATAACACTTGTAAAATTAAGGGGGCCTCTCAAAATAGCGCTTCAAAGTTTTCAAAGTTAACAGCATTCATTCTTCTACATCAGAGTCAGACTGACGCATTAAAATAGCAATAAAGTAAGAAAACAAAAATATTTTATTGTGGTTAATAGGGATTAGCACATATAAAATTGGAGGACTTGATTGACGTTCTCCGGTGCCGTCTGATACGGAATCAGAAAACCACTCGATGTGATCCGGCGATCATGATTCGATAGATGAAGACACGGCGTATCATTGAAAGGTATATAATACATTAAATAGCCTGTATTATAATGAATAGAGCCCGCTCAGTTTTAAGACGGACTCATTTTTCAGGAGACAATTGTGAATGATTTTTTTTTCGTGTATCATGGGTTAAGATTGGATCACATATCCATACATATATATTCACCACCTGTGAACAGCATTCAAACAAATCACAGGAACAGGGTCGTAGTGGGGGTATGGGATGAGGTTAGGGGATGACCCCTCGATAATTTTTCAGAAGATTGGAGTCTTTTATTTTTTTGATTCGTTTTTGATACTAATCAAATACTTTCTGATGAGACTAGATTCAATACTTGGACTCCAAAGTTGACCAAGCAAATCGACGGCTGTAATATCCGATTCGGGCAGTTGACGGAAGGGTAGCATAATCAGTTTATTGTACCGCACGTGTTAATTAAAAGGAAGTTACATTACAGCCACTGCGTGTATAAGGTAAGTCTTTAACTTTTCGCCTTTAATCCCGACTGAATAAATAGCAACAACATCATCAAGGCATGCCTTCGTCGAAGGCATGCCTTGACGAGGTAGTTGGAATATTTTATCAGTGGGTACCTGTACCATCAGAGTCGGGACAAATAATGTTTTCAAGCCATCTCCCCATCAACTGGTCATCCTCACGACGCCCTGCATTCGGATTGCGTTTCAGCGAGAACATCGATATTTTATAGACGTTCTTGCATGACACAAGAAGCGGTGCAGCGTTAATGCACGTGACCACATTCAAGGCTTACTGGATTCTTGAATAATATGGACCAATGCTTGGCAATGGTGTGATCACATATTTCCGTCTGAGTTAGATCAGTTCTCTTTCAGTAATGCGATACCCAAAAGAAGTATTCAGTGGAGATTGATAGAGGGAATGAAACTGGGGAAGGTGGAGGATCACTTGCTCTGATCAGTACTTTTTCCAAAGACGTGAATCATAAGACGATGAAGTTTTACAATTTGTGATAACACAAATATATCATTATACAGGTAGTCCCTAGGCTCTCGAGCAATATTATCTCCAAAAGATACAAACTTAGCTGCAGTGTTGTTCTTCTACTTCAAGCATTTTTCAACGAAGGCTGGTCTTCGGTCTTCGGGTTGGACATTTCTTAAAGTGGTAGACCTAAACGGAACCGTGGCCAGAACGGGACATACCCACACAAAAAGAGACAAAAGCAGGTGTTCCCGGCCATATATGTATATTACACTGCGTTATACGACAGAACGTCATCAGCTGTTTCAAAAGTATATGCATTGTGTATTTAAACGTGCCCCACTGCGCATGAGTCGCGCGTCCCACAAACTTACGTTCTTCGTGGGCATCCCGAAGAGGAGCGAGTGGGGGAGGGGTTAACCCAATTTGTCCTGATTGTCATGACGAAAGTTCCGACCAATAAAATATTCCAATGCATGCTTTGATGATGTAGTTGGGAGATTTGTAAGTCTTAGTTTTTGTTTCAATTTGAGGAAATTTTCCAAATTGGCCATAGAGCTCAATTTATACGAGACCGACAGCGTGTGTGAGATATGTACTCCAAATAGGAAATTTAGTCTCATGAGAAAGTACGTGGTTAGTTGCAAGAGTAAATTGATATCTGAAACGCGAATCCAGTCGCACATGTCCGCACCAGGAAATTATTGGGCGCTGTCACAACCCCGTACACACCCCAATAGTCACGCCCCTGCCTTGGTCATTAAAATTTCAAGATGTAACAACACTCGTGTCTCTTACTAGGCGACAATTGTCACACGTGAGTCACCTACTTGAGGACAGAAAACCATCTCGCCTTGTTAATGATTTGCGTCACCACAGGACTACTTGTAATTTGCAAATTATTTGTTTTAGTATCTTCTGTTACAGATATGTATACTTACATGTTTCCTTTTATACTTCCCGTTCATACTACATATCGAGTTTGACTATATTTCAAAATCAACACATCACCTCCACACCTCTCCGACTTTCAAAAGAAAAGACATTACTTAAATTGTTGGATTTGGGTGTATATAGGACGAAATACATGCGATGCTTAGAGCCGATTTTCAAAAGAAACAAACTATTCAAGTCGTTAGATTTAAGTTTATATATAAGTTAACTAAGCGTTGCTGGTTCTATTGGATACATTAGTTTAAAACCCAGTGCATTCAATACAATGCCATGGGGTATGTTTTCCTTGTCTAACATGACAAGTTATCATCAGAGACAGATCACAGAAAAACAGTCTATCTGAGAAACCAGAGCAGATTGGGTTGGATACCAATTAAGGTAACTTAAGGACCTGTAATATTGTAGCAATGCCCATTCTTCTTAAAAGCAGACGGAAGTAGAATATCTGCATGCATATCACATTCAGCTTCTGGTGACTTGTTCTCTGGGCGTTGACCTTGAAAATTCTGAAAGTACACGAACATTACAAAAGGAATTCAACATTGGATTTTTTTAGTAGCTGTTAAACATTAGGCTTCGTGAGAAAGCTAACTGATTGGGGCTGGTCGAATGTTGTTTTTTCAATAAATTTTAGAAAAAAGTGGATTTTCTCTAACATTTCTTCTATGATTTATAAGAACATTTTATTGTGACGCGATCAGCCTGGGACCAATACTATAAAACCTTTACAATTGTATTTTCTAGAAGTGCATTTTTAACTTATTAATATAGATGACAAAAATGAATTATTTGCATTTTAAAAGATATGCCAATTTGCCAAATGGCACATTGCAACCTCTTTGAAAATGCTAATGGTTCAGTTCAACTCATTTAAAGTCATAACTAGAAAATATAACTCTAGAAAATATAGTTGTAAAAGTTTTATAGTACTGGGCCCTGGTATCATTGTTAGAATTAAAAGAATTTTACACACCCAGTGGGTTGTTTTCAGCCTGCCTTCATGTTTTTCCTTCCGGATATTACCCCGGATGCAGGGTGTCGTCAATATCCGTAATCATTTATTCCACCTGGACTTAAAGTCCTTCTAGTCTAGGAACCTCTTCAGATTGTACATTGAATATTAAGAAGCTGTTATCCGTTCTCATTTGTAAACATGAGTTTTTTGTTTATTTTTTTCTTAAGATATCTGTTTTTCTTAATTTTTTGGATAGGGATTTTCTTATAAAAGGTCCTCCATAGCTATATTAGGACAGAATATATTTTATTTTGGGATTTCCGATACGATATGAACATAAATATTAAAATTGTCGATAAAACCCCAATGAACAAACAAACAGACTATTGGGGAAGGATGTTATATTTCGATCCATTTAAGAAAGCACAATTTCGGTTTATTTTTTGTTCACCGGAAAGATACTTAAGAATCATGTCTGAACCTAGACTTGCTTTAAGGATTGGTAGTACATGTACCTGTTGTGAGATGGTGTTGACACCATCTCTTTTTTTCTGGGCAGTTGTCGCAGTTCTTTTCAAATGATTGGTCGTCCAAATGGTTTTCGTGTTATTATTTGCAGATGCTATCTTTTGCGGAGTATTGTTCTTTTGTAGCTTTCCCTCACCGTAAATACCCAGTTTGGGGACTTAACTTGTAGAGTGCTGGAAGCCCATATTTGGGCTTTACTCTGAGGTGAAGGTACTACAACTTGAAGGCTTCATACTCAGTGGATGTGCTTTGTATTATCTTGGAAGTGATATTATTTAGTCTGTAAGGACTTGTCTTGTTATAATTTATGGGAGAGTGCATAAATTATAACAAGGCAAAGATATGTGAACAAATTTTTATGGCCAAAAATAATTTAGCACTCAACCAGTTAATGTACACGTGGTGCACACAACTCAATTTAATATAATCCTATCCCCAGGAATTTAGTTCCACAGATAGTTTGAGGATTGGCGTTGTTTATGAGTAATTAAATGACGTTTTGGCAAACGGTTGGTTAGCCATCTTTCAGATGCTCTAGAATATTGATAAAATTATCTGAAGATTGTTATTTACAATAGTAACATAAAAATTATTTTATGGCTGTCACATACTGAAAATAAAAGGCAGAAATGTTTCAAAACCAATAGAATAAATGTTAGAATGGAATCTTAATTCCAGTTTTTGAGAATCTATTTATTTTCTTGTTCTTGTCCAGGTAAAAATCGACTAAATTAGGTTGGATACATTCCTCCTCTCACCACGAATACTTCGTTCTTCCTACTTCGTCATGTTTTCACACAAGTGTATCTCTACATATTGTATGACTCACCCATTTACTGTTCTTTCTTTTCCATATTATTTCAGACTTTATAAACTCACATTTTGAAACCGATTGAGACACTAATTATTGAAGTGCTTCTTCTACTTGGACAATATTGTTTAACTGAACCCCCGTACTAATAGTTTTCTCACCTCTAAACACTATAAATACCACAGATATAATATAAGCCGCGTTTTTTTTTTTAAATTGGGTAAATGCAGGAACTGTTTCAGCCAGTCCAGAGACTTTCTAAATCTTCTGGCAAAATGTAGAAACAGTACATTTTGATATGAAGTGCTAAACAGTTCCTCTAGAAAAGTGAATAACGCAAGTAGCTGTCTTTATGTTTATTTCATTAATTTTAAACAGCTTCTGGTTTTTTTTTGTTTTTTTTAAATATATTTTTAAAATGCCTTTGAAGTTCGTAATTAAATTCATCAGTAGAAATTCTTAATATGGCCTGCCATTTTAATGTGTCATGGTTGTATCTGTTGACTTGTCTGGCACACATTGCACATGATTGTCAAAATACTTTATTCATTTATTTTCGAAACAAGCAACGTGCTATTATTTTTGCATTATTATATTATATATATTTTATTTTTATTGTGTCTGAAATCAAACGCATTAGTTTAGTTGATGACCATGTGTCCAACTATCGGAGGGCTTTGCCACCGGCAGTGGGTGTCTGACTCAAAGGGCGATCTACCCAGTAGAGCGGTATTCAAATCCTCCTCACACTGTAGATTCGTCTACCCTGCGGTGAATGACACGTGGATTTTGACTTTGTTCACCTGTTGCATGTGATGCCATTTCTCGTGACTTCAAATTATTCAAACAAAACAACACATGAGCTGGGATAACGTATATATATTGTATTTTAATTGTACAAAGACATTTTGCAATCACCCACCCCCCCCCCCCCCCCTTTTTTCTTTATTGTCCCAGTGATTCCACCGTGAGAATGTCCGTCGTTCACATATAATCCAAATGCTCAGTATTTATCCTGGAAGCCGTTATGAGGTTAACTTAGGTAAATTCCCACGATACATCCACGGTGGTAAGCACAATTCTGAGTAAATTCCGTTCGGTAACGTATTCCAGTTCCTTTAATCCGGATATCCTTGATAAACGTAGTCCCATTAATTCGCGTCACTTATATAGCATAAAGAGTTCCTTAGGATTCTGATATCTAGCTAATTAAATATAGCTTCTAGTAATGTGAGTTCAAACAAGGCTGCTGAGATATGATGAGTTAATATGACTGCAATATGATGCGTTAACAGTTCTAGCTTAATACTTTTCTGGCTCTATCTCAAAACTTGTACGACTATCAGTCGGCTTCTCCAATGCATAGGCTGCTAGAACGACATATACGATTGCCTACTCTCGGCATGCATCCTCACTCGGTTTCCCCTCGGTAATCGCGGAGTTTTTCAACGTTTTATCAGACGTGCTGATCGCGGTTTAACTTACTTCATTGTTCTGCTATTTTGCCGCGCTTTAGGCTGTTTAAATGCCCGGATACGATCGCAAAACTCTTTTACCGCCGAAATTATACACGCGAACTTCTGAGAAAACGTTAATTAAAGTTCAATGACATATACATAACACGGACTTAATAGGAAAGCTCAGTTGAGGAGCATATTTTCGCGCCACGATTGTATTATATCATCCAATTGAAAAGCCAGATCCCCCTAAAACAGCCAGTTAAATCTCTCGCCGCTAACATACTTCTCACATACATAGAATGGAGCGAATTCTTAAATGTATCCACATTCTCTCGTACAAAATACCTCTACTAAGCTATTTATAAAACCTATCGAAGAAAATGTTACCGCTTGACGCTATGAAAGTAGCAATATACAAATGTCAGGCATGTGGCTTGAATGTGGAAATATACATTAAAGCCCACAAAGAAGATCTGTTTCTCGGGACATTTTTGGAAAATTGCCTGTGGACGGACTGTTTTTTTAATCTTATTTTCTATTTTTTTTAAGTATTTCATTGCCATGAAAAGTTCATATTCTTGGTTTGTTTTATATTTTAGGCTTCATAATCTACGGAATAGCTTGTGTGGTGGTGCATTTTATCCCGTGAGTGCAACAAGGGTCAAATTTATAATTTTTATTAAATTGTGTAAAATATCAGACATAAACCATTTAATTTTTTATTTTGCATTGGTTATAAAATGAGAGGACGCGGCTGCTAAATGCCCACGCGGGAGGGCATGAGGAACACATGTTAACCTTTTAAGGCCTAATTAGAATGTTACTTTTAAGCTCTGTTATTATATTAGAATGATCGATGTCATCGCACTTCGACACGTGGTGGCAGTTTTGAATAT
This sequence comes from Pictodentalium vernedei, assembly GCA_031216915.1. Taxonomy (NCBI): domain Eukaryota; kingdom Metazoa; phylum Mollusca; class Scaphopoda; order Dentaliida; family Dentaliidae; genus Pictodentalium; species Pictodentalium vernedei. The sequence goes on along the minus strand of CM062296.1, from coordinate 323,042,279 downwards.
ACACTGTTTTCTGCCGACTGAAAAACACAGTTGGAGAAACATATGGAGAACTGCCCATTTAATTCTTGAAGACCGTTTTTTATAGATTGTGAGCATTGCCGTTTTAATAATTACTTGTTTCCAAAACTCTATATCCGCGTTATGGTGTGATTGTGATAAGCATGTAATTAGACTGAAAATTGTCAAAACTGAAAAACATATTACCTTAAATAAGTAGCGTCCATTGCTGCTTGTCACATTTACCTTGTCTCCCACAAAGTTTGCCACATCTTATCACATTTGCTGCCGACATTCTGTAATATGATGATGGGATAATCGGTTTCGGGACCCATAGACCGACGCCAACTGTATCCAAGCAGTCCACGATAATTAGGAAAGTCACTTGTAGTGGCATAACCCCCCATAGATGAACACAGGGCATTGTGCAAGTGAGAGTATGCCTTCAAAACAGTAATGGAAATACAGCTGTAACTGTAAAATTCAATCCTGCAACTTCCGTTCACCAACTGTCCCAGATGCTCTCGCTGTCGTCTTTATAATAGAACGTACTCACTTCCTCCGACTGCTTTTCACAATTACTCCGCGTGGTGTACATATTAAGTATTGTCAGTCTCATCAAACATTTTTCATTTCACATACTCTTTCTCACAGTATTTGCCTTATATCAATATCTCAATATGCACTTGTCACCAGTAATTTGACATTAGGAGACATATACTGCATTACAGTTTGGTGCTGCCAATCCATGTTGTTTATATTTTATGAAATATACATCCGATATATCACTCTGTAGTCCTCAATGTCAACTCTCAAGATATTGTTACCATTTGAATCAACTGCGCATTGGCAGACTGAAGCATAAAATCCATATTTTAGAAACAATTTTTGTTTCAGTGTTTTACTGAACCCCAATAACTCTATGGTTCTCCTCGAGTTCTTCACTTGCGATTGATTGATTCCATTGTATTCTACAGTTTATCTCTAAAGCAGCGAATGAGAAAATGTACTACTAGTGGAGTAACCCGTTCTGCGTAGAAGCATAGACAGTCACGACCAATGTTCTGAAAATGAATTTTCGGATTTAACTCGGAGATCTGGGGTAATTTATTCTCCGAAATACCCTCGGAAATGATGCAATCTCTAAAAATAAACAGCCTTGGGAAAATGTATTGTTTCAATAAACATTTGAAACATTCTATTGACATCTTGCATTATCGTTGAATATTCCTGATAAAAAGGAGGGTGATTTGATGACTTTTGGACCTAAAAAATACAATTTACTTTTTGTGTGTTTTTGTGGGGAATTCCCTGAAAAATATGTGCACGTGACCGGTACTTCCGTTTGTGTCAGTTTTTCTCTCTTATTTCTTGCATGACTCCCTGTTTTCAGATCAGAAAACGTTGTCTGAGGGGCTATACTTGACAAAGATATTTGCATGCCAAAATTAAAGTGATGCGATCATATTTTTTTCCACCTGAACGTTATAATGGTTGCCTATGGGAAATTATTTAGTTCCGTGATTCCAAATATACTCAGACAGTGAAGCTACATTTTATCTATCATCACCACTACCATTTACATACTTCCATATGCAGACACCGAGTTTCGCTGACAGACCGATGAAGAAATAATGTGTTCAATATCACGCATTCTCCTCACGAATGCCCTAAATTCTTCAAAGAGAACAAATGGGTAAACATGATTTGGTGACCTTTCGGAGAGAAGAGATAGATACCCCAACCCCCAAAAAGTTATTGAAGCGACGACAGGAGAACACGAGGATCAACTCACAGTCAAAGTCGTGATCCTTCTCTGAAACGAAGAGAACTGATAATTCTATTCCATTTTTATAGATAACAGACTTGATATTTATCCTATCAAGACTGAGCTCCTGTTGGTATCTTCTGAACAAATATAATTTTCAGCCAAGTGTGAAAATCTATTTTGTATCTCTCGGTAACTTCAGTAATATTTTAATTCTACAAGCCCATGGGCCTGTAGGATCGAAATATTTGCAGATTCCCCAATTGGCTCCTAACCTATTCCACGTGTGTTATTGGATCCTGACTTCGACGCTGATATTCTCGTTACGCAAAAAGATATTCGCTATGGGTGGAGTGGATTAAAAGAGCAAATTTCAAACCGGCACTGCATCAAAATACTGATTTCCTTATTAACCCCTTGAACCCGATCGGTCGCATTTTTCAGCCAACAACATGATATGTCATAACGTCATTAAATATGATGTATGTTCAGTAAATATGTGGGGTAGACAGATCAATATTTCCAATGTGCACCCCAGAGGCTGCACGTTGAATATATTTATTGGTCTACCCCTAATACTGAATATGGAAAATTACTGCTTTTGCACTAGCATGGAAGATGCCACCAGTGTTCAAAGGGTTAAAAATCCGGGGTGAAAGTGTATTTTCTTGACTTATAACACTGCCTTTCCCTATTCAAGAAAAAAAAATCTACACATCGTCGCCTGAGTGCTAGAATGTTCTATGTCCCATATGGGACGTAGAACATTCTAGCATTCAGGCGACGAAATGCTTGTGTGAAAGCCATGTGCGCGAAGAGAGACAGGCAAAAAGCAGTTTAAAGTTGTTTAAATAAGGATTTAAGTGGCGTATAAGGCTAGTTTAATATGACAGACGAATGCAGTCCTGTAACTAATCAAAACTCTGTTGTCCGTTAAATAAGGATTTAAGTGGCATCTATGGCTAGTAAACACAACAGAGGAATGAAGACCTGTAACTAATCAAAACTCAGTTGTCCAGTAAGATGATTTCATCTGGTACTGAGATGCTACCACACAATGCCCAGATTTCAAGTAGTGGAAATGGAAATTATTTATTTATTTATTTATTTATTTATTTATTTATTTATTTATTTATTTATTTATTTATTTAGTGGGGTTTAACGACACTTTCGATAGCCAGGGTCACCTCGTATCGGACAGTTTTGCGGGTGGAGGAAGCCGGAGTACCCGGACAGAACCACCGAGCAACGGCGAGCAACTGTCAGGCTACCCAGCATGCCAACTCCACACAAGCAGGGTCAACATTGGTTGAAGACAAGTGCGCCATCGACGTGCAGTATGCGTTAGTACACAACGTCACCGTTCCCCCACATGGAAAATGGGGGTGAAGTCTCTTGTCCATGGACACAACGCTGTTGTCGCAGGTACTATTAGAACCGAGGACCTCTCGGCTTGCAGCCTACACCACTACGCACAGAGCCACCGCGCACCCAGGAAAAGTAGGGAACCCAAATATCAACATAGATACTTAATTTGAACAAACGTGAACTGAGTAAACACGGCCCGGCCTCACAAACCCAATCATGATTGTGACCATTCAATCTGAAGAAGAAGATTTTCAAATATATTGGGAGTATGTAAAGATATCTTTACTTATATTGAATAAAGTTAAAGAGTGGAAATATCCATCAGAAGATTTTTAAATAATATTCTTCAAATGGAACCAATTTAAAATTCTGGCTCCAATTGGGAGCCCAAATATTATTCGAGGAATTTGATTTTAACAAACTTTAACCTGTCCCCCGTAAGGATGCTGTATCCCAAACATCCACAAACAAATTCTGACTGGTAGATCTGAAGAAGATTTTTAAAGATTCTCCCTCGTATTGCACTAAGTTGATGTTCAAGCTCCCACAAAGAGCCCAAATTATACACCGATGGGATTGACTTGGTACAACGTGAAGCTGATCCCATGTAAGGATTCTGTATATCATGTATCAAAAGATTCTGACCTGTGGTTCTGGAGAAAAAGGTGTTTTAGAGATTATTCCTCATATTGGTCTTGGTTAACTAGGGAGCCCAAATATTATCGCAGAAACTTCATCTGAACAAACTTAGATCTAACGTCCCTAAGAATGCTGTATACCAAATATCTAAAGGTTCTGTCTAGTTGATCTTAAGAAGAAGATTTTTTAAAGATTCTTCGTCATATTCCATTAAGTTAAAATTCGGGCACCCATAGAGAGCCCAATTATCAACCGATGGACTTGGGTTGAACAAATTTGAATCCAGTCTCTGTAAAGATTCTGCATACCACACGTTAAATGATTCCGACTGGGGTTGCTGAAGAAGACGAGTTTTAAAGATTATTCCTCTTATGGGACTAAGTTAAATTCGAGCTACAATGAGTAGCCCAAATATTAAACCCGGGACGTGGTTTGAACAAAATTAGATTTAATGTCCCTGGAGATGCTGTATAGCAAATATCAAAAGATTCTAACTTGTGGATCTGAAGGAAAAGATTTTTAAAGATTATTCCCCATATTGTACTAAGTTCAAATTCAGAAGCCCATAGGGAGCCCAATTTTTAACTGAGAGACTTGTTTTGAACAAACATGAATCTGACCCCCGTAAGGATACTGCACACTCAATAACAATATATTATGAGTAGCGGATCTGAAAAAAGAATATTTTTAAAGATTGTTCCAATATTGCATTAAGTTAAAATTCGGACTCCTACAGACAACCCAATTATTAACCGATGAACTTGATTTGAATAAACATATTACTGACCACATGTAAGGATTCTGTATACAATATATCATAAGATCAGTGGTTTTGGAGAAGAAGAGTTTTAAAGATTATTCCTCATATTGGACTATGTAATAATTCGGGCTCCAACAGGGAGACGAGATATTAATCCAGGGACTTGATATGAACAAGATTAGATCAGACTCCTCTAAGGATGCTGTATACCAAATATAAAACAGATTCTAACTGATGGGTTTGAAGAAAAAGATTTTTAAAGAATATTCCACATATTGCACTAAATTAAAATTCGGGCCCCAATCGGAGACACAAATACTAACTGACGTGCTTCAACTGAACAATCTTGAATCTGACAATGATGTATATCAAACATTAAAAGATTTTGACTGAAGATTATTAAACATTATTTCCCATATTGCCCTGCGTTAAAATTTGGGCTCCTGTATTGAGCCCAAATATGAAACGATGGGCTTCAGTTTAACAAATTTGACCCCCCCCCCCCCCCCACCCGGGATGCTGTATACCAAATATTAAAAAATTCTGATCAATGATTCTAGAGAAGAAACATTTTTTAAATTTTTGACAAATATGCTGACTTAGCATCCCCCCCACCCCCGCCTCTTCATACAGAATACCCGTATACAACCAAAGGGATTTTTAACCATTCCGTTTTACTGGTCGTAAGGATTCTTCATACCAAATAATAGTTTTCTGTTCCGAGCGGTTTAGGAAATATGGGCGTTTGAGAAAATATGCCTATTTTTAGCTCCGAGGGTTCCCACAGGAAACGGGAAATTTTATGTTTTTGCGTGGATCTAGTATACTTATGACTGAAAACTCAATAATACCATATTCCAAATTTGGATCAAAACGGATCATCGGATCAGAAAATATAAATTTTTTGGGCGAGACCAAAAATCTTGCCTCCAACTCCCCCCCCCCCCCCCCGCCCCTTCCCCTTCTATTTCAAAAGCAAATATTGTTCCACGAACTTCGTTTGAACAAACTTGCTTTAACAAATCAAAAGGAAGCTCCATTCCAAATATTGGAGCATTTTCCTCCACTCCCTCCCTATTGGACTGGCAAGTTCATTTGAACAAAAACAAGATGTGATGTCACAACAAGCAATCACCCCAAATTCAAGTGCAATCCGTTCGCGGTTGTGGAGGAGAAGGTGCAAACACCATGTTCACGGACGAAGGACGACGGACGGTGGATGATCACAATAGCTCATCACGACTTTCAGTCAAGTGAGCTAAAAATCAAACTCAATCTATTCACTTTGCGTGTTTACCGAGTCCACCAATGGACATCCGTTTCGTTTCCTTCATACTTTATACATTTGCAGCTTGGCTGGCGCTTCAATCATCTGTCATTCTCCCTTTTCCATCATGTGTGTACATTCTTCTACAAACCGTCAAAGAGCTGAACGTCTAGCCCTCTCTTAAAAATTGTCACTTTTGTTTATCGAGACCCGCGTCAACTACGTTTGTTCCTTGGGAAAAAAACCTAATCCAAAAGGCTCGAGTGGGAGGATGATGGTGCAGTGAAATAATATGTATAACACATTGGTGGTAGAATTGCTTTCAACCAATGCCAGCACAACTTGTACCGAGTCAGTAAGTTGGAAAGCTCGAAAGCTACTCGCCGCTGCTCGAGCGTTCTGCTCGGGTTCTCGTGAAACTTTTCGGCTCGACAGCACATGAATAGCAGACGAATAAAAATAAGTTTCTCAAGTTAATAATTTCGGTGAAACTTTTCAAAATCAATGCAGCAGTCTGGTTTGTTTATTTCTTTTATTGTGGGTTAACCCTATACTAACATGAAAAGCAGACGACACTTGCAAAAGAAATTCAATGATAACTCATTTTTTTCATTTTTTTGTCTCGAAAACATAGGTTATGACCCTCACTGGAACGATCTCGACGATCTCGTTCCAATGCAGGGTCAGAACCTATGTTTTTGAGAAAAAAAATAATGAAAATTAATTGTCGATTTTTGAGAATACCGCTGGGCGGTGTTTGCCGTTACGATGGGTAAAGGGTTAACAACACTTTCAAACAGAAGCCTGTTCTTGTAAGTTGTCTACGTGCAACCAACGTAAAGCTATCTGAGTAGCAACATCTTCTTTGGGTTACCCACAGAAACTTCATCAGCGTGGTTACAAGAAAAGAGACGGATCCATTATGTCTTACCGCATTATTTAAGATGTACTCCTTTATCGGCAAAACCGGCCACCGCTAGTCACAAAAACGCCATTCTATTTATTAATATGCTTTGACATTTGTCATCAAAAAAAGCTTATGACCCTTCATTTGAACGTGTTAGTTCCAATGAGGGTCTATAAGCTATTGTTTGGAGACAGAAATGAAAATATGCACTTATTCAACTTTTGTTTTCGTCGTTTGATATTTGTGTGGTGAAGGGTAATAAAATCAGCCATCGGGAAATAGCTCGGAAGTTTTGTCAATAAAAGATTATGATCTCGACAACCAAATCTTTGTTAACCCTTTACCCAACGTAACGGCCAAAACCGGCCAGCGCTATTCTAAAAAATCGCCAATTAATTTTCATTTTTTGTCTCAAAAACATAGGTTATGACCCCTCATTGGAACGAGCTCGTCGAGCTCGTTCCAATGAGGGGTCATAACCTATGTTTTTGAGACAAAAAATGAAAAAAATTAGTTATTCAAGAATTTTTTTGGCAAGTGTCGTCTGCTTTTCACGTTAGGTAAAGGGTAAAAATGGTCGCCGAATCGAATACAAATGTTGTGGAACGACGTAAATAATTCTCATAAAGTAAACTTTAAAATAAATGGAGATAGGCGCCTACGTAACACCTTTTGTTGAAATTTCAAAATGAGGCCAATGCTTCCAGCCATGTTATTTATTTTTTTGTAAAAATCTTCAAGAAGATAATTCATGAATAAAAGTAGCTTTGAAAGCGGAGCCCCCGTGAACCCGTCATTAGGGTTCAAATACATGTATATGACTCCTGATGGCAGAACACGCGTTCAATAGTATACACTTTGTTGGTATCTGAGAACATCGGGGCGATATCGTACCGAATCGAATGTCGAAGCAACGCATGCTCGGTAGGATGGATTAGATACCATTTTCGAATTTGAATGCAGCATCAAGATAATGTATTAGTACCCTTTTAAAATTATTCCAACGTTTTGATTGGTCACTAACCGATGCATCCAATACGATACATTTTACTCCAACGGGATGTACAAACTTCAACGTATGTGTGTGTGTGGGGGTGGGGGGATGGGGGTGGGGTGGGGTGGGGTATGAGAATATCACTTGACAGCTAAAAGGGGTGTACAGACTTTCTATGGTACACTTCGCCGATTTCCAATTCGCCCGTCCCCTCAAACATTTTCGTCAGTAATAATAAACATTCCGACTCACAAACAAAATGAGTACTGTCTTGTTTCAAGAGAATATTCGGAAAACTTGAAATAAAACATATGTTCATACCCCCAATGTCCGATTTTACTGTCGAGAAGAGGTATTCTGTTGTGGAGTTGTGGTTTCGAAAAACATTCAGTCACGTTATATGAATTGTCTCTTCAGCGAAACGTATTAAACTTTTAACAACAGCCTATAACAGCATCGAATTCCAGACAGAATTAGATTAGTGGCATGAGAGCTTGACATTCCGATTCTGATCCGTTACTCTTACATTCCTGCATATTTTAGAGTGACATATAGGGTGAACCAGTTGTTACTATCAAAACTGCAGCCTTATTATTGCATGTTGGAAGTACTTTTGAAAAAGAAATTTGATATTGTGGTCAGGTCAAAAGTTGTGTCATCAAATCTGCAGAGTGGATTAATTACACTTATTACTTTCCAAAGTGTGATTTACTGGGATTTCCGGCTTTGATTATAAACGATAACTTCACAAGTGAATTATGCAATCAACAATTGTGTCATGTATCCGTGCGCGCAAACGAAGACGCTTTGCCGTGGGTGTAATGGGGACTTCATTGTTTTGTTTTTTTTTGCTTTTTTAACCCTTTACCTAACATGAAAAGCAGACGACACTTGCAAAAAAAAAAATCTTGAATAACTATTATTTTCATTTTTGTCACAAAAACATAGGTTATGACACCTCATTGGAACGAGCTCGTTCCAATGAGGGGTCATAACCTATGTTTTAGAGACAAAAAATGTAAAAATAACGAAAATTAATTGGCGAGTTTTGAGAATAGCGCTGGCCGTTTTTGGCCGTTACGTTAGTTAAAGGGTTAAATAATATAATTATCGTTAATAATGAAAAATAATAAACAGAGTAATCGCTTGACTAGAGTGGTTGCGTGAAATAATTCATTCGAGGCGAGGGACTATATTGTAAAACATTCGTGTGCATTCGCTCACTCGTGTTTGTACACCGTCCCTCACCTCTCATGAATTATTTCACGTAACCAGTCCAGTCAAGCGATTACTCTCTATTTAATTACTCTAAGGTTCGGTGATGGTCAATCAGTTCATCCACATTTTTATCCAGCTTAGACAATACCCAACAAACTCTTGGCTGATGTTTTTGTTTTTAACATGTACGGACAACAAGTCATCGCTTTCATCACCACGACCACCGGCATATTCACTCATACCAACGGAGGTGGCGTAACACGAATTTTGATCGGATTGATAATTGAACATGGTCAATATCAGTCAAGCTCCCTACCAGGAAAGTGACCAATAAATTTTGTTGCAAAGAGTCAAAAACTTTTTTTCTGATAATGGCAATAAAGTATCAGTCTATTGTACACAAAGTTATATTAACTTGACATAATCATGCAAACGTTTACTTATTATGAAAATTGCTTTTATAGTAGTCAAAATTTCTGCTTATATTTCCTACTTAACCCTTTACCTGACATGGAAAGCAGACGACACTTGCAAAGAAAATTTTTGAACAACTACTTTTTTGTCTCAAAAACATAGGTTATGACCCCTCGTTGGAACGAGCTCGTTCCAACGAGGGGTCATAACCTATGTTTTTGAGACCCCAAAAAATGAAAAAAGTAATGAAAATTAATTGGCGATTTTTGAGAATAGCGCTGGCCAGTTTTCATCGTTACGTTGGGTAAAGGGTTATTTAATAGGTTGTGTTCCAAATCTGAATCATAAACTTTGATATGTTATAAAAGTTATAAAAGATATAAAAGTGAATAAAGGTTGGAGATTGCAAACACATTTAATCACATTTAATGTTACGAAAAACTGTAAAATGTACAGCCCAATCATTTTACAGAGGTTACATCGCAGAACATGACGATACGATTTTTTAGCGGACTCGCCGAGTTACTTCGAACAACTGATTTTAGATTTACTTGTTATGAATCCTGCATTTTGATGAGAGTACCGTGGTTTGATCAAAGAAACACACCCCAAATGACACAACGTTGTCTTCTGAAAATGCCAATGGGCATTCTAGTAGGAATGGTTTGCAGATATGATTGCAAAATACTGAGGTTCTCCATAAAATTAGAAATATGCCACCTTGTTTTTTTGTGCAGTAAAAGGAACAGTTCATCTGAAAAATAGGATAGAAAAATGAAAACGGAAAAGTAATAAGGAATTTTACACATTAGTTCATCCAGTATAAATAGGGTTCCATTTGTTTTGTTTCCCAAGTAAATTTGAATCGATTTGAGAATTAAATACCACTGAACCTAGGTTAGTGATCGTCACGGTACCTAAACTACAAGAATACAAAACATAGCTAAATAATAGTAAATTTTACTGAGCCCAAATATTGAAAATAGAATTGGTTGTGTAAAGAAGACCAACCTATGACATCTCCACACGACGTGCCCATTATTTTTCCACCACTGTCCCCTATCCTCTCCACACACAAATTTATTTGACCAAATATGTCTTAATTGTTCGCAGGGATTATTTTGGTTGTCTGCATGAGTTGAATATGGGACCCTTTCTCAGTGGCATCTTGGCTTGATTTTTTCCAATTCAAACCAAACATTTCTCAATCTCAGTCCTCATTCAAATGCATTTTTTTTTCTTTTTTAACTCTTGAAGGCCTAATTTTGAACTTACACAGGGCAGTTCCACAAACTATGTTAATATATTGATGTTTTCATCACTTTTTACTGCAGCAAAACAGGTGCCTCAACGGGCAGTTTTTGATATAATTTCACTTTACATCCCAAGAGCTTTGTCGATTGTTCCTAGGAAAGTTTTGCCTCGACACAACTGCAAAGCCGTAGAGTGCAGACCTTCAACGTGTAGCAAAATTCATAAATATCGTCATCATTTAACCCTTAAGTCCTCAGATTAATTTTAAAGTATTTATGGCCTTTTTCTGCTTTCATAGTTATTGATGACTTGGCAGTGGTTCTACATCACTGCTGGCTGCCTATAAAGGCAGGCAGCAGTGATGTAGAACCGCTGCCAGGGAAAATTCAGTCTACACACAAGAGTAATAAAAAAGATTACACAAGGGAGCACCTGCTTCAATGCAATATAAAAGTGGCGGTTTGGGGCTATATGGGGGCTTAAGGGTTAATAGAATAAGAACAATTTATTTAACCCTTTACCTAACATGAAAAGCAGACGACACTTGCAAAACATATTCTTGAATACCTATTTTTTTTCATTTTTTGTCTCAAAAACATAGGTTATGACCCCTCGTTGGAACGAGCTCGACGAGCTCGTTCCAACGAGGGGTCATAACCTATGTTTTTGAGACAAAAAATTAAAAAATAATGAAAATTAACTGGCCATTTTTGAGAATAGCGCTGGCCGGTTTTGGCCGTTACGTTGGGTAAAGGGTTAATATTGATTACAGAGACTGATTATTATTTCACGTGACTGTCTGTATAAAACATGCATGTACTATACACGTGGTAGCTTCTGTATTAGTCTTCTCAATTCAATATGAAGGAAACATTTCTTATTTTTGTGTATTTCTTCCCCCAAATAAATTCCCAATTGGAGTCTTTATGACGTGAATTTTCCAAATAGCATGGGACCCAGACCCTTTCCAAAGTGGGCAGAAGAACCCCTGTTTTGTCATTAAGATCTTTTACAGTGGGCATAATTGGTTATATTCATTCTGTGGTACATGTTTACTAATATACTGAGTCAAAAATGAAAGTATAATAGAAACAAATGTGAAAAAATAGCATAAAGGATGAAATATAATAGTTCTAATGTTGCATGTTTGTGGACAAGAAGTCGTGCAAAGAGATTAGTGACATGTTGTTGTTGTCTACCCAACCATATACAATTTCGCTCCGGATTCCAAACTAGCACGTGCTACCCGAGAATGTCAAATTGAATGGATGACCGACGATTTTCTTTGTGTTGTGTTGTGCTGGAGAGCCTGGGTTATTGAGAAAACACGCTAGTTTGTCTTCCGACATTTTAAAAAAATGCCAAGGTTAACCGAAAATCAGAGGTTACGTGCCATTGGTATGCATGAGGCTGGGATACCTCCAGATGAGCTCGCTGCTGAGTTCGGGGTCACTGCGGTCACTACTTACCGCATCATTGGAAGGTATAGAACCACTGGATCTACTGCCGACCGACCGCGTTCAGGTCGATCAAGAGTTACGACCCCTGTACAAGACCGACACATCAGGACGTCTCACTTGCGGGATCGCTTTCTTCCGGCAAAGAGGACAGCAGCAATTACTCCTGGCAGAACTAACAATAGAATCAGTGCACAAACTGTCCGTAACAGACTCGCTGAAAACGGCATCCGAAGTAGGCGTCCTTACCACTGACCAATCCTTACCTAACGTCATCGAACCGTTAGAATGGAATGGGTACGTCAGCGTGTTCGCTGAACTCAGCAGCGTTGGAGGAGCACAGTTCTTTTTAGTGATGAATCACGATTTTGTTTACCGCGTGCTGATGGTAGGGCAAGAGTATATGGTCGACGAGGAGAACGGTTTTCTGATGCTTGCGTGCGAGAACGCGACCGTTTCGGCGGGAGTAGTTCCTTACACCATCGAACGCAGTTGATCTTCGTCGATGGTAATCTGAATGGACAGCAATATAGGGACGAAATTCTTAACGCTGTTGTTGTCCCGTTGTTCAACGCTAACGTCGGATTGCAGTTATTCCAGCAAGACAATGCCTGATGTCACGTGGCGCGTATCTGTCGTGACTTTCTTGAGGAGCAGAGCATCGAACTTCTTCCCTGGCCCCCACTTTCGCCAGATTTGTCGCCAGTCGATCGTCTTTGGGATCAATTGGACCGTCGGGTACGACTTCATGATCTCCAGACATTTGGCGATTTACGTAATGTTCTGAGGCAGGAGTATGTTGGAATACCACAGGGTGACATCCAGAGACTTATCAGGTCCATGCTCCGTCGATGTCTTGCCATCCAAGAGGCAAACGGTGGACGTAACCGCTATTGACTGCATGTGTGAACTTTTCATTTCATCCCATGCCTGAATTGCGACGTCTTGACGAGACGCTGGCAACAGTAAGAACATGAAATTATGCAAATTCATACTGCTGCACTCAAAATATGAATTTACAATAACTTGTTTGGGATTAAAGTCGATAATACTAAACATATTGCTCCTCAAAGTTTATTATACTTTCTTTTTTGACTCAGTATATATGAGATATATCCAACTTGTTGAGTATTGGAAATCCATATTTGAGCTTCATTCTCAAATGCAGGTACTTCAATATAAAGGTTTCATATTCCGTGGATGTTTTTAATCCTTTACCCAACGCAGACGATATCAAAATGTATTGTTTTAAACACAATTGTTTTAAAAATTTCAACCAAACCATATTATGTGACCCATCATTGGAACGAGCTCGACGGGCTCGTTCCAAAGAGGGGTCACATGATATGGTTTTGTTGAGTTTTTTAAAAAAATAGTATTTTTTTCAGCTGCCAAATTTGCATATTACGCACGCGTGTGTGGCCGATTTGTTGGATAAAGGGCCAATATTGTCTTTGGAGGGCAATTATTTAGTCTGAGTGGTTTTGTAATGCTCCAAGTTATGGGAGAGTGCATAGACGTGTTAACATTTTATGACGCCCATGTCCCCCATCCCCATCTCAAAACAAACCAAAAATAGCACTCGACCGGTCAAGTGAATTATTTATTTGTTTATTGGTGTTTAAGGTCACACACTTATGCACAGTGGCTAATCGTGACTGTGACAGTTTTACGGATGGAGGAAGCCGGAGTACCCGGAAAGAACCACCGACAATCGACGAGCAACTGTCAGCTCCTCAACATTCTAACCCTGTTCAAGCTCCGTTCAAGCTGGGTTACAGCGGTTGAAGACATGTGCACCATCGACGTGCAGTACGCCTTAGTACACGGCATCATCGTGTCCCTATGTAGACAACTGGGATAAAGTGTCTTGCCCAAGTACACAACGCGGGTCGTCCCGGACGGGCATCGAACTCGGGACCTCTGGCATAGAAGTCCAAACCGGTCAAGTGAAAATAAATTAATATACCATTTGGGGTGCACGATGGCTCAGTGGTTAGCCCATTTGATTTTAAACCGAAAGGTCGACGGATCGATCATGACCAGCTGGAACTGCATTGCGTCCTTGTGCAAGACACTTAATTCACGTGATTGTTCACGTGGAGACACAGTGGCGCTGAAGACTAAGGCGTACTTCACGTCAATGGTAAACTTACCTTCAATCGGTACGACCTTGCTCGTGTAGATTGAGTTGGAGTTGGGTAGTCTGACAGTTGCACACCGCTGCTCGGTGGTTCTCTCCGGGTACTTCGGCTTCCTTCCCCGTAAAACTGTCCAACACGATACGGCCCTGGCTGTTGAAGATGTTGTTAAACGCCAATAAAAAAAACAACAACAATCATAAATGTTTGATTACTCACTCAAAACAGTGATATTTAACATAATCATCACATACAAGCAAAACAATGTTAGTGGTGATTTTATTTATTTTTTTTTATTTACTGCAATGATTAATTAAATGGTTATTACGAAAACTGTCAATAGAAATTACCCGAAATTAAAGTTACAAGTCGGTGGTTTGACCGTTGTGTTGCGGATCTTAGGATTCAATCGAGAATCAGAATCGATGCTCGCAAATGATTTCCACAAAGAAAACAATGACAATCAACATTGATTGTCGCAATCTATATTTTTTCTACTTGTCATACATTATAAAGGTGTCCCTTGTGTATCTTCTTAATGACACCATATCAATACCTCATGAATGAAATATCACGCAGTACGTCGAGTGGGAATTGTTACTGAAACCTTTGAGGATGAAGTTGAGTATCCACCAAGATAACAACTCTCAAAATACGTGATCGTGAATTATTGAAGACATGTAAAGATGGAAACTCATCTGTAAAATAGTGAGACCAACTATTCTCAGAGATAATTCGTCCCATGATTTCCAATGTGTTCTATGTGCCAGAATGCACATAGAACACATTGGAGCTCAAGGGACGAATTTCACGAGAAATAAACAATTCATATCGACCACTTCAGTACAAACCGAGTGAAGTGAAAAGACAAATGAAATATAAATGAGATCGGTACATATAGCTTACCAAGGGGTGTACTGGTAACACCAGGTTTTTTAGGAATATATCAAACTTGAGGAGGGGGAGGAGTGGAGTCATGGTCATAGAAGAATTACCAAACACTAACATATATCAGGGGACGCCCTTGGATATTCGTGGTTCAGTAGGCATACAATACACAAAGCTGTAGTTGGGACTTCGCACCTCTTCAGCTGAAAAGAGTACAAATTTTGGTTCCAAATTTCCACACCGATTGGACCAAAAGTGGCCAAGTATGGGGCGCATCTGTTCACTTTTCTCGGTGTTAAAGACAATAGCAGAGAGTCTTCGGTAACATCTTTAGAGTAAAGAGCCGGTGTACCCGGTGTAATTCTTAATAAGAGTGCAACGAGGAAAATCGTAAAGAAAACTACAATTTTCAGGTGAGTGCATGTGAGTCGCGAGCTCCCCTATGCCCGACCCTCTCAGAACCATGGTTCACTGGTAGTGAGGTGGTGTTATGGTGATTAAATGTATTGGTAAAGATAATGTTAATGTTGGTCTATCTCTCCCCCCCCCCGCCCCCCCCCCCACCTCTCTCTCTCTCTCCTTTCTAATCTAACTATTTGATTCCCCTTGAAAAGTGATGTATAATGTCTTGCGTTTTGGGCATGGTTGGTCTAAATAAATTTACATTCAAAACACCTCATATACAGCTCAGGGTCAGAGTTAACAGCATGTTATTTCTTTCCAAAATTAATGACACATTATATCTTTTGATAAAAATTTAAACATAAAAGCCTGCAAATATTTGCCTTTCACATTTCGTTTTAACAATAGACGCGTAGGAACAACGATTAAACACCCTGGGCTAGTTTCATGAAGCCTACTTATGGCATAGGTATGTTATGAGTATGTCATAAGATGGGCTTATGATCAACTTTAGAAGGAAATCGCGTTTCAGGAACAAGGTCCTAGCTTCTAAGACTGCCGATGCACGTCGTTAGATGGTCATAAGATGATTTCAAAGTTATGACCGAACTTGAACTCGAAATACGACCTACGTGACAGGTCACTTCACTTATTTCTGATTATAAATATGGTATCATTTTATATGTTGCTGTGAGAACCGTAGAGATCTGGGGCCCGTTTCGTGAAGCAATGTCATAAGTATTTCTTAAGAATGACTTAAGTTTAAGAGATAAGTACCAACTAAGATAAGATTGTTCCGTGTCACGAAACTGTTTCACGAAAAAAGCTTAATACTTACTTAAGCACGAGATTAAGATTGCACTGAGCATAGACTAGTTCCCAATCTTCTGACACAGTCGCAAACGAAAAAGGGAGCACGCAGTTCAGAAATAGCCTCCCTTGATGTGCACGGTACACAGTGGACTGAACGCTCGATTTCACTCAGTGGCTTATACTGTTGATTGATTGTTTCTACTATTTATTAATTTGTTGATTGATTTATTGATTCATTTATTGGTTGATTTATTGATTTATTTACTTGTTTTTTAAAATAATTTAATACTTGAATATGGGTTGTTAGTTTTGTTTCTGTTCAATCATCGCTAATTGGTAAGGGTTTATGTTCGGTTTCAGTTGGCATGACGACACGCAGTTGCCATTTGTCACCCCACTGGTGGACGCTTTCATTCATTCACTAATTGCCATACTCATTGCCATGCATGGTCATCTTGGAATGGTATAGCATACATGCGAATACGTCCTTGGGATCAGTGGAATTTCACGGGATTCTGCATCAGCTGTATTATTTCAGAGGAGTTTGCAAAAAGCACATTCTTAATATGCTCTTCGCGATCGTAATGTAGGCGATTACGTGTGTTCTCTTGCGTGAGGGCGGATATTTGTCATCGTTCATGCTATTGTAATTTCCTTCATCACAATACAAACCACGGAGATTATGCGTGTAGCAAGGAATTGACCGAGCACACATTAACGTGAAAATGTTTGACTGCAGGGGTTTCATGTACAGGGCGTGGTATTCCATAGAATTCCCCTCCATAAAGGAACGACGTATCTGCTGTTCAATCGTCATTTTCTATTTTACTGTCATCATAGCGTCATGTCTAAAAGGAGCCCCAATTTCACATCCGACAAGTTAGAAGTCATTACAGATGGTGTTTCCAAACACAGGGATATTGTATTTAGTAAATTCAAGTCGAGCGTCAGCAGCTTGAAGAGCAAATCATGGAACGAAATAACGCGTAACGTAAATGCTGTAAATAAGTCATGAATAATCAGGACGGTGGAGGAGGTGAAGAAAAAATGGACAGATATGGCCAGCCATACAAAGAAGATTGTTGCCAGGAACAACAGGAACATATGCGGAACAGGGGGGGGGGGGGGTCCGTCAGGACCCGACGTTAACGATCCGGGTGAGAGGATCCTTGACGTCTTAGGACCCACTCGGATCCATGGCATCAGAGGAGGTGTCGATACGGATAGTTTACACAATTGCCAAATAGGTGAGTTGACAAATTATTCAGACCTCCCCAGTTAATCTAACGCACCTGCAACGCACAGATGTCTGCCGCTTATTTTCTTGTATGGTCGTTCTAACCGCTAATCTATTGCAAATACGTCAAGAGCAGTGGGACACTTATCTCGTGTCCATGGGGTAAGGCTGTTCGACAAACCTTGTACGTATTCGTTGCATGATTAGGCGCGTGTTAATCATCAGTGCAGACCTTCGATTCCGAGGCGCGCGATCTCGGTAGCGCGCCTCAGCGCGCCTGGAATCCCATCTTCGCGAGCGATTTATCTTGCGCCTTGGCAGGTTCACGCGCGGTCAAATTTTGAGGTTATTTTGTTTACAGGCTAAAGTATGGCTACTTCCTGGAATATACACTTGTCGGCGTTTGTGAAGTATTTTCCTTAAAACCAAACAAATATAGATATCAGCAGAACCTGCTCGATGAGCCGGTTCTAATGATATCCATATTTGTATGCTTTACGTGCGATATTCCAAAGATAAGCTGTGCTGGGCTCATGTTGAGTTTATTTTCTAGTAGTTTTTGGCCGTTAGGTTAGGTAAAGGGTTAGCACCTAAAAGTTTACTTTGACCGAGGCGCGCTAATATTACAACAGGGCCCATAACATCCAAATAAGGCGAGTGCTTGTGCGCGATCCAACATTTTATAGAATTGAAGGCCTGTCAGTGTCGGTCAGTGGTTGATGCTATCACTAAAAAATTCACTGTTCACCTGGTAAGTCTTATACGAGAAAGGAACAAGGCCACGATCAGTACTAATTATTCAGTATACACGTAGTGTATTCTTATTGTTATCGTATTAATCGCCATTATTACCAATGTATCATGCGTTCCTATAACATGATAAGCATTTTACTCAAGCCACCAGAAACCATATCATTTTTGTTTTCCTGTCGCTCATGAGTCACAGGGCGCTAATATAACAATAGCATGGTTTTGGAAGGCGTTATGGTTTCTTAACGGCCCTACAGGAACGATGAACAGCCCAAGGGCTCATTAAAGGCCCGACACGAAGTCGAGGGCCGTTAATGGCCCGAGGGCTGTTGATCATTCCTGGAGGGCCGTTAATAAACCAGAGCGCCCTCCGAAACCATGTATTACTATTATTATCACTACGACATTTGACCATTTGTCACTACTAGCCTGAGACATTCTGTCAGATTGAATTCCGATTATTTTTTACTTATCGTCTGAATATTTACAAACAAAATCACGTGACTCACGTGATTAAACTCGTGAATATATATAGAAATAATTATCGATAAACATACGTCCAAAAAGGGCGAGTTGTGTACAATTCGACACAGTAATGTCGGTTGACTATCACAGTAATAACTGGTTTTACTCACCGGAAGTTTATCTAGACATCACGTAGTTTACTTCTGTGCAATTATGATGACTTAACTCACTCAAGATTGTTCAAAAAAGAATAGACAGAAATATTAAGAGCTATTCAATTTGTATGGTCAGATATAATTATATAAGTAGATTATAACGATTATACTCTTTGTAGATTCCCCTCAGTCATCAGATGAGGATACCACACTGGTAACAGGTTAAAGATCGAAGAAGACAGGCTCGAGGTTGAGAAGAAGAGACTTGCTGTTAACGAGAAAATAGCTTATGCGTGTTGCTGGGGAAAGCATTACCAATTCCTTTGAAAGCAACTATTCCACCTAAACTGTTTTGTTGTGTTACTATTTTACTATTATATTGCATTGTTGAATTCTCTTAGTCATTCTCTATAATCAAAGCAACCTCAATCGGATTGCTCCCACAATGCATACATTACCCCCCCCCCCCCGCCCCACCCCACCCCCGACACACGCACACACTCAGTAGATCGAAAGAAGATGTCTACTCGGTAACCCATACGGTACCAATATCGCCACTTCGAATTTACATCACTCTCATAACATAACAACTCACTTTTTGGGTAGAGTGTTCAATCCCGGTCATATATCCACACAAAGGTTTCGCATTTCGACCTTTAGTGGGAAGGCCGGTGTAACAGGAATGGAAGTCCGTAGGAAAATTAGTCCCTCTGGACTATTATTCCGCGGAATTATAGTCCTAGGTCTAACATTTCTAGGAATAGTAGTCCGCCGGACTACTATTCCTAGAAATGTTAGACCTTGGACTATAATTCCGCGGAATAATAGTCCAGAGGGACTAACGTTCCTACGGACTTCCATTCCTTTTACACCGGGTGTTCCGCCAGACAGTCGCTGATGTGGCTGAAATACTACTGAAAGCAACGTTAAACCCCACCCAATCAATCAATATACGACACAACTAGCTGATCAAGTTGTAGATGAAGCTTTCAGAATAGTTCTCATGAAACAAAGCTGAATGAGGTACCAACATGCGTCGTAAGGACTCGCGACCTCGTTGGAAGTGATTGATCGATTCATTGCTGTTAACGTCGTTTTCAGCAATATTTCAGCCATATCACGACACGCACACTTTTTAATTTTATATTGTCTGTCGAAACCCCCGGCCGCCAGCAGGTACAGAGCCACCTCTCCACATAAGATTGAGGTGACAAATCCGAGACGGGATATGAACGGGAGGGAACACTCGACCGAGAGGTTGAGAACTCTAGCGTCTTGAGTCGAACTCGCTACCGATTGAGCCATCCCCCCCCCCCCCCCCACCTCCGTTGGGAAAGAAGATTGTCTTCAAATGGTCATGCATTAAAGAAAAATAATTAAATTCACAATTTATCTCAAAAGATCAACCGAAATGATTCATTGAAACCGCCCCTCAACAGGAGCTGTTCTTAACTGGATTCCGGTTGTGTTCTGATTGTCCCCATTGTAGGTAAGACCCATGTCATCGTTGGTTGGTTTGTCTTCGTCCAGTGGCGGTAATCGCGTGTCAGTGCACTTATTATGGAGAACACATACAGCCACGGTAATCCTGCACACGCGCTCTGGAGAGAATAAAAGGGTTCCACCAGATGTGTCAATACAGCGGAATCTCATTCTCAGAACCCGTCCTCGTATATCGTCGCTCCGCAGCACTTGTTCCGTTATTGATAGGTGCCATCAGTCCAGGAGGCAACGGGTATCCGTCATCCCCAATAAGCCATCCGATTGGAATGTCCCCATTTTCGAACAGTCTACAAAGTTCCGATGTGGAAAAAATAAAAGCATAGTGAGCTGATCCAGGCCACTTCGCTACAACATGCAGAAATCTTAATTGAGAGTCACACACCCCTTGCACATTTATCCAGTGGTACCGCTTTCGATTTACATATACCACTTCCTCTTCAGGTGGAGCCATTATTCTAATGTGCGTGCAGTCAATAGCCCCGACAACGTTGGGAAACCCGGCTATATCGTGGAACCCAACCATTATCTCCCGCAACGCGGGTTCACTTCTTGGAAACTAAATGAATCCATACGCCTCACCACACAAAGCAATGGTGACTGAGTTCACCACTCGTGAAATGGTAGACTTGCTAACTCCATGAATATCACCAGTTACGGCCTGAAAGCACCCAGTTGCATAAAAAACGTAATGCAAGTAACACCTACAATGATACAGGTAAGGAATTCGATCTTCTCGTTGGATGTTGAATAGAATGCTGTACCAAATCACAAACATCTGTAATTAATCTTCGATCCAAACCATATCGTGATATTAATTCCTCTTCACACATGTAATCTAGGGGGTTGTTTCTATCCCGCGTTGTCATCTAAGATTTCTTCTGGCTTGAAATATCAAGTGAACAGCGGCCATTTTGTGGTTAGAGTCTGATGTAGCACGGCAAATCACAACGAGGAACAACATATTGGCACGAATAAATCGAATCAACATGCATTGGCATCCTCGTGCATGTATCATCAAGCGATCACGGCGTATCAGACTTTTAAAGAAATTCTTAAGTAGTTGTAAAGATTTACTTATGGCATCTACTGACCAGTCTAAGATTTTCGTCTTAGTTTAGATCAAACTTAGACGATTCTGTGTTCGTGAAACGCACTTTTCTGCTTAGGTTTTTCTTAATAACTTCTTAATATGTACTTTCGTCTTAAGTTGGTTTCATGAAACGGGCCCCTGAAACAGAGCTGTCATTGCTAAAATTTATCTTATCTCTTACATTTGAGACCATCTTAAGATGGTCTTGTGATATTGCTTCATTTATCTCACTTTTTATCTCGAAATTACGACATGAAGTCTCGAAATGTCTGGATAACAGTCAAATTGTCTGGTATTTTGAGCGTGGTTGTTCTATGATTGTTAACAACGCTTGGAATTTCACTGTATGCTGTTATTACACATCCGAAATTGCAATACGTCAATCCAAATTTCCACTTTTTTATCTAGAAATTTGGACCATTTATCTGGAAATTTCGAGATTTAAGTCAAACTTTTGACTTTTTATTTCAAACTTTTCAGACTTTAACTTTCGAGATGGAATGTGGAAATAGGGACTTCTTATTTCGAAATTTCGCGATAAAAAAGTCGAAATTCGACTGAAAATCTCGAAATTGCGATTTTTAAAGTCTCCTACATGTCACTAATACACTGCCGCACCTTCCCACATTAAGAAAGATTTCTTTCTTTCGTACTGCTTTTGACTGGTCTGATCAGTGTACCTGGGAGTATAGTTGTGGCAATTACTGTGCTCTGCTTTCCATATTGTTTCTGACTTCATATGACTGCATTTTTGAAACCGACTATGAAGAGGAATTATCTTTGTCTTCTGCTTGGAAAACGCGGTTTAATTTATAGTACTCTTTTACGGAACTCGTGAACTACAGTACATGGAGAGTGGGGTGGTGTCTCCACTCAGACAAAAATTCCTTGTCTGGGAAAAGGCATTAGAAGGACGAGCAAAGTTTCAGCCAAGGTACCTCAGGGTAGTACCTTCATGGACAACCACGTGTGCGTGTGTACTTATTCGTGTGCGTGCATGGGTGTTGGTGGGGTATGTTGGAATGTGCGCATGTGAGTATGTGTGTGTACCCCATGGTGTCAAGGAGTCGTGACCTAGTACTGAAAAGTCAGATGGGAGTATCCTTACGCACTCTTCACATGTTATTTCCCCCATTGACGACTCATGAGCTCCTTTTGGACTGATTCACAGATATGTAGACATATACATGACTTTGGGAAACAATACCAAGTAGATTATGACTGGGTGTATGTGTTGAAGAGACCATCGTGGGAGGTTATGGGTCCGGTCTGGGCGGCTCTAATTGTATTTGCATCGACTTACACCATTATTTTGGGAAAAGACAAATAAAGAGTGAATGAATGAATATATCTTTGACCTGTTACCGCTTATAAGAACAACAAAAGCTTGCGCAACATACGGGTAAGGACTAAACTGGAACCCATCAATAAATAACACCGATTTTTTACATTCAGTTTAGCTCAATACTTCTGGAATCAAATTTGTGTATCTTGGGTCATGCTTTGTAACCTACTAGGGAAACAATATACAACTGGAACTTAATTAAGCACCCCCTGAAATGTTTCACGACAGTGAAGTTGCTTTTACTGATTATTATGTTTTAATGATTGCTATGTCTTTCAGTACATTTCATACAGTGAAACATGTTTCTGGTTGACAGCGTACCCCAAACACATCCCCTCGTTCAGGTGAAGCATGCCTCTCACGAATGTCACAAAACACACTATCAGAGGCGAGGCACTAAATCGTTGGCATGCATGCAATAGGCATGTCATTAAAAGGTATTGGAAGGCAACTTGGCTATAGACATTCTGTCATCAGCAGACTTGTCTGAAAACATCAACAAAACAGCAATGTTAAGAACCGACCAAGACCTTGACAACCCCAAAAGACCTCTCCTCGGGTGAATCGGAGTCTGGTGCGCCTCGTTAGGCATGAGCCCTTTGGTTCAAGTGGGGTTTTGAAACGCCTTTGACTTCCCAACAGGCGTTTGTGCAATAGAACTGTCCGAAACCAAAGCGCTGAGTATGACGTCTAGAAGGTCATCAAGCGTCCAGCTCTGTCCTATCAGCATCAAAGACGACGTTTGGAGTTGTGTATGGAACGGCAACATTGGAATCTCAGGACGTGGAGGAGAGTTCATTGGTCAGATGAGAGTAGGTTCCTGCTTTACGTCACAGATGGTCGCAAGAGAGTGTGGAGGCATAGAAATACTCCTTACCTGCCCAGGAACATCAGACCTACCATTCCTTATGGCAGAGGACCAGTAATGATCTGGGGATGCCTCTCTCATGATTGTACAAGTGATATGGTGACTGTACGTGGGAATCTCAGTGGTCATCAGTACATCCGGGACATTCTCAAACCGGTTGTCGAGCCTCATTTTGACAACCACCCCTTGTCTAATCGGCCTGTATTCATGGACGACAATGCAAGGCCACACGGTTCCCATGCTGTGAGAGCTCTTCCTTCAGAACAACGCTCTTACAACACTACCTTGGCCTACATGAGCCCCGATTTGAATCCCTTATAACACATCTGGGACTTTCTTGGACGTCGTGTGCAAGCAAGGGATCCGCCTGTGCTGAATTTGGCCGATTTGGAAGCTGAACTTCATGAAGAGTGGCAGCTGTTGCCTCTGGACCGTATCAGAAGGCGCACTGGTAGTATTAGGGGGAGGGTTCAGGCTGCCATCCGGGCGCGTGGTAGATACACTCGCTACTGACGTCAGACACTGCTATTGTGTTCAGGAGATCACAAGTTACATTTGTTGTCAGTTATTACCGGCATTGTTTCATCATGGACCGTTCCAGCACCATACTTGTTGAAAGAACATTTTAACATCAGTAACATTAGTGACAGATATGTGTAATTAGCGCCATCAAAAAATACTGCATAATTGCATCATTGTGTTGTCTTCCATTCAGCAATAGACCATTCTTTCCGCAAGCAATCTATTTTGGCCATCTGAAAGATAGCATGAAAGTAATGACAGTTTTTATTAACACCACTACGAAAAAAACAGGGGGTGCTTAATTAAAAACCAGGTGTATATATTAAAAAGCTCAATATTACAAAAAACGTTAGATAGGAAATGTATGTGCCTGTGCGTCCCCTTTGCCTTAAACATGCACACGCACACAGACGTATCCACGTATACGTATATACCCATGCGCATATACCAATGTAAACGCAAAGATACATTCATGCACATATTTACGTATATACCACGGCCACTTTACGTATATATTCTTAAGATTACATGAGTAATGGCAAAAATTTCACTGCTGTTTGGTCTTTTGACTAGGATCACCCACTGAAGCAATATTCCAAAAAGTGGAGATTAAAAAAACATTTATCTCACGCAAAAATCTACAAAACTCTTTTTTAAAAATATTCTTGCATTTCTTTTTCGACAGGCGAGATTCCACAGTGTTGTGGGGAGGAAAGTGGATAGAGAATTTTCTACTGAGTCGCGATCAGATCGAAAGGCACTGGCTACTGTAGTGATTAGAGTACTATATATGTAATTTCACACACTCTTGCGCAGTACAAACAATTCTGGAGTGCATGCCTTAGATCAATGTTTATCCAGGAATCTGATATCAGGAGACGACCTATCTTGCCTACCTTTACGACACGTAATCCGACAGCTCACTTGGATTCCTTAATGAGAACGCTGAAGATATTGCTATGAGCCTGCCAACTGCGCTATTGCAGTAAACCCTTGGTCCTTAAACGTTTACCCAACGTAGCAAGAAAAAAACGGCCACAGCTATCCACAAAAATCACCATTTCATTTTCATTTTTTTTTGCTTAAAAACATAGCTTATGACACCTCTTTGGAATTTTATTTGCAAGCGCCATCTGCCTTTCGTGTTAGGTAAAAGGGTTAATTCACTTACAACCTTTGATTCAGTGTATTGTTGAACCTATATACATTTTTTGTTTCTCGCCAGGTCTTTCACTTGGGACTGACAAATTCCATTGTTATCTAAGGTCTATCTCGAAAACATTAACCAAGAGAATGTACCATCAGTGGAATAACTCATTCTGTTTAACCCTTTACCTGACGTGAAAAGCAGAAGACACATGCAAACACAATTCTTGAATAACTAATTTGTTTCATTTTTTTGTCTCAACAGCATAGGTTATGACCCCTCTTTGGAACGAGCTCGACGAGCTCGTTCCAAAGAGGGTCATAACTGGGTTTTTTTGAGACAAAATATAAAAAAATAATGAAAAATAATTGGCGATGTTTGTGAATAGCGCTGGCCTTTTTTTGGCCGTTACGTTGGGTAAAGAGTTAAAAAACAAACAGTCACGATCAAAGTTCTAAATCGCCATTCAATCCATTCAGTTCTCTTCTATTATGCCTTCAGTTTTATATCTCAAAAAAGATAGTTCATGACCCCCACTCCACCCCACTGGATTGAACTCGTTGAACATTGGGCATTGTCAAGTATAGCCAATCATTGGTGCTGCCCACTTTAGAGAAATTCCACCTCACGCGTTGGTTCCAAGTCCAATTTTACAAGTAAACAGGACTTGTTTACTGTAGTAAACAAGTACTTCTTCACTTCCTGGGGTCCTTCGGGGATGGGTGGATGATTATAAAATTGGTCATCGAAAAATATCTCGAATTGTCAGCAATGAGGAATTATGATATTGACATCCAGAACAGTGTTCTTATGATTAAATGAAAATATTGTTGAGGAAGTAAAAATTTCTTATTAGGCTAACTTTATTTCAAAAATCAATATGGTCACCGACGAAACACTTTCTTCGTGACTTTTCGACAATCATGGAATGTTTCGAGCCAGTTTAGTCATTTTTTGTAACAGACTGTAATTAAATTTTTAAACAATCCGTGTTTGGGAAGCAAACTAAATATTTCGTTGGATGCCTCCAAAAAAATTAAATACGACCGCTTAACATATCAAACGAATTATTTATGAGTTCATGGAAATATGTTTGTCTTTAGGCCAAAAATGAAATATAAGTTAGTGACGGAAACAGCAATTAATTAAAATTACAAAAATTAAAATCAGAGCATTTGTATTGAATAAGCAAATTATCGGTTCTTTTTAACTGGTAGAGGGCTAAATTAATTTTGGCCATCAGATTTTGTTAAGATGTCTTTGCATGTTACAATTTATAGGAGAGTGCCTGGGGGCACTTTCCCATAAATTGTAACAAGGCAAATCCTAACGAACTAAATAATATCACTTCAAGGATAATATGAACACAGCCACTGAATTTGAAGCCTTTAAGAACAAAGACCAAATATGGGCTTCCAGCACTCTACCAGTTAAGTTGTCATCTGTTGACATCAAGAGGCAAATTGTCAAACCACCAGTGAATTTTCTGAAACGAATCTAACGCCGTTATTGATTGGCGCCAGTGTTTTTGAGAAGGAACGTTTTTGCAATTGGGATTTCAATAGTTAAATTTCACACCGAGAGTGGAACTACATCCAAGTTGACCTTTGGTGAGGTCGACCTGAATGCGAACTTGTCTAAATTTATCGCACGTCGCCTCGCGAATAGTGAAATGAAAAAGCAATTACATTTTTAAATGAGTTTACCCCATAAAACACCTAAAGTTAACAAACATGCATTGTCCCATATTAATAAAGCATCCATAACTCGAAACAGTATGTTAATATGCTATTAAAATAAAAAAGGCCCTGTTTCTTTTTCTATTTCGTTTTGGAGATAAAATTGACAGCGGAAGTACCGCCCACCGATGCTGATGTGAAAAAAAAAAACAAATTCGCACGTATGTTCGGCTGCGGCTCAGTAAAATCGAGAAAAAATAATAGCGACTCTTAATAATCTGACGATCATGGTATAAAAAAAAATATAGGCACGCGGTTAACACCACTTCACCACTCGTCATGAACATTTGGCACACCAAGCTACTATGGGTATATTCTATATGTATTCATTTCTTCAAAAGTGATGAATTCAAATAAAGTTATCTTTGATAACTATTTTATAATTATATTTATTTGTAACTTTGATTTTTTATGAAATCACTATGGTACATGTACGATCTCACACTCTCTTCTTTAGTTTGAGGTTCTATGAAAGTTGTTTATAATGGAGATCAAGAAGAGAAGAAAGTTTAATCCGTTGAGAAAGGTGAACCGGGGGCATTATCTACATGAAAACTTCGAATTCGAAAAGTTTCGCTTATATTAAAAACACAAAAGATCCTACAGAAAGGTTCAAACATCGTCTGGATATAAAAAAAACGCCAGTCTCGGCCCTGGGATTCATTCTATCGAATGGCGTATGTGTGTAGACAAATTCCAAGTAAATATCAAGTAAATCGTGGCTATCATCGTGACTGTTACATGAAGTTCACATCCAACCTCAACAAACTTAAAATCATCACATGGACAAACCATCCTCAATTCAGGAAAATGAAAAGCGGAGGTTATCTTAAGATAACCTTTCGAGTTACTTCCCTTACACTATCGACAGCCCTAATGCCATACAAAAACGTGCGTTTCATCTCTCGTCCCAAAATATACGGAGGGACAAGTTTTCTCGACATGTAAGGTGGTTGACATGTGATTATATATCAATTATGACGCTTTGAATTGCATATAAACGTTTGAACAGTATGAGAAATTACCACGATAAATACATCTGTTTAACTCACCTTGCCTAACTTAATCTACAATGTTCACAGAAAATTTATGAGCTAGTTTACAAGCATGTAAAAAAATAATACTCGGCTACTTTCTTTTCACCCTTAGAGCTAAAGGTGCAAAGTGGAGAAATGGGTGTGTGATAAAGAAATAAGTCTCAACCCAGATTGTTGCTGTTATTAAAAGTCCCAGTGGCGACAGAAGCTCCCAAATTTTCAAAAAGGGAGAAAGGGGATAAGTACCGATGGACGTTTTTTAATCAACATTTAATTATATTTACTTATGACAGGCGTGTAGTCAGGATATCAAAGTTAGGGGGGGGGGGGGGGCAACAGTAATATCTATTGGGCATAAAGAATATGACTGTCTGCATCATCCGAGCACCGCAGCGGCGAATGGGGGCGAGTAAAAGAGGGGGGGGGGGGGGCAGTCCCTTCTCGTTGGATGGGGCCTCCCCCAGGAAAAATGTTGAAATTCGAGACAACAAAATCCCGTAGTTTTCTTGACTTGTGGCCTCATTATTGATTCCTGTCACAACTTATAAATTATGGACACAAATGGACTCAGCATCAAGGAAATTGCTAGATATTAAAATTTCTTGCCTGGTGTTCCTTATATGGGTTAACATGGGGGCATGATTTAATTTTTTTTTTTTGAGGGGGGGGGGGGCAAGTACCCCTCTCATCCCCCCCCCTCCCCGGCTAAGCCACTAACTTAGGAGGACGTCATTTGCAAAAGGGATTCTGAAATAACTAAAAAAATATTTATTTTGGAGGTCTTAGAAACTTCTGACTCCCTGTTGAAACGATCCATACAAGCACTTTCCGATGAGTTGTCATAAGCTACGTATTGTTGTTTGTGTTTGTACACTACGGCAGATAAAGGGTTAAAAAGTTTTTTTACATATAACACAATGTTAATTTTTATTTCAATAATGCTTTTTTTCTCAGACATCTTTTCAAACATTTTTGAAAATTTCTAATTGAAAAAATGATCTAACGCATTTCTAATTTAAGATTAGAAACACACGAGTTTTGTTAAGCTTTTGAGATGTTTTGATTGGACGCACAGATTCGATTCCTGGGGATCAGAAAGCAACATTCTAAATTCCACCAAAACATGATTATGTCCTTCAAAATACTCACACACACTTTCATTTTAGCTCCGCTGCCTCTGTCCTGTGTGCCTTAACATGTAGTGAGGCGCATTTGTTTTATATGTATAAATTCCTTGAATATTGTTTTTTGTTGTTCTGTTTTGTGTTTTCCAATTTAGGAACGCAGAACTCATTTTGGAAACAAAGGACGGTGTATCATCATTTTAGTGCTCACTGAAGAATATAGCTCGTTATTTAACTGAAACACACAGCAGGAGGTCTTTGAGGAATTCTGGAGCGGTTCCTTTGAAAATATTTATGGAAAGTGGATCGTACTGTGCTTAACCCTTTACCCAACGTAACGGCCAAAACCGGCCAGCGCTATTCTCAAAAATCTCCAATTAAATTTCATTATTTTTTTTATTTTTTTTGTCTCAAAAACATAGATTATGACCCCTCATTGGAACGAGCTCGTCGCGCTCGTTCCAGTGAGGGGCCATAACCTATGTTTTTGAGAAAAAAAATGAAAAGAATCAGTTATTCAAGAATTTTTTTTTAAGTGTCGTCTGCTTTTCATGTTAGGTAAAGGGTTAAAACGTCCATCTTCACAGGACATACATTCGAGTTCGAGTAAGTACAGTACGGCCGGCGTGGACTGGTCACTTTCAACATGTTGGGCAATATTTCCACGGATGCAATAATATTAGATTCCAAACACTAATTATATCACTAATCATCAAAAAATTAACTGATGAAGTACCTGGTACAACTCGGTGCTTCATTAATTAAAATTTTGATGATGATGATTTTTATTACCTGGGAAACGTATCCGTAGACAACAAAGCCGACGCAAGGATTACGACCAGTTCGTGGCGACTGTACTGTAGAAGGTCTCTGTTGTCTCCTGTAACTTATCTTGTCAGTCTTGAAATTACTCTCGAGCGGCACCTCAGCATATATCCTCTAAAAGCGTGAGACAATTTTCCGGTACCAACAAGGACTGGACTGGAAATTTCAAAGATAGGTCAAATAAAAGCTTGGTGCATAGTTTCTATTTAACACACATTTTAGACTTCCAAGCAGGACAGTCTCAAGTTTACGCGGTTGCATGTATTTTCAGTATGAATATCCCAGTACAGATCAGATGGCATGATTAGACCGAGATATTCATTAGTGAAAAGTAATATTCTGTGCAGGACCTGAAAGTCGAGAGTGGTTAGTGTGGTAAACACGTTCTGCTATACTAGTAAAATGGGATCCGGTAACCAACACCTGGGATGGGAGTCTCATAAACAGGACAGCGTCGATATAAACGATATGCGAACTTGCCGTCGTAGATTATGTTGTGGTCATGATATTGCCACATATTCAGAAAGTGACCTTAAACTCCAATAAATAAATAACTATTCTGCCAAGGAAGAATCTACCATGAAATAAGGTTTTTTTCTGATGAGACAGAAGGAAATTATCTGTATCTGTTGAATAGTGAGTCCGCTGAACAGTACAGCCGCCGTGGACTGGTCAGTTTCCACGGGTGGACAACATTTGCACAGACACAATAATATTAGATTCCAAACACTTATTGTAGGAATAATTATCAAAAATATAATTAATGAAGCACCGGGTACAACCCGGTGCTTCATTAATTAACATTTTGCTGCTGATGAATTTTATTACCTGGTAATGGAATACGTGGACACTAATTATAGCACTAATCATCATTAGATTACGACCAATCTATGGCGACTGTACTGTAGGGGACGCACCCAGCGTTCCCTCATCGTTTCCTCAAGCACCGAGATAAGGGGGGGGGGGGGGGGGCGGTACTATCAACGATAACGCATGAACATCCACACACTGCTAAACAACAATACGACAGACTGAGTCTACAATACACCGGTGACTAAAAACCAAAATACCAACAGTAGTATGTCTCGCGCCTTCGAGTTCAACGTTGGGGATCCCGCTTGGGTATACCAGAAGTGACGTCTATTTTACGTTAGTTACGTCATGTTTGGTTGTCATGGTAGCCCCCGTGAGCTGTTATGTTTGTACGTTATTGCCATAGTTTTACGTGGTCTTAGTCTGCGTGCAAAGCGCGTGTTGTTAGGATGAAACGTGTTTCCGTAGTCCATTTTGGGCTTCTATGATAACGCGCAGTTGCTATGCAACCCAAAACTGTCTAATAGGACAGGGATATGTTCAGAGAGTATGTTTGATTGGCAGCACGTGGTTGCTATGTGGCCCAAAACCCTCTAATGGGACAGGGGTATGTTCGGAGAGTGTGTTCGATTGAACAGGATTAAATCTAATTACTACAAACAACACGACAATGCCCCAAACCACCCAAACCAACTTTAATCGGTACGAATTCCCCCAGAATCCTACTTATAAGAGTAGCACGTTGTGCTATAAGGTGCTTTCCTTTGTATAAGAGCAGTTTTCTGATTCATTTTCTTCACAGAGTTGCCACAAACAACTCGACAATTGTTTTACAAGTTTGAATTTCCCACTAAATCCTTGTTTTCTATCCGTTGTTTGGATTTCCCACAAAATCCTCGGTTTCTATCTGTTGTTTGGATTCCCCTAGAATCTTTCTTTTCTACCTATCCTGGTGTTCTTATATCTTATTCTCTCCATTCCTTGCTGTGTACTATGTTATGACTTCCGCGATGTCTCTATAAAGTGTTCCGACGTTCCTAGACGTGTTTGTGTGCTAGTACACAATGTGTACACACTGCATGTAGCACATAGGCACATGCTGGATGTACTTATGCACACTTTGCACACATCACATGCAGCACATAGGAACGTACGACCAAAAAGGGATTCTGTAACCACAGTTTCCCAAAAGGGATTCCTTGAAAGGGATTCCATAAGTGGGATTCCACAAGTGGGATTCCACAAGTGGGATTCCATGCTCCTATACAGCACTTATACAGCTCCTATTCAGTGGGTCTTACCATCGGCTACTACCACGACTTCAGCTGTCTAGTCTATCCTATGAATGGTCTCTGTTGTATTTAGTTAACCTTGACTTATGGCGCTTTGATTCCTGGTGGAAGCTAGGTCCAAAATGACAGTTGGTTTCCTTATAAGCAAAGGAGGAATGTGTAGTTCACGGTTCTCTTTTATAGAATCAGATTCAAGCCTGGCAGAAACCATGTGGGGTTTAACCCTTTACCTAACATAAAAAGCAGACGACACTTGCAAAAAAAATTCTTGAATAACTATTTTTTTTCATTTTTTGTCTCAAAAACATAGGTTATGACCCCTCGTTGGAACGAGCTTGTCGAGCTCGTTCCAACGAGGGGTCATAACCTATGTTTTTGAGACAAAAAATGAAAATATTTTGAAAATTAATTGACGATTTTTGAGAATAGCGCTGGCCGGTTTTGACCGTTACGTTGGGTAAAGGGTTAAATCTAATTCCCAATGGAGGGATATGTTTCTGGTGTCTTTTGTAGAATTCTACATTTTGAGGATTTGAGACACAATGATAAGCAGGGTTTGTGGTGGGGGGGGGGGGGGGTAACCAGTAGTTTGGAAACATATTGGAGTGACAGTTTGATTCTGCACTTCTCGGGAGGGATAGGACTCCACTTCCTCAATGAGCATCGAATCTACTGATGAGTTCTAAAAGCCCCAAGGCTAATTCTAATACCACCATTATGAATTGCATCAAGTGGTTTGAAGTACGACTTTCTCGCAGAACCGTAAACCACACAGCCGTAACCTAATTTTGATCCAACTTTAATGGTTCTCCAATCTATTTTCAACTCCGGATCAAGGTGGTGCTTTCGGAGCTTACAGATATGAACACAATTAGTTTTGGTCTTCGAAAATTTGAAACCGTTTTCTGTAGCCCATTTTTGAATTCTGTTGGAACACAGCTAAAGTTTGCGCTCAGTGGCATTCATATTTTTACTGCTATAGCAGATTAAAAAGTCAAGATACATTGGATTTTATTTCTCTACCTTTAATTTCTTTAATCATTTTCCAAATTTTATTGATGAGTGTGTTTTGATTAAGTTTGGAAACATAAGTACAATACAATACAATACAATATTTTTATTCACAATATACATGTACATATAGTGTAGTTACAAATATAAATGTATTTAGATGTTTTCCAAAAAAAAAAAAAAAAGAATATTGTGTAACTAGAACAGTGACAAGTTGTAAAAAAACATGCATATTGTAAGGAGACGGCATAGCCCAATGGCTGTCTTCCTGCCATCTCCTAATTGGAAGTGCGAGGATGAGGCAGTACAGGTGGTAAATAAATTTCAATTTCTTTTCAAAAGATGCAATACATAACAAAGACCGATATTCTTTATTAAATGTTTGGGGGAGATTCAGACAAGGAAAGCATTACAGATCTGGTCACGCCTTAAAGGAGGTCTACACCGTGTTCTTATCTTACTATGTTTATCTGAGCTGCTGCTGTTAGTAATGGCCTAGTCACGCAAGAGATCACCGACTCTAGTGTTACAATCGGGACACTGTGGATTGAAACATGTCGGGGGTGTATTATAAGTTCCCAAGGCGTGTAACATTATGGAGCGTTTGAATATAGTTTCCCAGGAACATTTCATATTTTGTTTTATAAGTCGTCTTTCCTTTTTATACGTAGTTTTTCCAAATTAAGTGTTGTTGGTGACTTATTAAATTTCCATTAAGTTTTCTTATGATCTTTTATAACCTGTTTGCAATCATCATCAAACCAGGATCTGATGAAACCTTTTGGATTTCTCGAGGGTTTAGGAATGCTTTAGTTGGTCAGCAGTTTCCTGAAATGTTTCCTTGTGAGCCGATCGGAACAAAGCGCTGAGAAAGTGTCGCAGTTTGCTTTTTTTTTAAAGTTCCACTGGGACACCCTCTCATTGTTCGCCGGAACCATGCTTTTCAACACAACTGGAAAGTGGTCACTCCCCCATAAGTCATCTTCAACATTCCAAGAAAAAGCAAAGAAAGTCATGCAACTGTAAGATCGACTGAAGTGCAAGAACCAGTTGCGGAGTGTAAATAAGTGTTTGAAACATCAATAAACATGCATAAGTTATGTTTTGAAATAAGCTCTTCTACTGTTTTCCCTTTGAGGTCTTCTTTGCTGCTGGGGTCAACCCATAGAGGGCTATGTGCATTAAAGTCTCCCAACAAAATGTATGGGGTTAGAAGTTGGTGTACCAGTTGCCCAAGGTCATTAAGCTAAAGAGTCTTATTAGGTGAAATGTAAATAGAACATAATTTATCCCATAAATGGCTGTTTATTTGAACAATAAAGGCCTTGGATACATTTTTGCTTTATTCACCTAGTAAATTTTCCCCATAGGTTTAACAGTGAAAGAATTTATTCCCCTAGTAGCGACGGACTTGTTGACCTCTGACCTCTACCATATTTGTCTAGCATAATTAATAGTTCGATTGTTGATTTCTTTAAATCTTTTTGAAAGTATTACACAACACCCAAAAAACACCACCCACTGCTCATGTAATAAAGTATTTTTGCAAGCTTAGCTCAAGTTTGTAGGGGAGTTACTTTTAGACAGAAATGTATTACTGCGCCTTGTTTATTTTTGCCAATTTTGCTGGTCGAACGAATTGGACCAATGTGCTCCTCACTTCTCGTTGTGTTTTGTAGCGAATTATAGCACGATTTTGTCGCGACTGCCCTGTAGAAGATTTATGGGATAAACAAAATAAACGTGCAGTGTTTTCAAGTAAAAAATTTATTCTACTCATAGAATTAAGAATGAAACCAACTCACAAAAGGCTCGTCGGTTTCATTCTTAATCCTACTCGTAGAATATTTTTTTTACTTGAAAACACTATACGTTTATTCTATATGTAATTGTCTTGTCCAAAGTTAGGCGTACCGCTACAGCCTGTAAATGTTTTTACAAAGAAAGAAGGCTGTGAATAATGTCGTTTCTCACTAAAGACAGACGTTCCACGAATATGAAGATCAGTTTCGTTAGCCCAGGCGTCATACGACGAATAATGCTTAAAAGCTGAATGATCTTGAGTGTCAGGTTTCTTTAAGAGTTTTTCCTGCAGGCAAAAAGCAGCAGGTTTATATTGTTGGCTCAGAAGGCCCAGTCCATTAAAATGTGCTCGAAAACCTCGACAATTCCATGGTATTATATTGTGTTTGATTGTATTATCCATATTTGCTTGGAGATTTAGAGGGTGGACGTATGGGGAGAAATAGCCCCGGTAGATTTCCTGGGTGATTTATTTCTCGGGTACCTATGTTGAGATGAGTTCGGACGTAGTTGTCCGAACGTTTCGTCGATGCTCTCATCGACTGCCATATCTTCGGAGACTTCAAACCTGTTGCAAGTAACAGGGTCTTCAAGGACTGTAGGTGTTCTGTCTGACAACTGTTTTTGTTCTTCTATTTTCTTTTTGTTTTTTTTTTTTGTTTTGTTTTTTCCTGATTCCATCTCTGGAGTCGGGTTTGGCTTTGTTTTGTCATTCATCTGTTCTGATTTTGATTCATTTATTTTTCCACTCACAACCAACTCAGACAGTACAATAAAGAGGGAGATGTTCAAAAATACGAAATTCGTTACAAGTCTGTATACGTTGGCAATGACATAAGTGTGTTAAAAGATTCAACTGATTGAGTGACTCCCAATGCTCTCCGACGTGACACCCTTTTTGGTGACTCCCGATTAGTCACATCGGTTCCACCTGACCATCCGTCTGCGTCCCAAGTTTGGGCCAAAGCAGTGTATTGGACAGGTATCTCCAAGAGGTGAGGATTAGAATCGTAAGAGGATCACGCGTTCGAGTAATTACTCTATAGCTTATTTGCTGGATGGGATTCTAGTCGTTCCAGCAATGCCTGTCCACGCCACAACGCCCGACAAAATTTGAGTGATTAAAGCAAGCAGACTATATACGACTGTTAGTAGCAGTGGAAGCCAAGTGTGATAGTGATATTAACTAGGATCCGTATCGGTACTAGTGTAGTGGTGGGTACTGAGAATCATAGTGCCACAAGTCAATATTAATGGTGCAAGGCTATATGAATACAATAGAGGCCAATGATAGGATAGACAGCTGAAGTCGTGATAGAAGCCGATGGTAACACCACCTGTATAGGGGCTGTGTAAGAGTTGTACAGGAACTTGGAATCCCACTTATGGAATCCCTATTGGGGGAAACATCTGTGGTTACAAAACCCCTTTTTGTCGTATGTGTCTAAGTGATGCATGTGATGTACGAACGTTGTGCATGGACACAAAAGCACATATCGGCACATCCAGCACGTGTGCTACATGTTATGTGTAGAGTCGTGGTAGAAGCCGATGGTAACACCACTGTATAGAAGCTTGGAATTCCACTTATGGAATCCAACTTGTGGAATCTTTTTTTATGGAATCCTCACGGAAACCCTTTTTGGGAAACGTCCAACGCATCCAGCATGTGCGTATGTGATATATACAATGTGTACACATTGCGCACTAGCACACAAGCACATCTAGGAAAAGTCGGAATACTTTATAGGGAGATCGTGGAAGTCATAACATAGACAGGACATACTAAGGAATGGGGAGAATAAGCTATAGTAAGACCAGGCTAGGTAGAAAAGAAGTATTGTGGGGAATCCGAACAACAGATAGAAACCGAGGATTTAGTGGGAAATCCGAACAACAGATAGAAAACTAGACTTTATGATTCTGGAAAATCATGGCTTTTCCCGATTAGATTCCATGATTTTTCATGACTCCACAGTGTTTGATGAATTGTTTTTAACTGTCTCACTGAAGTTCCCTCATTGATGTTATGAGAAAGGTGAGTATAGTAGTCTCAAATGACGCGGTTTGGGTTTGATAACAAAAAAATGTTTAGGTAAAACCCATCATTAATGGCAGAATGGGTTAATATCAAGATCAATGTTTCCCTATTAGTTTTGCGTCCGGTAAAAGAAGTTACATTTCTCTGTGGCATTTCCATTTGTTGGTGTCCAAAAACAGACTATTTCTTCATTTTTTTTTACATTTAGCAGCCCATGGAGGGTTAACAAATGCCTACCAGAATAATTTATCCATGCAACTGGTCATATGACACCAAGACCTATCAACGGCCATTTTCTCTTGGAAACCCCACAAAATGTTTGTAAAGAAATCCAGGGAAAACGATTTTTTAACCTATCGATGGGTATCCGTGTTAACCTCCCCAACAGGGGTTAACGCTTGTTTTTTTTAATACCCTTATTACTTACAAAAATGGTCCTCTGTGAATTCCACTTCCAACAAAGGTGATTATGTTTATCTCTCATGTATACATTGGGTGCTGTGCGTGTCTGAAAACAGCCCCATGTTAACAAAATTACGATGCTTGGCAGCTTGTAGATGGTTAATAAACGCTCACCGAAGTATTTTGTCCATGCAACTTGTAATGTCACATAAAGACCTATGAATAGTCAATTTGTCTTGAAACCCTACAAGTTACCGTTGGGGAAATTCACAGAAAATGGGAATTTAAAGCTTTCAAGGGATACCTCGCTTTAGCCTGTCCAAAATGGGTTAAGACGTCGACTTTTGAATACCCTTACTGCTTACAAAAATGTTTCCGTATAAATTGAGCGCTTGATAAAAGGAGGCACTTTTCTTTGTGGTGTACCCTTTGGGTGCTGTTGGTGTCCAAAAACAGCCATTTTATCACAATTTTGACCTTCAACAGCCCGGGGAGGGTTAACTAATGCTGACCGGAATATTTTGTTCATGCAACTTGTAATGTCACACCAAGACCAGCAAATAGCCGATTTTTTCTTGAAAACCTACAAAATGTTGATAGAGAAATCCACAGAAAACGGATATTTTAAGATTTTAAAGGGTATCTCTATTTAACCAGCCCAAACTGGGTTAAGACGTCAAATTTTGAATACCCTTACCACTTTCAAAAATATTTTCCGATCAATTTTGCGTCCGATAAATGAAGGCCTCTTTCTCTCTGGTATACCGTTTGGGTGCTGTTGGCGTCTAAAAACAGCCCATTTTATCACAATTTTTACGTTTAGCAGCTCGGGGAGGGTTAACTAATGCTGACCGGAATATTTTATCCATGCAACTTGTAATGTCACACCAAGACCTGAGAGTGACCAATTTTTCTTGAAAATCTACAAGACTCGTTTAGAGAAATCCATGGAAAACACGAATTTTTGAGCATTATAGGGGTATTGTTGTTTAACCAGCTCAAAATGGGTTAACGCTTGGTTTTCTGAAAACCCTTATTACTGACAAAAATGATCGTCTGTGAATTCCACTCCCAATAAACGAAGTTATCTTTATCTCTCGTGTATTGTTTGGGTGCAGTGGGGGCCTGAAACCGGCCTATTTCATCAAAATTTCGATGTTTGGCAGCCTGTGGAGGGTTACCATATGCATCGCCTGATATGTCGTGTGTACCAAAGGGTGTGTCACAGACAGGACTAGCAATGACGAATGTATAAAAAAATATCTACAAGACATGTTTCGAGAAAGTGTCGATAAACCCCAATTTTGGCAGTTTTTTGCCAATTCTGACGAAATAAGGGTTAAATCTAAAATTCCGCTTCGGTACGTTTTTAGATTTTGGGCCCCTCTATGCGTGTGCAAAATTTCATGAAAATCGGTTCGAAAATGGCTTCTGAATCGTACGGACAAAATGTGTGGAAAAAAAAACAAAACAAAAAAACCCCCAAACTAGACTTTATGATTCTGGAGAATCATGGCTTTTCCCGATCAGATTCCATGATTTGTCATGACCCCACAGTGTATGATGAATTGCTTTTGACTGTCTGATTGAAGTTCCTTCATTGATGTCATGAAAAAGGTGAGTATAGAAGTCTCAAATGACTCAGTTTGATAAAAAAAATTGTTTAGGTAAAAACTATCATTAACGGTGGAGAGGGGTAATATCAATATCGTCGTCCAACAAGTTAATGACCGACAAAAGGAGTTATGTTTGTTTGACACATACCCACTGAGTGCTGTATCTATTTGAAAATGGTCCGTTTTTATCTCAAATGTATCCAAAATATTGATGTCTGGTAGTTTGTTAAGGGTTAACAAGTGCTAACAGGAATATTTATTCATGCAACTTGTAATTTCACACCAAAAACTGTGAATGGCCATTTTTACTTAAAAATCTACAAGATGTTTTCAGAGAAATCCAGGGAGAACATGTATTTTAAGCTGTTGACGGGTATAATTGTTTATCCAGCCCCAAACGGGTTAAGGGTTGTTTTTTTAATACGCTTGTTACTTATAAAAATAATTCTCAGTGAATTCTACTTCCACTTATGTTGATTTCTCCTCTTAACTTTGGGTGCTGCGGGTATGCAAACTTTCAACATTTTGATGTTTCAGAACCAGCATAGGGTTAACAAATGCTTACTGGAATATTTTGTACATGCAACTTGTAATTCACACTAAGATCTGAGAATGGCCAATTTTTTAAAAAAATCTACGTGATATTTTTAGAGAAATCCTTGGATAACATGAATTTTCAACCTTTTGAGTGTTATCACCCTGTAACCAGCTCTAAACGGGTTAATGCTTGGTTTTATGAATACCTTCATTACTAACAAAAATGATCCTCGGTGAATCCCACTTCCAATGAAGGTGGTTATGTTCATCTCGCAGGTACACATTGGGTGTAATGGGTGGCCAGGTACAGCCCATTTTCTCAAAATTTGCTGCCTCTGGAGGGTTAACAAACGCTTACCGGAATCTTTTGTTCATGCAACTTGTAATGTCACTCCAAGACCTGCAACTGGTCAATTTCTCTTGAATACTTACCAGATTTTTTGGAGAAATCTACAGAAAATGGGAATTTTAAGCTTTTAAGGGGTACATCTCCTTAACCGGGCGAAAATGGGTTAAGACCTCAATTTTTGAATACCCTTACTACTTACTAAAAATTTTCCCTATCAGTTTTGCGTCCGGTAAAAGAAGTTATGTTTCTCTGCAGCATTCCCATTTGATGTTGTTGGTGTCCAAAAACAGACTATTGTTTTCGAAATTTTGACATTTAGCAGCCCATGGAGGGTTAACAAATGCTTATCTGAATATTTTATCCATGCAACTGGTAATGTGACTCTAAGACCTATCAACGACCATTTTCTCTTGAAACCCTGCGAGACGTTTCTAAAGAAATTCAGGGAAAACATGATTTTTTAAGCTTTTGATGGGTATTGCTATTAACCATTCCAAAAGGGGTTAATGCTTGGTTTTTTGAATACTTTTATTACTAACAAATTTGGTCCTCGGTGAATTCCACTTCCAACAAAGTAGATTATGTTTATCTCTCTGGTAAGCATTGGGTGTTGTGCGCGTCTGAAAACAGCCTATTTCAACAAAATTATGATGCTTAGCAGCATGTAGAGGGTTAATAAATGCTCACCGGAATATTTTGTCCATGCAACTTGTAATGTCACATAAGGACCTGCGAATAGTCAATTTTTCCTGAAAACCTACAAGTTGCTTTTAGAGAAATCTACAGAAAATGGGAATTTTAAGCTTTTAAGGGGTATCTCTCTTTAACCAGCCCAAAATGGGTTAAGGCTTCGACTTTTGAATACCCTTACCACTATCAAAAATGTTTCCCCATCAATTTTGCGTCCGATAAAAGAAGGAACCTTTCTCGGTGGTACACCAAGTGGGTGCTGTTGGCGTTCAAAAACAGCCCATTTTATCACAATTTTGACTTTTAGTAGCCCGTGGAGGGTTAACAAATGCTCACCGCAGCATTTTGTCCATGCAAATTCTATTGCCACACCAAGGCCTGGGAGTGACAAATTTTTCTTGAAAATCTGCAAGACTCGTTTAGAGAAATCCACGGAAAATACGAATTTTTGAGCTTTATGGGGGTATTGCTGTTTAACCAGCTCAAAACGGGTTAACGCTTGGTTTTTTGAACACCCTTATTACTGACAAAAATGATCCTCTGTGAATTCCACTCCCAATAAAGGAAGTTATGTTTATCTCTCGTGTATTGTTTGGGTGCAGTGTTGGCCTGAAGCTGGCCTATTTCATCAAAATTTCGATGTTTGGCAGCCTGTGGAGGGTTACCATATGCATCGCCTGATATGTCGTGTGTATCAATTTTGGCAGTTTTTTGCCAATTCTGACGAAATTAGGGTTAAATCGAAAAATCCGCTTGAGTACATTTTTAGATTTTGTGCCCCTCTATGCGTGTGCAAAATTTCGTGAAAATTGGTTCGAAAATGGCTTCTGAATCGTACGGACAAAATGTGTGGAAAAAAAAAAAAAAAAAAAAAAAAAACCCAAAAAACTAGACTTTATGATTCTGGAGAATCATGGCTTTTCCCAATGAGATTCCATGATTTTTCATGACCCCACAGTGTCTGATGAATTGTTTTTAACTGTCTCACTGAAGTTCCTTCATTGATGTTATGAGAAAGGTGAAGATAGTTGTCTCAAATGACACAGTTTGATAAAAAATTGTTTAGGTAAAAACCATCATTAACGCTGGAGTGAGTTAATGTCAATATCGTCGTCCAACAAGTCAATGACCGACAAAAGGAGTTATGTTTGTTTGACACATACTCACTGAGTGCTGTGTCAATTTAAAAATGGTCCATTTTATCTCAAATGTATCCAAAATATTGATGTCTGGCAGCTTGTAGAGGGTTAATAAGTGCCAACAGGAATATTTATTCATGCAACTTGTATTGTCACACCAAGAACTGTGAATGGCCATTTTTTCTTTAAAATCTACAAGATGTTTTCAGAGAAATCCAGGGAGAACAGGAATTTTAAGCTTTTGAAGGGTATCATTGTATTTCCAGCCCAAAACGGGTTAAGTGTTGTTTTTGGAATACTCTTATTACTTCCAAAAATAATTCTCAGTGAATTCTACTTCCACTTATTTTGATCTCTCCTGCCAACTTC
Source organism: Pictodentalium vernedei (assembly GCA_031216915.1). Classification (NCBI taxonomy): domain Eukaryota; kingdom Metazoa; phylum Mollusca; class Scaphopoda; order Dentaliida; family Dentaliidae; genus Pictodentalium; species Pictodentalium vernedei. The sequence continues at coordinate 323,000,123 of CM062296.1, read as the reverse complement.
AGGTGCTGTGGGTACGCAAACACAGCCTATTTTATCAACATTTTGATGTTTGAGAACCTGCATAGGGTTAACAAATGCTTTCAGGAATATTTTGTACATGCAGCTTGTAATGTCACACTAAGATATGAGAATGGCCATTTTTTCCTGAAAATCTACGGGATGTTTTTAAAGAAATCCTCAGATAACATGAATTTTTAACCTTTTGAGGGGTATCTCTCTTTAACCAGCTCTAAAGGGTTAATGCTTGGTTTTGTGAATATCTTCATTACTTACAAAAATGATCGACGGTGAATTCCACTTCCAATGAAGGAGGTTATGTTTATCTCGTAGGTACACATTTGGTGTTATGGTTGCCCAAGAACAGCACATTTTCTCCAAATGTCAATGCCTGGCAGCCTCTAGGGGGTTAACAAATGGTTACCGAAACATTTTGTTCATGCAACTTGTAATGTCACTCGAAGACCTGCGAATGGTTAATTGCTCTTGAATTTGTTTTTTTTTTGAGAAATCCACAGAAAACTGGAATTTTAAGCTTTTAAGGGGTATATCTCCTTAACCAGTTAAAAATGGGTTAAGACCTCGATTTTTGAATACCTTTACTACTTACAAAAATGTTTCCCTGTCAGTTTTGCGCCCGGTAAAAGAAGTTACGTTTCTCTGTTGTATTCCCGTTTGATGTTGTTGTTGTTGTTCAAAAACAGACTATTTTTTCAAAATTTTGACATCTAGCAGCCCATGGAGGGTTAACAAATGCTTACCGGAATAATTTATCCAATCAACTGGTAATGTGACACCATGACCTATCAATGGCCATTTTCTCTTGAAAACCCTACCAGATGTTTGTAAAGAAATCCAGGGAAAACATAAATTTTTAAGCCTTTGATGGGTATCACTATTAACAACCACAAAATGGGTTAACGCTTGGTTTTTTGAATACCCTTATTACTTACAAAAATGGTCTTTGGTGAATTCCACTTCCAACAAAGGAGATTATGTTTATTTCTCAGGTACACGTTGGGTGATGTGCGTGCCTGAAAACAGCCCATTTCAACAAAATTACGATGCTTGGCAGCCTCTAGAGGGTTAATAAACGCTCACCAGAATATTTTGTCCATGCAACTTGTAATATCACACAAAGACCTGCGAGTAGTCAATTTTTCTTGAAAACCTACAGGATGTTTTTAGAGAAATCCACAGAAAATGGGAATGTTAAGATTTTAAAGGGTCTCTCTCTTTAGCCTGTCCAGAATGGGTTAAGACTTCGACTTTTGAATACCCTTACAACTTACAAAAATGTTTGCGTATAGATTGTGCGCTCGATAAAAGAAGGCACGTTTCTTTGAGGCGTACCCATTGGGTGCTGCTGGCGTCCAAAAACAGCCCATTTTATCACAATTTTGACTTTTAGAGGGTTAACAAATGCTCACCGCAGTATTTTGTCCATGCAACTTCTATTGTCACACCAAGGCGTGGAAGTGACAAATTTTTCTTCAAAATCTACAAGACTCGTTTAGAGAAATCCACGGAAAATACAAATTTTTGAGCTTTATGGGGGTATTGCTGTTTAACCAGCCCAAAACAGGTTAACGCTTGGTTTTTTGAACACCCTTATTACTGACAAAAATGATCCTCGGTGAATTCCACTCCCAGTAAAGGAAGTTATATTTATCTCTCGTGTATTGTTTGGGTGCGGTGGGGGCCTGAAATCGGCCTATTTCATCAAAATTTCGATGTTTGGCAGCCTGTGGAGGGTTACCATATGCATCGCCTGATATGTCGTGTGTATCAAAGGGCGTGTCATAGACAGGTCTAGCAATGATGAATGTATAAAAAAAATCTACAAGACGTGTTTCGAGAAAGTGCCGATAAACCCCAATTTTGGCAGTTTTTTGCCAATTCTGAGGAAATAAGGGTTAAATCGAAAATTCCGCTTGGGTACATTTTTAGATTTTGTGCCCCTCTATGCGTGTGCAAAATTTCGTGAAAATCGGTTCGAAAATGACTTCTGAATCGTACGGACAAAATGTGAGGAAAAAAAAAAAAAAAAAAAAAAAAATAATAATCCGTAGAAAAACAATAGTCTTTTCCAGAGGGAAAAGCCTAAAAAAAAAATAATAATCCGTAGAAAAACAATAGTCTTTTCCAGAGGGAAAAGCCTAAAAAAAAAAAAAAAAAAAAAAAAAAAAATAATAATCCGTAGAAAAACAATAGTCTTTTCCAGAGGGAAAAGCCTAACGAGAATTTAGTGGGGAATTCAAACTAGGAAAACAATTGTCGGGTTGTTCGTGGTAATTCTACGAAGTAAACGAACCAGAAAACCACTCTTATACAAAGGAACGCACCTTATAGCACTACGTGCTACTTTTATAAGTAGGATTCTGAGGGAAGTCGTACCAAATAAAGTCGCTTTGGGTGGTTTGGGGGATTGTCGTGTTGTTTGTAGAAATTCGATTTAATCCTGTTCAATCGAATACACTCTTTGAAATTACCCCTGTCCCGTTAGAGGGTTTGGGTAACATAGCAAACTCGCGCTGCCACAGAAACCAAGATGACGGCCTCCAGTATACAAAATGGACGACGGAAACACGTACCGCCGTAACAACAAGCACTGCGCATGAGTACTAAGACCACATATAACTATGGGGATGAAGTCACAAGATGGCCGCTCACGTGGGCTACCACGGCAACCAAACATGCCGTAACTAGGTCACGTGACTATGACGTCACTTCCTAGGTCCCCCAATAGGTCCCCCTGAATTATGACGTTAACCACACCTACGACTAACGTAATAGGCGGAACTACGTTGCGTTATCATAAAACTACAGCTGTTATGATTCTTCGTTCATAATTATTTAATCTTTTACATAACGTAACAAACAAAATCGTCCAGCGCTATTCACAAAAATCATTGAATTTTCATTATTTTCTTTAATTTTTAACTCAAAAACATAGATTATGACACCTCATTGGAACAAGCTCATTGGCATAATGGAATAATAAGGAGGTAAATTTTTATATACTGGGGACTTAATGATGACAATAAGTAATGATTAGAAGAACGAAGAGAAGAAAGAAGAGAGTTGAGCTGAAAATTTAAAGCAAACTAAGATTCAAAGTCATAAAAAGTTGTCGAAGTGGGGGAAGCCGAGTTGTCCAGATAGGTGAACTTTGGGAGAAGAGGAAACTTCGGACTTTGTGAAAAGAAGAAAAAACAATTTAGTTATTTATTTATTGGTGTTTAAGACCACATACTTATGCACAACGGCTGATCGTGACCGTGACAGTTTTACGGGTGGAGGAAGCCGGAGTACCCGGAGAGAACCACCGAGCAGCGACGAGCAACTGTCAGCTCCTCAACATTCTAACTCTTTCAAGCTCCGCTCAAGCAGGGTTACAGCATGTCAGAGACTCCTGAGGCCCCGTAAGGCCTGGGCTGACGTGGGGTTATTTAGTCCCGCTGATGAAGTTGCGGGAAAATTAGACCAACGTGGAGGGTCGGAATCCAAGTGTCGCGAACTCGGCGCAGAGAGCTGAGTTAGACCGACGCCGTGATTCCTTCTCTGCCAAATTGGCCTGAAATAGGTTCGATTTCCGTTAGGTGTGATTCCTAATCACTTCAGGCTGTATAATGGAAAGAATGATTTAAAGTAACAACGCTTCTTTTATTTACACATAAAAATAAATCCGTTTCAATATTTCAACAATCAACAATTCAATTCTTTTCACAGAAAATGGGTCACTACGGTTAAATAATTCTAAACAATCATATAGTCATTCTATAGCCCTGTACTGGCACTATAGTCTACACACTGGAAATGTTACTACCGTGAGCTCGCCATAAGAGCTTCACAAATCTGAAATGTTATTACTGTGAGCTCGCCATAAGAGCTTCACCCGCTTAGGCTCAAATGTCAACGTCTGCGCGTAACTGTACCTCTGGCTGTCGGAGGGTTCCGACCAGCAATGTTCGTCATCTATAAACCACCGTACTTCTGATTTGGGTCAGATATTGTCTACTCATACCTTATGCGCCTTTTGAAAGTCCTCCGTGAAAGTCCTATTGAAATATCCACCGTTCCTGGTTGAATTCACGATTCACAAATGCCCCTTTTGTGCTAGGGCGAAATTGTCACTCACACCGATCTTCAGTCGGTATTACGATGTTCCGAAAGCAAAATAAACTACTCAGAACGCAATCAGGCTGACGCTTCAAAGGGTTAATACGCACAATACAATTAACCTACACTTCTGACTATTGCAGGACGATACCTGCTACTCGACAATCTAAACTTATACGTTCCACCTGGGGTGTTCCTTCTCACGAATTCGGCCCCGTAGCCGCCCATCAACGTTAAACTAAATCAATCATGGAATGCCCTCTCTGGCGATTCCAGCCGTTTCAGGGTCCTGTGATCGAAGGTACCCTTATGCCAGGAAACAGAGTCCGCCTGTCCTGGACTTCACCAACGTGTGTGTGACCCCAAGTGTGTGTCTAATGCTCTGCTCTTCCAGGTATATATACTTTTTACCCTAAACTGTCAGGTGGACCGACGCTCATCTGTCCACCTGTCAAAACGGTGGGAGATGACGTATATCGAGGCAGAATCAATACAAGTCATCTCACGCGTGACTTCACTTGTCGAGAAAACCGATTCGTTCTTGCCATGATTGTTATAACTTATGATGACACGACATTTCTATCTTTTAGAATCTCGTTTCTCAATTTACCGTGACGACATCTTGACATCAACCGATTACGTCTCGTAAGACTCCGACTACTGTATAAATTAAACGAGATGATTAGACCTTATCTAACATACCGTTTCTCCCCTGGGTCCCTGCGCTAAAGCTGGATATACACCACGTGTGTTTTTTCTATGTCCAGCTTTACAGAGAAGTGAAATTCACGTGGGTTTTTCGCCTTGATGCGGAATATATTTTGAACTTACAATATCTTTAAATATGAGGCCCCTTGCCCCTATATTTAGGCTGGCTTTGCCCTGACAACTCCCTTCCCGAGAGAAACACCCTGTGTATCTCTTAAAACGCAAGGGGCAAAGCCACGCACGCTCGCCTCTCACACCCTTTTACAATCTACCATCATGTTCAAGACTACAAAACTGTACCCTAGTGGTCGTGGGGGGTCATGACCGGGCTCATGCGTCGGCCATGTCGATTCCCACGACACACACGCTACCACATGCTCCCGTCTTGCGGGTTTACATATGATATGGGGAGTAGCCTTATCCTCAGATTTGCAGCACTCTCTCTCTCTGTAATACTATATATTTACACCTAAACATACACATTTTTATACACGTTCGCCCATTTTGCAAACCGTTCACTTGGCACTCACTCCGACGAGTAACACCGTCCGCGCCTTTGCGTCAGATGGGTTAATTCCAACGGAGTGTAACTTCGCCTCCCGTTCCTCTACGACTTGTGAAGGAGCAAACGACCCCAGCATTATGTTGAGCCTCACCCTCGCAAAGCTCAACCAGAGGATTAAAATTGTGCCTCACACACTCACACATTCAACACACAGATTTCCCGACCGCGCCTTTGCGACAGACGGGGTTAGTGTGCCTCACACTCACAACAAACTCTCGTCAATAAAAACAAGCGCGGTTTCCCCGGGCCTTAACACCGGGTTTGTGCATCCCATACTTACAAAACTCGACACACAGGCTCCCCGTCCACGCACACGCGACAGACAGGGCAGTGTATCTCACATTCGCACTCACAACCAACTCTAGACAGCAGTCAGAGCAATAATAATACTAAAAATAAGAAAATTTCTTCCGGGCCTTAACACCGGGTTTACGAAACTCATCACCTCACCCACAAAAATATTTGCGACTGGAGCCCCCGTCCCAGACACCAGGCCCACAGCCACCCAACTATTGCTTCTTTATAACCACCGACCATTGGTAGGGGCCCGGTTCCCAGTATCCCCTTGGGTAACCCTTGACACACCTCTACTTCTCGCCCCGTCATTTCTACGGGTATTCCACCAGGGTCCCCATACCCTGTCGTTGTCGCATTCCCAAGAGCTTCCCTTGGCGCTATATCCCCCAGGCTCACTCGTCCCGGCGATTACCGTCGTTCGAACGACACTGGCCGTCCTTGGCCCTTGTGCCGTCGACCCCCCGGTCCATTGCGACGACTTCTTGCGCACATTGGGCGCTGTGCGCCCCCGGCACTCTCTACGTGGTCTCCGCCACCTAGGATGCTTCTCCTTTGATTTGTGGACCCTTTTCTCGGTCACCTGGGCGCCCACCTTAGCGGTCCCATCCACTTTGACACACTCAACTTGTGTTGACCCGTGCCCTCTCAATTCTGGAGGAGTTTGCCCAGCCATTTGCGTGGGTCTGGCCTCCCCTCTCCACACAGGTGACACCGACTTCTGGGGGAGCTCAACTCCCCCACATAAATTTGCTTGAGGGTCTTTCCCCAATGACCCCATTGGGTTCCCTCGCCGTTTGGCGTTTAGCCTGGACCGCCTGCGGCCCCTTCTCCCTAATTGGACAGGAGTCGTCTCCCTTGAAACTTTGCGACATTTCGTCGTGTAGGGGCCATCCCCTGGACCATCGGACTGGTTCCCCCTGGGAACCTTCCCTTCCTTACTCGGTACGTTACCGAGTGCAACCGCCGGGGGTCCTTGCCCACCGACTTGAACTTCCTTTGCCCTCGTTGGGCCATAACTTGGCCCCCTACCCCTGGACCATAACTCATCAGGGCTTGCCCTCACCCCTGGGATATTACCTATGACCAGGTCATACACAGGTGATTCAATGCACATGGCTTCCACTTCGCCACGATAAAATGGGGTATCCACCGTTATCCTCGCGATGGGGAACCTTCTAACGGTCCCATCTATCAAAATACACAAATGGTCACGACCCAACAATTGCTTGTCGTCAACCAGTTGCCTTCTAACCGCTGCAGAGGAGCACCCAGAATCCCGGAGCAGACGGATCTCCCTTTGTCCCACATACCCTGGGTACACTGGCATATCAACCTTCTCCTGCGAAGTTGTGAGCCTCTCACACATGCCACTTATTATCGGGACAACCTTCCCGCCTTCCAGCCTTAATTCTCCCTCTTGTATACATTCCAGGAGGGAACTGTGTTCTGGACCGATAGTTTGACAGAACGCTGCCGTCTGTCTACTGGGCCCTGGATCTACGCGGTCACCTTGCTTCCAACCCCTTGGTGCTGCGTTCCCGACCCCCTGCTGAGGTGGTCTAATGTTCCCAGTGGTCCTTACCTGCTTCTGCCAGCAGTCCCTGGCAATATGACCCCGCTTGTTGCAGATAAAACAAGTGGCGTCCTTGGGAGCGCTCCCCTTCCGGCTGGTCTGCGACGCAGGAGGATCGGGGTGGTGTTGCCTTACGGGTGCCATTGCCAACCCGTTTGCCCCACCCCTAGCCGATTTGGGTGCGTTTACACTCCCACCGTGGGCCTCGATGTAGCGTTCTGCCACAGTTGCCATCTCATCATAGGTGGGCGGACCCCTTTCCTTGATGAACAGGCCCAACTCCTTGGAGCATGTAGTTAAAAACTGCTCCCGGAGAAATAGATCTCGCAGGGCTCCATACGACTCATTCACTTCTGCGAGATCAGTCCAGCGGTCAAAGTACCGCCTAGCTCGGGCAAAATACTGAGGTACTGTTTCTCCCTTCTCCTGCTTAATTTCTCGGAACTTGGTCCGGAATCCTTCTTCAGTGAGCTGGTATCTCCGAAGGATGGCATTCTTCAGCTCACCGTAGTCATTAAGAAGTGCAGGAGGCATACTGGTATAAGCCTCGAGGGCTTTACCTGACAACAAAGGGCTCAAGCACATAGCCCATGTGTCTTCTGGCCACATTTGACTGGAGGCAAAACGCTCGAACCTCTCCAAGTACGAGTCCAAGTCATCTGTGTTTTCATTGAAATAAGCGAGATGGGGGCGTGGGGCATGAATTGCTACCCCTGCACTCCCATCCCCTGAGCGCCGACTTTCATTCTCCACATCGGCCCTTGCTCTGAGGAGCTCTAATTCTCTCTCGTGCCTCTGTTGTTCGAGCTCTCGCTCTGCCTCCCTTGCCTCCCTTGCTAATTGGGCTTCCCTCTCTCTCGCCTCATTTGCTAATTGAATCTCTCTCTCTTTCGCCTCTCTTGCGTCTTTCTCACGCTCTCGTTCTAATTGGGCTTCTCTCTCCCTCGCCTCTCTTGCGTCTTTCTCGCGCTCTCGTTCTAATTGGGCTTCTCTCTCCCTCGCCTCTCTTGCGTCTTTCTCACGCTCTCGTTCTAATTGGGCTTCTCTCTCTCTTGCGTCATTACGTAAGGCAATCTCCTTGGCCTCACGTTTCTGCTCATCTTTAACGAACTTATGAAGTTCTGCCCCCTCAAGGCCCATTTCCTTGCCTAATGATACCAGTTGGGCGAGGGGTGTAACAACATCCATTTTGATTTTTTCTTTCTATCTTCAACACTCGTCAGAAAGAACGAAGAAGGAAAAGAAAAAAAAATATGGCAATTAATCTTAATTTACCTCTGTAATTTAACGTAATTAAACGCACCAAATATTCTGAAACCTACCGCAGTTATAGTGGCTATTAAGTATCCTTTTGGGGACTACTGTATTGCGATATTAAACCCTTGAACGGCATCAACTGACCGAACGCGTCAAAACCTAAACAGAACCGCCATTAAAATAAAACAAAATTTCCATATAGCCATTTTTTACCTTTTAGAAATATCCTGGTAGCGCTCGCCAATCAATGTCAGAGACTCCTGAGGCCCCGTAAGGCCTGGGCTGACGTGGGGTTATTTAGTCCCGCTGATGAAGTTGCGGGAAAATTAGACCAACGTGGAGGGTCGGAATCCAAGTGTCGCGAACTCGGCGCAGAGAGCTGAGTTAGACCGACGCCGTGATTCCTTCTCTGCCAAATTGGCCTGAAATAGGTTCGATTTCCGTTAGGTGTGATTCCTAATCACTTCAGGCTGTATAATGGAAAGAATGATTTAAAGTAACAACGCTTCTTTTATTTACACATAAAAATAAATCCGTTTCAATATTTCAACAATCAACAATTCAATTCTTTTCACAGAAAATGGGTCACTACGGTTAAATAATTCTAAACAATCATATAGTCATTCTATAGCCCTGTACTGGCACTATAGTCTACACACTGGAAATGTTACTACCGTGAGCTCGCCATAAGAGCTTCACAAATCTGAAATGTTATTACTGTGAGCTCGCCATAAGAGCTTCACCCGCTTAGGCTCAAATGTCAACGTCTGCGCGTAACTGTACCTCTGGCTGTCGGAGGGTTCCGACCAGCAATGTTCGTCATCTATAAACCACCGTACTTCTGATTTGGGTCAGATATTGTCTACTCATACCTTATGCGCCTTTTGAAAGTCCTCCGTGAAAGTCCTATTGAAATATCCACCGTTCCTGGTTGAATTCACGATTCACAAATGCCCCTTTTGTGCTAGGGCGAAATTGTCACTCACACCGATCTTCAGTCGGTATTACGATGTTCCGAAAGCAAAATAAACTACTCAGAACGCAATCAGGCTGACGCTTCAAAGGGTTAATACGCACAATACAATTAACCTACACTTCTGACTATTGCAGGACGATACCTGCTACTCGACAATCTAAACTTATACGTTCCACCTGGGGTGTTCCTTCTCACGAATTCGGCCCCGTAGCCGCCCATCAACGTTAAACTAAATCAATCATGGAATGCCCTCTCTGGCGATTCCAGCCGTTTCAGGGTCCTGTGATCGAAGGTACCCTTATGCCAGGAAACAGAGTCCGCCTGTCCTGGACTTCACCAACGTGTGTGTGACCCCAAGTGTGTGTCTAATGCTCTGCTCTTCCAGGTATATATACTTTTTACCCTAAACTGTCAGGTGGACCGACGCTCATCTGTCCACCTGTCAAAACGGTGGGAGATGACGTATATCGAGGCAGAATCAATACAAGTCATCTCACGCGTGACTTCACTTGTCGAGAAAACCGATTCGTTCTTGCCATGATTGTTATAACTTATGATGACACGACATTTCTATCTTTTAGAATCTCGTTTCTCAATTTACCGTGACGACATCTTGACATCAACCGATTACGTCTCGTAAGACTCCGACTACTGTATAAATTAAACGAGATGATTAGACCTTATCTAACATACCGTTTCTCCCCTGGGTCCCTGCGCTAAAGCTGGATATACACCACGTGTGTTTTTTCTATGTCCAGCTTTACAGAGAAGTGAAATTCACGTGGGTTTTTCGCCTTGATGCGGAATATATTTTGAACTTACAATATCTTTAAATATGAGGCCCCTTGCCCCTATATTTAGGCTGGCTTTGCCCTGACACAGCAGTTGAAGACATGTGCACCATCGGCGTGCAGTACGCCTTAGTACACAGCGTCATCGTGCCCACATGTAGGCAACCGGGATAAAGTGCCTTACCCAAGGACACAACGCGGGTCGTCCCGGACGGGGATCGAACTCGGAACCTCTAGCACAGAAGTCCAACAGTCTTGGAAAAACAATAACACTGTTAGAATACTGCAACGGATCTGAGAACAGTTTGTAATTATTTGTGTTGGTTTAATAAATAAAGGGCACATTACTTCGTTAGTTTCATATCGGCCGAGATATCAGCGCTCGGTAACTTCATATCAGCCTTCGACCTTCGGTCTCAGGTTGGTATGAAGTTACCTCGGGCTGATATCATGGCCGATATTTCACAAACCAAGTAATACCTCTTAGTGTACCGAGGCCTTTTGGATATCATTTCATTGTGTATGACGGTACGTTTTTATGACTGCCTCAAAATTTCCAACGTTTTAAAGTATCAATTATTGAAGTTTTGGGGGTTGGAATTGGGTAGCACTGTGATATAATCTCCACCCTGCCCAACACCCCCCCCCCCCCCCCCCGCCCATCCACACAGCCTTGCACAAACAAAACTAACACAAAAGAGAGTGTTGACCGAATGGGTGAGTTCACTGGCTGTTAGAAGTCCCGGGGTCGATCTTCGGTCGGAAAAGTCCTCGAGGTGTCCGAACGCTCCCTGCCAGCATTAATTGTGAGGATGATTCTGTCGCAGCGTACCGTCCTATCGGGTGGGCGCGTAAAATGGTTGTCCCCTGTGCGGAGAGAGGCTCACTCAGGCTAAATATCCCTCTGCCATGTGCAAGAAGAGAAGAGGGAGACAGCGAAGGTGCCGCTGCGGAGGTCGCCCCAGATATCTGCGACGTTGGGCTGGGGAAAGTCGTTAATATAAGTTCTGTAACTTGCTCGCCAATCCATGAATATCAATACGCTTAAAGGAGCCAAACTAAGGCCAATCAATCTCTTGTTTGAACCCGTATATCCATAGGCTGAGACTTAACTGGGGGCAGTGGTTGTCTGTGAGGGAATTCCACTCAGTGGGTGATTGTGGCAGTAAATCACCACCCATCTACGATGCACGACAACCACATGCCATTCATTTCTCACCTGCATTTTAACATTAATTAAACAAACCCAACAATGCTTCACATTTGCCGATAGAAAGTTTCATTGATCTGTATACGCAAGTCGAGTTCGCTTGCACGTTGGGCTTTTGTTCTCCTTTGTTTGGAATGTTATCGTTCAATGTTGTCGCCTTGCTAATCGAGTATTAAACTATAAGCTAATCCTGAATACATAAATATCCAGACTACCTGACTACAGATGTACATGAAGAGAGATGGCAGCGTTTCCGATGGAGCAGCGGGTTATATGACTTGCTATCCTGAACGCCGGACATTTTCCCAGTGGACATTGCCCCAGGTGGACATTTTCCCGTTTCCCCAGTGTGAGCGGATATTACCCCAGACATTTCCCTGCGAGAGCTTTTCAAGAAATCATACCAGAACCTGTATCAACATAGAAAAAATATATTGCAAATCGCTACAACCTAACTCTTCAACCAATTTCAGCTGGCACTGTATTAATTTCATTCATATTATTTTAAATTTTCTGCGTTAATAAAACAAGGTCCTGGTATCGTTTCAAGAACTCGAAACAATTTGCATTATATTTAAAACCCAGCTGGAAGAGATTAGAGGGGATATACTGGATAACACGCGTCTGTTCGTCCGTCCGTCCGCTTTGGTGGACATCCAGTACCTTAAGCCGTAGTATAGGTGTGGCCTAACACAAAAGATTTCCTTTGTCCAAGATCCGGGTATTGTTTCCTCAAATGGTAATCCCTTTGTCCTTAAGTGGTAGGGGTTGGGTTTGCAACAAAAAGAAAAAAGCACTTAAGGGACATTTTTAAGGGCATCCGTCCGTCCGACCGTCCGTCCGTCAGTCCGCGCAAGTAAACGGGAGTTAGGAGGTTTTTTGTGTCCAGAGATGCATTATGAGGTTACCGAAATATTATGAGGCAATTTTATATATTATGAGCTTATTTACTAAGATATGAGGCTTATGAGGGAAATTGAGAATTTGAAGAATTTATATTTAGGGTTAGGGTCAGTTCAGAGTTGGGGTTAGGGTTAGGGTCAGTTCAGGGTTAGTATTAGTAACCCTTTCCATTCCCCTTGAAATCCCCCCCACCCCCCCCCCCCCCCCAAAAAAAAAACGAGTTTTTAACCTTTGTCCGTACGTTTTAAAATGATCATTTTTTATAAATTTTTCAAACTCACAACTCCAATTTTTAAGAGCGTCCGTCCGTCCATCTGTCCGTTCGTCAGTCCGGACTCATATCTCAGCAGTGAGTGAATGCATATCAACGGAATTCGGTAAGCGGCGGGCGGTATGCACCGGTGTGGGAGTATGCACCGGGCCGTGGCTCTTGTTTTTTTCTAAAAAAGCAACTTCGTCCACTTTTCGGTTTACACGCAAAGCAAGCTAATAATTGTATAAATGTCGGCCCGAACACAACAATAGGCTATACATTTGAAATTGTTATAAAAACAAAACAAACAACAAAAAAAAAACCCGCAAAAACTAACTCCCTAAAATTAATTTATAACATGACAAAATGCTGGGGAAATGTTCGCTTTTCTAAAAAAACACCCCGGGGAAATGTATTATAAGTTACAACACGTTTACTTGCCAAGTATGGCGTCATGCGAGGCTCAGCGCCATCAATATTAGGCTCGTTCGTACGCCGGGGGAAATGCCCACTGGGGAAATGTACGTTCATCGCTTTCCAAGCCTGACACTTGAATGCTAAATTGTTAATACACTCTTTGTGCTGATATTGCTGTGGATGGTGTAACTGATAAGGATATGGTTGTTTTGACCGAATAAGTCCGGAAGACCATTTATGTTCGCAAGTCGATTATGTCAACAATATACGAGCCGATTGTGTCTGCAAACGAGACGATTGTATCCGTAGGCGGACCTCTGCGCAGTGATATTCGTAAAAACCAACCATGTTGAAACACACTGTCTTCACTTGAGGAATGCATCTGCGTTAATTGCACTCGTCACGTGTTTTTGCTTTCAGTTACAAGCTTCCAAGGATGTTCGAAGAAAGGTTGAGTGGTGGGATGGGTGAGGGGACAAGAAATGTGAAAATGCACAAGATCGACCGTGATGATTTTAGAAGTATGACACCTCAGTCCTCTCTCTCACACCACCTCCATTTACTTTCCATGGGAATATCAAATGGAGGTTTATCTCGTAATTATTCAGGATTTATTTGCGAAAACTAAATGTGGTAATATGGGAGTGGTGGTATCTTAACATTATAACAGTAGTTTTGATTTTATGTCAAACCGTATTTCTAAACACACATTCTGGTGAAGACCTTTTCAATATGGACGTGTGTAGATATTATTAGTTAATTGTCTTCTTATTTTAACCCTTTACCCAACGTAACCAGCCAAAACCGCCCAGCGCTATTCTCAAAAATCGCCAATTAATTTTCATTATTTTTTCATTTTTTTGTCTGAAAAACATAGGGTATGACTCCTTATTGGAACGCGCTTGTCGAGCGCGTTCCAATGAGGGGTCATAACCTATGTTTTTGAGACAAAAATGAAACAAATGAGTTATTCAATAATTTTTTTTGCAAGTGTCGTCTGCTTTTCACGTCACATAAAGGGGGTTAAATGATGGGTAATCCTTTTTATTACACACCCGTAACTGTATTTGTCACGATCACGTGGATTTTAGGGGCATGCGGTAATTTTAACCAGAAAGCTCTAGTGCAATCCGATAAAAAGTACCCTTCGCGTGCACAAGTTCTCTCGTTAGACTGGTTCTTATAGTTTGCAGCGTTCAGTGGAATATAACCAATGAGAACCATCGGCTATATTTATCTGTCGGAATTACCGATTCCCATTACAAAATGTTTGATGCACAACTATGCTAAAAACTGTTAAAAGTCACGAAAGACACACGATCTCTGCCAAGAAATTGAACAGTGAAACTCAACCTTTGCTTTCGTTATTGAAAATCGAGGACAACTTAATTAATTGCAGTGCAAAAAAGTCCAATTGGGTTCGATATTGCAGCCAGCCACTTGTACAGTTCCTATAAAACATTGTTACAATGTTGCCCTCTGCGCTGCGTGCTGCCAGGGAGTCGACTCGAGGCCTAATGTGTAACTGTAATCTTATTCGATTCACACTTCGGCATTGAAGCAGCACGTTTGCCAACGCAGACATACTTTGAAAAGCATGTTAAGTTGAAGTAGTTCTCAGGAAGCAAGACTAAAGGAATCTTGAATACTGGTTACCATGAAGCGGAAAAACAGACGCCGACACGCCGACAGCGCCTGGCCGGAGATGTTTGACAGCTAGTACATGCAGTTACTAATTAACTATCTCCAATTCCACCCTTACTAGATGACCACCCCCCCCCCCCCCCCCGCCGCCCCATACTAGCTGAATAAACAAAATAAATTCGGAAGAATGAAGAGCCTGGTTTTATAAAAAAAAAAACATTTCGGTATTTTACATTTGTGGAACCAATGTTTTTTAAGTGCTAGTGGGTGTTGGAGCAACAGGTTTATTTTATTTTATTTTTTTGTGGGGACAGGGGGGAAGGGCTTTTTAGGGGGATATAGTATTGCTAAAATATGACTTTCTGGAGTTTGTACTGGGGAAATTAAAAAAATGTTTCCAGCTGCCCACTACAGAAATTCTGAAAAGTCTCGAGTTGGAAAAGTCTCGAGTAGGGGAGGGGTGGTAAATACATGTGGTCTGATGAATGCAATATATTTTCAGTTTTATGAGATGACTTCCATGAAATTTCAAAAATAATTATTAGAATATTTAAAACACAGACAATATGACAATATTTTCCGGACACAGATTGATGTGTATTTTTAAATGACTAATTTGGGATTTTTGCTAGTATTTCTGTTTTATACAAGGATATTTATTATTTTGCTTTAATTCTCAGAAACAACACTTAAATCGAATGGCACCTATGTGACTTAGCTACATGGGTGTATGAGATGGGGAGAGGGTTGAGGCACTCTCGCCCCCTTCACCAATAAGCAGTTAATTTTGCAGTTTTCATTGAAAGAGACTGATATTTTCAGAACAGATTGTTCAGAGGGAATGGGTATTTTTTATAATTTTGGCAAATATCAGGGCAGTGGGAAGAGCATTTTCAAAGGCAAATTCGAGGCAAGGGCCTGCATTTTCATTTTTAAACAAAAGTTCAGGACAGTTTGATTGGTCAGCCCCCATCCCCAAGAAAATGTCCCCCAAAAGCCTATCATTTTAGCCACATTCTATCAGTCCTCTTTAAAACTACTTACTCAATGCAAATTCAGAATACCAAATTCCAAATTAAGACTGACAAGATATTGGAGCAGACACATAAAAAATTATTTTGTTTTGAACCAGATACCAAGAGAAAAATATTGACAGAACCGTTCGGATAAAAAACTGGTGAAGTATAGTACTAGTACAAAATAATGTAAACATTAATCAATCTTTGAAAATATTATCAACCAAAATAAGTTGGAGCTTACTGGTGCAGAACAGAAATGACCGATGTCCACATGCGATAGCCTTGTGGCAGTACTGCCAGTAGTGCATGTATCGTCAAGCCGAGTTCAAACTTATATTTTTAGTTTCAGTTTAAAAAGCACGAAATTTAAACAGAGCGGCCAGTTCGCAACCTATTCAAATTAAAATCCTTGCCTACATTTTCCATCCTCCAGATATAATGATGCCTGTACACACAATTTGAAAACACATTGGAGACATCATAATTTGTGACGTCTGATATGCTGAACGAAATCTTTTGAGTTTTGAGTGTTCGGATCTTCTTCTTCTTCTTCTTTATGAATTCCCAGCGTTAATTTTTCGCTGCACCTCCTTTAGGAGTAGTTGAATTTGAAATTTACATTGATTCTGTATATAAAATGAAACAAGTGAAATTAATGTTAGAAAGATTCAATTAAGATAAGGAACTTTTTCTGCTGTGATCCTCCATCAAGGCCAACGATCTTTGTTGATGAAGGTCCATGATGTATCTTCTGCTCCACTGCTCTATATTCTCTAGCACAGAATAGTTCAGATCAAGAAACACTGAAACAGAGTCAAAGGAACAGTCCAGTATGGGCTGAGTTAGAAAGGTAGGATTGTTAGTAATTGGAGTGAAGGAAGACACAGGTAGAATGCTTCTCAAGTTCTCCATGGCTGTTTCTCTAGTTCTTTTGATTTCTGGAAAGTCACAGGCTGTGAGGAAGTGCTGAATGTTATCTTCTTCATTGTTACCTAATTTGCATGTTGGACTCTCATTGTAAAATGCTGCTCTGTTGGCCTGGAATGTGTGCACACCTGCTAGCAGCTTCACTTTCAATGCAGCTCTCCTTATGTCTTGGCAGTTATTCCTTACTGTAGACCATACATGGTGTGGCTGGCCAATTGTGACAGCCATTGGGTTGATAAATTTTAGAGTAGACTTGCTGGAAATTTCTTTTCTTATCTCTGACTCCCAAAATTCATTGATGTGATGATCGACCATTTTTTCCCATCTTGCCTTTTGTGGTGGAGACTTCAGAATGTCAAAAGCTGATGGGAGACTGTATTTTGACAGAATCTTCCGAACACCTGCGAACCAACTGCCAGATTTTAAATCTTTCATTGTTAGTTGCCTCTGAGCAATGTCCCTCTCCACTACTGATCCTTCTTTCCTGCAAATGTTTCCAAAAAGTGATAATATTTTCTTGTGAATTTTTGCTTCTACTGGTGGTAGACCTAGGAGACCACATGCTGCTGCGTTGGATGTTCGAGGCGGTAGAGACTGTAACTGCTTCAGTATCTTTCTTTGGAACAGTTCTAGTTGAGCAATGTCACAGGCCGACGGTGGAGCAGCATCAATTCCATAGAGTACTCTTGGTAGAATAAATACCTTCCAAATGCTAGCAGAAACCTGAGGATTGAGCCCACCAGATCCATGTAGGCCCGCACCCATCAATGCATAGAGCGTTCTTCTTCCTTTCTGTATTCTGCTGTCTACATTACTATTTCCATCACTTTTTCTTTCAATTCCAAGATGTATCACAGAATCTACTTTTTCAATTTTTCTTGACTCAAATTCAAATGATTTATCCATACAACATGCATTCTTATTGGAGACATATGTAGATACAGTACTCTTTGATGGATTTATGTTGTATCTTTCTCTGTGGGAATAATCTTCCACTTCTGATAGCATCATTTGAAGTTCAATATCGTCATGCGACAGTAGAGCAACGTCATCAGCACAGGTGACATGAGGGATGTTAATATGTCCAACTTTGGCACCAGTATATTTTCTTTCCAGGTTGAGTAGTAATGGGTTGTTGAACCTTTTGTAGTGTGTCGCTGACAGGACACCACCCTGGCGTACACCTTGCTTGATATCTATAGTTTTAGATAAATGTCCCTTCCATTTAACCTTGGATGTCATATCTTGGTATAAGCTGTTCAGAAAAAGCCATTCATCCCCCTGAATATTGTCCAAAAACAGCTTCCTCATTAACATGGAATGTGGAACAACATCAAAAGCCTTCTGTGCATCAAGTGTAGAGAGGAAAAAGTGGGCAGTTCTTCTCTTTCGCTTCAATTATCACTTCGGATATCATCAGAGCTGCATTTGATGCTGAAACCCCTTCAGTGAAGCCGGTTTGAAGTTTAGATTGAGTTGATGTTAGGTTGTCATTTGAGATGCTTATGAGAACTTTTTCAGTGATCTTCATCACAATTGGAGTGACAGTGATTCCTCTATACTTTGTTGGATTGTTTATAGCATCCTTTTTGTGTATTGGGGTAATGATTCCAAGTTTCAAGGCATCTGGAACCCTTTTCAGCTTGAAGCATTTGTTAATGAAATGAGCCAGGAATTCTGTAACATGTAGACCACCATATTTTAGATGTTCAGCTTGGATACCAGTACAATCTTGGGCCTTTTGTGTTTTTAAGTGATGAATGATTTTAGCTATCTTCACACTGGATGTCTCATAAATACATTTCCCTTGCTTTTTACATATTGATTCTATGTATTGCAGGTCATCTTCTACATCAGCTTTGTGCTCCCCATCAAATTTCTCATCACTGGATGGTGTTGCAAGTTGTTGAAAATATACTCCCCATCCATTACATATATCTTCTGGTGTCGATAGCTTGATATCATTAACAACCAGCTCATCTGTTAGATTAATTTCCTTCTTCCTTTGTTTGCAAATGAGTTTATACAAAACCTTGCAATCACCTTCCTTAACATCCATGATGTCTTTCATATCCTTATCTCTTTCTTTTGCAACTTCTATTCTTTGCAGTCTACAGAGATGTTTCCTTGCTCTTCTTCTCTTTATTAACTCTTTACTGAATTCATCCGTAGGATTTCCTGCATTTTTCCATATCCTGTAAGATTCTTTGGATTTCTTGACACTTCAACATCGACATTTTTTTGCGAATAAAATGAATCAACAGCGATTCTACAGGTGGCAAGGTCAAAGACTTAAGACTGGTTCTCTGACAATATTGCCCGTTTCTCTCTAAAATTCTCTCAACCGTTCAAATTGTCGACTATTTAATTAAATTAGCGATTAATTACAGTGAATTCCTTTTCATGGTTGGGTGTGTTATAAATACAGAACCACACTTATGTTTGAATGGGTTAACGATTACTGGACTCGAGCGTGTGGCGCTGGGAAAACCACTCGAGCCTACCGGCTCTCGTGGTATCCCTGCGCCACTCGCTCTCGTCCAGTAATCGTTAACCCATTCAAACATAAGTGTGGTTCTGTATATGTCCCCTCTCGCGCCCGATCCTACAGACAAAAGCAGGTGGGAGAAGAGTGTTCGATGCCGCTTTGATAATATATATTGTTTACTTTCAAGACCACTTTAACTCCTAGCACTGTGGACGTATTTCAAATTGTGTGTCATTGACTCCATATTGCTCATGCTCTTATAAAAAAGTACCATGGTAAACCATGCTAAATCCCAAAATACCCTGGTAATACCATGGTATTACCAGGGTATTTTGGGATTTACCATGGTTTACCATGGTACTTTTTATAAGGGTGCAGCATAAAAAATATAAATTATATCTTGTTTCACAGAGGTCAATGAGCTCAGTCAAACAAGACATAATTTTTTGAGTTCTCAGTTGCGCTGTAGGAGAAATTTGCTGCTGAAAACTTTGGCATTTTGACATCAGAGTTCAGAGGGTCAATCGGCAAATACTTTTTCGCTTCGTTGCTGTCACTTCGTCCAACTGCTTGACGATATTTTGTCACTGACGCACTTTGTAAGGGCTACATCAGGACAGCATATTATTTAGAGGCCGCGGAACCATGCTGGGTGTTGTTAAAAAGGGCATGCACCTCTACACCGACCACACACTAACACGTATTTTCTACAACAGAAATCCTACATCTTCAGTCTGTTCAGTCTCTTCCTCATACTTCCACCTCATTCCAACCTGAAAATTGGTTGATTGGGAACGAAGAGCACAAACTATGACCAGACTACAAGCTTAACACCCAAAGAGAATGTCTTACCGATGTTGATGAATATTAAAAAATGGGCAGTGACACAAAAAATTTGGTAGCTGTTTTGATGGTATAGTATGCTGATCATACACACATACACGTTTAATACCTTCCATTACACAAGTACAACCTGGGAATATCTAAGATGTCATTGTTGAGAGTCTGTTTTTTAATTTTTATTCCGACGAGCGGAACCGTGCAGTGCCTCTTCAGTAGTTGTACCCGCGCCCCACAAACATACACTCAAAGACCTACAGCTGACATATTCTTACAAATTTACGTGGGGGCAGTTTTTCAATTTAGAAAACTTTAGTTCAACACACAAAGAGTACCATGCGTGATTTCCGGTTCCGTGCTATAGATTTCCTGGGTATCGGGGCCGGCTTTCGGAACCGGGAACTTGAAAAATTCCCGTTCCCGGGATTAAACCCTAGTAGGAGCTCTTGAGAGTGTCGTTCAACATCAAATAAACAAAACAAAAAAAATAATGTGACCCCAAACGGCACTATTCATTAAAAAAATCCATTGATATGCTATGTTTTCATGTTTTCGCCTCAAAAACATAGCTTGTGGATCGAACTCGTTGAGGTTTTTGTAGCACAAAAGGAAGTTGTTCTGTTATTCGACATATTGTCTACAGCTTTTGTCCGATAATTCGTGTCAGGTAAAGGGTAAAAATTTTGTTATTTTAATAATTTTTATTTTTCAACTTTTTCACACAATTTGAACTAGACCGCATCAAACGATCCTTAAGTGGAACGAGCTCGCCATAATGAGGGGTAATATGATGTGGTTTTGTTGAATTAGTTTGAAATTTCTATTCTTCAACTGATCAATTTGCATACTACGCATACAAATGGTTCCTATTCGTTCGGTGAAGGGTTAACCTTGATGATGTCCTCATAAAACTACATTGCGTAATTTTGTCGCATCCGTGTTGTACGTCTTGACTTTGTACTACAAATAACAAAACCCTGTCTATTCATTCATTTAAAATTTACTGCATTATGTTGACGTTTTTAGTGTTGTGACCTCTCTCTGGGGCAAGTTCAAGAGCTTTGTTTCGAGGAAAGAATCCACTGCTAGCTTTTTCTAACCCTTCAGCCTTGATTTCCTGAATGAAATCGTCGTTCACCACACCATATGTCCATTTTTCTTTGTTGCAAGATATGATGATAATTTAATATTGCAGTGCCCATGGCCATCGCGAAAATGACCGATTGTGGGTCTGGGGGAGGAGGGGGGGGGGGGGGTTGTAAACCTGAATTGTCCCGACTGTGATGGCTCAAGTCCCGACTAACTAATAGTCCAACTACATCATCAAAGAAGACATGCCTTGTCTTGATGATGTAGTCGGAATAGTAGTCAGCCAGGATTATAGTTAACCCTTTACCTAACCTGAAAAGCAGACGACACTTGCAAAAATAATTCTTGAATAACTAATTTTTTTCATTTTTTGTCTCAAAAACATAGGTTATGACCCCTCGTTGGAACGAGCTCGACGAGCTCGTTCCAACGAGGGGTCATAACCTATGTTTTTGAGACAAAAAATGAAAAAAATAATGAAAATTAATTGGCGATTTTTGAGAATAGCGCTGGCCGGTTTTGGCCGTTACGTTAGGTAAAGGGTTAAACAACTCAAGACTTCTTAACCCTTTGAACACTGGTGGTATCTTCTATGTCTGTTCAAGTGCAGCAATTAAAAGAGTCCATGTTCATTATTTGGGGTAGACCAATCAATATTTTCAACGTGCAGCCTTAGGGCTGTACTTTGAAAATATTGATTGGTCTATCCCACCCTTAACATACCAGGCATTCTTCCTAATGAAAATATGACGTACCATGTCCCAGGGCCGTTAAATCGGCTTTCGTGTTCAAAGGGTTAAACAGTCATTAGTGAATAAATATAACCTACATGTGGTAGTCGGACATAACTTCTTTGATTAACACATGCCGTACCAGTACACTAAATTGATCGTGCTGGGCCCCACAATCCTGAATCGGTACAACAAGTCCTTCATTTGTATGACCGACCGTATTTGTGACACAAGTCCAAGTATCAAATCAAGATTTTTAAGAAAGTGCTTGATTACCAACAAGCGAGAGAGTTGGAAAATAACACTCCAGTCTTAACGATAATATCCCGACTTGAAAAAAAATATTCAGGGGTGTTACACACGCCCTTTAACGACTCCTCTGGTGGTATTATCGATAGTCCTAACCGATTTTTTGTTGACCATTTCCCGCGGAGCGCATCGACAAACGTTCTTTCCTGCAAACATCCCTGCACACTTGGGTGAAAAGTTTTAGAATTCATCTTTACATAGTTTCCTAAAACAGTGATGGAATATGAAGTGCTACACTACCGTCAAGGTGGAATGCATCTGAAGAACTACTGGATAGACTTTTCATTGAACCGGATGTTTCAAACGTTGTGTAAAGTGGCCATTCAGACTTCATTATTTTACATTTTCTCCCTGTAGCCACCATACCTTATGCGTGATAACAAGCTCTCTGTGCTCCGGTGAAGCGTAACGGCTAGGGTTTGGAAGCACAAAAGGAAAATTTATTTATTTATTTACTTATTTATTTATTGTGGTTTAACGACACTTTCGACAGCCACGATCACCTCGCGTCGGACAATTTTACGGGTGGTGGAAGCCGGAGTAGCCTGAGAGAACCACAGAGGAGCAGCGAGCAAAGTCTCCTCAGCATACTAACTACGCACAAGCAGGGCCAGCATTGGTTGAAGGCAAGTGCACGATCGATGGACAGTACGTCTTAGTTTACAACGCCACGGATGGAGAAAGCAGGAGTAGCAAGAGAGAACCACCGAGCAACAGCGAGCAAAGCATACCAACGTACTAACTACGAATAGGCACGGTTTGCATTGGTTGAAGGCAAGTGCACGTTCGACGGACAGTACGCCTTAGTCCACAACGCCACCGCACCCCGATGTGGGCAATCGGTTTGAAGTGCCTGCCCAAGGGCACAACGCAGTTACCACTGGTCAGGATAGAAGCGTGTACCTCTCGGTGTGAAGTCCGTTTCTCTTACCACTGAACCACCGCAATCCCAAATGAGAAAATAGTAAGGAAATTATATTGCAAGTGTGTCTGTGAAGGGTAAACTACATGTAATCCTACGGCAAAATATCATTTTAGAGCAACAAAATTTCCCATGTGCAATGATGATTTTGACCGATACTAATATTTTTCCGCCACTCGTAAAACTGTTCGACACAATATGGTTCTGCCTGCCCTGTGGAAAGTCCCGATAAACCACAATAAACAAACAATATGTTTAACCCTTTACCCAACGTAACGGCCAAAACCGGCCAGCGCTATTCCCAAATATCGCCAATTAATTTTCAAAATATTTTCATTTTTTGTCTCAAAAACATAGGTTATGACCCCTCGTTGGAACGAGCTCTTCGAGCTCGTTCCAACGAGGGGTCATAACCTATGTTTTTGAGACAAAAAATGAAAAAAATTAGTTATTCAAGAATTTTTTTTGCAAGTGTCGTCTGCTTTTCATGTTAGGTAAAGGGTTAAGTGTTAGATAATTAAACCTTTGTTCTGTTCATGCATTTTCAGGCAAAATGATTGGCTAGAGTATTTCTTTTTTTTTCTTTTCATAACACAATGAACCGAAAAAACGCATTTAGGCCCGCCCTAAACCATGCCCCCAATGTCTGTCTTAACGATTACGTTGCACAGTCTGAATGGAAAAGAACCCCTGCACGCTCATATTTTTTCAACATGAAAAGTAATTAATATTTATCTCATCAATGATATTAAAGAGACTTCCGAAATAAAATTTAATAAACAATGAAGTCCTTATCATGTTTTGTATTCCATGTTCAATTTGTTTATATGCAATAGATGATCGTCTGTGTTCATCGTTTTACCCAAAACAAACGTAAACAATGACCGGTTATAATAATCCACAAACGAAACTCACGCGAACAAAACTTTCCAATTTCCAAACAGCCTGAATGAACTCTTTCTGGGACAAAGTTCAACCATCTTCTTGTTATCTGGGTTTATATCGAACTCCACATTTACAAACCGTGTTTTCAGTTTCTCAGGAAATGGTCAAAATCAGAATTGAATTTAACTCAGGGTTGCTTTAAATGACAGCACCCTCCCGTCAAGAGGAAAAGGAGATTGAAGTTTTGTGTGGGCGTGGCCTATGACTTCCTTTTAACTTACGCATTTCATTTGTCAATAAAATGTTTAATGACACAAGAACATGTTTCAGTGAAATGTATGGTTATTTCAAACATAATTTTAGAAAACTGTGCCTTTTTAATTCAGTTATCAATATGAAGCATGATGTGACCTGGTTTTTATTTGAACTCCGCAAAGTAGAGAGTGTTTAAATTTACTGCCCTCAAGTTTAATTATAATGAAATTAAAACTTATTAGTAGGGCTGGAACGCAATCGATTGTATCATGCACGGGGGGGGGGGGGGGGGGGGGGGGCTCATTGAGGCCCGTCGTGCATGATATGGCCGACCAAAGTTCTTGACCACAAGGCAATACTGCCCGAACCCACATACCGAACACATTAAATATCATAGCCCGATATATCAGACGACAAGAGTTTACATACCTTCTCCGGAAAACCTCATTCGTGTGGCCCCTCCAGCCTTTTCCACTGAAAATTAAGAACCTTTTTGTCAACAGTACGGTCACATAAACTCAAGAGGTTGTGGGAGAGTACTGTTGACAACACTCCATGGTACCCTTTAATTTCGAACTTCGTATGCAATGAACAATCGACATACAGCGCTGGAGAGGTTACACGTATAGCACATGTATATATACGGACTGCCCGGACGTGTAGTGTATTAAAATTTCTCCGTGTTAACACTTGCTTTACGCCATGTAAATGGTTAAAAGTGAATAAATGAAAATAAGGAGTAATCGTTTGTTTCTGTCTATTTCTCGAGTTATGAACCCCCAAAATCAAGGGCAAACATAGTGTAATGGTCTACGCCCATTTACGCAGTTTGGCCTTTGTTTTTGGGGTATAGTAACTCAAGAATAGACAGAAACAAACGACCATTCCTTATATAAGTCAGGTCAAATAATTTAGAAGGAAATTCCCAAGTCTAAAATTCCATAAATTTCAATTTCAAACAAATATACACAAATTATACATCAAAATCATTTTTTTTTTGGGGGGGGGGGGGGGCGCAAACATTAAATTCGGAAGCCCGTTGTGTGTGGAGGGGTGCGGAGACCTCTCCTAGTCCAAACTAAAAACCATCGGTGGTTCCCTACTCCTACTTCAGGGAAGTGGGATGAGGGGGTAACGAACGGAGGGGCCTTGTTATGACTAGATCTTCCCTCGAGATAATTTTGCAGATTTCAGTGTTCTCTGAGCGTGTCTGTGGTATTTGTAGCGTGTGTAGCCCTATATTGGAGACCATTTGGGGTATGTATGCTATGGGAAACGTACATTGAACTAGTGTTTTGGGGGAGCAGCGAAAATTTAGGGGACAAGACCCCCACAGGCTCTAAATAAATCACTCATCAAGATGAAAGTTGTTGTGTATTGACCACGAACGATATACATAAATAAAAATTATATAGAAACAAAACAGTTAGCTATTGTATGTATATTTATTTGTCGAAAAATAACCCAATACAAGCGAATTTTACCACTGGAAATGGTTGTGCTTCATTCATTCCATAACACGGGTTGATTCGAAAAGCATTAAAACTCCCTACCGACAACTGTCCCCTTTCTTTCACCTTCTCTGTTAATAGAAAGAATAAAGCCACCAACGAGAAGTGTGTATTATTTTTTAAGATGAACGGACATTCTTAAAAAAATTACAGGGAATTACCACTAAATTCTGCTGAAATATCTCTGCACACCGTGCTATTGTGAGTATTGTCTTCGATCAGTAATCCCGAAGAATGACTTACCAATCTAAAACTGTTTACAAGTTCAACTTTTATTCTCCCAAATGTGATAAAGTTATTTAATTTATTTTCGCATTAAAACAAGAATTTAATGTAAAGTGGGTTTTAAGTTTTGCCCTTTTCCATTATCTGGCCGAATACCTCGGGTCTCGTGTATATTTTAGTTATATAAGAAACATGCGTCAAACCAGTGCCAAGATCCCTGTTCAACAATCCGATTTTCACAAGTTCACATGAACAAAGACCGCAAGCTCTCAAACCACCAGTCTAATAATGTAAGGAATTCGATGCAGTTATGATCTGGAACCAGTCTAGCCCTTGAATTGTTCATCCTTTATGTTTGGATTCACTCGTCTAGAATACTGCAGTTGGCCTGAAAACCGAAACTATGGCTCACTTTCCAACTGATTGATGCATTCCTGACGAATGAATATACAAAAGACAATACAAATTCATTTTCCTTGAAGCAACGCAAGAAATTTGTTCAATCGCGAGTGAATTTACCGAATTTTTATTATCATTAGAAATGAAGACACACGAGCCGAAGTTTTATGATTCCGCCGATTACGCCATGTAGACCCACTAATTTTGTTAATCGCTTGATGACTTGAGGTGAATTAAATACTTATTGATTGGAACATATATAATTGAAGCACGAAAGTATATTTACATATCTTTGTGAGTGAAGGAACATCACATTACATCAAGGGTAGTATGCGCTCAAACTCCACGAAATGGGAGAAAACAAACAGCCTATAACAGTGTCAAATTCCTTACAGAATTAAACTGGTGGCTTGAGCGCCTGCTAAGACTTTTACTTTCCATACATTTAACACAAAAATAGTCAACCAGTTCGTTAAAATTGTCCAGTTTCACGTATAACTCTATTTGGGACCACTTCTTGAACGTTCAAGGAATCCTCAACTGGCTGCGCGTTTAGTTTTAACCTTCTCGTTACCATGGGAAACTGCGATTGTGGCACATGGAACACATTGGAATTCAGGGGACGACGTGACAATTAACATAGAAAAAAACTCCGCTTGCATGGGATTGGTGAGCGTAGGTATGCATAGTATCGGCCCGCTCCTCAAAACCTGAACTTGTCCGTTCGGTATTTCTCCCTGCGGCACTGCGGAATCTCACCCGCTGAAAATGAAATGGAACTAAACTGAATTCCAATGCTCGTTTTTTTTCTTATTTAGGTTTGAATTCTCAATGGTTCATTCATTAAAGCTCGCCTTCTGATGTTTGTTATACCTCATTCTAAGACGTAATGTTAATTTCCATCAGAGTCTTGTTAGTTATTTCGTATTGTTCCCCGTCTGTGGAACATTACCGGCCAATAATTTTTGCAATGGCCATCGCTGAGACCGAGACATCCCCAATACGCGTCACGGAAACACCCGCTCAAAGTGAATTGCAGAGAACGGCGAATCAATCCAAATAATTTGTTTGACAACTGTCACTATGTCCCAATGAATATAAAATGTACCAGCCCGCCGTCAATGCCAAGGGCAGAACAAAGAAGTGGTGTCGGGTTGATAGACGTTGTTTCCAAGAGCAAAGTGAATATTGAATTTGATGTTTTCTCCAGTTGGGGAGATTAAATTTGTGTTTCCATTAAAAACACAACTCATTCGGTATAATAAAAAAAATATGATCACCTGGCTGCAGGCGGACATTGCAAGTAGGCTCCCCTTAGAACTGTTGTTTTCCCGAGTCTGCTGCTCGAGACAATCTGCAAAGTCCACATCCAACCACGTCATCATTTTTATCGTGTGTGTCGTGACCGGACCTCGAATAAAATGTCATTTTTGCGATTACCGTATTTATTTATTTATTGAGGTTTAACTACACTTTCGACAGTCAGGGCCACCTCGTGTCGGACAGCTTTACGGGTGGAGGAAACAAGGGTAACCCTAGGGTACCCACCGAACAACGGCGAGCAAGTGCTAGACTCCCCAAAGAACTAACTCCACATAAGCACTGGATGAAGACAAGTGAACCATCCACGTGCAGTTCGCCTTAGTACACAGCGCCACCGTGTCCCCACGTGGTCAATGGGGATTAAGTGCCTTGCCCATGTGGTCAATGGCACAACGCAGTTATCCTGGCGGGGATCTCCGATTACAGTACTGGAGGTCACAGCACCATTCACAAAGACAGCCATTCAAAATTTGAGGGTTTTTCAGTTTTTGTCTCAAAATATAGATTATGATTGCAAGTTAGAACAAGCTCGTTGGGCGCGTGCACAATAATTACTCACAAGCTATTTTATGAGGCAAACAATGACGGCTTTTATTTATTCAAGAAATTATTTTTTCAAGCGATGTCTGCTATTCGCGTTGGGTAAGAGGTTTAAGTAAATACATAAAATTTATATCCCCAATGATGTGTGTTTTGCATGTTTGTTGGGTTTGAACTGCACATTCAACATCCAGGATCATATCGGGTAGTTTTACGTGTGAAGGTTGTGGGAGTACCTGTAGATAATCAATAAACAGCGGCGAGTAACAATGCTGAAGTAAATGGTAGAATAAACACAAGTCGGGGGTCTGCAAAATAAACGTTATCGTTTGAAAAAAAGTGAGGAGAAAATTTCGTTCCTAACTCAGGAGCTCAAACTGCAACGACAACTAATCAAGTAGCAATTGAAATAAAGCACCCCAGCTTCTGAATAAAATAAGTTCAGAAGGCATACTGCATTCGCATGGAGTGCAGACCAGAAAGCGGATAATTCTGCAATACGAATACCCGAATGTTGTCTTATGTTAGGGAGTGGGGTTTGTCTCTATTTTAACGACACCAGACCCCTCCCCAGGGGTCGCGGCTGGGATCAGGGACGTGGCTAGACGGTTTTGGTTCAGGGAGTTTTCCCCACAGAGTTTCCATCTGTGCCGCCCTCCCCTCCCTGCTATCAAACATCCTGCATTATAGAAAACCCTTTCCCCACCTCCTTGAGTCAGAAATTTCCAGGTGCTACTTTTGAGTTTCTATCTTCTTATCTTTGGGTTCTAAGGTTGGAAATCGTCTGTTGAGTGTAAGAAGACGCCGTCTGCAATGCTTTGCCATTGTAAGTGGCGCCCTGTTGCCCTCAAGGGTTGAAATATTGACTTCAAGTGGTTAAAAAATCGCTAAATATCTGTTATAAACAGGGGCGAAGGTAGGATTTCATATGGGGGATAACTTTTTTAGGGATGCCAGGTCGATATGTGCCACAGGCATGACCCGAAGGCTGTAGGCCTGAGGTGGAGGTAGGTATGGCCCTCCCATTGGTGTGCTCCCCCGAACCCTCCACCAATGGGAGGGCCATACCTACCCCACTATAGATCTACAGTACCCCCTTCCATTGCTTGGGGTTCGGGGAAGGGGATCCCACGAGGAAATTTTGAAAATTCAATACACTGAGAATGGATCTGGCACCCTCTGGTGTTTTAATTTCCCCATTTTGTGGGGGGCACAGTGATGTTTAGGGGGCTATGACCCCTAGGCCCCCTTGGCTACGCCACTGGTTAGAAATGATCACAGCCACATTCAGAATGCCACGAAAGTTACTACCATAAGGCATGGAATTTCCGGCTGTTATTGAGTTGAGACTTGGAGGGTAGGGGTGAGACACACCGCGCCCCCACTGTCGCCATGTTTCTGGCTGTGATGACAATCGTTTCAAGTGAATATATGCCAAATGAAGTTCACCTTGTGGCGAATGTTTCATGAACTTCTTGAGGGCTAGATTATATTCTTGTCTTCTGAAATGGTTCATCGGAATTGGTTTATTACAAATAATATTAATTTGTAATAAAACAAATTTATATAAACAGAATATAATTTGTGTTTGACAGAATACGAAATATGAGCAAGGATGATGTTTGGTTTTGATCTGGTACCTTCATTTTTTGAAAGCCCCGATAGTGGCTTTCAGAACTCAACCAGTTAATGGTATTTAGACTTGCTGTCCCTCTATTGATCAATAATTTACCTCCAAAGTAATCGGTAACTAACGGGCCTTCGATGATTATGTGTTGTTAATTATTACTACAGGAATTACTGAAAATGAAGGAAAATGTCACGCCGATATAAAACGTAGACGATCTTGCAGATACTAGCTGCGACAAGAACTGTACCAATCAATTATTTAAACCGATACAGATATGGATCAAAAGTTTTATGTCAGTGTTCAGTGTGTCAACGTTCTCCCCGAACATTAATGAAGGTGTAAATGTAACAATTGTGTACATGGATTAACGAGGCTTATTTCGTTATATTGAACCGATATATGATTGATAATGTTCAAAATCTAAAATAAACCCGTCGACGTATGCACAAGACCTCTGAAATTTAAGATATCTTCACACTCAAAGGAATGACAGAAATAGTTGACCATTCTGGATAGCTGCACGGAATACTGAATAACATGTGCGGGGACATTTAGCACATGTGACAGGAAATTGTTTTCTACGACTGTGAAAGATATAGCGGATTTTTTTCTATTCAATATTTTGTTTTCTAAACACGAGACTCGTGCATTTGAAGTATAACACCGCTGGCGTCAAAAAAAAAACAACATCTGTTTGTGAAAAAAATTATAATCGCTGAGGACTTGTTTGACCGAAGAGAAGTTCGGGTGAGTGTTATATTTTCTCTCTCATCATTGATGTCATCTGCTGTGTTTTGTACTCGAATAGATGGTATAATGAATTCCAGAGCCGTGAACTCCCAACTGACAAAGCTCGCACACAATGCATATTTTATATTATCGTAGCTGGCACTGTACAGGGGCGGCGAAACGATTTTCAAAGTGAGGGGGCTGGAATGGGCGATGGATTATTTCATCGGTATGACGGGCCGACCATGGTTGGGCCCGTGGTACGAAAATGTTAAATTCCAGGGTCCCAAAACCCCCATTTCCATGCAGCTGAGCGGATAATTTGAGATTTTTCAGATGTATTTGAAAGATTTCACACTCTGAGAGCCGTTAAAAAACCGTCGGTAAAGCATGGAGGTGAGGTCTATTTATCAGCTTTGGTCGTAACAACCAACGCTGATCAATAGACCTCACCTGTATGCTTTACCAGACGTTAACGGCAATTATACTGTCTGTGGATTATCTTGTCTGAGGTGTTTTTTGTACATGTATGTCTGTAAGATTACGATTTATTAAAGTTAACCGATCTTTTAACTAACTGCCAAAAAATGATCCGAAATCCATCGAAACTGAACAAGTACGAGAGAAACATAGCTGGCGAAAATATGGGGGAGGCTCTGAATCCGCCCCTTGTTTCACCAGTCAATGGTTGTGTTAAAAGATATGCATACAAAAACACATGGCCCGGCAAAAAAAAGTGGTGGGGCTGAAATCCCCCCCCCCCCCCCTCGGATCCGCGGCTCCTGCTGTAGCTCGATGGCACGAGATATTTCAAATCAATGCCTCATATACATATCGAACTTAAAATATGATCGATGTCTTCGAAATAACCCGGTGATATACCTACGTATACGGCACCCAACGGAATACTCAATCACCCGGACCAACATTGTGCGGTGTGTCTGCTTCTCAGAAACTGAAAGCTCCTCGTCCCTACATATTGGGCATCCTAGCTTTGTCCGTGGTGCACCTCCTATTTCTATATTTTTTTTCCTTCATCGTACTAGTCTATTTTGATATTGTTCAGAATGGTGCTGAGTTGTTTGGCGAGAGAAAATGAACAATAACACATCATAATGTACTATTCGTTGGAACCTTTGGGGTTCATGAACACATCATGTGATTTGGTAGTCTAAAGCTTTGGTGCGAAAGTAAACGACTCGGCGTTCACGTAGGCATTTAATTGAAGCACATTTAGAAATGCGTGTCATTTTGATACCAAAATGTAGAGAGATGTTCAGGAAGTATAAGTGGAAGGCCAAATTGAATTTCAAAGCGTATTCTTATCATTTTTGAGAATTCGAAAAGGCACGTTTCTGTTCACACTTCGCCCATTTTCGAACCCAACGATGGAATTGTGGAATTAATTGCTATCACCTTGTGCAGTACAAGTGTTGGAAGACAAGAAGACTGTCTGTAGTTTGGCGTATTTTGGCATGTTGGCAACGGCTGTGGTTCGCCGTCTAAGGAACACATTTTGGCTATTTTAAACAGCTAGAGTGGGTTGATCACTCGATAAAATGTACTTAACCTCTGCATTTTATCTATAAAAAAAACTATTTTAAAAAAACACGAAAACGTTTTTTTTTTTATTTCGAAAAAGTGAAACGCGTTTCTACGCCAGTAATAGTTTTTGTTACAAGTGTCGTCTGCATTTCATTTTGTGTAAAATAGTTACATGTAATACGTCACACTACAGAAGGTAGTTGCACTTTAATGTTTGATAAACGTAGCTTGAAATTCATGACAGGAAAGCACTGGCGCAACACTTTCAAACGACTACTCAGAACTTTACCCGTTGAAGCTTTCTCTGTCGGCAAAACGATAAAAAATGTAGCATGGCCCATTACAGCCGTCGCACTACCGCCCTGTCTAATTTAATTCCAATTAAAATTTAATATATATTTCGTGTTTTGATACAGACGTTGCATTTCTCTCGGGTCGAATTCAATTTTCTTTCCTATAAATCCCGTATTGTGCCAGGGTGTATGTATATAGAGGCGGACGGGTTTCAGTGGATGCCCGATTAGGGGTGTAAAAAAATATTTAATATTTATTTATCATTTTCTGTATTTTATTGGGGGGGTGGGGTGGGGAGGCACTATTGTTTTGCTGACTGAACTATCATTTTGCCGAGAGCAGAACGTCAAAACACTACCTACCATCCCTCAGACACATGGCTCCATTCTCCGATTATGTACCCCGTTGTTTGGGTTTTTTTTCCAAAAATTACAGTTTATGTACGACATCACGTCACCACAGGCCAACATTGGTATGAGAAGACGTGGAAGCTTACAGAGACAAGGACACCATGTATTGTTCTCATTCCTCGCATCGGCATAATTTCTTTTGTGATGTCAAAATGGGGCATCTCCACTTTGTTAGAACCATTTAAACATTCTATATGAAGGTTATCGTTAAGTGTTATTCCTATACGCAGAAAACAATAAATGTCATTGCAGAATGCTGAGTGAAAAAAAACCCACCTTAACGTTACCAGATATGCAACCCTACATTATACTTTTTTCTCACACGCAACGAGACCGGGGTGTGGGGCGGGAGAGGGGGGGGGGGGGTGGTATTAACCGCGATAACACATAGACATCCATTATAAGATAGTAGATGTCCATGTGTTATCGCGGACAATATCATACGCCACATATGTATACAGCCATAGATTCTATGCTGCGTCTCCTGTTGTATGAGTCTTTATTCGGATACAATGGGGGGGGGGGGGGGGGGGGTGAGTAGGCTCCCCTCCAGTTCTCCGCTAAACAGCAATTACCCCTCCCGCAACACTCCGCAACATAAAATCTTGAATCCCGAGATGCTCCATTGAAACTCGGTGCTCTATACATGATTGTGTATATACATGTACATCCTTATAATATGTGGTTTAAGGCCAGTATGAGTATGATTTATCCTAACCCCCCCCCCCCCCCCCCCCCCCACACACACACACATGCACTACTTGTCAAAACTAGCACCATCGACATTTTAGGGGCTCGTGTAATGCCCGATATAATTTTGGTCCTATTTATCCAAAACTTTTGAGAGATATAGTGGCATCTGTGGCACGACTGTAGTTAAGTGTTCTTTATTCGTCAGAATCCGGAATCTGAACGAAAATGGAAGACACGTGCGTACTATAGGTGCAAACTCTGAGACGTTCATAAGCCCTGTATTTAAACCTTTACCTAACAGAAAACAGACGACACTTGTAAACAAAAATCTTGAATATCTAATTTTTTCATTTTGTTTCTTAAAAACATAGGTTATGACCCCTTATTGGAACGAGCTCGTACTCTACGAGCTCGTTCCAAAGAGGGGTCATAACCTATGTTTTGAGACAAAAATGAAAAAAATAATGAAAATTAATTGGAGATTTTTGTGAATAACGCTGGTCGGTTTTGGTAGTTACGTTGGGTAAAGGGTTAAATATAATAATCACAGTAAAACGATTGGAGAACTCAGCGACAGGAACGTAGATAGATTTTTGCCAGTGCATGTGGTGCCGGGGAGGAAAACAAAGTTTCCACAGCTCAAAACAATTTGATAGATTTTAGATTGGGTAACAAAAAACTCTACACACCATTTGACAAAATTTTCCAATACCAATATAGCCGTAAATTTTCAGACAATATTTTCCTGGGGTGCGGCGGACATCGGCGTCCGCGTCCAACTTACGCCTGCCGGAAGCATCTGAGGGCAATGGGAGCAGAAATATCAAAACGGGCACTCTGGGTGAGAATCGAGACTAAGAGTTTACAACTTATCGTAAACTGTAATATGATACTCAATAGTACTGACATAATATATCTTTATTACACACCTGTTCTATGAAATCCCTATCCACAGCAACACTAAACCATGCGGGAAATAAAAATCCGTTCCGCACATATGTGCGGAACGTAAATCGTTGCGGACTATTTTTTTAAATAGAAGCGGAATGTCACTGGATTTTTCAAAAAATCGCGCACCGCAATCACAATTTGAATAGCTAGCGATAATTAAAAATAGTTACGCGGGTTCCCCTCGCAAATTTGGTAAACGATAAAATGTGTTCTTTTTGTTGATAGTAACTGTTTTCAAGTGAATTGCTCAGTGTCCTTCTATTAGCTGAATTGCTCAGTGTCCTTCTATTTTTTGACGCAACATAACTTGTGCCATCGTGGAAGGATAAAACTCGAGGCCTACAGCCTCTCGTTTTATCCTTCCGCGCTGGAACTCGTGCCTTATCGATTAACCCATTCACACCCGTGTGTCGTTCTGTGTAAGTATCGTCTCTCGAGACTGAAGAGGAACACGGTACCATCTGCAATTCGACCGTATTGCAGATGGTACCTTGTTCCACTCAAGGGGCGATATTAGGCTTTGGAAATCGTGTCTTTGTTTGGTAATTAGCGACCAAACTCCGTCACTATACTTGACTCCCACCCCATTGGCACTGACACACGTAAAATACGTTTGAAACGAATACGAAGAGTTTCCCACAGATCTTGGAAAGTAAAATATTTTCCACGAGTGCATTTCTGGCGAAAAGGACACACGCTGTCCCACTGGCACCTAGTCCCAGGGCAAGGGGTAGCTGCATCTTCTGCTCGCCTGCTTCCGACGCCATTGCCCACCCCTGTATCTACGCCACTGTTCACGGACCCGACCCCTCTTCGTTTTTATTTTTATAATAATAAAGATTAATGGTACTGGATTTTCTGCAGAGCTCTTTAGAAACCTGTTATTCGCTCATAAAAATAGCAAAATACGCCACAAAGATTGTGCTCTCCTCCGTTTAATGGGTGTTCATCATTAGCATGTCATTATGTAGCTCATTTGCACTGTATACGACGTTTATGAAGTGCGGCGTCTGTAACCAAAATGTATTTCAGACGCACTATGAATTAAATTCGTCTGGCTCAGACGAATAGTTCGTCTGAAGATCGTCTATTCGCATTTATTTGATACAGCCGTTGAACTTAATTTAATTCAATTGTTGGCTTGGAATTACAATTGACGCGACGGTAGTGCGACGTCTGTAACTCTGGGATGTAAATAATCCAGAGACGTGATTTCATCTTTCTTTTTATGGATGCCCGGGGAACTTTTACGCCGTTAAGCTTTTGGTGAATGACCTGCCCTACTTTTTCTGTATCGGCTGTGTTCACACCGTTCCCATCAGTAGCAGTGAAATTTGCATTTCGTAGGTAATAACGAGTTCATGTTTTCCTCATTCGGTTCAAATCGGCCATGAGCATCAAATCACGTCTGTTCCTTAACGAAATCGCCGTAGTCACGGCTACTCCTAGATACATCCATCTCAACATGGTCAGATCAGTCATCGCATCATGAATTTCAGCACAACTGTGGATGGTGTGTGCCCACTGCGGTTATGCCTGGATCACGTGTAACCGCAGTGGACACAAACAGCGTTATGCCTGGATCACGTGTCAAGTCTCCTCGACTTTTGATTGATTGACCTCTTAAGGACTTGTTCGATTATCAAGTAAGCTGACTGGGCTGCCCCAAATCGGCTACTTCTGCGAGCAACTTGGGCCCCATGTTTTGTGAAACATCCGTGCAACCAAGGATTTGTATTTGCTAGTTCCAACATCATTTGCAAGTATAGCCGACAACGTTTTGCATAATTGATGTACCCAGTTGCTGCGAAATGATTGAGCATTTTCTGGACTGTTATGAGATGGAGATTCCAATCTCCTGTTCCTTCAGCTCCGATGAAATTCTTAAATATTTCTGTGCAGTCGATATACTGGACCCACAGCGTCGCAGTCGGTGATTGTGAGATCAGTTCAGATTTGAATGCTTTGATACATTCCCCGAGTTTCAACAACTTGGGCGACTCAGAAACGGCCTAGAGAGGGAGGGATCAAGTCAATCTCAACACCTTCGTCCAGCTGTTTTATTTTATTTTTTTTTAGCTCATTTGATGTCATTTGAGAAGTTTCTTTGTCAAAATCGTGTCGAGGAATATTTCGGGATGAGTCTGGCTCATCAGATATTTATAACATTCGCTGAGTTGGAGCATGTTCTTCCGAAGACCCTGTTAGATCGCGGGATCGACATTTGATCTTAGTGAGCAACTTGTTGAACAGGGCTGTTTTTACCAGATAGAGATCCGGTAAGGCTCGTGTCACTGCCTTGCCTAAAATCATGTGTGCTACAGCGTTTGGGCCAAATACTAGAGCGTCCTCTTGACCCGAGCCCTTCATCATTGCGTCAATGCTACCGATGAAGCTCATGGTGGTGTGGAAACCTCCCAGCCTGCATACCATGTTCATAGACTTTGCGGCTATAATATCGGTAGCCTTCAACCATAAAGGCTGATCGAATGTGATACAGTTGGAATTCTTAAATCGCCAGCATGCTTTTGAACAAAGAGAAGGAGAGAATATATGCAAGCAGGTATAAATGGCCGATTCTAGACCACATGTACACAAAAACGTACACGTACACGTACATGTACGTGTACCACCATAGGGATTCAGTGTTAAATCGTGTACAGAGTGTAAAAAATGTTGTTTTTACATGGTGGTCCAGAATCGGCAAACGCAGTTCCTCGAACTTTTAACCGTTCAAACAGCCGTTGGTGAAATTCGACACATCGCTCGGAAGGGAAAAATGTACGAAATTCGAAGAAAACGTAAATATAAAAATTTTTCTCGACGTTCCTATCGCGGATCAGACCTTCGATCTATCGTTGGCAAACGCCGGCAAAAAAACGCTTTTCCGATTCTAGACCAGCATCAAAAATGCGGTTTGCCGATTCTGGACCACCGACGTTCACGATCGCGTTTCGAACGGTCGAGGGCGCGATCCGATCGGTGAAACCGATTTGCCGATTCTAGACCAGGAAAAATCGATCTCAAAACGTTTTCTCGACGTTCGCCAACGGTGAAAAGTGGGTGTAAAGTGTAGTTACTCGTCGAGGATTTTTTTTTTCCAAACTGATTGCGACTTCCGGTACATCATCAAAATGCGGTTTGCCGGTTCTGGACCACCGACGTTCACGATCGCGTTCCGGACGGTCGAGGGTGCGATCCGATCGGTGAAAACGATTTGCAGATTCTAGACCAGGAAAAATCTCAAAACGTTTTCCCTACGTTCGCCAACGGCGCTAAGTGGGTGTAAAGCGAAGTTACTCGTCGAGGATTTTTTTTCCAAACCAAACGGAAAAAAACTCGAGTTTGGAAAATTAGAACCAATGGAAATCGTCCGTCCACGTTTGTCGTAGCTGTTGGTGATTGAGAATTGATGAGAATGTTTAAATCTTAGCAAAATCGTTTATTCTTGTTCTTAATGTAAATGAAAGGTTTTTTATTCAATAAATCAACTATAAAATTGCATTCCACTTAGATAGTTTTAAGTGGTAAAATTTGTGTTTTAACTGACACTATGAAATCTTCGCAAATAGTTTCATTTTTTGTTCTGGTGTAAATGAAAGGTTTTTCATTCAATACATCAAACGGTAAAAATTGCGTTCCACTTAGTTCGGTTTTTTAAGAGGTAAATTGAGTTTTAATTGACTCATGATAATGTTTCGGAGATACGAATAAACCCTTTTGACGGATACAATTCTTCTCAAAAGCGTTAAATTAGAAAGAATTACTTAGTCATTTTTTTGAAAACCGGTTTTCATTTTTCATTCGTAAAGTGGTTTTAAAACAGAATTTTTCACTTTATCTAAAATGCTGTTTGAGGGTGACAATATAATGTTTCCGTTCTTATGTGCTTAACTTCACATTTTTCAAAAGTCATTCTATTCATCACGGTGTGAATAACTGGTGATGTGATCTTTAACACGTTCGAGGGCAAAATGCATTTATCGAGGTTTCATTTTGTAAAATGTTTTTCCCGCAACTGGTTTTAGTTAGTATATATTAAAGACAGAAGATTTTATTTACTTAAAACATAAAACATAAAAATAACTATACATTTAATTTTTGAGAATAATAAAATAACTCACGTTACCATACTCTAAAGGAAATATTAATAATTTTAGAGAACAAAAAAAATGTTTTTACACATCACAGATTCCAAGTGGAGAGATGAACTTCTCAATGAATACAAACGAGTCAAGAAAAGCATTTGATCCGCCGACAGAAGCAGGCGATTGGGAGAGATGGAAGTAAGATGCGAAAACACAAAATTATTTAAACCTGTGACGGAGGTTCAGGAAAGAAGTAAGAAGGAGATCGTTCACGAACTGAGGCCCATAAAAGAAAGTTCTTTGAGAACGGGTTCGTTGCCTGGTAGTTTTACAAGGGGGTTTTCCTTTCAAAGATCATCGCCAGATTATGTTCCCATAAGAATCGAAACCAAAATGAGCGAAAGCGATGATGCAGCTTCGACTATCACCACTAATAGCGTCGCGTCATCCAAGGATGGTGGTAAGAGAGATCTGTTGTATGAAATTTATAAGGATTCTGGCAGTAGAACTTTTGTAGGCGACACTGAAGTGCTTGAGAACGATGATAATTTAATCGTGGGTTCGAATATGTATGAATTAACTCCACGACTGCGTAAATTGCTCCTTTTCGACAAGCCTGGAGATTACACAGATTGGGATTTCGACAATTACGGTGACATTCTGGATCAGACCCACGTCATGAAGAGAAATAACGATGTCAGAGAAACGAGACCCAAAGCCAATAGAGGTTACAAGTGGACGAAGGTGGTGAAACCCATATGGGATATGAATAAGAAATTCGTCGAATTGGTGACTCGGAAAGGAGTGAGAACCACTTTTCTTCCAAGTGATTCTGATGCTTTGTCTCAGAGATTCAGATTGTTGATGGCAAGTCAATGCGCTGGTAATACTGGATTAGATAACGAGATAGTGAGCATATGCGATGAATTGTTGAGGCAGAAGGTGTTGAATAAACACGATTATAAAAGGCTGATGAACGAATTGAAGGATTGATATGTATATAATAAGTAGAGAGAACAAACAAACAAAAAATAGATAAAATAAAAACAGTAAATTTTACACTAGAAAATAATAAAAAGTATTTAAACAACAAACAATATACCAGTGAAAAAAAAACAAAATTTATATTATAAAGTAAAAATATGTCGGTGATCAAGAACAGGGGATACGTTAGAACTTACGTTCAAGGCGGTTCTGGCATTGTTGATTCTATAATGCGAGCGTTCACGAGCAATGCAGGTAAAAACCTCGCATCAACCACGTTTGAGGTCGGTAAGAAGACGGCTTTGGATGCTGGTAAGAAAGCCACTTCCAAAGCTAGTGGTACGATCGCTTCTGTGGCTGGCAAGAGGGCAGCCGACGCATTGATCGACGCATTGATCAGTCTGCTGGTGAAGCGAGCTACGTTAGAGTGATCGACGAAAAGTTGGAAATATTGTAAGGATGCTGTGGTACCCATACAAGATTTAGCCAAAATGACGAATGGATCTGGATTGAAGAGAACTCACGATGGTGTAATATAAATAAATAATATTTATAAAAACTGAGTTTGAAAAAACATAAAAATTGTGTTTGAAAATCTAAAAATAACAAAAAAATAAAAAAGATGAACATTAAAGATATGTCTTGGAACGACGCCACGACCAAGAGGTCGAATAACAAGTTTTTTCCCAAAAGCATAATAGGCTTGATAGTGGGAAAATCGAATTGTGGAAAGACCAGTCTGTTGATGAATCTGTTGTCGCAACCCGACTGGTTGGATTATGACAGATTATTCGTGTTTGGCAAGAGATTGTTTCAACCCGAATGCAGGTTGCTTCGAGATTGCATGGATCGTAGATTGCCCAAGGACGTCATAGCCAGAATCTTTGACAGTAGTGAGGAATTCGACGAAAGTGAAGCTTCTCTTTCGACCATTTTGGACGGTGCAGTGATGGAATTGATGAAGAGAAATGCATCTTCGAACGTCGAGTGTCGATTTTGTGAGAACGCTTGTGACGTTCCGGATCCTACAGAATTGAAATTGGAAGATAAGAATCTCATGACTTTCGATGATCTGGTTTTGGAGAGACAGAACCAATGTGAATCGTATTACGTTAGAGGTCGTCACAGCAACGTGGACTGTTTCTACCTGTCGCAGAATTATTTTTCTGACTGCCCAGACAGACGATAAGGGAAAATGCTAATTTACTGTGTCTCTTTTGCCAGGATCTCAAGAATCTCAATCACATCTACGGTGATCACGTCGCAAACGACATGAGCATGGCAGAATTCAGGAGATTCTGCAAGAGGGTTTGGGATGGATGACTTTACAATTTCGTCGTTATCGATTTGACTAGCGAATTTAATCATGGAAAATATCGGAGCGGATTCGACAAGTTTTATGTTTCTGATGATAATAAAATAGAGATCGAAAACAAAAATTAGAAAATAATAAATCATCAATAATTTAGTTTTGAAAAATAAAATAAAAATTAAAAATATAATGTTCGAACAAGGAGAATTGTTAGAACGGATAGCCGAGAATATGGCTGGCAAACAATCCATTCAAATTGTGGTGAGTGGCGATTCGACTTGATTCACGATGAAATTCGAACCTTCCATCGAATTGAATAGAGAGAAAAGATACGAGATGGCGTTTGTGAATCTGGAGACTTATTATTCCTTTCTCAACGTCACCAAAAAGAATAATGGTTGGATATTCGAATTCCCAAAGGAAGTTACAACATAGACGATTTGAACAATTACATTCAAACGCGAATGAAGACGGATGGAAAGGGAAGCAACAAGATCAGCCTCGCTCCCAACACTAATACCCTGCAGACGATGTTGGATTTGGAAGATAATTTTAAAGTGGATTTCAACACGGACGATTCTATAGGCAAGATGCTAGGATTTGATCGAAAGATGTATCAAGGCCATGCGGCATCTGAAAATACAGTTGACATTCTCGCAGTCAATAGCATTCTGGTGAACGTGGACATGATTGGTGGAAGCTACGTGAATGGTAGCGCTCAACCGACGATCTATTCCTTCTTTCCACACATGTCGCCGGGTTTTAAAATCGTGGAATGACCTCGAAATTTAGTTTAACTACCAGTGATTTTAGACACGTTGTATAGTCTCAAAACCACGTTGACAGATCAAAATGGTGAACTGTTAGATCTTTGTGGAGAGAGGGTGACGATTTCACATAAGAGAAATATAAAAAAGCAAAAAAAAAAAAAAATGTTGTGTATATATATAAATAAGAAAATAAAATAAACGCAATATTAATTTTACAAAAATTATTTAATATATATAATTATCATTAAAACAAAAAAACAATTGAACAAAATATATTTAAAAAAAAGAAATATGACTGAATACGTGGTTAAGAACGTGAACATATCCAAAGGACAGAGGAAGAAACTTGAGAGAGCATTAACTCGAGGCGAGCTGGTGAGATTCAAATTCACTCACAAAGATCTGACGAGTGGTGGTGACAATCGAACCGCTTGGACCAGAACGCTATTGGCAGGAATCGCTGCAAAAGCATTGCCCTTTGCCGCAAAAGCATTGCCCTTTCTTGGGCAGACTCTCGGCGTGGGAGCTCTATCGGGACTCGCGAGTTCAGCAGTTGAGAAATTAATGGGTGGTAGCAGACTGTTTTTGTAGAAGAGAGGAGCCGCGTGTCACATCCACATAGACGACAATGGTGAATGATTGTATCTAGAATCCGATAGAGGTGGCAACTCTTTCAGTGGAAATGGTCTCTATCTGAAGAGTGGACAGAACGTTGAGCGACTCGGTAAGGGTTTGCTGTTTGGTGAGAATTCGTAGTTTAAGAATATACTGATTTTGAGTATGTTATTATAATGTAAAAAAAATTATATAATTGTATAGAATATAAAAATATAAATCATAGAAAGTATAAAAAAATAATTTAAAATGGATAAAAAGGTGGAAAAGCAATTAGATGATAATGATGAATATCACGGGATAGAGTGGAAAAAGATGTGGAAAAACAATTAGACGATAATGATGAATATCACGGGATAGAGTGCGAAAAAGATGTGGAAAAACAATTAGACACTAATGATGTATATTTCAGGATAGTGCAGGGTAGTGTGGGAAAAAGATGTGGAAAAACAATTAGACACTAAAGATGGATATCTTAGGAAAGAACTGAAAAAAGAGTTTAAAAAAGATTGGGATAGATGGTTGAAATTTAAAAGAATGAGATGTTTTCCACCGCCAGCACTACCTTCTGAAGAGAATGGTAATGAGGTGAGTGTTATCAAGAGATGCACCACATTCGTTCATAATTATGATACAGATAAACAAATGTGTTGTTATAAAAAACGTAATATATTACAAAAACAAAGAATAGAAGAATCAATGCCGAAATTTGAGAAAAAAGGAAACGTTACTATAATATATATGGGCGATAGTGAAGAAGAAGAAAAAGAAGAAGAAGAAGAAGAAGAAGAAAAGAAGACGAAGAAGAAGAAGAAGAAGAAGAAGAAGGAAAACAAAAAAAAAACAAACAAAAAAGTAATGAGATCTAGAGATGTTCAACCTCTCTAGATCTCATTACTTTTTTTCCCTTCTTCGCTAAAAAATCAGTCTCTCTATTATTTTATATTTCCAAGTCCATTATTAGCATGTTGACGGTCGTGTCTTCTCCTTTTTCGAAAATGTGTTGAATGTTTATCTTTACTTTTGCAAGTTTTTTTACATTGGAGAATGCGCTCTCACCACCCAATTTGTTCACCAGTTCGAGAGAGATTTTTGGACATATGTAACTTCCGTAGGGCAATGACAAATCGTCCTTGTCGAATTCTCTGTCTTTGGCGACAAAGATGTTCTGTAGATCGCTTTGGTACTCGTAAAACAAATCGAGTGTGGCTGCATCCAATTTCAAAGGCATGCTATATTTGTCGTATTTGTGCTCTAAGCCCTTCGTCTTGACCTCATTCAATTCGATGGCATTATGTCGTTGTAATCTACAGATTTTACAACCGAATGTCCTACACGTTTCGACTCATTTCAATTTTAATTTGCATCTTTTAGGTGTTGTTGTCATGATCGATTATTTGTTTTTTTTGTTTTATGAATTATTGCAAATAATATATATTTTTGAATTTTGTGTTTAAATAATAATTTGTTAAAAAAGTTTGTTTTTTTTACTCTCTATAGATATAAAAAAAAGTTTTTAATTTTTAATTTTCTTGAATGTGAATTTTTTTTTTTTTATAAAAGTGTTTTTTTCTCTTTATATAAATAAAAAGTTTAAATTTTAATATCCTTTTTTTCTCGTATTAATTTAATTTTTCCCACATTAAGGAACATAAAAAATTGATTAATTTCATCAAAAAAACTTTTTTGAGGGAATTAAAACATATTTATAAAGACTATTTTAAAACTTTTTAGCAAATTATTATTTAAATACAAAATTCAAAAAAAAAAATATATTCTCACAAATGAAGCAAACAAATAAAAATAGAAAATTTAAATGAGAAAACCGTACCTCAGTTAAACGTAATTTGTAAACAATTAAACATTCCAAATTTCAGAAATCATAGAAGCAAATCAAAAAAAATTGAAGTCATACAGGAGTATCGTTTGCAAGACAATGGAAAGAAAAAAATCGAAAGATCGAAAGTGGACAAACTTAAACAGACTCGAATTGCAGAAAAAAATAAGCTGATGGCAGTAACGCCTGATGATAGAAAATGAAACGTGGCGCGTGATGAAATTAGAAAGATCATGCATGAGGAGTTACGTAGTTTGCTCGATGAAAAGGCAACTGAAATGTTGATAGCAATGACGTCAAAAAATGCTTTGGTTGTGAAAAATGAGAAGAAAAAGGTAGTAAAGGGAATCAAAATGCCGACGTTAAATAAAAAAAATGTTTCGGTTGTAAAAAATAAGAAGATGACTAAATGAAAAGCCGTTGAAGAACTTCAAGTTTCAAAAGAAAAAAAAAACTAAA
Organism: Pictodentalium vernedei; assembly: GCA_031216915.1. Lineage (NCBI taxonomy): Eukaryota > Metazoa > Mollusca > Scaphopoda > Dentaliida > Dentaliidae > Pictodentalium > Pictodentalium vernedei. Next base: position 322,955,630 of record CM062296.1, on the reverse strand, counting down.
ATGAAAACGAGTGATGCAGTTCAGAATCTAGACAAACAAGATATATTGAATGAAATTCGATGAGCAATCGATGAAGGGAAAAGAGAAGAATATGTAGCATGAGTCATCATGGAAGCATTCCAATCAAATCCCGTAGAACAAGAGAGTGCGATCAAAGGTGTTTTTAAAACTTTCGATGTGGTTCCCTCGTTCAAGAAAGTCGATCCGAAATTGTTCATGGAGCAGGTGAAGAAAAAAGTATTGGATTTGTTTCGCGAACACATGAATGTGGGACAAAAAATTAAGATGATACAACATTGCGTGATGAATAAAATTGACGTGAATTCTGGCAAGAGCATCGCGAAAAATGCATATTTCAAATCTAATGTCGAACCCATATTTCGAGGTTCAGATTTATCAGACATTTTCGAAATGATGAAAGACAAGATGTTGACGTCTCTCACGAATTATCAACATGAAGGTAGTAATTGGATGTTCGATGAGGTATTGAAACTCGAAATTCATATAACTAAAAACGATTCGTTGAAAGTGTCTTCCTACGTGGAATTACCATATTTCTTAGCTAAAAAACGGTGTGATCAACGTGAGAAATAAAGATGATCAGTGTTTTAAATGGGCAGTCACCTATGCTTAAAACCCTGTCAAAATGCACTCCAATAGAGTTTTTAGTTACGAGGAGACTTCTAAAAATCTCGATTGGACGGGAGTGACTTTTCCAACGCAGTTAAAACACATCAAACATTTCGAGGTTCAAAATCCCACCGTAGCGTTGAATGTCTTGGGATACGATGATGAAAAACGGACGTTCTCTCCTCTCAGACAGACTTTGTATCTCAAAAGAGAAAAGACAATTATTTTATTATTGATTTTGAATGGTGACAATCGTCATTATTGTTGGGTTAAAGATTCGGGCCGATTACTGTCGAGACAAAATAATAAACATGAACATAAGACATGTTTATGTTGCAACTGCATGAACGCATTTTGCAGCGAAAAATCATTAGCGAAACATCAGTAATATTGCAACGAAAATCAAGGTGTCGTCGTCGAAATGCCTAAACCCAACAACATAGTGAACTTTCAAAATCACAATAGAAGGTTAAAAGTACCATTCGTTGTGTACACCGATTTTGAATGCTTCACCATGAAAATGAGTTCCTGCCAATGCAACGCTCTTCGAAGTTACGTCAAAAGATATAAAAAACACACGCCTTTGGGCTATTGCATTTACGTGAAATGCACTTTCGAATCGCAACATGACATGGGTCCCTTCACTTACACGAAACGGTGCAAAGATGATGACATGGCTCAAACGTTCGTGGAAGAGTAAGAATTGAAAATTCAAATTTTATATGACAAATTCAAAACTCAGGCGAAAATGATCATCACGTGAGAGCAGCAGGACGAAAATAACAGAGCCATCGAATGTCACATATGCAGACAATCGTTCGACGAGAATTCGGAGGAAAATAAGAAGGTCAGAGACGACACTCATTACACAGGTCTGTATCATGGTCCGGCTCACAGCAAGTTTAATTTAAAATATCGAGACGCCATTTTTTATCCGGTGATATTTCACAATCTCTCGGGTTATGACAGTCATCTGTTCATGAAAAATCTCAGCACCACCCACGAAGAATTAAACTGCATCGCGAACAACGAAGAAAGATACATTTCCTTCACAAAATGGAAACTCGTGGAGAAGAAAAGAGTAATTGACAGAGAGACATTGGAAGAAAAAACGAAATCCATTCAGAGAGACATATGTTTCATCGACAGTTTTAAATTCATGTCGACCGCTCTGGAAAAATTAGTCGATAACATGAGCAAGGATAAATTTAAAATCACAAGTGAACACTTCAGAGAACGAGTAGATGTCATGTTGAGGAAAGGAGTCTATCCTTATGATTACATGAACGATCTAAAGAGATTTGATAACACAGCGCTACCTTCGAAAGAAGATTTTTATTCGAAATTATACGAATCCGACATTTCCGACGAGAATTACGAACACGCCAAAAACGTGTGGAAATCATTCGATATGAAAACCATGAGAGATTATCACAATCTCGATCTGAAAACCGACGTTCTGCTCCTGGCAGATGTGTTCGAAAAAATTTTTCGAGATGTCTGTCGTCGAAATTACGATCTGGATCCGGCTTGGTATTTCGGTCTGGCGTGGGACGCTCTGTTTAAGACCATCAAAATCCAGTTGGAATTATTATCCGACGTGGACATGTTGCTCATGTTTGAAAAGGCTGTGAGAGGTGGCGTCTCGATGATCTCTCACAGATATTCTGAAGCCAACAATCCCTACATGAAAGAAGGTTTCGATTCGGAATGATCGAATAAATACATATAGTATTGGGATGCTAATAATCTGTACGGTTGGGCTATGAGTCATCCTTTACTGATTGGAAATTTCAAATGGGTGACGGAACCGGAAGAGATGCAAAAATGGAGGGACTATCCTTGCATTTTAGAAGTCGATTTGAACTATCCTGAAGAATTACACAATCTACACAATGATTATCTGCTAGCTCCCGAACAAATGGAACCGATCGAAGGAGACGAGGAAAAACTCATTCCCAATTTATTTAACAAAAGTAAATACATTGTCTACAGCAAGAATTTGAAACAATACGTCAATTACGGAATGAAATTAGTCGACATACATCGCGTCATTCGATTCGACGAAGAGCCTTGGATGAAAAAATACATCGATCTCAACACGAATCTCAGAATTCAAGTGGGGAACGATTTCGAAAAAGATTTCTTCAAACTCATGAACAACTGCATGTACGGTAAATCTATGGAAAACATCAGGAAGAGAACCAACATTCGACTCGTCACATCTGAGAAAAGAGCTAAAAAATTAATGGTGAACCCCAATTACAGACACCGAACCATATTCGACGAAAATCTAGTGGCCATTCACATGCAAAAGACGCACCTGAAGTTCGACAAACCCTATTATCTTGGACTGATCATCTTAGATATCAGCAAGCGATTGATGTACGAGTTTCACTATGATTACGTCAAATGGAAATTTGGTGAGAAAGCCAAACTACTATTCACCGACATGGACAGTTTAGTTTATGAGATAGAGACGAAAGACGTCTACCGAGATATATCTTCAGACGTGGCTGCATGGTTCGACACAAGTAATTATCCCGTCAATCACCCGTCCAACATTCAATCGAACGACTACAAGAAGGTGTTGGGTAAACTTAAGGACGAGAGCAGCGGTAAACAAATCGTCGAATTTGTAGGTTTGAGACCCAAACTGTATGCTCATCGTCTAGAAGGTGAAGAGATTAAGAAGTGCAAAGGGGTGAAAACGTGCGTGGTGAAGAAAAACATCTCTTTTCGAGAGTATAAAGATTGTCTGTTCAGAAGTGGTCCAGTGTATAAGACTATGAAATCGATTCGAAGCGACAATCACGACTTGTATACCGAAATAGTCATCAAGATTTTGCTGACGGCTGACGACGATAAGAGATTCCTGTTAGACGATAAAATAAGCACTTTGGCACTTGAACATTGGACTTTGGATATGATTATGAATGATAGGATTCCAGATAGGATTCCAGATATGATTAAGGACGATAGGATTCTAGAAAATCAAGAGGAATTAGATGGATTCAAGATTATGGAAGTCGATAGAGACATCAAGAGAGTTAGTTTAAAAAAGAAAAGGAAAAATATATAAAAACAATAACGTCATTTTAGTGAATTATAATAAAATAAATAAATAAAAAAAATGTACACATTTATGAATAAGAAAATAGAGATATCCAAAGAAGGTGTCATCTTACCTAACGAACCCCTATCCAACATCGATCTGTCGAATGCGGCGAAGGATTTGAAAATCAAAGATTTTCTAGGCGTGTTTTCCAGAGATGCCTTGTCAAAGAGAAGACCTCGACAATCGGAATGCAGAATTTTAAATCTAGACGATTTATTGGGTGAAGGCACTCACTCGGTGGCGTGGTTCAACAACAGGAAGAAGAAGAATTATTATTACGACAGCTACGGAATCTCAATGCCGAAAGAAATAAAGAACTATTTTGACGAATCGATGGTTCGTTACAACATGGAACAAGTGCAATTGCCAGATTAAGTGTTTTGTGGTCACCTGTGTCTCTACGTTCTCAAGAGATGGTCAGAAGGAGATTGGTTTCAAGACATTCTCAATGATTTACATTAGAGAGAGATTTTTTTTATAGTATATATAAATGTAAAAAATTTATTTAAAAAAATTTAATCGAATAAAAATAAAAAATAAGTGAAATAATTCATTTTTAATAAACTGCATTTGAAATATATTTTTTAAAACAAAAAAAAACTCAAAACAACATGCCAGTCAATAAATTTGGTAGAAGTGATGATGAAAATTGACCCAAAAAGAAGAGGAAGATGCTCAAAGTTGGCGATGGTTACGAGGTTGCCAACTTGGATAAAATGTTACGTTCGGAGATACAAACCTCGAGAGGAACCTTTGAACTTGAACGATAAGCAGCTCTACAATCTTCCCGAGCTGATAGATCTCGCAGATGCGGCGAATAAAAAATACATCGACAGGGGGAACGCGGATTTCGAACGAATCATGCTAGATAATTATGTGGATGAAGTCATGACCGACGATCTCGATCTGAAATCCAAACGTTTGGTGAACGTTGCGAATCCCATAGATTCCACCGATGCCGTGACCAAGAAATATGTGGACGACTCTCATGTGCAATTCAGCGAACATCTAAGAAATAGATACATTCAGAAAAAATGATGCAATCAGAATTGAACGCCAATTCTAAGAAGATAACGAACGTGGCCACTCCACGAATCCCAAGGATGTGGCGACCAAACACTATGTAGATCTGGAACAGAGATAGTCTGACAGACGAGACATGAAATCGGATCTGAATGCGGGATTCAACAAGATATTGAATCTGTCGAAGGTCGACGACACAGATGCGGACTCCACCGTGGTCAACAAGGGCTATGTGGATTCCGCCGTGATATGATCTGAAGAATACATAGAATCGCAAGTGGACGATCTCTTCCTGAACAAACAATCTGGCAGAACCATGGAAGGTGGCATCAACATGAATGGTCAGAATTTATTCGGTCTTGATCACGATCCTGAATTCGATTCCAGTGCGGTCAGCAGGAAGTACGTGGATGACAACTCAGTCTGGAGAAAGGGCGACATCATGGAAGGTAAACTAGACATGGGTGGACACGTGCTCATGAATCTACTGGATCCCGTGAACATGACGGACACCTGCACCCTGATTTCGGTGGTGGAGAAAATCAAATACGCTAGACAATTGATCACCATGTGGGCCGTGCAGACCGGCACGTTAGAGTAGGGAAAAGCTGTGTGGTCTTTCGGAAACAGAGGTAGTGGATCGCAACATGGTCAGGTGGGATATCCCTTGCCATTGGAAATCATTTCAATGAGTCTGGCTTCCACGGATTTGAATAACAGCGCAGTCATCAATCTCACGGTGAATGGAGTAGAGTGCGATAAGAGACACAGCATCGAAAAGACCGAGAATCAACACTCAAATGTTAGCACATTCGGCATGCCTCTCAAAGTGAACGCCAGAGACAGGATTAATTTCGTTATGAAAACCAATAATCCCGAAGCCGCCACTTCTGTGGTGAGCATACTGATCGAACTAGATCCTCTGAACAAACAGTGAATGTGTGGAAATAATTAAAAATAATGAGTGATTATTAAAAACAAAAAAACAACAAAAAAGAAGTAATGAGATTTAGAAAGATGTTCAGTCTCTCTAGATCTCATTACTTTTTTTTATGTTTTTTTTTGTTTTTAATAACTACTCATTACTTTTTTATTTTTTTTTTTCACACACACGTCTCTCATCGAATGATTGACATCTTATTTCCATCCGATTCAAATTGTAATTCTCTATCCAACAGGACCTGGGCGAAGGCTTCGGTTTTTCTCAGCACGTTCCTATTGAATTGCATCTTGATCTGGATGTCTAATACGCTACTCTTGAGTTGTTCATTCTGTTTACTGATATCGAATACAAACATGGGATACATCGACTTGTATTTGCCAGGAAATATATTAGGGTTGCTCATCAATTCGTCTAGACTGTGATACTTCTTTCTAAAATCCACGACGTTGCCGTACAGTCTGCAGAAATCATTCTTGTTGAACGACGCATTGCAACCGATTGCTGGATATCTCCTGGCGTTCAGAAACACTTTCATGTTTCTCAAATTGCAGTGATCGAATAGCAATGCATTCTTTTCCTGAGACCCATTCCTATTGGTCTGAAATGCAACCACGATCTCTCGGAAGCGGATTTCACGGTCAATCTCCAATCGAAGTGATTCATGGAGAGTGGAATGCTAGCCGAGTTGCACTGTCTCATTCTAAATCCCATGGGTAATTTACTCTTGGATTCTTTGATCTTGTAGAGACGCGTTTTTCCATGATAGAAGGCTGTGTGGAACGAGCCATGATATCTTGTGTAGAGTTAACTTACCCGCATATGTCGCTGTGAGTCTCACTATCACATCATCATTTCCCTTTCGAATCAATGTCAGATTGTGTTTGAATCCATACATGATCTTGTTATAATCATCCACGAATCTGAAGATGTGTTTTTCAAAGGTATCCTGAACGAAAACGTTCCTTTGGGTCTGGACGTCTTGACAACGTAGTCGAATGTCGCAGCGGTACCGGTGCTAGCAGGGCCAACAGTGTCTTTCCCCCACAACTGATTAAGTCCTCTGGATTTTGAAAAATCATCCGGATACGTCAAGAGTCCGAACATCGTGGTGGCCTGACCAGGATGAAACACAGATTCTATCTCTTGTCCGGATAGCAAGTATTTTATATTACTGAATAGATGCATGATGCCATTATTGGCTAAAGTAACCATGTCGTCGGCGGCATATTGGGTCCCATCTTCCTTGGTGAGATGTTACTGCACCACTATGTAACTCTCGCATTGTTCAAACTCGTTCTGGTTATCAGTTCGTATTCGTGAACTTCATATTCTTGAATACTTTCATCTTTCACTATGCTTTGTGCGATATCTAGTATATTTGCCATTTTTGAAGGTTTTTTTGTTTTTTGTTTATTAATTAGCTTGCTTTTTTTATCTAAAAAAATAGTTTTAATTATTTTTTATTATTATTATTTTTTCTCTCCTTTATATATATGTGTAAACAAGAAAATGTTAAAGAGAGTAAATAAAAAAAAAAAAATTTCTTTATTAAAACTTCGTCTTCTGCAATTGTTGTTCATAAAACTTTCCTATGATCTCTTTGCCATCCAAAGCTTTGATTTCGTAAGTCACCGGATCGGTGTGAAATATTCTGATTATCACGAAGATTTCCGAGGTCCATCGAGGAGTGTAACCCTTTTTGAAGTGCTTCTTATAAGCATAGATTCTCACTCGATCGCCGACTGCAAATTTCGATAGTCTAGACTTTTTCCTGATCTTGGATCTCTCGGAATATAGATAGACCCGTTTTCCGTTACGAGGATCGCTAGCTTCTGCGGGAGTCATCTTGATCGATCTGTGTCACATATTGTTGTAATCTTCAACCAGACCGTTCAGAGCATATATGTATTTCTTGGTCAAATTCGCCGTGAAGTATCTGTGCATCTTTTCTTCATCGTTCGATTCCAACATTCCACGACGCTGGCTTTCTCTTCATTTTCGATCGAGTAGAGGACCAATCGACGAACGTCCTTGTTGTAGAATTCCTTCCCCTTATCCTCTCACAATTTATTCGATTTTCGAGAAGACGAGTCGAACACGCTCCTCAGAGCCATGGCGATGCAAGGTCCTGATTTATTCTTCAAAGCTCTGATCCAACCATATTTGGAAAACACGTCGATGACCGTCAATAGATATTTGACACCCTCGTTCCACCTTGAAAGCGATCTCATGTTGACCAAGTCGGCAGACCAAATGTCATCCAAACCCTTCACGAACACCCTTATCTTTCTAAACTTATGCACAATGGGTTTGTGTAACTCCTCGGCCAATTTGCTCGTCAATAATCGTTTCTTCTTCTTTTCCGAAGCACTTTTTTTTTTGAACGCCCCATCCGAATCGACGTTTCGCACCGATCAGATTGCCAACCAGCGAACGTTCTATCTTCTCTCTCCTGGTCGGATTCGATATGCCTCTTAATTTCGCCAACATGTTTTTATCACAGATGCCATTGTGAGTCTTGGTGTCGGGATGTTCAGCATAGCACAGATCGTGATCATATGCGGTCACATCCACCCTATTCATGGGTTTGCTCCAAGATTTAAAATCGGTGTTGAGTCTCAATTTCGTTCCAGGTCCTGTCAAACTATGACCCGGCAGATGCATTTCAAAAGGTAGATTATTGATCATTTTATTCACGACGCCTTTGCCTCTGCTCGTTTTTTTTTTTGACAAATCGAGTCTTGATCGAACCACACACATTGCAAATACCATGAAGCATTTGTCTGTCGTTTTTAGTTCGTACTTCTTGAGCATTACCCATCTCGGTAACTCTCTTACACTTTACACAATACATTTTTTTGAAGGTTATTTAAATTAATTTCGTATTTATTTTTTATTTTATATATAAATTTAATATTTTTTTTTTTTTAAATTCTGTTCTTATTATATATATATTTTTTTTCAATCGCTGCTCTTGAGTTCTATAAACTTACCGAATTCCTCTCTGGCCTCTTTTCTCCCCATTTCCACAAGAGAATCCTTCATCTCTTCCTTGATGATCTGAAGAGTCTTGATTCTCAAGGCTTCTTTCGTAGCATTGTATTTCGTTTTCTCACTCAATATCGTGAAGTATTCTGTGGCCGATTTTCTACCATCTTTCAATGCCATCAAGATCATTTCGGATATCGCGTCGATCTTGGAATCAGCCAAAACGCGAATCTTTCCATGTTTCCTAGCCTTCAGGTATAATTTCCTGCTAAAAAAGTTTCCGAGCGTGCTAAACAATCTGGCTGCGAGAGCCACTCCTTCTATAGTCAACACAATCGGAACGCCGACCGCTCTCAACAACAATCCGATGCCAGCTGCGTGTAAACCCATGGAAATTGTGATGAGTGTCGTGTCGACCACGTTGATGAATTTCACGAGACGTGAATACTTCTTCTTGAGAGAACGATGAGAATCTCTCTCTAGAGTCAGATACAACTGGATTCTACTGATTTGATCAATGCGATACCTCTCTTCTCTTTCTTTTTCTTCTGGTGACGGCGCCGATGGCAAAACGCCATTCGGCTTCTCATCCTCATCGTCATCTAACGTTGGATACAATTTATTTCTGGTTCTCATTTTTTATGTTTTTTTTTTCTTTCTAATATTAGATAAAAATTTATGTGTGTATTTATTTTTAATTTTCTATTCTCCTTATTTATATCAACGAGAAAACTTAGACATATGCTTCCTCCAGCAATAATTTCAAGACGCATCCCTTGTCTTCTAAAGTCAAACTTCTACGCGCCAATTTAATTTCTTCCAAACCGGTGGGCTTATCTAGCCCACTACAGAAGACTATCTCTTCCAAAACTTGACCACATTGTCAATTTGAACACATTCAAACGCCGGTTCGAAATACTTGAGGACCATATCTGCCCTTTCCATCGTCAGACACAAATGATCCTCGTGATCGAAGTCTAGATGATCCCGAAACCCGATGCATCGTTCTAACAAGAGGCGACCTAGTTGATCGTTCACGCAGAATGCGTAGGCTCTCATCAGCATTTTTAAAAGAAACCTTGCTCTCATAATCTGGGAATCGTTCATGATTTACGTATATTTTATTATCAATTTCGATTCGATATTTATTTTTTTTTTTTAAATAACTATTTATTTATATATTTTTTTCTCTCCTATATATATCAATCACTTTTTTTATTTCCTCTCAACAAAACCGACTCTATTACGATTCACCTCACAAAACTCGCGAGGATTTGACGTTTTCGTCAGTTCCCTCCAATGATTTCTTCACTTCTCGATCGCCAACAGCTGCAACAAACGTGGACGGACGATTTCCATCGGTTCTAATTTTCCAAACTCGAGTTCTTTCCGTTTGGTTTGAAAAAAAATCCTAGATGAGTACCTTCGCTTTACACCCACTTAGCACCGTTGGCGAACGTAGGGAAAACGTTTTCCTGGTCTAGAATCCACAAATCGTTTTCACCAATCGGATCGCACCCTCGACCGTCCGGAACGCAATCACGAACGTCGGTGGTCCAGCAAACCGCATTTTGATGATGTACCGGAAGCCGCAATCAGTTTGGAAAAAAATCCTCGACGAGTAACTACACTTTACACCCACTTTTCACCATTGGCGAACGTCGAGAAAACGTTTTGAGATCGATTTTTCCTGGTCTAGAATCGGCAAATCGGTTTCACCGATCGTATCGCGCCCTCGACCGTTCGAAACGCGACCGTGAACGTCGGTGGTCCAGAATCAGCAAACCGCATTTTTGATGCTGGTCTAGAATCGGCAAAGCGTTTTTTGCCGGCGTTCGCCAACGATAGATCGAAGGTCTGATCTGCGATGGGAACGTTGAGAAAAATTTTTAAATTTACGTTTTCTTCGAATTTCGTACATTTTTCCCTTCTGAGCGATGTGTCAAATTTCACTCGTTCGCCAGCAGTGGCTGTTTGAATGGCTAAAAGTGTGAGGAACTGCGTTTGCCGATTCTGGACCACCATGTAAAAACAACATTTTTTACACTCTGTACACGATTTAACACTGAATCTCTATGGCGTTACACGTACATGTACGTGTACATGTACGTTTTTGTGTACATGTGGTCTAGAATCGGCCATTTATACCTACTTATGGAGTCTTCGTCAGAGGTATTCAAGCCGATGACAGGTAGGAATAGTAGAAAAATATACATATTTGTGAACCTTGTACTGGAATTACAATAACAATCCGTCAACACGTTGAAGCAAAAACGCATCCATTTGAACAAATACATCCGTCTATTCAACCGGATGTCAAAACGTTTCTCCAAATCAGATTTTAGTGGAGCTTTAATATGCTATAGAGGAAGCTTTTCCACCCAAAATGACAAAATGAGCTTAATAACAATTTCTTCAGGGTTGACCCTGAAATGGGCTTCCACGACCAGACCATACACGGGCAACGCCATTCATTTGCATTTGTTTTTCCGCGTTTGCTTCTAAAACGTAGATCATGACTACAAGTCCGTACAAAGAAAGGGTCTTAAGATATTTCTTGGTAGCTAAATTTGAATTCTTTTCATTCATGTTCCGTACAAATATGTAAGTAGCATCATCAAGTTGTGTAAGAGAGTGAATTAATACCTGGCCTAATTGCGTTTTCCGTTTAAGGAAATAACTGACTGCAACGGAGCATATGTGCTTCAAAAGACGTTGCATTTTACCGGTAATGGTACTTGTGTAAGCTTAACACAAAACGCTGGGGCTGTTATTTGTTCCAATTGAAGATACAGTGCAAAAGACTCGTTAATATTATTCTGCATATTAGACGAGAAAATAACATATGATCCTCACGTAGAGACGATACCTCAAAAACAAGGTTTTAAAATTTAGAAGAATGCATCACTAAATTCTCCATACTACACCTCACTGGAAATTAGCGAGATTTTTACATTTCTCGATTATTGCAGCATCATTAAATAATGCTGATTTTATTGCAACTGACATAGCGGGGTTCGAACCCACACCGGAAGAGTTTCCATTTGGCACCAATCGCCTAGCATTTGGCACCACGGACGCCTCTCGGACACCTGCCTCTGTCGATGGCCGAATGTTGTGCCTGGTTTAGTATACCCAGCATGGTGACGAAGGAAACTCTCCCCGCGTGGGTTCGAACGCCCACAATGTCATATTGTGCATACATAAGCCAGAGTAATTGTGATTCCTCGACAGATCTGAACATATTATTCCTACTACTTAGAAAATGGTATTGACCCTGCAACTAGAGAACTAGAGAAAATAATTTAACTGATATTTTATACATTTAATCTTAGAACATAGCACATAGACATTACCGAAACGGTCTCAACGAGCTCTTCCCAGTGACGAGAGAAAATTCAATGTTTTGCAAATGAAAAATCAATTAAAGTTGTAGTTTCAAATTCCGCACATGCAGTTAAAACTAGAAGACCTGTCATGTAATGCGCACAAATAGCACGTCGATCTGCGCGTGAATCTACGCGTTATGACCATAATAAGGCTATCAAATTCTGTACATATGGCCTGTGCACAAGCAATGTTTCAGCAAATGGACCTCCGGGTAACCCGGAGGTCCATTGACAGAAACATTGCCTATGTTTGCTATGAATAACCAGGAGAACCTGCCGTGCTTTGGATGCCATTCGATATGGCAATTGCGCGCAATTCCTACGCGCAATTAAGTCTAGATAAGCGCACAGTTCGTGAAAGGACTTCTAGTTTTAACTGTAGGGTGGATGAAAATTGGAAAAGTGGTCATTTGCTCAAAAACATGGACATTGACCCCTCCCCCCCCCCCCCATTTGCCCTCGCCCCCACCCCCATCCACCATACACATACATATCCACACAAACACACTCCCTCACACACAAGACACGTCTTTTAACAAACTTGAATCCGGTGGTTAGTTTATACTACAGAGTGGAATATACTGCATGACGACCATAGGCGCCAATGATAGGGGACCCGTCACTCCTATGAAAGGCGCTTGGGGTTGCCATGCCATATACTCGAGGAAGACTTAACACCTAGGAAAACGTCGCTAAAGCCGGAGCGTTAATGAGTTATCTAGAATACAAAGCGACAGATATATAAATTGAGAACGAACTTTTATCGTTGTAAAGGAAACTCACCCAGATCACTGCGCTAACTTGGGTTCCTGTACATGTTGTGCCATATACCTTCAGACAGATCCTTCTGAGAGGTATAGCATATATCCGATGACCCCCAATACCCGGAGCTTTGTCGGTGCAACTTTTTCCGGTGCAAAATTTCGCAACCATTCAGAACTTCATTCGGCAAGTACAACACGTATTGAATATAAAGTATGCTGTAGTATTTATAGTGATATATGCTTATACATACTTATACTTATATATACCTCTACTGGTCTGTACCACTACTATTGGCTACGACGCTTACAGCCTTGTGCGATTACTACTGACTTGCCGCACTAGTTCTTGTCTGTTAGCTATCTCAGATTGCTCGAAAGATTCGAATCTCATCGATGAAATGAGCTATCGAGCAATTGCACGAACGAGTGACTCCACATACGACTCTTGTTCTCATCTGTGCATTGGAGGATACCTATGGCATGGTGAATATTAATCGCTTAAAAATCTAGTTTTGAACAAAAGTCTGCATCATTTCTTAAACCAAGCAGTGTGGAATTGCAAGATTTATGTTCTCCGGGAAATAGAGAGTATCAAGCTCCATGGACGTTATTAACACTTACGCTGCCGAAAGCGACTATTGCCACCTACTTTATGATGGCTATCTGTACGTTCTGGTATTCGCAGATCAAACCTTCCTTCTGATTAATTGTTGGAAAGGGCTCAGAGAGCCCTTTCCAACAATTAATCCGAGGATAGAGTTTGAAGTATGTCATAAATTTTATTAAACTTCCTCGCATACAGGCGTACATAGAGGTCGTCCATATATGGCTAAGATGGGCGTGGCAGTAAAAGGGTTCAAAATTCTTGAATTGGCGTTTTTCTTACCTTTTCCTCTGGCGAGAATGATTGTAGGGGCACCAAAAAGAGAATCCATACCAGCTATTCGATATGAGAAAAATAGGTCCTCCATTCTTCTCACCCACTTACTCATACTCCTCCGGGAAGTGTTGTTTTAAAGCGGTAAACATGTTGTGGTTTGTTAGCACCCATTTAAGTAGATCCACGGCACACGATCTATGAAGTGAGCAAACTAATTATAAATGATTTCCCGCGCGGTATGACAAGACCCCGGATGTAAAAAGTGTCGTTGCATCTCGCAATAACTAAATAATTGGATAATTTGCTGCAGCCACCATTGCAGTTTGTTTTCCTTTATATTGAAAAATATTCTTCTCGAATTTAATCCTGTTATTGTTATGACAATTACATCTCGGATATCGATGGAAAGAATATCTCTGATCTGATGCACTCCAGAAATTTCACCCCATTGCAGCCAAAGGACGACGCAAAGGGTATGTTCCATGTCCCATCAGGCATCTGCTAAAGTATGAAAATTTTGTTCACTGGAACTGGTCTCCTTTTCTTGCAATCAATAATTGCTGCCTTGAAATGATGACAATATCTCACCAGGACAGAAGTAATTGTGCCCCATACGTATTGCAGAGAGTCTTTCAATGCCCACTCTGTTGGATAACGTGGATACTGGACCATTGCGACTGACACTTTGGCGTTCATTATATCCATATTCGTGTGATAATACTTGCAACGGACATGCTTTCCCGCGCCAACGATTGGGGAAAGATGTGTGATATAAGTAACCTGTTCGCACACAGACAACCGTATCCAACAAATGGGAGCGCGGTGGCTTAGTGGTTACGGAATTGAACTTCCACCCGAAAGGTCGACCAAGGCACTCAATCCCGATTATCCATGTGGGGGCACGCTGGCGCTGTGGACTAAGGCCTACTGCACGTCGATGGTGCACCTCTATTCAGACCACGCTTACCCTGCTAACGTGGAGTTAGTACGTTGGGGAGTCTAACAAGTGTTCGCAGTTGCTCGGTGGTTCTCTCCTGGTACACTATCTACCTCCACCCTCCACCCATACAACTGGCCAACACGAGGCGACCCTGGTCGATAAACTCCAATACATAAATAACTAAATCAATAAATATCCAATAAATAATCTTGAAATGTGGACACGTCAGTGGAGTAGCTACAGGGGGGGGGGGGGGGGGTCTTGACCCCCTTGGCCCGATACAAGTTTCGCCACAACATAAAGCCCCCAAAATAGTCTCCTAAATAGAGGCTTCACTCGCTACAAATGTTTCAGATTCGCTCTTAGAGCACTAAATATTGTAACCGTTCCTTGGGGGTGGGGGAGTGGTCCTACCTAGGACCCGCCAACCGTTGTCTCACCCTCCCACTTCCATAAATGGAAGTGGGATGAGGAGGTAACGACCAGAGGGTCCTAGTTAGAACTAGGGAAAACCATCGAAACTCCACACAACGGCTTTTCAAATATCACTCCCCCCCCCAAAAAAAGGTGGCAAGGGCACCCCTATTATAGATTCCTGTGACGTCAGAGTGCTCGGCACCAGCAAAAACGATCATCAAAATAAACTTTCCCAACTGATCAAAACGTTTTGACCTCTTACAAAACGATCCCTTTGTACAAAAACCTATCATTTACTCCTCAGAACTCTGAAGTACAGACAATGAGTTGTCACACCTTCAAGTTTAACAGCAACCCTTCCTTGGATGTCAAATCGTAAATTTACCAATGCGCTCATGTTGGCATTTTCGTGATTGCAATTAAGGGGTCGTCCAACGTAACTTTGGTCAATTTGTTGACATTTTTCTCAATGCTCCAGAAACAGATAAGAGAAGTAAGGAAAGGCAAATTATATAGCAAAATAATGAGTAAAGTGCATAGAAAAGGTACAAATAATTTTTTTCAGGAAAAAAGTGAATTTTATGATTTTGAAGAACATTAATTTGCCAATGGCATAAGTAACGAACCCGTAAAACCACGAAGTGATCGGTAATTCGAAAGCCTTATCCTCAATGTAATGATAACGCATTGTAGACTCGGTGAAAGCATTTTTTGACACACACACTGATGTGTTTTGATGTTGGAATGTAATACCACCAACACAAATTTTGGATGTTCCGGATGTGGCCATGTTTCAATGATGTTTATTCCGGTCATGTGATTACAATGTGGTTCTTGCAGGAATACTCATTTTGGGCGATCGTAAGAATGAAAGGACGTGATCACGCCCTTTATTTGTTCGTGGCAATGTATGAGCGGATTTGCAAACAGGTTACAGCAAATACTTGAGCTGTTAATGTCATAACTTGAAAATATGGTTTGAAATTCCCTCCAGTGACATGCAGTGTTTACAGGCTGTCTGAACGTTTTTGTTGACAAAAAATCTGAATTATTGCGCTCTAAAAAGACAACATGAACCACTTGTAAAAAAATAACCAAGTGTATAAAATCGGAACGATACACATAAAATAAGGTAATATTCATAAAAAAAGTAAGCTGAATGCTTCAGAAATCTCTTTTTCTCGAAGTATATTCCAAGTGACCTGGAACTATATTGAGCGTGTTGATTTCCCCCGATGTTGTGAAGTTATTTACTTCCTAGTAACCATGGATCTTTGCCTGTGTTGATGTCTTCAAAGGACCGATTGAAGATGGGTTGAAAATGTTGCATTCGCGCTTTTAAATAAGGTACGATTGGACGATACTGTGAATTTAGTTTTTTTCTTGCAATCAACCATACCAACACAAGCGTCGATCAGTGTCTTTTGTCATCGTTTTACACTGACAAATGTGACAAATCTCCTTTACCGGAAACTATCTCCCAATTTGCATATCATAATCAACAAAACCGTTGTCAGCGTGACCGTGATGGTCAAAACCCAAACGAATTAACGAATCCACGGTCAAAATTATCCGCAATTGGCATTTAAACAAATGAAATACTCGAAATATTCGCAATTTCTTCATTATCCGTGCCGAGTTACTTTTTCACCTGACACGCCAGACCACATGCGTTCAGTTTCGTTTGACAGCATCATACTGTATGCAGGTGTTTGTGCCAAATATTTCCCATCATCTATAAATTAATTCAAATTGAAAATTCCGTTTATTTTACTGAAATTATGAATTGATAAGGTGGGCGTGATGTGATTATTATGCCCCGAACTTGGAAGTTGGAAAGTCAAAGGCGCATCTAGTGCCGTGGAGACCTCTGTCCTCTAACCCATACCAACATTCTTCCTTGTATCTCAATCACTGCTGCTCCAATTTGAAGGACATTGGTTGTTGTGATCGAGCATCATGGGGAAACGATGCCTGTGTAGCATGTGTTTCTTCCACACATTTTTCCAGAGTTTTATGGTCCTTTTTCACGCTTCGGAGTTAGAAAAGTTTGTTTATAACTAGTTGATTTGTTACAATTTTTTGGAAAGTGCCTGCTGACACCCTCAAATTAATTGCAACAAAATATTTTGTTCCTATTACTTAACAAGCTAATGAATATTCTGTAAAGCCACCAATCTGATGTTTGACACTTTTATCGGAGCTGATATGGAGGCTTCTGGAACTCAACATGTTGATCATGGCAGGGTTTTTCTTTTCACCCATTAATCGATAAATTAAGTGTTACAGTTGGAAGTAAGAAGCATGAAAGGTCCAGAACGTAAAGTCTAAAAAGAATGTTTTGCAATGTAATATGATTTTTGCCGATACACCTATTTGGAGGGTTACCTTTCTGCTAGTGTTTGGAGCATGTGTGTCGCCAGGATCTTCAAAAAGATAAAAAGAGTAAAACTTTGATGAAAAAGGCATATGCCATGAGTGCCGGAGTTAGAGACATATAGGGAAGGGACCATCCCCCTCCAGTCCCCCCCCCCCCCCCCTCCGGGAAATGTTTTATCAAATGGAGCTCACTTGTCACCTTTTTGGGATTACTTTGCGTACTACGTTCTTCAAAAAATATGTGAACACCTATGAATGTGAGACCTACTGGATGTACCCCCCTGATCTCAATATGCCAATAAGCCTCTTTTGGAAAAGTACATGCAATAATGGTTATGTCGGGTTGATTTGATGTGTTTTGAATAACAATGTACTTTTATGTACTTTTGATGGTTTATTGCAGTGACAGGTTACAGTTTCTCTTATTTCTTCTCCAACAGATATCATGAGTGTACTGGTGTCCAAGAGTAAACGAAACTATGTTACTTATTGATAAGCCAACAAATTTAACAATTTAATCACTGTCAATAAAAGGGATAAAAGTGGTTACAGCGCAAGGAGTTTGTAAATATATTTATTCAACTACAATGTATGACTTCGCAGTGCATTCTACATAGCAGAATATCATAGTTTCTTTCCAAACCACCACAGTGACATAAACATCGTTGTATTGGGAGACACTCTTTTGTCCTTCCATACTTCTTCTAGTGGACTCCTTCAAGTTGACCTTTGTTGAACTCCCCCAAATCAAAACATAAACAAAAGAAAATGTCTGCCTTCAATCAGTGAGCACTCCACTTATAACATTTGGTCTCAATCTTTATTACTTTCAAGAATTAGAAAAAGATTTCTTCTAGTATGTACTTCAATGTTTATAGAATACAGCTGTTATTTTATTTTGAGGTATTTTATTGTAAATTTGTGTTCTCTTACTTATGCATAGCAGACTTTCAAACGGTGCTATCTACACATGGCAGCAGTTCCATGGCAAATTCCAGTTTTCACATGTTCTATGTTTCATTCCAAGCATTTTAGTATATAATTTATTGGGGTATTCAATTTGGGTCTTTTTTAGACTTGGAAGAAAATTACATGAAATTTGACCAAAGTTAGGTTGGACGTCCCCTTAAGTTGTGTATTTTGGGGAAAAAGAAGTTTTGAAAAGAATCAACGCTTCTTTCATAAATTTCTATCGCACAACCTTCTTTTTATTTCCTTCAAACACAGTACGTGGAATCTAACCAACTTTAACTGCAAATGTGGACATGCGTCGGTAGTGTTCATACGTAACTACCAACAATCATTTGCAGGGACACCGGAAGCACGGGGGCAGAGGAGTCAGCTGCCCTCCCTGCCTTCGGACCACGTCGGCGAGAGGGGGCAGACAGTGCCCTTCACTGGTTCATCACTCAATTTTATCAATAATTTATTCTCGAAACAATGCTAAATTACACCCCAAATCCATTCTGGAAACTTTCAAAATTCAATGGCGGAGTATGGGAGGAGTTGGAAGGGGGCACCCCTCTCAAACTCCCCCATCTCGGGCCTCCGAGACATGCACGCTTCTGAATGTCATGGTGGGGTTGCTGGTACGAGTAAATGCCCTTTTCTCGGGGTCTGACCCCCTCCCCCACCCTGAAGTACTTCTAGCACCCCCGGTCATTTGGAGATTCTGATAAATTTTTCCTTTCCGTTCCATGTATTTGGAATAGATAGCAAGCAAAGAGCGATTAACTGGCACAAGCTAGTCGAAACAAAGCAAAGTGGGACTGCCAAGGGGAAAGCAACAAGGATGACCTCAGCTTATAGATGTCCACATAATCCATGTTTCACCGATTGGTGGTGACTTTTTTCACCTGTTTTATTAAACCCTTTACCGTCAGCTCTTCGGCCAAATCAAAAGTTTCGGTGGCACGCGCTATTCACAAATATCTTACCTCCTACAAGTATCTGGGAATTTCATTGGTTCAAAGACGTCACATGCAGACTGCATATAAAACCATATACTGCCTGTCAACATCAATATACGCTGACAGCCATGGGTAACCTCCCCTTTGTTCATTGACTATTCAAAATGGCGGCAGCCGATAAAAGCTTCAAGTTGAAAGATTGAGTGTTGGAAGCCCTTATTTGGTCTGACGTGCATAGGCAACTTAAAAGGCGTCATATCCTGTGGATGTGTGTCATGTTACCTTCGAAATGAAACTGTTTGGTATGTATGAATTTGTCTTGTTACAATTTATGGGAGAGTGCCTCACATAAATTGTAACAAGGCAAAGACACGTGAACACATTGTGAGTATTCTCTCATTTAATTTTGATCGCTGTTGTTATTAGCTCTGTGCATCGATGTAGCAGTCGATAAGATATATTCTTCTCCAAAACGTAATTTATAGCCATTCAATGGAACGAGCTCGTTCCACTGAGGGGTAGTACAGTACGACTGCCGTGGACTTGTTACTTTCCCGGGTGGGCAATATTTCCACGGATGCATTATTATCAGATTCCAAACACTAATCATAGGAATATTCATCAGAAAATTAATTAATGAAGCACCGGGTTCAACCCTGTGCTTCATTAATTAAAAATTTTCTGATGATGAATTTTATTACCTGGTAAATGTAGGTGCGGACATCGCTGCCCACGCATGGATTACGACCAATCCACGGCGGCTGTACTGTACGCAATGGTCTTGGACCTCGAAAGGAACATATTTAGTTAATTGAGACAACATTCGATACTGTCGTCTGCTCGTCGCGTAAGGCAGCCTGTCAACTATTGCGATTTTTCTTTCATCAAACAATTGATATCCGAGATATCTGAACAAAACAAAGATGAAAAGCAAACAAACAAAAATCCCTGTGCCATTTTCACAGGGCCGTTTTCCTACTTTCTCGTTGGCCTGACCACCAGCTCGGAATTTGCCATTACTAGTCGTGCGCGTGCAGCTTCAAAACAGAACACAAAGTTATAGAGACTCGAAAACAGTTAAAACCTTAATTTCTAACAATTCTTGGAATTTTATTAGTTCAATTGATATTTATCGTGATGTTCCTTTTAACCACTTACCTGCCAGTAATAGCAGGGAATAGCAGGCACAATTGTCTTGAATAATTAAACATCTAATAGCCGATCATTGGATCGAGCCCGACGGGTTCGTCCCGATAAGGATCATTAGCTACGTTTTTTGAGATAAAATTAAAAAAAATGAAATTAAATTATTAGTTATGAGAGTGTCATTGTACCTAAAACATGTGCATGCGATAGATTCTTAAGAAAACTGCTAGGTTGCTCAAAAACGCTACTGTGTGACGTCATAAAATAAAACAAAGCCTTAACTAATGGCAATGCCTTTACCATCGCATTAAGTGTTACAAAACGTTTTGCTCCAAAAACATACCGTACGATATTTGGTTGGAACGTGATTGACAAACACGTTCCATTTAGCGTTATAGGTATCACAGAACTAAATATTTTCCCTAAGACGACCATTACAGTTAAAACTAGAAGTCCTGTCACGAACTGTACGCTTGTCCAGGCTTAACTGCGCGTAGAACTTGCGCGCAATTGCCATATCGAATGACATCCAAAGCATGGCAGGTTCTCCTGGTTACTCATAGTAAACACAGGCAATGTTTCTGCCAATGGACCTCCGGGTTACCCGGAGGTCCATTGGCTGAAACATTGCTTGTGCACAGGACATATGTACAGAATTTGATAGCCTTACTATGGTCATAACGCGTAGATTAACGCGCAGATCGACGTGCTATTTGTGCGCTTTACATGACAGGACAGTTTTAATTGTATGTGCGAAATTTGAAACTACAACTTTTTAATTGATTTTTCATTTGCAAAACATAGAATTTTCTCTCGTCATTGGGAAGAGCTCGTTGAGACCGTTTCGATAATGGCTATGTGCTACGTTCTAAGATTAAATGTATAAAATATAAGTTAAATTATTTTCTCTAGTTCTCTAGTTGAAGGGTCAGTCCCATTTTTTAAGTAGTAGGAATAATATGTTCAGATCTTTCGAGGTAGATTAACGCGCAGATCGACGTGCTATTTGTGCGCATTTCATGACAGGACTTATAGTTTTAACTGTATAACGTTCAGGCAAAAAAAATATGATCGCATCACTTCATTTGGTGGGTTTACTGACTACTCTGGTGAAATGTGAATGCACAACCGTGTATATGCAATGGGGCGTGTTGTATTCTGAAAGATTTGATATCCAAGTTTTTTAGCTCACCTGAGCAAAACTCGAGGTGAGCTTTACTGATCGCTTTCCGTCCGTCGTCCGTCCGTCGTCGTCCGTCGTCCGTCGTCGTCCGGCGTAAACTTTACAAAACCAACTTCTCCGAAGAAACCACTGGCCCAATGTTTTTCAAACGTTGGGTAAATGTTTATTACCTAATGTCAATTCCGATTTGTTCAAATGAAGTTGCCCCTCCTCCTGGGTGGGGCCACGCCCCCAAGGGGCACCAAAATCTTTGAAAATCTTCTTCTCATGAACCAGCAGTAGCAGAGACTTGATATTTGGTATGTAGCTTCCGTTTGAGGTGTAGAATCAAGTTTGTTCAAGAGAAGTTTGTCGAGCATTATTTGCCTTCGTTATTGGAGGGGCAAAAATTTTGGCCACGCCTAAAAATTCTATTTTCTGAACCGTGAGGTCGATTTGAACCAAATTTGATATGAGATGATAATGGGTCATAAGTAGTTGATTGATGCAAAAAAAATGTTTCTTATTGTCCCGTGGGAACCTCGGGAGCTAAAAATAGGAAACCCTTAAAACTGCCATATCTTCAAAACTACACGGCACAGAGAATTCTTATTTTGTATAAAGCTTACTTTTTTCCAGTAGATTAGAATGGTTAAAAAAATCCCTATCGGTTTGATCACAAGGTACTTTTTTCAGGACTTTGAAAAAGTGCTGAGTCAGCACTTTTTAACACTGTAGGCAATGGGAAAAAGATTAAAAAATCTTCTTCTCCAGATCCAGCAGGCAGAATCTTCTGATATTTGGTATGCAACATTGTAGGGTGGATCTGATTCAAGTTTGTTCAAATCGGCCCCTTGTGTTCATATTTCGGTTCAGTATAGGAGCCCGAATTCGACTTTAGTGCATTTCAGGCAAATTTCTTAAAAAATCTTCTTCTCCAGATCCAGCAGGCAGAATCTTTTGATATTTCGTATGCAACATTGTGGGGTGGATCTGATTCAAGTTTTTCAAATAGGATCCCTAGATTCATATTTGGGCTCACTACAGAAGCTCGAATTCGAACTTAGTGCATTTCAGGCAAATTTCTTAAAAAATCTTCTTCTCCAGATCCAGCAGGCAGAATCTTTTCATATTTGGTATGCAACATTACGGGGTGGATCTGATTCAAGTTTGTTCAAATCGGCCCCCTGGATTCATATTTGGGCTTACTATAGAAGCCCGAATTCGAACTTAGTGCATTTCAGGCAAATTTATTAAAAAATCTTCTCTCCAGATCCAGCGGGCAGAATCTTTCG
Organism: Pictodentalium vernedei; assembly: GCA_031216915.1. Classification (NCBI taxonomy): domain Eukaryota; kingdom Metazoa; phylum Mollusca; class Scaphopoda; order Dentaliida; family Dentaliidae; genus Pictodentalium; species Pictodentalium vernedei. Next base: position 322,932,646 of record CM062296.1, on the reverse strand, counting down.
ATATTTGTGATGCAACATTGTGGGGTGGATCTGATTCAAGCTTGTTCAAATCGGCTTCCTAGGTTCATATTTGGGCTCACTGTAGAAGCCCGAATTCGAACTTAGTGCATTTCAGGCAAATTTCTTAAAAAATCTTCTTCTCCAGATCCAGCAGGCAGAATCTTTTGATATTTGGGAAGCAACATTGTGGGGTGGATCTGATTCAAGTTTGTTCAAATCGGCCCCCCTGGGTTTATATTTGGGCTCAGTATAGGAGCCCAAATTTGAACTTAGTGCATTTCAGGCAAATTTCTTAAAAAATCTTCTTCTCCAGATCCAGCAGGCAGAATCTTTTGATATTTCGTATGCAAGATTGTGGGGTGGATCTGATTCAAGTTTTTCAAATAGGATCCCTAGATTCATATTTGGGCTCACTACAGAAGCTCGAATTCGAACTTAGTGCATTTCAGGCAAATTTCTTAAAAAATCTTCTTCTCCAGATCCAGCAGGCAGAATCTTTTCATATTTGGTATGCAACATTACGGGGTGGATCTGATTCAAGTTTGTTCAAATCGGCCCCCTGGATTCATATTTGGGCTTACTATAGAAGCCCGAATTCGAACTTAGTGCATTTCAGGCAAATTTATTAAAAAATCTTCTCTCCAGATCCAGCGGGCAGAATCTTTCGATATTTGTGATGCAACATTGTGGGGTGGATCTGATTCAAGCTTGTTCAAATCGGCTTCCTAGGTTCATATTTGGGCTCACTGTAGAAGCCCGAATTCGAACTTAGTGCATTTCAGGCAAATTTCTTAAAAAATCTTCTTCTCCAGATCCAGCAGGCAGAATCTTTTGATATTTGGGAAGCAACATTGTGGGGTGGATCTGATTCAAGTTTGTTCAAATCGGCCCCCCTGGGTTTATATTTGGGCTCAGTATAGGAGCCCAAATTTGAACTTAGTGCATTTCAGGCAAATTTCTTAAAAAATCTTCTTCTCCAGATCCAGCAGGCAGAATCTTTTGGTATTTGGTATGTTACATTGTGGGGTGGATTTGATGCAAATGTGTTCAAATCGGCTTCCTAGATTCATATTTGGGCTCACTATAGAAGCTCGAATTCGAACTTAGTGCATTTCAGGCAAATTTCTTACAAAATCATCTTCTCCAGATCCAGCAGGCAGAATCTTTTGATATTTGGTATGCAACATTGTGGGTGGATCTGATTCAAGTCTGTTCAAATCGGCTCCCTAGATTCATATTTGGGCTCGCTATAGAAGCTTGAATTCGAACTTAGTGCATTTCAGGCAAATTTCTTAAAAAATCTTCTTCTCCAGATCCAGCAGGCAGAATCTTTTCATATTTGGTAAGCAACATTGTGGGGTGGATCTGATTCAAGTTTGTTCACATCGGCCCCCCTGGGTTTATATTTGGGCTCAGTATAGGAGCCCAAATTTGAACTTAGTGCATTTCAGGCAAATTTCTTAAAAAATATTCTTCTCCAGATCCAGCAGGCAGAATCTTTTGATATTGTCGGGTGGATCTGATTCAAATTTGTTCAAATCGGCTCCCTAGATTCATATTTGTTCACTATAGAAGCTCGAATTCGAACGTAGTGCATTTCAGGCAAATTTCTTAAAAAATCTTCTTCTCCAGATCCAGCAGGCAGAATCTTTTTATATTTGGTATGCAACATTGTGGGGTGGATTTGATTCAAGTTTGTTCAAACCGGCCCCCTGGATTCGTATTTGGGCTCACTATAGAAGCCAGAATTCGAACTTAGTGCATTTGAGGCAAATTTCTTAAAAAATCGTCTTCTCCAGATCCAGCAGGCGGAATCTTTTGATATTTGGTATGCAACACTGTGGGGGTGGATCTGATTCAAGTTTGTTCAAATCGCCCCCCCCCCCCCCTGGGTTTATATTTGGGCTCAGTATAGGAGCCCAAATTTGAACTTGGTGCATTTCAGGCAAATTTCTTAAAAAATCTTCTTCTCCAGATCCAGCAGGCAGAATCTTTTGATATTGGGTATGCACCATGCTTAGGGGGTGAGATTCAAGTTTGTTCAAGCCAAGTCGCTGGGTTCATATTTGGACGCAATGTGGGAGCCCGAATTATAACTTAGTTCAAAATGAGGAATTTTCTTTAAAAATCATCTTCAGATCCAGCAGTCGGAATGTTTTGATATTTGGTATGCAGAATCCTTAAAGGGGGGGGGGGGGGTGAGATTTAAGTTTGTTCAAGCCATGTTCCTTGGTCCATATTTGGACTCACTGTGGGAGCCCGAATGACGACTTAGTTCAAAATGAGGAATTTTCTTTAAAAATCTTCGTCAGATCCATCAGTCGGAATGTTTTGATATTTGGTATGCAGCATCCTTAGGGGTGAGATTCAAGTTTGTTCAAGCCATGTCCCTAGGTCCATATTTGGACTCACTGTGGGAGCTCGAATTGTAACTTAGTTGAAAATGAGGAATTTTCTTTAAAAATCTTCTTCTTCAGATCCAGCAGTCGGAATGTTTTGATATTTGGTGTGCAGCATACTTGGGGGGGGGGGGGGAGGGGGGGGGGAGGGGGTGAGTTTGTTAAAGCCAAGTCCCCGGGTTCATATATGGGCTCCCTGTGGGAATCTTTGGATATTTGGTATAAGCTTTTCTTAGGAGGAGCAGATGCAAATTGTTGAAATCAATTTTCTGGGTCGATATTTAGGCTACCATGTCAGGTGAGCGCCCTCAGGCCCCTTGGGGGCCTCTTGTTTCAATTTGTTTTTGCTTTTTTGAGAGGTGGGGGCCTTGGGGCAGGAGGATTTAAGGGGATTGTTCTAACTCAGGTAAGATAGATTGGCAAGTTCGAAGATTTAATAACCAACTTTGAAAGGAGCAATGAAAAATATAAAACAATGACATCTCGAAACCAGCTGAAATCCGCGTCGAGTTCATTATTTGTTCTAAGTTGGATGGTCGTTTTTAACCACCTTCGCCATGGCGGGCTGCCAGGAGTTTACCTCTCCCCTAAAGGATAAATTATTATCACGGATCATTGTAGATTTGGATCGTCGGAGCTACACATCGTCACAGTGTCACAAGTCGCCACATATTTTGAATTTTAAGTAACACGTCATAACTCTTTACTTACTTTTGACAAGTGTTGCAAGTTAATTTAAGTGCTCACAGGGGCCTAAGTTAAAACGCGACACTTTACTAATAGTGTCATTCTGTTAGCAATCTCAGAATATTCGGAATATGACTTATGATCGTTGCCTTTTTGCCTCTGACATTGATGTTTTTCGCCTCGATATATTCAAACATTCTCTTGCTAAAACTGCGATTCCGGGTGGGCGATCTTCCACAAGAAACTGCGAATTATTGTGTTGCAGCTGACCAATCATTTATCTTATAATAGAATGCGAAAACGAACCAAGAGTCACTTTGTCATATATGTCTGTGCACTCCTTTTTCATCGTGAGCTCAGTAGCTCATTGGTTGCAGTATTGGATTTAAAACCGAAAGATCTACGCTTCTATCCTGGCCAGCGGTAACTGCGTTGCGTCCTTGGGCACTACACTTAATCCAGATTACCAGGGCTGGGAGGAGTTAAAATTTTCCTTTACACGTTAACGTGTTAAATAATTCTGCGTTAACGAGTTGAAAGAAGTTAAATGTTATAATGAAAAAAAAATTAATAACATCGGCCATTTTTATTGATAGGAATTTGCATATGATTGAACTTACGTACAGTGCGTCTCTTGAGTTCCAATGTGTTCTATGTGCCTACTGGAACATAGAACACATTGGAACTCAGGGGACGAGTAGTTAATATAGTTCTCTTAGATTATCGTAAATTCTAACATTCAGCAATGTTTTCATTTAAGAATACAATCGCTGCGGCCGTATCCTTAGAAAGAGACATCTGTCGTTGCTCGAATACCAGACCTTACATGGAAAATAGACATTCGGATGAAGCTGATATTGCTGTGTCGCCAAATATCGGCGGGCCAACGTTGGTACGAGGGTTCATGGTCTCTCCACCAAATCAATGGGTCGTCTATAACCGACGGACATCTAAATTATTCGTGTTCTTCAATTCAATCAAATGGCGCAAAATTCGACGTCATCGGCACGCGCGATGCGGTTTGGGTAAACACATGACGACGCAATGCTACACATTATACAATTATAATCTTCAAAGTTAAACGTTATTAACTTGGTTAAATCTTTTTAACCCTTTACCTAACATGAAAAGCAGACGACACTTGCAAAAATAATTCTTGAATAACTAATTTTTTTCATTTTTTGTCTCAAAAACATAGGTTATGATCCCTCGTTGGAACGAGCTCGACGAGCTCGTTCCAACGAGGGGTCATAACCTATGTTTTTGAGACAAAAAATGAAAATATTTTGAAAATTAATTGACGATTTTTGAGAATAGCGCTGGCCGGTTTTGGCCGTTATGTTGGGTAAAGGGTTAACGTTGGCACGGTGGTGTTACATACAGACTGGCGTACAGCACGTCCCCTTCAACCGCTACTACCTCTGCTCGTACAGAGTTAGTAAGTTGAAAAGTCTGACAATTTATCGCCGCTGCTCGCTGGGGCCCTCTGGGTATTGCGTCTTCCTCCACCCGTAAAACTGTCCGCAACGACGTGATCCCAACAAACTGCAAACAAACAAATTCCTTTGTGATTATGTTCGTGGGGTTTCATTGAAATCAATTCAATAACCTGGAATGACTTTCACACAAACGCCTTTTATAAAACATTTATGTGTATTCTTAGTGTAAGTTTAATTGGAGAACTGTCAACGGCGAAACGATTCACAAAATGCGCCTGAACACTTCTAAGAGACCACATTTATGACGTTTCAGAGACAGAGGAATAAAAATAACAGTTGTCCAAAAAGGTCTTCCATCGTTAGAATAAGTTCAAAGGGAGATGATCTAGGGAAAAACTACCATAACCACTTTAATAGAAGGTTTATTCCTAAACTCGGAGTTCAGGGAGAGCTAAGCTGTCTTAACCCTTTACCCAAACGTAACGGCCAAAACCGGTCAGTGCTATTCACAAAAATCGCCAATTAATTTTCATTATTTTTTTCATTTTTTGTCTCAAAAACATAGGTTATGACCCTCTTTAGACGAGCTCGTTGCAAAGAGGAGTCATAACCTATGTTTTGGCGACAAAAAATGAAAAAAATTAGTTATTCAAGAATTTTGTTTGCAAATGTCGTCTGCGTTTCATGTTAGGTAGAGGGTTAACATTGTTCGAGCCAAATATACTCTGTAGAAAACAGGTCTTTGATGTCTTGTTGAAATACGAACTTAAACTTTGCGGTGCTCAAGAATTTCGGACTGACATACGGACGGACGTCGAAAGCTACTCTCTTCACAGTAGGCCTGAAGTAAAGATCTCAAACTCAAGTTGGGGGAGAGTTGAATTTTCCGACATTGTTACTGTCTTTCACCGTCGGTTCGAACTTGAAACCTAACTCAGTATTCTTCTAGAAAACATTAATTAACGAAACAAGTCGTAAACGTTTGTTTATTATTATTATTAGAGACCTTTAGGACAATGAACGACCACTGACGAGAATTACGAATGGGGTACTACGTCACTGGAATGTGTGTTCTCTCTATCTGATGTCATTTTACCTTATCCGTAGTTACAATTACGACTTCTCCTTAAAACACGCAGACATAACATATTGCAAAAAGTTTGAGAGCGCTTCTCCCCCACCTACTGTGGGGGTTCACTCTAAGATTGTGTTCTTAAACTGTAATTGCCATGTGGCCTAAACCTACGTCTATCACTTGCAATCAAATCATTCGTCGCCGCTCAATATGAGAAAATTGCGAAATGCAAACGGACTCGAAGTCATCAATTCTGTAAAAAGGTTTTTGACCGTTCGACGAATTTACGACTACTATTAACCATTCTTAATTTTTATTAGTCATCGTTCATTATGCGAAAGGTGTCTATTATTTTAAAGAATTGCTTTCGTTCAACGAAAGCAGTTCTTTAAAATAATAATACACGAAATTATTAATCATTTTCGTGTACATGACTACTCGATGGTCTTATACTTGTAACAAGCACTTTCATACAAAAGATATTTGAAACATAAGGATATTTTGCCCAATGACATTTGTGGTCTCGCCAAATGGTCATCGGTTTTCAAATTAGCTGCTTTCAGACAAAGTCGTGGCTTTTAAGCAACCAACAATTTTTCCGACGGACAACAAAAATATATATATATATCCGACAGATATGGTTATGGAGGTGGTAGGGTTCCTCCCCACCCCCACCCCCTCTCCTCCAGCACCTACACTAGCTCCTTGACTGCTTCACAGCCATCACATTTCTAAAACAATGTTAGTATAAATAATAAATTGTATGGGTTTTTTTTACAAAAGGTCGAAAAAATAAATCAAACCACATAATGCATAGTTTATGCTGTTTCGTGTTTTTCTGCGCCGCTTTTATCTTAACAACCATTCCACTTATATGCACTCAAAACGGCATGCGTGACAAATCCTCAAAGTGTTTGTGGTTTTGTTGATCGCCAAAAAGATCTATTATTCTCTGTGTTGGACTCGAAGGACAAAAGAAGCAAATCGAGTTATAACTATTTAAATCAAACCTATTGTAGCGTGATTTATACATTATGTTTATTAATGCTCAATTATAATGGAACCAAGAGGTATATTGCTACTATAGTTAACGTAATTTAGTTTTCTTTATAATAAAAAGTTAATGACTCCATTTAACCCTGAAACAACAAAGAGTATCTTAAAAATCATTTCAATAGCACGTGTGAAGTCCAGATCAGGGACGTTAGAACCCTTTTTATCCAGAGAGAGAGAGAGAGAGAGAGAGAGAGAGAGAGAGACGGGGATAAGGTCAAAAATCACCCACGACATAATAACTTCGCCCGGTATAATCGCCCCCGACAAAACGCCCTCACCGACTGAATTTCGTCCTGACAAAATCCCTTCCCAGCAAAACGCCTTCCGGATAAATCCTCTTGTTACACACCTGCGGACTGCCACTTAGCCAGGGACGAAAAACACCAGCAAATTTTCAGTAAATGGACAACTGGCACGGTTGAAAAACATGAAGTCCAAATTTGTCCTATCATGCGACTAGGAATATAACCAATTCAATCTTGTAAGGGATTTTACAATCCACTAAATGAGGTTCTTCCGTTGCTGGTTTAGTTTGACCCTTTACCCACTGTAACGCAAAAAAAAAAGAACCAGCGCTTTTCGCCAAAATGACCATTCAGTTTTCATTATTTTTATCATTCTTTGTCTCAAGAACATAGCTTATGACCCCCCTGGGAACGAGCTCGTTGAGCTCTTTTCATGATTGGATATAAGTTATTTTTAGACGCAAAAAAAAGAAAAGAAAGTTATTCAAGCATTTTATTTTCAAGTAAGTGTCGTCTATCTTTGTGTTGGGTAAAGGGTTATGTTAAGTATAAGCGTGATTGCATTATTCATCATTCCCCTAATATTTGGTGCCTCTCACCTGAATAAAAAAATCTTTCGCCATTGGGGAGAGTAGACTACCGCTAGGGGGCGAGGTGGCTCAGGGGGTAGAGGTTCAGGTTGCAAGCCAAGAGGTTCTCCTTTCGAATCCCACCTGCGGCAACCGTGTTGTGTCCTTCGGCAAGACACTTCACCCCCATTGCCTACGTGTGGGCACGATGGCGTTGTGTTCTAAGGCGTACCGCACGTTGATGGTGCACTTGTCTTCAGCCAATGCTAACCCTGCTTGTGTGGAGTTAGTATGTTGGGGAGCTGACAGTTGCTCGCCATTGCTCGGTTGTTCTCTCCGGGTACTCTGGCTTCCTCCACCCGTGAAACTGTCGCGGTCATGATTAGCCATTTGTGCAGAAATGTGTGACCTTAAACACCAATAAAATAAATGAATAAGACTACCGCTAAAACACAATGGGGTACATTTCGTGGATGTACACGTAAAGTACTATCTCAGAAATAAATCGGATTACCAGACATCAGAAAATGACTGATTACGATTATGGGTAAGTAAAAGAAAACCGTCAGAGTTCCATCCATCTTTTTGGAAAGGAACCGATGCCCTGTAAGTGGAAAAAGGTTCAACTGTAAAGTCGGGAATTGGGAATTGTTTTGAACACCTAGAAGCCCGACTTCAGTCAGGTTCACTTGTCTCCGATGCTGTATGGGCAAAATTCTTCCTCACTGATGTTTGGAATAATAGAAACCAGTAAAAGGCGAATAACCTGAGCAGTTGTTTCTAGTCATGTGTCGTCTGTCGGAATAAACAGACGGCACTTGACTAGAAACGGCTGCTACGTCATAAGTCTTCTTGTGGTATTCGGTCGGTTTGTACGAGTTAACGTAGTTACAAACTGGAGTTTATGCAATAACACCCGTTCTTTATTAGCAAGAATTTACCCTATGTGTAGGGGGTGGTGGCTAAGTGCTTAGAGTATTAGACTTTAAACTAAATGGTCGAGAGTTCGATTCTAACCAGCGGAAACAGCGGTGTGTCCTTAGGCAAGACACTCAATCCCGATTGCCACACGAGGTCACGGTGACGCTGTGAACTAAGGCGTACAGCACGTCGATGGTGCAGTTGCCTTCAACCACCGCTCACTCTGCTTGTGCATAGCTAATAATTTGGAGAGTCTGACAGTTGATCTGCGCTTCTCTGTGGTCTTCTTTAGCACTCCGGCTTCCTCCACCCTTAAAACAGCCCAACGCTATGTGAGTGTGGTTGTTGAAAGTGTCGATAATCCACAATAAACAAAGATAAAAGCAAACTTAACCCTTTGAACCCGAGCGGCCGCTTTTCCGGCCCAGAAGCATGATACGTCATAATTTCATTAAGTAGGATGGCTGCTAAGTGAATGTGTGGAGTAGACATATTAATACTTTCAACGTGCAGCCCCTACCCCCAAATAATGAATGTGGACTCTTCCAGTTGCGGCAATTGAACTGACATGGGAGATACCACCAGGGTTCAAACAGTTAATATCCAGAGTAGATTAAATGGCATTTCAGTGGTATTACTATTATATGTACCCACTGGATGTAATTGATCAATTTTAGGGTCAGAAGTGGGAAAAATCTTCCGAATTCACATGGGAAATTGGGCCGATATTCGGTATCTGTTTCCACAGGCACTCGACGTATTATCAGATTTTATCAATTTTTAGCTCAACTTTGACGAAGTCAAATTTGAGCTATTGTCATGGCCCGTCGTCCGTCTGTCCGTCTGTCCGTCTGGCCGTCTGTCCGTCTGTCCGTACGTCAACAATTGGCTATGGCTCGGGCTAGAGGTCGTATTTATGAACCGATCTTTACGAAACTTCTTGTGTACCTTTGTTATGACCCTGGGACGGGAACGAGTGTTTTTAGGTGTGGTCCGAAATTCAAGATGGCTGCCAGTGGCCATTTTGTACCGATGATGCAAAAATCAGTTTTTTGTACAGAACTTCTGTATGAAAGTTCTGATTTGAATAAAGTTTTGTATAAATGTTTAGTACCATGGGATACATCACATATAATACGGGTTTTTTTCTCGTGCGTAAATTATTCAAATTAGACTGACTTTGATTTATTTAGTGTTACTTTCAGAGCTGTAAGTGCCAAGCTGCTATGGCTCGGGCTAGAGGCCGTATTTATGAACAGATCTTTACGAAACTTCTTGGGTACCTTTGTTATGACCGTGGGACGAGAACGAGTGTTTTTGGGTGCGGTCCGAAATTCAAGATGGCTGCCAGCTGCCATTTTGTACCGACGATGCAGAAATCTGTTTTTTGTACAGAACTTCCATATGAAAGCTCTGATTTGAATAATTTTTTGTATGAATGTTTAGTACCATGGGATACATCACATATAATACGGGTTTTTTTCTCGTACGTAAATTGTGCAAATTAGACTAATTTTGATGTTTTTGGGGGTTACTTTCAGCACTGTAAGTGCAAATGCCAATACGGCTCGGGCTGGAGGTCGTATTTATGAACCGATCTTTACGAAACTTCTTGGGTACCTTTGGTATCACCGTGGGACGAGAACGAGTGTTTTGGGGTCCGGTCCGAAATTCAAGATGGCCGATGGCAGCCATTTTGTACAAAATTAGGTACAATCAGATTTTTGCACAGAACTTCCATATGAAAGCCCTGATTTGAATAATTTTTTTGTGTGAATGTTTAGTACCATGGGATGCATCACATATAATACAGGTTTTTTTCTCGTGCAGAAATTATGCAAATTAGATGAACTTTGATTTTTTCAGTGCGACTTACACACAGTAAGTACACATGTCAATACGGCTCAGACTAGAGTCTGTATTTATGAACTGATCTTCATGAAATGTCTTGGGTACCTTTGTTATCACCTTGGGACGAGAACGAGTGTTTCTGGGTGCGGTCTAAAATTCAAGATGGCTGCTAGTGGCCATTTTGTACCGAAATTAGGTCTAATCAGTTTTTGTACACAACTTCTGTACAGCTCAGACTAGAGGCCATATTTATGAACCAATCTTTACGAAACTTCTTGGGTACCTTTGTTATCACCGTGGGATGAGAGCGAGTGTTTTTGGGTGTGGTCGAAAATTCAAGATGGCCACCAGCAGCCATTTTGTACCAAAATTAGTGCAATCAGTCTTTTGTATAGAACTTCTGTATGAAAGTTCTGATTTGAATAAATTTTTGTATGAATGTTTAGTAACATGGAATACATCACATATTGTAAGGGGTTTTTTTTCGTGCAGAAATTATGCAAATTAGATGAACTTTGATTTATTCAGTGCTACTTACACAATGTAAGCACACATGTCAATACGGCTCAGGGTAGAGGCTGTATTTATGAACCGATTTTCACAAAACTTCTTGGGTACCTTTGTTATCTCCTTGGGATGAGAATGAGTGTTTCTGGGTACGGTCCAAAATTCAAGATGGCTGCCAGTGGCCATTTTGTACCGAAATTAGGTCCAATCAGTTTTTTGTCACAACTTCTATACAGCTCGTATTTATGAACTGATCTTCACAAAACTTCTTGAGTACTTTTGTTTTCACCTTGGGACAGGAACGAGTGTGTTTTGGGGTGCCTTTGTTATCACTGTGCTATGAGAACAAATATTTTGGGGTTCAGTCAGACCCACTCTGGGACTCAAAGATTTTTTCTAGTTCAGCATCTGACTGTCACCCACCTTTACAATACTTTACCTATACATTTGTTACAGGCAACGGTCAGTATTTATGTACAGACCGTTACAATACTTTATATGTACCTTTGTTATCAGGTCATTACCTAGATGTTTGTCATTGCTGTGTCACATACTATACATGTACATGTCTTTGTCTTGACAAGTTGAGCTACAGTGTCATTGACACTTTCATTTAAAAATATATATTATATTATCAACACTAAAAAAGTAAAGGTATGACACTTCCCAGATCGAAATTTTCAACAATTTGTAAATAGCGAAAACCTCGTCGATCTCGCTCAAACAAACGACAAAATGTCGTGTAAGGTACGGCGATTTCGAGGCCCAGATTGACGATGATTGACTTTTATTCGCATTTTTTCACTTTTTATCGAGTGAATCGAGATTAATTGCTATCGACAATCGGGGTTATCCGGTAACCGAACAATGAATGCCAAGCTGCACCTTCATTGGTCAATATAAAATTCAACAAATTATTTTTCATTCTAAATATAATCCATAATAAACAATAAAACGTGCTCCGTGTTCGCTGAAGTTCATTCGAAGATATCGCTTTTAGAAATCGAAAATGCTGCTGAAAAAGGCCACAACCTTATAATAACTGGAGAGACTGGTGTGGGAAAAACATTTTACCTTAATAAAGTCAACATGGGACTAATACATGCGAACAAAAAAGTATATACTCTCGGCACAACTAGTATGGCAAGCACCGGTTTTTCTCGTGCTTTTTGGTTTGGCGGACGGCAGATTTTTCTGTAATATGCACATACAGTATCAGCTGTAATAAGTAGGATACCTACAAGAAACCTGTGATCAGATTTTTCCTTTGTTTATAATTCCAGCCCTTGATCTCATTGTTTGTGAATGATGTCAAAGGATGCAAAAATCAACTAAGGAAAAATGTTACTCAAATTCTGTTGTGGTTATCCTGCAACTTATTTCAGCTGGTACTGTATATATGATCTCTCCACGCGGTTCTGATTTCTGATAATCTCTCTCCATGAGTGTTGGAGGTATCACTGTCAAAATCTGGTACGGGAGGTGCAGGGTGGTGGGTTAAGGGAGAAAACTTCTAGCTGTTCCCCTCCAAATGTTCACTTCCGACGTAAACTTCATGTATTTATGAGGTACAGAAAGAAAACTATGGCAATAGAAACTAAGTGAATTTCTGATTCGGGGTATCAGATTAGCTTGAGGAGTTTTTTGTAGTTTGCATGTAGATGACATGCGCCTCACCCCTCCCTTCCTCTGCATCCCCGTCACCCTCGGTTAAAATATCGATAACATGACTAGTAATGTTAATTTTAAGTATCTGTTTTTGACATGTTACCATGACACCATCATTGGCTGTTTTGGAGGATTAGACAGTTTTTCGATCGATTAAAAATATTTTTCATTGAAGTTCAGTTGTTGTATTCAGTAATACATAAACAGTCTGTTGAATTTCACAAAGTTTTGGCTATAAGTAGACGTGTGGTGTGGCATCATTCATTGCTCTGTTACCGGATAACCCTGGTTGTCGATAGCAATCAAACTCGATTCACTCGATAAAAAGTGAAAAAGCGAATAAAAGTCAACTTTCGTCAAACTGGACTTCGAAATCGTAGTAGCTTCGCGAATCTCACGACATTTTGTTTTATATGTGAGCGAGATAGATAAGGTATTCGCTAATTTACAGATTGTTGAAAATTTCTTTCTGGCAAGTGTCATACCTTTTTTTAGTATTGATAATATAATACATATTTTATAAAAGTTGATAAAATCTGATAATACGTCGAGTGCATGTGTTTGTTGCCACAGGATTGTTCCCTGGCCACAATATCTCAAATTCTAACCTGATGCTCTAAAACTAGATTGTTTAGCATTTCATAAGAGACGATGCAGTCTCTACAGGTGATGTAAAATTTTTGATGCAGTTCAAACGTTGCTTACTAATGAGAAACATGTAGAATTTTTATTAAACTTCGAAACTTCTAGCTTTTAAGTCTGAATTTCGATTTTTTATCTCGTCATTTCGACTTAAAATCTAGAAATTACAAGACAAAAGGTCGATATTTGGACTTATAATCTCGAAATTTTGAGATGAAAAATCGAACTTTCGCTTTTCAAAAAAAACACCACATGTCACTAATACGCTTCCGCCGCTTTGTCGGCGATCACTGAATCTTCCTTCTTGTCCCAATTATTCAATACTCAAAACAAAAAAAATTCTCAAAACGCATTTTTAGCACCAGGCGTTCCTTTGCTTGGAATTTATCTTGACCAAAGGACACAAACTCTGTCATACATGGCAAAAATTTCACTCACGCTTTCCAGTTTTCAAAGGAGATCATACATCTCTCGACGGACATTTTGTGGCCAGGTGAACTTGAATTGTTCCAGTATTTCATTCCCAAGCTGAACAAGACGAGGGACGAATTATTTAACATCTGTTATTTTTCGAAAATTTTTTTTTCCGACACGATAAGTTGTCTCATTTGAATAAAATTACTCCGCATTTTGCCTTCAAATTTAAATATCAAGTCATCTCCGTACGTCACTTAATAGTAGTTCGGCCTGTTATACACGTCGCAGTTGAATTAGATTCGTATGAAATCCGCCAAATCTACATTTGATTTTTCCGGACGCACTACCGTCGAGTCGAATTCAATTGACGCACGACCTCAACTCACAATGTTTGAGTCTACACACAAATCTTATGAGATATCTACACATATATTTTAACTGTGAACACGTATAGGAAAATATTACACTATGGCTTAATTTTATTTATACGGACGCTCCATCGTCGCTCTGAATTCATTTGGAGATTGTCTTTCATAGTAATAGTAATAGTTTATTCAAGCAAAATAACACCAACAGAGAGGCAGATTACATAGAGAGTTAACAGAGATATGATATGATTATAATAAACAAATAATAGACGAAACAACTAGTCTTGTATAGTAAATAATGCTAATGTATCATACATATAAGTGTATAAAGTCAAAACCCTACGTCAGTTTAATGACCTACTATTTTGCCATTATTGTTTCTCTTTTCCTGGAGAACAGCGGGATTATGTTGCTGATGGTGTGACATAATGAGGCCGTACTATTTTTCATAATAAATTCAAACCGATCTCGTTTGCTTGCATTTGAGAAGTCTGCATTGTTCCTGTTAATTATTGCAAACAACTGTCTTCTGATGTTTGTATAGGTCGGGCAGTCCATGACAAAATGCATCTTGGATTCCACATCGCCGGCGTCCTTACAAACATCAGAAGCATCGCAAATCCTATTTTCTAAAGGCATTGGCGGCTGTGCATGTCTCCCCTTTTCAATTGCCAAATTATGATTACTAATCTGTAATCTCGTAAACGTACTTTGCGCTTCTCTTGTTTTTTGTCTAAGCTTAATAGGGCTCAAATTTAATGTCATTTTTGAAGGCGCGACAAGTACGCAATTTTATTTTTACCGTTCTTTTTGTTGTCATCGTTAAGGCATTTATCAAAATAGAGTGTGTAATCATTTGTTAAATTTTCAAGTAATTTACTGGATTTATTATCGTGCATTGCAGCCGATGGTATATTATAACCTTCCAACATTTGACGGAATCCGCTATATTCCGTCGTTAATTTATGCTCTTCCAGTAAATCACGGAGCAATGTATCTAGAGTTGCACAGTGAAGCCGGGCCATGAATTTGAACTTTTTGACAATGCATTCGAGGAGAAGTGAGAATCAGCCAAGTTCAGCTCGAACGGCATGGTTGGAAGAATTTTTATTAACACCGAGTATCATTTTACAGAAGTTGATGTGTACAGCCGAAGCTGAAAGTCTATCCCACTTTGCAAGTTGATACCCTGTATCCCATAGTTCACTATCATACAGCAATATGGGTTTTATTAATTGATCAAATAATTTGGACATCACAGCAGTGGACGGGAGGTGTTTGCTCTTAAAATAATTGAAAAGACTGTAAAGTGTTTTCATGCCTTTTAGTTTTATAGCATTTTGTGCCTCCCCAAATTTTCCATCAGCGGAAAACGTTTTACCCAGATAAGAATAGCTTGGTACAATCTCCAACGTTTTGTCAGCTAATGTAAAAACTGGGGAACCTTGAACCTTTTTGGGGGAAAACACTAAGCACTTAGTTTTCTCGGTGTTTACTTTCAGATGGTTATTCTTCGCGTATATTTCTAAATATTCTAAACATGTTTGTTATCCGTTAGGCGTACTTGAAAACATAATTAAGTCGTCTGCAAACAAAAGATGACTCATGTACTTATTATTCACAACTATAGGGTTGCATTCTAGTAAAGATTTTACGAATGTCGTCTATAAATATTTTAAACAGGGTTACGGAGATCGCACAGCCTTGCCTAACCCCGATTGTGGATAGTAAAGGCGGACCTAGGCCCTTGGCAGTTTTAGTAAGATAGTAGCTTGAGGAGTATAATGACTGTAAAATTTTAAGTATCTTACCAGTTACACCGCATTTATGTAATTTGTTAAACAGCAATGGTCGGTGGACTGTGTCAAAGGTTTTCCTGCATTCAACAAAAACTGCATATAGACCTTTTTCTCGTTTGCACTGATTGAAAATATTTTTGAAAACAAATGCACTGTGGATCGTGCGACGGTGTTCACGGAATCCAAACTGGTTGTCGCTTATAGGCCGGTTATCTTCAAGGAAATCATTTATCCGGTTATTTATAACCTTGTTTAATGATTTCCCGGCAGCAGAGCTATAGTAGTTGGCTCTGTAGTTGTTAGGGTCGTGCTGTTTACCCTCATTGTTAAGATGAGGTTAAAATAGTTCGACCTGTATATACAGGCATGTTTATTTGCAATTATAGTACCTTACTGTGGCATCGAATTCAATTAATTGGAATTCGACGCGACAGTAGTGGGACGGAAATAACAGGCCTCAGGACTCGAGCAGTATGTTGTTCTGCGTTGTAAATAAGCTTCGATAGAAAAAGAAATACTTTTCATATTCTCTTCGACATTTATTCTTCATTGTAACACAGACCGTCTAGCAATTCGTACAGTACGTAGAGTGAGATGGTGTGTATGGTGCATTTTCAGTGAAACTCCACCAATTACCGACCCTTGAATTTGCGTAGTTTCAAAATTGAGCAGTTCAAAAAAAATAATTTTTTTTTAAAAATATCGACAAATCCATAGGCCTATCGTGTGACTCCTCATTGGAACGAGCTTGTCGAGGTCATTCCAATGAGAAGTCACGTGATATGTTTTGTTGATTGTTTTTTTAAATGTGAAGAAAAAGAAAAACAAATTGTGATATGGTGTGCGTTGGGTAAAGGGTTAAGGCGTGAGGAATTTGATGAAATGATTGGAAAAAGTGGGATTGGTTTTATATTGTTCATTTTCATTTTCACATTTTGTACTTCAATAAAGAAAATAATGACAAGAGCCTGTTAACCCTTTACCTAACGTAACGGCCAAAACCGGCCAGCGCTATTCTCAAAAATCGCCAATTACTTTTCATTATTTTTTTCATTTTTTGTCTCAAAAACATAGGTTATGACCCCTCGTTGGAACGAGCTCGTCGAGCTCGTTCCAACGAGGGGTCATAACCTATGTTTTTGAGACAAAAAATGAAAAAAATTAGTTATTCAAGAATTATTTTTGCAAGTGTCGTCTGCTTTTCATGTTAGGTAAAGGGTTAAATAATTAACTAGCTCTTGTCATTATTTTATTTATGGAGGTACAGACCATATCTGTCTTCCTTTCTATGTTCCGGATGAAGTGATACTATCAGTCATTCAAATTGCAGTGTATATAATGTCGACGGAAATGATGATAATGGAAACGTGACTAAATTTAAAACGTGAAAATTGTTATCTACCCATCTCTCTTTGGCGGCTTCATGTCAGCATTAATTATAACATCCAGTTCAGGTTTGTCAACAGAGAAATTTTGTCATGTTTTGCGTTTCGACTTTCAACACAGGATTATTGGGTTTCGGGGCTTGTTTTGAAGGTGGGTGGCTGTGGACAGGTGGGATTTCAACGGGCATTTCCGTTTCTATGCTAATAAGTGAGATCAATTTATTTTCAAAAGGAGTAGGAGAGGGTCAGATAGTGCCTTTTCGGTCGGACCTAGCCCAAGCCTTAGGAAGTGATGTCATAGTCGAGTCACACAGTTGCGTCATGTGTGGCTGTCAGGGTGGCCCGCGTGATCGGTCATCTTGTGACATCATCACCGTGGCGATGAATGGTGTCAGTACGCATGCGCAGCGCGTGATAGGGTGACACGTCTTTCAGTCGTCCATTTTGTGTACTGGCGACCTCAATCTTGGTCTTTATGGTGGCACGTGCTTGCTATGCAAACCATTTCCCTACAACAGGACGGGGTATGTTCTAAAGGTGAGTTCGTTTCGATTGGGATAAATAAGTGCCCAAATTGAACGGGGTCCTACAGCACTATGTGCTACTATTGTAAACCCTAGGATGCGGCTTCATCAGAAATCCGAACTAAATAAAATGTTTTGGGGTGATTTTGTCGAGTCAATTTAGGTAACTGGATTTACTCCAGTTGAAATACCCCCGTCATGTTGTAGGACAATGATGCCACAATAGAAACCAAGATGGCGAACGTAAGTTAACAAAATGGACTACGAAAACACGTGTCATCTAGCAACACGCGCGGCGCATGGCACTGGCATCACTCATCTTGTGGGTACCATGACAACCACACATAACTGGGTCACACAACTGTGAGGTCACTTCCTAGGTCGGGGGGCTAGGTCCTGCCAAAAATACACGATCTGTCTCTCTCCTACTATTTACATATTGTTCTATTCACACCTTCCTCTGCCGATAACACAGAGGAAACGTCTAAATAGGGTCCCGTTTACCCCGACCCCATCACTTCATCCAGCTCCTCTCCGCTTTTATCTGGTCCACAAACATGCAAACACACATCGATAGTAGGGCGAAAACATCCCGGTTTGTAATTTAGCCTCTTTTGGGGGGCGGGATATTTACAAACAAGTTTTCGTTGCATCGCCTAATCAAAATGAAACTGTGGTATTTTTAGGGGGGGTTTCTGAATATTTACCCCCTAAAACGCAGGGTATTTCAAGTATTTCGAAAGAGATGTATCTCCTCAAATTCTACTGCGATACCAAAAGCCATAATTGGGAAAACAATGGAAAGTTAATTATTTTTCTGAAATCGTTTTCACAATTTGACCAAAGCATTTGACAATCTATCGATTTATTTATTCATTATTTATTTATTGGTGTTTAAGGTTACTTTTTGCATCTTTGGCTACATCATGACAGCAACATAGAAATAACGACAGCCAGTCAGTTATACCTATGCTGCCCACTGTAGAAGACTTCCACCCAGGCATTGGTTCCGGGTCTTATTTTACCAGTAAAGAAGAACTTTCTTCAAAGCAAACAAATTTTCAGGTCTCAAACAGGTCTGGGTTAGTCATTGAACACTCCTGTGTGACCTTGACCTCCAATTGAAATGCACTTGACAGTACACAGTTTGAATCAAGTTGATCAACAGAGTATTTTGGCCATATTGCCATTATTGAGCATTATTTACTAAATCCACACCTTCACAAAATAAAACTATAGCCCAAAATAGCCATTTGGCCGAGGATATCCATTAACCCCGGATAAGACCCTTTAATGGGAAACGAGACCATTGAGTTCTGTGATTGCAAACAGGGACAGATCATTCGACCGGATCGCGTCTGAGTCGCGATCCAATCGTACTTCTCTGCACGCTTTCCTACCTACAACTCTGTAGAATCGTTCTATTCAAAAAAGAAAAGAGACAGCATCAAATAGACGATTCTATTTTGCTTGTTTTTCCTTCTTCCAGTCTTGAACTCACAAAATCTCATTCACGAAATAACAAGAAGAATGTATCGTGACCGGATTGCGGACTGATTGACAAAAAGACCTTTGCAATCACTGCACTGCACAGTACGCTCTTCCGTTGTTTGTTTGTTTGTTTATTGGAGTTTAACCCTTTACCTAACGTAACGGATTAAAACCGGTCAGCGCTATTCACAAAAATCGCCAATTAATTTTCATTATTTTTTTCACTTTTTGTCTCAAAAACATAGGTTATGGCCCCTCGTTGAAACGAGCTCGATGAGCTCGTTCCAAAGAGGGGTCATAACCTATGTTTTTGAGACAAAAAATAAAAAAAAATAGTTATGCAAGAATTTTGTTTGCAAGTGTCGTCTGCTTTTCATGTTAGGTAAAGGGTTAACAACACTTTCAACAGCCACAGTCGCAATGTGTCGGGCAGCTTTTTGGTGGGGAACGCGGAATGATTGGAGAGAACAACCGAACAGCGGCCTGTAACTGTCAGACTCGCCAATTTACTAATTGTTCACAATGTGTTATCAGCCGTTGAAAGCAAGTGCACCATCGACGTGCAGTGTGCCCAAGTACACGACGCATTCGTGCCCGCTCGTAGACAAATGGGATTAAGTGCCTTGCCCAAGGACACAACGCAGTTACCACAGGTTATGAGCGAGCCTTTCAGTTTAAAATCCAATGCTCTAACAACTGAACCACCGAGCTCCTACACCACCAGTGGAAATAAATCCCGAATCTACCTCTGAGTTCACGACATATTTTCTTTGAATACAAAAGACGAGAGGGTGAATATTGTAAGAAAGGACTTCTTATAAAGGTACGAATGTACCGAAGAAGATAAGTCGATGTGAAAACAAAAGAATGACGCAAAGTTCTTTGCGTCTTAAATGACATTGAGTCCTTTGAGATCAATGAAGCAAAATGTGTAATCAAAGACAATTGTCAATAAGAATCGTGAAACTAACGTTGACTAATTTCTGTTATCGAAAGAGCAATATACTCTTTCACCAGTAATATGGATACAAATTTACGAGAGAAAAATAACTATCTCGTTATTGCGAAATGCTCTGTCGTTATAACGAGATACTAAGTTGTTATAAAGAAATGCACAACTCGTAATGCGAGAAAATATAATTTATATCGAGAAAGTATCTCGTTCTTACGAGAATAAAAATATCTCGCAATAACGAGAAACCTAGTCGTTGTAACGAAAAACATCTCATTATAAGAATAACATGACTTTACAACAAAAACAGGCTCACCACTCAGCTACCGACAGACATTAACCCTTTACCAAACGTAACGTACAAAACCGGATAGCGCGATTCACAAACACACACCATTTAGTTTTCATTATTTTTCAATTTTTTGACTCAAAAACATACCTTATGACTTCTCGTTGGAACGAGCTCGATGAGCTCGTTCTAATTAGGGGTCGTAAGCCATGTTTTGGACGCAAACATTTAAAAAATCCAGTTATTCCTGGTTATTCAAGAATTTTATTTGCAAGTGTCTTCTTGCTTTGTGTTTACGTAAAGGATTAAAAAGAAAATTGATGTTGACAGAGGGAAGGCGAGGAAAATACAGAACACTGAAGTGTTCAAGAGTAGTACTCCACAAAGGTTCGATCTCTCCTTTTGCCACTTGTAATATCATCCACATTCATTCTTGATTCTGCCTCACGATGGACATTTGAAAAAGAGACTCGCTGAATTCCAGTGAAGTGAATGGTGAAATGATGCATTCTAATCCAACTACTGCAATAGAGCAATTTTCTCTGTCCCTTCTCCTGACCCCCCCCCCCCCCCAACCTAAAAACACAAACAAAACTACAGCTTATGACCTTCACTGAAACGAGCTCGACAAGCTCGTTCCAATGAGTGCTAATCAGCTACGTTGGGCGTTTGCGTTGATGTAGTGGATCTATAAAATGACGCCCCCATCCACCAAAAATATTTCAAATGATTTTCGGCTCGTCTTTAAATTTTGAGGCTTTTTTTAGTAGGAATGGAAAATAATGGATAACTTGTCTGAAACTTATCTTTTTAGAATAAAGAATTGAGAGACGTAATCAAATTTCTTTTGGTGAGGGGTGCACAATAGTTAGAGCATGGAACGTTAAACCGAAAGGTCGATGAATCGATCCACACCAGCGGTAACTGCGTTGTGGCCTTTGGCAAGACACGTAATCTCAATTGCCCGCGCGTGAGCACGGTGGCGCTGCTAGGGCTCTTGCCGTCAACCGCCGCTAGCTCTAGAGTTGGTACGTTGAGGGTCTGACAGTAACTGTTGTTCGCCGCTATTTGACGATTCTCTCCGCATAGACGACTCTCTCTGGTGTATTCTCACTTTGCCAGCAGGCAGAAGTGAGAAATTGTAACACCTCTGCGAAAGTCTGTATTAGTATTAGAGACGGAAATTCATTGTCGCTGGTCATCTGTTTGTCGAGAGTGTTTAGCCCGAATCGGTGATTACTGGTAATGAGCTTACAATCACAAATTCAATTACTAAATCAACTGTTATCACCCACAAAACACAAATCAGAACAGTTTTCGTAAAGATATTGTCTTTAGAAGGGCAACAATTTAAAGTTCAACATTGCAAAATGGATAATGCTCAAGCTCAAGCAAACCGCCAATTTTATGTTACTCCCGCTAGTCGAGAATGGCATGAATTGGTTAACTTCCCAATTGTGATGTGAGGTAATGTTGAAGTTTATTTAATTCAACGATCTATCGTTCCTTTAGTGCAACAAGATGCTATCTGTAATGCTCTAGCATTGCAGACGGCGCCTTGTTGCACTCGAGGGACGATATATATAAATTAGTGTACATATAATCGATAAAACATAAAACAAAAATGGTGTTTGTTAATATGTTTTCTAAAAACATCAGCCCAGAAAATCCTTATTGTCTAAGTTATTAACACCTTTTTCTGAGAAGAATACCTGCTGGTAAAGTGAGACCACCCCTTCCCTCTACCTGTAAAACTCCCCTACACAATGTGACCGCGGCTTCCGAAAGTGTCGTTAAACCCCAATAAACTAAACAAACAATGAAGTTTCGAGAGTGAATTTCATGAATATTGCTCGTTGTATAAAAGGAGTTGCGTTAGGTAGAGGGTTGATAGCATATTGTTCTGTGTGATGATGATTTCCATACTCTATTGAGTATTTTGCATTATGTCATAATACAACAGAACCCAGTGAGATCTCTACATTGAATCATATTTATTGCTACAAATGAACAATTTACCACAGACCAACGCGTGGTAGTATCGCATTAATATTGATCTTGCAACAAACGTAAATATATTTAGGAAACAAACTGCAGATAACAAGCGAACACGCTTTAGATATCATGGAGACGGCAACAATTTAACCATTTACCAAACAAATCGGCCGCATCCTCCCTTGTAAATATAAAAACTGAGCAGCTGAAACAAAAAATATCATTTTTCAAAAAAATCAGAAAAAAACCTATCATGTAAAAGCATAGCTGGTTGTGCTCGTTCCCATGACATTTTTGGACAAATGTGCAAAAATTTATTTAGAATAATATTTTTTATGTAGTTAACCCTTTACCTAACATGAAAAGCAGACGACACTTGCAAAAAAAATTCTTGAATAACTAATTTTTTTCATTTTTTGTCGCAAAAACATAGGTTATGACCCCACGTTAGAACGAGCTCGTTCCAACGAGGGGTCATAACCTATGTTTTTGAGACAAAAAATGAAAATATTTTGAAAATTAATTTGCGATTTTTGATAATAGCGCTGGCCGGTTTTTGCCGTTACGTTGGGTAAAGGGTTAATAAGGAACTGGAATTTGCGACCGTGTGTATCTTCATTAGCTGAGATGTTTAAGGTGTTTGTGTTTTACACGGGGGAGGGGGAGGGGGAAGGGGGTCGTGTGGGGAAGGAGAGGGTGGCTTCGGCGCTTTCTCTACTTTTTGCCGGTTATGTTTTTTTTTTTTTGCTCTCTTAATCGAAAACAAAAACAATTATGAAAAAGGTTGATTTTGTGTAAATCTTTCTACTTTCTAACGCAATATGTAGCCATGGCCCGTTCCTGCTCTCCGGGGTTCTATGCAAGGTTAAACCTGAGACGGGCGAGCAGATATATAGGTAAGTTTGCAGTAACTTGCATCAATAATTTTGTATGGTAATTTTCCTAAGACAGGGCACGTCAGGAAATATTTAAAAAAAATGCCAACTAGCGACAAACCATTTTCGGATTTATCGACAAGAACAAGTTAAAAGTTTAAATCTAACTGTTTAGACCCCCCCCCCCCCCCCCTTCCATCCACCCCCGACAATGAGCAGGATGTACTTTATCTGTTGTAAATGTTGAAGCCCGACAGTGTGATAAACTAAACATTCACTGAAGAGCTTGGCAAAAGCTGCTAAAAAGCGTCATTTTGCCTCAAAAGAAAAATCTGAAGGCAGAATCCCACCCCAAACCCATACCCTCACGATGGTAAAGAAACCATTTGATAACACAGTTTCATATTGTTATTTGGATGGACCCTACCATGCCTCGTGCGTTCCGCAAATGAGTGATGAGATGGCAATTTTAGTTACCCCCCCCCCCCCCCCCACACACACACACACATTCACTCAAACACACCCTCACACAACCTTAGCCACACTTAAGGCTGACTGAGAACCGCTCTCGTCCTTGACTGCCGCCCAACGTCATAGAAAATATTTCTGACGCCACAACTGCCCGATTAGTAGTGTAATCAACTTTAATTATGGGAACGTCCAGAGCCGATAATCACATAAATATCGTCGCCTGAGTGCTAGAATTACCTATGTCCCCGACATTCTAGCACTCGGGCGACGATATATTTATTCTCAAAAACAACATTCTTAAATTGGTGAAATCATATTACTTCTGTCTAGTCCGGGTGGGGGGGGGGGGGGGGGGGGAGCTACGATTTATCCAAACGGTGGAAACGTGGATTTATCCAAACGGTGGAAACAAACGTGGATTCGAATCGGAACCAAACGTCTGATGGAATATGATCCATGTCAACTTACATTTTTTTTCTCCCTTTTTCTTGTATTTATCTGCCACACATTATATAGACTGACCGATTCTATTCTCTTCTCTCAATCTGTCTTAAAACCTCTAAACTCTTGGAGTTTCTTGTTTGTTTCTCACAGAGTAAACGAACAGAAACGGAATGAAAGTAAACGTTTCTCTCTCAATATTACAATTATGTCATTGCGATCGAATTTTTATTTGTTATATATATCAGAAGCCCGTGATTGTGTCATTCCACACAGCTAGGAATTTCAGCTTTGATTATCCCTTAGCATATATAGTGGACTAGTTTTCCCTTGTGCGGGTGGGGGTGTCCTATCCTGGGACTGGTGGTCCCATATAGTTGGCTAAATGGTTAATCAATTGAGATTTCTATATTCAAAATAAATTTGTCCCTTGGGTGCAACAAGGCTTTGCAATGCTTTAGCATTGCAAATCCTTCTTGCACTCAAGGGACGAAATACACCACCACCATGTTATTCTGTAGATTATGAGGCCTAAAACATAAACCAAACCAAGAACATGAACTTTTGATGGCGAAGAAATAATTACAAAAAAAAAAACCGCCCACCCACATACAATTTTACAAAAATGGCCTGAGAAACAGAATTCAAGATCTACTTTGTGTGGGCCTAAAAGCAGTTCATTAACTACACTTACAGTGTAAACGGGAACAAAACCCTGGACAGCCTTGACGGGAACAAAACTTTGGACAGCCAGGGTCGTATTATGTCCGACTTCTTCGTTTTCCGCCCTGGTCGGCAGTAAAGTCATAAACATTTTCCGTCAATGTGGATAAAAATATGGCACCGCATAATTTCAACTGTTTATTCTGCAGTGTGTTTAAAATTATAACAGTATCTATTTAGGTTACTGGGGTAGGTCTGTCACAGAAGGGCAGGAGGGGGTATCCTCTGATGGTATTTACACCATATCTTCGGTATTTGAAGTCTCACTTTCACAATATTTTTCAAATCTGCATTTGAGATCTGTAGTATATACGTGCTGCGTGATTTTACCTTTGTGCTGTGAAATTTAATTCTGTTGTTTTTCCGCCGCTCGGTCGACTATAACGCCATAGAGTTAAATATTTTCTACCAATGTGAATAAAAATACATCAATGTAAATAAAAATGGGTTGGTCTCGCTGTGCCGGTCGGCAGAAATTAATTAACACCACTGACGCAATAAAATCAAAGTATATTTATTATCAAATATGTGTGTGTTTTTTTAGCTTGATTAGAAGTTTTCATCGGCGTTGTGACTGTGTTGTGATTTTCGCATCAACAATTTTGAGATGTGTTTTTTGTATTTTTTGTCTTTTTTTAACATAATTTATTAAAAAAACACACACATCTTTGATGAAAACCGTGTATTTTTAGCTTGATTAGAAGTTTTCAACGGTGTTGTGATTGTGTTGTGATTTTTGCATCGACAATTTGGAGATGTGTTTCTTTTATTTTTTTTTTTTGTCTTTTTTTTGTACTCGCCGAACTTCACGTGTATAAAGTGTATAAATATGCAGCATTATTTACTTACTCACATCATTTAGCATGGCTAACGCTCAAGTGAATGTTAACTTTATTCCCAACAGACTTGGGGGCAGAAATCTAATATTCGAAGGGTTCAAATACAGAATAAAATCTAGAAACAACGACCGGATACATTGGACATGCTGCCAGACAGGTTGTAGAGGGACCATCAACACAATGAATGACATTGTAACAACACAAAACAACCAGCATAACCATGAAGCAGATATAGAGCAAGTAGCAGTAGATGCATATTTGGCAAAGCTGAAACGTAAAATGATAGATGGATCCAACACTGCTTCCTCTATTTACCAAGAAGAAATTGCAAGTAAGTATCCCAAGTATTTATTTATTTTTGTTCAGTCAAGAGTACCGTTTTGTTTCCGAGGCGTGTCACATTCATTCATTCATTCATTCATTCATTCATTTGAGGGATGGAGAGAGACAGAATAGAGATGGGAGAATAGGGCGAGACTGTGGTGGGTAGGGTGGGATGAAGATAAACTATTAGCAATCATTCATTCATTCGTTCGAGAGATAGAGAGAGAGAATAAAGATGGGAGAATGGGGAGGACTAGGGGTGGGTGGGGTGGGGTGACGATAAACTATTAGCATTTTTTACATAACCTAGTTTCTTTTTTCCAGACCTACGTAGAGAAGATTTTGACCCAGGGTTTTTCGCCAAGATACCCACATTCTACAGTGTGAGATCAGCACTCTACCGCTCCCGTTCAAAATCAAGACCACCATTACCACGTCAACGATCCGATATAGATCTTCCTGAAATATACACAAAGACAACTGCTGGAGAGGACTTTTTAATAGTATGTGATGGGGACAACAACAAGATGCTTATCTTTGGAACTGAAAACAACCTACAACATTTATCAAGTGCGGAAATTTATTTTTGTGATGGAACATTCAACAAGTGCCCTGATGTTTTTTATCAATTGTACACTATTCATGCTTTTGTGGAAAATAAGATGTGTCCATTAGTGTTTGGGCTACTGCCTAATAAAACTCAGTAAACTTATGAAAGATTTTTCCGACTTGTTGTAGAGAAAGCCAGTCAATTCGGCATCAACCTTACACCAAGACAAGTTTTTACGGACTATGAAACTGCAGCTCAAAACGCCATTCAAATTACTTTTCCAAACGTGACCCTCAAAGGATGTTTCTTTCATTATGGGCAGGCTGTGTGGAAACATGCCCAGAAAAGTGGTTTGAAAACATTGTTCCAGGATGACGAAGAAGTTCAGTGTGTGGTGCGGAGGGCTATTGCTCTTCCGCTAGTTCCTGTTGAGCATGTCAGCGATGCGTGGTTTTTAACCCTCGAGGAGGCTCCTGTAAATGCTAGTGTAGAACAGTTCACTGACTATGTGACAAGTTATTGGGTGGAAGGTGACCACGGACGGTTAATGTGGAACCATTTTGACACGGTTGGGCCACGCACGACGAACCATATCGAGGGTTGGCACCGGAAATTAAGTTTATTCATCGTCGGGTCACATCCCAACATTTTCAGAATGATAGACTTCCTCAAAAAAGAACAGTCATTCCAGGAATCAACAATAATTCAACTAAGTTCAGGAGGAAAACTGGCACCCAGAAAAAAAAAGTACAGAAAAATTGACAATTCTCTGGGACATTTTAAAAGAATATTTCAAGCTGGTGAAATTGGACTACTCCAGTACCTGGACTCTGTTTCGCACAGTACTGGATTTTAATTGAATATATAGTGTTGTGAATAATTATAAATTTTATTGTCTCAAAAGGTTCATTTTTTACAAAACTACATTCAACTTTTCCTCTCCAAAAATAGTTATCAAATGTCATTTTATTTGATAACTATTTTTTGAGAGGAAAAGTTGAATGTAATTTTGTAAAAAGGTTCATTTTTTACAAAATTACATTCAACTTTTCCTCTCAAAAAATAGTTATCAAATGTCATTTTACCGTGATTAAGTCCAGTCGCGTTAACCAACTTCATCATTAAATGAGTAAACGAATAAGAAACGGACTATAATCCTTCTCCCTTTGATGTACTTAATCTTCACACATTTTTACTAAACAATAGCAACCGGCATAGCGAGACGACCCCATAAAAATAAAAAATTATAGCCGTTGTCTCTCCTACATGTACCGCCAAAGTTATAACTTTCTGTATGGTTCCTATATGGGCTTTTTTCAAAAAAGGGGATATTTTGTGTCCAGACATTATTTCAACAAGAATAGGATGAGATTGTAAATTATATTCGTGATTATTTCAACATCATGGGACCCTCCACTCGTGACATGCAGTTATCCAAGATACCGAGATGTTTTTCATAGCTCCGAGGCTGGTTGAAAGGTGAAAAATGACGAAAACCTCATGTCCCAAATTAGAAATTTCTCAATAAAATATATTTTTCATAGTTAAAATATACACTGTTTCCCATAATCATAGCATTTTCGTATTGTTCCACCACTGCCCTAATCAAGAAACACGATGTATAGGATCAATCCGGGTGGCGAACGGTGACTTTGAGCCGACAAAAAGTGTCCCACGATTTCGTGTCCCTACTGTTACTGAACAGCTGAACCACAAAATACACTATGAGTTGCCTTATTGAATAAGGATCTGTAAAAAGTAGCGGGTCTAATAAGTAATGGTGGTGGTGAGAGGAAGTCCTCCTGAAGGTCAAACAAGTTGTGAAGACTCCAATTTCGAAAGAAAATCAAAAACAGGTGAGTATATTTGCAACCAATCCCCCCTGTTACCATAGTTACCGTTGTCATGGTGAGTTCCTGGTCGAAAGCATTTGTTTTTCTTGTAGAGAGGCTTGAATAGATTAGATATGTTTCCGGTAAAATCATCCTCCACAATACCCGCTTCTGTTGAATCCATTGATAGGCCAGGACGTCCCATCTGTTACCGTCCCTTCTGTTACCATCTGAAAGTAACAGAATGTAACGAAATGGTAACAGATGGGACAGCTGAGGTTTTCAGATACTTAGAACCACTGTTAGTGTCAGTTATACAAAATCCAATTCATTCAACATTCGAAACATATCAATTAGAACATCTCTAAATCGATTTTTCAAAAATTATGTGGTTCAAATATTCCCTTTTTTTGAAAAAAAACCCATATACTCTTCTGAATCGATCTTGGCATTTGTGGACTTTAGGAACTTAGAGACTTATGTTGAAGATAGTGGTGGCTTGAGGACTTGGGTACTGAAGACAGTGGTGGTGTGGGGACATTTGGGGACTGAAAACAATGGTTTGAAGACTGATGGAGCCATTGGTGACTTGTGATCTTAAGATAGTGCTGGTATAGGGAATTGGGTATTGAGGACAGTTTTGATTTGGGGACTAAGGGCGGTGCTTTGCCTTCTCTTTGGAGAATGAAGGTAGAAGTAGCTTGGGGACTATTATGGTAATTAAGAGACTGCTTGGTTTGGGAAGTGATGTGTACCTGTAGGGCATGGGCACAGAAGACCGTGGTAGTTAGGGTCGCGTGTGAAAAATGACGCCACGGCGTTACTGACAATATCAACCGCTTCGCGGTGAAAAGTTCAACAACATGCTTTGACCTTCCCCATCAGTTTTCTATCACATTCCCATACTATATACCCTAAGCCCTGAACACCCATACAATTCTATGCACACCATAGGATATTATAATATACATGCAGTATACTGATCCATTCCTTAATATCATGCACCTTCCACAGCTTTCTCTATTCGACGTCTCCAAGGAGTTCCTGATAAAGGCCCTCCACACGATGAATTCTTTCACCATAATATACTACCTGTCGTTAATGGTTGGAGCTTTGATTGCTAGCGAATGGGTTAAGTTGTTATAATAGCTTAGCTAACTTGTTATACCAACTTAGCTATCTTGTTATAACAATTTAGCTACCTCTTGGTGCTATCTTGTTACAACAGCTTGGCTATCTTGTTATAACAGCTTAGAAATTTTGCTATAGCAACTTAGCTATCTATGTTGCTGTCTTGTTATAATAACTTAACTGTCTTGTTATCGCAACCTAGCTGTCTTGTTATAACAATATAGCCACCCTTGTTGCTTATTGCAACAACTTTTCTCCCTTTTTATAACAACTCAGCTATATTTGTTACTATCTTGTTATAATAACGGAACTTATAACAACTTAATTATCTTGTTATAACAACCCAGCTATCTTGTTATAATAATTTAACTATCTTGTTAGCAGTGTACACAAAACACATTGGATTGGCACTAGCGTATTATTAAATACAACAAATGAACGACTCGACATCAAAGTTAATGACTTTCGTCCAGACGTGGTGAACATATGTTGTGGTGGCGTGTGTGCGGCGGGGAGGGGTAGGGTGGCGTACGCAAGAAAACAGAAAAAAACAGAAACAAATGCAATTCAGCCAAGGGTCAACCACCATAGCCCAGTTCAGCATGTAATGAAAGGTACATAGGCACAACCCAATTGCGTGGAAAATGCGCGCGATGATTTAAAATTAGTTACTATGCTTCCATACGTGGTGTTAACTCCAAGGACTTTCGACGGATAATCCTGAGTAACAAGTGGGGCGTGTGTGGAAGAGGAGGTGGTAAATTATGTGGAACTCCAAATTTTCGTTTTCGTTAACAAAATCTGCATTGTGAAATTATTGGATGGCTTACAGCCGGTTTGCCATCATTGCCTCGCAGCGCAACAATTAAACCGATAAACGAGAATTTCAAACGCCCTTTCCCCTGGATCATTCAATACAAACAGCTACTATTTGCTTTGAACCACCCCTGGCGTTTAAAACACCGAGTTCTCGCAACATTATCGATTGTAGTATTGTGTAATTTCTTGGATAAATATTCTTATCTGCCACGGGTAATATCTTTGAAATAGTGACATACAAGTTTTTTTTGCAGATGCCATTTGTGTCTTGTTGAGTGTAGATACTTTGGGAAACTTTGGTAACATACCTGTTTACATAAGGAATTAATTAAGAGTGACTGCTGGTGTTCGAATTAATTAATTAATTAATTAATTAATTAATTATTTGTGTTTTAGAGCTCATTTTGTAGCGCGACGTGGAAGAAGAGGACACAATTCTCACCCTGTCTCATTTTCAATTTTGCAGTTTCACACTGCGTGCGTTTTGCAATTATCAGAAGTATCACTCGCCATCTGACAGTGCAGAAGAGATTTGATGACTGAATTAATTAATTAATTAATTCATTCATTCATTCATTCATTCATTCATTCATTCATTCATTCATTCATTAATTAATTAATTAATTAATTAATTAATTAATATTCGTTTGTAAACACAAATAACTTTCCGCCTTGTAGTTTCCGAAAAGTCACATTCAGAAGAATAAGGAAAGTTGTCAATATAAGTTATCTCCGCCAACATGTATGGTATATGGAGTTTTAATACCTGGATGTCGGTTTTTAAACACCGATCCGCTGGCGAGGTGTTTAAATGAGACATCCAGGTATTAAATCTCCATATACCATACATGTTGGCGGAGATAACGTTTTTTCCCCGTTTGAAAAACAATACAAACATAGTGGAAATACATTTATGGACACATTTCTCAGCTCCACAATCATTGGACCATATTCGTGATAATAATTTTGTTTTTATAATCACTGAAGAAAACAGATAGAGTTACATCCCTTGGGGCGTTAAGGAAACGCCTAAACAGTATTTTGTTGACATATCGTCCCCTGAGTTACAATGTGTTTATGTGCCTACTGGCACATAGAACACATTGGTACTCAGGGGACGAATTATTTGCTCGTATTTTATTTTTATGATTGTATTGTCGGAAATCTGATGATATTTGTGACTATTTTCGGGTTTTGTGGTTCGAGTTTTATAATGAGGCGAGCGGAAGCGAAAAGCTTTCAATGAAAACCATATACCTCCGATGTTTTGAGTGCGCTTATACCCTGGATGTTGCACGCTCTCATATACCGTGGATGTTGGGCGCACCCTTTGCCATGGCTATTTGTCCAATGCATTCTGACCAATCAAAAGACAGAATTTATCGGGATATAGGGACAAGACAATAATGACTATTGCAGATTCCTACCGAGATGAAAATGTTCTCCCAAAAGGACGCTCCAAAATTTGACGTCAAAAAGCAAATGCATACTCGTTGTTTTAAAAAGACGCCACCCTTTCACAAATCTGTCAACAGGGGGGTTCTGTAAACGACGAAAGGACGAGCGACGTGACACGAGGTAATGAATCCATATTAGTCCAGGCACATTAGACATAAAAATGAGAAAGTAAGGAAAAAAATCGGAGAAAGCTGATTTTTTTATATGTTTCCGGGACACACATTGCGGATAAAGTGTGAAAAGTCCCCGCGAATCCGAGTTGAGCTTTTTTAGTTATAGCGTTTTTTTGATGAAAAAAAAATTTAAAAAAAAATTCGACCCAGCTCCATATTTCTCATTCTTATTCGCCTTAGTAGGGTGAGAATCATAAATATCGTGCTGAATTATATTGAGAATACATATCCCCAACAGAAAATGCCAACTATGTACCAATCCTCACACTCAATGGTGAAATATTCACGAAAATGTACAAAATTACGAAAAAAAATTTATTGTTTTCATACACACAACGGTACACAACGTCCATTAAATCAAATCTACGACTACTTTGGGAGTTAAATTATATATCAAAAATTGCAGAAAAGCAGTGGCTTTATAATGATATATAACAATAGTCATTTATTCCATAATGAACTGGTGAAACGTGTGAAATATTAACCATACCCCCTAAACTCAAATCCAACCCGAGCACAATTTACACTGCTCTCATGTTTGCACAAACTGAATGTGAGAAACAGGGACTGAACGTTTGTCCAGTGACGTTTGACCAACCACTTTATATCAAAGCAGTGGAGATTGTGTCTTCGTCAGATAAGTTGACAAAAGTTTTCGTTAGACTCGGCGGCTTCCATATGATTATGTCATATTTAGGGGCAATTGGTTCGAGCATGGCTGGTAGCGGCTTGGATGAACTTTGGGGGACTGTTTATGCTGGTGGGTCAATCCATCATTTGATCAGTGGTCATGCATATTCAAGAGCAGTTCGTGCCCATTTGCTAACACAAATTGCCATTACAAAACTTGTGTTTGAAGAAAGCCGAACACTAGATAACATAGACTGCACAGAAGTCAATGAAATATTCTGTGGACTTGCCAGAGGTGACTGTACAACAGCTGATGCTGTCAATCAAGAAAGTGTCAACCATCTACTGTCAAAATTACACGAACTGCTCCAGAATGCGTCCGTAGGACGCACAGGAAAGCTTTGGGTACAATACTACGAGCAAATAGGTCTTCTCCAGTTGTTCTTGAGAGCAGAGCTCACAGGCGACTGGGAACTCCACACATATTGTGTTCGCAATATGATTCCAGTATTTCACGCAGGTGGTCACTTTGCATACGCAAAAAGTTCTCATCTCTATTTGCAGCAGATGAATGAGCTAACAGAAATAATGCAACAGGATGATTTGAAGTTGTTCACTGAGAAAGGTTACTTTACCATAAGGCGCTCAGATAAATTCTGGGACGGGATATATTCTGATCAGACCATAGAGCAGTGTTTAATGAGAATGTTCAAGCTCCCTGGTGGTCTCACACATGGCAGGGGAATAACCGATAGCACTGTTGCGAAATGGGTACATGGACTACCTCTTTGCCTTCCGATATGTAATGCTCTCGAAAATTTTGTTCATGTTCACACTGGTCATGGCGAACAACATCGGGATCTCCGTCAAAGTTCACAATTGACTGATGCCAATGATATCACCAAATTATTGAACTGGCTCAGAGTGCATTCCCCCTTTCAGAATAGAGATCCACTACAATTAGTCTCTATAGCGACCGGGCTTGTGGCCGACGAAACTGTGAACTGTGACCAAGTTGGCAAAATTGGTGAATGTTGCGTATCGAATGTTGTAAGCAAAACGTTCAACAGCATCAAACTACGACGTGTTGACACTGTGAAGTCTTTCGCATCGATGGCAAATAGCATCAAAGTCCGTGGAAGTAAGGTAGTGATTGACCCCACAATTCTGTTCAACCGCATCACATGTGTTATTCAGTCACAAGCAGAGATGGAAGAGTATCTCAAATATGAACTCGCCCCGAAACCACCAGCATTGTTTGATTCTGCTGGAATGAGGAAGACACAGAAAAGCACGCTCGGTAAGATCCTCAAAACATACGGTTCCGAGCAAACTAAAATCCCAGAACATTCTCTGTTTGTTATAGATGGTGGATTTTTATTGAGGGCAGTTGTATGGCCTAAACAGTCGTCATATAAGGACATATGTACATCATATTCCAATTATCTAGTGAGACATTTTGGGGCGAACGTCGTGGTTGTTTTTGATGGTTATGCTTGTACAATGTCGACAAAGGGCATGGAACAAGCCCGTAGATCTAAAGACAGGTATTCCATTGATATCAATATCTCACCCGAGTTACCAGCCACCACACCCCAATCCGATTTCCTTGCAAATGCTAAGAACAAAACCCAACTGATCGATCTTCTAATGCAGGAGCTATCTGCTATCAATATTCAGTCCAAGCAGGCCGAGGCTGATGCTGATGTACTGATAGCCGAAACTGCACTTGACATCGCTCAAGATGACAACATGTTGTCGTTGTGGGAACAGACACAGACTTGTTAGTCATTCTTACCTCTCGAGTTCAACCGGGATGTAATATTCACATGATGTATTCCATTACCCCAAACTTACTAGTTTCAGTTAGTGAAATAGCAACCAAAATGGGTGACCATAGAAGCAACCTCCTTGTAGCACATTCTATAAGTGGTTGTGACACTACTTCTGCACTCTTTCGAGTTGGTAAGAAGAAAGTATTCAGTACAATTGTCTCCGATGTTACTAGCGACTCACAACAGTATGTCAACACAATTTTGGCGGATGACAGTACACCAAGTGCAGTAGCCGCTGCCGGGGAACAACTTCTCCTGATCTTATACGGGAGTAAAACTGTTTCCTCTCTCGACCAATATAGATATGTCACTTACAAGCGTTATGTAGCAAAATCTAAACTGAATAAACCCATCGACCTAGCCTCACTCCCACCAAGCAGCGATGCTCCACAACAACATGTCTACAGATGTTATCTCCAGGTCCAACAATGGCTGGGCACTTCGCTTCCTCCGACGGATTGGGGGTGGTCGCTAGACAATGGACTTCTTGTACCGACTGCAGCCACAAAGCCATGTGCCCCCGATAACCTACTGAATCTGATCAGTTGTGGTTGCAAGAGTGCTTGTACAAAAAGGGGTGGGTGTAAGAAGGCAGGACTCTCTTGCTCAGGTTTGAGTAATTGCAGTTCGGATTCTTGTAACAACCACAGAAACACTGTCCTCTCGGAAATTTCTGAGTTCGATGAATAATATGTATATAGGTCATGTCATTTCTGTATATAGCGTTGATAATAGTCAATGTAACTTAATCCATGTTGATTGATTTGTACATTCTGTAAATATTATTTATTGATTTTTGTACATTCTGTAAATATTATTTATTGATCTGATGCTGCCAGACACAGACGTGTCTGTTCGGTCCCAAGCCCGAAAATAGTTGAGTTCTCATGCTGACGAATTTTATGCCAAAAGGGGAACTCGGCCAGAAGCAGAGGGGGTCTTCCATAATGTCTATATTGTAAGCAATGATAAAAGTCTTCAAATGGTGGTGGATTTTTTATCGTCTGTCCAACTAACATCCCGTTCTGTACTCCGACCCTTTGGGCAAATCCGTTAGGAAAATCGTCATTTTTTTGCGTAAATCCGATACTTTTTTGTGAATTTTCAATAATTTTTCGCGGAAATTGTCACAGAATGCACATTTTCCTCTAGGTAAATGTATATTAGACATTATGTAGCTCGAAATACGCGTAAACAAAAAATACAGTTGGATCAATTCGAGGTTACAAAGTTCGTGCGATTTTTTTTATTTTTTTCAAACGCGTTTTCGAAAAAAGGCTGTAGAAAAAAAAGCTCAACTGGGATTTTAGGGGACTTTTGTCTAATCGTTCAGTGACATGCACTCGACATTCCCTGAAAAAATCAGCTTTCTCCGATTTTTTCCCCTAGTGAAACCTAATGTTCTTGGGCTATATCTAACCCATCTATAACATCTACACGCTGTGCCAAATGAACGATCTACAGGAAGTTATCATAACAGTAAAGAATTTCCGTACCAAAACAAGTAACGACTGCACCAATATATCCACAAAATTACTTAAATAAACTATATCAGAGATAGCTGGACCTCTAACACACATAATAAATCTTTCATCTGGTATAATACCCGACGGACTAAAAATAGCGAAGGTGATTCCTATCCACAAAGGGGGAGATTCCAGTATTTTTAACAACTACAGGCCTATTAGCATACTTCCAGCATTCTCAAAAGTTATGGAAAAGATAATGTATAATCGCCTGTTAAATTTTTTATCGGCACATGACATTTTATATGACATTTTATATCAGTTTCAGCTTGGATTCAGAAAAAAAAACATTCTACAATACATGCTATATTACAACTCATCCACAACGTTGCCCTGAACAATGACAAGCCCACAAAGGACCGAACTTTATCAGTTTTCCTTGACTTTTCCAAAGCTTTTGATACTATAGATCATTCTATACTCTTACATAAACTCGAATACTATGGAATAAGGGGGATACCTAATTCATGGTTTAGGAGTTATTTGTCAGGTCGAAAACAGTACGTACAGTATAAAGAGTGTTCATCGACTTTTGAAAATATAACATGTGGAGTTCCCCAGGGCTCAATCTTGGGGCCGCTTCTCTTTCTGACATATGTCAATGACATCAGTAAATCAACACTTCTAAACCTTTTGTCTTTTGCCGACGACACTACGATATCAACGGCCGACAACAACCTTGACATA
The DNA here is from genome assembly GCA_031216915.1 of Pictodentalium vernedei. Classification (NCBI taxonomy): domain Eukaryota; kingdom Metazoa; phylum Mollusca; class Scaphopoda; order Dentaliida; family Dentaliidae; genus Pictodentalium; species Pictodentalium vernedei. Next base: position 322,896,053 of record CM062296.1, on the reverse strand, counting down.
TTGACAGAAACAACAAATAAGGAACTTGACAAAATTGCAGACTGGTGCTCCGCGAATAAACTGTCACTCAATGCCACCAAAATAAGATGCATGCTAGTACATCCCCCACATGACACATGGGACTTAGTTGCCACTCCCATAACTATAAACAATAAACATGTAATACAAGTAGGGAATAAAAACAAAGTCCGAACAGTAAAATTCCTCGGTGTTGATTTAGACGAATACTTAAATTTCAAGCACCACATCTCTCATCTGAGCTCAAAGATAGCTAAATCCATCTGGGCTATTAATAGAGTAAAAAAGTTTCTACCATTCGATACCCTGAAAATTCTGTATTTTACGCTAGTGCAAAGTCATTTGATGTATGCAATACACATTTGGGGGCACGTGCCGGCTGTAAACAAATTAAGTATCCTTCAAAAACGTGCCATTCGAATAATAAACAATAAAAAGTACAACACACATATTGAGCCCCTATTCAAGAAAAATAAAATCCTAAAACTGGACGATCTATATAAGCTAAATATCCTATTATTTATGCATGATTGGGCCCACAACAACTTACCAGTATCGTTATATAGTCTATATAATCTTAACAAGAACGAAACCGACAGGATTACCAGACACAGAGGCGAGATAAAACAACTCAAGCCCCGAACACAGTTCACGGCAAATCTCCCCTTACACACATTTCTAAAAATGTGGAATGACATTGAGCCACTGGTTCGAAATTTACCACGCGCACAGTTTAAAAAAATGATGACCAACACTTTTCTAGGCTCGTATGAAGCCTCTGTCAAATGCAGTAACTGATCATGCCATGAATGTCGGGAAGTACCGACTCCCGCGACACAACAGACTCACTGAAATAAGTCCGTTAAATCCTTATTAATTAGGGTTGATTCCTGAAAACTCAAGAAAATAAACTGCCAACGAGGAACTCAAACCTCTAAGCTGGCTCTGGGTAAACTATCACATTCCCATGTATGCCCCCTTCTCAGTGCAAGAATGAAACCAAATTCCACTTATCACCAGGACTGCAGAGTTTATTCCTTACATATTTCTATTTTATTTTATTTTTTCTACTATACATGTTATTTTCAGTTGCAGCTGATTCTTCCCTCCCTTTCCCTCTCTCTCTTTCTTCTCCTCTCCCTATCTCTTTCTCTCTCTCTCTTCACTTTTTCCCTCATTCGTTGCTTTTTTATCTCCCACTTTTTTGTTTTTCCATACTCTACATTTTCCCTTTCCCTGAGGTGGGTGGCAGTAATACAGCCGGCTGGCTATGTCACCTCCCTACAGAAGACAAATATGCAGCTTCATAAATCCTAGATGTGATATAATATTAATACTATTTGTTGTTTCTTTGGCAATTATGTTATAAACATGTATTATAATGTCTTTTGCAAATAAAGTTATTACTTACTTACTATTACGATTGAAACTTTCCACGTGTCCTCTGGGCTCGTCGTTTTCAAAATTCCAGGGGAGTCATTTTGGTCATTCGAAGAGAGCTATTGAAGATCATTTTCAAACTTGTTGATTTTGAGCGATATTAGCATATTTAAATGTTTAAAATGAAGTGCCTGTGATGTTGTTTGAACTTCACGGAGAGTGATTGTAGGTGTCCGAATTTCAAACATACAGTTAAAACTAGAAGTCCTGTCACGAACTGTGCGCTTATCTAGGCTTAATTGCGCGTAGGAATTGCGCGCAATTGCCATATCGAATGGCATCCAAAGCATGACAGGTTCTTCTGGTTAGTCGTAGTAAACACGGGCAATGTTTCTGCCAATGGACCTCCGGGTTACCCGGAGGTCCATTGGCTGAAACATTGCTTGTGCACAGGCGATACGTACAAAATTTGATAGCCTTACTATGGTCATAACGCATAGATTAACGCGCAGATCGACGTGCTATTTGTGCGCATTTCACGACAGGACTTCTAATTTTATCTGCACATAATAATAATAATAATAAGGAAATTTTATAAAGCGTAAAATCACAAAGTGCTCTAAAACGCTGTACAGTTAAATAAACAATGAGCTCTTGACTATCAAGACAGTATACAGACTGAGAAAGGTGTGAAGGCCAGCAGGTTACATACTGTCAAAAGCCTCTCTGAAAAGATGCGATTTTAATTTTTTTTATTTTGAATTGGTTGAGATCTTTCGATGCCTGAAACTGAACTGGTAAATTATTCCAAAGTGCAGGTCCATCGAAAGACAAAGCTCTGTTATTCACAAAAGTGGACATCTGAAGCTTGATTTGTGAGGAGGAGCGCAAGTTCCTTTCAGTTTTTTTTAATTGTCAGAAGGTCTTGTAAGTACTTAGGTGCCGAGCCATGAATGCATTTAAATAGCAAAACCAAAATTTTGAAAATAATTCGCTGCCGTACAGGGAGCCAGTACATTTTTTAGTAGTGGTGTTATATGATCATAGCGTTTAGAGCCTGTGATGATACGTGCAGCTGTATTTTGAATATTCTGTAGTTTTGAAATATATGACTGTGGTAACCCCCAAAAAAGTGAGTTGGAAAAATCCAAGTGGGATGAAATATAAGCATGAACTAGAGTTTCCAATGACTTAGTGGAGAGGTTACGACGAAGATAGTCCAGGTTCCTAATTTTCATGAAAAAGCGCTTACAAATAGTATTGACATTTTCCTCCATTGATAGATGAGAGTCAAATATCACGCCAATGTTACGAGCACTGTTTGATACATTTTGTGAAGAATTTCCGATAACAAGTGACTTGATTTGCAAATCTGATGGGCTCTCTGAACGCGATATATGACTAGTACCTCGGTCCCATCGCCACACACCCCAAGTCCATGACAGGCCATCCAGTCCCTAACCCTGTGTGCAGAGTCTTCCATCATCGAAACTGAAGCAATGGGGGCAGATCCAACCAAAGGGTCTAGTGACAAATACAACTGAGTGTCATCAGCATACAAATGGTAAGGAACAACCTTCCTGGAGTGATGATTGAATAATACATCCCAGCCATCTCACGTAAACATTCAAACTTTCTACAAGTAGATCTGCATAGTTCTGTCTTCATAATAATCGTGCAGAAATATTTTGTCACAGTTTCGAACCGATCACTTTCAGGAAAATCTAGGCTGTCCGTATAATACTGTAGCTAAGTTACCAGATGTGAAATGTCTTAGATGGCTGCACACAGAATGAAATCAAGCGATGTTATCATCTCCCGTTTGTGAAGAACGCCGAATCAGGCGTGCGATACCAATACTTTAAGAAACGTGAAAGTGCCTACTATCGCCCTCAAAACACGCTTTGAGGAAAGCGCTCGCAGATTTTTAGCTCACCTGACTAAAAGTCAGGGTGACTTTAGTGATCACTCTTCGTCCGGCGTCCGTCCGTCGTCCGTGAACATGGTGTTTGCGACGTCTCCTCCAAAAGCGCTGAACCGATTTAAGTGACATTTGATATGCTTGATTGTTATGATATCGCAGTTTGTTTTTGTTTAAATCAAGTCGCCCTGCCCCTGGGTAGGGCCACGCCCCAAAAGTGCACCTAAATCTTAAAAAATCTTCTCATGAACCAGTAGTGACAGAGGCTTGATGTTTCGTGTGTAGCTTCCTTTTGAGGTGTAGACTCAGATTTGTTCTATAGAAGTTCGAGGGGCTATATTTGCCGTCGTTGCGGTCAAGAATTTTGGCCACACCCAACATTTCTATTTTCTAAACCGAGAGGCTGATTTGAACCAAATTTGATACGAGGGCTTATTGGGTCGTAAGTACTTAATTTATGCCCCCAAAATTTTCCCGTCGCCCCATGGAAACCGCAGCAGCTAAACGTTTAAATTGCCCATATCTCAATAACTACAAGGCACTGAGAACTTTTGTTTGGTGTGGAGCTTCCTTAGCACCAGCAGAAAGGAATGGCCCCCAAAAAGTGCTATCGGATTTATCATAGGGTACTTTTCCGGGACTTCGAAAAAGTAATGAGTCATCATTTTTTAACACTGTGGGTAATGGGAAAAACATTAAAGAATCTGCTTCTCCCAAATCACTGCTTCAAAAGCTTTCATTTTTCACATGTAACATCTTTGGAAGATTGATGCACATATTTGTTGAAATCAATTTCCTGGGTCCATATTTAGGCTCGCTATGGCAGCCCAAATGTTCAAATTAGTGCAATATGAGGAATATTCTTTAAACATCTTCTTCTTCAGATCCACCAATCAGAATCTTTGGATATTTGGTATGCAGCATCCTTAGGGAGGTAAGATTCAAGTTTGTTCAAGCCAAGTCCGTGTGTTCATATTTGGGCTCCCTGTGTGAGCACGAATTATAACTTAGTTCAATATGAGGAATATTATTCAAAAATCTTCTTCTTCACACCCACCAGTCAGAATATTTTGATATTTGGTATACAGTATCCTTAGGGAGGTGAAATATAATTTTGTTAAAGCCAAGTCCCTGCGTTCATATTTGGGCTTACTGTGGGAGCTCGAATTCTACCAAACTTTCTATTTTTAGAACTGAGAGGCCGATTTGAACCAAATTTGATATGAGGGCTTACTGGGTCATAAGTACCTAATTTATGCCAAAGCAAATTTTCCCGTCGCCCCATGGGAACCGCAGCAGCTAAAAATGGAGAAAAAAAAATTAAAACGCCCATATCTCCAAAACTACACGGCACTGAGAATTTTATTTTGTGTGAAGCTTCCTTAGGAAAAGCGGAAAGGAAAGGTCAAAAAAAATTACTATCGGTTTTATCATAGGGTACTTTTCCAGGACTTTTGAAAAAGTGCTGAGCCATCATTTTTTAACACTGTGAGTAATGGGAAAAACATTCAAGAATCTTCTTCGCCCATACCACTCCCCCAAAGGCATTCATATTTCACATATAACATCTTTGGAAGATTCATTCACAAGTTTGTTGAAATCAAATTCCTGGATCCATATTTGGGCTCTCTATGGGAGCCCAAATGTTCAGATAAACAAGTTATACTTTAGTGATAAAATGGGACTTGGTAAACAATTCCTGAGGTCGATGTCCTCTAAAGTGGGAAGGGGAGGTACAAACGTTTGACTAAACGTGATTTCATTCCAATTTTACATTATGATATAGCCATAAATGCTGAAAGTGACTTTAAACACCAATAAATGAATAAATAACTGTCGTTGAGTTCCGCAACCTCTATTAGCCATTGGTGCTCTGGTACAAGCCCCTCTTATATTCTGTTATTCAGTCGAAAGACATTGACTTGCTCCAAAATCAGCGGTTCGGAAATCATCTAACTTTTGATCAAAACCACAAAAATATTGTGTGACTAGCCTCTCGCAACTAAAGTGGGAGAATTCTCGAGTGTTGAGAAACTAGATCGGTTCTATCAGACACAGGGTTAATGTGACAGAGTATTTAATTCGCATATCTACCTTTTATCCATTCTTAAATCTGGAATACACAAGCTGATTATGTGCGATTTATTTATTCGCGTCAGCTCACCGTAGTTAAATCAACTAAAAGCTTTTATACAACAAAAGAATGATATCACTGAGCCAAAACATTAGTTGTGTATAAGGATTAGAGTTGTTATGAACTAAAATTGATTTGTTCTACTTGAGGTCTGAAATATGAAGATCAGCTGAACCTTCAATCGTCAGCAACATATTGGAAGAATCAACACCAAGCAATGTAAGACGAGGTTTGGGGGCGCGGTGGCTCAGTAGGTAGAGGCGCAGGCTGCAAGCCGAGAGGTCCCCGGTTCGAATTCCACCTGCGGCAACCGCGTTGTGTCCTTGGGCAAGACACTTTACCCTCATTGCCCACGTGGAGGCACGGTGACGCTGTGTACTAGGGCGTACTGCACGTCGATGGTGCACCTGTCTTCAACCAATGCTAACCCTGCTTGTGTGGAGTTAGTATGTTGAGGAGCTGACAGTTGCTCGCCGTTGCTCGGTGGTTCTCTCCGTGTACTCCGGCTTCCTCCACCCGTAAAACCGTCGAGGTCATGATTAGCCATTGTGCAGAACTATGTGACCTTAAACACCAGTAAATAAAAAATAAGACGAGGTTTGTATGGAACACGGTGAAGTGCAGGTTGAACGAGGGAGCCAGTGATAACCCAAAGGATTTGCCAAGTGCCATTACAAGACTTAAAATTCTCATGTGCGAATCAGAATAGATTCTCGTAAATGACTTTCGCAAAGAAAACAATGAGAATTAACTTTGATTCTCAGAAAATGTCCATTTGATTTTCGTCAAAGATTCTGAAAGTGTCATTGTAGGCCTGGGGAATTCTACTCATCCTTTGCATACGCATAACTTGGTGACCCTGTGGCTTAGCAGTGGTGTCTAGTGAAGTCTTGGCTGCCTACGCAGGCAGCCAAGACATCACAAGAAACCACTACCAATACACTTTAACCCTTTACCCAACGAATCGGCCGCATCCTCCCGCGTAATATGCAAATTCAGCAGTTGAAAAAATATTATTTTTTCAAAAAATGTCAACAAAAGCATATCATGTGACCCCTCGTTGGAACGAGCTCGTCGAGCTCGTTCCAACGAGGGGTCACATGATATGCTTTTGTTGACATTTTTTGAAAAATTTGAAAAAAAAAGATTTTTAAAATAATAAATTTTGATATCGTCTGCGTTGGGTAAAGGGTTAACTACTACCATCAAGATCACTTAAAGCCGGAATGTTGGAACCGTTCGTTCTGCATGTACACGCCTTCACAAAACTATCACAGAAATTGCATTTTAGCACAGGACCAAACGGGTTAAACTATATTAAATAAGTAAATATGAAATTTGTTTTCATTAAGGTTTATGAAATGGTTGAAACTAAAATGACAAGGGTACACCAATACTCTCAACTTCTAAACTAACTGAAAACTGGTTCTCGCAACAGAGGTTCACGAAAATCGAAACTGATTTCCGCAAATCGAGACGAATGTTAAGGCCTCATTAGAGTAAATAAGAAGTGTTTGTTTTGGCCATTGACCTAGTTCTTTGGTATTCGTAAAGAATATTCAGTCCATTAAGCCTTCGAGACTTTAATTATCCTTACGTTCCAACGTCACCGGGAATTCAGTTTCTTCAACGTTTTTCAAAATGCGACGTCAAACGTCGGAAAGTACAAATAGCAAGACATTTTTCACATTAGTGATTATCTGGTTGAGTGCTAGTTATTTTTAGTGGTCTGAATTTGTTATTCAATCTTGTTTTATTACAAATTATTGGAGAGTGCCCACAGACACTCTCCAATAATTTGTAATAAAACAAAGTTATATACACAAAATATTATTGTGTTTGACTGAATATGAAATATAAGCAAGGAAAGTGTTGCTTTGCTCTGGTATCCTCATTTTTGAAAGCCATGATTGGGGCTTCTAGCACTCAACCAGTTAAGAAGTCTTGGCAGTAGGATTATATTAGTATTTTAAGCTGCGATAACATTTGGTTCAACGGTTGTCACTGAGCACTATTCGGGAGAAAATAGGAATTGAGGATAAAACTTAAAAAAATCGAAAAATAATAACAAAACAAATGACCACAAATTATCAACGCGCTGTTTGATTTCGTACGCGATAAGACGCACAAACGTTTCAAAGGGTTAAACTAAATTGGCGCCAAATTTGGTTTCAAGTAGTAGTAGAACCAAAACCCATCGAAGAACCAAAACAAATGAGTCTTCATGTGATCTAGGACCAGGTTCTTTCAAACAGAGTTCTCGCGCAAAGTAACCCTTTATTAACGAATAGGCCGCATCCGCCCGCGTAATTTACAAGCAAGGCAGTTGAAAAAAAATATTTGTCAAACAATCTCAACAAGACCATATCACGTTATATCCCCTCCCCCCCCCCCCCCCCCCCCTGGAAGGAGCTCGTACCAATAAGGGGTCACGTTATATGGTGTTGTTGAAGTTTTTTTTTTAAAAATTAAAAAACAATAATTAAAATAATAAGCTTGATATCGTGTGAGGTGGGTAAAGGGTTAACGCTTGCGTGATGGAACAAGTGAAAATATGTTTCTGACGTTGTTTCGTCGTCATTTTAAAATTCCAACTTGGCTCAGCTTCATATCTTACAATTTATACAATGTCCAGATGCTCTGACAGCCCAATTCATGTGACAGATTGAAGAAGGTGTACGAATGATTCATGTAACCAAATTTGGTCCCCCTACCGGGACAAACTAAAGAAGCAATTTGAGTTTCTGTAGGAGCCCAAATTCTTCTGTGTGTAGATTTTGTCTCTTGATTGAATGACAACATTCGGGCTCTCGATGCTTTCAATTATGTACTATGTGATGACCATAGAAACTGAAACTATTATTACATAAAATAGATCATAGATGTACTAAAACGAGTTTTTCATCAAATATTTAATATGCAATCAATATCATGTAGGGGAATAATTGTCGCATTTGGGTTGTCAGATCTTACTTCGTATCAGCTGGGGCTAATACTCATGATAAAACTTTTACAAATGTATTTTCTAGTTATGACTTTAAATGGGTTAAAATGAACCATTAGCATTTGCAAAGATCTGGTAATTTGCCAGCTTACAAATTGCCACATCTTTGAAGTTGCTAGTGATTTATTTTAGTCAGTTTTGTTAATAGGCAGAAAATATAATTCTAGAAAATACAATAGTAAAAGTGTTATTGTTTTGACTCCTGCAGCTCATCTCCTAAAACAACCCTGCTGGTCAAATGAACATGCGAAAGTACCAGTAAGGACTATTTATGAGATAATTCCGCTTATTCATTTGTGTTTAGTGTCACATCAGCATCTACGCCTATATTGTGGCGAGAAAACGATACGAGCGTAAAACATGTCATTATCAGTTATGAAGTAAACTGATTGATTAAAAACTGTAAATAGTTACAACAGAAGAACAATATTAGTTATCCTTGTTTTTTTCCAGGGTGTATGAAATTTTAAACCGGTTTGGGAACTCATATACCCTGAGGCGTATCCGAAGGGTGTATGAGTTCCCAGACCGGTGTAAACTCCCATACACCCTGGAAAACACAAGGATAACAGATTTATTTCCAAGAATGTTGGTGTACTAACTACTTTAACCTCCATTGTGGGAAAAACACTGATAGAAAATTTGTACTTTATATGTTTCTTAATAAAACCAGACAAATATGGATGTCATTGGAACTGGCTCAATGAGCCAGTTCCAAAGATATCCATATCTGTAATATTTTATTGCTCATAAATATCAAATTTCCTGTATTTTTATTTCTATTCTAACATAACGTAGCAGAAGGTATGAATTAATAATTAAAAATGGGTACTTTTTAGCCAAAGAGCCTGCTATTGTGTATTCTTGTTTTTTTTTTACTTGCAATCCACAGTAACTTTTTTTACACTGTGGTTAACCACGGTGTAAAAAGCTACTGTAGATTGCAAGTTACACCGTACCTCTCAGCCAATCAAAATGCAGTATTTTGTTTTATTTGGAAATAAAGTGAGATGCAACTTGCACAGTAATGATTGATGATATGAGTAGTGGAGTGAAGACAACTTATGGGAGCACGGTAGCTCAGTAGGTAGAGATGCAGGCGGCAAGCCGAGAGGTCCTCGATTCGAATCCCATCTGCGGCAACCACGTCGTGTCCATGGGCAAGACACTTAATCCCCATTGCCCACGTGGAGCACGGTGACGTTTTTGCTAAGGGATACTGCACGTCGACGGTGCACTTGTCTTCAACCAATGCTGACCCTGCTTGTGTGGTGTTACTATGTTGGAAAGTCTGACAATTTCTCGCCGTTGCTCCATTGTTCTTTCCGGGTCCTCCGACTTCCTCCACCCGTAAAAATGTCCGTCATGAGGTGACCCTGGCTGTCGAAAGTGTCACTAAACCCAAATAAATAAATAAATAGAAGACAAATTATGTTTCACTGTCAACCCCAGCGGACAAGGAATACATTTTGATCTCATAATACCATCTAACAAAAAAGTATTATTGTTATTGACAATAAAAATATAGTGCCGAAAACGTAAAGTAGATCTCGGATTACTGATTTTTGTGCCGGGCTTTCGTTTTATGTTTTATGATTTGAATTCTGCAGTCACGGTGCATACGTTTCACGTCATCGAACGTCTACAATGTGGGGGTGGGGGGTGGTATCTCGTTAACTGATCTAACGTCATCAATGGCGACAATTTTTAACCAACATTACAGCAATCCAGTTGCATAAGATCAGTAGCGTCATTTTGATTTCTTTACCTTACTCAACGTTTGATCATAACCCTTTCAACACTGGTGCCCTGGAAGGTATAATTTCAGTCAATACTTTCAATGGCTAGATGGGCGAAGCCATCCTGGTTTGTTGGGAGGTTCAATAATAATTTAATCCAACAGCGCTGTCGAGCTGTTGTCTTAAATTACATCCGTGCCTCGTTTCAGTTTATTAGCTTAACTTGACATAGTCAAGATAAGCTATTGCCATCACGCGTGTGGAAGTCTGTTAGTCTGTGAGTCTGTGACGTCTGTTCACATTTTCCTTTAGCACGGGCTACACCCCGCAGTTCTTGTCTGATCGTCACAAAATTCCATATGCAGGTTTGGGGTCATGTCTAGATGAGCACATCCACTTTTGGTCGCGATCGGGCAACCGGTATGGCTGCCCGAGCCCAAAACCCGAAAACCATTAGTGCAGTCTACAGGTCGTATTTATGAAGGGATTTCATTGTAACTTGGTAGGATGCCTCTGTATAATGCCAAGATGAGAACGTCCCCTTTTGGGCATGATCTATCAACCGTGATGGCTGCCCAAGCCCGAAACCCAAAAACCTTTAGCACAGTCTGCAGGTCATGTTTAATGTGGAGGGATTTCATTGTAACTTGGTAGGATGACTCCTTATGATGTCTAGATGAACATTTCCCCATTTGGGCATGATCTGCCAACCGTGACGACTGCCCGAGCCCAAAACCCGAAAACCTTTAGCACAGTCTACAGGTCATATTTATCGAGGAATTTCATTGTAACTTGGTGGGTTGACTTCATACAATATCTAGATGAGAAAGTCCCCTTTTGGACGTGATTGGGCAACTGTGACGGCTATAGGGGCCCGAAGCCCGAAAACCTTTAGCACAGTCTAGAGGTCATATTTATGAAGGGATTTCATTGTAACTTGGTAGGATGACTCCAAATAATGTCTAGATGAGAAGACCCATTTTGATCGCGATCATGTAGTCTTGATGGGTGCCCGAGCCCAAAAGCCTTTAGCATAGGCAAAAGGTCATATTTATGGAAGGATTTCATTGTAACCTGTTAGATTGACTCCATATAATGCCTAGATGATGACATCCACTTTTGGTCGTGATTGGTTAGTTGTGATGGCTACAAGTGCCCGAAGCCCGAAAACCTTGAGCACAATCTACAGGTCATATTTATGAAGGGATTTCATTGTAACTTCGTAGGATCACTCCAGATGATGCCCAGATGAGATTGTCCCCTTTGGTTGTGATCATTCAACCATGATGGCTGCCCGAGCCCGAAGCCCGAAAACCTTAAGCACAGTCTACAGGTCATATTTATGAAGGGATTTCATTGTAACTTGGTAGGTTGACTTTATAATAATGTCTAGATGAGAATGTCCCCTTTGGACATGATTGGGCAGCTTTGACGGCTAAAGGTGCCCAAAGCCCGAAAACCTTGAGCACAGTCTACAGGTCATATTTATGAAGGGATTTCATTGTAACTTCTTAGGATTACTCCAGATGATGCCCAGATGAGATTGTCCCCTATGGTTGCGATCATTCAGCCATGATGGCTGCCCGAGCCCGAAGCCCGAAAAACTTTAGCACAGTCTACAGGTCATATTTATGAGGGGATTTCATTGTAACTTAGTAGGATGACTCCAAATAATTTCTAGATGAGAACGTCCCATTTTGATCGCGATCATTCAGCCTTGATGGGTGCCCAAGCCCAAAAACCTTTAGCATTGGTAAAAGGTCATATTTATGGAAGGATTTCATTGTAACCTATTAGGTGGACTCCATATAATGCCTAGATGATGACATCCCCTTTTTATCGTAATTGGTCAGCTGTGATGGCTACAAGTGCCCGAAAACCTTGAGCACAGTCTACAGGTCATATTTATGAAGGGATTTCATTGTAACTTCGTAGGATCACTCCAGATGATGCCCAGATGAGATTGTCCCCTTTGGTTGTGATCATTCAACCATGATGGCTGCCCAAGCCCGAAGCCCGAAAACCTTAAGCACAGTCTACAGGTCATATATATGAAGGGATTTCATTGTAACTTGGTAGGTTGACTTCATATAATGTCTAGATTAGAACGTCCCCTTTTGGACATGATTGGGCAACTTTGACGGCTAAAGGTGCCCGAAGCCCGAAAACCTTTAGCATAGTCTACAGGTCATATTTATGAAGGGATTTCATTGTAACTTGGTAGGATGCCTCCAAATAATGTCTAGATGAGAACGTCCCATTTTGGTCATGATCATTCTGCCTTGGTGGGTGCCCGAGCCCAAAAACCTTTAGCATAGGCAAAAGGTTATATTTATAGAAGGATTTCATTGTAACCTGTTAGTTTGACTCCATATAATGCCTAGATGATGACATCCCCTTTTGGTCGTGATTGGTCAACTGTGATGGCTACAGGTGCCCGAAGCCCGAAAACCTTGAGCACAGTCTGCAGGTCATATTTGTGAAGGGATTTAATTGTAACTTCGCAGGATCACTCCAGATGATGCCCAGATGAGATTGTCCCCTTTGGTTGCGATCATTCAACCATGATGGCTGCCCGAGCCCGAAGCCCGAAAACCTTTAGCACAGTGTACAGGTCATATTTATGGAGGGATTTCTTTGTAACTTGGTAGGTGGACTTCATATAATGTCTAGATGAGAACGTCCCCTTTTGGACACGATTGGGCAACTGTGACGGCTTCAGGGGCCCAAAGCCCGAAAACCTTTAGCACAGTCTACAGGTCATATTTATAAAGGGATTTCATTGTAACTTGGTAGGATGACTCCAAATAATGTCTAGATGAGAACATCCCATTTTGGTCGTGATCATTCAGCCTTGATGGGTGCCCGAGCCCAAAAACCTTTAGCATGTCTGTAGATCGTATTTATGGAAGGATTTCATTGTAACTTGTTAGGTTGACTCCATATAATGCCTAGATGATGACACCCCCTTTTGGTCGTGGTTGGTCAACTGTGATGGCTACAGGTGCCTGAAGCCCGAAAATCTTGAGCACAGTCTACAGGTCATATTTATGAAGGGATTTCATTGTAACTTCATAGGATCACTCCAGATGATGTCCTGATGAGAATGTCCCCTTTTGGTTGCGATCATTCAGCCATGATGGCTGCCCAAGCCTAAAGCCCGAAAACCTTTAGCACAGTCTTCAGATCATATTTATGAAGGGATGTCATTGTAATTTTGTAGGATCACTCCAGGTGATGCCCAGATGAGAATGTCCCCTTTTGGTTGCGATCATTCAACCATGATGGCTGCCAGAGCCCAAAGCCAAGAAACATTTAGCAGAGTCTACAGGTCATATTTATTAAGGGATTTCGTTGTAACTTGATAGGTTGACTTCATATAATGTCTAGATGAGAACGTCCCCTTTGGACGCAATTGGGAAACTGACGGCTACAGGGGCCAGAAGCCCGGAAACCTTTAGCACAGTCTACAGGCCATATTTATGAAGGAATTTTAATGTAACTTGATAGGATGACTCGTTTTGGAATAATTTCACTGTAACTTGGTAACTTTTGTTGATATTCGTTAATTGTGAGGGCCACATGCATTAACTGTGAGGTCATATTAACCCACCCCTCAGCTCTTTAGTACAGTGTACACCTCATGTTATTTTTATCATAAACATAGCATACAGGGAACAGAAATGAACATATTCCCAATTATCACAATTCTTGTCTTATTTCATAATCCTTTCATAAACATTGAACATTATCCTTTTCATCAAACACAACACACAATTTAAGCTACAGTGTCATTGACACTTTCATTTTTTTATATCGTCTGTTCATTCACTACCAATTTTCTCTTCACACAAAATTTATGCACGCTGGGTTGAAATGGTTAATGTCTGATCTGCGATCACAAAAATCATTGTGTATTTAGAATTTACGAATAACAAATGTCCCAATCGGTTTGATGGTGATAACGCAGGTCACTTGGTTAAAGATACCTGCGTGAATACAAACACGGGCGTCGCGAAGATTACAGTTTGTGGGTGTGGGTGTAAACGCAGTTTGCCCCTGCTGTCAAGACTCAAGACCCTATGGATAAAAAATTCGAAGGCATGCCTTGATGATGTAGTTTGAATATTTGTCAATGAGGATTATAGTTAACCCTTTACCCAACGTAACGGTCAAAACCGGCCGCCAATTAATTTTCATCATTTTTTCATTTTTTGTCTCAGAAACATAGGTTATGACCCCTCATTGGAATGAGCTTTCTCGAGCTCGTTCCAATGAGGGGTCATAACGTATGTTTTGTGACTAAACATGAAAAAATTAGTTATTCAGGAGGGTTTTTTTTTTGCAAGTGTCGTCTGCTTTTCATGTTAGGTAAAGGGTTAAAAAAATATTGGAAATTTGTTTGTGGAAAAATATATAAAGCCGTCGTGATGCATGTGCTTCCCACCTTCTTTAGCACGTACCAGACTCAAAATTGGCAATGTTGGGACTTTAGCACTCCCAATCTGTCACACACCCCTATTTGCAAGAGACCGACTACGTGTGTGACATAAGTCCAGAAAGAAAATCTAGCCGCGTAAGAAAGTACATGATTACCAGCAATAGCGAATCGACATTTAAGAGTCGAATCCAGATGAAAATGTCTCAACTGAAAAACAATTGAGTGGTGCCCACCTCACCCCCCCCCCCCCCCCCTTTCTCACATATGTACGCCACCGAATACAAATGTGTACGCCTTACTGGAAATCGGGACTTCAACGATTATTAACCAGTTCTAAAGAGTGTCCCGACGATATTTGATGATGAAGGGCGTGTTCCATTTGCAATATCCTCTCAACGGACCTCCGCAGTGCAGCAGATACATCTTTCAAACCTGTTACATGATTTCATAAAAACCAATAGCTGTGCCAATAAATCAAGTTGCATGTGCCAGGCCGGTCGGAAACCAATGTGTTTGTTACAAACATGCCATACCTCTTAGTACACTGCGCAACCTTGTTACCATATTATTGGCTCGGTTTAAGTTCCTTTCTTAACACAGTTTGAGTGACAATGGAAATAGACTTAAACACAATCAGAAGTCAAATGCCTGAAATAATGACCCCCCCCCCCCCCGCCCCCCTCCCCTTCCCCACAAACACGCGCACCCATGTATGTAGGTACTGTTTTGTATACAAATTACAACCCAGCTTTTTGATGTCTACTGTAATTTGTTATGGGGTAATTGGAAGCCTTCTACAAAATTCGTTGTGCAAATGCTGATGCGATTAAGCTTTTCCATAAAACCACACACCGTGCAGAATACTGCAGAATTAACACCTATTTAATATACATCTGTATTTGTTTGCTAACAGAGTCATAAAATATGTAATTTACTATCTTGACAACATTTGTTCGAGTTTGCAGAAGACACATAAATATTATTTCATAATCCGATTTTGAATATTATATGTACTTAACAATTGAAATGTGTTCTCATATGGTGTCGGGTGTCTTCTAGGTACACTTTGCAGTCCTCAACACAATACTGTAAGAATATTTTGGCGGCACTCTATTTATCTACACCACATAACGCATGTTCCTTTTTCACCCCAAAAGATCCCACCACTTTCAAAAGGAAAAAAGAGGCGCACAATGCATCTAGAAAACTATAAATAATTAATGTGTACCAGACGGTTCCTTTCAGTATATCAAGCTGAAGTAATGTTGAAAATAGCAGACAGTGGACCTTTTTAACCTTTTTATCTCACAGGTAAGGCGGACGAGACTTCCAAACAAAATTCTTGAATAACTATTTTTTTTTCATTGTTCGCGTCAAAAACATAACTTATGACCCGTCATTCGAAAGAGCTCAACGAGCCCGTCCAAATGAGAGGCCATAAGCTATTTTGGAGACAAAAAATGAAAAAATAAAAATTGAATGGCGGTTCTTGAGAATAGTACTGACTGGTTTCATCTGCTACGTTTGGTAACGGATTAAATCATTTCTCTCTCTCTCTCTCTCTCTCTCTCTCTCTCTCTCTCTCTCTCTCTCTCTCTGTTTTTTTTTTTCATTTTCATTTAAATTCTCATTTTTGAGCCTTGACACATTTATTTTTTTCAGAAATCTAATTATTACACGCCTGGTCTATGAAATCCCCATCTACAACAACACTAGATCATGCGGAAAATGAAAAGCCGTTCCGCACACATGTGCCGAATGGAAATTGTTGACGGACTATTTTTAAATAGAAGCGAAATTTCTGGAATTTTCTTCAAATCGTGCAACGCAATTACAATTTGAATCGTTAGCGATAGCTAAAATAGTAACACGGGTTCCCTCGCCAATTTGATTGGCGATAAACTGTGTTCTTTTTGTTGACAGTTCGACCCCTGAATTCCAGTGTGTTCTATGTGCCTACTGGCACATAGGACACATTGGAACTCCGTTGACGAGTTGTGCCATCACGGAAGGATAAAACGAGAGGGCGCACAGAACGACACACGAATGTGAATGGGTTAATCGATATGGCACTTGTGCCATCGCGGAAGGATAAAACTCGAGGCCCGCGGCATCTTGTTTTATCCTTCCGTGCTGGCTCTCGTGCCATATCGATTAACCCATTCACACGCGTGGTATTATTAAAAATCTAATCTGATCTAATCTATGTGTCCTTAGTACACAGAACGACACACGCGTGTGAATGGGTTAATCGGTACGGCCCTTGTGCCATCGCGGAAGGATAAAACTCGAGGCCCACGGCATCTCGTTCTATCCTCCGCGCTGGCACTCGTGCCATATCGATTAACCCATTCACACGCGTGTGTCTATCTGTGTACCGAGGACACATAGATTGTGTCTGATTTGATCAGATTAGATTAGATTAGATTTTTAATTTTGCAGTATACATATACAATTTATATATATATATTAGAATACAATCATGTGAAAGTCAAAGTATACTACAGGGAGGTAACATAGCCAGATTGGCTGTCTTCCTGTCATCTTATGTAATTATCATCATGTATTCAAAATAACATTGTCTTCAAACTACACAAGTTTATCGAGCAGTTACTAGAAATGATTTGATTGAGAAATTTTCTGACTAGGATGAAGTGTGTGCAATCGACGAGTAGGTGTACTAATAGTTTTACTTATCAGCCTCCAGACTGTACATCAAGAGGCGGATTATGTTTCCGAAAACTGAGATGTGCCGAAGTATAAATAACAGGTAAAACAAATAAAATGCCCTGGATACGACATAACAGGTTTTCGTACGATATAGAACGTCATGTCCACAAGGCTATATGATATGGCCGCGAGATAATAAATATTACACCCGAGACAAGAAGTCGTGCGCGTGAGATAATAAGTCGTGCACATTGGTTAATAAAACACGAGCGCGAGCGCGAGATCATAACGTCCATTTCTTCGAGAGAGGCCGTCAGTTTGGTTTACGTTGGAACGTAGTTGCAATTGAGACTGTCTTCCAACCCGCGTATAACAGGCTAGATGGTGGCATTTCTAATCTATCGTACGGGACAACGGTGCCTTTGTGGAATTGCTTTGTGGAAAGGCGCTTTTTCTGATATTTCCTATGTATTCCTCGTGGCACTGAAGAGAACTTTTCTCGTCAGATGGAATGATGAGGAAATGCCCCAGTTAGTTCTAGTGCACGTCCCTCGTATCGTCTGGACATTGAAAAGCTGCTTCCACGCCCATACATTCGGTACATGAGGCATACAGTGGTACTGGCAGGCAATCTTGATAATACAGTTCCTAGAAGAGTCTAGTAATTTTGGTTGTAGTCTCAGCTGGTCATATGGGATTGTTTCTGATACAAACATGGACGTGTAGCCATAGCAACTAGTGGTGCAAGGATATTAGGCAGCATTGGAAAAAGTTGGTGGTATGCGTAGTAGGGGTAAATGCCAATAGCAGTATTAACTGTGGTGATTGGACCAAACAATAGCCAACAGCGGTAGTAATTGTACAAGCTAGTGGTAGTTCTTTAACGACCCAGCATTAATGGTAGCATGCGTAGAAATCGAGCTCGTTTCCAATGAGGGGTCATAAGATACGTTTTGGAGACAAAAAATAATGAAAATTGAATGGCGATTTTTGTAAATTGCGCTGGCCGATTTTGGTCGTTGCGTTGGGTAAAGGGTTAATTAAATAAGAAGTTCCATGACGACTACTAAATGTGTATTTCCTATACCCACATATAAATTTCGAAGACGTCTATAATTTTCATACGCCCGTTTGAAAAACGGACGTATTATGTTATGGCGCTGTCCGTCTGTCCGTCCGGGGACAGTTGTATTCCGTGCTCTACAGAGCGTGATTTCAATCGGATTTAAAAAATATTTGATATACTGCACAACCAGAATAAGATCTCGCGCAAGTTCGAATTTGGGTCATGTTTGACAGTTTTCCTAGTAGGTATTCACCTTTAATACTTAGAAATCGAGCAAATTATGCTTTCCGTGCTCTACAGACCGTCAACTTAATCAGATTCTTTTCAAATTTAATACGCATCTTCATGGCCATAATATCTCGCACAAGTTCATATTTGGGTCGTGTTCGGTTGTTTTCTTAGGAGTTATTGCCCTTTTCATACTTAGAAATCAGTCAAATTATGCTTTCTGTGCTCTACAGTCCGTGAACTTAATCGGATATTTATTATTTATTTATTTATTGGTGTTTAAGGTCATACACTTATGCACAATGGCTACTCATGACCGTGACAGTTTTACGGGTGGAGGAAGCCGGAGTACCCGGAGAGAACCACCGAGCAACGACGAGCAGCTGCCAGCTCGCCAACATCGTAACTCCGCACTGCAGCACAGGCAGGGTTAGTTTGGTTGAAGACATGCGCACCATCGACGTGTAGTACGCCTTAGTACACGGCATTATTGTGCCCCCATGTGGACAATCGGAGTTAAGTGCCTTGCCCAAAGACACAACGCGGTAGTCCGAATTGATCGCTCAGACGGTCACCCATCCAATGATTAACCGGGCTCGACGTTGCTTAACTTCAGTGATCTGACGAGAACCGGTTACCGCAACGCCACCGCGCCCCCCACGTAATCGGATTCTTTTGAAATTTAATATGCAGCTTCATGAGCATGGTATCTTTTTTTTTGTAAAGACCTCAGATCGCTTAATATGAAAATGTGGAAACAGGTGAATTACCCTTTACCTCAGACAGGGCAGGGGAATGGGCAATGATTGGAGGGGTGGGGGCAGACATAGTCGAGTCAACAAAAATTTCAAACTTTATCCCAGAGAAACTTGTGCATGTTCCAATTTTGACGGGCGTATGTTGCTCCGCTAGGCGGTGCTCTTGTTTATTTTTAACTATACTCACGACTGACAAATATTCCACCTGCATCATCAAGGTATCCCTTTCACGAAACTGTGCCTCGATGATGTTGTCGGAAGATTTTATCAGTCGAGTTTCAGAAACTGGAATCCATTTGAACAGATTTGTAATTTTTGTAAGCTAGCGTAGTGCCCTACGACAGTCCCGCGCACGATGTAATAAGATAAGAAGTCGTAAATAATTGCTTAGGAAAATTCTTGATGACGACGGTTGTCGTGGACCAGACTGCCATCTTCGCATTCGACATAATCTTGCTCAGCAAGTTACCCCTATCTTATTGTTCCCATTTATTGATAGCGCGTCATATTACTTTGGTAGTGATGTTAAGACATAGCCGCTCACTTGGGCTACTATGACAACCAATATGGCATGATTAGTCGTTATAGCGCGGCGGTACTTCTAATACTTACTAGTAGCGGTTGCAAAAGCTGTAACACACTTAGTAAAACAGCAGGAGTAGTAGGGGGAGTAATGGTAGTGACAGTAGGAGTTGGTTTTTGTCCGCATCCGCTGCAACAGTAGTTTCATTACAAGTAGCAGTAGGGACAGTAGTGGCGGTAGTGGTGGTGGTAAGGAAAGTACCAGCTGTAATTGTTGTTGTTTTGTGGTAGGTATGATGGTAATGATGGTAGTGACATTGCGATGAAAATTGGTTGGTGTGAGATATCAGTGGAAGAGGGCAGCTGCAGTAATTACATAACAAGTGATCCCCAGGAATTGGTATTCCGATTCCGGGTATAGTGGTCTATCAGAATGCTCATCCAGTAGTGATGGTGGCAAACGATCAAATATATTGATGTTACATCTTGAAGCGGCGCGGTGGGAATGAATCCAGTGATTTCATGAAAGTAGTCAATATTATCATCCAACTATAGGAGTTTTGCTCCATTAACAGTCACCATCCAGAACAGGGCAATCAGCTTTTGTCTTCACTTAATTACTGCAGATCTACTACATGTATTTGACAGACGCGTCATCAAATCATTCTGAGCATCGCTCAACTCGATGCCCTTTCAAAGGCCTGGATGCTTGTGCATTTGATCATAATAAGCTGCTCGAACGAGTGTTTTAAAGATTCTGAATCTATCTTATTGTCGGACATATCATCACTTCAGTGGAAAAGGGCGTCAATCACAATTCTGCAGCTGAATACACCTCCGTAAGCGAAGATGGAACTCATTGACTGATATATTCAAAGTGGGTCAGTTTGCCTGCCATATTCTTCCACTTTAATATTTACACAAGTTCAACTATAGCAACACTGACCGCCCCCACCCCCCTCCGGTGATTCTGGTTACTGTACCCGTCTCCACATTTGCAGTGTTGTGAGTTGTAGCTCTTGAAATAAATCGACACTGTTCAGTCGTTTCTGAAAATCAAACATGGATATGGTCGAAGAGGCACCACTCTCATCAAATTTGTTTCAATTATAATTTGTTAGGTCTGCTCTATGTGCGGGTGTCCACCACCCAGTTGCTTGATGGGAATGTTCACTTCGCAAAGTGATTGTTCCATCGAAGGTGCTCAAGCTATGACTGAGAAAAAAAAACGATATTGACAAAGAACGTTTGATATGGTATGAAAGTGGGAGAGTTAGTTGATACTTCACTTCTTTTATGAAAACAGAACAGAAATGGTACAAAATTTCAGTCGTTTTGAAACATGGCTTGTGACTTTTGGAATCATGTACAGTACAGTCGCCATGGACTAGTCCTAATCCACGCGTGGGCAGTGATGTCCACGCATGCGTCTACCGGGTAATAAAATTCATCAGCGGCAAAATTTTAAATATTTTGATGATTATTCCTCTAATTACTATTTGGAATCTAACATCATTGGCAGTGGCGGCGCCAGAGTTACAAAAGTGAGGGGTTACAGTTGGGGATTGTGCAGCGCCGAGCTGGCGTGGGTTTCTGGTCATCTCACTAAGTTGAGAAATTTTTTAACTGTTTTGCAACAAAATCATGCGAATATGGATATCATTGGAACCGGCTTAACAAGCCGGTTCCAATGATATTCATATTTGCATGATTTCATTGAGTTATACCTTTGAGAATTTTTCTATAATATTTCATTTTATTTATTTTTTAAAATTGCTGTAGGCTGCATTCCAAACGGATGCCTTGCACGTTCTCGATTCTAGCATTGGTCGAATACTCTTAAGCACTATGTTTCAGTCCATTTAAACGCGGCATGCCTTGTTGTAATTTGGACCATCGACTCTTGTTTGTTGTTTGTAGCTAGCATGTGTGTGGGGGGAGGAGGGGGGGGGGAAACATGATTTCAAAACCTCTCTGATTTAGTGCACTTGGGAATATGGGATTAAGCAAACCGACCATAAACTGCAACGTTCAATACAACAAAAATTAAAATGCTAGTATTGTTTTAGTACGCTTGGCGAAAAAAGTGGAGGGGTAAGTACCCCCACATACCCCTCTATGGCGCCGCCACTGATTATTGGGTCCGTGGAAATATTGCCCATCCGTGGAAAGTGACCAGTGCACGGCGGCCGTGCGATACTTCGATAGTGATGAAAAGATAATTTTGATGTTTCTGTGAACATTGTGGGACGTGCCGCTGTCACGTCTTCAGTAACAAAGTAAACACACGTGTTATTCTGCCCAGTATGATCGTCATCGTCGTAGTCAGGGCAGATTAAGCCATTTGGTTAGTTGTAAGACAAAGCTGTTGTAATTGTATATGTCCTGTAACAGTCACTAGATTTCGATACATCTTCACGACAGCAGCCCCGAGGCTGCACCTTGAAAATATTGATTGGTCTACCTCAAATAATGAATAAGGACTCTTCTAATTGCTGCCATTGAACAGGCATGGAAGATACCACAAGAGTTCAAAGAGTTAAATAACTGAAGGATTGATAAGAATGGCATTACTTTAATGTGACCGAGAATGAACGATTGCAATCATTAGCAATTGTCAACAGATTTTGGCTCCGATTTTTTAAAAATATTAATGTATCATGTGCAAGGACCAAAAGGCATCTCTGTTCAAAGGTTATACTCAGAATGCTCTAATTATTACAACCGAAACTACTAAAATTCGATCTCTGTTGCTGAATTAGCATTCTATCGCAGTAGGGCAGGGGGTGGGGGATTAGAGCCCATGAACATGCTCATTCAGGTTCCCGTTTTATTTCATGTTTTGTATATCATTCTTAGCATGACGTCTGGAAGTTAGCTCAACATATCATTTAACCATGTTCAGTCCTTAGTTTTTTAACAACATTGCCATGAGCAAGAGCGGATCCGGATGGGGGTGGGGGGGGAGGGGGGGGGGGGGTATTCGGCTAACCTTCCTTGTCAGTTATTTCGTCCTACAAAATAGACTATGTCTGACACGCCAAGTCCTTAATTTCTGATGCCCTTAACTTCTGATATCAATAGGTATAAAAATCCAGCTTCATAGATTACAATACACTCCCGGGTTTGTGTACAGTGCTAACAATTAGGCTAACATGTGTGGGAGACGGCAGGTAGACAGCCAATCTGGCTATGTCATCTCCCTACGGTATAGATATTGATTTGTTTTGTCTTATAAATGTGTTTCTTATAAACGTATTTCTAATGCAGGTTATGATAATGTTAATGTATGTCAATGAACTTGTGTATCAATTCTATACCGTTAAATAAAATAATAATCTGATCAAATCTAATCCAACTCTGACGACTCATCACATCCGTCCCACATCGAAAATTAGTTTGAATGTTTGAAGCCAAATCAGTTCATAATTTCCAATGGCTTGTAATTAGTAAGTTTTATCGTATAAGGAAGGAAGCGGTATGAGTTGTATAATCACCAGAGGAACATTTCTCTGTAATATTTTCACATAGCTAATCGTGACTTACACACGAGTAATTAATTTATATTATTACTTTCCAAAGTGTGATTTACTGGGATTTCCGGGTTTGATTATAAACGATAACTTCACAAGTGCATTATGCAATCAACCATTGTGTCATGTATCCGTGCGCGCAAACGAAGACGCTTTGCCGTGGGTGTAATGGGGACGTCATTGTTTTTTGTTTTTTTTAACCCTTTACCTAACATGAAAAGCAGACGACACTTGCAAAAAAAAATTTTTGAATAACTATTATTTTCATTTTTGTCTCAAAAACATAGCTCGTTCCAATGAGGGGTCATAACCTATGTTTTAGAGACAAAAAATGAAAAAAAATATTGAAAATTAATTGGCGAATTTTAAGAATAGCGCTGGCCGTTTTGGCCGTTACGTTAGGAAAAGGGTTAAATAATATAATTATCGTTAATGATGAAAAGTAATAAACAGGGTAATCGCTTGATTGGACTGGTTTCGTGAAATAATTCATTCGAGACGAGGGACTATATTGTAAAACACTCGTGCGCATTCGCGCACTCGTGTGTGTACAACCTCCCTCACCTCTCATGAATTATTTCACGTAACCAGTACAGTCAAACGATTACTCTCTATATAATCAGTTCAGTTCATTACAATACACCCCTGACGTCTCTGTTTCTTCAAATGACACAACATTACTATTATCAACATGGTTTGTTATGTGGATCACACGTGAATTGACGAGATGCGCGCATTTCATCTTGTGTTATATATGACACCTTTTAAAGAAACCTAAGACCAAACTTCCCCCAAACGATACCACACTAGAGCTGAAATGGTAAACCTATTAATAGATTAACCAATGATCAATGTCTTGATCGATCAAAACAGTAATTGATCGACTTATCGTTACTTTTGAACTACTGTATTATATGGGTTAAGAAAAGAACAAACTTCCCAACAGGCAAACACTGTCACACTGACTCACATCAATTATATGAGACAGAGTAAAGCATGCAAATTACGTGCTGACATACTTGTGCACTTGCATCGTCATTAGACTATATAAGTGACTGGAAATGGTCATTCTTTACGCAATGCAGGTAGCATATGATATTTGCAAAACAAATTCTTGAATTACTAAAACTTTTCAATATTTGTCTCGAAAACATAACTTATAAACCCTCATTAGAACGATCTTTGAGACAAAAATTGAAAACATAATAAAATTTGAATTTTTGTATACAGCACTGGCTGGTTTTGTCCGTTACGTTGGGTAAAGGTCTAATGCTGTAAATCAAAGGTACGGCAATTTTTCAGCTTCGCGTTACTGCAGCAACCGCGACCTCATCTTGAACAGCATTGACCCCCCCCCCCCCCCCCCTTAAAGATGCCATCAAGGTTCTCTTCAAAAGCTGGCTTCTCTTTATCCCGGCCACCCATAGACCATTTTGCTTTCACATCCACCCCCACCCTCCCGCTCGCCAATTCAGGTTACAGTCCTCCATGACTCGTTCTCTGACATTCTTTTCACCGATGGCCAAAGTCCGGAACAATGAAATATTCCAACAACATGATCAAGGCATGCCTTCGTCGAAGGCATGCCTTGATGATGTTGTTGGAATAAACGTCACTCGAGATTATTGTTCAAATCTCAGAGTTCTTGGGAATTCATATGTGGATAAATGTATGTATTCGTTGCGACACATGAGCTTCCCGACTTCTTTAAATATCACGTACACTACTCAAAATTGGTCACGCTGTTCCCCGACAGCCCAAGGCAGGTAGCACAACCCCTTCATGACCAATTGTGTGTGTGTGACAAACTTCCAACTATTAAATCTCGTCTCGCAATAGTCTCGTGTGATGGTCAAATTCGATTTGTCCCAACTGTAATGGATCAAGTCCGGACGATTGAACTTTTCCAACAACATCGTCAAGGTATGCCTTCGTCGAAAGAAAGAACATGGCTATTTGCAAGGGCGATTCGATATCTTAAGACTCCAATCCAGACGAAAATTTCCCAAATGGAAAAAAAAATTAAATCTCCCCCCCCCCCCCACCCCACACTCCTCTATATTGACGCCTGTGCTCTTCCTCTGTGTACATAATTATTACAATGATGTCGTAACGAATTTTAACGTGCAGCATTTGGGGCGCACGGCTGTTGGTTAATGGTCATTTAACCATATGTTTTCATCCGTTGAACACAAAAGGCCGCCTTACCGGCCTAGGATCGTGATATGACCTGCATTCATGAAGTTGATAGTTACTCAGTGAAATTGTGTGGTAGCCCAATCAAGATTTTCAACGGGTTGCACGTTGAAAATATTGATTGGTCTGCTCCCATGTAACTGAGACTCTACAAGTTGATGGTTCTGAACTGGTACAAAATATACCATTAGTGTTCAAAGAGACAAAAAATGAAGAAAAGATAATAAACTTAAATATCGATTGTTGTGAATAGAGTCCGGCGATTTTGGCGGTTATGTTGGTCAGGGGTTTGACTCTTTACCTAGCGAATCGGTCACCGAGTGGATAGATGCGCTGGTCTATCTTGCCAGAGGATCCCTGATCGATCCACATTCGGGAATGTTCTCGAGGTGTCCGAACACTCTCTGTCAGCATCAAATTTAGTTGTGGGGTTGATGCTGTCAATATATACCGTCCTATCGGGATGGGGAGTAAAATGGTTGTCCTCTGTGCGGAGAGAGGCACATCCCCTGCAGGCTAAAGATCCCTTCGTCGTAATCTTCGATAAGAGCAAGGCCACGAAGTTGACGCAACGAAGGTCATCCCACACATCTGCGCCATTGGGCTAAGGAGGTGCGTTAATATAAGTTACATAACTTGTTCGCCAATTTTTGCAAAACAAATAAGATTAAATGTGTAATCTACAAATAGTGGAGTTGAAAACAAAGTTTCAAAACATTATAACAAAACCATATCATGTGACTCTTCCTTGGAAAATGTTTTGAAAAGCACAATTAAAATAAAAAAATGGTGATATCGTGTGCGTTGTTGGGGGGAAGAGTTAACAAGTGTTTCCATCTTGTACTCATTTCGCGAACATAAATCGATTAAGCTATATTAATATTTTATCCACCATGCTCTTTATTGTACTCTAAGCTCATAAACAAGTTTCAACCGGCGTATACATATTTAATATGGTTCTATTGTTGTTGTACACCCAAACAACACACAAGACATATTATTTGTCGTTGATATGTCTGATAACTAAAACTAGAAATATTCTTATCTTAAAAAATGTCAGGTCGATGAGAACTGTGTCTTTTACACGATGACATGATAAATTGTCCATTGAATTCTGAAAAAAATGACGGATCTTTAAAATATGATATCCACAGAGTTATCCATTCTGGTATTTTTGAGAGGTGAGTAACTCACACTTTATAAAAATTAGTTATGGTAGATAGCAGTTATGTTTGACAGTTTGTGTAGAAATTGAAGCTGAAAGAGTGTAGAAGTGTGGTTCCCATCAGAAAATATTTCGTGAAAATGTATTTTTATCTTTACAGTAGGAACGCGAGAAACGGGGCAGAGACACAGCGAGGTACGCGAGCCCCTCTGCCTATTTTTATCCAGAAACGATTCGAAGAAATAAAGAGATATCTAGAAGGAAATTTGACCAATAATATCTTTAACCGATATATTTTTACAATAAAGCCCCTCCAATATCAGAGAATGGGAGAAAACTGTTTGAAATCGGTATTTTTCTTTTGAGTTCCCGTCACCTTTCGAAAAATTAGTAGGGAGGGTTGAGTATTCTTAAGATGCGACGGAGGATACCCTCGTATGATTCGGCTTTTCTACAGACTCTAATGATATGTTCTTTTCTTAAGTCACTCTGTTTTAACCACAAATTTTCGGCCACTTGGCCAAGTGGCCTAAAATTTGTGGTTAAAACAGAGTGACTTAAGAAAAGAACATTTATCTACTTCCCTTTGGAGGATTTATATTTGAAAATTCTAATGATATGTTTACTCCATCTATAATGATTATCCCCACCGACCCAAAACATGTTAGAAATTTGTTAAATATGGAGCAAAAAATATGCCAGTGCCAACCTAAGCTTTGTATATTGTATTCTGTCACTTCCACAAAGGTACCTGGACCACTGTTGATAGAAATACAGAACCACACATACGTTTGAATGGGTTAAGAATTATCGCAATCGAGTGCGATAATTCTTAACCCATTCGAACGTATGTGTGGTTCTGTATTTCTATCAGCCAAAGCAATCTCGTGTGATAATTCTTAACCCTTTACCTAACGTAAGGGCCAAAACCGGCCTGCGCTATTCTCAAAAATCGCCAATTAATTTTCATTATTTTTTTCATTTTTTGTCTCAAAAACATAGGTTATGACCCCTCGTTGGAACGAGCCCGTCGAGCTCGTTCCAACGAGGGGTCATAACCTATGTTTTTGAGACAAAAAATGAAAAAAATTAGTTATTCAAGAATTATTTTTGCAAGTGTCGTCTGCTTTTCAGGTTAACCCATTCAAACTTATGTACGGTTCTGTTTATCACACACCTTCCATGTAACAACCCGTCTGCACGAAAATTGAACTAAAAGCACTTTTTAAGTGGGCAATTGCATTGTTTCCTTCGCACCCAACAAGACATCCCTGTTAGCTGGCGGGGTACCAATTTTCATTTGCTTTTTAATTTTACGGCATTCAATTGGTTGAAACCAATTGACACCGATCAGTGTCACGGTCACGATGATCGAACTTTAAATATTGACCAAACTGCGTGAATAACTCAACAAAACGTTTTTAAATAGCTAATAAATTTAACACACTCCATCATCAAATGATGACCAGTTGTGGAAAGTACTTGTCAAGGAAAGAGAAGTCAGAATGTTATTTTTATTTTGTCAATTTTTGACTCTAATCTGATTGTTTAAATTTCCCAGGTAAACAAATCTAAATGAGGAACTTGGTATTATCAAGCCATCTCGACTCCGGTGCATTCTACCAATGATTGACGTGATGTATTAAGACTTGTGACTCGGAAACGAACTCAAACGTGTTTTGTATCACCACAGATTCGATACAACTTTATTTTTACCGTACAGTGGAAATCCCATGTTTTACATTAATAGGTGTGTTATAAATATATTAGCGTGCAGTGCCCCAACAATTTCTAAATGTTTTCTTCGTCACTTCTGTATTGGGACACTTTTCATGATGTACTCCCTGAAAGAATGGTATGAAATATGTAACAGTATTACTGGTTGCTTGTCTCGGTCTTTGCTACAACATTCCATTCCAAGCATACAGTACAGTCGCCGAAGGCTGGTCATAATCTACGCGTGGGCAGTAATGTCCACGCATGCGTTTATCATGAAATAAAAACCATCAGTAGCAAAATTTTAATTAATGGGCTGTACGCGGTGCTTCATTTATGAAATTGTTTATGATTTATGTTTATGATTATTCCAATAATTACTGTTTGGAATCTAATATTATTGCGTCCGTGGAAACATTGCCCACCCGTGGAAAGTGACCAGTCCACGGCGGCCGTGTTGTATCAGTGATACTTTGCTTTTCTCTCACTAGAAGAAATCGCAAGACATGTTTCTGTGACAAAAAAAAATATGAAAAAATAATGAAAATTGAATGGTGATGTTTGTGAATAGCGCTAGCCGGTTTTGATCGTCACGTTGGGTAAAGAGTTAGCACGTGCCAGGTTCGAAATTGGTCACGCTTGGACACCAACATCCATAATTAGCTACAGACCTCCATTTGCGTGAGATCGACTGCATGTGTGACATGAGTCCATGAAGCAAATCTATAGTACCGTAAGAAAGTACATGATTACCAGCAAGATATTTATGACCTCAATCCAGCGAAAATGTTCCAAGTGGAATATTATTAGGAGGAGGGAGTGTTACACCCCTACATCCAATAGTTACGTCCATAATTAACAGACAGCACTATCAAAATAAAAAAAAATCGTGAACAACTAAAAATCTAATTTTGTTTGTCTTAAAAAATATAGCCTATGGCCTTTCGTTGAGCTCGTCCCAATGACGGGTAAAAGGTTTTCTCGTCAAAAACT
Source organism: Pictodentalium vernedei (assembly GCA_031216915.1). Taxonomy (NCBI): domain Eukaryota; kingdom Metazoa; phylum Mollusca; class Scaphopoda; order Dentaliida; family Dentaliidae; genus Pictodentalium; species Pictodentalium vernedei. The sequence continues at coordinate 322,866,569 of CM062296.1, read as the reverse complement.
GAGACAAAAAAATTTGAATAGCCATTTTTTTTTAAAGCGATGGACGATTATGACGTTACGTTAGATAAAGGGTTACATTTTCGGCGTATTTGTTCCATTATCTCCAGTATTACTTTGTCTTTGACATGCCCGCTAAACCCATTCAGCTCGACAAACAAAACGAGCACATCAACTTATTCCCCATACAAAACCTAACTAACTTGCTGCCTTGCAGTGGAATATGTTCCATTTAGATGAGGGATGTTATTCAAAATATTTACGCGAGGGAGAAGTTTTACAGCGGAAACCGGTATGTGTGATAAAGAAGTTTCCAGAAACGCGTTCCTACTATCGCATTTTCCCCTTTTATGACTCTTGGTCACTAATTTATTTATTTATTTATTTATTTATTTATTTATTTATTTATTTATTTATTTATTTATTTATTTTTATTGCAAATTCATTTGAGCAGCTTACAACGTTTTCTGTGTTGTGTGACCTTGGGCAAGACACTTAATCCTAGTCACCCAAGTAGGAACACGGGAGTAGTATGTGTAAGACGCATAGCACCCTGACTGTTCATATGCCTTCAAACTGTCGATACAATCTTGACTGTTGAAAGTTCAGTTATTTTTTTAAAAACTTCATTTTAGATTGTCAAAACAGTTTTACAATTAAATCCTATACTCACGCTTATACATATATAGCAGTATTCACTTAAATCCTCATTCATATTCTGTTGTTTTTTGTTTTGTTTTGATTTTTTTGCGGGGAGGGTGTATTTTTTAAGTTGTTGCCTACAAAACATAGAATATGACCCACTCACGGGAACGAGCTCGTCGAGCTTGATGTAATGATCGGGTCATAAGCTATATTTTGGGCCATAAAATTTAAATTTGTTGTTCAGATTTTTTTTTTTGCGGGGTGGAGTGGGGACGCGAACCAGTGGTCGTCTCTAAGCCGTGCAAGGTTAAATGTTAACTGGTAGCGTAGTGGATGCCCATATTTGGGCTTTATTCTGAAGTGCAGGTACCACAACTTGAAGGTTCATATTTAGTGTACGCGCTCTGTATTGTCTTTGAAGTGATAGTATTTAGTCTGTTAGGGTTTGCCCTGTTATAGTTTATTGGAGAGTGCCATAGGCACTATCCAATAAATTGTAACAAGGCAAAGACATGTGTACAAGATTTGATGACCAAAAATAATTTAACACTCTACCTGTTAACAGCGTATCTGTACGCATCCAAATAATTGCCAATGCGTTTTTATCAAGATATCTGGAACAACCTGACCTATATTATAATGCGTAGATATCAATAGAATTTCTGTTCATATGTCATCTCACCCGCTTTTGCCGAGTCTCTTCTGTTTTGTCGTTGCATTATTAAGGACCATTGACCTTCCATTTATAGCTTCTTCATCCTACACGAATGGACTCTTCAGGTATTTCAATACGTTTATTATTGATCCTGGTGAGCTTCGCTGACACTGACCATGAAAATAATTATTAATACAACTATTATATACCGCTTCCCAGAGATCGTATTTTCCTACAAACAAAGCATGCGAATATTCCTAATATTGCTGAATCGTTAATGGGGTTTATGTTGTTTAAGTAATATTTGCTTTCAAAATCCTTGAAGATGACGAGGAAATAAAACCAGGGGCGGAGCAGCTGAGGGTGCACAAGGGGCACGTGCCCCCCCCCCCCCCCCCCCGCGCACACACACTTTTTCACCAATTATAGGTACCCGAACGTTATTTTCCGACATAACATACACAACCCCTATGGTCACTACACATCACCTTTTCATATATGACCACATTGATTTTTAAAATTTTATTGAATAAAAATAGAAAGCTCCAAATGAAGCGTAACATTTCAAAGGACGGTTTCAAAGTTATGATTAGCCTTTTGAACCCGAGAGGCCGCTTTTCCAGCCCATGAACATGATACTTCATACATTTATTAAGTATGATAGCTGGTAAGTGAATGGGTGGGGAAGACCAATCAATATTTTCAACGTGCAGCCCTGAGGCTGTACGTTGAAAATATTAATTGGCCTGCCCACAAATAATGAATATTGCCTCTTCCAATTGCTGCCATTGAATTGATATGGAAGATGCCACCAGGGTTCTAAGGGTTAAGTAAAAACAAAAAATAAATACGCTGAGGTTAGTGCCTGAAATACAGTGGGTTCAAGGGTGAGGCGTATATAAATTTATATATTTTGCATGAATACACCGCCCCACCACCATTGACACCGCCCACTCGAAAAAAAAGTTATTTTCCATCCTACACCCTTGCGGTACACAGAAAGGTGTGACAGCCAACTTTTTGGAACTTCCGCCGCCTCTGAATACAATTGTCCTTTCATATGTTCCAAGGCAATGAAGATGTTCGCTAGTTTGTTTTAAAAATCTAAAACTCACAACCAGTGGGTGGGTCTCAGCGTAAGTTGTTTTTTTCTCACCAGAATAACCTACAGTATTCTGTGGGTCAACACGACAAATCACGGGGGCGTAAATAAGGTCAGGATGACGGGGTGTGACACACTATGACCTCGTTTCAATTCTTCGTCCAGTTGAACATTTTCCTCCAATTCTTGCGACATCGATTCACTTTTTCTTGTAATCATGTACTTTCTTACGCGGATAGACTTGATATTTGTACCCGTGCCACATGGTCGGTCATACAGCTTGAATGTTGTAGTACCCGAATGGAGCTTCTGGGGCAAAGCATAACCAGTCTGGAGTATAGTGGGTGTTAATAAATACAGAAGTTGGGACATCTCTGCGTCTCGACTTTACATGAATTTATACACGAATAGATTTCCAAGAACTCTGACCTTTGAACTATAATCCTGGCAGACAAATAATCCAACAACATCATCAAGGCATGCCTTCGACGAAGGCTTGCCTTGAAAATTCAGTTGGAGTATTTCAACAGCCGGGACTTCAGTCATCACAGCCCAGACAAATAAGGTTTAAACCACACCCCAATCGGTCATCTCCGCGATGCCCCAGGATGACATAAATGATACAGTGGAATGCCGATCAGAAACATGATATGAAGAGGTTACTATGGTCTTCCCACAACCCCACGCGACTAGTATAAAAGCATAAACCTGCATTTTAAAATATTACCGTTAATTTAGAGTAAAATGATTTTGAATCAGATGCCTGTCCTCCTTCTACAGTTTTTACGGTGACGGGTGTAACCGCTTAAGTGTTATAATAAGAAATACTGATAAACAACTACGCATGTTCAGTGGAATCGACTTTTTACACAACAAAGGAATTTAAAACTTTTTTTTGTAAAATAGCATTTGAAAGGAAGAAAACTTACTTGTCTTGAAGTGTCAATTGTCCAGGCAGACCAGTTAATGTTTTTAACATGCAGCCACACGGCTCCAGGGTAACATGTTAGCTGATGTACTATTCCTGTCCATTGAATGGGTTCTGACAATGTAAAGCTAAAGCAAATGACCGGTCGTGGGTTCTACTGCAAGGTCTGCATTTCAAAACATGCCAGGTCTTTTATTGTAACATTTTACGTTGGCAATATGGACGCTTAGTGGCCGTTTGTTTACCATTTTAATGCTATTTGCACAGACTATAGTCTAACTTGGAAAACTGTAAAAACAAAATCATTAACCGTTTTACACTCCATCCAACAAAAGTTTCGAACACCCCTCTCACAGAATATGTGACCTTGGTGACGAAAAATGTATATTTGAAGACCAAATAATGCGTGGGAAAAAGGACAGCTACATGTACAAAAAGCGTTGCAGGTATAGTTTTCACAAGATAGGTAATGTCTACATTGGAAAAACACAAAAGGCAATGGCTATCTTTCAGCCTTTTTGTGAAATGCAGCTAGTCATTCTGGAATTTCTCCTCAATAATTATAATTAATTGGCAAGAGAAAAGCTGAACTCGCGATATTCTGGTGATAAACCCCTCTCTGCACCGTACTATTACCAACGTACTCGCTAAAAGTTTTCGAATAGCGTGACCACGCCCAATCACAGAGTAGCTATGCTGGGCAATTTGCCTCGGGGCCCATAGTCAATGATGGCTTCAAACCTAACTTGCTCTTTGTAGGTCTTATTAGATTTTAGATTAACCCTTTACCTAACCCGAAACTCGACGACACTTGCAAACAAAATTCTTGAATAACTAATTTTTTTTTCATTTTTTGTCTCAAAAACATAGTTTATGAGCTCGTTCCAAAGAGGGGTCATAACCTATTTTTTTAGACAAAAAATGAAAAGAATAATGAAAATTAGTTGGCGATTTTTGTGAATAGCGCTGGCTGGTTTTGGCCGTTACGTTGTCAAAGGGTTAAACATATTTTATTTGTCATAATTACAAGCAGACAAGATTGGGGAACAGGTTAAAACAACTTATCAGAAATATCATTCTTACAATTTCTTTGCCATACCTCTACGCAGGTAGACAATTATTCTAATCAGATATGGTAATTACAAAATAAAATAAACATGTGTATTGAAACAGAAAAAATATCGAAAAAACATATCAGCAGCCGTTTCGAGAGGCGAGTTTTGTCAGACAAATATTAGGTTCCCGGATGCAAGAACACAAACAAATGCATATTGTGACGTGAGGTTATCTATGAGTCTCGAGGCTCAGAACGATTTTAGTGGTTCAGAAATTTCATTTGAAATCATGGCGAATTTGAAATAATCTTTTTCACATAATGTGTCTTTGGAGGGTGGGGCGTGTTGATCCACTGATAAGAGCATCGGACTTCACACCGAAAGGTCGACGGTTCGATCCTGACCAGCGATAACTGCGCTGTGTTGTTGTCTTAGGAGCGTGGTACCACGCTGGAGCTGCATATTGGTGGTACGCTCGCAGTTAACATATATACATATATACATTTTATTTTCTCAACTTTTTTTTCCAATTATATGGAGTGAAGTTGCCTAATTTGATACATATATACATGAAAATAATACAGGCACATGTCCGGGAGAAGAGAGTAAACATATTCATAGGAGAAAAACTATATGGACATCCTCTCTCCCCCCCCCCCCACCCCCCTCTCTCTCTCTCTCTCTCTCTCTCTCTCTCTCTCTCTCTCTCTCTCTCTCTCTCTCTCTCTCTCGCTCAGTAGCGGATAGTTTTCATTATAGTTATCATATAAACCTAGCTTTTTAATAACCATCCCCCCCCCCCCCCCCGCAACCCAGAAAAAAGAGCTTATTGCTGACTAAACAAATGGCGAATGTGCATATGACTTCATTATTTTGGTTCTGTCGCTGTGTCCAGGAGGGAGCAAGTTAAGTAGTTAGTTAAACTAGCATAACATTTGCAAGTGATATATCATTATCAAGGGTTGTTTTTTATACTAGCTGAATTTTATGGAGCGACCTGCAACATATGCTCTTTAATAACAACATGTAGCATTTACCCGCCGTTTCCATCCCTTGCAAGGCACGCTGATGCGAAATAATGTAAGAGCATTTGCTCTTACAGCGAAAGTGTTTTATGTTCGTGCCTCAGTGCAAGGGAAGGAGGCCAGGAATGCTAGATGTTATAGGAAAAAATATCTCTAACTGGTAAGAACTGTGCTGACGCAAGACCCCCCCCCCCTCTCCCCCACCCTCACATCCCCCAACCCTATGGCCACTCACCGGCATTTTCACTTACACTCTCGCACACGTCTTTCTCACATCTTCTTATAAGTAAAAACCTATTTTCTCTCCTCCCTTCAGGTGCAACAATGAGTTCAGCATTCGGGGTGAACAGTCACGCAGCTTAATGGCGACTCAGTACGGCATATGTCATATGACAGTCATGTTTAGAGTAACCGGCCCCACGGTTACCACACCGGGCCGTCAACAAAATCGGCAATTAATGATATGTGTAGTTACTATTTACAATTCTTTCAGTTCTGATCTGCTTTCGTTTATCTGATCCGACCACTGTGCCTTAGCCCCCTCCCCACCCCACCCCACCCCCACCCCCACCCTGAACCACTGCTAACCCTGTCTGAGCAGACTTAATACGTTGGAGAAACTTACAGTTGATCGGCGCTGCACGGTAGTTCCCTCCTGGTTTTCTGACTCCCTCCACCCGTAAAGTTATCTGGCCCTGAGTGTGTGACTCTAGCTGTTGAAAGTGTCGTTAAACCCCATAAAACAAAACAAACAAGAAATCACATAATGTATAGTTTAACCCCTTTAACTAAAGTGTCTAAAACAGGACATCACTGTTCACAAAAATCGCCAAACAAATTGTATTATTTTTTTTTAATTTCTGCCTCGAAAACATGGCTTGTGGTCCCTCCTTGGTACACTCTAAAATCAGTTGGGTTAAAACTAACCCGAATCAAATGGGTTGAATGAATATGAACCCAATTTGGTTCATATTCACTTAACCTAGTTGATTTGGGTTGATTTTAACCCAGTTGATTTTAGAGTGTACGGGCTCGTTCTCATGAGGGATCATAAGCTATGTTTTCGGGGTAAAAAGTTAAATTTTCTAATTATGAAGGAAAAATTTTTTTTAGAAATGACGTCTGCTATTCGTATTTGGTAAAAAGTTAATAACAATAAGAGAAGATTAATTCAACTCACTCACTCACTCACTCACAATCTAATGATGTATGTCTTGATTAGTGACGTCACTTGATTATTAGACGTGTAGTGATCTTTATTTCTGAAATAGGATACTTGGTGGTGATTATATGATAAACGAGACATTGATTTATGATATTTTATATGATAATTACACGTCTGCCAATAGTAAAACGCCAAACAAGTATCTCTTCACGATACGCCAATTGCAGTTCGCCCGCCTGTTATTCTGTGACATGAAACATTTCGTTTTTACAATGTATTTTGGAACACACAATATTTGTGAACGCTGGAAATGCGTTTATTAGTCTAATGTAAATTTGTCATAAGGATTAGACTTTAAGTTAGTGGATAGTTAGTTGTTCAAATTCCACCAATGTTTAAGCGGAAAACATGACGTCAACACATCTAACCAATAAGCTGTTTGTGTGTCTGTATTATTTTGTTTTTTATTACTTTAGTCGTACAATATTAACTTCCAGTGCTCAAATCGTTTTGTATTAATAAGTGATTGTCACTTTTGTAAAGACGTGACATTTATAACAGCACATGTTCCTGGTACATGTGATTATTTCTTCAAACCGTACCATAAACTGCTGGTCATTATATTTTCTTAGTCGACCGTCTACGTGACTTAACACACGTATGTTTGTTAAAAGCTTAGCAATATGACTGCCGCATTATTAGTCTGTGTGAAACACACAGACTATTGTTTTTGTACGGTTTCTTTTTCTTTTTTTTTTCTTTTTTTAATCTTCTTTTTCTTCTTCTTCTTTTTCTTCTTCTTCTTCTTCTTCTTCTTCTTCTCCTGTCTTCTGTCTTCTAACCACTTTTTTGTCCGCAAGATAACTCGAAATGGAACTGATCGATCTCGTTGGCTTTGGCATACTAACAGAGAGTCACAAGTTCTCGGCACCTAATATTTTTCAGATTCCTGGGGCATTAGGGGTCTCCGTGGGGATGTTTTGAAAGTGGGTCACGCCCCTATCTCAAGCGTGGTATGATGCATAGACCTGGGACCAACAAAGTCAACTCTCGATAGTGGTTCAAATATGGGTCAAGGTCACGGAGGTCACCTAGGGGTCATTCAGCGCATTTTTAAAAATTGATGGGAATCACATTTTTGAACCCCCTTAATGCATTCCCAAAGTCCATACATGCATTTTTGCGTAAAAAAAAATGGGCGTTGCTTAACATCTTTTAAGCAATACGAATATTTGCTATCATCTACAAATATGGCAGATCCGGAGTTGTTGGAGCCGATTTTTTTTAAATCGTTTTACACTTATACTTCAAGCTTGCCTTGGTATGGCCTATAGACATGGAACCTACACTGAATGAGTCGAAACTTGCTGGAGGTTCAAAATGTGGTCCACCTCAATGTGGTCAATGCAGCTGATTAAGTGCATATTTTTCAGAACCTTTGCATTTTATAATCACTAATTCAGTTCTGAAGATTATGCATGTATCTCTTCATTTAAATAAGTGGCAGAGCTAGTAATGTCAATTTCCTTGATCGAACCCTTTAAATGGTGGGCACATATATGCCTTTTCTGATTTCTTAGAAAAATTGTTCTGATTCTTTTATGAATACCTGTAAATACTGTTAACAAAAATCCATTTCTGATTTGTTTAAAAAAAATTTTACTCCCGAAAATAAGCCTCCATAAATTCTCTTTCTGTCTAGTTTTTTCCTGATACTTTAACCCTTTCCACACAGACTTGAATTTACTGGTGGCAGTAAAGTCTGTTCCTCTAGTTTCATATCTTTTCGCTTGACACAAATCTCCAGATACGCGGAGCTTGCAGAAATATATATGCGGGTTGCTTCCTTTTTCAGGAATTACAAAAATGCAACCTTCCAAGCGCACAATGGTATGGTATAATTAATTAGGAGAACCATTCCAGCCGCGTATTCCAGACAGATATTGTTATGTGGAATATTTTTCTCAAGAACGGGGCGAATCCATTTTGAATTTGTAATTTTGTACATAGGCTCTGTAGTAATTTGATAGTACAACCCGTTGGAGCTGTAGAATTAAATTATTGTTGGTCATAGTTCTCGATTTGATGCTGATAGTGTTCTCTTGTTTCCTGTAAGTTCCAGGCTATCACTGACCTCGATATAGCTGGGCTGTTGGACCCCCAGCGTAAAACGTCGCAACTCAATTTGCCCCCATCCATAAAGATGTATGCACGTGTGAATGTGTGCAGATGCGTGTGTATGTATATGTGTACGTATATGTGTGTATGTGTACGCAATACCCATGGAACTTTAATATGGACAGTCTGTTGTCGATGGTCAAAGTGATAGTTAAAAGTCATTGTCAAAACTTAACAGTTTTTGCAGTATATATGTCTCATCAAATGATCGGACATTTACGTATGCGTCTCGCCACAGTCTAATTGCTTGAAATTGATACAGTATGTGGAAACGACCCACATAAGCTATCTAGCTTTTTCTCGAATCCACGTTTTCATTGCGTATTCATATTTTGTAATCATGTTTATTACTTGTTTCTATTTGTGCGTAATGTGATCTGTTTTGCCCATAAAATACTGTTCAGACTAAAGATGGCAAGTCAATCAAGCCGTTAATTCCTAACACAAAGCGGCGTTCGGTAGTGTGAAAGTTGTTTAATTCCCGACACCAAGCGGCGTTTGGTAGTGTGAAAGTTGTTACCCCCGTGACAGGCCTGGCAATCTAGAAAATCAAGGGGTGCAAAACAGTTGCCCTCCTCAGATTGCTTGGGAGTGCAATGGGATCTGTAATTTTCAATGCAAAAACTTGTATGCTAGTTTGGTTGTATTCACTTCAAGGTATTAATATTGTGACTGAAAAATTGTACTACATTGAGCTACATAGTGGAAAAATTGGCACACACTTCTTCTCATTATTTAAAATTTTGCATTCAATTCTTATCTGACTGACTTCTACGGTCAAACTCTATCGAAATGCGACAGAGAATGGGTCATGAATTATTTCGAATCAATGCAATATTGACAAATCGTCCTCTGAGTTCCAATGTGTCCTCTGTGCCATCAGACACAGAGAACGCATTGGAACTCAGCGGACGACATGATAATATGCTACTCAAAGTTTGCTAAGCACCAAATATTTGACACATCATTGTGAAATTTACTTGTGACATATTTGCGATATTTTTGGTGGATATGATTGAGGAGTGTATTGAGATGGTCCCCAGTGTTTTCATTAGCTCTCTTGACAGGCAGACTTTTCGTGACAGTCATGGAAAGCATGTACCCCTTGATTTTCATGATGTTTTCGTGTACTGTCCACATGTACGTGACATGTGTAGAGTATTCAATCTTCATTTCAACACAAACCCTTGTTATTTAATGATTGAATATGGCAAATGCAAAAGTAAGAATACATTTGTCTGAAGCAGACATGTGGCGGGCTGTAGGGATGGTGGAGCTAGGGGCTACCCATCGCCAGGTTGGTGAAGCCCTTGATGTGCACCATACAGTGATCACCAGAGCATGGACAAGATGTCAGCAGTATGGCACACCAGTAAGACGGCATGGTGGTGGCAGAGACTGGGCAACATCTGCAGCTGAAGACCGGTTTTTGATCATTCAGGCCCGCAGGAACCGCTTTGCTACAGCACTCCAGCTTCGCAGTGACCTTCAGAATGCATACGGGGTAAATGCTTCGACGCAAACTATCCGGCCAAGGTTGCACGAAGGTAGTCTCCGATCGCGAAGACCATGTATTCGCAATCCACTGTCGCAGAACCACCGCCGTGCATGATATGAATGGGCCATGGACCACGCTGGATGGACCAGAGAAGATTGGCGACCTGTCCTTTTTTACAGATCAATCAAGGTAATGCCGAGACCACACAGGTAGGCGTTCTTGTGTATGGAGAAGACCAGGAGAGCGATTCCTTGCAACAACATTGCTGAGCATGACCGCTATCGTGGAGAGTCAATCATGGTCAGGGCGGCATCAGCTGGACGTACAGATGGACGTACAGAGCTCTGTGTCCTTGAACGTGGTACATTGACGTTACAACGGTATATTGATGAAATCCTGGATGTCCACGTCAGATTGTATGCAGGTGCAGTGGGTGATAGATTCATTCTGATGGACGATAATGCCCGTCCTCATGTTGCCCATGCTGTTGGGGAGTACCGACAGATGGAGGGGATTGAGCGTATGGACTGGCCAGCAAGATCCCCGGACCTCAATCCAATCGAACATGTCTGGATAGAGTTGCAGCTTGCAATTTCAGCCCATCCAGTCCAGCCAAGAAGTGTCCAGGAGCTTGGTACCATGCTGGTCCAAGAATGGAACAACATCCCACAAAGGACAACCAGGAACCTGATTGGTAGTATGGGAAGGCGTTGCAAAGCTGTAATTAACAGTAGTGAGTCTCATACTCGATACTGAAGCCATACCAGTTTCGCTCCATCAACTTTTTGGCACATTGAAAAATTTCCTCTTTTACAATAATATCCAATTTCCATTGTTATCGTATTCAAAAGCTAAAAATAATCACTTTTCATTAAAATATTTCATCCAAAACGTAAAACAGGTACTTGGATGTACTTGGTGCTTAGCAAACTTTGAGTAGAATAGATTTTAAAGGCAGCCCCAAATAGGTCTGACATTCTAGAAAATCAAGGGGTGCAAAAAATTGCCCTCCTCAATTTTTTCTAGGCGTGCAGTAGGCGTGCAACTCTCCTGCGCGCCTAAAGAATGACAGGCCTGTCATGACTACTGTCACAGCGTAAAAGATTTTACTTGATCAATCGTCACATTGTTTACCTAGCACGAAAACTGGTAACTCGACATCAACTTTCTAATATCAGCGTTTGCTTTTTGTCAATCTTATTATAATTTGAGTTATTATGTATGTCGTGACGTCTCCTCAGCCGATCGACTTCACACTAGGCAGGTGTATTTATTTCTATCCAACATAACTAAATCGACATGTTCGGTTGTAGTATTCTGCGTTATCCCCCAAAATTGGTAATTGTGTGGCATCCTGTGGTATTATGTGTACATAGATCAGTCACCATTAAACGTCTCAAGGGATGATACACGCGTAAAAATTCTAAAAAGCAATGCCCGCGAGTTAAATGAGGTTACGAAAATTCACGGATGGGTACGAGCACCTCTGAGAACTAAAACATAGTGGGTTGCTATGTGTTTGATCTATCGGTAATGCCATACCAAACAAAACCCGTTTGCAGAACAGCCCACCCGCTTTTTTAACTAACATCGGATTGTGTTTTTCTTTCAAGTCTTGTGCAAGACTGAATGGAACGAAGTGTTGCTATTGTGACAACAATAGGGACATTATGTCCCAAAGATTGATCATTCAAGTGGACATTTGCAAGGAATAAAACATAATATATGGGATGTAACTGTGGAAGGTGTAGGATGATGTAATACCAGCTCCCACAAGACCAAGGGTAACAATCCAATCGGGACATTTTCATCTGCACTGTGGTCATAGATATCGATTGGCTCTTGTCGGTAATCATGCACATTCTAATGGGACTAAATTCACATCTTGGTCTTATCTCACACGCGCAGTTGGCCTCATGCAAATCGATGTCTGTGGCTGATTTGGGGATGTTTGGAGCCCACCATGAGCAGTTTTTAGTCTGGTACGTGCTGATTAAATAAGATGTTGGGAAGGCCCATGCCCCGTGACTGCATGTATTTATGCACAAACAAATTTCCTCAGTTGTGTAACTATAATCCCCATTGACTTATATTCCAAATACATCATCAAGACATGCATTCGAAGGAATATTTCTTTAGTTAGGACAAACTGAGTGTATGCCCCCTCAATTGGCTATCTTCGCGAAACCCCTGACTGAATGCTTTCTTTTTTAAAGTAGTGTGTTTTCCTTACAAATGCCCTTTTTGCGCATTAATATTTCGCTGGGATGAAATATAGTTCCCAAATACTTCCGATGGATATCTTAAATGAATCAAATTTTAACATAACAGTATATTTAGTATAAATGGCACTTTGGCGTAATTGGCACTCTGGCATAAAAATGTCTATGGGAATTTTCAGTTTTAAATCAGGTCCGATATTCCCTCTAGATGTGAATTTTCAAAAAAATCAAAACAATACGGGAATTTTCAGTGTTAAATCAGGTGCCCATATTGCTTCTAGATGTAAATTTAAAAAAAGTCAAAACCCTATGGGAGTTTTCAGTGATAAATCAGGTCTCCATACTGTCTTTGCCTCTTAGAATTGTTTTCCCCGTAGACGATCCTGGAGGCACTCTGGCGTAATTGCAACATTTTATTACAAACCTGTTTTAGGATATCTTGTTTCTACTTCTCTGCCTTTTGGAAAAGCTAACAAGAGAAAACAAAATGAAAAAAACTTCTTTTTTTTTCCTAATATTTTTATTCAGATATTATATGAATATCTACATAGAATACATTATATTCTTTTACAGAAATTGTAGTGTGTTAAATCATTAATGCTGTAGCATAATAGAAAGTTAGATATTTATATTTTTGTACAATTTATTGCCTCACAAACGAGATATTTTAAACTGCCGGGTTTATCTCAATGGGGTTACTGATCCCATATAATCAATAAATCAAAGCCAGTAACACCAGATGTTCAGTTGCCATAGATATCCTGTCAGAACCCGATTAGTAACAATAAATATTTTTGTACAATTTATTGCCTCACATACGAGATATTTTAAACTGCCGGGTTTATCTCAATGGGGTTACTGATCCCATATAATCAATAAATCAAAGCCAGTAACACCAGATGTTCAGTTGCCATAGATATCCTGTCAGAACCCGATTAGTAACAATAAACATTTTCCGTTACATCCCTCCAGTAGAACCCTACTGGAGAGACGCAATAGCGATGTGAGCTATAATTTTGTAATCGTGTTCAATTCATCTTTCTTTCTCCACAGAGGGAGAAAAGTCATCTTCCCAACTTTGACAAGTAACCTCCAGCTGAGTTTCGAAAATAATCAGATATTTTGGTGAATAGCCTGGATGCATTCTGAGTTCATAAGTGAAGAAGGCAATTGACAAGGTCCCACCTAGAATTTATTTCATTGACATGTTTATTTGGGTATGAATGTCGAGAGGTGAGTTCTAGATTCCTGTACTCTCGTAGTTGATTAAGAAACCAAAGATAGGTTGGCTGACTTTTTTCACTTTACACAAGTAAATGAACTTATTATAAAGAAGCAAATAGACATCAGTTGTTCCATTGACGGTACCCGATGTGTCACTCTAGCCAAAGATAACATATTCTAGCATTAAAGGAAAGGTTACTTTACATGTTTCTTTTAAATTTTCAAAAAAGATCAAAAGAATTGTTTCTGAGACAAAACAGTAAAACAACAGGTGATGTATAGTCTCTTTTGAATTATTACAGAATGTGCATCAGTCCGTTTCTGAATTTTTGCATTTGTGTAGTTTTGAATTCGTATACAAGACTCTATGGACGATTTTAAATTGTAAACTCTGTAAAATGAAAATGACTTGATGGCATGCATTGTGGTCAAACTTTCTGTGACAGTTGTTTTACATGTCAAATATTTAGGATTGTATAATTGTTTATCAACTTCCTACATTTTGAAAAGAGTTTTTTTCAAAATATGAAATTTGATAGAGATGTATACAATATTAACCTAGTACTCACAATAAAAAAGAGAAGAGACTCTTGACTCTATTTTACTGATGGGATATGTAGGAGGCGTGATAAAAAAGGATTATATGACTAACCTAACAAAATCGACAAAACTATCACAGAAGCTTTAGCAAATAACACAACTTTATTTAAAATTAATTCAATATATTGTTACGAACTGAATACATGTACACCGAGATATGAGTTTATCTATATATGAAAAGACCTATTTACATCGAGATGATTGAATAAAACTGAATGAAATTATTCAGTCTCTCATTTACTCTCTGAATGAAATAAAAATAAGAATGAACTAAAAAATCCAACTTGTGTTACATAATGGATTTCTATGCCATTTATATAATAGATGAATGACTTTTTTACTATTTAACAAAAAATAAAAAGTATAATGGAAAACCTATCTTTGGAGTTTTGTTTTGACACCTGATTTTTTTGTTGCTACTCAGTCATTTTAAATATTGTCTATAGTTTTGCTCAAACCAATATAAAACATCTCTGTCATTTTCTTGGAAATGTCTTAGATGAAATTTGATGGTAAGAACTGTCACTAAATTATATCGTTTTGCAAGATGATCTAAACCAAATATACAGTACATTCCACACACAACATTAAAATCACTATGTAGTCTCATTCTATTTATTGTCCAGGAAACTATGTTATTCGCTATAAAATTGTATATGTCTCTATCCATTGGTGTTAAACCATATGAATCCAAGTAGATAGCAGAAGGACTGTCTTTAAAATATATTGCTATCCAATGTTCTCCTGATTCATACATTGAATCTGTGTTCACAATATATGCCTGTCTATGTTTAGGTTTTCGTTTTGGTAATAAGTCTTTTGAAGACACGTTTCCATTTAAGGATGATAATCTTTGAGAACTGTCAAGTATATATTGTAACTGTATGTTTTCCATCTTCTTAGCCCTGAGAAGGACTGGCACAGAGCCGTTAATCAAGATATGCTGTATGATATGACCAGTCTCTTTTAACTACATCTGCCCACGTTTGAATGTCTTTTTGGCAGCCTATTTCAAAGTTTATACGAGCACAATATTCTAATAAGTTTATTCTTTTTGCTCTCTTGTGTAGATTATATAGTATAGTCACTGGACACAGTTTCTGTAAACATTCTGCAATGTATATATCTATTAATGTTGCAGTGTTGTTTGACATTCTCCGAAGATATTTTTCATTTTCTGTTTAATGGATTTTGTCAGTTCAATCACGACACATTCTTGAAATATGGTTTGTATTTTTTCTTCACACATCTTGCAATGTTCACATTGTATCATCATTTTTAATAGTCAAATATCACTTCTCTAAATCCATTGATCTCTATCTCACTATCAAATTATGCATATACGACAATGTTGATCACCTCTCGAAGAGCTTGAGCAAACTGAGTTCAGTGTGAAGATTACCAGATTTTATAGGATGAGCAAATGGCCCACTACTACACTGATCAGGTGTCAAATCAATTCCCAAAAGAGTTTTCCTTTTGCATAATCCTGCAAAAATAAATTAAACAATTGGTTTTGTCCAAACAAGCCCATAGCTTTGTACAATGATAAATATGAATTAAGATGAAGTCCACTTTCGAAAGTTGGTTCAAAGGAATGTGATTTAATGGAATGTCCATCTACTGTTACTTCCAACTTATTCACATTGAAATGCTGGAAATTAAATGGAGTTGTGCCATCTCTATTAGATACTAAGCCAAGAATAATTCGTTTTGGCATCCTTTTATGAAACAGATGATCTTCTATTTTTCAATGAGGACCGTTTTCAATTGTAAATGTTTTAATTTCCACACGCATTATGGGCAACATGAATGATCTATTTGTGCATTAAGATCATTTGCAAATTTTGGAATTAAATCTAATGCTGGTATTTTTAAACAGCGTTTTGAATTTCAATTTTTCCCGTGTTTACCACCAATCAGACACAATTTAGATGGAGTACAATGCAATTTAATTCTCATCTCAACTCCATTTGGTAAATATTTTTCTTGCAAAAATAGATCTAAATGTAATTTTCCTCTTAACTGTACAGACTTACTAGCACCAATTAATTTTGCACGTTCAGTCAAACCTTTGTAAGATGAACCTTTTGCAGTTTCAGTGTGTATGCCAGGAGAATCTGGTTACGACATTTCGTTTGCAGACAATTGTGTTTCGTCACATCTCTTCAATAACTAAGAATCCTCTGAAAGAATAAAGATCTGTATTGGTGTTGATAAGATTGCCATTCATTGTGACATCAATTTTGCTAACCATACAATGAAAAAATTATTAATGGGGCAATTTGTGTATCTGGAGCTGAAGCATTCCCATCTTGTTTTTTAATTTTAAATTGAATTTTAAGTGTAGATGCTGCAAGATCTAACCACTTGGCTGTTTGTCTTGGAATTAAAAGTTCTATTGGTGAAGAATTATTTAAAGATGCTATTGGAAACTGTTCAATTTCACTAATATTTTCTATATCACTTGACGTTGGTGAAACAATATCTGGAGCAGAACTACTTCCAAACTGTTCACGTGATTTGTGTAACATCATGATTTTAATCAAATATATCAAGTTGTCTTGAGTTTCGTTTTACAGGAGCACTATACGTTTCTCCTCTTTGAGAAATTTCCTAGAATGTCTTACTGCTTTTGGTTTTTGTGTTTTTCTACTGAAAGCAAATTCACCAACTGATTTCAAAAGATCTTTTCCATGAGCAAATAAAATTTCTTTAGGTGCTTTACGTTTTCCTGAAAGTTCTTTTTCCACCTGCATACCGTGTTTCAAACCTTCACATTTTAAAGTTTGAAATACATTTTTTGCCATGGGTTTTACAAATGATACAGCTGTTCTCAATGCTGTATGAAAACTAGAACCTTATCCATACCCATATTGACGTGGTATACCTTGAGATACAGGCATCATGTTTTATAAATGTAATTTGTTCTGCTCTCTAAAATGTAACGTAACTTTACTGCAGTCTCACTACTGACAAACTGAATAGGTTTACCTGTGTTTCCATTTATATTTATACTGATCTGATCAAAATAAGATTTTGATACTGGTACGTAATGTACATTATCAAATTCTTTGTGAATGTGTTGATATTCTTTTCATGATTCAAAGGGAATGATTCTTAAAATAGATGCTTCAGTATCACCTAAAATGTATAATCTGCAATGTCCAAATAAATAAAAAGTTGATTAAAATCAATATTTAAATGTCTGTTATATTTAAAAGACATCTCTTGCTGTGTTAGGAAAAATGACAGGAAAAATATTTTTACATCCCAGTTTTTGTAAGAAACTTAGTGTAATTTCAATACCCACTTTTCCAGTACTATTCCCTACTATTTTTACATGTCCTTTGAGATGTGAATATCCAACATGAAATGTTACATCAAATATTGTAAATATATCTCCAAGTGTTTCTTGAATTTATGTTTGCATTGCATCTATGACATGACCGCCATTTGCATAAGCACCTAGTAAAACATTTAATTCAACAATAGCAATACCTTTGTGAGTCATATGCTTCAGAGATGTTTCATTGATACGAGTCAATATTTTGCTATCTGTCACGAAGATTTTTAAATCAGATACTTCATCTGTAATAATTTTTGCCTCTGAAGGTAAAATGACTTCAACTAGACCTACTTCCCATCGTTCTTTATCACGATGAATGGGTTTAAGTAATTGTTTTTGAAAACAACACTGTGTATTATTTTGAAACATATTCATAGAACTATTACTCAGAAGAGTTACGTAACACGCATTCACTTTTATCTTGCAGTTGTTTCAAATATTTTACACCTGGACTTGGAAGAATATAGCCTAAAGAACTACTTAATAACACTAACCACAATTCTTTATCAGAGCTTTGTAAACTCAAATGTGCAATGGCAGTAATTATAATACCATAAATGATAATAATCTGTGTAAAATAAGGCACTTGATTTTTTGCAACACAGTTCCCACAAATTTTAAATCGTTGACTGCACTGACTTTGTACATCAACACTTGTGATTTCATTAGGTAATGAAGTTTCATTTGATGACATATTTGTTTTTATACCAAATCAGTTTTCCGAATCCAACTATCAAATTTATTTGGATATCTTTCCTAATGTACTTTAAGTTCTTTAATAATTTTCTTCTCCACATGTCTTGACCATTATTAAGAACTGATTTGATAATATAATTTTATCATCTTTTATATGTTGAATTTCCTGAGGATAAAATGTACCCTGAATTTTTGCTCCACCTAAATTTTCAAGTTTGTAAGTAGGTGGTGGTATTGTGTGTTTTACATGTGTAATTTTAAACAATTCTTTTGTCCAATTTGTAAATACTCCTTTACAAATGTATGTTTGGTTTTATTAATTTCAATTAATCACTAATTTGAAATATATTTTTTTCTTTTGACTTTTTTGTCCACACAAATGTTGAGAAACGTCTACTTCATTCTCTGTAGATATAGAAGCAGAAGTTCTTTGAATACTCTGATGAAAACTGATTGTGACTATCCACTAAAGTTTGTAACACATTTTAATGTTCATTTATGTGTGAAATATTTCCACATACATGTTTTCAGTGTACATTGAAATTGTTCTACAAATCTTGATTTTGTTTCAGGATTTTCTGTTGTGAATAAATGAATATTTTCTCTCTTCAGAAACTTCTGAACCACCTTATTTTTAAATTCAGAACCTTCATCAGGTTATAATGACAATGGTTTATGACCAGATGTTTTCAAAATAATTTGGAATGATTGTTTTAATGTCTTTCCATATTTATTATGGATAGGTAATACCCATGCATATTTTGAAAATACATCAATAACCAAAACTAAATAACGAAATTGATTATTGTAAGATTGTAAACTTTGTAAATCTGTGAAATCAATTTGATGATCAATACCACCTACTATAGTTCTATGTCTTGAAAATTTTCTACAGATAGGTTTATGTAAAGTATATGTTCTTTCTCCCTTTAACCAGTCTTTTACTTGGTCAACTGTAGTAGAATTATCTTTTTGCTGTGCTGCCTTGTACAATTGTTGTACACCACCATAACCAGCAGGATGTTTTGTATTGTAATATGATTCACTTAATAAATCAATCAATAGGCTACCCATTTGTCAGAAATTTTACGTTTTGATACTTTATGATGTAGTAATGATTTTGGAGTGTCTTCACGCCACTGTTTTTTCTTACTTTTACATATTGATAAAGGAGATTCTGACCAGTTGTCTTCAGGGGAACTCTGATATTTACTACTAGGTTTATGATTGCGTTGTCTATGCATCCATAGCCAAAGTTCATGATTTCCTACAAAATCTTGTGGTATATTTATATCTTTTAATCCACAACTGAATATTTCCCATCCTCTTGGTTTGAAACCTTTTCGTTGTCTAAGAACATCATTAACTAAATCAATAATGTTTGAACCTTGTATGGCTTCTTCATCATAACTTAATATACCCTGACCATCCATCTGCTTGGATGAGTTGATAAAACAGTTAATAATGACATTGCTTTACATCTCATAGTAACAGGGACACTTTCTATACTTCAATCTCGTAAAGATAATGCTTCTTTCTGAATCAGGTATGACCTGTGAGGGTTGTAATGCTTTCTTATGTGACATTGGAAATTTCTGCAATGTTTCCCCATACTGACCTTATTTCTCACTTTCTGATAACTCTACAACTGTTTCTGGCTGGGAGTTAGGTGTACATTGCCTTTTAAAAGATTATTACAACATTCTGACAAACAATTAATTAATTCTTTAGGTGCATTTCTTATTGTTTTATTGCTAATAACACACGACCATATTTTTTCACTAAAGGAATTTTTTGTTTCTTAGTTTGTCTCACCATCCTTCTCTATCAGTGTCTATGGATGAAATGAAACAAATAAAATGTATTGCTATTTGTATATGTGTGAAGAGTACATTTTATTTATTAAAACATTTTCACTTAAAGTAAAATCTTATTCTGCAAGTAGGTTTAGGAGAATTGAAAGCTATAAAACATGTCATTGTGGGAATCTTTTCTTTTGGTACATACTCTGTATATTTTGTTCAGAATGCATTGGTTCATGATTTACATTTTTTACACCATCTTTTATTATTGACACTACACATGTTAAATCAAGTGGTGATACTTTTCTTTGTTTTTGAAGATTTTTCACAAGCAATGCTTATGTTTTTTTATGCTTGATAGGTGGAGAAATTTGAGGTGTGATTTCAAAATTTGTGTACATGTATTTAGGTTCAACCTTTTGTTGATTTTTTATCTCTCTGTAACTTGATGAATTATTTGATGTTTTTTAGGATACTTTCTCTTCTTATGTGTTTTCTTCTTCTTATGTGCTGATTGAAAGTTTCTAGTTGTTTTATAACCATCCCATCAAATTAAATTACGAATAATAACACTACCAAAAAATCCACCACTACCAGGTTTTAAAATAATGTTTTGTTTTGTTGCAAGATCTACTCTCGGATTTGCAAGTTGTTCAAGATCTTGTTTATGTTTATCCATATAGGTTAAAGTTTGTTTTGGCAATTTAATTTTCTTATTAAGTATGATTCTACTTGCTAATGTAGACCATTTTAAAATTTTCTTAAATCCTTTCTTAAGTAATTTTTTTCTTCAAATTGATTGGTCCGATGACTAAGTTTTTCCAATGAATGTATGAAAGATACCACGATGATGTGTACTCATTAACACATTTGAAACAACTGACACAAATATCAAGGTGCTTTTAACTCAGATATAGTTTCAGAAGAATCTATTCTTTGTTCAATTTGTGGTACACATTTGTCTATATAAATAATCTAGGATGTGTTCATCTATTTATAATTGTTAATTCTATTTATACCATAAACAGGTATGGATATGTATCATATTTATTTACCACATAACGTTTTGTAAATACAGATCAAAATGTTTTGGTTTGTTTTTCACTTGTGACTTGTCTGTTCTTGTTATGCTTAATTCTATGTTTGTATTCAATGTTTATTTTGTAATTTTGTCTGTCTTGCACACATTCAACCATATTTTCACAATTGACTTTCTGTGATGTGTTGAGATCTAATGTAATCCGACTTTACATCGAGTATGTATTTGTCCATCTTTAATGTATTTATAACCATAATATCAAGGACCTAAACCAACATATTCAATGATTTTTGCATCTGAGTGTTCATCTGTCCATTGACCTGACCTACTGTTTATAATATTTGGATTCCAAAGTAATTGGTTATGTATATAAATGCAACTATATGTATCGAAATATAATACCCCTTTACCTAATCCTCCTATAACTTTGTACAATTCCAAATGTGCATATGCTGTGACACAAGAAGATGTAACAACATTAGCTGAACAGTGATGCTCATACATTTGTTTTGTACCTGTGTAATTCATTAAAATATATTGATCATGGTCGAATATTTCTTCATGTTTAACAATGATTTTTGAGTCCTGTATCAAGTCAAAATATTTGGGAGGATTATGTATGTACTCTATTTTAGTTTTAACACTGTTTTGTGCATTTTTCCCCCATAAATAGTTTAACATGGCTTTTGCAAATGATCTTTTTCCTGATTATTTTCAATGTCTTGTAATTTTATGATTTCAGTGTCTGCATAATCGTTTTTTAAAAGTGGCTTTATCTCTATCTTTTTTCACCCAGTCTGGATATCCACTAGCTGTTTGTTTCATTTTTAAATATTTATTCATGTAATGTTTGTAAATTTCTGAAGATCTTTCTTCCCAGTGACAAATCTGATAAGTCTCAAGTATTTTGTACCCCACACCCCTTGCTTTGAAAGGTTTGACAGCTGTCCAGGTACCTACAAGACTGTGTTGTTCTGGTGTGTATTCACAGTGATCATTTCTTGTTCTGCACCTGTATTGCAAAGTGTGAAAACCATTTTCTTGTTTCAGTGAATTTGGGAAACTGGGTTGTGAAGATCTGGTGGTGGTACAATTTTACATTTAATGAGCTCCATATACTGTTTTAAATTATGTGTATCTGTGTTTTCTTTTGTGAGTATTTTTGGATTACCTACTGGATATTCTCTGTGTTTATTAACACCCGGATAAAGTGAACAAATATCTATGTACTTTATTTCAGTGTTTGAGCTTTGATCTATTTTATGGCATTTGTTCTCCCTCTAAAGAATGCTTCCTGTAGTTTAATTGGATCCATGTTTGGAAAAAATGAATTGAGTGCAATTTTTAATTCTGAATCTGTTTTGCATAAAGTGTCATAGTCTTGTTCCCATATCCATTTCACAGTGTACCCAAGTGACTTTAAATGTGCTATGCGATCCTGTGTCTGCATGTATCGAGTTTTGTAACATTTTAAATTTACTGGGTTTTTTGCATTCCTGTCTGGATAACATTTTTCACATCCATTCCATATGCATCCAAATAATTCAAAAATGGTGTTTGTGTCTTTGTGGAATCCATCTACATAATAATCTCCTATTTTAACTTCCCCACCATTCAGTGCATATTGTATGTGTATGTGTTCTTCTTGTGCAAGTAACTGTAAAAATCTTATAGCCTTTATAGAGTATTTGACTGCAGATAGGTAATCTATGTCTGAAATGATGGCAGGCGTGTATTCTGTCATTGACGTTTTTCTCCAAGCTTTATTACAAGCATCAGCTAAAACAACTGCTTCTGTGAAGGGGTCTGTTCCATCACTATCTAAAAATTTCTGTCTAAATTCCCACAACCTCTTCGTAAAATATG
Organism: Pictodentalium vernedei; assembly: GCA_031216915.1. Taxonomy (NCBI): domain Eukaryota; kingdom Metazoa; phylum Mollusca; class Scaphopoda; order Dentaliida; family Dentaliidae; genus Pictodentalium; species Pictodentalium vernedei. The sequence goes on along the minus strand of CM062296.1, from coordinate 322,843,523 downwards.
TACATATGATCAACAGTACATTTCCATTTATTTTTAAAGGTAAATCTAGCATTGGTGGTGAGTTTTTGATTATACCATTTGATGAATTCTTCCCTATCTGATGGAGACATAGAATCAGGCATGTAAAATTTTGCATCTAAATAACCACCAATATAATTTTGATAAGTTTGTGTATTTGCCAGATGAGGGAAATAACCTTTTGGTAATTCAGTCGAACCAAATGCTTTAGGAAATTGTGCCAATCTCATTGAAAGAAAACTTATAGAATCAATTAGTCTCACACCATAAGCTTGAAGTAGAATATTGTTTCCATTCATAATAATTTCGTGAGTTGTGTATCATTTTCAACGAGATGTCTTAACATGAATTGTCCATCAAATCCTCTTAAATTATGAGCAATAGCTGTAGTAGTCCATTTATGTTCTTTTCTGAAAAGCCATTTACAAAAATTTGCTAAAGTAGAGTCCCTTTTAAATATTGTTTCTCTTTGTCCAAATTGATGACATGAAGTACATGTTTGATCTATGTTTATGGATACAGTCTGCACAAGCACGATGAGCAGTACAGAAATTTGGAATGTGAGCTCCTGAGTCTTGAGTGGTTTCAAAGTAAAAAAAATACAAATAGATTTTTTGGTATTGTGTCATATCAGATGATGTGTATTTTGGAATGAAACATTTATGTTTGAATTGACTTTTTGCTGACAATATTTACATTTTTTAAACCCCTCACAGATGTGTTTTCCTTTCCTAGGGTAAACATGTTACAGTTTTTACATTTTTGCACAAGTTGACAAATGGTTTTCTGTTTTTTTTCCCTGTTGTAGTGATGTGATTTTGATAACATGATGAATTTACAAACTGTCTATTGCAAGTGTAACATGTGTTAGAGTATTCAGGAATACATTCATTTTGATGGGGCATAGCAAACACAGCCAAACTTGCACATGTGTTGTTCCTTAAATCGATAGCCTTGATTGCAAACTTTACAATAATAGTCACACCCTAATCATTGCGTTATAGTGGTAATGGTGTCAAAGTGTTGGTTACAGTGGTATATATGTATAACTTTACTATTCTTTGTACTTTTCGGTGGTTCAAATAAGAAGTCAGTTTTATATTGGGTATAAATTTTGATGACATAGTCTGGATCAAGCTGATCTTGTATTTTATAATACTCCTCATCTCCACAAGGAGTATTATAGCCAAACCCTGCTTTGTCAATCAATGTATTAGCTTTGGTTTCTTCAAAGTTCTTTTCTGATTTTCTAATTTTTTGCCATTTCTTTTGCCAAAGTTCTGAGCCATCTTTATCACCATGACACTTTACTACCACAATGGCCCATGCAAGACACATGGAATCATTAACATTTTTAATTTCAACAATACTTCTTTTACAACCAACCATTTTATCAGCAGATTCAAATGATTTTGTTTTAGGTCATCTGGACCCTTGTAATAGGAAAGTGTGTGTTACTTCTAAAGATAATTTCCCATCATGGATAGTAAAGTTATCGTTGGATTGTACAATTGCTTCAATTTCATCTAACACTGTATTACCAGTGATAGAAGATGCCTTATCAAATGGAATAAACATACATATATCCTTGCCAGGGTGATTCACAGATACTCTCATGTGGTCATTGTCTTCTATTATGCATTCATCTTTAATCTCTGCAAACATGCTGTCAAATACCTTGGATGGGTTTTCAAATGGAATCTTCTCATCAAATTCTTTAAATGTTATTCTATTTGCATGGGATTTTGAAAGGAATTTTCTTGATGTTCTTAGCATCTGAGGATTGACTCTATGTAACTCTCAATCATTCTCTAATCTTTGTCTCTTACTTTCTCTACTAACGTCCTCTGTTTCACTGTTATCTTCAAAGCTTCTCTTCATCTTCTGTATTCTCTTGTAAAAATCAGTCTTGTCTCCTTGGCACCCAAAAAGCAGGTGTGAAGAAAACTGAGAATCACCCCTTTTGCACCCCATATTTCTTTACAATAAAATGTTTACAATTCACTATTCCTTTCCCATTTTTCTTCACCTTGAGGTAATGTACTTTGTAAATCTGGATAATCATTTTCTACACCATTTATGAACATTTTGTCTAACTTAGTTTTGAATTTATTTGCAAGTGCAGCTTTTCATGCCATCACATCACTAAATGATATATTTACATTATCTAATAACAGTGAATGTAGAAAATTAGAATCTGGAATATTGTCTAGACACTTGCCATATGTTTTCATAGTTGGAAATATTTGTTTTAAACTGTATCCATAATTCATCCCTGATAACATTTTATCTGGATGTGTTTGCATACATGGTGGTGGTTTGTAAAATTGACACTTTCTTATCAATTGAATGTAAGAACAATTTGGTGACCACTTAACATGTTCTTGTAAAGGGATATCTTTAGGTTCCCAATTCATTAAACCTTGTCCACAAACGAAACATTTTACTTTACCACCCACAATATAGAAAAACAAATCTTTAGCTAATTTTTCTTTCTTGGATTGTAAAATAGAATTTGTTTTCAAACTAAAACTCTAAAGTCTTGTAATATCTGATTTCATACTGCCCCAAAGATCCAAGATTAGAAAAAGCAAGTGACCTTAACAGTATTTATTATAAAATGAAAGATAGAGAGATAGCATGATCCAAGAATATAGAAAAAACAAGTAATCCAAACAATATTTATTACAAAGAAAAAGTGAGATTTCTTGTCGGGGAACTTTATGAGATAATACCTGATACATGGTATGAAGCAAAAATCTTATCAATCATCTTTATGAACTCATGAAGCACTGTTATATTTGTATGGAGAGGGGACATCTGGCTAATGCATGTCCAAATAAAGGAGTATGTTATTATTGAAAACAGAAAAGGACTTTGGTTTAATGAATGTGGATTGAAAAAAATATCTAATCAATTAAAGTGGGGGACACCAGCTGTTCCATCACTTTCTACAGGGTTTGGCATTCTTCCAACCCCTACTACAGGGCGGCTTGGCACTCATCCATAGCATATAGAACGAAAGTTTCCACCACTGGATATCACAATACCTAATACCTCACCAAAACAGCCTGACAATAATGTGTTACCAGATTGTGATGAGGAATCGGAACTTTGTTATATAATATGAACATACCAAGTGAAACAAAAACAGATGATGAATTAGAAACATTATTTCTAGAGAAAAAGGCACCGCCAGTGAAAGTTTCACGAAAACATAAAGCAATGGACAGTAAACTAAAAGTGTCAAAACTGCCCAAAGAAACTGTAAAGAACATTTGGCATTCAAAAAATAACATTCAGAAAGTGAAACATAACTGTGTAGTATCACCAAATATTCATGGAATAAAATTCAGAAAAAGTAATGATCTTATGTTTTCTGTTCAAATATTTCTCAGTTAGGAATTTGTTTTTAATATTTGCCTGATAATTAGTTTTCAAGAAAACTATATGTCAGGCAAGTACAAAAATTGCATAGAACTAAAAAACTCAAAATTATTTTTCTGTTTGCAAATTAGTTTTCTGAAAAAAGTTTTCACAGAAAACTTTTTTCAGAAAACTAATTTGCAAACTAAAAAATAATTTTTTGTATTTTTTATTTATATGAAATTGTTTTTCTGTTTGCAAACTAATTTCTAGCAGTTTCATAGAAATAAAAAATACAAAAACTGTTTTTCTGTTTGTAAATTAGTTTTCTGAAAACTTAATTTGCGTACAAGTAAAAATAATTATATGTTAAAATAATTTGAGGTACAGTGCAAAACGTGTTTATGTTACACATAAGTATTTTTCTTTTTCCGAATTTGTACAATGTACAAATTTCGAAAACAAAAATACTTATGTGTAACATAAACAGGTTTTGCATTACACCATTTGTAAAATCACCAAGTATGTCACCACAATGAAAAAACTTAAATTGTCAAAACATGGGAAATATGAGGTTTATACCTCTTGAATTGAATAAAGTCTTGACGGATGCCAAAACTCGAGTGATGGAACTGCCAAGTGTGTGCATCGCGAGTTTTCTCTTTTTACAATATGTGGTGGCCCTGAAAGGGCCTATTGCTTTTTTTCCTTATTTTAATCGCTAACCGATCATATTCCATTCTTCTTACATCTTTTGTTAATATCAGCTCTAGTAACAATTCCTTGTTCACCTCCTCTTCATCTTGCATAGTGGATGGTATCCCTGATGATATTCCGTAGAAATTGTTGTACATCTTGTTGGATTTCGTCAAATGCTAATGGTGAAATTCTCTCAACTCCCGCCCTTCTTGCAAGTCTTCATAAATTATTTCTTGGAATAGTCATGGTTGATTCCTGCTTCATTCCACCTCTTCCAACTCCATTTCTTCCCTTCAATATCTTCATCTCTATGAATAGCTGTATTCTCATGGTGGGTTCAGTATCAAGTACAGCTGAGCTTGAGTTGACAGTTTTATACTTTCTCCAATGATGTGATAGTAACCGTCATACAGGATTGATTTTCTTCTGCCCAATAATAAAAATGGCATGTGAGCATTCTTTGTAGAGATTTTGATTCGAATGACAACTTGCTTTCCCTATAAATACCAGGTCACAACAACAAATGATCATTGCATTTGTTCAGTCAAGAAAATATGGCAGAGCTCAATTTCTTATCAGATTTTGACGATTTAATAAGCATTAATCCTGCAATGCTAGTATCAGAAGATGGGAAAGTCTATAGCAAGTGAATCGGAATCAACCACTACTTCAACAGAGCGTAATGAAGGTTTACTGAAGGATATTTTAAAAGCTATACAAGAAATGAAATCTTGTCACAACAAAGTAGTCCTATCAGCAGAAAAAACTAATAGTACCAGTGGAATTCAAGATGGTAGACGAGAATCCAATACAAATTCCACAATGGCAAAAACCTGAACGAAAACCACGTAAACGACTTATTACTACTGATACACAAACTGAGGTTGCTGAAGAGGAGAAAACGGAGCAGATCAAAAAATCACTCACTCCACTACCCATCATGAAACTTGTACATTTCAGTGGAATTGGAAGATATTCGAAGAGAATGGATAAGAGAATACATTGACAGAATTAAAAAAGAACCCTTTTCAGGGCTACCTAAATGATTCACAAGAGAGGTACACACGTTCACAAAAATCAAGTCTCATAGAGACACAGTCCCTTTTAAATACTTTATTTCTTCCTTATGTTCAAGCAAGTGGACGGGAGAGGTTAGCTGGATATTTTTGTTTGATAAAACATCGCGCACTTGACATTCAGGGGAAATATATTTTTTAATTCTTACTTTTATGTTCCAGCAACCTGGGATGGGTGAGGGAACTGTGTGTCTCTTTCTGAGACTTTTGTTTTTTAGAAAAAACTTGTAATGTGTTTGAGAAGACGCTTTTGAGAATATGTGGGCCCTGAGAAGGGCCGGCGTGAAGCCAGTTTGGTGGTGACGTTCACCCTGCCAAGGAGCAGCGTTGAGGCGATCTCCTCTTTGATGAAGAATTCTTTTTCCCAATGTTCTTCTCTTTTGCCAAACATGATCGCCTCGTAGATGGCTGTTGAGTAATCACAGGGATGTTTTGGTCTGTTATGGAACTGGATCTCTCCAAACGGCCACTCACCGCCCCCATTTCTGGAAACTTTTCCATCAATACTCTAAATTCATTTCTCAGCAGGGTTGAACTACACCACTGGTAGAGAGCTAACAGGAAAATTCATTTGACCTCAGTCCTCTTTCTTTCAAAAATCTTGCTTCTTCTTTTTCTGCATCTTCATCTGTTATCTCTCTAATTTTTGAAAAATCCATGTCAATGAAATAATTCAGCTCGAGTTGACAGTCTTATACTTACTCCAAGGACGTGATAGTAAACGTCATAAAAGATTGATTTCCTCCTGCATCATAATCCAATAGCATGTGAGCGTTCTTTGGAGAGATTTTGATCCGAATGATAGTTTGTGTTGGGTATAAAAAGCAGTGAACATTTCATGAGCTCATCACTTCTTCCTCCATGAAAAATGAATGTAAAGTTCTCTCTTGATCAAGAAGTTTACAAAAGTAGAGGACCGGGAAATATCTGATAACGAATGGAATAAGTGACTGGAAGATGAACACGACAGAATAGAGAAAGCAAAGATGCGACAAAGACAGTTATTGGAAGATTGTTTTGCAAATACATTTCAAGTTTTTTTCTAAAAAACGAAAGTCTCAGAAAGAGAAACACAGTTCCCTCACCCATTCGGTGAGTGATTGTTGTTTGCCAGTAAAAAGTTGATAGATAATCATATAATCCTAAATATTTTACACCTAAAACAACTGTCACAGAAAGTTTGACCACAACACGTGCCATCAAGATTTTTTCATTTTGTTTTTTTTTCTTCTTTGCTTTTCTAAAATACAGAGAAGTAGAAACAAGATATCTGAAAACGAGTTTGTAATAAAATGTTGCAATTACGCCAGCATGCATCCATGATTGTCTATGGTGAAAACAGTGCTAAGAGGCGAAGGCAGTATGGGGACCTGATTTAACACTGAAAACTCCCATAGGGTTTTGACTTTTTTGAAAATCCACGCCCAGAAGGAATATGGGCACCTGATTTAACACTGAACATTCCCATATTCCTTCTAGACGTGAATTTTCCAAGAAGTCAAAACCCTATGGGAGTTTTCAGCGTTAAATCAGGTCCCCATATTGCCTACCCTTACTACTCAGGTGAAAGTACAGAGGCAAATAAGTTTCTGACGACTGGGCAACTCAATCTCTAATGGAATATAACGTTTACATTGGAGGTGAATGGCACTTTGTCAACTCAATCTCTAATAGAATAATTTCATTGTGCAGAGTATACAGAGATTACGTTTTTGGATGGTAGATTATACCATACTAGCGGATTTCCCCGTGGCCCTCATGACAAGAAAAAAGGGTTCTCTGACCACATACTTATTCCAAAAAAAAAAAGACTCTCCGAAGCAGATTCCACAGAATATGATTGTTAAATATCCAGATGAGGACAAGGGATTTTCTCCTGGCTCTCGTGGCCTTATATGATGAAAGACGGACTTCTCGGTCTGGGTACAATGTGTAGTGACAGTGGGTGGGGTTAAGATAAATAGAGCCATCTGATTGATTGAGGTCAGAGGCCTGGGAAGGTCCAGGGATGGGTGGAAGAGAAGCTAAGTCTAGAAGACTGCTAGGATGGTCAGAATGTGGCCTGGGAATAGAAGAACAAGCAACAGAATAGATCAGAATAGGCAGTAAAACAAAGATTCTGCAGGAATCCGAAGTTATTTTTATACAACGGCATGCGTCCTATAGCACTGTGTGTTAGGGGGATTCTGGAGGAATCCGAACAAAATGTCCACTTCGGTAGTATACCCCACTTTTTCAAAAAGTGGGGTATACTGGATTGCGCCTGTCCGTGTGTCTGTACGAGCAATAATACGGGAGTTATGAGTTGTTTATTTTTGCCCGGACAGGTATTATGAGCTTACTTTCAGATTATGAGCTTAAGTACAAATATTATGAGGTTAATGTCTAAAATATGAGACTTATGAGGCAGGTATCGATTTGTAACGATTTTGGGGGTTTATGTTAAGGTTTATGGTCAATTAACGGCTGGTGTTAGCGTTGCCCCCTCTTCAGGTTTATCTTGGGGAGATCTAACCATGTCTGTCCCCCCCCCCCCCCTCAAAAAAAATTTTTTCGAAGAAACGGCTTTTTAGCGGTTGTTTGAACGTTTTAAAATGATCAATTTTTCTTCAAAAAATTAAGCCCACAACTCCCGTTTTTACGTCTGTCCGTACGATTGTCCGTCCGAACTCAGATCTCTGTTCGCATTGTAAGTTCAACATTACTGCTCAGGTTTCGATGAAATTTCATACAGATGTTCACTATCACTAAGCAGCATTAGCCGTTTTGCTGTTGGAATATGATTTTTGTGAGTTATGGCCCTTTGAATATACAAAAACAGGCTATTTTTTGTCTGTTAGCCTAGTATCTCAGGTTTGGGTCATTGGATCTCAATGAAATCTGGAATGAAAATTTTTATGGGAAAGGCTTTCAAATGAGTCTCTAATAATATTTTTTACTTTTCACTTTTTAGACTTATCTCCCCTTTTAACTTTGAAAATTCGCTGTTTGTCTCGTAGGATAACCAATTTTTTGTCTGTTCTCCTCATATTTCAGGTTTGGGTGATCAGATTTTAATGAAATTTGGAATAAATATTATTTATGGGAACGGCTTTCAAATGAGCCATGTCCCTGCAGCAAAACAAAGAAAATACATGCAAATCACCTCCCCACATGTGGCATTATGTCTTTGTTTTCTAAGGTTTGGGTTATCATTTTTCATTGAAATTTGGAATGAAGATTGTTTATGGGAAAAGTTTTTAAGTGAGTCATTTCTCTGCAGTAAAACAAAGAAAATACATCCAAATCACCTCCCCTTATGTGGCATTATGTCTTTGTCCTACACCTCTTATGTGGATGATCCGATCATTACTAGACTTCAGAAACAGGTGTTTCTGGCCTTCACAATTACCTTGCTGTAAAACAAAGACAATAATTGTGCTATTTGTTTCGTAAAATAGCCAGTTTTGTCTGTTCGCCTCATATCTCTGGTTTAGGGTTCACGACTCTCAGTGAAATTTGGAATGACGATTGTTTATGGGAATAGCTTTTATGGTATCATGGTTCATTCTTCTCTTGTCATTGTTTGGTGGTATGTACCGTGTGGGTATGCCGTGGGACGTGACCCCCATCTTGTTTTAGGTATTTTATGGTGATTTGGGGTAATTCTCTGATCTATTTGGGTAATTAGATTTACTCCCATTCAAAGGAGCGCACGCGCAGAACACACATCGTTCATTAAGAAGCCTTTCCGTCTCATAGCAAACACGCAGCACCTTAGAAACCTTAGAAACCAAAATGGCGGGAACCTCCAGTAAACAAAATGGACGACGGAAAGACATGTCATCCTAACAACTCTCGCTGCTCATTCGTACTGATACCACGTATCATTATGGGGATGACGTCACAAGATGGCCACCCACGCGCTCTAACATGACAACCAAACATGACGTAACTTGGTGACGTTACATATGAGATTCACCATGAGATCCATCCAAGCAGGCACGATCTCTACATCTCCTACTAACGCGAAAACATGTGTGCTTCAGAAGTTACTTTTGCTTTCTTTTCTTAAAACCCTTTGAACCCTAGTGGCCGTTTTTCCGGCCAGCCACATGATACGTCATAACGTCATTAAATAGGATGGCTGTTCAGTAAATGTGTGGGGTATTGGTGTCAATATTTTCAGCCCCGAGGCTGCACGTTGAAAATATTAATTGGTCTACCCCAAATAATGAATATGAACTCTTCTAATTGCTGCCATTGAACTGGCATGGAAGATACCACTAGAGTTCAAAGGGGTTAATTAGATTTGTCATGATTTTTATACATTCTCTTTATTAGAATTTTGATCCACCCTGTAAATGTGTCGCGATCAGAGAGCAATCCTATGGTGGCGATTCAATCATGAAAGAGAAACAATTTTGTGCTCACAATACAATACAACTTCCCACGAACACGTTCATTGAGATCGTTCCAACAAAGAAACCTTCTTTACAGAGAAGTAGTGAGAAATCGCGGAATAATTTACGAAAGGGCCCTGAAGTTGTTGTGAACGTAAAACTATTTTAAGAGAGATTTCTCATTATGTTGTTGCCAATGTTTTATGCAAAGATGGTTTTTTTTGCTAAACAGATGGAAATAATTGTTTTCAAAGCGGAAAACTCGTTTTTGAAGTCACAGGGAACAATGTTCATTATCTAAGTAAGCATAACCTGAAATAGAAAAGTATCAATTAAGATAGTAAACGGCAATTGCTGGACCATTACCGGGCCGTTACTGGGCGTTCTCAGATATAATTAGCGGGGAATTGTCATCGCGTTAATACAGTTGAGTCGTCAAATATAGTGTCCCCGTGATCGATGCCAGAGGGATATTATACTGAATGCAATGTTTTTCCTAACCAAATATGTTCTAGAATTTATTAATGATGTACTAATGTACTTTCAACGTGAATCGCTTCTAAACCGATGGAGTGGATGTTTACAAAATCTGAGAACAAACCACAAGACGTTGTTAGTAAACTTTCAGCCGAGGATAACCGGATAGCAGTTCTGCAAAATAATGGTGCTGCATGTGTTTTTCAGAAACTTTAAATATTTGCACGATGAAAAGCCATGTTTTTAGTAGCCATACCCTTTTCATTTGCTGTTTCCTTCAGGTACTTTGTAACAAGGTATTCGCGATATAACGGACAAGCCTAAGATGGGCATTGCCTGGAATTCCTATTTTTTAATTATAGATCAGCCAGTGTGGGACACATCTCCGTATACACTTCACTCCCTCATTCAGCAAATCCGTTTCAAAAAATCTTTACATTCTAGATGCGGTGGAAGCGTTGCCCGCCATTCAATGAATTGTTAACCCTTTACCCAACGTAACGGCCAAAACCGGCCAGCGCTATTCTCAAAAATCGCCAATTAATTTTCAAAATATTTTCATTTTTTGTCTCAAAAACATAGGTTATGACCCCTCGTTGGAACGAGCTCATCGAGCTCGTTCCAACGAGGGGTCATAACCTATGTTTTTGAGACAAAAAATGAAAAAAATTAGTTATTCAAGAATTTTTTTTGCAAGTGTCGTCTGCTTTTCATGTTAGGTAAAGGGTTAAAGTACTGTGATTTCGAATGCGGATTGAGAATTTCGACCGGGACGCGACTGTGTCGCGATCCGGTTGAAATTCTCTCTCCGTTTTCCTCTCTACACAATTTAGAATCACATCCGTCGAAAAAGAAATGCGAAAACATTGACTATCCGAATATCTTTGTTTGTGTTCCTTCAACCAGGCTGGAAGTTGCAATATTTCGCTCATGACATCTCGGCCCTCTAGTGTAAATATGTGGCTATCGGAATACGATCTGATCGAGAAAGATGCCACTTTTGTGATCACAATACTGTAATTACCACATTGTCCTCTCAGTTTACAATTGCGGCGCAATATAATACACCAGATATTATCCTAGCTGTAAAACAAACTGGATAGAGACCATTTTGCAACTTAACCCTTTACCTAACGTAACGGCCAAAACCGGCCAGCGCTATTCTCAAAAATCGCCAATTAATTTTCATTATTTTTTTCATTTTTTGTCTCAAAAACATAGGTTATGACCCCTCGTTGGAACGAGCTCGTCGAGCTCGTTCCAACGAGGGGTCATAACCTATGTTTTTGAGACAAAAAATGAAAAAAAATAGTTATTCAAGAATTTTTTTTGCATGTGTCGTCTGCTTTTCATGTTAGGTAAAGGGTTAACGCACACAACTACTGTTTGTACGCAATGAGTCGTTACGTCAAAATTATGTCCATTGATTATATATCATTTTGGATATTGGCAAATATTTTATTTTTTAGGTCTTGGTTCAATAGCATAGATTGAATAAGAGGCATATCACTATCTCTAATGTTCAAACTGAGGACAAAATTGTTAATTAATATTTTGCCGATTTGCGCTCATGTCTGGTATGACATCCACTGTCGAACTTTATAACTGGCGATCCACAAGCTTACTTTTACCGTGACTTTCTAGCCGTTCGACAAACAACAGATCAGAGTGATAAAAACTGTGGGTACGGTACACTTTATTGCACCATGTAGTGAAATCGGTTTCACGTCCGACTAAATCTTCGGAAGAATGTCAAAGGCAAAGGTTGATTTATGAGTCAGAAAATGACTATACGATAAAGGGGATTACAAATTGTTTTCATGAATGGTAATGTTGAGTTATTACGCAGATCAGTATTGTAAATAATGTTAGATTTTTCAGCTTTCGGGGGAGGATCGGATTATCATGCCGTCATCCATTCGGTTACGGTCCCATTAGGCGTCTGTAATGGAGTAGTGCGTCACCTATGTTAGTGACAGAAAGTGGCGAATACAAGGATAATGAGAGCTATTGTTGATCGAAAAATTACAATCCACTGTAAAATATTAATTTTTTTTTTATGTTGAAAACTGATACTCACACAAATTACAACGGAGACAAAATATTTGTGTAGAATAATTAAGTGCACTGAACATTAGTTGTTCAAACGTCACTTTGAGAAGGTTTTATAACCCAACGTGGGAGATATTGCACTTGGTTTAATCTGGTAGTGCATCCGAATGAACGTTGTGTTTCATTTTTGCGCCCCACCTATGTCTTCTAACCGAGAAGTGTGGCTAAACGCACAGTCAGATGTTATGTCCACTTTAACGTGAGCTAACGCCAAACGTACCGCCATAAAGGGTGTTGGGCTACCGTTGTTATGCCGAAAACCATCAACTCTTCGGTACCTCCAGGTCAGGAACCATCCGAATTGTAAACAAACTGGTTTACGCTTTACCAAACACATCAAGAATAATTCACGTTTTAACATTTTATTCAGTACATGAATCTTTCCATTTTTTCACAAAAACATAACTTATGACCCATCATTGTATCAAGGAACGTCGGTAAGGGTGTTTAGGGGTGCAACACCCCCTCCCCCTCCCCCAATGATATTTCCAGTCGGGACATTTTCGTCAGGACTTGAGTCAAAGATATCATTTCACTCATGCTAGTAATCATGTGCTTTCTTTAAAAGACTCATCTGATGCTTGGATTTGTGGCCGACACACAGACGGTCATCCAAATAGAGATCTGTAGTGCCCGATTCAGTCTGTTGCGGGCACAGTATGACCAATTTGGAGTACCGGTATTGTACATGTTAATTACGTAAGGGGTTGCGTCACGCCTACTACAAGTGTGTTTTACTTTTTCCCTAATAATATTTATTTATTATTTATTGGTGTTTACGGTCACATACTTATGCACAATGGCTAATCGTGAGCTTGACATTTTTACGGGTGGAGGGTGCCGGGAGTACCCGGAGTATCCGGAGAGAACCACCGAGCATCGACGAGCAACTGTCAGCTCCTCAACATTCTAATTCTGTTCAAGCTCCGCTCAAGCAGGGTTTCAGCGGTTGAGGTCATGAGCACCATCGACATGCAGTACGCCTTAGTACACGGCGTCATCGTGCCCCCATGAAGGCAACCGGTTTAAAGTGCCTTGCCCAAGGACACAACGCGGGTCGTCCCGAACGGAGATATTCCCTAATAAATACCCAAGAAGTCTTGAAACTTTTTTATATAAACCCGACTGACAAATGTTTCAACTATATCATCAAGGCATGCCTTCGACGAAGGCATGCCTTGTTGATGCGATCAGAACAATAGTCAGTCGGGACTTCAGAAATAGGAAATGGAACAAATCAGATTTACACTCCTCCAAGAGGTCATCTTCGCAACGGGCTTGATTAGGTCAAGGATTCTCGTTCCAAAACGGGGTCATAAAGTTTGTGTTGGAGGCGAACACAGACAAATATCACAAAATGCGAATGCCGACATTTTGAATGACTCAGGGTGGATATGGACGTTATGTTATGTCATGAAATGGATTAATCCAATTAACTGAACGATGCTACAAGTTAACAACTATACATTCGCCATATTGAATACTGGCGGGCACACCCGTACCAGGACGGGAAGTCCCACCAAACCCGACGGAAAATGTCTAGTTGCATTGCATATTAAGGGAGATAATCAAAGCTTGAATTTCTAGTTAGACTGAATTACGAAGTCCGGATGATTCGATTCCAATTGCGCTGATTAGGAAAGTTTCGAATCGTCAAAATGTTTCCGAAATAATTGAAATTTCCATCCACTGTTTACATGGGGACGGAGGTGTTAATTAATGCAAAATCACCCACATTGCGAGTTTTCTGGTAATAATTAACTCGCGTTACCATGACAGAAGTACACAAACACAGTTTCCGTCAATGGAACTTCCTGATTAAACCGAACTCTCAATTGTCTGAAATATTACCTGTGTTTCTTATTGTACTGTACTTTGGGTTTTGCAAGTGCGCATGTCACAATTAGACGGCAAAAAGAAGCAGACAAAAGAAATTTTTTATTAAATTTGTTTTGTGGTATGGATTGATGTGGAGAGGTGTTTATGATGCTCGAGAAAACGTGATACGTGATACATTTTGAAATGTCAAGTAACCATTCTTTGAAAATAAGGAAAATCGAAAACAGAGCAATGGAATCAGGGTGACGCGAAGATGGCCGACAGGAGGTGTAAAAATGATTTGCACCGACATTGATGACCCGAGTGCCGACTTACTAATATGCCAAGTCTATCATCAAGGCATGTCTTCGTGGAAGACATTCCTTGATGATGTAGCTGGAATATCAGTTACTCGGGATGACAGTTAAAAAACTCAATACTTCTTGGAAATGCATTGGTTAATAAATAAAATATGCGTGTAGCAGTCGTGACGCAGCTTGTTATTTAATTAACAAGTACAGTACAAGTACTCCACATAGGTCATGCTGGGCCTCCAGCATCCTGAATCGGGTACCACAGACATCTCTTTGTATCTCCGTTTGTATGTGTGTGTCAGACATGGCCAAGTATCAAATCTGGTCTTTTAACCCTTTACCTAACGTAACGACCAAAACCGGCCAGCGCCATTCTCAAAAATCGCCAATTAATTTTCATTATTTTTTTTTTGTCTCAAACCTATGTTTTGGAGACAAAACATGAAAAAAATAGTTATTCAAGAATTTTATTTACAAGTGTCGTCTGCTTCCGATGTTAGGTAAAGGGTTAAGAAACTGCATGCTAGTATACTAGCACAAGAGAAGTGATACATTGGATTCAAATCCTGACAAATATGTCCTGACTGGAAAACGTATTGGTGGAGGTCGTCCACCCAACCCCCTTATTGACGTCACTGAACTGTGAAATTATGTGACGTTTTTTTAATTTCGTACTGGAGACAGCGAAGATGCTAAAATGAATATGACTTGATATTCAACAACTCTATAGATACCAAGTCATATTTACTTGTAGCAAGCATCTCATCACGTAGCGTTTTTCATCTCGGTTTATGCTCTCAGATTTTGATATACATGTGATGTAGAGAAATTGAATCATATCATATAGATATTTACAGTTTTCTGTATATCTATTTGTTTCCACCTATCCGCGGGTATGGGCAGCGGTGGACTAGGATCCTTGCTAAAAACAGGGAAGGGGTTGTTATAATCGGCTAAAAGTAAAGATTTAAATATTTAAAGTTAACTGAAAACCTCTGCAGTTTGCAGTATCACAGGACCGAAGTCCAACCAAGTGCTCGCAACACATCAAGGGATGTTACACACCGAACACCCTGCGAGCGTTGAATGCAGACTAACTGGGGGCGTAACTTGGGGGTGGGGGGTCTGGCATCACCCTCACAATAATGTTCCTGTCAGGACATTTTATCTGGATTGGAGTCTTAGATACTGATTCATTCAGCATAACTAATTTTGCGTCAGGTACAGTACAGCCGCCGCAGACTGGTCACTTTTCACGGGTGGGCAATTTTTCCACGGACATAATAATAGTAGATTCCAAACGCAAATTATAGGAATAATCGTAAAAAATTTAATTAATGAACAACCCGGTGCTTCATTGATCAAAATTGTGCTGATGATGATTTTTTATTACCTGGCAAACGCATGCGTCGCTATCACTGCCCACGCGTGGTTTACGACCAGTACACGGCGACTGTACTGCACGTGCTAACTAAATACAACTTTGGAAGCCTGTGAATTGTGACTGCTACATGTACTTTTCTCCCCCCCCCCCCCCCACTATACGTGAAACATACGCGTGTCCTGGGTGGGACAGCAGGTTAGGATATTTCTATCCCACCCACCCTACGTGACATACTCATTTGCATATTGTATTAGATTGCCGGAACTATTTCATCATCGTCTGCACAATTGTAAATAAACAAAATGGCTTCACGATTTCCCGCATGTAATCCACGTGCCATTCAAAATCAACAATGTTGATTTGTTTCAACCCCATGTTTCTCTGCAGATTTAATAATATCACTGCGCGAATTTATCGACCGATCAATAATCTCACGATGCCCTTTACATTAGAGTTTGACACCCGCAAATTCATTAACCCCTTAACGGACAGTGTTACAGATCAATTTTTTAGTATATACCAATGGTATATACCTAACTTAACTTTTGTACGATCCTTCCGATGAAATTCTTCGTTTTTCGAAAGGACTACGACTTGATAAATTAGGTATGTCAGCACGTGACCGCCAATTATCTATAATCACATAATCCTTGTGTGGGGGGAGAAAAATCATTCTCGATGAGTCTGAAGGTGGGAATGGGGAAATCTCACCCTCTGGGCAAGATATTTGAACCAGACCCTCGACAAGCTCGTGTGGGGGGAGAAAAATCATCCTCGATGAGTCTGAAGGTGAGAATGGGGAAATCTCACCCTCGGGGCAAGATATTTGAACCAGACCCTCGGCAAGCCTCGGGTCTGGTTCAAATATCTTGCCCCTAGGGTGAGATTTCCCCATCCCACCCCAGACTCATCGGGGATCATAATAATCCACAAACATAGTTGCAGTGTTTTCCAACTGTACTTCCGGGAGTGCGGTGAGTAGGTGGTCACGGCCTTAGACTTCAATCCGAAAGGTTTACGGTTCGATCCCCGCCACGAGTAACTGTGTTGTGTCCTTGAGCACTGTGTACTAAGGCGCACTGCACGTTGAGGGTGCACTTGTCTTCAACCAATGCTAACCCTGGCTGTGTGGAGTTAGTACGTTGTGGAGTCTGGAAGTTGATCGGTGTGGCTCGGGTGTTCTCTCCGGGTATTTCGGCTTCCTCTACCCATAAAACTGTCCGTCACGAGGTGGCCCTGTCTGTCGAAATTGTCGTTAAACTCCAATAAATAAATAAATTTCATCAGTCGGACTTGCGTAAAGAGTCTGGACAAATTTGGTTAACCACCCCCTGCCCTCCCCCCCCCCCTCCCCCCTGCAAACGGCCATCTCTCGACGCCTCTGAATGCAGTGCAATAAAGTAATAGGTTAATGGTTTCGACTGTTTACACGATGGACAATTTTTCTTGCCATGTCGCACCTCTACATTCAATGAAAATACCCAGTCAGTATAAAATAGCACTGCATTTTATTATTATGTGAGATCATATACATAAACGTGGCTGCAGCTGTTTTCGCCATGGGCTCAAGATAAGATATGCCAATGAGCATGAGGATGCTGAAATTTTAAATCGCAACCAAGCTGCGCGTGAAAATGCATTGTTCCCTGTATTCATTCATGGGAAAATGTTGGTATCCACTCAAACGGAAGATACGGTCTATTATCTTTCTTTTCCGCTTATATGGCCGTCGAAGGCCTTACGAGAGTCGGAAACCTTTTTACTAAGGACTGACAAGAAAGGTTTCGTGTTGCATATTTGTTTAAGTGTACTGCTGCGAGCTGCGAGGTAGGGAATGGTGTGTTACAAAAAGACACTTATATCTATCTGAACGTGTGTGTTCTTCATTTTGATAATGACAGCAGCTTAATAAGTGGTTGAAGCTCAGTTGGTCCATCACGTGAACATATACTTCGTTATTATGCCATTGTGTGTTGGGAAAAGAGGGTGTTCCTTTCGAGTATTATTGCAACAACCTGTCAATTTTCAATCAATATAGGAACATCATTATCTCCTATTCATATTATTATTTTATCTCAAGTATTTAGAGTATCATTTAGTTGTATTGATTGACATTTGTGTTAAAGACGATACCTACAACAGCTTCCTACATTTCCGATCCAAACGGGAAAATTACAAGAGTGAAAGTAAGCACTTTTTATCAACTGTCTGAGTATTTTTTTCTCTGTACATTACATGCGGCATTATTGGTGGCATCGTGTAATTAGCTGTGTTTAAACGTATAACGTAAAAGGCAGGCGACAGGAATTTCGGTCCCCTTTGAGAATTATGTTATGGAGCCCGGCCATTTGATGATTAATGCCGAACATATGGTCCCATTCTCGAGGCGGCTAGAGGGAGAAGGACTCAGTACACCCGCCGTGGACTTGTTACTTTCCACGGATAGGCAATATTTCCACGGACGCAATAATATTAGAGTCTAAACACTAATTATAGGAAGAATCATCAAAAATGTAATTAATGCAGCATCTGGTGCAACCCGGTGTTTCATTGATTAAAATTTTGCTGATGATGCTTTTTATTACCTGGTAAACGCATTTGTGGATATCACTGCCCAGACAAAGATAACGACCAGACTACGGCGACTGTTCTGTATATCGGGAAATTTTCCGAATTTGGAATGCAAAAGTCGCTACTTCCTCTAGTCCCTGTGTTACTCGAATGACATTATATTCAATGATAACGAAGTGAGAACTCCCTTTTTTATCCGAACAGACAGTTACAGCTTTGAATCTTGCAATAAATTTGTAATGTGTTGGGAGCTGTCGTAAAAATTCCGTACATTCGGCTATCAGAGAGACGATGTCGCATCGGGTTGGTGTTGGACAAATAAATAGGTACAGAGTAGGAACCAACGTAAACACGAACGAGTGGAATAAATAATTTTCTTTTTTTTATGTCAAAATGTTGCTACCTATTTTCATCCGTGTATCTAAAGGTGGTGATAGGTATTAACCCTTTAAATTGCGAAGCCGCTTTTCCGTTCCAGGAACATGATACTTCATAATTTCATGGAGTAGGATGGCTACTAAGTTAATGTGTGGAGAAGACCAATAAATATTTTCAATGCGCACCCCCCCCCCCCCCCCCCCAAGGCTGCACGTGGAAAATATTAATTGCTCTACCCCCAAATAATGAATAAGGACTCCTCTAATAGCTGCCACTGAACAGATATAGAAGATACCGCCATTGTCCAAAGGGTTAAACAATCCACAAAAAGTGTTTTTCTTCTTTCGTGACAATATTTTGCCGTATCGTAAATGGATAATAAATGAAACATTATTACTACATGGCACGGTTGATAAGGTTGGGCGTATTGAGTCGAAGTAGTGTGTAAACAGGTGTGCTGTGCAAAGAAGTTCACCCTTTACCTAACGTAACGGTCAAACCCGGCCAGCGCTATTCACAAAAATCGCCAATTAATTTTCATTATTTGTTTCATTTTTTGTCTCAAAAACATAGGTTATGACCCCTCTTTGGAACGAGCTCGACGAGCTCGTTCCAAAGAGAGGTCATAACCTATGTTTTTGAGACAAAACATGAAAAGACTTAGTTATTCAAGAATTTTGTTTGCAAGTGTAGTCTGCTTTTCATGTTAGGTAAAGGGTTAAAGACCAACAAGTAAACCACATAGTTCAGGTAGTTTATCTTACAATTTGAGTAGCGCCCTGCGACTCACACATTTTCGATTTGAATCTAATCGAAAATCGAATCGAGTCTATTATTCGAAATCAAATCGAACCTTGAATCGAATGCAGGCGTCTTAAAGTCCCGACTGATGAAATATTCCAACTTTCCAACACAAAGTCGTATTCTTCTGACATGAAGTCCATCTGGGACAGTACAGCGATTCAGAAATTGGAGCGAATGAATCTGAGCTTCAAATCTCTGTATGTGAGTGTGAGTTGTATGGGTTCTGTGTATATTTTATTTTGCTATGCACATACGCACGGAGAAAACCTTTTATTTGCATCATCATTCGAAAGAACATTGAATCAGATTCCATAATCCTAATGATCTCTTTTTGGGATGAAAGGGAAAAAACAGTTATTCAGAATCGGGGAACCCGACAGGTCGCCCTCTCGGTTTAACTCGAGAGAAGGGTTTAATATATTCCCGGTTTTCTATAGTAACGGGAACGGGAATGAAATTCGGGAACCGGGAAATGTTCCGGATAATATCAAGTAAATTTACGAGAGTAACAAGATGCATTTATTTTCGTGAAAATGAACATATTTTATTGGCAATTTGTCATCTCCACAGGGAAAAGTTCTTTTTCTAATAGAGGTGAGAAAACTCAAACCCACTTCCAACTCGCCTTCATGTTCGGAATAGCTAGTTTTATCACCAATACCTCCTGGCTTGAACTGCCTTTTCATTGCCGAAACCAGTCCCCTCTGCTCCAAGCAGATTAGACTAGTGACGTCAGTGAGGAAGGAGTTAATGTTGAAGGAGGGAGTGACTAGTGAGTGATGCTAGTGGTTCTGAAAATTAAGACGAGTTTGAAGATCTTGTGTTGAAGAGAGGAGTCCTCCGGAACTGATTGACAGCTACAGTGATTTGGTGAAAAAGGTTCTTCAGGAAACATGATTGTAAAAAGTGCAGGCGTGAAAGGACGATGAAATCTTACAAAAGTTATATTGGGGAAGTTTTTCAATTTAGAAAACTTCAGTTCAGCATACAAACAGTTCCCTGAGTGGTTCCCGTTTCTGTGCAATAGATCTCCCGAGTATCGTGACCGGCTTTCGGGACCGGGAACCCGGGAATTGCCGTTCCCAGCATTAAACTTCACCCGAGAGGTTAATGTCTAAACCAACATATGTACCACAGCTTCTTTTGAGGTAGCGATGGTAGCACACTGTTGTATTAAACAATTCAGTTTCATGTCAATGCAATTGGACAATACGCCCCAGCGTGGTTGCCGGGGAAAAACAAAGCGATCCTCAGCGCGGCAGTACTTTCAAGTAAACGAGAGAAACACCACACTTCGTATCGTTTCTTTAGTACAAGAAGGCGCCATCTGCAATGCAAAAGCATTGCAGATGTCGCCTTGTTGCACCCAAGAGACGATATATAAGCTCTAGGAGGATATTATGCTTTGCCTCTACATGTTACTGCCATGCGTTGACTTTATGGTGAAATTTTAATATGATATTTTTGTCATGGTTTACAAAATATACTGAAGATTTTTTTAAAAGAAAAAGTGGGGGTCCCCTTCGGACTTTCCGATCCGCAAAGTCTAAGTAAACAATGAGACAGGGTTGGGGGTACAGGCTCGATAAACAAAGAAGAAAAAAACACTTTCTAATCGATTGGACTGTTTTAGAACGAGATACAAGGATACGTCTTTGATTGGATTTCTTGGTTAACAGCTTTTTTCTGTATTTTAGGTAATCTTGTGAACGCCATGATGGGATGCTGAACTGATTGTTCGAGTGATGGGATCTGGAATAAGCGTGTGTAACGGAGAACGATCGACCAAAGTGTCGGCAACATTGGAACCACGAACAAGGACCCATCCTTTCGAAAATGTCGATTTTCAAAGGCAAGCTTCGCAAGAGGATCGACACCCGTCAGTTATGTTATTGTACCAAAAAGACAGCTGCAACAAAACAGCAGGGAAACCAAAAACGCCGGATCTGCCAAAAGTGAACAACTTTATCGAATCAAATAGCGAGAGACCTTTCACAAGTAAACAGAGATCGAGAAGATTATTAGATGACAGCGACAACTATGGTTACATTCAACCTAGCTATGATTTTAGAGAGAGTGGAACGCACCTACCGCCAATACGTATTTCTAAACATCCGACTGTAAAAATTGTAAATAATGTCATTGAAGAATGTGACGAGCTTTCGATACGTGAGCGCTCTATGACGCCAATGGAGTCGTTGAGATCGGCTTCAACGAGAACACGTTCAAGAAGAAAACGACGAACCCCAAGGGTCAATAGGAGTGGGAAAAGTGGTAGGCGTTCACGGTCGTCCAGAACGGGGCATTTTACCGACGCTAGTGACTCAGATGTTTGGTCTATTCCAGATGAGACGATGCGTATGGGGAGTCGGGAAAGTACTCAGTTTTGGGAAGGTTTTGAGGGGTTTCAAAGGAATCAACAGGAAGAGCGTTCCGCAGGTGGAACTATTCCGATGTACCGAGTTGTAAGTGAATGTTCTGAAACAGAAGGTGCTATTAACAACTTTAAAAACAGCATGCAGTGTGTTAATAATGGTGAACGCCGTCTACCCAAGACGTCTAGTGAGAGATCAATATCGAGTGTTTTACTAACCACTAATAATGATCTGGTGTGGGGTGATAACCAAGAGTGCTGTGACCTTACTAATACCGGTATACCTGACTTTCTACATCTTGTAAGTATCCTGACATATTGCATATTCCTGAAACGCTCCATCACTTGGAAATTCCTCTCTTGATTATCCCGAGAAAAAAAAAGTTTCGCTTAAAAAACATAATTTATGAGCCCTCATCATTCGACGAAGGGCACATAAGATGTGCTTTGGAGGCAAAATTGGAACAAGTAATAAAATGCAAATGTCGATTTTGTGAATAGCTCTGGCGTTTATAGCCTATTCGTTAGGTACATGGTAATCCAGAGTTCTCGGACAGTATCTTGTTCGCGACCTGAGAGTGATTTGCAGGACTTGAAATAAAGAACTTACATCGTAGCCTGTTGGCAGGTTACGCTATATAACATGGTCGTTACCTATAAGTAAAAAAAGCGTTGTAATGCTTTTACGCTTCTCTGTTTTTATTAAGCAAGTCATGAAGTTTTACGTCTTTTCGTCTTTTCCTTGTCCTTTTTGTATACTGGAGGCCGCCAAATCGGACTGTATGGTAGCACATTGTTGATATGTGACCCAAAAGGCCTACAATAGGACAGGGGTCCGTTCAGTGGGCGTGTTCCTTTGTATAAGAGTCAGTCTAAACCCAAATGGACCCAACAATCCCTTAAATCACCCAAAACTACCGAAACGGACTCAGATCTCCACAGAATTCTCCTTTTGGTTTCAATAATAGGTGCGTTTATTTGTTTAAGATTAAAGCTAATATCCTCAAAATCCACGGTTACTTCATAAAATTACAACAAACAACCCGACAACCATTTTATTTGGTTCGGATATTCACTAAATCCTCGGTTCCTACCTATTTTAGGTAGGATTTCTGGAGAATCATATTTATAAGTATAGCACGTAGTCTCATAGGGTGTGTTCGATTGTTCTGGACTTTTCTCCGGTAGCAACCTAGAGTCTTTGCGTTGGAACAGTGTTAGCTTATTGGTTACAATTTTAGGCCTCCTGGTCCATTCTGACCAGTTCTAAACAATGGTATTACCTCATTTTGTAGTTTTGGGGTTCTCTCGTTTGGCAGAAGAATCTTTAATTTGGACCCATTTTACAATCCAAACCTACTCTGCCAGTACCTACTATTACAAACGCTATTTTCGCTACTCTAACCCTAACAGTCTATCTAGTCCCAACTATCTCTGATTCCTACCTTTTCCATTGTCCAAGTCTCAGTCTGTATATTGCTTCATTTCCCGTAATTTGCTCCTACCCATACAGAGTTATGTCCCTTGTGTATAACGATGTTTTGACTTGTTTGACTTGTTTCTCCAAGAAACGTTTTGCGTAAAAATTGCTTCAAGCTTTACTTTCAGCAAGGTCGTGCCCGTGACTAGCCATTTGTTATGCATTTGGAAGGAGTGAACTGAACCCTTTACCCAACGAATCGGCCACATCCGCCCGCGTAATATGCAAATTCAGCAGCTGTAAAAGTACTATTTTTCAAACAATTTCAACAAACCCATATTATGTGACCCCCTTTGGAACGAGCTCGTTCCAATGAGGGGTTACATGATATGGTTTTGTTGAAATTTTTTGAAATTGTTTTAAAAATGCTATTTAAAATAATAAATGTTGATATCGTCTACGTTGGGTAAATGGTTAAACAAATTATAAAATCTTTTCTTTTGTATTTGTTATCTAATGTCGCTCATGATGACAAAATAATACCACAGCGAAATCACACTTGACATTTTTATTTTGCGTCTCATTAATGATAAATAACATACATTCACTAAAAATGTGCACCCCCCCCCCCCCCCACCCCCCTACACACACACCTCTATATAAGTCTAGTATGTTAAACCGATAGAACGCGCCAACCAGCCGTAATTTACACCGTTGTGTGTGAATAAAACATATGTACAAGGAGAAACCCGAAACACCACCTACTGTTAACTGTCATCGATGGACCCTCACAAATACCAGCCAATGTTAATTTGACACGGATCCTCAGAAACAAAGCTTACACGGTCAGATTTGACGTTCGTACATAATATCACGAACATGTAGTGTGAAGATTGTGACCCTTTGTTACCACGCCCACTTGGACACCATGACTAGATATCTCATCAAAAAAGACGACTTCTGTCATATAATGCGCATCGACATGCAGCAATAATACACTGAATATTTATTTCGTTCATTGCAATGTGGTATAGGTCGCCATTACGTTTCGTTTTTGCATAAGATTGGTGTGCCCTTCCACCGAATACTGTGGCTATAAATGGCGAATCTCGAGGTGGAGTGGATGACAGCCCCCACCCATACTCCATAACTTCCGGGTTCACGGAGAAGACGACTGCGTTAATTTTATAATGCAAATTGATTGCCGGTGATACGCTATGTGTTTGTTCTTTGTGGGAGGTGGGGGGAAAAGAGAAAATGCGGGGCAAGTTGCCCACCGTGGGCAAACATACAATTTTTTTAACTCTTCACCGTAGGCGAATAGCGATGGTCATTTACATTTTTGTTGATATATTAGAAATGTCCACGTTTTATTTCAAAATCAATGCCTTTGACCACATAATTGGAACACACGCTTCGTAAGGAAGGGGTGCATATAAGCTATGTTATGGGTGCCTAAATTGAATAAAAGTGTTTAGAGGATTAAAACCGCCCCTGTCATTCCCTTTAGCAAAGTTCTGGATTCGGCCCTGGTGCATTTTGGCTCTGCTTTTCTAATGTGAACGTACAGGCCTGCTTAACCCTCTGCAACCTGATGCCAAAGTGTCCACATTTCAGCCTCAAAGTTTTTCCATAATGCTACTAGGAATTTAACCAATTCAGTATTGATTGACAGAGCTCATTGGCCTCTCTAATCAAACAAGGTTGAATAGAAAGATTAAATATCAAGTTGCATTCTGGGAATAAATGCTGCCTGAAATGGTTTTTTTTACACTTTGAGACACAAGCAGAACATAGTTGCAGTTACTTCCCTTACATTAGAAACCAGTTTGTAACAATTTTGCGAACGCTGAAGACCTCGATTCACTTGTACGATGTTCACATTTTTCTGTTAACCACCAGGTACTCAGCTATCCTCAAATATTGAAGTTATAACCCCATGTTTCCCCGACCGTGGCACGAATTTGCCCTACGGTTCGTATGTACACATACTTTTGCGTCTCAGGGAACAATTCAAACAGGAAGTACACAACTCAACATTCCTGGCTTCTCTCGCTATGACAATCTCCACTGAAATTATTAAACGAGCTAGGAAGCTTCGTTTAAGAAGCATGTAATTGTTGAGTAAACACCTATGACATCAGAAGAAAATAAAGTGAAATTCCCGTTTGTTACTTTTTATAAACGAAAACAACAGACAGCTCTCGGAGCTGTCTGTTGTTTTCGTTCATAAAAAGTTACATAAAAAACTTGGATTTTTGGTGGCAAGCTAATTAGAAGCAATCCCCGTCCCGGATGACCCGCTTTGTGTACTTGTGCAAGACACTTTTTCCCGATTGCCTACATGGGGGCACCATGACGCCGTGTACTTAGGCGTTCTGCACGTCGATGGTGTGCACATGTCTTCAACCGCTGTAACCCTGCTTGAGCGGAGTTTGAACAGAGTTAGAATGTTGAGGAGCTGACAGTTGCTCGCCGATGCTCGGTGGTCCTCTATCTATCTATCTTCCATTAATGTCGAACCCCTCGCGGGAACTTAGACATGAACAAATCGGCACGCCAGCCACAAAGATTGTTAGAGCCAGTACTCCGGCTTCCTCCATCCGTAAAACTGTCACGGTCACGATTAGCCATTATGCATAAGTATATGACCTTAAACACCAATAAAGAAATAAATAAATAACTAGAAGCACTAAATAAGTAACTGTCCTCTTTGTCTCTTTCTTTTGTGAATGTTTTTTTTTATTTACAGTAATTTGCAAGATTTTATTCTTCCCAGGAACAAAATTAGCAAATCTTACTTCCTCGACTTTTATATTAAGGGAAGGGATGGTATCTGTATTATATGTCTCGATGACAAGCTGTTGATATACTGAACAGAAAAAAGTTACAGAACATCAAAAAATGGTGACAGTGCCGTTTTTTTATTTTTAAATGGGTGTAAACTGAGAATAAAAGTCAAACATTTAAACTGATTGTGCAACAAATTGTAAAAAGCCAACTTCAATATTTTTATACTACTCTACAGAAAAATGCCTGCAGTTTGTAAAATGATGCGCACATCGATGATGCAACATCGCTAACATTTCGAAATTTAATTTTTAGCTCAACTTTGGCGAAGCCAAATTTGAGCTTTTGTCATGGCCCGTCGTCCGTCTGTCCGTCTGTCCGTACGTCAACAATTGGATACGGCTCGGGCTAGAGGCCGTATTTATGAACCGATCTTTACGAAACTTCTTGGGTACCTTTGCTATGACCGTTGGACGAGAACGAGTGTTTTTGGGTGCGGTCCGAAATTCAAGATGGCCGCCAGCTGCCATTTTGTACCGATGATGCAGAAATCTGTTTTTTGTACAGAACTTCCATATGAAAGCTCCGATTTGAATAATTTTTTGTATGAATGTTTAGTACCATGGGATACATCACATATAATACGGGTTTTTTTCTCGTGCGTAAATTGTGCAAATTAGACTAATTTTGATGTTTTTTGGTGTTACTTTCAGCACTGTAAGTGCAAATGCCAATACGGCTCGGGCTAGAGGCCGTATTTATGAACCGATCTTTACGAAACTTCTTGGGTACCTTTGGTATCACCGTGGGACGAGAACGAGTGTTTTTGGGTCCGGTCCGAAATTCAAGATGGCCGATGGCAGCCATTTTGTACAAAATTAGGTGCAATCAGATTTTTGCACAGAACTTCCATATGAAAGCGCTGATTTGAATAATTTTTTGTGTGAATGTTTAGTACCATGGGATACATCACATATAATACGGGTTTTTTTTCTCGTGCAGAAATTATGCAAATTAGATGAACTTTGATTTTTTCATTGCGACTTACACACAGTAAGTACACATGGCAATACGGCTCGGGCTAGAGTCTGTATTTATGAACTGATCTTCACGAAATCTCTTGGGTACCTTTGTTATCACCTTGGGACGAGAACGAGTGTTTCTGGGTGCGGTCTAAAATTCAAGATGGCTGCCAGTGGCCATTTTGTACCGAAATTAGGTCTAATCAGTTTTTTGTACACAACTTCTATACGGCTCAGACTAGAGGTCATATTTATGAACCAATCTTTACGAAACTTCTTGGGTACCTTTGTTATCACCGTGGGATGAGAGCGAGTGTTTTCGGGTGTGACCCGAAATTCAAGATGGCCAGCAGCAGCCATTTTGTACCAAAATTAGTGCAATCAGTCTTTTGTACAGAACTTCTGTATGAAAGTTTTGATTTGATTAAATTTTTGTATGCATGTTTAACATGGAATACATCACATATTGTAAGGGTTTTTTTCGTGCAGAAATTATGCACATTAGATGAACTTTGATTTATTCAGTGCTACTTACACAATGTAAGCACACACGTCAATACGGCTCAGGGTAGAGGCTGTATTTATGAACCGATCTTCACAAAACTTCTTGGGTACCTTTGTTATCACCTTGGGACGGGAATGAGAGTTTCTGGGTGCGGTCCAAAATTCAAGATGGCTGCCAGTGGCCATTTTGTACCAAAATTTGGTCCAATCAGTTTTTTGTCACAAGTTCTATACAGCTCGTATTTATATTTATGAACTGATCTTCACAAAACTTCTTGGGTACCTTTGTTTTCACCTTGGGACAGGAACGAGTGTGTTTTGGGGTGCCTTTGTTATCACTGTGCTATGAGAACAAATATTTTGTGGTTCAGTCGGGCCCACTCTGGGACTCAAGATTTCTTTTCTAGTTTAGCATCTGACTGTAGCCCACCTTTACAATACTTTACCTATACATTTGTTACAGGCAACGGTCAGTATTTATGTACAGACCGTTACAATACTTTATATGTACCTTTGTTATCAGGTCATTACCTAGATGTTTGTCATTGCTGTGTCACATACTATACATGTACATGTCTTTGTCTTGACAAGTTGAGCTACAGTGTCATTGACACTTTCATTTTTATGAAATTCCCGTACCCTTAGTGTAAAATTTACTGACAACTTTAGAAAGTTAAGGGGAGCTGACTTTCCCTGTAAGTCTCTTCCAGTTTACGAAAATTTTCAGCCATGATCAACAACAGCAGCCAAGACAATCAGCAATATCGAAGTAAGAGCCTTAAGAGACTGCTGCAGCTTTTTTACCACTGCATTGCCGACTTCCGCTGCTAATTTCTAGGGCTGATCAGAGTCAACTATCTCCAAACTAAAAACTTCATTACTGTCATCACAAATGAGGTCTTTTTCGCGAGCCGATTGAGACAAACTTACATCAGTGGGTCGAGCTTTCCTCATGGCTGACAATTTTCGTCACTGGAAGAGATTTACGGGAAAGTTAACACCCCTTAATTTTCGAAAGCTGTCAATAAATGTAATACTGATGGTATGGAAATTTAATTTAAAACACAATTTCGAGATGTTAGCGAATTTGCATCATCAATGTGCGCATCATTTCACACACTTGAGGTATTTTCCTGAAGAGTAATATAAAAATACAGAAGCTGGCTTTTTGACAATCTTTTCCCACTGAGTTTGAACGTTTCACTGTTATTCTCTTTTGAAACCAATTTAAAAATAAGAAAACGGCCTTTTCACCATCGTTGCATATTCTGTAATTTTTTCGGTTCATTATATCAACATTGTTCGCATCGTGACGTTTATACCATGCTCGCCTACAGTTAAAACTAGAAGTCCTGTGACGAACTGTGAGCTTATCTAGGCTTAATTGCGCGTAGGAACTGCGCGCAATTGCCATATCGAATGGCATCCAGAGCATGGCAGGTTCTCCTGGTTACTCATAGCAAACATGGGCAATGGTCCTGCCAATGGACCTCCGGGTTACCCGGAGGTCCATTGGCTGAAACATTGCTTGTGCACAGGCCATATGTAAACAATTTGATAGCCTTACTATGGTCATAACGCGTAGATTAACGTGCAGATCGACGTGCTATTTGTGCGCATTTGATGACAGGACTTCTAGTTTTAACTGTATGTTACTACCTGTGAAAAGCCTGTATGTTAAATTTGAGCTTTTAACACCACTAACGGTGTAAAACTTCTACTGCGGTTAAAAACAATTTACACCTATAGTCGGAAGTTCATGCAACTTGATCTTTGCCATGACACAATTTACCAACTTCGATACATCCACATGATTTTTCATTCAAATATACGACATTTTGCGGTACTATCTACTTCGTGTAATGACTTATTAAGTTTAAAATATCTACCATTAAATATTTAAAATAAAATTTAAGAACTGTTAATAATAATTTGACTGAAAAAGCAAGGTAAATTCAATCAACTTTAATGATGTGTCTAGCTGTCAATCAAGCATTCACGTACAGCCGGTAGTTATGCCCACCGGCGCAGATGTAAACAAAACAAACTCGTGTGTTCGCGATAGAAAGTGTCGTTTTTTCTCCATTTTAAGTGACAAAGTGGATTATTTCTTAAGAGCATGATATGAATAAAACAAATAGGTACTAGGGCCGGTAATAAGATTTAAACCACTCGTAGGATAAGCGTTTTAACCACTCGGCAAGCCGAGTGGTTAAAACCCTTATACTACTCGTGGTTTAAATCTGATTAGAGAGGGGGCGCGGTGTCGTTGCGGTAACCGCTTCTCGTCAGGTTACCGAAGTTAAGCAACGTCGAGCCCGGTTAGTCCTTGGATGGGTGACCGTCTGAGCGATCGATTCGGACTCCCGCGTTGTGTCCTTGGGCAAGGCACTTAATCCCGCTTGTCCGCATGGGGACACGACGACGCCCTGTACTAAACCGTACTGCACGCCGATGGTGGTGCGCATGTCTTCAACCAATCTAACCCTGCCTGTGCTGCAGGTCCCGGGGAGCTGGCAGCTGCTCGTCGTTGCTCGGTGGTTCTCTCCGGGTACTCAGGCTTCCTCCACCCGTAAAACTGTCACCGACACGATATGACCTTGGCTGTTAATGTGTCGTTAAACCATAATAAATAAATAAATAAATAAATCTGATTAGTGATTTCCGGCCCTAGTGCCTATTTATTCTATATATAATCCATTCCAATCCAAGCCGTTCCATTAAAATAAAAGTCTAGGAGGTGAGATTTGCCTATTTTTTCCAGGGAAGAATTCAAACTTGCAAATTACTGTAAAAACGCATTAGCTAAACAGAGAGACAAAGAGAACACCGTTGGTAGGTGAAATACTGATATGATATTCTTAATAACGGATTCGTTGTGAACTAGTTACTTCTAATTGGCTTGCCACAAAAAGCCAAGTCTTCATTTGGTTACCCTTAATAAACGAAAATATCAGACATCTCTGTTTTGCCAAACATACATGTATTTTAAAGACTGACTTTTCTATAACAAAACCGTTTTGGGTGGCAAAACCTTAGAAATTTGATTTCACAATCAGAAATTTATCAAATTGTATTGATGTGTATGGGCGTGTCGGAACATTTTGAGCTTGCCCTGAATGCACCCTACCCCTCCCCCAAATACCTGTCTACGTCCATGTACCAGACAGGCATACGTGAGTATTCACGCCGTGAACAGCATACTCGCAATTCTTGGCTGTACAATGTCTCGTGTCCTCAGCCTGACTGTGTACTCGTGTGACACGTGCAGTGATAGTTTATATATTATGTACCATAAAGGGATGTTTTGCTATTGCACGGCCCTCTATGTATTTTCAGTTCTCTAATTTTCTGTTGAGGGTATGTATCTCATTGTGACACATAGTTTACACTACTCACAGTACTTGCAGCCCTCGAATTCATTATCTCAGTTTCTTCTGTTCAGCGGCTATCACGGGCCATACTGGCAGTTACAGGACCTAACCATAATCCTCACCCCTTACCCTTTCCATAGCAAATACTGAAATCTAGTTTTTTAAAGAAACATATTTGTCTTCCTTTCAGCGATTGGAGAATTTAGAAGATACACTTCTTGATGAGATTAAATACCGCCAGTCCCGCAAAGAACTCACCGAAGGTGACTATGAAAGTATCACACAGAGATTACGACATCAGTTGCTAGATTTTATACGTAGTTGTAAAAGTTATAGAGATGGAAACAGCAATGCTTCTACTCCGCGAATGGAAGTCTGGGTAATTTATTTTCTCATTCTTTTCACAAGAGTTCTTAGTTTCTATCAGCCCCTAATTGGCTGCAGCAAGGGACGTCGCGTGGATAACCCATTGGAGGGCTGTACTGTGATGGCTCAATTCCCTACTGATCAAATATTCGAACTGCATCATCAGGGCATACCTTCGTTGAAGGTATGCCTTGATGACGTAGTTAGAATATACTAGTCAGTCGGGATTATAGTTAAGAAACTCAAGCCTTCCTTGAATTTATTTTTGAATAAATAAAATACACATACTGTTGTCGTGATCGTCCTCTGGACCCAGAACAACCCGAATCGGGTATTACAGACCCAGTACATGACTAAAATTAAGTGCAAATCGATAACTGAGATGCCAATTCGGGTGAAAATGTTGCGACCGGACAAATTAATGTGTGTGTCACATTCCCCTAAAAATCCCTTAGAGACGCGCCTTCCTGCAGAGCAAAGCAGTCAGAACGAATACAGACGAAGTGTATCGTGGATAATGCATGAGTGACCAATGTGGTTTTATAACTGGAGTAACCCACAAGACAGTCATGTAAATGTTGAAGATGAGTCTTTGAACGATCAAATTCAATCAACTTTGATGATGTGTCCAGCTGTAAATCAAGCATTCACGTACAGCCGGTAGTTCTGCCCACCGGCGCAGATGTAAATGAAACAAACCCATGTGTTCGCGATAGAAAGTGTCGTTTTTTCTCCATTTTAAGTGACAAAGTGGATTATTTCTTAAGAGCATGGTATGAATAAAACAAATAGGTACTAGGGCCGGTAATAAGTTTTAAACCTCTCGTGGGATAAGGGTTTAACCACTCGGCAAGCTGAGTGGTTAAAACCCTTATCCTACTCGTGGTTTTAATCTGAAGACTCATCTTCAACATTTACATGACTGTCTTGTGGGTTACTGGAGTAACCCACAAGGCAGTCATGGAAATGTTGAAGATGAGTCTTTGAACGATCAACTAACACAAAAAAACATTAGTCAAGATCTATTCTGATCTAATCTATGCTGCAATGTCCGAACATAAATATCTTGACATAACACAGGATGAAAGTAAATAAACAGAACTTAGTTTAACCAGAGTCCTGAAACCGCAATGTTTATATACTTATCTATAACCAGAATCGGTGTTTTCAATTTCAAATTTAAACTGCATGGGTGTTTATGATTTCATACAGTATTTGGTTGCTTGATAGTCTATTGATTGAAAGATCCTCCTCTGTTGCAAAGAAGATACATGTACCTTTGGTTTCTGTGAGGTACCATAATAATTTCATGGTGACTAGCAGGTGAAATATATTTTTTCAACGTTGGCGACCGTAGTTCGTGAGTTAAAAATTTATATTTCACTTGCAAGTCACGTATGAGATAATTATAGTAAACACTCTAAAAACAAAGGTATTCTGTTTATTATATGCGTTGCTTATCCTAAGAGAAATATTTACGTTTCTAATCCCAAATTAATTCGGAAAAATTGCTTCTAAAGAGACAAAAATTTCATAAATAAAAATTGGTAATTAATCCAGCTTCTATACCAGTTGTGTACTGATCGCTACATTTATCGTTACTTTCTTGAGAACGAAAAAGTGTCAGCTTTGTCATTAATGTTTACTTTCTTGTGAATATAGCAGATAATTCCATTCGTGAAGACTGGTTACCATAATAGACTAAGAACAATTTTTATATACCAGTCAGTATTTTCGCTATTTTAGTGAATATCGGGAATTATCCCATTCGTGTGGACCCGAAAATAATTTTGACGAGCGCAAGCGCTCGTGCAAAATATTTTCAGGTCCACATTGAATGAGATAATTCTCGATATTCAGTAAAATAGCGTAGACTTTCTTTTTATGATATGCTACGTAACATTTTACTGCGCAATATTCAACCCAATTCGACTGTAAACACGTACCTATAAAAAATAAAGATCAGCTGATCGTTCTTTCAAGCCTGTATGTATTAGTCAAATCACTGTAACATAAAAAATAGTCCCACTTTCCCACGATAATTTGACCAACTAATTGTTCAACTCACGGATGAAATTTAATCATTATAATCTTACGATTGGAAATATCTCATATTTTTCATAAATGTTAATTTTTAGAGCATTTTAAATGTCAATTTACAACAAGAAATGTGGAACTGAGTGCGCCAACTCATCCAAAATAAAAACTTTCAGTTCACAAGTATCAGTATCAAAATCGGAGTCACCTTCTATACATCTATTTATTTTACTTTATATTTTATTATTATTATGCATCTAATTTTTCAGTCATAGAATCACCAGAACGGCTTGGAATAACTTGAACTTCTGGTACTGCTGGTAAAGCCGGAACTGAATCGCTTGTAACAGTATCGAAGGCGAAGTGATGCGCCGAAGCGTGACATCATTTAAGAAGCAACTGAGGGATATTCCCCGTTATCCATCAAGTCGATGGATATTGAGAAATATCTTTTAGATAATATATTGAGAAATATCTTTTAGATAATTTGCGATAATTCACAGACTAGCATATAATAAAATATCATATATGCACTTAGGCATTACATATCTCTCGCTTTTTTTGAAATTTTTCCGAAAAAGGGATGTGCTTTTTCGGGGTCTATAATTTGGTCAGAAGAAAAGAGAATCGCTTTCTGGTCTGAAAATGTAGGTCTTTGGAATAGTCGAACGTAATAAATACCAGCATACATGCAAATGCACCCCCCCCCCCCCTCCAACCTACTCCACTAACCAGTCACCATCCAAAAATACAGTCGGGGCCCGAAAATAGGTCAAAGAGACAACTAGTTTGTTTGACGTGCTTAGCCTCTTTTTTTGGTCAAAATACATCAAAATGTTTTCATATTGTCTGTTTCCTTTCCACCAGTTTGACGGTTGTGACAAATAATTTTAGTTTCGTCTCGGAGCAAACAGTCAACCTCAGTAGTATATCATGGTGAACAGGATATAACTCACCACACTTTTGGCAAAGATAAAATTAAAGGTTTGGTCCGGGTTACATGTAGTAGAAAAATGGTCTTGCGGTTGTGATTTTTATTTATTAGATTATTTAATTTTCTAATACAGTCGCTTAAATATTCACCCAACGTGAAGACCAAATTCGTCCAGTTTTATCTACAAAAACCCACATTCACATTTTATTATTTCTTCCATGCTTTCAACTTTTGTCTACAAAAATGTAGCTTGTGCTCCCCCCCCCCCCCCCCTCACTGGAACGTGCACGATATGCTCGTTCCAGTGAGGAGGTCATAAGATATACTTTTGAGGCCAAAATTGCAAAATTATACTTATTCGAGTGATTTATCAAATGTCGTTTGTTCTTCGAACTAGGTGAGGGGTTAAAATGTATTGCCTATATTCGCAGCAGTGTACATGTCTTTGACGCCAGGTACGTAAGTATCCTCAGATATCGTTTGAAATAGATGTAGCTTTTTCGCCAAGATTAGGATAGAGCATGAAGATTATGCTAAGTCGGAAAACCTGAGCTATTTCTTTTCTTCTCCTCGCCCTAAAACAAATGTGTGGATACATCTCTAAATCGCCAGACATTGATGACATTCCATTTTGCATTGTACAACATGAAAACGGTCATAAATGTTGGAAAGAAGTAAAGCTTTTCCGGTACTATATCCACCCTTTCGTTTTTGTACAGAAATGGCTCTGGTGTAAAGGTGTATAATTTCGTTCGTTTCAGACGGAGAAAAGCGCTGGTGAAAATTCTTTTGACCAAGATATGTTATGGAGAGTACATTTGAGTCTTCAAGCAATTGAGGATGAGGTGAGAATTCTTTTTTACTTAGAGAATGAACAGGTTGCTGTATTTTGGTAAATATATACGTATTTACGTAAGTTTAAACGTTTTTAACAAGGTCGACTTTAACAATGGATCCTGCTGCTCTGTCGCTTCAAGTTTTCTGTTTGCCTCTTTAACATTTTTGAACACTTTGAACCTCGGTGGCATCTTCCAAGCCAGGTCAGTGCCATCAATTCGAAGAATCCATATTCGTTGTTAGGGAAAGACCAATTAATAATTTCAATGAAATTATTGACTGTTCTATCATACAAATTCACGAACCAAGCATTTACTTTATGAATACAGATCGTATCACGACCGTGGACAAACAAAGGGGGCTCTTGATTTTAAAGGGTTACTGGGGTATATTTGTCATGTCTGAAGAGGGCAGATGCAGTTAAAACTAGAAGTCCTGTCACGAACTGTGCACTTATCTAGGCTTAATTGTGCGTAGGAATTGTGCGCAGTTGCCATATCGAATGGCATCCAAAGCATGGAAGGTTCTCCTAGATACGCATAGCAAACACAAGCAATGTTTCTGCCAATGGACCTCCGGGTTACCCGGGGGTCCATTGGCTGAAACACTGCTTGTGCACAGGCCATATGTACAGAATTTGAGAGCCTTACGATGGCCATAACGCGTAGATTAACGCGCAGATCGACGTGCTATTTGTGTGCATTTCATGACAGGACTTCTAGTTTTAACTGTAGATAGATAGATATAATATTTTATTCAATAATACACCATTCTCACAAACAGCATGAACGTTAATAATACATTAAACAAGCAGTTAGACAATATTGGAATGGAGAGTAGAAAATAAAAATATAAAGTCAAATACATTATGGATGTGTGGTTTTATATTGTTTGGAGAAGCCATGGCCAGATTGTCTGCCTTCCTGGCATCTTCACGTTATTTTGTTTGCTACTATTTCGGGGAACAGACTTTCAGCTACAGGCACAATCCCTGTTTAACTATTAAAGTGAGAATAGAAAATTCAGACCCAAGTTTGTGTCATTGGCAAATGCAGTAATGCTCTGTTGTGTCGCGGTGGATGAGATATCGGAGTTCAGATGAATTATATAACAGACAAACCAATCTTACCAATGTTGGCCATGCGCGAACACGTTTCCATCGAGCCGAGACCACAGGGACTCGTACACCAATCAATACACAGGACACACTATCAAATGCCAATACAAAAATTAGAAAAGATATTGTATTGACATTCTACAATTTACCCCGCATACCGATCAAACCACGAGTCCCTGTGGCCGAAAAGAGCACATTTCTAATAGGTATTATACAATTGGAAACCAGTCACTGAGTCAGTGGGTTTAGCTGGGTTGACCTTAAAGTTTTGCGTGGTCGATTAGATAGATTCTCCCTTTGACAGAGGCCGCAATCTTCACCCAATGAAGTACAAATTTGGACTTGTTTGACAGAGTTTGGCTATATTTGTCACGTCTGAATGGGACATGGCTTGTGGTGCTCAAAACATTTAGGGATTTCAGTTCTACGTTAACAGAGTATACATTGAGTGTTCTGTACTTATTAACCTGTCTGGTGGACATCACACAATACTGTAACTTACCAGTTGTGTGAGAGCTTGACGGCCAACATCGCCCCGATATAGACTTAGATTCTGATGTGGCACGATACACCAACAAATGAATTATTGAGGATCCAGCAAGAAAATGTATAGTTCTCTGATCACCCAATATACTGCTCGGTGGTCATGGACAATATCTTTGCATGTTGGGTCCGCAAATTTATTTTTGACTAACATCTAAAACTTCAAGCACGTAGACCATCAGGAAAATTCTACAAGGAACTCGACGCTGTTGTAGGCCGTTTTTATCCACTTTTCGTGAAGTTTGCGCACAAACAGTTTGCGTACAATACATACATATAGTATTTCGTGCTCAAATTACTGATATTCCGATCAAAAAGTATTTAATTCACCATGAAACCATCAAAATATTAACACAATGGAATAACGCGGAATAATCTTAAAACTACAGTTGTGGTGAGTCTTAATATAATATCCAGTAAACAAATCTTTCTAATAGTAATGGTAATGTCTTCAAAGATTTGGTCATATCAAATCTTGATTATCGGATGGAATGTTTCATTTGGTCGCAAAAGCGAACATAACTTACTCGGAGAGTACATGCGGCAAAAGTGAGAAAGAGAAATAAGCAGCAGGAATCTCTGTTGTGCATTCCCACACTTATAAACTATTGCCATTTACGCGTAGAATCGACTTCTCAGGAGTGTTCACTCTCCATTGACAACAATGTTTGTGAATGATCGTCGGGCTTTATTAGAAATATAACCGGGCAGCCTCTCAAATAATATTGTTTTAATACAGAAATTCAACCTGACACGACGGAGTTTTAAGTGCGAGCTTCCATCGAATCATCCATGTCCGCGTGCTACTGTCACCAATGGGTTATCTCGAATGATAACTCACTGACCAAACACTGTTCAAATTACATACGAATTTAATGTAAAGTAGGTTCTAAGTCCGAAAATACACTAGAGTATTCGCCCAGATAATGGTCTCACGTTTCGCCCTTGTCTGTCGACCATAATCTTTCTGATTATCCCGAGCCTCGTATATCATTCGATAGAGGAAACCTCTCTACGGGTGCCTTTACAGTATTCATCGAAGACATTCCTTTATTGAATGTATTTTAAAGAAGGACAATGCATTCGTCCGACGAGTTCCTACATTTAGCACGTTTATTCTATGTGTATTAACTCGCCCAGATAATGGTCTCGCGCTTCGCCCTTGTCTGTCGACCATTATCTTTCTGATTATCCCGAGCCTCGTATATCATTCGATAGAGGAAACTTCTCTACAGGTGCCTTTACAGTATTCATCGAAGACATTCCTTTATTGAATGCATTTTAAAGAAGAACAATGCATTCGTCCTATGAGTTCCTACATGTAGCACGTTTATTCTATTATATTAACTCGGTGGCAAGACGAGTCAATTTATGTTCCAATAAGAGTAAAATCCCCACCCTCTGATTGGATGAGAGCTGGTGTAGTTTCTTTTATGTTTACGGCTCAAGTAGCAAATGGTACCGTCTGACGTCACCGCGCGAAATATTTGAAATGACGTCGCCCGTTTTGTAATTGATTCATCAACGTGGTGACTAGCAAGCCGCTTCATTTTTCCTTATTTTTCACACGGGCAGCAAACGGCGTTCCGATGAAGTGTTGTTTAAATTACAAACCGATTTACGATTTGAACTAAGATGGAATGAGTTTATCTGGTTTATTGGTTATTTATCCAATGCCGTCGTGGGTATACGACGGGGTTATTCACTAAACCTGTGATCGTTAAAAGTTGCCTTACAGAAGGCAACTTTTAACGATCACGAGTTTAGTAAATAAGCCTCTCGTGTTTCACAATGTAGGTTTTGGGCTATGGGTAGTGTCTTATTGGAACATATTATTCAATGTATTTTAAAGAAGGACAATATATTCGTCCTACGAGTTCCTAGCACGTTTATTCTATGTGTACGTCTTGGGTTGAACATGAGCTCCGAGCCGCAACTCTCAGCCCATGTTACAGTCAATTCCTCACAATAATTTACAATGTCCGTTCTGAGTGTTTATGACATATGTGTGTGTTGTTTTATAAAACATTACGTGTCTCACTTTTATTTAAA
Source organism: Pictodentalium vernedei (assembly GCA_031216915.1). NCBI lineage: Eukaryota > Metazoa > Mollusca > Scaphopoda > Dentaliida > Dentaliidae > Pictodentalium > Pictodentalium vernedei. Next base: position 322,804,754 of record CM062296.1, on the reverse strand, counting down.
TCTCTAAAGTGTCTTGATTTGATTATTGTTTGTTTTATATAGAATAAACGTAAGTGTTTTCAGGTAAAAAAAATATTCTACGAGTAGGATTAAGAATGAAACCGACGAGCCTCTGGCTCGTCGGTTTCATTCTTAATCTTACGAGTAGAACAAATTTTTTACTTGAAAACACTATACGTCTGTTTTGATTATCCCATAAATCTTTACAGGGCAGTCGTGGCGAAATCGTGCTGTTACTAGCTACAAAATAATGTGAGAAGTGAGGAGCATATTGGTCCAATTCGATCGACAAGCAAAACTGCCAAAAATGAACAAGCCGCAGTGATATATTTCTGTCTAAAAATAATTTCCACTAGAAGCTTGAGTTGAACTTGCAAAAATACTTTATTAAATGAACAATGTTTATCTTTCTTATTTTCGTTGTTTATTGTTGTTTGTGTCGTCGTCGAGTCAACTTGAGTTTTATAAACAAAGCAGACGACACGTGCATTTGTTTATTTACACTTTCCTAATTTGGAAAATGAAACATCACTCATCATGCCCCCGCCTTTCACAGTCGGACTTGGATGCTTTTCAAGGCAGGGTTTCGATTAATTTAATTTGTGTTGTGTTAATAGTTGTTCATTTTATTGTTAGGCAGAGTTTAAATGTGTCATATATTCTAAAACTAAACATTTAAGCGACGGTCAGCATTTGATAAACGTCGGTTCGTTATGTCTCCCACAAGCGTAAAACAGGTCACGACAACACGAATGCGGTAGAGGTCAGAGGTCAACAAGTTCGTCTCTACTATAGGAATAAATTCTTTCAGTGTTAAACCTACGGGGAAAATTTATCACCCTACTATGTGAATAAAGCAAAAATTTATCCAAGGCTTCTATTGTTCGAATAAACGACGATTTATGGGATAAATATCGGATAAATGAAATTCGTAATTAAGATGATTTAATGACATGATTAAAGTCTGCTTTGTAATCGTCTTTTTTTTGGTTGAATAAAACCATTGTATTCTTTCTACAGGCGCTGGTCATAGCCGAAAAACACTTTGCCCAACAGCTGTTTCAGAGAGGTCGAACACTGTCTCGTGAATGTATCTCAAATTTGTTGTCAGCGCACTTAGAAACACTCGAAAGCTTGCAGCATGTTGCTAGCACTCGAAAACCCGACGCGCTGATAAGATTAAGCTCTTTCGAAGGTGCCAAAGATTATGGAAACACAACGAAAAATAAAGCGGAAAGTGATCTCACAAATGACGCTCAAAGTGGACGGTTACCAGAAACATGCGATTTTAATCTGAACAATAGAAGCGCTATGAAGGACGATGAGCCATGGGAGAGAACTGTGATTAACAATAAATCGTCAGATGAAGGAGTTCATTCTGATATTGAAGAGGAGGTAAGTCTCTGTTACATATAGAATAAACGTATAGTGTTTTCAAGTAAAACATTGGCTCTACGAGTAGGATTAAGAATGAAACCGACGAGCCTCTGACTCGTCCGTTTCATTCTTAATTCTACGAGTAGAATATTTGTTTTTACTTGAAAACACTATACGTTTATTTTGTTTATTCCATAAATCTTTTACAGGGCAGTCGCGGCGAAATCGTGCTGTTACTCGCTACAAAACACAGCGAGAAGTGAGGAACGCATTGGTCCAATTCGATCGACAAGCAAAATTGGCAAAAATAAACAAGGCTCAGTAATACATTTCTATCTAAAAATAATTCCCCTACAAACTTGTGCTAAACTTGAAAAATACTTTATCACTTTATCAAATGAACAGTGTGTGGTGTTTTCTACTGGCATTGTGTAATACTTTCAAAAAGGATTAACGAAAACAACAATTTAACTATCAACCAAGCAACACGAATGCGGTAGTGGTCAGAGGTCAACAAGTCCGTCTCTACTGCAGGAATAAATTCTGTCAGTGTTAAACCAACGGGGAAAATCAACACGAATGCGGTATTGGTCAGAGGTCAACAAGTCCGTCTCTACTGCAGGAATAAATTCTGTCAATGTTAAACCAAAGGGGAAAATTTATCACCCTACTAGGTGAATAAAGCAAAAATTTATCCAAGGCGTTTATTGATCGAATAACCGGCCATTTATGGGATAAAATTTGTTTGCCATATGAGTAAATGATGGGTTGTATTCCGAGAGAGCCATTATTATTCTGAAAGTTTGGTAAACCTGAAGAATAGGGGACTCTGAAATTTATATTAGAAATACCCAGTCTTCTCCATTTTTCTGTGTTATTTTCAATTAACGTCATGCTCAGAACACATAATAACTGTTTAGGGTCGAACAATATCATATTTATTAGTTATTTAAACCCTTTTCATGCTATATAAACTTAACATACTGATAAAGAAAATAACCATCTTGAAGTGGACTTAAATGGGAGACTTCCACAATGGTTTAGGATCCGTCTAGTAAAGATAAGGGTTTGCAGTGGCCGGTTAACCCTCATTCTTGCTATACTGACCCTATTGATTTCTTCGAAGTTTTTTTTAGCAGCAGATGGCGCAGTATAATAAAAACATAACACAAGCAGGAGGAAAGTGTGTACATTGAAACACAGCCCTCAAAATGGCCTTATAATTTTTTTTATTTAATGGGATTTAACGACACTTTCGACAGCCAAGGTGATCTCATGTCGGACAGTTTTACGGGTGGAGGAAGCCGAAGTTCCCGGTGAGAACCACCGAGCAACGACGAGCAACTTCCATACTCCCCAACGTACTAACGCCACACAAGTAGGGTTAGCAATGGTCGAACACAAGTGCACCATCGAAGTACAGTACACCTTAGTACACAGCGCCACCGCGCCTCCACGTGGGTAATCGGGATTAAGTGCCTTGCTCAATGACAAAACGCAGTTACCCCTGGCGGGGATCGAACCATGAACCATTCGGTTTGAAGTCCAACTCCGTATCCACTGAGCCACCGTGCTCCCCGGCCTTATTAAAGTGACACAAGAGGGTTAAATCCAATTTCTTTCACTAAATTTATTACAAATGTGATAGAGAGTAGTGCAAAATGAAAAAAGGTTCAGGAGACCGGGGGTTTTTTTTAAATGAATTGCTGAGTCCCCTATTCTTCAGTTTCACCCAAACTTGAGTACGTTGATTTGCATTGTGTATTTATTTACACCATAATCGCAGACCTGTCCCCAAACGTTCTGTAAAACCAATGATAGGAACGCTCTTTTTATAATTAACCCTTTACCTAACGAATCGCCCGCATCCGCCCGCGTAATATGCAAATTCAGCAGTTGAAAAAATATTATTTTTCAAAACGTTTCAACAAAACCACATCATGTGACCCCTCGTTGGAACGAGCTCGTTCCAACGAGCGGTCACATGATATGATTTTGTTGAGTTTTTTTTAAAAATTATATATTAAAATTTTAAAAAATTATATTAAGAATAATGAATTTTGATATCGTCTGCGTTGGGTAAAGGGTTAACGAATAAAGGAATACCGATGGTTTGGGCAGAAATATATCTGAGTTTACCCGATTATTTTAGACAATATCAAAGTTATTTTTGTGGGAAATTGAAAAAGAAGAAAACGTGGTACATGCAGTGCAACAATTGTAAAAGGGAACAGAGATCTCGCGATACGGTTGAAATTCTATGTCCCCTTCCCTACCCACAACACTGCAGAATCTCAACCGTCGTTAGGGAGAATGAAGAACTTTCATTCTCAGATACTCTTGTCCATTTGTTTCGATTCCGTCTTGATTTCGTACTTTTTCGTTTATGAAATTTCCACCCTCCGATATAAGATTGTCGCGACCAGGTCGCGATCTGTTCGAGAAGTGAACGCTTTTGTGATTTCAGTACTGTACGAAACTACAGAAGCTTTTCTGGTGGACATAAAGCTGAGTAGGAATATTGAAATTGTTCCGTTTCCGTCTTCCCGACCAATCCTAATGTTCATGCCCAACCCCAATCTTCTTATGAAGTCGTAGCAAAAAAAATTATTTCTACTTAAAACGATATCTGAAGATACTTACGGGCCTGGCATAAAATACATGTAGAACGCAAATATATTCAATACATTTTAACATCAACTAATCTGAAGTACATACAACACTGCATTGCAAGTAACCGGAACCACAACCAATATTTTTTTTTGCTTAAGCACAAATCACCATACATTTCTTCACCATTGCAGCAATATTCGAAAGGGACAAGTAAATTTATGATGCACCCCTTGAAATGGGGAGATGGGATGTGTCCGCCCAACCTCCCCGTGATCGGTGTACATGACACAAATGTTTTGAGAAAAACACCAGGGAAACGCAAGTCAGCATCACGCGTACGAACCACTATCGGTGCAACTTGTTTATACTGACAATGCCTTAATGAAAAAAACGAGAAGCGCTCACAGACATCTAGATAAGTGACCACTCTATTGCCTCCTGAAGTTATTGGCGGGACAAGTGTTCCCGCAGTGTTCAGCATGAATCCTTTCTTTAATACCGTACAGATTATTGGCAAAGAAATACATAAACCAAGGTTCTCCATTTAAAAAGAAGATCACACAGTGAGCTGCTGCAAAACGTTTCAAGATGGAAGATAGATACTTTTACAGACATGACATATACTGTAAAAAACACAGTTAAATACGCTGAATGACTAAGACTAACAACCAACTATCGGTAGTGCTCAGTATTCATGCTAGCCAAAATTTGTATAGTGCCAAATTTTTAGCCATTTGGGTATTTTAGTGCCAAACAAAGTGTTTTGGTGCCAAAACGCTAATGAGAAAGAAGGGTGTTTTTCGCTCTTCTGCCCAAATAAATTGATCGAGTTTTGAAAAATGAATGGCAGAGATTTCAAGAGTGAACGGATAATTGTTAATCAACTGGCTTAGCATGTCGTTTCAAAAGGCAGCATTTAATTAAATTAATACTTCATACCGTCGCGAGTCACTCGCGGCGGTATGAAGTATTTATCTGATTCAATGCTGCCCTTTTTCAAGTTAATAATCTTGAAGAAAAATAATGCCTCACCACCACTCACTGACATTTAACGTTGAAAGTTTTCCAAACAGTATTTCTGACAAAACCAGTAGGTTTTATTTACGTGTGCAAGAAGTAATGCCATATTTTTGTTTGTTTGTTTCATGATCAATAGAAGTGAAAGGAAATGTTTTGGTGCTAAAATTTTAGTCGATTTTTATGCTAAATCAAAATTGTTACTTCAATTGGCTAAAATGGCTCCCGACAGCGTGAACATTGGTAGTGCTGCCGTCAGATATTACGGCGACAAATCGTACTTTTGTAACGAAAACGTTTTCGCGAGATAAACAAAATACCGTATGGTCTGATATTTGGTTTGGCTTCATTGCTCACGAAGGTAGTTCAATAGGCTTTAAGGGCCTACCACGTAATATCTTTGAAATGTAGCTGTATGGAATTGAAGAGCTTTTTGTGTTTATCTTGGAAAGAGCTTCCTAGATATGGACACTCTTCTATTAGAATCCCATAAAATTACCCTTCAACTTTTCTACTCTGATGAATTCCTGAATAGAATTGTCGCAACTAATACCGGCTATAGCGATTGGGCAAATCCATTTTGTATTTGCAGGAGGGTCAGTAGTTGCAGGACGGTCAGTACTAATTTAATGCAACGGCCCGTAGGGCGGTTGGATTAAATTTATGCTGACCTCCGTAACCATTGATTACCTATTATATATTGTTTGCTCGCCGATCATTGAATTTTTCCTGCACGCGAAAAATATCCTTGCCGTGCCCACAGGGTAAGAAATAAGAGCTTTACCGGAGATTTACGGTTAACGTAACGACAGTTAGAGATCTGTATTTTTATCGCATTTAAGAGCAAGAGTACAGTCCATATGTACATGTGTGTTTGATTGCAGAAGTTAGCTAGATAAGTACACTTCGGTGGGACTGGGTTGAACGAAAACAATCTTAAAGTAGAATTTCGTCAATAACTGTTCTTCCTTTTTTGAGAAATAACTGTTGTTTTCCTTCGGTTTATGCGATATAAACCGAAAATTTTCAGCACAAGCTTCATAACTCACGTAGCGAGTTATGATTGAGCTTGTGCTGAAAATTTTCGGTTTATATCGCATAAACCGAAGGAAAACAACAGTTATTTCTTATAATTTAATCCGGCTGTAATATTAAAATATAAAAACTATGTGTTCGTGAACGAAAAACTTTTAGTTTTCGCAAAAGACAAGTCAAACTCAGGAAAGTGTGTCACAAACAGGTCACGTCAATCATTGTCAAATTGTTTGTTGTTTTGATTTTCGATCGCAGACGACAGATATTTAACAAGTCACGTAACAATAGCATTAAAACCTTTTTTTAAGTTCCCCCAAAATCATGTTTGGATGTATGATCTTTTTATTCGTCTCCCACTTCGGTATATTTTATTAAATTCAATTGTTCCCGAGAAATTATCATTATATTCTCGCTGAATGGAGGCAATGAAAACTCGATCATTGATCTTTGTTTACAAGCTTGTTATCCATCTATCAGTCTGTCGGTTACAATTTGAGTTGAGTGGGCGGGGCTTCCAGAGTCTTCAAAGTTGGATCGGATGTGTGCGAACGTGTATACATTCCAAATCATTACGTGATTTGGTTTATACGATTTTGACAACTTTCACTCTGTACGCTTTCAACCAATCAAACGCAGAGGCGGGGCAAATGATTAAATTATAAACGTATAAACGGCTAGCGCGGTTACTCGGTGGTTACGGCATTGAACTTCAAACCTAGAGGTCCACGGTTCGATCCCCTTCAGGGTTAACTGCCACTGTGTCATTGGGCCAGGCACATAATCCCGATTGCCCGCGTGAAGGCACGGTGGCGCTGTGTACAAAGGCGTAACGAACGTCGATGGTGCACCTGTCAGTAGTTAGGGATGGCACTATAGCCCCAAACATTTTTAACACTGAATTTCCCATAGGCTCCAAAGGGTTAGTGTTAAATTGTGAAACTTATAGCCCCATAGCCCCAAAGTGTCTGTAACTTATATCCCCAAAGTGTCTGTAACTTATAGCCCCAAAATGTACTATAGGAAAATCCCATAGACTGGGATTTTCCTATAGTACATTTTGGGGCTATAAGTTACAGGCATTTTGGGGCTATAAGTTTCACAATTTAACACTAACCCTATGGAGCCTATGCGAAATTCAGTGTTAAAAGATGTTTAGGGCTAAATTGCCTCTGCACCATGATCCTGTACTTAAAAAGACTTGACGTCATTCACAATATTGTTTCCTCAACATCTAAAAAACATAGCTTTTGGTTTTATAACGTCAAGCTCATTTCACCGAGGGATCATAATCTTTGTGTTCATAAATGTGCCATCAAAGATGCTCTAACCACGACATTCGGTGTTAGCCCACACCCCATACTTACATTACTGCATGCAACCATTGTATGATTGTGCTGGAAACTGTCCACTCACCAAAATACAGTACAGCCGACTTGGGATAGTCAAAATCCACGCGTAGGCAGTTTTGATCACGGGTGCTTTTCTCAATCAATAATCAGTAATTTTCAGCAAAGATTCAATGAAAGAAGCACCAGGTCGGAACCAGTGCTTCAATCATTGAAAATGGGATGGCGATTCCATTGTTTTATGACGGAGATTCACTGTTAACGAATGCGTGGAAATATCACCCACGCATGGATTTTGACCTTTCCCCCACGACCGTACTGTATTTTTTTGGTCCGAATCAGTTTTATTTAACTCTTGGCGCGACAGGCGACTAAAGTCGACAGACGGCAGACCGCGGAAAGGTACTGCAGTAGTTATTTTGTCCAACTGTGTGTGTCCATTTCCAAGTGCTTTTAACCCTTTACCTAACACAGACGATATCAAATTTTTTTATTTTAAATATCATTTTTTCAAATTTTTCAAAAAGTTATTTCAACAGAACCATATCATGTGACCCCTGGTTGGAACGAGCTCAACGAGCTCGTTCCAACGAGGGGTCACATGATATGGTTTTGTTGAAATTTTTTGAAAAATAATAGTTTTTCAACTGCTGAAGTTGCATATTACGCGGGGGGGGGGGGATGCGGCCGATTCGTTGGGTAAAGGGTTGAACAAACATACGTATTCCTATGTTTCATGCACCATTTATGTCCTATCCATGAAAAACGATATCGTCCGTTGAAAGTATAGAGGCCCCATTTAAATATATACAGGAAATCATTTGAAAAACTGTCAATGAGATCATTAGAACATCTTTTAAAATAATAACCTTTTAGTCTAACAACCTATACTTTTACTATATAGTTTTTGTAAAATTCCTGATGAATATTAGGGCTAAGAATTCTGTTTCTCAGATTATTCCGTGCCGAAAGAGTTAAAGAGGGGCTTGCTGCCGGTTTGAGTTTGTTCATCAGTCATGTACGGTATTCCTTAAGTGCTAAAGAGGTTTCCTGTACTTCATTGTACCTTAACTCTTTACCCAACGCAGACGATATCAAAATTTATTATTTTAATATTTGTTTTTTCATATTTTTCAAAAAATTTCAACGAAACCATATATCGTCGAGCTCGTTCCAATGAGGGGTCACTCGATATGGTTTCGTTGAAATTGTTTGAAAAATATATTTTTTAACTACTTAATTTATAAATTACGCGGGCGGATGCGGCAGATTCGTTAGATAAAGGGTTAATGAATATTATAATTTGTATACTGATGAACCGATGACGTGTTTGGTTGGAAAATCAGGCTTCACAACAGTTTATTTTATCAGTTTTCTTTCAGTGTCCGTTTAGGGGATTATCCTAGGACAAGATGTATGTGTGGATGTTTGTATATGTGAGTGTGGGTGTATTTGTGTTGGGCTGCGAGTGCATAAGTGTTTTTGAATGCGAGAAAATGAGTCTAGAGCACATACCGTTTGTGTCATCAGCTCCCTGAACCCCAACAGTATCACACTGCATAACTTTATTATCTCAGTAACTCTCATTGCTTTATTTTTCGACCGCCAGGCTGACACACCTACTCGTCTCGCAGAGGAATTAAGAATTCATATACTGAGGAGACGGAAAACGCTGTCCGTTCAAGAACTCTCGTTGGCATTGTTAGTATTCCGAGAGGAGCTGCTGGCGTACTTAAAACCAGAAGAATCAACCCAGGGGTGCAACTTTCTTGTGAATCAAGACAGTAAAGGGGAACCAAAAATATATCAGGTAAGCAATCACTAGAGTTTAATAATATATTCCCGGTCTTCTATAGTAACGAATACGGGAATGGAATTACACTCACAACCGGTAACCGGAAAATGTCCTGGATAATATCACGTAAATTTACAAGAGTAACAATACGCATCTATTTTCGTGAAAATGAACATATTTTATTGGTAATCTGCCATCCCCATACGAAAAAGTATTTTTCCTAAGAGAAATGATTCGGAAAATAAAGACGAGATTGAAGATTTGGCTGTTGAAGAGTGGAGTCCCCCGGAACTGAATGAGGACTACAACGATTTGGTGAGAACTCTTCTTCAGGAAGCATGATTGTAAAATGTCCAGGCGTGGAAGAGCTGATGGAATCTTACAAAGTTACCTTGTGGCAGTTTTTCAATTTAGAAAACATCATCTCAACAAACAAACAGTGTCATGCGTGATTCCCTGTTCTGTGCCATAGATTTTCCTTGTATTCGGGATTAATGCCTTTTTTAAAACTGTTTATAAACGTACAGAGTAGTCCGTTATTGCGTTCTCGACTCTTCTTCAATAAAATTTGTTTTTCTATCCGCTCTGATCTACATATATCCTTTGAACGAATGTGCCTCACAGGGTTATTATGATCACATGAGTTGTGCACCAATTATATTATTTTGTTTTTATGCTCTACCCAGGGCGTCGACAAAAGCCTCAGATGCGGGGATTTAGCGCCCTTCCGTTCGTACATTTACTCCCACGGATCGAACCATTTATTATCTCGTTTTAACTCATACCTCGGGCATCGGCAAATGTCTCATATTCAAGACTTGGGCACTCGAGTCGAATCATGGTCGGCCCTGTATTCTCGACGCTACTTACATGGGGCCCTTTTGATCGAATTTCCCGCACCAGTTCGTTTCTTGGACTCTTGACAAATCAGGTAATTGTTAAATTGTAATTGTTAAATCAAAAACAGGTAAATTTATCGCTCCCCCCTCTTTCAATCAACAATGCTTCGCCACGACTCTCAGCTGAGATCTGGCGGGCCTAGTATGAACTGAAGAGCTAAACCCAACAGACTTTCGAGCTGTGGGGTCACACAAAATATCGGCCCTGTATTCTCGACGCTACTTACATGGGGCCCTTTTGATCGAATTTCCCGCACCAGTTCGTTTCTTGGACTCTTGACAAATCAGGTAATTGTTAAATTGTAATTGTTAAATCAAAAACAGGTAAATTTATCGCTCCCCCCTCTTTCAATCAACAATGCTTCGCCACGACTCTCAGCTGAGATCTGGCGGGCCTAGTATGAACTGAAGAGCTAAACCCAACAGACTTTCGAGCTGTGGGGTCACACAAAATATCCAGCTGAAAGTACATAAAGCAGTTTTAAGGAATTCGCGCATTAACCCTTTACCCAACGTAACGGCCAAAACCGGCCAGCGCTATTCTCAAAAATCGCCAATTAATTTTCACTATTTTTTTCATTTTTTGTCTCAAAAACATAGGTTATGACCCCTCGTTGGAACGAGCTCGTCGAGCTCGTTCCAACGAGGGGTCATAACCTATGTTTTTGAGACAAAAAATGAAAGAAAATAGTTATTCAAGAATTTTTTTTGCAAGTGTCGTCTGCTTTTCACGTTAGGTAAAGGGTTAATGTCGCCGCTCATATATTTTACTATCTGTTTTTATGTTATATTTTCAGAAATATTCTGTCAATTATCCTAACAATTCAACAGGAAAGAGCAGAAAAATTGAACCCGAACCTCAAAGCACATTAGATCTAAACCAAGTAAGTGTATATTCGCGAATTGCGAACTATTAACATTCTCAATTTCTACTACGAAAGTTGTTTAGTGTAATAGTCCGGGTGGAAATCACTTTGTCAATTTTGTTTTGAGTCGATTCTAATACACCCCTCCGTTATTCATCCACTTCAGTTTGTTTGATCATCATCTCTTCTGTACTATTACTCCATATACTTTGCCGTCAGTACTTAATCCCAAGGGGGCGCGGTGGCGTTACGGTAACCGGTTCTCGTCAGATCACCGACGTTAATCAACGTCGAGCCCGGTTAATCATTGGATGGGTGACCGTCTGAGCGATCAATTCGGACTCCCGCGTTGTGTTCTTGGGCAAGCCACTTAACCCCGATTGCCCACACGGGAGCACGATGACGCCGTGTACTAAGGCGTACTGCACGTCGGTGGTACACGTGTCTTCAACCAATCTAATCCTGCCTGTGCTGCAGTGCGGAGTTACGATGTTGCGGAGCTGGCAGCTGCTCGTCGTTGCTTGGTAGTTTTCTCCGGGTACTCGGGCTTCCTCCACCCGTAAAGCTGTCACGGTCATGATTAGCCATTGCGCATAAGTATATAACCTTAAACACCAATAAATAAATAAATAAATATATATAAATATATATATACTTAATTCCAACCCGAACCGCAGACGACACTCGCAAAAAAAGTTCTCGAACGACTAAATTTTCATTTGTGTCTCACAAAACCCAGTTAATGACGCATCGTTGGAACAAGCTCGTTGAGCTCGTTCCAATGAGGCATAACAAGCTATATTTTTGTGGCCAAAAATAGAATTTACTTATTTATTTATTAGGGTTTAAAGACACATTAACTGCCAAGGTCATATCGCGTCGGTGACGGTTTTATGGGTGGAGGAAGCCGGAGTACTCGTAGAGAACCACCGAGCAACGACGAGCAGCTGCCAGCTCCCCAATATCGTAACTCCGCACTGAAGCACAGGCAGGGTTAGACTGGTTGAAGACATGCGCATCATCGACGTGCAGTACACGCGTCATCGTCCCCCATGTGGATAATCGGGGTGAAGTGCCCTGCCCAAGGACGCAACGAGGGAGTCCGAATCGATCGCTCAGATGGTCACCCATCCAAGGACTAACCGGGCTCGACGTTGCTTAACTTCGGTGATCTGACGAGTACCGGTACCGCAACGCCACCGCGCACCCGAACAGAAAAAGAAAGATAATAGAATTTGGCGATCGTTGTGAATAGCGATGGCCGTATATAGTCGTTGCATTGAGTAAAGGGTCATTACTGATTATAACTGCGATAAAAAGGCAAATAAACTAATTTTTATTTTCGAAGAAATTATTCAGCTAAAACATCCGTTTTTTTAGCTCAACTTAACAACGTCAAGTATGAGCTATTGGGGTGGGTTAAAATCCGTAGGCCGCCCATACGTCCCTACGTCTGGACATCAGTACTTCTATCCGTCCACAATTCCTTTAGCACACCTTACAGGCCGCATCCCCCACCTGCTGATCAGTTTCAAATTTCATACGTGGTTTTCTGGCAATGTCTAGATAGAGGCTACAGAGGTTTTTTCCGAATTTTGTTGAAAAACATGCTCACCGGTGGGCATATTGGATTTGGCATATAAATTGTCAACAATTCCATTAGCACACCATAGAGGCCGCCTGTCGCACCCGATTTTTTGCAACTTTCTTATGTATCTTTGGAGTGATGTCTAGATGGGAGCTATCGATTTTATTATGAATTTCGATGAAAACTTGACTGCCAGAGGCCACCTTGATCTTGGATTTGGCTTCTAAATTCTTAACAATTCCACTAGCACACCAAACATGCCGCATGTCTCTCACGATCTTTTTGAAATTGCATGTATATATTTGGTGCGATCTCTAGTTGGGAGCTGTCATTTTTTCTGAATTCGTTGAAAAACCTGTCTTGCAGTGGCCATCTTGGATTTAGCATATAAACTGTCAACATTTTCATTAGCACACTCTACAGGCTGAACCTCTCGACAAATGTTTTTCAAATTTTATACGTAGCTTTGGTGTGATGTCAAGAAGGGCGTTTTGAAATTTTCTGAATTCCGTTAAAAAACGTGGCCGCAGCGGCCAGCTTGGATTTAGCAAATAAATTGTCAACAATTCCATTAGCACACACTGCAGGCCTCATCCCTCACCAGATCCTTTCAGATTTCGATCCGTCCTTTCTTGGTCAAGTTGAGCTGCAGTATCATTGATACCTTCATTTCCTTTATTTGTTGTTAGGATAATATATGAACTTCTTTTTTTTAAAAAAAAGTGGATATTTGGATATTCAAAATCTCAAAAAATAATCTTTATGTGAGAGAGCAATTGTGTAGTTCTTTTGATCATGAGTATACGATAGAACAGCAAAAACTAAGGCACTCTCCAATAATTTGTAATAAAAAATATTGAATAACAAATTCAGACCATCAAAAATAATCTCTTCCTCAACCAGTTAAACCTAAACGATTTGAAGTCATGCATATTGTCATGTATCCCATCGAGTGAAAATGCTTCTTGTATTTTTGGAGTTTAATTTGTCAGCAAAAAGTAGCAAATTTGGCGTATCTGTACATAAATTGTCTCTCATGTTATAGAAATGGTTCCTCATGTTGCCACTTTTTCTCAAAAATATTGACAAGAACGGGATGCTGACCAATACCCCAGAAGCCATATAATTAACAAAGAAATAATTAGATCAAAATGGCATCGGAACAGTGACACACACTAAAAACTAAAGTGTTAAAACTGACACTTTCAAGGTGTTAAACCCATTCTAACTCTTAGGGTTTGATTTTAACACTCAAAATGCAATGCTTTTAGCACTTAGACATTACAATCGTCAGACATCTGAAACTTGAATGGATGGCACTTCCCATGTGTCTAGCATTGGTGGTTCTTCCAGAATCGACCATAATTTGATTTGCGCTTGGTGGGTACATAATTAAAAGGACACAACGCAGATGACGCGGATCAGGCTCGAGGGTTCAAGCCTGATCCGCGTCATCTGCGTTGTTTCCTTTCAAGTGTCGCGACATTACAGTTGTCAAGAGGTATTATTGTAACACCTGTCAAGTTCTGGGATATCTACACTTGAACAAAGTGCTAGTTCAGCACTTAGTAAGTGTTAAATACAGCACTTCAAGTGTAGTTTTTAACACTTTAGTTTTTAGCGTGTAATACCCTTTTCCGTGCTTTCTGTCCAACTGTTATCAAAATGTTCAATATTGCTACTATTTCCAATGTAACGTCAGTAACAGGAGCGACATTTTGAGGTTTGTGATGGTGATTCTCCTGAACGTGTTTTCAGATCAAACAAAAAGTATATTTTGTCTCCTAAAAATCACTTTGCAAAAGTGACGAGGGGAGCAATTGGTTAAATAATAACCCTCAAAACCTTAGCCACGGTAACAGTAGGGATTAGCTGGAAATATACCTACTTGCTTAGCGCGTAATTTTGAGAAAAACTGAAAAATCATCCTTGTCTCTGAGTAGACGCTGTGCTTCCAGTTATATTTTTATTGCACCGAATCGGCTGCCAATTACACCTGCGTAGTCATCGAAGTCGAACCAAGTGTATACTACGGTTTATTAATTTTGTAATAGAAGGGACACTCCCTCGTAGAACAAAGATTTTGAGCCCACCACAGCCGCTAATTTTGTAAACTTGCCCGAAGGGAGCAGTTACTGCGTTGATTGACTTCTTGGTGCCAACCTGGAGGTGGGAGGGAGGGGGGGGGGGGTGGGGAGGCACGCTAAGTTTCGACATTCTTGAAGTCAAAAACTCTAGAATTTCTTTTTACGCTTTCAGAAGTTTACAGTTTTCAGCGGTAAATCGGCGGTTTTGAAAATTAGATTTCACAATAAGCACGAACTCCCACAGCTGATTGTCGCCTTTTTCGGCATTAATAGTCCACCGTGATAAAATATAGTTCCCATATACCCCCGTTGGTATACTTCACAAATGTATAAAAATTTAACATGTAGTATAGTAAATATTTCTCTTATAATAACAATTAACATCTGTCGTAATTTATAAATAGCAACAGTATTGATACCCGGAAGTGATATTGAAAGGTTGTTGATTCCTATATCTTCACTGCGGGGATACGATCAATTTTTCTATGTTCTATATTCTATAGTTGAGCGTATAATAAATATACAGAACCACACTTATGTTTGAATGGGTTAACGATTACTGAACGAGAGCGAGTGGCGCAGGGATACCACGAGAGCCGGTAGGCTCGAGTGGTTATCCCAGCGCCACACGCTCGAGTTCAGTAATCGTTAACCCATTCAAACATAAGTGTGGTTCTGCATTTATTACACACCCAACCCTGAAAAAGAATTCACTGTAATTAATCGCTAATTTAATTAAATAGTCGACGATTTGAACGGTTGAAAGAATTTTAGAGAGAAACGGGCAATTTTGTCAGAGAACCAGTCTTAAGACTTTGACCTTGCCACTTGTAGAATCGCTGTTGATTCATTTTGTTCCCCCAAAAATGTCGGTCCAGCAGGGTCCGGCCACTTAAAACTCAAAAGATTTCGTTCATCATATCAGACGTCACAAATTATGAGGTCTGAAATGTGTTTTCAAAAGTGTGTGTGCAGGCATCATTATATCTGGAGGATGGAAAATGTACAAGGATTTTAATTTAAATACGGTGCGAACAGGCCGCTCTGTTTAAATTTCGTGCTTTTTAAACTGAAAGTGAAACTAAAATAGAAGTTTGAACTCGGCTTGACTTTACATGCACTACTGCTACGTAGTCTAGGCTATCGCCTATCGCATGAGGACATCGGTCATTTCTGTTCTGCACTGTAACAAAAGTACACATTGGACGAGAAAAGACATTTTGTGCAATAAATTAACTCCCCAGGGCAATATTTCAATCGTTCAGAGTAACTGAGGCAGTTTGAGATTCCATTCTGAGTGAACTTTGCAGTCTTGGTAAGTTAGCACTTTATTTTTCAACATTATAAGTTTCTGACTTGAAATTTAGCCTTCTTTTTATTTACCTCAAGTCTTGATAACTTTTGTTTGAAATGGGCTGCACTTACAAAATAAAGGCTTTAGGTTGTCCACATTTACTACAGATAGGCATGTATACAAAGGGAGAAATATATTGCACAATAACTGCAAGAAAATGTCATGTCTTGTCTCCACAAGTAATTTAGTTTGTACACCTTTTTTTTTACCCCCCCCCCCCCCCCCCCATCTATAACTTGACAACATTTTCTCGAAAGCTAATGAAATGAGTACCCAGCAGTCTTAGTCAGAGGCTCAAAGAGAAATAAGGGGGTGGGGGGTTCTCGCAGTAAGCTCCAACTTATTTTGGTTGATAATATTTTCAAAGATTGATTAATGTTTACATTATTTTGTGCTAGTAATAAAACTATACTTCACCAGTTTGTTATCTGAACGGTTCTGTCAATATTTATCTGGTTTCAAAACAAAATATTTTTTTATGTGTCTGCTCCAATATCTTGTCAATCTTAAATTTGGAATTTGGTATTCTGAATTTGCATTTAGTAAGAAGTTTTAAAGAGGACTGATAGAATGTGACTAATGATAGGCTTTTGGACATTTTCTTGGGGATGGGGGCTGACCAATCAAACTGCCCTGAACTATTGTTTCAAAATCAAAATGCAGACCCTTTCCCCGAATTTGCCTATGAAAATGCTCTGCCCACCACCCTGATATTTGCCAAAATTATAAAAATACCCCCTCCCTCTGAACAATCTGTTCTGAAAATACCAGTCCCTTTCAATGAAAACTGCAAAATTAGCTGCTTATTGATGAAGGGGGATGAAAGTGCCGCAACCCCTATTCCATCTCATACATCCATGTAGCTAATTCATATAGGTGACATTCAGTTTAAGTTTTGTTGCTGATAATTAAAGCAAAATAATACCTCTGTGTAAAACAGAAATACTAGCAAATAATTCTTAACTAGTCATTTAAAAATACACATCAACCTGTGTCTGGAAAATATTGTCATATTGACTGTGTTTTAAATATTCTAATAATTATGTTTGAATTTCATGGAAGTCATCTCATAAAATTGACAATATATTGCATTCATCAGACCACATTTATTTACCACCCCTCCCCTCTTTGTGGTCTCATTCCCACCCTACTCAAGACCTTTCAGAATTTCAGTAGTGGGTAGCTGGTAACTTTTTTTAATTTCCCCAGTACAAACTCCAGAAAAAGTCATATTTTAGCAATACTACTTTCCCTACTCCCCCCCCCCTCCCCCGCAAAAAAAAATAAAATAAAATAAACCAGTTGCCCCAACAGGCAACACCCACTAGAACGTAAAAAAAACATTGGTTCCACAAATGTAAACTACTGAGTTTTCTTATAAAACGAGGCTTTTCATTCTTCCGAATTTATTTACTTTATTGAGCTAGTGAGTAGTGTAGTGTAGACGGAGGGGGGAGGGGGTGGTAAGGTGTGGGTGGTAAGGGTGGAATTGGTGATAGTTAATCAGTAACTGCATGTACTAGCTGCCAAACATCTCAAGGCGCTTTCGGCGTATCGTCGTCTGTTTTACCGCTTCATGGTAACCAGTTTTCAAGATTGATTTAGTCTTGCTTCCTGAGAACTACTTCAACTTAACATGCTCTTCAAAGTATGTTTGGGTTGGCAAACGTGCTGCTTCATTGCCGAAGAGTGAATCGAATAGGATTACACAGTAGACCTCGTATCACTCGTCGGCAGCACGCAGCGGTGAGGGCAACATTGTAACAAAATTTTATGGGAACTGTGCAAGTGGCTGGCTGAAATATCGAACCCAATTGGACTTTTTTGCTCTAAAATTAATCAAGTTTTCCTCGGTTTTCAATAACGGAGCAAAGGTTGAGTTTCACTGTTCAATTTCTTGGCAGAGATCATGTGTCTTTCCTAACTTTCAATCGTTTTTAGCACAGTTGTGCATCAAACATTTTGGTATGAGAATCGGTAATTCCGACAGATAAATATAGCCGATGGTTCTCATTGGTTATGTTCCACTGAACGCTGCAAACAATGAGAACCAGTCTATCGAGAGAACTTGTGCACGCGAAGGGTACTTTTTATCGGATCGCACTAGAGCTTTCTGTTTAAAATTACTGCATGCCCGTAAAATCCACGTGATCGTGAAAAATACAGTCACGGGTGTGTAATAAAAGACAACACTTTCAAATACATTCTTAAATAACTAGACAAGTCTATTGTTTTGCCTCAAATCATTGCATATTACCATTTCACTGGATCGTGCTCAACAGGCTCGGCCCAGTGATCGGTCGTATGTTATGTTTTGGTGGGAAGAAAAATAAAAACAAATAGAATGGCGATATTTGTGGAAAATAATGCACTGATATTGCTACTGTGTTAGACGAATGATTAACACCACTAATCTCTATACAACTGGATTGCTGAAATACTTATTGATCACATATAGAAAGTTGCCTTATTAGGTGGTGCTCTCAATAAACACTACTCAACAAGAAAACAAATTCTCGAAAGTTTTCATTTTTCCAACGCCTCGCAATTAGGGTTTTCGGGTTCTAGGTTCGGAAAGCCGGTCACGATACGCGGAAAATCTTCAGCACGGGACCGGAAATCACGCGTGGTACTGTTTGTGTGCTGAACGGAAGTTCTCTAAATTGAAAAACTGCCCCTACCTAACTTTGTAAGATTTCGTCATCCCTTTCACGCCTAAACATTTTACAATCCTGCTTCTTGAAGAACCTTTCTCACCAAAATCACTGTAGCTCTCGATCAGTTCCGGAGGACACCTGTCTTCAGCAGCAAGATCTTCACTCGCTTCAAAGTTCAAACTCGTTTTAATTTTCGGAATTACTTGTACCACTCACTATTCACTATCTCCTTCAATATCAACTCCTTCTTCACTGCCGTTACCAGTCTCCTCTGCTTGAAGCGGAGGCGACTGTTGACGGCAATGAAGAGAGAGTTGAAGCTGGGAGGTAGTGGTGATGATTAAACTAGCGATTCTGAAAATGAAGACGAGTTGGAGGCGGGTTTGGGTTTTCTCACTTCTCTTAGAAAAGGAACTTTTCCGTATGGAGCTGGCAGATTGCCGATAAAATATGCTCATTTTCACGAAAATAAATGCGTCTCTAGTAAATTTACTTGATAGTATCCGGGACATTTCCCGGTTCCTGGTTCTAAATGTAATTCCATTCCCGTTCCTGTTACTATAGAAAACAGGCAATATATTAAACCCTACTTGAAATCTTAGATCGGTTTTTAATTAATATAATTTGATGATTATGGAAAATGAATATATTGCTGATATGCACATTTTAGTGGCAATACAAATTGAATAATTACAGCATATTTTAGTTATCACTTGCAAAATACTGCCGAGATACGAAAGTTGATACAGTGTTATTGGTTTTCGTGCTTAGTGAGCAACATGACATTTAATGAAGTGGAAGCTAATTCGCTGTGTCGATAGTCACAGCATAACGCATTTCACGTCACATAACATCATACGTCGGGAATAGTTACCGTGTTGATTGACTTGCCGCCAACTTGGGAGAGAGTGGGTAAATTGAGTTGCGACGTTTAACGCTGACGTTCCAGAAATCCTTTTGTTTTGAGGTCAAGGTTAACACTTTTGGGTAACCGATTTGCAAGATGCATCGCAGTCGAGTTTTGTTTCTCATGAAACATCTTGGCCATTGGCGAACAATTCGCGAGGTGATCTTAGAAACAAGCGTGATACTCCATGTTCGTGTACATGAACAGTTCAACACCATTGGTTTTGAACGGAGAAAGATTTTCAAAACTGTTCTTAAAACAGTGTTCTTGTTTATAGTATTAATAGTGTTAACGCGTATATGCTTAACCCTTTAACTCGTAAGGCCTATTTTTCGGTCCAATGCATAATTTCGTCCCATTTTTGTCTTATATAAAAGGTCAATACGCGGGGAATTGATGATAAAATAATAACTGCAGTCTGCAGCCAGACGGCTGCAGACTGCAGTTGTTATTTTATCATCCCTGTATAATGATATTAGACTGACCCATCTCAGTGCAAGTGTATAAAAAGGCGATACCATTCCAGGAAACGATACTTCAAGTGGTTAATCCAGTACCCAACAAATCGACCGCCCATGCCTCGCAATTTACCAATTGAGCGGGTGAAAAATTATTTTTCAAAATTTTTAAGCAAAACTGTATTGTGTGACCCATCATTGGAACGAGTTCGCGCAGCTTGTTCCATTGAAGGGGCATATTGGAACGAGCTCACGGAGCTTGTTCCATTGAGGGGGGGGGGGGGGGGGGGCATCTGATATCGTTCTATTGAAATTTGGTGAAAATGTGGAAAATAAAATATAATTAAAATACAATTTTTGGATATCGTGTGTCTTAAGTAAAGGGTTATGGTCAAGTTCGACTGCCTCTAGTACTCTATTGCAGGTGGTTCGAGAATTACAGCTAACAAAATGACGAAAAGAAAAAAAGGTTGAATAAGTTTAGTTGTTCCAGGTCCGGTGTTGTCCGGTTGAGAAGTCAGATAAAACGAGACTATGAACAACTTTTAGCCGAAAAGTGTTTGGGATTTTTTTTTTCAATCTTCGACATATAAGCAACAAAAATAAGAAAAATAATGGAAACAATTAGCTTCTCAACAGCCACGCACTTGTATACCTCAGATGCACTGTAAAGTACATTAAATACTCACATAAAACCAATAAAATCCGTACTTTCAAGACATATATATATTTTCCGCAAGATGACATACATGATACGGCTGCGGGGTTTAGACTGCACAGCTTGTAACTCATTTGTCGGGTTCTTTACAGGAGGATCTGTGTTGTAGACGTGTAGCCCTATAAACCCGTATCTAAAGATGTTGCTGGAACCAAGGTAGCCTCCCAATCCGCCTAGCTCCAGATCTTATGTGATGTACGTACCTCACGCATATTAAAAATGTGGGTCCGTGCATGTATGCATTTAACCCGCACCTTCAGATGTGTTGGCACCATTACGACTTAGATTAACTCCTCCAGCCTATCCTCCAGCTACATGGAATGTTAATAGTGCTACGCTGGATGGCGAATCTCGTACAAATAATGCATGTGAAGGCTGGAACAACAAGTTCTACAATCTTGTTGGCCACCAGCACCCATCAGTCTGGAAAACTATCCAATGGTTTCAAAAAGAGCAAGCTCTGACCAATACAATTATTCAACAGGTGTCAGTTGGTTTGCTGCCTGTTATCCGCAAACAGAAGTCAGCTGAATCCCTGAATAGAAAACTGAAAAATCTGTGTGGTTTATATTCCCAAGGTTCACTTACTATTTCAGCTTTTCTTACTGGCATTGGCCAGAATATTAGATTACACAAGGTGTGATATGTAATAATCTAACTAAATCATAATTAAGTTTGTTAAATTATTTTATAACTATGTACTATGTAGTACTTATACTGATATGTAATAATCTAACTAGTTTCAATAATATAACTAAATCATAATTAAGTAATCTATCACTTTTATGAAATAAAAATAAGAAAGTGTGACTCTTTTTCCTGTTTTTTTTTTCCTACCCAAATCTGTTACTTTTTTTCCTGTTACTTTTTTACCTTATAAAAATAAGAAAGTGTTACTTTTTTTCCTGTTTCTTTTTTTCCTACCCAAATCTGTTACTTTTTTTCCTGTTACTTTTTTTCCTGTTACTTTTTTCCGATTACCGCATTTAACATAGACATCTTCCAGAAGAAGTGTAAGGGAAGATTTGTTTGAATTTTTGTTCCCCGAAATGAAAACAATAAATGAAATATATTAACCAGATACAATACTGCATGTGATCACAAAAGTGGTATTCTTTTCACCGCAATAATTTCCTATCGCCTCTGTGTTGTGAGGTATTACGGGAAAGGGCTACTGTCTTCTACGAGAGCGGCATCCATCTATACTATGTTCGACTTCAAATGCTACTTGATCCTCCTACAAGACCATTTTACCGAATTCTACCACTACCTCTACTTTCTTTAACCCTTTACCCAACGCAGACGATATCAAAATTTATGATTTTAATATTTTTTTTTCAAATTTTTCAACAAAATTCAACAAAAACATATTATGTGACCCCTCATTGGAAAGAGCTCGACGAGTTCGTTCCAATGAGGGGCCGCATGATATGGTTTCGTTGAAAGTTGTTGAAATATATATTTTTTAAACTACTTAGTTTGTCAATTACGCGGGTGGATGCGACCTTTCGTTAGGTAAAGGTTTAACATCAGTATTGTAAATATTATTTTTGTCTGCCACTGCTGCACTCCAGCTACCGAAAAGAGGTTGTGAGGACAGGGCTCAAAAGCATATAGACGGGGTGTATGAGACAGAAGATGCACACACACACACGCTGTCATCCAAACAATGTAACGTTGGATTGCGCTTTGCTTTGTAAATGTCAGTTTCGGTAAAGCCTATGTGGTGTTGTGTACGTTATATTACCTGATTTACCAGAAAGGTTTCAGGTCAGGACATTGACCGCCGTGGTCTGGTCACTTTCTACAGGTGAGCAATATTTCTACGGACGCAATAATATTAGGTTCAAACGCTATGTATAAGAATAATCATCAATATCACAAATTTAATTCATGAAACAACGGGTACAAACCGGTGCTTCATTAATGAAAATTTTGCTGATGATTTTTATTACCTGTTAAACTCATGCGTGGACATTACTGCCCACGTGTGGGTTACGACCAGTCCACGGCGCCTGTACTGTACATGATGTAAACCTTACTTACTTTTCTCTTAAGGTTCCGATCCATAGTTTCGCACTATTGCATAGGGGTGAAATTATAAACTAAGGGCGTATCGCCGCATGCGTGCTAGAATGTCCTATGTCCCATATGGGACATAGGACATTCTAGCACTCAGACGACGATATGTTGAAACTAATACCATGTTTATTGGAGATGTGTTTATTTAGTATCAGATATATACTATAAAAAAAGTAGGGGATTTCCAAACTGATGTTGATATTTTCGGAAAATGGAATTGGATACGCGTGATTGGACACATGAATATGTTACCAAGTTTAGGGTGGATCATGAATGTCACCGGTCCATGAAACCTTCGTGCAGGTTTTTCGCACGAGCGCCGCGTTAATGTCTGTGGGGCACGTTTTGAAATGTTCATTTGTACTGGACGGGCTTTTTCGGGGGTCTCATCGTTCTTTTCTTGGTATGAACTCGTTCATCAATAGTTTCTGGTCGAAACGTAACTT
Source organism: Pictodentalium vernedei (assembly GCA_031216915.1). Lineage (NCBI taxonomy): Eukaryota > Metazoa > Mollusca > Scaphopoda > Dentaliida > Dentaliidae > Pictodentalium > Pictodentalium vernedei. The sequence continues at coordinate 322,781,509 of CM062296.1, read as the reverse complement.
TTGAGGTATGCGAAGACTGACACGTGACGAGCGTTTACGTGCCGTTGGCATGTTGGAAGCTGGCAACAGACAGACTGCAGTGGCTCAAATTCTCAACGTTACTCAATCGGTGATTAGCAGGTTGTGGTCACGCTACCGTCAGACAGGCAATCTTGATGACAGACGTCGGTCAGGTCGTCCAAGGACGACAACTGCTAACCGTGATCGTTTCATCCGAACCACAGCATTACGTAACCGCCATCAAAGTGCCTCAGAAATTGGACGGTAGCTACACCGAGCGACAGGTGTGCGAATCAGTGGTTAGACTATCCGAAGTCGCCTACACAGCTGGAATTTTTAAGCTCGACGACCTCGAATAATTCCACTTTTGACTTAAAGTCACATCGCAACAAGGCGTAATTGGTGTGGAGCACGACAGCGCTAGGACAATCGTCGGTGGAGCAACGTCATGTTTTCCGATGAATCGAGGTTCACTCTTGACTTCCACGACAGGAGAAACAGAGTGTGGCGGCGGCGGAACGAACGAACGTTACCATGACGTAACCGTTAGGCAGCACAATCGTTTAGGTGGTGGATCGGTTATGTTGTGGGGAGGCATAACTGTGACAAGCGGAACAGAATTACATGTCATCCAATGGAGTGTCACGGGGCGGTACTACCGTGACGACATGTTAGCAGCTCATGTGGTGCCATTTGCGCGACGTCGCGGCCGTCGATTCATTTTCCAAGATGACAATGCAAGATCACACAGGGTCCGTGTCGTTACAGAGTTCCTCCAGGAGCAGAACATCACTACACTGCCTTGGCCAGCACTAAGTCCAAACCTTTCACCAATTGAGCACGTCTGGAATATGCTTGGCAGGCGCCCACGACAACGCCAACAGCCCCCTATCAATGTCCGGGAACCCACCGCTGCACAGCAGGAAGAATGGAATAACATCAGTCAAGCTGATATTGGACGTTTGGCGAGGAATATGCCACGTCGAATCCGCGCTTGTCCAGTGAACCGAGGAGGATTTACAAGGTACTGAGGTCTTGGACTGAATGTGGTAAATTCTCTTGACTGATCGTCCATGTCTTCTACAGCTCAGGACGTGGCATGTGTGCTTGTCAGACACCCAACTAGCGCTGAAATCATTCAACAGATGTCACAGTGCACTGCCTCAACTGTCGTTTTGATGAAAATATCAATATATTTCTTCATATATCCCTACTTTTTTTTAATAGTATATTACCTTAGACTACTTGTTAGACAAGAGAATTTGAAGTTTTGGTTAGAGTTGTAGTGTGATGTATAGGGGTAAATTACTAGAGGGGTTATGGAAAACGGTGGCTTCGAAACATTGACTATTTTTTAAAATGTCACTTTAACACGGAGTTGTTACTAGGCATGTAACTAAAAAATGAGATGGAAACATATACTTGTTTTCATATTTTAGAAAGAGGAGATGATATGCTCAGGGGTAGGTAAATGGAAGTAGTGGGGAAAGTATTGAGGCTGATGGGTGGCTGAAAATGACTGGTCTCGGCATTTTTTCAGGCAATTTTCCAGATTGAAGCCTTGCATTTGACAGTAAATTATTCCACGCACATTCATATTTTTTATTTCTACTTTGTCAGATAGTGATGTATGTTTTATCGGATCTGGAAAATGTAATACATGTTATGGGTTAGATAACTAAGTTAACGAATATTCGCATTTGAAGAGAGTGTATGGCATGTCAGTTTTGAAAATACCTGGAGAATTGTGGAGCGGAACCTTAGATACATATGCTGCTCTGAAAATATTGTCCAGGGGCGGCGGAACGATTTTCAAAGTGTGTGTGGGGGGGGGGGGGGGGGGGGCTGGATCGGGCGATGAATGGTCGTCGGTATGACGGGCCGATCATGGTTCGGCCTGCCGTACGGAAATTTGAAATTCCAGTGTCCCAAAATCCCCATTTCCATGCATCTGAGCGGATATTTTGAGATTTTTCAGGAGATGTATATGAAAGATTTCACACTTTGAGAGCCGTTAAAAAACGTCGGTAAAGCATACAGGTGAGGTCTATTTATCAGCTTTGGTCGTAACGACGAAAGCTGATAAATAGACCTCACCTGCATGCTTTACCATACGTTAACAGCAATTATACTGTCTGTGGATTGTCTTGTCTGGTCGTGGATTTGGTACTTGTATGCCTGTAAGATTACGATCTATTTCAATAAACCGATTTTTTAACAGACTGTATACATTTGAACGTTTTCTGCCACTTAGGTTGCAAAAAAATGATCCGAAATCTATCGAAACTGAACCAGTACGAAACATAGCTGGCGAAAATATGGGGGAGGCTCTGAATCGGCCCCTTGTTTCACCAGTCATTGGTTGTCTTAAAATATATGCATACAAAAAAAAACAGGCCTGGCAAAAGGGGGGGGGGGGGGGGTTAAGCCCCCCCCCCTCCCTCCCGTTTCCGCGGCCTCTGTTGTCAAAGTATATTGTTTCTCTGGCCCCTTGTCTTTGAATGAGATCGTCAGCCTCTATTGAAATGTGCGACCCATGACAATAAATATGACAATACGTGTATTGATTGACAACCCAAAGGGCCCCCGTTTTCGCCTGTCAAGATGGTTTTCACATAATGTTTCAAGCTGTTTCTGTGGTTGAAACCTAACCTGCATATTGGACTCGGGGCAACGAATAAGTCTGTATTGTATTGTGAATACAGAGAGAGAGCGTCAATAGTTTTAGTTAAACAATGGACCCCACGGCGTGCTTTATCTGATAATCTGAGGTATGTCATGTGCAGATTATCTGTGTTTGTCGATTTGTTATTGATCCATCTCGTCAAGAAGCATTAATTTCAGTACTACACAGCCTTTTAAAATAAACATTCATCTTAAGGACACTCGCTTGTGGTATTTATTTATATAAAAAGTTGTAAGAATCCAAAAGGGGTTCCTTATATAACCGCCCGACATATTGTTCACACGTCCGTGTGAGTGAAGGATAATACACGGCGTCAAGAGTATTCGGCCAGATAATGTATTACAGTGCAATCGCCGTGGACTGGTAACAAAAATCATCAGCAACAAGATTGTAATTAATGAAGCAATGGGTTCTACACGTTGATTCATTAATTAAATTTTTGAATTGTATTCCTATAATTAGTGTTAGAAATCTGATATTATTGCGTCCGTGGAAATATTGCCCACTGGTGGAAAGTGACTAGTCTACGACGGCCGTACAGTACCTGACTTAAAACCTACTTTGCATTAAATTCTTCTTTAAAAAGCGAAAAATAAAATAATTTTATCGCGTTGAAGGAGAATTTAATTGTAAATATCTACAGTTTGATTGGTGAATGAGTTATGGTTAATGGTAATGCGTCGGTAACAAATAACACAGACGTTTCTGGAGAAATAGAGATAAAAACCCGGTCAGTTCACGCTGAATGTTTATATAAAAACAATAACTGTGTATTTAAAAAATGTACTGGTATTCTTTTAAGAATTCCCGGTCCATGTTTTCCAAAAATGCATACTTATTGATCGTGGTTATTCTATCAGAATACAGCTAAGGTGCTCTATCCTATATAATATATAGAGGATATCTAGAGTTTTTGAGTGGATACCGAAAATTATCTCATGAGTGACCGATACAAATGTTTATTTTTCGCGATCGCTTGCGCGAGCGAAAATAACCATTTGTCTCGGTCACAAGTGAGAGTTTAGGTATCCACCCAAAAACACTCGATTTTTTATTTTTGTTATACGCTTTTCATAAGAATCTGATAATTCCACTCGTTTCAGCCATGAATTGATGCATGAAAGTAAACAGCGCATTGAATCGTTGATACGCAGAAGTGATTTGATCGATACTCTGAACAGATAGCATCTTGCGATATGATTCAGTTGGCGGATTCCCAGTCCAAACATTTTATCGTAATTCTGACCCCCAAAACATTCAATGTCTCCATTTCGTTGGTGTATACAAAATATCAAATAAACTGCTATGCATTTTGAAAAAACGCGTTCCTCTCGATTATAAAGCATAGGATACGGCACAGATTTCATTCTGTAAACTAATCAACTCAAACAAAGCGAACGAATATAATAATTATGAAGACTCATGACGCAACAGTTTTTCGTAGTTAATTAGGCTTTTCCCTCTGGAAAAGACTATTGTTTTTCTACGGATTATTATTATTATTTTTTTTTTTTTTTGGGGGGGGGGGGGGGGGGTTCCACACATTTTGTCCGCACGATTCCGATGCCCTTTTCGGACCGATTTTCACAAAATTTTGCACACGCATAGAGGGGCACAAAATCTAAAACGGTAACCGAAGCGGAAATTTCGATTTAACCCTTGTTACGCCAGAATTGGCAAAAAACTGTCAAAATTGGGGTTTATCGGCACATTCTCGAAACACGTCTTGTAGATTTTTTTTAAACATTCATCACTGATAGACCTGTCTGTGACACGACCTTTGATACACACGACATATCAGGCGATGCATATGGTTACCCTCCACAGGCTGCCAAACATCGAAATTTTGATGAAATGGGCTGGTTTCAGGCCCCCCAGAGCACCCAAACGATACATGAGAGATAAACATAATTTCCTTTATTGGAAGTAGAATTCACCGGAGATCATTTTTTGTAAGTAACAAGGGTGTTCAAAAAACCAAGCGTTAACCCGTTTTGGGCTGGTTAAACAGCAATACCCCCATAAAATTAAAAAATTCATGTTTTCCGTGGATTTCTCTAAACGAGTTTTGTAGATTTTCAAGAAAAAATTGTCACTCCAGGCCTTGATGTGACAATAGAAGTTGCATGGACAAAATACTGCGGTGAGCATTTGTTAACCCTCCACGGGCTGCTAAAACTCCAAATTGTGATAAAATGGACTGTTTTTGGATGCCAACAGCACCCAACGGGTACGCCACAAAGAAAAGTGCCTTCATTTATCGAGCGCACAATCTATACGCAAACATTTTTGTAAGTAGTAAGGGTATTCAAAAGTCGAAGTCTTAACCCATTTTGGGCAGGCTAAAGAGAGAGACCCCTAAAATCTTAAAATTCCCATTTTCTGGGGATTTCTCTAAAAACATCCTGTAGGTTTTCAAGAAAAATTGACTACGCGCAGGTCTTTGTGTGACATTACAAGTTGTGTGGACAAAATATCCCGGTGAGCGTTCATTAACCCTCTGCAGACTGCCAAGCATCGTAATTTTGTTGAAATGGGCTGTTTTCGGACACGCACAGCACCCGACGTGTACCTGAGAAATAAACATAATCTCCTTTGTTGGAAGTGGAATTCACTGAGGACCATTTTTGTAAGTAATAAGGGTATTCCAAAAACCAAGCGTTAACCCCTTTTGTTCTTGTTAATAGTGATACCCATCAAAAGCTTAAAAATTTATGTTTTCCTTGGATTTCTTTACGAACATCTGGTAGGGTTTTCAAGAAAACATGGCCATTGATAGATCTTGGTGTCACATTACCATATGATTGGATAAATTATTTCGGTAAGCATTTGTTAACCCCCCATGGGCTGCTAAATGTCAAAATTTTGAAAAAATAGTCTGTTTTTGGACACCAACAACATCAAATGGGAATGCAACAGAGATGCATAACTTCTTTTACCGGACGCAAAACTGACAGGGAAACATTTTTGTAATAGTAAGTGCATTCAAAAATCGAGGTCTTAACCCATTTTTGACTAGTTAAAGAGATATACCCCTTGAAAGCTTAAAATTCCAGTTTTCTGTGGATTTCTCAAAACAAAATTTCAAGAAAAATTGACCTTTCGCAGGTCTTGGAGTGACAGTTCAAGTTGCATGGACAAAATATTTCGGAAAGCATTTGTTAATCCTACAGAGGCTGCCAAGCACAGACATTTGGAGAAAATGGGCTGTTCTTGGGCAACCATAACACCAAATGTGTACCTGCGAAATAAACATAAACCCCTTCATTGGAAGTGGAATTCATCGATGATCATTTTTGTATGTAATGAAGGTATTCACAATACCAAGCATTAACCCGTTTAGGGCTGATTACAGAAAGACACCCCTAAAAAGGTTAAAAATTCATGTTATCCGAGGATTTCTCTAAAAACATCTCGTAGATTTTCAAGAAAAAATGGCCATTCTCAGATTTTAGTGTGACATTACCGATTGCATGTACAAAATATTCCTGGAAGCATTTGTTAACCCTATGCAGGTTCTCAAACATCAAAATGTTGATAAAATGGGCTGTGTTTGCATACCCACAACACCCGAATTTGAGACGAGAGATCAAAATAAGTGGAAGTAGAATTCATTGAGAATTATTTTTGGAAGTAATAAGAGTATTCAAAAAACAACACTTAACCCGTTTTGGTCTGGATAAACAATGATACCCATCAAAAGCTTAAAATTCATGTTCTCCCTGGATTTCTCGGAAAACATCTTGTAGATTTTAAAGAAAAAATGGCCATTCGCAGTTCTTGGTGTGACATTACAAGTTGCATGAATGAATATTCTTGTTAGCACTTGTTAACCCTCTGCAATCTGCCAGACATCAATATTTTGGATACATTTGAGATAAAATGGACCATTTTCAAATAGCCACAGCTCTACGTGGGTATGTGTCAAACAAACATAACTCCTTTTGTCGGTCATTAACTTGTTGGACGACGATATTGACATTAACCCACTCCACCGTTAATGATGGTTTTTACCTAAACAATTTTTTATCAAACTGAGTCATTTAAGACTACTATACTCACCTTTCTCATAACATCAATGAAGGAACTTCAGTGAGACAGTTAAAAACAATTCATCAGACACTGTGGGGTCATGAAAAACCATGGAATCTCTTCGGGAAAAGCCATGATTCTCCAGAATAATAAAGTCTAATTGTCGTCTGGCTTTTCAGATGGACTATAACGGACTGGAAACAACTTCTCAGGATTTGCGGTTGACTATTATTCAAAACGTCAGTAGTGGAGCACTTGTTTTTTGGGGTTTTTTTTCCACACATTTTGTCCGCACTATTCAGAAGCCATTTTCGAACCGATTTTCACAAACTTTTGCACACGCATAGAGGGGCACAAAATCTAAAAATGTACCGAAGCGGAATTTTCGATTTAACTCTTATTTCGTCAAAATTGGCAAAAAACTGCCAAAATTGGGGTTTATAGGCACTTTCTCGAAGCACGTCTTGTAGATTTTTTTTTAAAAATCCATCATTATTAGACCTGTCTGTGACACGACCTTTGATACACACGACATATCAGGCGATGCATACGGTAACCCTCCACAGGCTGCCAGCCATCGAAATTTTGATGAAATGGGCCGGTTTCAGGCTCCCACAACACCCGAACGATACACGAGAGATAAACATAACTTCCTTTATTGGAAGTACAATTTACCGTAGATCATTTTTGTAAGTTATAAGTGTTTTACAAAAAAACAAGCGTTAACCCGTTTTGGGCTGGTTTAACAGCAATACCCCCATAAAGCTAACAAATGCATGTTTTCCGTGGATTTCTCTAAATGAGTCTTGTAGATTTTCAAGAAAAATTTGTCACTCCCAGGCCTTGGTGTGACAATAGATGTTGCATGGACAAAATACTGCGGTGAGCATTTGTTAACCCTCCACGGGCTGCTAAATGTCAAAAGTGTGAAAAAATGGGCTGTTTTTGGATGCCAACAGCACCCAATGGGTACGCCACAAAGAAAAGTGCCTTCATTTATCGAGCGCACAATTTATACGGGAACATTTTTGTAAGTAGTAAGGATATTCAAAAGTCGAAGTCTTAACCCATTTTGGACAGGCTAAAGAGAGAGACCCCTTAAAATCTTAAAATTCCCATTTTCTGTGGATTTCTCTAAAAACATCCTGTAGGTTTTCAAGAAAAATTGGCTACTCACAGATCTTTGTGTGATATTACAAGTTGCATGGGCAAAATATTCCCGTGAGCGTTTATTAACCCTCTACAGACTGCCAAACATCGTAATTTTGTTGATATGGGCTGTTTTCGGACACGCACAGCACCCAATGTGTACCTGAGAAATAAACATAATCTCCTTTATTGGAAGTGGAATTCACCGAAGGCCATTTTTGTAAGTAATAAGAGTATTCAAAAAACCAAGCGTTAACCCCTTTTGTGGTTGCCAATAGTGATACCCATCAAAAGCTTAAAAAATTATGTTTTCCCTGGATTTCTTTACAATCATCTGGTGGAGTTTTCAAGAGAAAATGGCCACTGATAGGTCTTGGTGTCACATTACCAGCTGATAGGATAAATTATTCCGGGAAGCATTTGTTAACGCTCCATGGGCTGCTAAATGTCAAAATTATGAAAAAATAGTCTGTTTTTGGACACCAACAACATCAAATTGGAATGCAACAGAGATGCATAACTTCTTTTACCGGACGCAAAACTGACAGGGAAACATTTTTGTAAGTAGTAAGTGTATTCAAAAATCGAGGTCTTAACCCATTTTTGACTAGTTAAAGAGATATACCCCTTAAAAGCTTAAAATTCCAGTTTTCTGTGGATTTCTCAAACCTAAATTTCAAGAAAAATTGACCTTTCGGAGGTCCTGGATTGACAGTTCAAGTTGCATGGACAAAATATTTCGGTAAGCATTTATTAACCCTCCAGAGGCTGCCAAGCATAGACATTTGGAGAAAATGGGCTGTTCTTGGGCAACCATAACACCAAATGTGTACCTGCGAGATAAACATAACCCCCTTCGTTGGAAGTGGAATTCACCGATGATCATTTTTGTATGTAATGAAGGTATTCACAAAACCAAGCATTAACCCGTTTAGGGTTGATTACAGAAAGATTCCCCTCAAAAGGTTAAAAATTCATGTTATCCGAGAATTTCTCAAAAAACATCGCATAGATTTTCAAGAAAAAATGGCCATTCTCAGATCTTAGTGTGACATTACAAATTGCATGTACAAAATATTCCTGGAAGCATTTATTAACCCTATGCAGGTTCTCAAACATCAAAATGTTGATAAAATGGGCTGTGTTTGCATACCCACAGCACCCGAATTTGAGAGGAGAGATCAAAATAAGTGGAAGTAGAATTCATTGAGAATTATTTTTAGAAGTAATAAGAGTATTCAAAAAACAACACTTAACCCGTTTTGGGCTGGATAAACAATGATGCCCATCAAAAGCTTAAAATTCGTTTTCTCCCTGGATTTCTCTGAAAACATCTTGTAGATTTTAAAGAAAAAATGGCCATTCGCAGTTCTTGGTGTGACATTAGAAGCTGCATGAATGAATATTCCTGTTAGCACTTGTTAACCCTCTACAAGCTGCCAGACATCAATATTTTGGATGCATTTGAGATAAAATGGGCCATTTTCAAATAGCCACAGCACTACGTGGGTATGTGTCAAACAAACATAACTCCTTTTGTCGGTCATTAACTTGTTGGACGACGATATTGACATTAACCCACTCCACCGTTAATGATGGTTTTTACCTCAACAATTTTTTTATCAAACAGTCATTTGAGACTACTATACTCACCTTTCTCATAACATCAATGGAGGAACTTCAGTGAGACAGTTAAAAACAATTCATCAGACACTGTGGGGTCATGAAAAATCATGGAATCTCATCGGGAAAAGCCATGATTCTCCAGAATCCTAAAGTCTAGTTGTCGTCTGGCTTTTCAGATGGACTATAACTGACTGGAAACAACTGCTCAGGATTTGCGGTTGACTATTATTCAAAACGTCAGTAGTGGAGCACTTACTCTTTTAACGTCGGAAGCATCCTATCTTAGGATGAAAGGGGTATCAAAAGGGAATGACCTGGGGTTTACAACGTATCAAGAATCGTAATGTGATAATCAATAGTACTGACCTTATATGCGTATCGTGCCTTGAGAATAACAAGATGCCGTCTGCAATGATAGAGCATTGCAGATGACACCTTGTTCTACTCACGGAACGATATAACGTTTTAGTAATCACGCCGTCGATTTTATAGCTTCTTTGTTTGGTGATTATGGAGTACCCCCGCCATTATACCTGATACCCCTCCTCCCATTGGCATTAGCACACGTGAAATACGTTAGAGGGAATCCTCGAAAGGTTCTCAGTAACAGTTCTCGCAAAGTAAAGTTTCTTCCACCAGAACACTTCTGCCCTCGTAGCCTCTCTCCTCCCAACATCAGGGCAAGGAAAGCAACCCCTGTCCTATGTGTCCTTTAAAAGGACGTACGAAACCAAAAACATATATTACGGACTTTCAGGCCATGGTTGGACTAGCGGGTTTCATGCATCAATTCAAGGTGAATACGTGTTGAATTATTGCTGGAAATGATCGGTATCCTCTCAAAAACACTAGATTTTCTTTTCATTATACGTTTCTAGAACAAACTGATCATTTCCAGTGATAATTTGACTCGTATTCACCTTGAAGTGATGCTTGGAAAGTCGCCATTTTGATTGATGCTGTGAAAGTGAAAATTTCTATATCTTCACAGTGGGGGGATACGATTTCTATCTTTCCGCAATTTTTTCGATAATCTATCGTTTAGCGTATAATGAATCAGCATTTCTAATATTGATGATGTAAGCCTCCTTCGCGTCACCCTTCTTTACAAAACAATAAACACGTGTGAATCGAGATGGGGAGACAGTTCGGATGGTTACCACCATTCGCTTACTAAACAATAAACGCATGTGACGCGAAATCGAGAGATAGCGCGGACGATTACCATCAATCGCTTCCCTTGTTTTCTAAGGTATCACTCAACTACATGTAGACTCCTAAATTACTGGCATTTGCAGTACATTATTTATGTCAATACATTTAGAACGATAGACTTCCGTAAAGGTAGTTTATAATTTCGCCTTGCAAAAGCAAATAAAATACGCAACACGATTCATGCTATACTCGGTCACATTTCAATGTGTTATTTATCTAAAGAGGGAGGGCGGTGGCTAAGTGGTTATGGCATTGGACTTCAAACCGAAAGATCCACGGTTCGATCCCCGCCGGGGTAACTGCGTTGTGTCCTTGGGCAAGGCACTTAATCCCGAGATTGCCCGGGGCGGGGGGGGGGGGCACGGTGGCGTTGCGTACCAAGGCGCACTGCACGTCGATAGTGCACTTGTCTTCAACCAATGCTAACCCTGCATATGTGAAGTTAGTGCGTTGAGGAGTCTGACAGTTCCTGGCCGATGCTCGGTGGTTCTCTTCGGGTACTCCGGCTTCCTCCACCCGTCAAACCGTTCGACGCGATTTGACCCAGGCTGTCGAAAGTGTCGTTAAACCCCAATAATTCGATATATTTATTTAAAATTTCGTTCTCAACTCAGATTTACCATATTAGCAGTATTACATTTGGTGTGTACTATAATGGTATACTACATAGTTTAACACAAATCGTCAAGCGCACCATATACCAATATCGATTTAGTTACCTTTTAGAGTCCTGTCCACGTCAACAATTTTCTGACAAAGCGTGTTTGCTGCTAACGTTCCACGTGCGATTTGTTTTGGAAAGAAATGTTACGTGGGGGAGCGGATACGTGATCAAGATGGAAAATCCTGATCTCTTGTTTTGATTTGAATAACTTAGTAAAATAAATTCTACTTGAATCTTAGCGATTCACGCCCGTGTCATTAAGCATTTGAGGCTGAAAGACCGGTGCTTACCTGTGCTTGATCATGTCAGGTGATGATTCCAAAAATAAAATGATTGCTTGGTGAATTTGTAGAGTAGACCAATGAATATTGTCAACGTGTAGCCTGTTGACTGCACGTTAAAAACTTTAGGGAGTCCCAAATAGTGGATATGGAATTTTCCATTTGATATAACTGATTTTCCATCGGAAATACAATTAAGATTCTAAGGGTTAATGTGACATGGGCATACTATACCCGTATCTAAGTATACAAGACACAGCTAAACGAAGCGGAGTAGTGCCATGGAAATACTAGACCCGTAGCTAAATATACATGGCACAGTTAACGTTGGTGGGTAAACGTAAACACCGATGTGCGCATTCAGCATACAATAAGATTGCCATAATGTTACGAATCGTTGTGTTCTTGCTTCAACTCGCCGAGTCTTTCTTCGGTCAGGATGATCAGTAACGTCAGTGATGTTTTAAGTAGTGTGTCGAATTTTCACTCATTTGGGAAGATTTTGTACAGACTGCACGTTGAGAAAAATAAGTGGTCTACTAGCCAAATAATGGATATGGACTCTTAGAAATGAAACAACTGAACTTGCGTGGGAGATACCACCAATGTTCGAATGGTCAGTCGACGATAAGCGTTATACTGCTATGGGAATACTATACTATAGCTAAGTATATATGACGCAGCTAAACGTTGCTTGGAAACGTAAACACCACTCTGAGCATTCAGTATGCAAAAAGATCGCCATATTGATACGCATCGCTGTGTTCTTGATTTAACTGACGAAAACCTCTTTCGACATGGTGCCAATACTATAAAATTTTTACAACTGTACTTTCTAGAATTGTATTTTCTACCTATTAATATAACTGACTAAAATGAGTCATTAGCATTTCAAAAGATATGGCAATTTGCCAGCTGACATATTGCCAGATCTTTGAAAATGGTAATTGTTCATTTTAACCCATTAAAAGTCATAACTAAAAAATACAATTACAGAAAATACAATTGTAAAAAATTTATGGCATTGGACCCTGGATAACACTCCCATGGACGTTCGAGTTGTTTTAAGTGTCGTATCGATTTTTTACTCTGCTTGAGATTTTTCTTCGCCGCACTACCTTAAGATGTTGTCGATTAGCAGATGATTATAAATAACGTATGGTATTTTAAAGTAATTCCTACCGAATGATGAATAAAGTCTGTGACATATCTCCTAGAAAGCCAGACTGATAGATCAGTGTGCCAATAAAGTTGTTAGTTCATCCACACTAGTACCGGAACACTGCAACACGTCCCGCTTTCCAAAAGTAAATGTTTATAAACACGTTGAAGATGTTAATGTATGCAGATTATAACAACACTAAACGTATGTGTTTTGTCGTTGTAGTCCGTCGAGATGACGAGAGCAGGCCGACCGGGACAAACACGACTCTCTAGGTGTTACTTTTGATATGAGTGGTCTGGGGCTAATTTTCTAAAACTTTTGAAGTTGTATTTTCTAGAATTGTATTGTCGACTTATGACTTTAAATGGGTTGAAATCAACCATAAGCATTTTCAAAGATATGGCAATTTGCCAGTTGGCAAATTGCCATATCTATTAAAATGATAATGAATCATTTTAGTCAGTTATATTAATAGGCAGAAAATACAATTCTAGAAAATACAGTTGAAAAAGTTTTATAGTATTGGCTCCTGGTCTTGTCAAAGTGGACTGGGAACCAGTCGCAATCCGATCGAAGTTCCCTTTTGTGATTACTGATCAGAGTACTGCAACAGAGTGTAATGTAGTACAAAGCCGGGAGTTCTACATTTGACTTTGTTGCAAAATGCGTCTAAGAACATGCACACACTCTTGGTATCAACTTCGCGATTTAACTGATTATTCGGTACAATTTACGATCCTGATTACGTAATCTTGTCAAAATTTTACGAGACTAATAACATTTTCAGAAGATAAATAGTCTCAACGTGTTCTACTCTTGCTCGCGTCACTTCCGTATTCAGGGCAAAAGACATCTTGAACGCTTCAGAAAATCATCAACAAAGTCCGATTAGTTTACTTTAACAAACACCAGGGCCCAGTACTATAAAACTTTTAAAATTGTATTTTCTAAAATTGTATTTTCTAGTTACGACTTTAAATGAGCTGAAAAGTCAGTTATATTAATAAGTAGAAAATACAGTTCTAGTTCTAGAGAATACAATTGTAAAAGTTTTATAGTATTGGCCCCTGTTTTATAAAATCACTTCAGTGGAGATTACAATAACATAAAAAGAATGTGTTTCTAGACTGATGACGTGCAACGATGAGGCATTGTTCCTGTTGATTATTGAAACTGTTATTAATGTATTTGTTCGTGTTCAAGGTCTCATATGTCAGCACAATGTCTAATCTTGAACGCAACATGGAGGAAAGTCAAGTTTAGTCGATCGTTGGTACCCATGCTGTCCATTTTGGAGGACTTCTACCCAAGCAGTGGTGCCTGTATCCTATTTTACCAGTAAAATAAAGCTTGTTAATATTCACAACCGAAGTGTTAGTAAATTATGAATGATTATTGCGGGCAGTGGTCTTTTTGACTATTACGTCCCCCAAAAATCAAACACCAGATAGTGATCCCCGCAGTTCAGGCATAACTGAAAAATATCCAACTTGTATGATGGTGCTGATTTAATACGGATTACAATATGCCCTCTGATTCCGATGAATCTCAATGTGCACCGTGCTCACACTTTCACTGAAATGTGAGTGGACGACAACATACGTTTTTTGAACTACAGTCTGTTATTGGCGGTTATTCCATACGATCACATAGAATCTCTTGCCACTAAAATTAGTGTGTTCTGGGCTTTTTCAGCACATTGTTCTCTGTAAATTGAAACGACTGATTCGTAAGTGAAATTCTGTGGATTTTCATCCAAAATCCAGACATGACTTATCCGTATCATATTTAATGGGATTTGACCATCGATACCAAAGGAGGGGACAGGGGAGTCGCTTTCCTTGCCCTGGTGTTGGGAGGAGAGGGGCTACGAGGGCAGAAGTGTTCTAGAGGAAAAAACTTTACTTTGCGAGAACTGTAACTGAGAATCTTTCGAGGTTTCCCTCTAACATATTTTACGTGTGTTAATGCCAATGGGGGAAGGGGTATCAGGTATAATGCCGGGGTACTCCATAATCACCAAACAAAGAAGCTATAAATCGGCGGCGTGATCACTAAAACGTTATATCGTTCCGTGAGTGGAACAAGGTGCCATCTGCAATGCTCTGTCATTGCAGATGGCATCTTGTTTTTCTCAAGGCACGATATGCATATAAGGTCAATACTATTGAGTATCACATTACGATTCTTGATACGTTGTAAATCCCAGGTCATTCCGTTTTGATACCCCTTCACCCTAAGATAGGATGCTTCCGACGCCCTTGGATTTGACGAAAACCATTTTAAAGAATAATCAGCGGACTGAGGACTTACCTAACAATCCTCGAAACCTGTCCTGGCTCTTCTATTAAAATGTCACTTGAGTAGTTATTTCCTTTTTACTGTATACTGTAGCTTAATGATACACACTGGGGCTAGCATGTATTACTAGTTCCATAAAGGGACCACAAGCTGCGTCATTGTTTAAACAACTAGGCAATTTAGATTCCACAGGGCAAATGTGATTGTACTCCCTACTGAAACTTCTCCCTAAATCGGGATTTCATTCTACTCTTAGAAGCCTCTAGTTGAATTTACTCGCACCCGATGTTAAAAGGGTAAGTGCTCCACTACTGACGTTTTGAATAATAGTCAACAGCAAATCCTGAGCAGTTGTTTCCAGTCAGTTATAGTCCATCTGAAAAGCCAGACGACAATTGACTACGAAAAACTGTTGCGTCATGAGTCTTCATAATTATTATGTTCGTTCGCTTTGTATGAGTTGATTAGTTTACAGAATGAAATCTGTGCCGTATTCTGTGCTTTATAATCGAGAGGAACGCGTTTTCCCAAAATGCATAGCAGTTTATTTGATATTTTGTATACACCAACGAAATGGAAACATTGAATGTTTTGGTGGTCAGAATTAAGATAAAATTCCAAATTCGTACTTAGAATGGGACCGTTATTCGGTCTCTGTTGCTCCTTGATCCTCGTGTGCCGACATTGAACTCTAAAACCAATTGTGTTAAAAATTAACCAAAATAGACTGGGGTGGGTGAATATGGTTTCACTGGATTCGTATTCACGCAACCCAATTGATTTGTAACCCAACTTATTTTAGAGTATCAAGATAACATCAGCAGTCAAGCTATCAAATCTAAAGGCAACATGATCTATTTGTTGGAGGTTCACAATGCCGTTTGTTATCTCGTCGCCTGAGTGCTAGAATGTTCTATGTCCCACAGGGGACATAGAACATTCTAGCACTCAGGCGACGATTTCACGCCGTCCTCAAAGTGTTAATAATAAAAGAGAACAAAAATCAATCTATTTCCGTAAAAATATTTAAAATATCGACAAATCCCCGATCGATCCTTCAACTTGTGTAGAAAAGAGATAAAGAAAGGTACACTTGAAGTATTCCACTTGGACAACTCTATCTGAGATGCAATCAGATGTTTAAACAAGGGTTTGTTGTCTTTGCGAGAGGCGTGTAAGAGAAATACCGTGTTCAGCCATTCCACATTGAATTAGGACATTACTTAACTATATCGTGTCATATCTGAGCCTATCTGTTATTGGCATGAGGCATGTATAAACAGAGGATAATGTAAGTAACGTTTATATTATATATATAAAAAGCGTATTAATGTGTAAGACACTGATCAAAAGAAAATAGATTTTAAAATATACATAAAATATGTATAGAAATTTTTTTTATTTATTTATTTATTTAATTATTTATTTATTGGCGTTTAACGACACACTTGACAGTCAGGGTCACTGGCTCGTGTCGGACAGACGAACAGTTTCGTGCATTAGATCTGGGGAACCAAAAGCGTCAGTGGACAGGGAAATGGCCTGGGAAACGCTGGAGATTTGTCGGGAAAAATACAAATTAATTCAATATTTGAAAATGTTCCGCAACTTAGTACCGTCTTACATTTCCAATTTGACCCCCCCCCCCCCCAGCATCGTCCCAAACACACGAATATAACTTGCGTAATTCGACTGACCTCTGCCCACCCTGTGTCGTTTCGACTATCACAGAAACTCGTTTTTACCTTCTACAACAAGGCTGTGGAACGGAATATCTACTGCAATTAGATTAAAAGTTCGCTTTCTAACTTCAAGGCATATCTGAATAAGAAAACCACCAAGGTCGCAAACTTCTACTACAACTATAAAGCAACGGAAGCTCAAATCTTCCATTGCAGGCTTCGACAGCACTGTAGTAACCTCAACGACGACCTCCACGATAACCATCTCTCACAAAACTTTACATATGTATGCGGGGAACGCGAGACATCTGATCACTCCCTGTTTCAGTATCCTCTATACGACTACACAAGAACAGACACTATTGGTAAACTTTAGCATGCGGTGAACGAGAACATTCTCCTTTATGGAAACGAACTTTATACGACCGAAACAAACAGAAACATTTTCGAAACTCTCAAATATTTATCATTTTTTATCAAAAAGATTCGGTTAGTTGACCCATGTTCTTTTTCTCAATTAATACCCAAGCGTTGGCCACACGGACACCGTCATCTGGAATCTTACGTACGGCACACTTGCTCGGTCTTCCACATGTAACCGTCCTGATCGGGAAGCGAGTATTACTCAGCTCAACCTAATACCGGCTTCCTCTGCGGCAAATTTACTCACTAAAAGAGTATACAGTCTCGTTTAACTCTTTCGGCGCGGAATAATCTGAGAAACAGAATTCTTAGCGCCTAATGTTCATCAGGAATTTTACAGAATACAGTATATATATAGGTTGTTTGACTAAAGCGTTATTATTTTAAAAGATATTCTAATGATCTCATTGACAATTCTTCAAATGATTTTCTGTATATATTTAAATGGCACCTTTATACTTTCAAGGGACGATATCGTTGTTCATGGATAGGACATAAATGGTGCATGAAACATGGGAATACGTATCTTTGTTTTACCCTTAACCCAACGAATCGACCGCATCCGCCTGCGAACTATGCAACTTCAGCAGTTGAAAAAATATTATTTTTCAACAAAAATTCAACAAAACCATATCATGTGACCCCTCATTGGAACGAACTCGTCCCAACGCGGGGTCACATGATATGGTTTTGTTGAGATGTTTTGAAAAATTTGAAAAAAAAATGGTATTTAAAATAATAAATTTTGATATCGTCTACTTTGGTTAAAGGGTTAAAAGCACTTAGAAATGGACGCACACAGTTGGCTAATATGGCAACTGCAGTACCTTTCCGCGGTCTGCCGTCTGTCGACTTTAGTCGCCTGTCGCGCCAAAAGAGTTAATACCTGCCTCCAGACAACTAGAGGGAGAAGGTCAATCCTTTTAGGTTTTTTTCAACTTGACTAATCTCACACCTGATGAGCAGACACATTCCCTCACTATTTCATTTTTTCGCCTTTGTCTCTCATTTGACTTTTGTGTATTTTTGTTCATTTTCACAACTTGCCAACTTGTTTGTTTTATCATGTTTCTATTATTATGTATTATAAGCACGAATGGTTTAACATTACGAGAACATCTCTGTGTCACTTCTTTATAACCTAGAGATCCAGACAAATCAGAAATTTAAACTCCAGTGATCACTCGGGTCCTTCGTTTCCCAGACCTTTGGCTTGCTGTACATGGCGAAAGTCCCCGTTCTGGAATAAAGCATCAGTTGCCATTCCCCATGGTTGAGACAGCATTTCCAAAATAGTCTTGGTAAGTCACTTCTGGTATCTGATTCTTGTCATATAGTGTATGATGCAGCGACAATCGTGTCTGTCAAATGTAAAAGTATGTAGTTATCAGACTTATCCCACAGAAAGAGCCTTGAACAACCTCTGTAGCTTGCTGCTGTAACCTTTTCCATCACTTTTCCATCACATTCCTTCGGAATATTAACCTATTAAACACCGATGGTATCTTCCATGCAGTTTAAATGATATGAATTGGAATAACCCATACTCATTGTCATTGTGTACAGTACGTGGAGAGTGTATTATCACTAAATCACCCGCAGAGTGGAGATTCCATCCAAACAATAATTGCAAATTTGTTGCAAAGCATAACAATCATAAGCAAAGTTCCAAACAATGGACCTCCGGGTTAAACCCGGAGGTCCATTGGCTGAAACATTGCTTGTGTTTTTCCATATGCACAGAATTTGAAAGTGATACTTTGGGTGATAACTCCACTCCACGAGTGATTTAGTTTCAACCCACTCTCCACGTACTGTAGTTCAATTAATATTTTTATCGTGCAAGCCTGACGCTGCAGGGAGCGCGGTGGCTCAGTGGTAGACTGTTGGACTTCTGTGCTAGAGGTCCCGAGTTCGATCCCCGTCCGGGACGACCCCGCGTTGTGTCCTTGGGCAAGGCACTTTACCTCGGTTGCCTACATGGGGGCACGATGACGTCGTGTACTAAGGCGTACTGCACGTCGATGGTGCACATGTCTTCAACCGCTGTAACCCTGCTTGAACGGAGCTTGAACAGAGCTAGAATGTTGAGGAGCTGACAGTTGCTCGTCGATGCTCGGCTTCCTCCACCCGTAAAACTGTCACGGTCTCGATTAGCCATTGTGCCTAAGTATGTGACCTTAAACACCAATAAATAAATACCTGACCCTGCACGCCAAAAATGTTGATCAACCAACTTCACTGATTTACCGACCACCTATTTGCTGCTGTTTAAAATCATGCATGAGAATTTTCGTCATTGGAAGGGATTTATAGGAGAGTAAGCTCTCCCTTAAATTTTTAAAGCTGTCAGTTTATTTAACACCAAGGAAATGGGAATTCCATATAAAACTGAAATGTCGAAATATTAGCGAATTTGTATCATCGGTGTGCGTATCATGTCACAAACTTCAGGCATTTTCCTGAAGGTTAGTATAAAAATACAGAATCTGATTTTTACATTTTTTTTTCCAATCACTTTGAACATTTGATTATTATTCTCTTTTGAAACCCATTCAAAAATAAGAACACGGCGATTTCACCATCTTCTGACATTTTGTCACTTTTTGAGTTCATTCTGTATAGTATGCCTATCGTGACAAATAAAACAGTTATTTTCATTGATCTAAAAGTGTAGGAGGTGAGATTTGCTAATTTTTTTCCTGGGAAGAATTCATTTGTTCATTTATTTATTGGTGTTTAAGGTCACAGATTTCTGTTCAATGGCTAATCATGACCCACGACAGTTTTACGTGTGGGGGAAGCCGGAGTACCCCGAGAGAATCACCGACCAAAGGCGAGCAACTGTCAATTCCCCAACATACTAACTCCACACAAGCATGGTTAGCATTAGAATAAGACAGGTGCACGATCGACGTGCAGTACGCCTTAGTACACATGGCCACCGTGCCCACATGTGGGCAATGGAGGCGAAGTGTCTTGCACCTTGCCGCAGGTGGGGGTCGAACCGAGGACCTTTCGGTTTGCAGCCTGCGCCTCTACCTACTGAGCCACCGCGCCCCTTCCTGGGAAGAACGAAAACTTGCAAATTACTGTAAAAACACATTCGCTAAACAAAAACACGTAGAGTTGATACATGTAGGCGTGATACTGATATATATGCTTAACCATTTAACCTTGGTGGTATCTTTCATGTCATTTCAATGACAGCAATTGAAAGAGGCCATGTTCATTATTTGGGGGTAGACCAGTTAATATTTTCAACGTGCAGCCTTCACGCTGCACGTTGAAAATATTGATTTAGGTCAATTCCATTCATTTACTCAGCAGTGAAATTATTAAGTACAATGTTCCTGTATCGGAAAAGCAGCCTCTCGGGTTCAAAGGGTTAATGCCGGATTTTCTTGAGCGGTTTCCTTCCAATTAGCTTGGCATAAAAAGCAATGTTTCCTTTTGTTACGCTCAATAAGAGAAAACAACAGACAAATTAACAAAAGAAAACCTGGCTTTATTTTCTACTTATCGGCCCTTGAGTTCCAATGTGTTCTATGTGCCTACTGGCACATAGAACACATCGGAACTCAGAGGACGTAATGTCATAGGTGTTTTCTCAACAATTATTTGTTTCTTGCTAGCGCGGTGGTTACGGCATTGGAGATCAAACCGAAAGGTCCACGGTTCGATCCCCGCCAGGGGTAACTGCGTCGTGTCCTTGTGCGAGGGTCTTAATTCACCTTGACAATTGGGTGCACGGTGGCGCTGTGTACTGAGGCGTACTGCATCTCGATGGTGCAATTGCCTTCAACCAATGCTAACGCTGCTTGCGTGGAGTTAGTACGTTAGGGAGTCTGACCGTTGCTCGGCTGTTCTCTCTGGGTACTCCGGCTTCCCCCACCAGTAAAACTGTCCGACACGAGTTGACCGTGGCTGTCGAAAGTGTCGTTAACCCTTCACCTAACATGAAAATCCGACAACACTTGTAAACAAAATTCTTGAATAGCTATTTTTTTTCATTTTTTGTCTCAAAAACCTAGGTTTTGACACTCATTGGAACGAGCTCGTCGAGTGGTCATAACCTATATTTTTGAGACAAAAAATGAAATAATAATGAAAATTAATTGGCGATTTTTGAGTATAGCGCTGGCCGGTTTTGGTCGTTACGTTAATAGAAATAAATAAATAGATAATGTGCTTCTTTGATGGACGTTACTCGCTCCTCTAATAACTCCAATGGGACATAACTTTATTGAAAGTCAGTTTTCACGACGATACAAGTCAGGGATGAGTGTTATGATCCTGGCTCGAAAGAGCAGTCATTCAGATTGTCCCTGTGTACATTGATGTCAACAATTTAACCTGCATTTTTTCCGATAATGCACCTAGGCATTTAACCAAATCAGCCTTGCTTGACAGATCACATTAAGCCATATCAAATAAGATTGAATTGGACACCTTTCTCTTTACAGTTTGGCAAAAGTGCCTGAAATTTCAGTATTTGCACGTCAGTGTCAGAAGGTAATCTCTTGCAGTGCGTTAATCTTCATGCAAAATGAAACTTGTGTCTTCGGAAGATGTCCTGTTTTACGATACATATTTGAGAAGGCTATCGAAGCTTTTCTATGAGCGGCTTCTAAAGTTAAGAAGCTTGGTTATATTCAGGGGCGTCGTGAATGGTGTGTTTAGGGGGATGACGACCGTATCTCTTTTTTCCAGTCGATACAATTTCATCTTAGATTTCGATTTGCTCTTCCGTGTCATAAACGGAACATCAAATTATTTATCTAGAACCCCACAGTACATATCATTTGTGAGAGAAAACAGCAATGCTTGTATCCGTGGACATAACTTTCGGCCTCAACAAACGAAATATACGAAACCTGCCTTCAGTGAGGTATTTTATTTAGGTTATAAAATCGTAACGACATCAACAACCCAGATGTCCTTAGTGTGTTGGGATTCATTTTGAAAAGTCTATACAGTTCTTTGATAGGAAGTGCTGTCTTTTTTTCTGAAGGAGTGGCAATAAGATCGCTATCAGGTCGAGATAGGTTTGCACCGGTCGATTGAGATTATATAAGATATTGCAAAACTGCGACCGACTCATTAGGAAGAGTATTAGTAACATGTAGACGTTTTTAAAAAGTCGAAGCTTCGACTTTTTATGTGAAAATGTCGAAATTTCAAGACGAAATTTCAATTTTTTATCTCTAAATTTCGATATAAAATCTCGCAATTTCGAGATAAAAAATCGAAATCTCGAAATTGCGAGATAAAGCGTCCAGCAGGTCCGTGCATTACCATTTTAACCCTTTACCCAACGAATCAGCCATATCCGCCTGCGTAATATGCAAATTCAGCAGATGAAAAAACACTATTTCTCAAAAGATTTCAACAAAACGACACCATGTGACCTCTCTTTGGAACGAGCTCGTCCAGCTCGTTCCAATGAGGGGGTCACATGATATGGTTTTGCTGAAAATTTTTTAAAAAAATGATATTTAAAATAATAAATTTTGATATCGTCTGCGTTGGGTAAAGGATTAATGAATAGGCTGAATAACCGGAAGAAGGGTTAGATCATAAAATAAATATAAATAGTGCTGTATTCTTTTACGAGCGGCGACGCCCATTTTGGTGTCATCGCTGTTTTGCTTGACATCACAAAAGGAGAAGCGGTCAACTTTACTTAAAACATGTGGGTGACATATTGAAAATAAATGTGAAATTCCGTTGCCACTGGAGTAGCAATGGTTGTACACAATTTAAACATTCAACCCGAAATTTTATTAAAGTGGACTACTGTTTAGCTCTCCTGCACTGTCGTAACGTGAATCATAATCTTCGATACCGCAGATTAAAATGAAGGAAGTGAAAATAGCTTCTGAGATTGTTTTCAAGTCTATCTTTTCGACAGAGGAGGTTCGACATTGCCGTGGGAAGAAAAGCAGAGAGATAATTCCGACCACATCGCCAGTGGCGTAGATACAGGGGGTGGGGGCGGGGGGCGGAGCCCCCCCCCCCCCCCCCCGCCAGAAGTTTTGTCGGAAATTTTTTGGGACCATTTTTAGGCGAATTTATGCCTAATAACATTAAAATGCTGGCTTTGGGGATAAAAGCATGCCATTTTTTGTAAATTTTGGGTAAAAAAGACCAATTTTCAGTACATTTGCAGTAAACAACAGATTCTCTCTGTTTGTTTGGATGTTTGTTGTTGTTACACTGTCGAAACATTTTCGGTCTGTCGGAAAATTTTGGGCTTGCCCCTCCGCCAGCGAAAAGCTATCTACGCCACTGCACATCGCGACTGATTCCCCTTCGGGTCGAACGTCCCATTTTTGTTTTGTAATGGCGGTATTATATATACGCCGCGAATATCAAATACGTTGCCTTGTTTCTGTTAACATGGCTCTGCAGTTACGAAATGTGCCATTGGCAAAGCAGATAGAGTAATGTAACGGTACCTGATGACGTCAAGCAACAGTGAACGTAACAATTATATTAAGGGGATAATGTTGACAACCCTTTCACATTTTCGATTTCTTTTTCATGTGCAAATACAAAACAGCTTTGTATCATCTGAACTATATTATGTTGTTTGTCCGCAGCAAACGAATATTGATCACGCTTTTATTGCTGTGTATTTTGTGTAAGGTGAAACGGTATATGCATGCCCGTGTCCTTCGTATACTATTGTATTCAGGTTACGACATCCCATTGTTCAGACACGCGCGGCTTCCAAATGTACACAGGTGAAATAATAGCAAAACTGTATGCATCTGTTAGCTGACAAAATCTGGAGTTACCGTGCAAAAATACGCACATTCATTGCTTAGTGTCATTAGATTTTAGAAAAGAATATATAATCGAACTCCCTCAATGAATAAATCGACACACATCAGGTATAGAAATACACCATCTTCCACCTGTTTATTTGTATAATCTGAGCGAATGAAATGGCTACAGGGGAGCACGGTAGCCCAGTTATTAGAGCAGAAAACTAAACCGAAATATGGACAATTCTATCCTGGCAGTGGTAACTGCGCTGTGTCCCTGGACAAGGTACTTAATCCCGATTACCCTCTTAGGTAGCATTGTGTACAAAGGAGTGCTACATGTCGATAGTGCACTTGCCTCCAACCGCTGCTAATTTTGCTTGTCCGTAGTAAGTTGTAGAGTCTGACAGTTGCTCGCCGGTGACCGGTGGGTCTCTCCGGCTTCCACCACCTGTAAAACTGTCAGATACGATGTGACCCTAGCTGTTGAAAATGTACTTAAATCCCAATAAACAAACAAACATTTTTGAAACGTGATGCCCCATTGGTCCGACTCTGTGTATTCTTACTACCGGTGACATCAGATCACACCATGCAGCGTTGTATCAGCTCAGCCGGCGATGATTTGGTGGGTGATGAGTGTTTAAGGCCCGCCTTTATTTTTTCCAAAACGTTTCAGTATGTTTTTAAAATAACACAAAACAATTGCTAATGGTACTGAATTATCACAATAAGTCAGTCGATGGCTATGACAGGTGAAAGCAAAGCAAAATGTTATGTTAGATCTTTCCAGCATATATATATAGGAGACCTTCAACGAGTCCCCAGTTTATCTCGAAATTTGCAAAACGAATTCAGTAAATTAGGTCTGGACCGAGCTTTGGCGATATAAACTGGGCACGGGTGGAAGATTCAATTCTATATATGATCCAAAAACCCATACAAGATACGGTTTAAGATACATTAAAGTTCTCCGGGGGTTATTTCTGTTTATGCGGATCCGTGCATTACCATTTTAACCCTTTCCCCAACGAATCGGCCACATCCGCCCGCGTAATATGCAAATTCAGCAGCTGAAAAAACACTATTTCTCAAAACATTCCAACAAAACGATATCATGTGACCCCTCTTTGGAACGAGCTCGTCGAGCTCGTTCCAATGAGGGGTCACATGATATGGTTTTGTTGAAATATTTTGAAAAATTAAAAAAAAAAAATGATATTTAAAATAATAAATTTTGATATCGTCTGCGTTGGGTAAAGGGTTAAAGAATAGGCTGAATAACCGGAAGAAGGGTTAGATCATAAAATAAATATAAATAGTGCTGTATTCTTTTACGAGCGTCGACGCCCATTTTGGTGTCCTCGCTGTTTTGCTTGACATCACACTTGAAGGAGGAGCGGTCAACTTGACTTGACTTGACTTAAAACATGTGAGTGAAATATTGAAAATAAATGTGAAATTCCGTTGCCACTGAAGTAGCAATGGTTGTACACAATTTAAACTTTCAACCCGTAAGTTTATTAAAGTGGACGACTATTGAGCTCTCCTGCCCTGAACGTGTTTTTATTTTTTTCCCATTCCATGAAATAAAGTGATTATAGAACTGAAATCTAACTCGATTGTCTTGAGAGTGTTAATTCAAAATTTTCACCATACATCTGCGCATGTCATTTTCTTTTTACACCTGCCGAGGCATACCCTCATCATCCACCCCAATCCCCTGCGCACATAAATTCGCACCGATGATTCATCTCATCTTTTTTTTAAAACTGTTCACTGGTCCGGACTGTAAGCAGAGTTTCAGTTTCAGAAAAGATGCTTACAAACCATACCTCGAAAACAAAGACACCTCTCAGAAAAAAAGACGGCAACAGATGCCTACATGGATTTGAAAATGTAAACAACGGTTCCTATAAGGTCTTAAACTTCAGTTTCAGAAAAGATGCTTACAAACCATACCTCGAAAACAAAGACACCACTCAGAAAAAAGACGGCAACAGATGCCTACATGGATTTGAAAATGTAAACAACGGTTCCTATAAGGTCTTAAACTACGTTGTTTGGCTGAACATTCGCTCTAATAAGTAGTCCCAAAATGACATTTAAACCATTATGTTGCAGAATGCTTTTGCCACAACGATGCAAAGGGAATTAAATTTTGTTACTGGAATGTTTTTTCTTTTCGTTGCTCATCTACCCTGTCTCTGTCAACGAGACTACAACTTCAGGCTACTTCCGGAATGTTATTGAATGTTCGTGCTTTGCCGCTTTGGAAGTATGCGTTTAATATTCGGAAAAAAGTATGGGCGGATCCACAGGGACCACAACAGGCGCTCGCCCACTCTATCCTTTGAGACTCATTTTTTTTAAACAAACATCGAGACCAGGGGACACGGTATTATCCATGATAACACGTGCATATGTGGTATCACAAATAATATCGTTTCCCCACGCACACGGCTAAAGCTCCTGCACGGGTAACCCGTCAGCCTTTATAAATTGGCCTCCTGTTTCAAAATTTGATTTAGTCTAAATATTTTGTAGTGAAAATATTTTGGCTAGAAAACACAGTGGCCATTTTCCTACATTATTCACCGTGAGGCCCGGGACACCGCCGATGAGGGCGGAATACCATCTTATGTATTTGTCCCTAGCGATCCCTCGCATTATGGGTGCCATGATTAAAATATTCCGCCCTAACCTAGAATCCCGGATCCTGGTGGCATTGTCGCATTGTAATGAAATAATGGCACTTCTTCAAGTTTTCTCACATTTTATGGATGGCAGGTAAAAATCAAATCTGTTTTTACTTTATTGCAATTAATTTATGTGTATTTGGTGAGACACTTGTTCCAAAGTACGAAATTCAATAACACACCTTGTACAAACGTGCAGGTTTGCATAAATAGAGTTCCGTTGGTAACTAAAAGTTTGCTTTGATGATTTCCTTCAGAGTTTCTGTTTTTCTTCCGGTTCATCTGTAATGGGGGTAAAGGGGCAAAAGGTTCATTAAAATAATATAAAAGGGCATCTCAGTGTTCAGGGATTGGGAAAGGTAATTTATACCATGTTCACTTATGTTACAACCTGTGAAAAGCCTGTATGTTAAATTTTAGCTTTTAACCCCTCAACCGATGTAAAGCTTCAACTGCGATTAAAAAAAAATTACACCTATAGTCGAAAGTTCATCCAACTTGACCTTTCACATGACGCAATTTGCCAACTTTGATACATTCACATTTCGCAATGTTTCATTCAAACACACGACATTTTGCGATACTATCTACTACGTGCAATGACTTATTAAGTTTTAAATACCTACAATTAAACATTTAAAATAAAATTTAAGAATTGTTAAGAATAATTTGACTGAAAAGGCAAGGTAAATTGAATCAACTTTGACTATGTGTCTAGCTGTCAACCAAGCATTCACGTACATCCGGTAGTACTGCCCACCAGCGCAGATGTAAACAAAACAATCTCGTGTGTTTGCGATAGAAAGTGTCGTTTTTTTCTCCATTTTATGTGACAAAGTCGATTATTTATTAAGAGCATGGTATAAATAAAAAAAATAGGCAGTAGGGCCAGTAATCGGATTTAAACCGCTCGTAGAATAAGGGTTTTAACCACTCGGCAAGCCGAGTGGTTAAAACCTTATCCTACTCGTGGTTTAAATCTGATTACCGACCCTATTACCTATTTATTCTATATGTTATGCACTTTCGCGGATTCTTTTTTTTATCTGGTCACGGTATTAACTGGGTTCCACCTTGTAGCAAACATGACAGTTACACGTATTTTAAGCACATTACAATCAGTTAACAATATCTCTGTCTATCAAGGATAATATTATTAATGACCGATATCGGATCGTACGATTTCAAGACGAAATCGAGGGAGGATTTCCAAACCTTTGTACTCGAGTCATCAACGGAGACAATAGAAGAAGTTTTCTTTCTTTTTCATCTAAACCGCTTTGCACTGTCGCATTTTGAAATGTATTGCTTAACATGTGGTAATCCGATGTCGCGATGAGTTCAAAATTCACCCACCGTGAAATAAACTTGTTTTGGAACAGAGCGACCTAAACCTAAAAATAATTAAAAGCTTCAACCAATTCTAGAGACCCTTTAGGATTGGAGATCCATTTTCATTTGACTATTGTACCTCATTTACTTTTTTAATCTTAATATAATTAATACTTTACTTGACGTAACTGAAAGAAATCGGCCAGTGCTATTCACAATCCGGAGACCTGCGAATCTCATATTCCTGGTCGAATCGAATCCCGAATCGAATCAGTCAAAGGATTTGGTATTCACCACATCTCGAACCCAATCGCGACCCTCTTCAAATTATAGATAAGGCACCTTCTTACAACCGTCACTACTGTTAGTCTCCATTCAAGTATTGTATGAAACGGCGACTCGTCTGCTTGGGCAAATCATTGAAAAATCGGAATATTCTACAACGGAACTAAAATAGATAGGCGGGGCCTCTTCTTCTGTCATCAGGTCTCGGGAAGAATTAGCGTTCAAGGATTTTTAGAACACCCCGAGGATTCGAAAATTCCATTCGATTCGAAATCGTTCTGATGATTCGATTCGATTCGAGTCGCGCTAATTCGGAAATTTCCGAATTAGCAAGACTCGAATCGAATCGAATCATAGGGACGATTTCCAATCGAATGGAATTTACAGAACCCTAAAAATCGCCATTCAAATTCCATTATTCTTTTCGTTTTTGGTCTCAAAAACATAGCTTTTGACCCCTTGTTGGAACGAGCATGGGGGATCAAAAGCTATGTGTATGAGACAAAAATGAAAATTTTAGTTGCTCAATAAACTTGTTGCTCAAGTGACGTCCGCTATTCGTGTTGGCTAAAGTTTCAATATAACAATAACATGAGTTTGGAGGGCGTTACGGTTTATTAACGGTACGAGAGGAATGAATAACAGCCCGAGGGTTTATTACCGGCTTGAGACGAAGTCGAGGGCCGTTAATAAGCCGGAGGCTTTTATTCAGTCCTCAAGGGCCTTTAATAAACCGGAACACACGACAACATCATGTTATTACTATTATAACCATGACCGGAAGCGGGCGGCGGGCTGTTAATGAATTTTGTTTTCATTTACGCCCGCCGCTCGCCTCTGGTTGCATGACTTCGTAAATTACGGAATTTTACCGCCTCGCTAAAGTGCGTTAAATACTAGAGAACGCCCGCTTTTGTGGTAATAGTATGCTTTAATATCCTTTCACTGAGAACAAAAGTACAAACTCCATGTGATGGAAAAATTTCTTTGTTTCTGACATAGAAAACCTGTTATGTCCGTGCCTCATGTACACTAATGAGTTATTAAGTGTTACCCGCGTACGCCAGGCCCAACTTACATCCGTGCGCACTTCGTCCGATCTTTAAGCAATGCTAACTCTGCTTGTTCCGAGTTAGTACGTTAGGGAGTTGACACTTGCTCTCCGATGCTCGTTGGGTCTCTCTGGGTACTCCTGCTTCCTCAAACCGGAAAAGTGTCCGACACGATGTGCTCCTGGTTGTTGAAAGTGTCTTTTAACACTAATTGATAAATAAATCAATAATTAAATAAATTCCGTCCAATAAAACTTAACCTATAATCATAAATAAATAAATAAATAAATAAATAAATAAATAAATAAATAAATAAATAAATAAATAAATAAATAAATTCCGCCCGAAAAAGCTTAACCTATGATCATAACACGATGGTCAAGTTCGATTCAAGTTATACCCTTGTGTTTCCAGAGTATTGACCCATGATTGGTAGAAACTTTCCCATTCCCCTGGTTTTCGCATGATGACTTTACCTCCCTTGGCGGAATGTTTATGATGCTTTGCCATTTCTCTTAAAGTTACAAAACGAATGCTGTATTTATTTTGTTTTTTAATTGATGCCTGGTGAACCACATAGTGGCATGACGATATCTATATTCCTTTAGCTAAACTATGAGAAAATAGTTGCCCAACGGAAGACATTGATAAGTAAATGCATACGTGACCCTTCGTATTCGGTTTCAAAATAATTTATATACAACTCAAAGTTTGCTGAGCACAAGTATATCCAATTGCCTGTTTTACGTTTTAGTTGAAATATTGTAATGAAAAGTATATATATTTTGTATTTAATTATATCTTTAATGATTTAAGTACAGAAATTAAGATTTTATTTGTGTTTGACATTATCTTTGTAGCTTTTGAATACGATAACCATGGAAAATGGATATTATTGGTAAAAGAGGAAATTTGTCAATTTGCCAAAAAAATGACGGACCGAACTGGTATGGGTTCAATATCGAGTATGAGACCCATTACTGTTAATTAAAGCTTGACAACGCCTTCACATGCTCCCAGTCAGGTTCCTGGTGGTCCTTTGTGGGATGTTGTTCCATTCTTGGACGAGCATGGCACCAAGCTCCTGGACATTTCTTGGCTGGACTGGACGGGTTGGAATTGCCAGCTACATCTCATTCCAGATATGTTCGAATGGATTGAGGTCAGGGGATCTTGCTGGCCAGTCCACGCGCTCCATCCCCTCCCTTTCTCGGTACTCCCCGACAGCATGGGCAACACGAGAACGGGCATTATCGTCCATCAGAATGAATCTATCACCCACTGCACATGCATACAATTCGACGTGGACATCCGAGACAACATCAATATATCGTTGTGCAGTCAATGTACAACGTTTAAGGACACAGAGCTACGTACGTCCATCACTGCTGATGCCGCCCCAGACCATGATTGACCCTCCACCATAGCGGTCATGCTCAGCAATGTTGGCTGCACGGAATCACTCTCCTGGTCTTCTCCATTCCCTAGACCGCCTATCTGTGTGGTCTAGGCAATACCTTGACTCATCTGTAAAAAGGACAGGTCGCCTATCTTCTCTGGTCCATCCAACGTGGTCCATGGCCCATTCATATCGTTCCTGGCGGTACTTCTGGGACAGCGGAATGTGAATACATGGTCTCTCGATCGGAGACCACCTTCGCGCAACCTTGCCCGGATAGTCGACGTCGAAACATTTATCCCGGATGCATTCTGAAGGTCACTGCGAAGCTGGGTTGCTGTGGCAAAGCGGTTCCTGCAGGCCTGAATGATCAAAAACCGGTTTCAGATGCAGATGTTGCCCTGTCTCTGTCACCACCATGCCGTCTTACTGGGGTGCCATACTGCTAAAACCTTGTCCAGGCTCTGGTGATCACCGTATGGTGCACATCAAGGGCTTCACCAACCTGACGATGTGTAGCCCCTTGCCCCCACCATCCCTACAGCCCGCCACATTTCTTCTTCCGACAAATGTCTTCTTACGTTTGCATTTTCCATATTCAATCATTAAATTACAAGGGTTTGTGTTGAAATGAAGAATGAATACCCTGCACATGTCATGTACATGTAGACAGTACACGAAAACATCATGCAAGTCAAGGGGCACATGCTTTCCATGACTGTCACGAAAAGTCTGCCTGTCAGGAGAGCTAATGTAAACACCGGGGACCATCTCAATATATTCCTCAATCATATCCACCAAAAATATCGCAAATATGTTACAACCAAATTTTACAATGATGTGTCAAGTATTTGATGCTTAGCAAACTTTGAGTTGTGTAATTATATCCATTTATACCAAGATGAACGGCTCAAAACGATCACATTTATTGTTTTGGTCTGAGTTCCCGGGACAAATTTACATTACCCTATAATTTTTGTTCCGTTTCTACATTATTCAGTCGAGTAATTAACCTTTTGAACACTGGTGGTATCTCCAATGTCAGTTCCATGGTAGCAATTGGAGGAGTCCATATTCCTTATTTCGGGGTAGACCAAATCATACTTTTTAAACTATTGATTAATCTTCCCCACACATTCACTTAGCAGTCATTTTATTTACTGAGATTATGATGCATCATGTTCGTGGACCAGAAAAGATGTTCACGTATTCTGGATACATAGCCATTTAACACTTTACCCAACGCAGCTCGACGAGCTCGTTCCAAAGAGGGGTCACATGATATGGTTTCGTTGAATTTTTTTGGAAAAATAATATTTTTTCATCTGCTGAAAATATTACGCGGGCGGATGTGGCCGACTCGTTGGGTAAAGGGTTAAGGTAGGTCGATTTTAATGTACACGCTTGCAGGTCATTTATTTTTTAAGACGGCGTAATCATGTCACCCCGTTTTGCCTAGTAAATCAAGATACTTTGTGGCCTTTAAAATTTGACCATTCGATTGAAACTAAAAAATTTGACCGTTCGATTGAAACTGAAGTCTCATTCACATGCACAATTTTACTCATGAAAGCAAATTTGCTCCTGGAGTACATACACTCACATGAGCAAAAGTATATATACACTCCGTTCACATGATGTAAATGTAAGGCAAGTAAACTTTATAATTTTCATTTGAACATGAACGGGTTTCCTTCAGCTGTGGTCTCTCCAGTCATTTTCATGTCTTGAGTTGTAGCAAATATACTTTTGTTTACTCCAGGAGTATTTATACTCACAGAAGTAAATCTTTTTACATGATACCGTAAGTTAATTTACTTACAGAAGTGTATTTGCTTATGTAAGTAAATGTGTACATGTGAATGGGGCTTAATTTGAAGTACTTGCAATGTTGGTCCACATGGCGATCTTTTTAATTTCGCACACACGGGTTAGCATTGCTTTTGTGGCATTAACTTAAGTTTATTATCTTCATATGATATTAAACATTTTATCATATCTTGTTCAGGCTATAGAGCTAATGCCATCAGCATGCATTAAAATAGATGTCTTTATGAGACTCGTTGTTGTTGCCCTGGACTCATGTTCATATTACAAAAAAAACATAAAGTTAGTATCCTCGACGAATAGAGAAAGGACTATCGGCGTTAACACCTTGGCTGGTCATAACTGTTATACAAGCCAAAACAATAGAAGTTATTGTGATGAATTGACGGTAACATGGTCTGAGGTTTGCGGCTCGTATTCCTCGTAAAACCAACTTCTATAGGAAAGAAATGGGACAATATCGATATGGAATACCTGTATTCGATCTGGGTATAACAAATTTGATATTTTCTCTGCAAAGCTGAGTAGTAGGAGAACGACTTCGAATCCCCGCAGTTGTGCGGGGATGAAAACTGTACACCTTTAAGCTACTACGACACAGTATAAATAAGAACGGCAATATTTCCCATTATTTATGAGATATGATTTTCTTTCCCACAATTGTCAATTATCAGATAAACTCGGAAGATATGATTTCAAAGTCGGCTGATATGACGCCGATCTCAGTCAAAAAGAAGCAAGTCATGGCTGTCACCCTTGATGCGTTACTAGACGCAACCAGTTTGTTAACATCGAAATCTTTCATCGTTTTCAACCAACGCAATCCGGAAAATTGGTGTGGCCAGTCGTAATGGAGTCACTTGAAGCTTAGTTTTTGTATGAATAGGATTTAAAGACGGCAATAAGCAAGAATTGGGAAGACAAAGAGAAGAAGGAAGGGAGTTGTACAGAGAATTCAACGCTAACTAAGATTCAGGGTCGTAGATTTGTCAAAATTGGAGAAGAGATAGTTCAACTATCCGAACGTCACGGCCTCCCAGGTGGAGAAGCCGGGACGCACAGATAGCTGAACTAGGAGAAGAGGAACCTTTGGACTTAGTGAAAAGAATGAGAAACAGTAACACTATTAGAAAACGGTAACAGATCAGAGAACATTTTGTACTTTTTTCTTTTGGTTTAATAAATAGATTATTACTTTTTATCTTATACCTGTTGAAGATATAGCCCATGTGTTATAGATTATCTATAACACATACCCCTATGTCATATAGATTGGAGAACGGACTATAGTCTTTTTCTATATTATAATATAATGATGACATTCGCAAAATTGTTTATAAATCGTGTCAAATCTGGTGAAATTGATTATCAAACATATTTTTGTCATAAATCATAAGAATTGAGGCGTAAGTATATTTTCTGTAATTGTTTTCCGAGTTACAGGGCCACTTTCTAAGGGGAACTATACTCTATCATTCACTTGAATTTGTAGCCTTGTTACGCACCAACAGCTTTTCCGGGCACATCACATGTATTCATGCCCAACAAGAGAAAGCAGTCGACTCCACTCCAGATGACTCGACATTTTGACACGAAATCATCCCCAAAACCCTTTTAAAAATGCAGAAAAGAACAAAAATGGTCGGTATAAGATAAATACAACAATACCATAGTGTGGTTTGATATCTCAACTCGTTGAAAGTGAGTTTTTTTCGCTCGGCAAGCCTCGCGAAAAAAACTCACTTTCAACTCGTTGAGATATCAAACATATCAAAACACACTATGGTATTATCGTATATGTTAGTTTCATATCGGTCGAGATATTAGCTCGAGGTAGCTCCACATCAGCCTGAGACCGAAGGTCTCAGGCTGATATGAAGTTACCTTGGGATGATATCTCTTCTGATATGAAACTTACAAAGTAATAACCTCAAGGTATTACAGCATTGGGCAGAAAAATACGTTAACAGCGGTATGCTTCCGAAACATATATATCTATTGAAACCACAAATGTATAATTTATGCACAACTTACGTCATGGGTGCGAGGTGGCTCATTGGTTAGAGCATTGGGCTTCAGATTGATAGGCCGTATGCTCGATCCTGAACCGCGTCATCTGCGTTCTGGCTTTGGGCAAGACAGTTAATCACAAGGGGAGCGCGGTGGCTCGGTAAGTAGAGGTGCAGGCTGCAAGCCGAGAGGTCCTCGGTTCGAATCCTACCTGCGGCAACCGCGTTGTGTCCTTGGGCAAGACACTTCATCTCCATTGCCCTCGTGGGGGCACGATGACGCCGTGTACTAAGGCGTACTGCACGTCGATGGTACGCATGTATTCAACCAATCTAACCCTGCCTGTGCCGCTGTGCGGAGTTACGATGTTGGGGAGCTGGCAGCTGCTCGGTGGTTCTCTCCGGGTACTCCGGCTTCCTCCACCCGTAAAACTGTCACGGTCATGGTTAGCCATTGTGCATAAATATGTGACCTTAAACATCAATAAATAAATAAATAAATAGTTAATCACAAGTAGGAGCGCATTAGAACAGTGTGCCAAAGCCCACTGCTCTTCGACATCGCACAAGTCTTCACCCGATGTTAACTCGGATTGTGTGGGGTTAGTAAGTTGGAAAGTCCTACGGTTAGTCACCAGTTAGATCTTTCATGGTGTCGCGGCCTCTTTTATCCATAAAACTGTCCGACACGATATAATCCTGACTGTTTAAAGTGCCGTTTACCCCCAATAGATACGTAAATACCTAGGATACGTCATGTGTGCTTTTAAACCTCATGACATCTTGTTGTGAGCATTTGGAGATTTTACGTGTATCCTGATCTTTTGTATGGTAAATATCTCTTGAACATCCCGCGCTGCAGTTTGGCCCGTTGGAAAACAATTCGTCTAAAAGATTATGCACAACGACATGATCAAATACCTTTAATATTCGTACGGAGTTGGGGGCTCAGTAATCATTAAATCCTACAGCCCCAATGGGGCTGTAGAATTAAATTATCACTTATCCTCTCTACCATTTTTGCTTAATGTGTGATATCATCGCAGCTGTCTAAATTTCTTTTGTACACTTACTAATACATACCGGGCTGGCAACATTAATGATATAAATGTCAGCCTATTAGGCCAAACCAAATTAATCTTTTGATTCTCGGGCAGCGATGCATTCGTTTTTTCGGCCCGCGTTCGTCATATTTATTTCAGAGGTAAAACACAAAATGTATAAAACAATGATAGGGTGTGATATTAGCGGTGTCGCATCGCGATTTGCGAAGCAATATGTCATATACATTGATACAGTATTGTTATTCACTTCGCGAAATGCGACACGATTCTCATATGTATGTACAAAATAAATATTTATTTAACTGGTTGAGGGCCAGATTATGTTTGGTGGTCTGAATTTGTTCATCAAAAATTGTCAAAAATTGATTTATTGCAAATTATTGGAGAGTGCCAACAGGCACTCTCCAATAATTTGTAATAGAACAAATTTGTGTAAACAAACTATCATTTACGTTTCACTGAATACGAAACATTGGCAAAGAAAATATTGGCTTTTGCACTGATGCCCTTATTTTTGTTGGAAGGCCTGATTGTGGATTCTGGCACTCAACCAGTTAAAAAACCCATTATTTTTATCTCCGTTTTAGTTGCTCAAAATTGATTTTGTGTTTATGATCACTTTTACAAAAAAAACTATCTGTGAAATCAACATGGAACCTTTAGTATTTAATTTGAGGCTCTCACAATTGGAGTTCAGACATCGGCGACCATTCCATCAGGAATAAAAAATAAAAATAAACACCGCACTCCCTCACTCGTTTTAAAAACAAATGCCTGAGAACCAATTTATTTATTTTTTGCCTTAGTCGAGGTCGTTTTTGTGTTTCACGCTGTGAAGTGAAACGGCTGTCTGTTCATTATCATTGCCATTCGGAGCAATATTGATGTTTTAATCCATTCGATAAATTTTTTTTGTGTCCACACTAAAAACGTGTTTATTTGGTATTCATTGCGTGTTAACTGCGCAGCAGGTAGATCTGTACAACCCACTTCACGTCCTCAATTCACTAGTAATGTTTACATACTTATTTGTAGTGGGAATTGAAATGTACAATTCACACCTCCACATGTATAAATATTTATTGCAGGAGTTCACTTCAATCGACAAGATATTTATTGAAGAGTTTTCAAAGAAGAGGAGGAGGAGCGATTTATCCGACCAAAGTGTGCATTCTCTAGTGGACGAACACTCGAAGAACATAGTGTCTCTAATTCAGAACAGTATTGTGCAACCGCCTGTTAAACAGGGCTTGCACAGAGCTACGAATTTGTTCCGAGGAGGCGGAAAAGTGGTGGAAACTGGCTCCATTACTATGACAATGAGAGGTAAAAATTCCATGGTGAGTAGAATTTTCTTTCATTTGTATTCACATACTGCATGTGTTGAGAGGAATGCACCGCACCGCCTATAAAGTGGAGTTTCACCTCCCATAAACTCAAAAAACAATGTTTCAGTCACTGGAACTATCAGTTCAAACCCGAGGTTCATTGTCTGTCTCTTTGCTTGTTAACCTTCTCTATTGCATACAACGGCAGTACAGTTAAAACTAGAAGTCCTCTCACGAAATGTGCGCTTATCTAGGCTTAATTGCGCGTAGAACTTGCGCGCAATTGCCATATCGAATGACATCCAAAGCATGGTAGGTTCTCCTGGTTACTCATAGCAAACACAGGCAATGTTTCAGTCAATGGACCTTCTGGTTACCCGGAGGTCCACTGGCTGAAACATTGCTTGTGCACAGGCCATATGTACAGAATTTGAGAGCCTTACTATGGTCATAACGCGTAGATTAACGCGCAGATCGACGTGCTATTTGTGCGCATTTCATGGCAGGACTTCTAGTTTTAACTGTAAATGTCCAGCTCGATACAACACTTCAAGAGTGTTTTTTGGTGTCAACCCATTCCAGACATACTATGCATGTTACACGGAAAAACATACGTACTTATTTCAGTTTTGCGCACTAAACTTTTTTTAACTCTTTTTTTTCCCAAATGACATAGAACAGCTCCTGAGTTGAAACTATGAGTCCAACTGCCTAGCTTAATTTTTTAGGGGGTGGGCGAGACACAAGCTTCCGCAATATTTTAAACGGTGGAAGACACAGGCCAATGTCTGCTAACTACGTTTGATACAAAATCGTGTTTTTCTTTAGTTTAAACAATATTTATTTGAACAAATTACGTTGTGCGTATACAAAGTGGAATACTTACACATAACTTAAAATGATACAATAATATACAGCATAACAACAGAGAAAATACATTTTGAAGGAGGGATTCGAAGAAATCTTAGAGCTTATTTGGGTCGGACTCCCCCCCCCCCCACCCCACCCCCAAATTCTTTGTCCAGTTGGAAGGATACTTTAGTGATCTCGCATCAAAGCAAGACTGACTGGGATAGTGACAATTGACGTAGCTCTCCCACTAAACATATAAAACCTGATCCTATAAACCTAGAAGCGGTGAGGTTCGTTCCATGTAGCGTGAATGTAAAATTCCAAATTCATTTTTTTCAAGCAGAACACATCATTGAAATTAATTTTAGAAACAAACGAGACAAATTGTCCGAGTCATTTAGGTGTTCAGAGCCATTCTTCTTTACACATCGCTGAAACCGTGCTCGATTTTATACTGTGTCCGGCTTCCTCCACCCGTTAAACTGTCGTGGTCATGATTAGCGATTGTGCAGAAATATGTGACTTTAAACCCCAATAAATAAATAAATAAATAAATGAATAAATAAATAAATAAATAAATGGTTTGTTCTTTTCTTACACGCGTTTTTGATGTTGTCGGCAGATATTTTATGTTGGACCTGTATATCAGGACATTTGCATTCGTGCTTGAAAATGTCCTGACAAAAGTTTTTGCATAACAATTTTGACAGCTTGTTATAAAATGGCTTATGGAGGAGACGTACACAGTGTTGGTGCAATGGTGGGTATTTTTCCGGCACTGAGACCCGTTAATATTTTAACCAGTGGTAACATACTTGCAGACTGTACAGTACTGTGATCACAACGGTGGACTTTTTCTCCACCAGATCGTTACGCGGTCGCAACGCAATTTCACCAATGGTCGAGATTTCGTGAAGAGAAAATTACGTAATCTAGACAGAATCACGAAAAAAACGAACGGAAAGAAGAACATTTAGAATTCATTTCTTCTCTGGCAAATGAGGTTCCGCAGTGTTATGTAGAAGAAAGTGGATTTAGAATTTCAAACGGATCACGACTTTGTCGTGATCCGGCCGAAATTCTTTGTCCGCTTATCAGACTACCCCTAACTGTTTTATCAAGCGACGCCATATCCTTTCAGCACTATTAGAACGAGCACCTTGAGATCATTTCAATGAGGGACTGTAAGCTGTGTTACGAAGGAAACAAATTAATACTTTAGTTATTCAAGAAATAATGTAGTTTACTGGTTGTATTTGACCCCATATACGCTGATGTCAAAATATCAAAAAAATTCTAGCAGCAATTGATTAAATTCTGAAATGCATTATAAGAAACATTTCTACTTGATGTTTCGATATTTTGATATCTGTCTGTAGGAGGTTTGTCAGGGCAAAGCCAGACTAAATATAGGGGCAAGGGGGCCTCATATATAAAGATAGTGTAAGTTCAAAAGATATTCCGCATCAAGGCGAAAAACCTACGTGAATTTCACTTCTCTGTGAAGATGGACATGGAAAAAACACACGTGGTGTATATCTAGCTTTAGCGCAGGGACCCAGGGGAGAAACGGTATGTTAGATAAGGTCTAATCTCATTTAAGTTATACAGTAGTCGCGAGTCTTACGAGACGTAATCGGTTGGTGGCAGGATATCGTCACGGCCAATTGAGAAACGAGATTCTAAAAGATAGAAATGTCTGTCGTGTCGTCACCTGATCATTAGTTTTGCAATGACTGGCAGGAACGAATCGGTTCTCTCGACAAGTGAAATCACCGTTAAGTCACGCGCGAGATGACTTGTATTGATTCTGCCTCGATATACGTCATCTCCCACCGTTTTGGCAGATGGACAGATGAGCGTCTGTCCACCTGACAGTTTAGGGTAAACCTTGAAGAGCAGAGCATTAGACACACACTTGGGGTCACACACACGTTGGTGAAGTCCAGGGCAGGCGGACTCTGTTTCTGGCATAGGGGTACCTTTGATCACAGGACCCTGAAACGGCTGGAATCGCCAGACAGGGCATTCCACGATTGATTTAGCTTAAGGTTGATAGGCGGCTACAGTGCCAAATTCGTTGAGAAGGAAAACCCAAGGTGAAACGTTAAAGTTTAGATTGTCGAGTAGCAGGTATCAGCCCGCAATCGTCAGAAGTGTAGGTTAATTGTATTGTGCGTATTAACCCTTTGAAGCGTCAGACTGATTGCGTTGGGAGTAGTTTGTTTTGCTGTCGAAGCATCGTAATACCGACTGGAGATCGGTGTGAGTGACAATTTCGCCCTAGCACAAAAAGGGGCATTTGTGAATCGTGAATTCAAACAGGAACAGTGAACATTTCAATAGGACTTTCACGGAGGACTTTCAAAAGGCACATAAGGTATGAGTAGACAATATCTGACCCAAATCAGAAGTACGGTGGCTTTATAGATGACGAACATTGCTGGTCGGAACCCTCCGACAGCCAGAGGTACAGTTACGCGCAGACGTTGACATTTGAGCCTAAGCGGGTGAAGCTCTTATGGCGAGCTCACGGTAATAACATTTCAGATTTGTGAAGCTCTTATGGCGAGCTCACGGTAGTAACATTTCCAGTGTGTAGACTATAGTGCCAGTACAGGGCTATAGAATAACTATATGATTGTTGAGAATTATTTAACGCTAGCAACCCATTTTCTGTGAAAAGAATCGAATTGTTGA
The DNA here is from genome assembly GCA_031216915.1 of Pictodentalium vernedei. Classification (NCBI taxonomy): domain Eukaryota; kingdom Metazoa; phylum Mollusca; class Scaphopoda; order Dentaliida; family Dentaliidae; genus Pictodentalium; species Pictodentalium vernedei. The sequence goes on along the minus strand of CM062296.1, from coordinate 322,740,965 downwards.
TTGTTGAAATATTGAAACGGCTTTATTTTTATGTGTAAATAAAAGAATCGTTGTTACTTTAAATCATTCTTTCCATTACACAGCCTGAAGTGATTAGGAATCACACCTAACGGAAATCGAACCTATTTCAGGCCAATTTGGCAGAGAAAGAATCACGGCGTCGGTCTAACTCAGCTCCCAGCGCCGAGTTCGCGACACTTGGATTCCGACCCTCCACGTTGGTCAAACTTTCCCGCCATTTCATCAGCGGGACTAAATAACCCCACGTCAGCCCAGGCCTTACGGGGCCTCAGGTGTCCTGACAGGGTTAAACTGGTTGTGTGTTTTGTACCACCAAGTCTCATCTGTTTCATCAAATACAAAATCTTCTCCCGTGAGCTCTATCCTTCTATACCTACCTACAGGCGTTTCAGACTATTATCTCTTAGCTTTCATGTTACCCGCTTACGGCATAGCGAAAGTAGAACTGATGGTATCTGAGAGGGAATATGCGACATGAATACTTCCCTACTCTAACATTCTTCACAGACATACAACATGATTAAATAATGAGTCAAAACATTTGAGGCAATGCTTCGGTCTATTCCCTTTGCTTCATCTGTTTTCTAACCCGATGGCTTGACTTGGAAACCTAAATACACACAAGTAAAAAAAAGCGTGACTTGTACAGACTTATGGACATTTGTATATTTGAGAATATAGTAGTGTTACACGTGTAATTTGCGACGTGATATGAATGGCATTGTCAGCTTTCGAAGGTTTAATATCTTAGTTGGGCCATCCCCCACCGCCTCCATTCCCTCACACAAACATAACACTCTTCAACACATACCGAAGAATTCGTCAGTAACAGACGAAAGTCAAGGAAATGTCATTTTTGTGTATCCCGATTCATTATAAGTCCAGTTTGACTTGTATATTTGTGCCACTCCTCCCCGCCCCGCCCCGCCCCACCTTTTTGATTAAGTTCACAACGCTGTTGTTGTTCTGAAAAATGAACGATACGTAACGCTACATGGAATTGGGGTAATGTATCTCTTGCTTATTTTAATTATTGAACTCACTTGTCCTGTGTGGTAATGTTTCCTGATTAAGATTAAACCCTTTGAACTCTAGTGGTATCTTCCACGCCAGTTCAATGGCAGCAATCTGAAAAGTCCATATTCATTATTTGGGGTAGACCAATCAATATTTTCAACGTGCAGCCCCGGGACTGCACGTTGAAAAAATAATTGATCGGTCTACCGCACACATTTACTGAACAGCCATCCCATATAATGACGTTATGACGTATCATGTTCCTGGCCGGAAAAACGGCCGCTAGGGTTCAAAGGGTTAACTCTCGTATAGGAAGGTCAGCCTTGTCACTGCTAGGCCAACCTTAACACGGCGTCATCACGGATTACCAGTACATAAATCCTTGGACATTGATACAAACAACAAGCGCAAAATCAAAAATGTGGATCAACTGGGATATCCAGTGAACTTTAATACATCATGACCTGGCAGAAGCGAGGGATGACATACGGAAGTGCTCGCCCCCGCCCCACCAACTTATTCCCACAGACACACTTCATGGTGACTCAGTTGAAAAGTATGGGAATCGTCAATATATATGTAGGCTTGTACTTGTATCTGCAAATGTGAAATCGATCTGCATCTGGCAAGTGACTTTCACTTTTGGCTGCTTCATTCAGTTTCCTCAACTTCAACCACTTTCCAGTCCGAAGGCTATCTCATACTGGATAATGGTTGAATTAGAAGAAACTGATCGAACCATGGTCGTACCGTTGCATGCCATGCACACAAAAACAGAGACATGATGGTATTCATACACTCCTCATGTAAAGGGGTTTAATACAAGAGTGGCACGAAATAACGTCCTCAGAGATTTTAACGGTCAGTATTTTTATTAGTTGCCTCCCACCTTCCCTTCCAAACCAACTCTGCCTTCTCAAATAGATTTTTGTACCTCAAAATTAAGCAAATGGCGTTGATATGGATTCATGTTTTTGTAATTTTCGTCCGCGGGACTGAACCGTCGTAAGTTCCTTGCAACTTGAATGGTCATGCCTTACATGTGTCCAAACACACACATTTTTGTTGGCCTTCCACCGTGTCTGATCCCATCCAGGTGTCTGGGTTTTTTTGTTTCTTGGTTTGCTTTGCGCGAAAAAAGTAACATCGTTGGCATGGAGTTGTTCTATTAACCTTTTACACAAAGTAACGGCCAAAACCGGCCTGCACTATTCACAAAATCGCCTATTAATTTTCATTATGTTTTGTATTTTTTGTCTCAAAAACATAGGTTATGACCCCTCTTTGGAACGAGCTCATCCAAAGAGGGGTCACAACCTATGTTTTTGAGACAAAAATGAAAAACAATTAGTTATTCAAGAATTTTGTTTGGAAGTGTCGTCTGCTTTTCAGGTTAGGTAAAGGGTTAACTCCCAGAGAGGGCCCCTAGAGATAATGGGTATATAGGGTGTATCACTGCCACCTCCAGTTTTTCCAGTCGGGGATATTTTTGTCTGTCTTGGAGTATTATATATCGATTCTCTCTTGTCAGGAATCATGTACCTTCTTACGAGACTAGCGTCTTGATACTTAGACTTAGACTTACCTCACACAAACAGGTGGAAATACAAATGAAGGTCTGTATTAACCGATTCGGGTTGTTGGAGGCCCCAGCATGACCAGCTTCGAGTATGGTGCATGCTATTTATATAAGAAGGTCCGTCAAAACAACTAGAAGTGTAACTATTTATCCACAAATAAATGCCCAAGAAGTCCTGAGTCTTTGAAATATAATCGCGACTGACTAATATCCCAACAGCGTCACCAGGGCATGCCTTCGACGAATGATGTCGTCGGAATAGCTTCTATCGCCTCGGGATTTACCGCTCTCCTCCCCAAATCTTAATCGGTTAACTTTGCAACACACATTTTGCTTAGGGTTCGAAAAATGGCAGTCAAGAGCACAACTGTACCACTTAAAAGCACTTCTGTACCAAATAACTGTACTAAAATAAGAACGTTCAAGCAATTGTACCACAACGCATATTAAACAGATACTATCAACTGCATAATTATGTTCGACGAGGAAAAAAGGGTAAGAGTGATGTTAATACTTCCTATGGAATTTAAAGACGAAAGCCTCGATCAGAGCATATTCTTCATTTCACACGCGAAGACAAATACTTTTTCAGATGTCAAAAATTGCAACAATGATCATATTAATTGTAACCAGTAATTGTATCGCATTAACTCTCTATGACTTGTATGATTAATTTTGCCCATATCAGTTACACTGAATTGAAGAAAGTACTTCATGCCCTGTCTTGTTGAATGGACAATAGCCCCTTAATTGTTATAGTCATCGTTATCATTGAAGGACAGTCAAGGATTACTTGTAACACTTTTGATCTTATGAACGCTGCTATTTTTATCGCTTCAACTTTACAATGAGCTATTATCTCTAAATTGTTCGCTCCTTTTGTGGCGATACATAGAAAATACTCCCCACCCAAATGATCACATACAAAATGGCTTTAAAAGAACTAGAGAAACAGAATTTACTGCACCCAGTAAATTCAAGTCTGTGTGAAAAGGGTTAAAGTATCAGGAATAAACTATACAGAAGGAGAATTTATGGAGGCTTATTTTCAGGAGTAAATTATTTTCAAACAAATCAGAAATGGATTTTCGTTAATAGTATTTACAGATATTCATAAAGCAATCAGAACATTTTTTTATAAGAAACCAGAAAAGGCATATATGTGACCAGCATTCAAAGGGTTCGATACACGAATCAGAAGTGGACATTTTTGCCTCTGCCCACCAAGCTGAGTGATGAAATACGTTCATGAACTTTTGAAATGCAATAAGGTGTAATGAAATGCATTCCCCAGTCTTTCTGAATAATATGCACTGGATGACCTTGGTGACCTCTTTCAGGCGGACCATATATTGAACCTCCAGCAGTTTTTAAATCAGTCGGTATAGTCCCATGTATATACCTACTTTACAGAAATGGCTCCACCAACATTTTTGGGCGATGATAGCAAATATTTATTATGCTTTAGAAGCCTCTAAGGCAGTCAGCCTACTGTATCACACACAAGGCCTCAAACTAGCTGAAAAAAAACAAAGATGAGTGCAAACTGGTTGTTGGTAACCAGCATGCCAAAACGAATAGAGATAGGACGATTTGTATTTGAGTTATCGAGCCGACAAAGGGTGCATAGACTCTATATTGGGGATAGTGCCATAAAAAACTTAAAAGCCCCAAGAGCTCATTTAAAGGCCTACCCTTAAGAGCATTTAGTGCCCTAAACAAGGCATACATAAAATAAGATGGTGGAATCTTGAATCATGGCATTTGCGTAAAGAGTGGCAATATGGCAGGAAGCGTGCAAAAGGTTCTACCATCATAAGTTAAATGATGTTAGATCTTCACGGTGAAGTATGAAGAGGGCAGTGAAGTATGAAGAGGGTTAAAGACAGACCATTTAAATATTCCATTTCATTAATTCATAATTGTGATAAGTGTTTCGAGAGAGCCGCTTACCACTCGGCCCGAAACCTGTTGATCTTGAGTTATGATTGAGAATGAAAAAAAAAATTAAAAAATACATTGAAAGGTGAAGGGTTATTTATTCAACTACAATTAATCAAGTGTTGTAAGATAGATCTGTATAATAAACAAATTTTCTTGCCACCTAAAGATTTTTTTTCAACTTGGTTTGGGGATGGAATTTAATTCTGATCTGACAGCTGATAAGAGTAAATATGTGTCAGGCTGTCATCTCTAGCAACTTCTCTCTAATTTGATTGTTTACATTATTCTCTTGTGTATATAAATATAAACAGCTATTTCTTTATGATGCTTTTCTGTTACAAAGAAATTAGGGGGTATAAAAAAACTCTGTGGCCCAATGGACCACTCCCAAGGTTCCCTGATAACATAGCTGGGCCAGTACTTGTGACAGGCTACCAGTATGCCAAACAGCCCCAGGACAGATTATTTATTTATTTATTGGTGTGTAAGGTCACATATTTCTGCATAATGGCTAATCATGACCACGACAGATTTACGGGTGGAGGAAGCCGTAATACCCGGAGAGAACCACCAAGCAACGGCGAGCAACTGTCAGCTCCCCAACATACTAATTCCACACAAGCAGGGTTAGCATTGGTTGAAGACAGGTGCACCATCGACGTGCAGTATGCCTTAATACACAGCGTCACCGTGCCCCCACGTGGGCAATGGGGGTGAATTGTCTTGCCCAAGGACACAACGCGGTTGCCGCAGGTGGGATTCGAACCGAGGACCTCTCGGCTTGCAGCCTGCACCTCTACCAATTCAGCAACCGCGCCCCCATGACAGTTGATTTGTTTTTGAGTTATCGTCAAGACAAAAGGAAGGGGATAGAAAATATTCATACAGGAATCAGAACATTTTTATAAGAAACCAGAAATGACATATATGTGACCAGCATTCAAAGGGTTTGATACACGAATCAGAAATGGACATTTTTGGCTCTGCCCACTAATTTGAGTGATGAAATACATTCATAAACTTTAGAAATGCATTAAGGTGTAATAAAATGCATTTCCCAGTCTTTCTGAATAATGCCCCCATATTAAAATCTTCAGAGGGTTAAAATATTCCCTTTAAATACTCCATTTTAATCCTTTAAATGGGGGCGCAGTGGTTCAGTTGTCAGAGGTGCAGTCTGCAAGGCGTGAGGTCCTCACTCTGTCCTTGGGCAAGCCACTTCACCCCATTGCCCACGTGGGTGAATGGTGGCGATGTGTTCTAAAGCGTACTGCACATCGATTGTGCACCCGTCTTCAACCAATGCTATCCCTGCTTGTGTGGAGTTAGTATGTGGGGGATCTGACAGTTGCTCGTTGTTGCCCAGTGGTTCTTCCCGGGTACTCCGACTTCCTCCACCTAAAAACCTGTCGTGGTCATGATTAGCCACTGTGCAGAAATATGTGACATTAAACGCCAATAAATAAATAATCCTTTAAAAAATGAGCTCAATCCAATAAAGGGTCATATGCTATGTTTTTTCAAGCAAAAATGAAAAGGTAATTAAAACTGAATAGACGTTTCTGTGAATAATGTTGACCGGTTTTCGCTGTTATGTTCGCTAAAGGGTTAAGAATCCCTTACTTTGGAAGGCACACTGAAAAGGTGTCCCATTCCACATAGAATTAAATGTTATGAAAATAAAGCGAAAAAACATTTTTCAGCTGACAGTACCTGCTTTTGCACTCCGAAGGGATGGAACGGCACAAATCAGAGACATTCTCTTAATGGCACTTTGACACCAAAGGTTTCTGCACTCTCGGTGAGGCCGAGATGAGCGTAGTGAAAGACTATAGAACTCCTCTAACAAATTAGTTTTAAACAGTCATAGCACTAACACAGTTAACAGTACAGTCGACCATGCCAGTATTGCATTGTTACCGCCACCCTGACAGTTTTGTGATAGGTTTCAACAATTATTCAGTGCTGTTTTATGGAAAGGGTTAACTTTATTCTGCCTGAAATAAAATATGTGCAATCCACATTGAAGTCTTGAGAGGGGTTAAAAGCATTGAACTGAATAAGATAGGTTTCAACAATTATTCAGTGCAGTTTTATGGAAAGGGTTAACTTTATTCTGCCTGAAATAAAATATGTGCAATCCACATACAAGTCTGGAGAGGGTTAAAAGCAGTGAACTGAATAATTTACAATTTATTTCCTTGCAAGGCAAAGGGTTTCTCTCAACTTAGTTTCAGGAACTAACATCCCATTATGATGACAAGGTCAGATTTCATTTTGACAGCTTACACCACTGGTGTTTACATAGTCTCCCGTGTGAACATAACATCGTATTGCTTGGGGAGAATTTACTGTATCAGGAAATTGGAGGCTGTGAAAACCCTGTGGCCTACTGGGCCATACTCAAAAAAAATGTGATTTCCAGCAATTCTGAAAAATGCACTCAGTGACCCCTAGTTGACCTCCGTGACCCATATTTTGAACCTCCATCGAGTATCGACTCATTTGGTGTTGGTCCCAGGTCTGTATGTCATACCATGCCTGAGATATGGGAGTGACCCACGTTCAAAATTTTGGCCACGCCCACTTTTTTTACGTAAAAATGCATGTGTGTATGTCAGGAATACTTTAAGGGTAAAAAAATGTGATTTCCAGCAATTATGAAAAATGCACTCAATGACCCCTAGGTGACCTCCGTGACCTTGACCCATATTTTGAATCTCCATCGAGTGTCGACTCATTTGGTGTTGGTCCCATGTCCGTACGTCATACCATGCATGAGATATGAGCGTGACCCACTTTTAAAAATGTTGGCCACGCCCACTTTTTTTACGTCAAAATGCATGTGTGTACATCAGGAATGCTTTAGGGGGTTAAAAAATGTGATTTCCAGCAATTATGAAAAATGCACTCAATGACCCCTAGGTGACTTCCGTGACCTTGACCCATATTTTGAACCTCCATCGAGTGTCGACTCATTTGGTGTCGGTCCCAGGTCTGTAGGTCATACCACACCTGAGATATGGGCGTGACCCACTTTCAAAACACCCCTACAGACACCCCTGATACCCCAGGAATCTGAAAAACATAGGTGGCCGAGAACTTGTGGCTGTCTATCAGCATGCCAAAAATCAACGAGATAGGGCAATTCGTTTTCGAGTTATCTTGCGGACAAAATAGTGATGAGAAGACAGAAGACAGGAGAAGAAGAAGAAGAAGAAGAAGAAGAAGAAGAAAAAAAAAAAGAAGAAAAAAAAAGAAAAGAAAAAGAAACCGTGCAAAAACAATAGTCTGTGTGTTTCACACAGACTAACTAGCCAACCGTTCGGGTTTTGAAGATTTCTCTCTCTTTCGCTCTCTCTTCTCTCTCTTCTTTCTCTCTCTCTCTCTCTCTCTCTCTCTCTCTCTCTCTCTCTCTTCCTCTCTCTCTCCCTCTCTCTCTCTCTCTCTCTCTCTCTCTCTATCTCTCTCTCTCTCTCTCTCTCTCTCTCTCTCTCTCTCTCTCTCTCTCTCTCTCTCTCTCACACACGCGCATAAAGTCATTAAACCATGAAAAATAAATGAAAATGGCATCGGAGATAGGGCCCGAATCTCGAATCGAATCGAGGTAAAGGTTCGAAATCGAATAGAATCTTTATGCGAATCCACTTCCCAATTGTTACGATACTACACTCTAAAATCAGTGGGGTTAAACATCAACCCAATCTACTGGTTTGAGATAATATGAAGCCAAGTGGTTTCATTTTCACTAAACCCAGTGGATTTGGGTTGTTTTTTAACCCAGTGGATTTTAGAATATACGGCCGTCGTACTAATGTTGTCTATATCCCATGTGAGCCTATAGTATCAATACGCGTCCTTTACAATTTCGTACCATCGAATAAAAGTATAAGTAGATGGACTGACAATTTGTTTCTGAAAGGTTCAACAATTTATTCATATGACAGCCAATAGCATTCCGAGTACAAATGTCGACACAGACCGTTACACGGACCCGATATTCAACTCTTGTACTTTCATTGATATTAGAACTGTACAGAACGGAGTTCTGACGCACTGACACCCAAGTTACAAGACATTATCGCTTTGAATGTATCACCACAACAACCAGTCCCGACATTTTCTGTTCTTTATATTCTAGTGGTGACAACTCATCCCGCAGTTATCTTAGCAACGGGACCAGATTGAAAAGTGTCCACGTGTCACCAGCGATGTGGAAGAAAAAGTAAAACGTCCGCCGTTGATTTGGTATGGAGAGTCACCTGCAATGCTTTAGCGGTGTGGGGTGATATATGTAAACTAGACGTGACGCGGTATATGCTATCTCTTCAAATGGCGTCTTTTTGAATTTTACGGGTAATTTTGAATTATCTAGTTAGAATGGATACGGACAGTCTCGCTCCACAGAAAACTACTGGATGATGTGTCATCTTAGAAAGTCGACAATAAAGTAATGAATGATATCCGTACTTTAATGGTGTATTTGGAATATTATTAGTCCGTATGGAATATATTTCGAAACTCGAGTTCTTGGAAAATTAGTTGTTGATAAAACTTGTAGTAGCATGTGCCGTACGCCAACTAGGTCACGCTGTATCCCCTTATGGTACGATCGCCGCGGACTGTCACTTTCCGCGGGTGGGAAATATTTCCACGGTCGCAATAATAGTGGATTCCAAACACAAGTTATGGGAATAATCATCAAAAATTTAATAAAAAAAACCCCGGTGCTTCATTAATTAAAATTTTGCTGATGATGATTTTTATTACCTTGTAAACACATACTTGGGCATCATTGCTCACGCGTGGATTACGACCAGTCCACAGCGACTGTACAGTACAGCCTGAATCCCCTTGGGTAAGATTTGCCCATCTCGCTCCCACTCTACTCGATGATTATTTTCTGCACCACTGCCCCCGCATGACGTCATCGCAGTTAAAATACTGCTCGCGCGATCCAACTTTACAGTTCTATCGATTTATTGTGGGTAAAAAAGTGAATTGAACATTTGGAAAAAGCATCTAAAAGATAAATATTAAGAAAACGAACATTGGCGCACGACAACGATTGGGTTAACATATTGAAGCGAGTTGAAACAGTTGACAATTTTCAAATGATTGATTTCTATGACGTCATGTGGGACGGTGGTGGGAGACAAATCAGTCTCGTGTTGTGTTAGGTTTGGATGGGTAGCTGTATGAATTGAAGCGAAGCGGGACGCCATGTTTGTTGAAAATGAAGACGATGATGAAAGTGATCACTAAATGTTCAAAGGAGGATGGTCATATGGGGCATGTAAGATACATCTGTCTCAACCAGGTATCCCACCTGGACACGCGTATTTCAATTTGCATGTGATGGGAAAAATAACGTGAGGAGCACGACAGGTTTGAACAGTCCATTATACCTAAACCTTTTCTCTATTGTTTCTGTTGGAATGGACCCCATACAACTTTACTGTTTTTCGTCAGGAAGTACATATCATGGAAATCTTACGAAACCGGAAGCCAGTTGGGTAGCTACGGACGGCATAGTGGGCGATGGTCCCTACTAAATCCCCACCCCCCCCCCCCCTTCTAATAAAAACAGACAGTTTCACCTATCACAGAGCACAAAAATGGACTCCCGTATAGGGCTGAATTTTGCAAATTGTTCTCAGGTGAAGCCTAATCAGAACTAAGCCTGTTCGGTTGTTACCCCTTATCCCATTTCCCTTTTGGGAAGGTGCAGGAGGGGTAACGACCGCAGGGTCCTATTTAGGACTAGTGGAGGCCCCAAAATCCCATCCAACTGGCTTCCTAATATTATGTTTGTTCCCCCCCCCCCCCCGCCCCCACCCCCCCCCCCCAAAAAAAACAAAACAATACAAACAAACCCGTATTATACAATCTAGGCTACCCGCTTGCCGGAAGCGATAAGACGGAGAGTCCCACTTCGCCTGGAGACAGGGGACTACATTCAATCGCTAAGTTAATACTGAACATTGACACCTATCAGTTTGTTTGACCAATGAAATTCGCAATGTGAAGAATGAATAATTAATTTCACATCCTTTAATAACGACATTTATAGATGCGGATTCATACAGCTGCGCACGCTGCGTACGCCCGCACTCAGGGGTGTCGGAAAGATGACCAATTTTCGAGTGGGGTGGAAGTGGGTATAGGGAGAGTGACCTGATTTGTCCCGACTTTGGTAGTTAAGTCCTGTCTGATAAGTTTCCAACTGCATCATTAAGACATGCCTTCATCAAAGACATGCCTTGATGATGTAGGTGGACAATTTCATTGTCTGCATTATACTTAGAAAAAAAAACTTCATGAAAATTTATTTGTGGTCACTTCTTCGAGCAGTTACTCGATGGCTTATTTGCTCGATATGATTCGAGTCGTTCGATCACTGCCTGTTCCTGCTCGATTGTCTTTCATGTTTCACAGTCATAAACGATTTCGTTATATACAAAGGAGATAATACTGTATGGTATGTACAGATTACGGGAAATGAAGCAATCTGATTAGATATTCTGAGGCTTGGACAAAGGTAAAGGCAGGAATCAGAGATATTTAGGACCAGATAGACTGTTAGGGTTAGAGTAGCGAGAATAATGTCTGGGAAAGTAGATAGTGACAGACTAGGTTTGGAATGTAAAACTGGTCCATGTTGAAGGTTCTTCCACTATAAGAGAGTACCCCAAAACTATACAATGAAGTAATACCATTGTTTAGAACTGGTCGAAACGGACACGGAAGCTAAAAATAGTAACCAACAAGCTAAAACTGTTCCAACTTAAAGGATCTTCAGCACTACCAGCGTATACTTTGGAACAACTAAACGCAACCCCAGGAGACCTCTCGCTCATATAGCAGTCCGTGCTACTCTTATAAGTAGTATTCTCCAGAAATCCTACCCGAAATAAACAGGTAAATACCGCGGCTTTAGTCAGATATCCGAGCCAAATAAATAGTTGTCATGTTGTTTGTAATAATACTAGTAAGTAACCAAGGACTCTGTGTAACTTGATTGACTCTTGTACAAAGGCATGCGCCTATTATTGGAGCAAAAGGGCGATTTGGGGAGAATCTGAGCCCGTTTTGGTGTTTTTGTGATTTAGCGTAATTGCCGGGATGTTTGTGGTAATTCTAGGATGTAACAGAGGGTGTTGTATTTGATTGACTCGTATAAACAGGAGCGCGACTGTTATTGGAAAAGGGAGGATTCTGGGGTAATCCGAACTAAATAAAGTGACTTGGGGTGGATTTTAGTGATTTAGGGAAATTGTCGGTCAATTTGGGTAATTCGACGAAGTAAACGAGGATTTGAGGTAAATCCAAACCTGCAACCTACTCCAGTTTAATCGAACGTACCCTCTGAATACCCCCAACCCGTCCTGTTGTAGGCATTTAGGTCACATAGCAACCACAGTAGTATGTCGCTATTGTAGGCCTTAGGTAACATAGCAATCACGTGCTACCATAGAAACCAAGATGGCGGCCACCAGTATACAAAATGGACGACGGAAACACTACCACCCTAACAACACGCTCTGCGCATGCGCACTCACACCAAGTATCACCATGGGGGTGACGTCACAATATGGCCGCTCACGCGGGTTACCATGACAACACAACATGGCGCCACTACGTCACGTGACATGACGTCACTTCCGGGGTCCTGCTAATAAGGCCCCAAACGTGCGAGCTATACTACTAACCACGTGCTACCATAGAAACAAAGGTGGCGGCCTCCAGTATACAAATGGGTGATAGAAATACTTGTCACCCTAACAACACGCGCTGCGCATACGCACTAAGACCACGTATCATTATGGGGATGATGTCAACAAGGCCGCTAGCGCGGGGGTTACCAAAACAACCAAACATGATGTCACTGGGTCAGGGGACTATAACGTCACATTCTAGGTTCCTCACTAGGTCCCCCAATATGGTCCTTTAATCCTTCTCCTACTAATTATATATTACTGCGTAATGACAAAAATATTTTTGGAATTCAGTTCCACGAACAATGTTTTTGTCTTAATTAATGCCTCACATTGCCAAGAATCTCAACTAGGGCCAGAGAATCTCAAATCTCTGATAGAATCGAATTAGGCTGAAGCTTTCCTATGAAATCGAATCTCGAATCTAATCGCACTTGTTTTCAGATTGCATACGATGCATCTTTTTTACAAACGTGACTACCGTTAATAATACACACTGGAGTACTGCCTTACACGTCTGTTTAGCCAAGGAAATAAAAAGTCTGAATATTCGAGAAACGGAATCAAAGTCATTTCGGAAGTGGACCTTTCTTGAACTCTTCTATCATCAGGTTTCCAGCACAGAAGACCCGATGACAGAAGCAGAGTTCAAAATGAGACATTTGGTAGGATTTCAAGAACATTTCGACGATTTGAAAATTTCCGAATCCACACCACTCATATCGAATCGTAATCATCGGTAGGATTTAAAATCGAATCGAATTTTTAAAGCTTCTCTGTGTCCTACCTCATACGCAAGTACATGACCGTAATAGAACAGTCACCAAATGTGCTAAATTGCTGGGAGTGCTTGGTCAAGATCGTGGTGATGTATTCTACTTCTCTGTAAGGGTCTCAGAGAATTATACAGCTTCCATGTCATCTGAGCGGCTCGAAACCCCCTCCCCAGTCCATTCTAATCACAATTCCTGTATCGGAGTCCAATTTGTGCGCATATATTTTGTATCATGTCGGAATTTTCCTATTACAGTTCAGAGCTTGTACTGCCATCTGCAACCGGCCATTTGATGAAATAATAAAAATGCAGAGAAAAGATACCCTCCCTATATTACTAAATATACAGCAGTTGCCTTGGGTTTATTGCCATGTCTCTTAAATTATTAAAAACCACAAGCTTCGCAATGCCTACTAATATCTTCACGGGCATGGTTTATGTGTTTCACTTGAATCGATTTGCACAGTTCGCTTGCTTAACGAGTAGAGTTTCGTATTAACTCAGCTTGGCATCCATTTGGCTTAGCAGAATTAAATAAATGCATATTTTCGTGTATAATTACTGGTTTTTATTTCTAATAGTATGTGCAAATAACCAACTTATTGTGATGAATTGACGGTAAGATGGTGTGAGGTTTGTGGGTCGGGGCCTATGTTCAACCGAGACGCGAAGCATGCAGGTTGAACAAACGCTCCGAGCCGCAATACCATGATGTCATAATTTTCATTCATAAAAAATCGACTGATAGACGCTGAATGATTGTCAAAATATATGCGAACACGTCAAGAAAGGGGGTAATATTGTGAAGATAAATAGGTTATCACGACCAGTCTCGACTTCGAGTCTGGGTCATATATCTCCTCATTCCAATGGAATCGTCAATTTATGCCCAAGGACGAGGTCTGGACTTCCGGGGTCCTGCACCGGGGTCCTGCTAATAAGGCCCCAAACGTGCGAGCTATACTACTAACCACGTGCTACCATAGAAACAAAGGTGGCGGCCTCCAGTATACAAATGGATGATAGAAATACTCGTCACCCTAATAACACGCGCTGCGCATACGCACTAAGACCACGTATCATTATGGGGATGATGTCAACAAGGCCACTAGCGCGGGGGTTACCAAAACAACCAAACATGATGTCACTGGGTCAGGGGACTATAACGTCACATTCTAGGTTCCTTACTAGGTTCCTCACTAGGTTCCTCACTAGGTCCCCCAATATGGTCCTTTAATCCTTCTCCTACTAATTATATATTACTGCGTAATGACAAAAATATTTTTGGAATTCAGAAACCCACTTGATGGTAATAACTTATATTTATTGGGTTTCTTATGTTCAATGTATTTATATCTCATGTTCATTGATAATGGTTTGGGTAATAAAGAATTGAATTGCCTACTCAAACTGTGCGTGTTGCACCGCAGAGTTGTGGCGGCTGCACGGATTTTTCAGGTTCGGTGTGGAAATCAAGTTCTCTTCTCCTCCGTATCAGCAAATAACCAAGATCCACGTAGTTGTAGCGTTTCTGTTTCGTAGAGGAAATCAAAATTTATAATTTAACATTTTAGGGTTTTTTTCTAATTTTTTTTCAAAATATTTCAACGAAACCTTATCATGTGACCCCTCATTGGAACGAGCTCGTTCGATATGTTCTTGTTGAAACTTTTTTTTTAAACATAATTTCTCCAACTGCTTGATTTGTAAATTACGCGCTCCGATGATCCCTTTTCGTTAGTTAAAGGGATAACCCTATTTAACTTCAACAAACATATTCTAATTAGCAGGAGTAGAATAACTGAATTGCTTATTTACAACAACTACCCTGCAATTTACTCGGTGAACTTTTATTATATGAGTCTTGAAATATACGCAAGAAAAATTATCTTTATACTCCTGACTGGCAATTATCGCTCTTCGCCGCATGTACAATATCGATATATGAAAAAAAACTAATCCCTGTTTCTAAGGAATGCGATTTTTTACATTTTTGTGATCCAGTTTATATGCCATTTAACCACTTTGCTTTACTCCGACTTGAACGCGACTAATGAATTGATTTTTTTTCATTTTTTCATATATTTAGTTTCTTTTCGAACAACAAGATAGCTGATAATCCGTCATTGGCCGTTAGCCCTGATTTGTAAGTACAAGTTCGATTTGTTGGAATTGTGATGGTCATAGTGAAGTGTTCAATAACATACACCTTGCATGGCGCATCGAAAGACAAAGTAAACACTTTCTATTTTCTTTTACTCTTTGACAGTGTCGTGGGGAGCTTGTTGAAATCGAAGTGCTTTATGTGTAGTTGGTGAAGGAATGAAACATCTAGACTGAATTTTCGATACCGTTTCAGAGTATGGTCTATGTTATAGTAAAGTGGTTTGGTAAAAGTAAATTATTAAATAAGATACAATATGCATGGTGCATCGATATGCAAACTTTATACTCCAATTGTCTTTTACTCTTTGGTAGAGTCGTGGGGCGAGCGTGGCGTAATCGAGGGCAAACTTATTCGTACGCTTGTCCTATGTGTAGTTGGTCAAGAAATGAATTTCTATATACAATCTCAGAAATTGTCCAAGGTCATAGTAAAATGGCATGGTTACAGTAAAGTGTTAATGGAATACAAAATGCATGGTGCATTGAATCACAAAGGAAATACTAAACAGACGCGGGGTGTGGTTGGTAATGAAGGGCAAACTGATTCGTACGTTTGCCCTATGTGTAGTTTGTCAGCAAATGGAATTTCTGGATACAACCTCAGAGATTGTCATAGGTTATAGCAAAATGGCCTAGGTTACATTAAAGTGTTGAATAGCATGGGGCATAAAACACAAGGTAAAACTTAACTGCCGTGGGGTGTGTTTGGTAATGGGGCGAACTGATTCGTACGCTTGCTCTATGTGTAAATGGTCATGAGATGGAATTTGCAGAATTTCCAGATACAACCTCGGAGATTGGCCTGCTGGTGAATATGCAGTACGTTTCAGACGCTATTGTCGTTCGTTGTTCTTGATTCAGTGTTGATTTCGCAACTTTTCTGTTTGGAATCGCGACCCACTGATCTAAGAGTTTTGCGACTAGATCACGATCTGATCGAGAAAAAATCCGCTTTTGAGATTGCACTACTGTTTACTCACGGGGACTTATGTCCACGGCAATTTGTAACTGGCACACTCCTCAGTACCTTCAACCTCTGGCTTCAGTACTAATGTCGAAGCATCAGAATGTCAACATGCAGCTATTTCCCATAATGCAACCAGGAATGTACCCAATTCAATCTTGTTTGACAGAGCTTAATGAGCTCTGCCAAACAAGACTGAATTGGTTAAATTCGTAGTTATATTGTGGGAATGGATGCTGCCTGAAATCGTGACGTTTTGATATCAGTGTACAGTGGTTTCAGAGGTGTGGGAAAGAAAGGTTCTGTGGCGTGAAGTTCTTTCAATACGAGTCGACCATTTCCGGGTGTGTTACTAGTTTTGATTTGTTGTTTAGCGTGAAACGATTGGACATAGATACTGTCATTTTTGCTGTTTCATCACTGCATTCAGCGCCGTGGCAGTTTAAATAGTATAATTAATGAATGGCATTCTATCAATATAAAGAATGGATAAATTATTATTTCCTGTATCTAACTTCACGGCAGCGGGCTGGAAATATTTTGCAAAAAGTATTTAAACTCTTCTCATATATTTTATTAAACTAACTTAGAGAATAATTATTATTTCTCAGGGATGGAACGGGTAAATGACGGAAATCCCATTAATTCCGTCTGGGCACATGTTCTCTATTCACAAAATATCTTCGCGGACTCTTACATATCATCGGCTTTTCTACAATGATTTCCACGCATTATTACTTTCCAAAGTGTGATTTTCTGGGGTTTTGATTTTTAACGATATAACTTCACAAGTGAATTATGCAATCAACAATTGTGTCATGTGTCCGTGCGCGCAAACGAAGACGCTTTGCCGTGGGTGTAATGGGGACTTCATTGTTGGTTTGGTTTTTTAACACTTTTCCTAACATGAAAAGCAGACGACACTTGCAAAACAAATTCTTGAATAACTATTATTTTCATTTTTTGTCTCTAAAACATAGGTTATGACCCCTCATTGGAACGAGCTCGTTCCAATGAGGGGTCATAACCTATGTTTTAGAGACAAAAAATGAAAAAATAATGAAAATTAATTGGCGATTTTTGAGAATAGCTCTGGCCAGTTTGGGCCGTTACGTTAGGTAAAGGGTTAAATAATATAATTATCGTTAATAATGAAAAGTAATGAACAGAGTAATCGCTTGACTGGACTGGTTACGTGAAATAATTCATTCGAGGCGAGGGACAAAATTGTAAAACACTCGTGCGCATTCCCGAACTCGTGTTTGTACAACGTCCCTCATCCCTTATGAATTATTTCACGTAACCAGTCCAGTCAAGCGATTACTCTCTTTATATTTGCTATGATTATCGAATCGTTATCGAACCCAGAGCCGCAAAATAAGCCATCTATTCATTGCTTGGAATATTGCATTGCTAGATGATCGACATTACTATCTAGGTGAATTAATTTCATTATTATTTTTCGAGGTCTTCAACAATCTAAACAGTGTAATAAGTTGTCTATTTTTGTTGGCCGTCTGTATTTATGATTAATTCTTCAAAATTTTGAACAACAAAATTATAAAAAAAATATTACATTGATGACAAGTGTGACGTATTTTCAAGCCATGTTGTCCATCACTTATATATGTCTTGAAGCAATTGAATGCCTCGTAATACATCTTGGGAGCAAGTGTTACTGCAGGGTGTTTGTTACATGTGTTTCACTAGTTTTGCGAGTCAACATTACGGCCATTGTCACAATATGACATCAACTTGATGGTGTTTCCGTTTTTAGAAATCCCGAAACGAATTGACACTTCGCCCTTCACCTAAAACGTAACGACCAAAATCGAACAGCGCTATTCCAGAAAACTGACTTTCAATATCTATTTTCAACTTTTCCATAAAAGCTGCAATTTGGGCTGTCAGATATATATATTGTGGTGCATCGCTGTAACGATATCGTTGAGCTTGTTTCAAATACGGGGGTTCCGGGGGCAAAAAATGAAAAATTTTATTAATTGAAGAATTTTTTTTTGATGTGTCGTCTGCTAACCCGTTTAGGGAAATGGTTAACAGGGTCAGTCCGCAATGTGGATCCAGGGCTCGATAACTATGAGGTGGGTTTAATAGCATTTCTGAGAGCCGCAGGCAATTAAACGTTTGCATTCTGCCTTTTATGTATCACGTAAGTAATTATAGTGAAAGATGAACCGTTAGTCGTTGTTCAATAATATTACTCTCTCCTGGTGAGGTTGTGTATACAAACGGTGTTCGTACGTCGTTTGAAATAATGATCGAATAAAAACGGGTTTGCTGTACTTAAGGAAGGTGGTCAGATTATCAAAAAAATATCTTGGGTGTCCACAATAAAATATCCTAGTAATGATCTGAAAAAGAACAGCTTACGACCTGAAATTTTGGCTTAACCCTTTACCCAAAGAAAAGCCTGCATCCGCCCGCGTAATATGCAAATTCAGCAGTTGAAAAAATATTATTTTTCCAAAAATTTCAACAAAACCATATCATGTGACCCCTCGTTGGAATTTGTTTAAAAACTGATATTTAAAATAATAAATGTTGATATCGTCTGCGTTGGGTCAAGGGTTAAGTTGGGAGGTTTTGAATTTTCAGATTCGGTTTCGGTTTCAGCTTGGTTTCAAGATAAAACCCCACCGTTTCAGATCGAGTTTTCTATGTCTTAACAGATAGTAAATAACACTCCATACTTCTCAACTTGGAAAAGATCCACAAAAATCTGTATGACACCACTCACCACAAAATTCCTGTCTGTAACGAGTCAGTAAGGGACAAAATGTTACAATGAAACACAACGTGTTCGCCCCTTTATGGATAGACAAGGAGATGAGAGTCCATAGTTGTCACTAGTCCACTTTCCTCATAGTTTGATAGTTTGGTCAGTTTATGTACTAACACAGTAAAATCGTTCGGTCGATCTTTGCGGGGTCTTGCGGTTCGGTTTTCCGTGTTGCCGAAAAAACCGAACCGACAAATCGCCCAGCCTTAATTGTTGCACAATGCCTATTCTCGATAAAATATGTGAAGTTGATCTATTACATAACGGAGAGATCAAAGGAACATTAACAATAATTACATTTGTTTCTAATGCGAATCGAGACCACACAGTACCAGAAGAAAAAGCATACGACGAAAACCATTGCTATGTGCCACTTCTTGCGCATTTTTATATTATATTGCTAAACTACAAAATGTCGTGGTAACCTTAACATTATAAAACCAGAGCTGGTGACACAGATAATCGGTTCCCCAATTATGAAAGTAAACTTGAAAAAAATACTATGAAGTTATCTAAAATATTACCTATGACAGTTCCCAAACTTTAATTAGAATGTTGTTCTCATTCTCACCTCATTGAATTCTTACTGTAAAATAAGTACAACTCATTTGTGAACTACTTGGGGACAATTTTTTACTGTGGCGGTTCAAAACACGCGGCGGAGGAATGGTAAGACAACGATCATCTAATTCGTGTTGTCTGTGATTTGCAGATCGCTCTCTCTACTTGAATACGATGTGTGCACAGTGAAAAGGCATTATGGCGAATTTGCGCTGATACCGACTGATTTCATTGGTGTATATGAGAAATGGTGTATATGCATATATAGAAGATCTCCGCTGACTCACCAGTTTTTTCCAAAAGTTACAAATGAGTTCCGTAAATTAGGTCTGGGCCCGCTCTAGCGAGATCAAGACCTAATTTATTGGACGTGGTTTGTAAATTTCCATATAAACTGGGGATGAGTTGAAGGTTCTATTTGTTATATGATCCTACCCCCACCCCACCCGCCCCACCCCCGAAAAGACACTTAAATACATTAAAGTACTCCCGGTACTACTGCTTTGCGAAGACACTCTACCCACTCTTCCCTTGCCCTACAAATATCACCAAATGCTACACTATCCCTTGGGCACGCAACATTTGGTGTAGGAGAGAAAAGTATCGTTCAAAGCAATCAATACTGTGGGGTGTTTTTACATTTTCGGATACACTTCTTCCGAACTTGAGAGACCAAATGCCACAAGAAGACACTACGTGGCACTTAATGTCTTTTCTAAGATACACCACGAGTATCATTGTTTTGGACACAAAATTGTCATATATTTAATTGTTATCGATAAAAATCATAAGCAATAAAGCGAAACTATGAATGAATATACAGTCAGATTTGAGAAACAATACTTCAGCCGTTATATGATCTCTTTGAATATTCAAAACCCCAAAATGAGATTGTTTTTTTCCGGATGACTATAGCTTGACTGGACTATTTATGATCCCTAAATTTGGATGAGGCAAGATCCGACTAGAATGTTTCCCTCCCGCATGTTCTTATTACTCCAGCGTCGATCCCATCTTTCCATAACGTTAAGTGTCATTATTATTAATTGTTATCGATTACTGTCAGTTATTGATTGGTCCACATTGATAACATTAAACCAAGAACAGAATGCGAGAACCATGATTGTACTGTAATAACCTTTTTAGACTAACAGTCTTAACTCAGTTCGAGCTGTTAAACGATGAATTTCAAGTGCGCTTTTTAATTGTCCATCTTTATAAACATAAGCATACCAGGGATAATTGAGACACATTGTCAAATTACTTTGGCTTTAACCAACAAAAAATCTCAATTCGAAAAGTCAATGCAAAATTTCACCGGAAGTCCGTACTAGTACCGCAGACCACGGATCTAAGACACTGGACACCCGACCGTAACAAAACGTGTATTCTAAATGAATCTATCGATAACCACACATGCCCTGATAGATTTACTACGAATTGGCCTCTCAACATATGTAACCTTCCAAGGAGGAACGGGTCGAATTAAATTGGAGGTGTTGACTGCACGTCTCATGCCACACGTCTAATTCTGTTTGGAATTCGACGCTGCTACTGGATATTTAATTATTCACTTTTCGCGGAGTTTGTGCCCAGACAACAGATGATACAACGTGCAGTCTCTTTAGCCACATAGATGTGCATGTATTCTTTTGGGCTCCAGTATTAGATACGTTGTATTACAATCAATAAGTATTCAGTTTGCTTTAAAACCGTCAAGATATTTAAACAATTAGTGGAACTGCGCGGCGATAAAAAATAAACTAAAGGATAATTGCAGGTGTCGGAGAGTTGTGTTAGGTCAAAATATGACTACGCCATTCCATCGAGTTATGTAAAACACCCACAGATTCAAACACACATCGCGTTCTGTATTTATTATCCCCGTGCATTATAATACACTTAAATAAACATTTTTTAACGCCGATGATTAAACCCAAAGGTGAAGAGTCCGTTATTATTGTTTGAAGCGGTTTGATCAAATAGATCGATAAAGATCGAAACAACCTTTTGGGAACAAGTCTAAATTACATTCGTTATCTTTTCTCTTGGGCTTGTTTCTGCAGATGTCCATTCACGCCTACTATTTGGTGGCTATTATTACTGATAGTAAAAACATATGTAAAATTTGGGCGGATTTGCAAAACAGTTGGAAGAAACTTTCTTTAAAGAAGTACGAAGCATGTGAGGATGTCTGAAGATTTACCGAAACGCTTTGGGCGGTCGCTGATTTGTCGCGGTTCTCGTATGAGAAGGCCTTGGTTATCCCTGTTCTACCAACTGCCTCCCTATTCCCACGCTTCTTCTCTCCTCCCAACACTCGGAGACGAACTGCTTGATGATATCCCTTACCCCAGTCTTCCCAATCTCCCCGATTAGCATTTTAACCCTCTCCTTTGAGTTGACCCCTGACCACATGTCCTTCATTCTCCCACCCCACTTCCCCATTATACTCCCCGTGAATCTTGTTCTTTTAGACTGGTATTTTAGGCATTCTAGAAGAAAGTGTTCCAGGGTCTCCACCACGCCCAAATTACACATCTGGCACTCCTTTTCACTGTTTTTCCCAATTTGTCCCCTCATCTCCAGGGACCGTGACCTCAGCTTGAACAACAGTGACCCCCAAAGGTGCCATCAAGGTACTCTTCAAAACCAGACTTCTCTTTATCACACAGGCCACCCAAAAATCTCTTTTATTTGACACCCTCTCGCTAATTACGGTTGCAATCCTCCATGGACCTTTCTCTGACGATCTTTTTACCCTGGTTTGACCCAACGTCAAGGCCCGAGATCTCCAATGAGTAGTTTTCTACTAGCTCCCTCACCTGGACCAGATTTTACGGGATCCGACGACGACACGGCCACAGAATGGGGTTAATGTTGTGGCTTGAAATGAACATTTTTTTAAATATTATCTCATTTTTTGTTAACTTATTTTTCTGTGAACCGACTTTATTTTGCTTTGGATGTTTTCATTTTCACACTACGCGACACACTGAAGATAATTGTATAACGAAATATGGAAACTTTTCAAAGCGTAACTAACGACTGGACAGGAAAGGAACAAGTAAAAACGGAGCAGGGAAAATATTTACGGCTTGTAAGTCACAAGTTGAATACACATTATATCATAGCAGCGATGCCGTTAAATACAAGGGTTTAAAGTTTAATGGATGAGTAATAAATGGTTGAACAGAGTTTGTGTTCAATCGACAAATGAAACAGAAGTGTGTTCACACCAGTATAAACACGGCTTGTTTGGCGCGATGGGTGCCTTCAGGGATGTGTTATATCGATATATGGATGTGTGAATTAACAGTTGGCTCTAGTCGACTTGATATATCACCAGTCACTCTTGAATAATTAAAAGATATTGACCCGGTTAGTTGTGCCGCGTTAGTTTAAATCACACTAAATGTTCAGGTAGCTGAATGGACTCCGGAAAACGTAGGTGACAAAAGCTCATTTATTAATTCTTTACGATCGAACGCCATTTACATACGCCAGTGTTTGTTAAGTCAAGAATCACATACATTTGATAAAACAACATTATCCTTGTATACAAAACATGTATTACAAAAACTTAATAGAAATGGAAAATGTTATACCTAAACAGTTTCAATCATATGTACATATGTGTGGAATTATCAATCTTATTGTAATCTATAGTATACTGGTGAATAAATATATATCATATCATATAGTCGGGTTTGCTTCAGTAAATTAGTTGAGGGGTGTAGGGGTGTAAATTTGTTTCTGTGATTTGCTTGTTGGAAGTTTTAATTTAACCACCCTATCCCATTCCGTGCTCACTGCAATACCAGTTTGTAAAAACGGAATAATGATTTCACCACATCTATCCCCATTCCTGGCTCGTGGTGATACCATTTTGTAAAAACAGAATGATGATTGGATCACAACTACCCCGTTCCTTGCTTGAAGTAATGCCATTTTGTGAAAATACATTGACTCATATCCACCACATTCCTTGTTAGCTACCATATCATTTTGTAGAACCGGAATAACAATTGAACGGCACCTACCCCATTCCTATACAAAGGGGGCGGGGGGGGGGGGTGGGGGCACTGCAATAAGCATAAAGGGAGACAATCCAAATAAATTGTCCAATTTACTCAGATACTCCTAACTATACGATCAATTTTCTTCCATTTGAAGTGGATACAACCACGTATCTCTTTGGCTCTGAATTGTAGACAACGAAAACCACTGTCTTATTTTTGAAGTGGTACATGACTTCATTTTATCTACCAATCGTTTCCAATAGTTGCCCAACTTCAGTAACTCATGTAATGACTCCAAATAAGCTTAATAGGCGGATATATCCTACTTTCCTTCAACAATTGAACTAATACACCCAATTATACACACCCCACTCTACTCCAAGGTAACGAACTTATCCGTCCTCAAACTACTTTCTTGTGTGTTTAGGTAATGCATAGCTGGCGAGCGAGTTATGATTAAGCTTGTGCTGAAAATTTTCGGTTTATATCGCATAAACCGAAGGAACACAACAGTTATTTCTTATAATTTAATCCGGCTATAATATTAAAATATAAAACCTATGTGTACGTGAACGAAAAACTTTTAATTTTCGCAAAAGATAACAGTCAAACTCAGGAAAGTGTGTCACAAACAGGTCACGTCAGTCATTGTCAAATTGTTTTTTGTTTTGATTTTCGATCGCAGACAACAGATATTTAGCAAGTCACGTAACAATAGCATTAAAAACATTATTTTAAGTTCCCCCAAAATCATGTTTGGATGTATGATCTTTTTATTCGTCTCCCACTTCGGTATATTTTATTAAATTCAATTCTTCCCGAGAAATTATCATTATATTCTCGCTGAATGGAGGCGATGAAAACTCGATCATTGATCTTTGTTTACAAGCTTGTTATCCCATGTATCAGTCTGCTGCCACGCCCTCCCCGTGACAATTTGAGTTGAGTGGGCGGGTCTTCCAGAGTCTTCAAAGTTGGATCGGATGTGTGCGAACGTGGATACATTCCAAATCATTACGTGATTTGGTTTATACGATTTTGACAACTTTCGCGCTGTATGCTTTCAACCAATCAAACGCAGAGGCGGGGCAAATGATTAAATTATAAGGGTATTACCATAATGTTAACTTATTTAATAGTAGATTCCTCTACTGGGATACCATCAGCTAAATCAGTCCATAAGAGCGGTATTGGCGATTTTAGGTATAGTTGTTCCTGTAGTTTATCTGGACAACAAATCTCTACCAAGCCCATTTACTCCAGGCGAAATGTTATTCGCACTTGGACTCATCTTACTGCTCTTATCGGGTGATATTGAATTGAACCCTGGACCCAAGTCTTGCCACTTTGACCCTTTACCCAACGCAGACGATATCAAAATTTATTATTATAAATGTCATTTTTTTAAATGTTTAAAAACAATTCAACAAAACCATATCATGTGACCCCTCGTTGGAACGAGCTCGACGAGCTCGTTCCAACGAGGGGTCACATGACATGGTTTTGTTAAAATTTTCTGAAAAATAATATTTTTTCAACTGCTGAATTTGCATATTGCGCGGGCGGATGCGGCCGATTCGTTGGGTAAAGGGTTAAAGGTCCTATTAATAGCTTGGGTATATGTCATCTTAACGTACAAAGTCTAAAGTCTAAAATAGATATATTACAATACGAAGCCTCAAGATTTGATATAATTGTCCTGTCAGAAACTTGGTTGGATCCCGCAGAACCCAGCTCAGATATTCTCCTACGTGGATTCGGGGAACCTATTCGTAAGGACCGTAAAGCCAGAGGTGGAGGGGTTGCCATTTATATGAAAGATGAGATACACTATATAACACGTCCAAAACTGGAAGTGTTTGGCCATGAGAATCTTTGGATAGAAATAAGGTTACCCCAAAGATCTATTTTACTTGGGGCCTTTTATCGTCCTCCAAACTCTGATCCTGCCAAATGGGACCTTATTTCGTCCACACTTGAAGAAGCGAAAGACATGGGCATTCCTGATATTGTAATTGTCGGAGATTTCAATGATAACCAGCTCGGGTCAGAACGGGGGAAATTCAAAGAAATCTCGCATAGTTATAATCTAAATCAGTTAATATCTGGGCCCACCTATCAAACTGAAACCTCATCCTCACTTTTAGACTTAATAGCAGTCAGTAATTCAATAAATGTATTAAACTGCGAAGTACTTGGCACATTTTTTCCAGATTTAACCCGCTATCACCATCCGGTTTACATAGACATTGACTGCAGAAGAGACCCAATCACAACATTTAAGCGTCGCATTTGGCTCTTTGACGAGGGTGACTACGGAGGCCTTAATATTGCCTTTAGAAATGAAAACTGGGAAAATTTTCTTTCAACAGATAACCTCGAAACGATGATTGAATTAATTAGTTCAAAACTACTTGATTT
Organism: Pictodentalium vernedei; assembly: GCA_031216915.1. NCBI lineage: Eukaryota > Metazoa > Mollusca > Scaphopoda > Dentaliida > Dentaliidae > Pictodentalium > Pictodentalium vernedei. The sequence goes on along the minus strand of CM062296.1, from coordinate 322,714,977 downwards.
GGCTTCCAAATATATACCCAGTAAATTGATTATGGTCAGGGCAAGTGAACCAAAATGGATGCACCATAAAATCAGATTGCTGATCCGTCAGCGCAAGCGTGCTTGCCGCCAAGCGAAACGCAGGGGCCTGGCTGAAGCATGAGAAAAATATTGTCGAATAAGGAACCTGGTAGTTTCGGCTGTTAGACAGGCGAAAACCACATACAACACAAAAATCCAAGAAGTTCTAGATAACCCCAAAACAATACATTCGAAGTGGTGGAAAACATTGAGGAGTTATCTTGGGGATCGTCAACCTGCGATACTTGCCTTACAGTATCAGAATAAAATTATATGTTCTAATGTGGAAAAGGCTGAGGCTTTTTGAATCACTACTTTTGTTCTCTAGCATCTGTTGATGATTCCCAAGTGACTCTTCCAGCCCATGATTTCTTGGCTAGACCAACTATTAGTAATGTAAGCTTAAATACCACTGACGTATCCGATGCTCTGAAATCACTGAATACATCAAAGGCCACTGGCCCAGACCTAATCAGCCCAAGACTTCTTAAAGAATGCAGCGATTCCTTATGTGAACCCTTTACCATCTTCTTCAATATCATGCTTAATAAATCTTACTTTCCTTCAACATGGAAAAAAGCCAATGTAATCCCAGTTCTGAAGAAACCTCCTGCTAACCAACCGTGTAATTACCGTCCTATATCCCTGGTTAATTGTTTTGGAAAAGTACTTGAAACATATATTTTAAAGATACTTTGGCAGTACTCAGAAGATAATAATATATTAAGTCAATTTCAATCGGGATTTACTCCACGAGACTCAACGATTCTTCAACTTACGGACCTTTATGACGAATTTTGTCGGGCGCTCGACGATTGTAAGGAAGTTAGTGTTCTGTGATGTCAGCAAAGCCTTCGACAGGGTTTGGCATTCAGGTCTCGTGTACAAGTTGGAGAAAATTGGAATTACGAGTGAACTTTTGGAATTTCTGAAATCTTACCTCACTGGAAGAATGCAAAGGGATGTGGTCTCGGGAGAGTCTTCCGCCAGGAAATCGGTTGAATCGGAGGTACCATAGGGATCTATACTTGGACCGCTATTTTTCCTAATTTACATTAACGATATCACCCATAATTTAACCAGTAGCATTCGTTTATTTGCTGATGATACTTCTCTCTACCTAATAGTCGAAAATCCAGTTGCAGCCTCTGCCATCTTGAACAGAGGCTTGGCTACTATCGAAGGATGGGCACAAACTTGGCTATTCGGGTTCAATATACGGAAAACAGAAGGGATATTAATAACACGTAAAGCTGAATCTTCTTTCCATCGGCCTCTCATATAGTCTAACACCCAAATAGAAGAAGTCACCGAACATAAGCACCTTGGCATTATTTTGAATAACAAGTGCTCATGGGACAATCATGTTGAGCACATATGCGTCAAAGCGTGGAAGCGCATCGACCTCCACCGTAAATATAAATTTGTGCTCGATCGTAAAACCTTAGAAAAAATATATTTTGTCTTTGTCAGACCGTTGCTCGTATATGACGACATTGTTGGGACAACTGTACAGAACTAAATTCCAAGAAACTTGAAAAATACAGCGCGCTGCTGCCAGAATTGTAACTGGCGCCTCAATTAGTACTAGCACAGCCCATCTGTATATTGAAACATGCTGAGAGCATTTCTTTGAGAATCAGACGTGAGAAACATAAATTAGTCCAGTTCTTTAAAACGGATCATAATAGAGTACCTGCTTACATTGTCAATAAAATACCTCCCATCTCAAACATCCTGCATCATAATCTACGCGTAGGTAGTAACCTGTGCGTTTCTTACTGCCGTACTACATTGCATCAATCGTCATTTCTTCACTCTGTGATTAGAATGTGGAACAATACCCCAGTACATATTAGAGAAGACTCCAGCTTACATAATTTCACACTGTATTTGAACAAAAATACTAAAAGACTCCATTCTCATTTCTTGGAGTCCAGATCAAGTAAGGCTCAAATTGTTCACTGTCGCATGCGTCTGGGTTGTAGTAACCTAAACTCACATTTGTTTGATGATAATTTAGTACGCTCTCATCTCTGCAAATGCGGCGAGCTCGAAACAACCAAACACTTTTTATTAATATGCCCACTGTACTTCCTGGCTCGTAATAGTATACTGGGGATCCTTTCGCCAGATATCGACTGTGATACTCTACTATATGGATTCGAACTCAACAGTAGGGAATATAATCATTTCATTTTTGAAACAGTACATCGTTACATATTAGCCACTGGCACATTCTGAGCAGACCGGTATGAGCAGACAATATTTGTTTTTCTTTCCTGTCTTATGGGCGATACGACCTATCCTTACAATATTTACACCCATAAACTAAATCAATTTAGCACCCCTCAGGTTTGAATCAACTCACCTTCTTGTGTGTACTGCCCACATTCCCCATGATGGATCAGCTGACTAGATACGATTCTATATAAACTAATATATTATAGCAGATACATTATCGCTCTCAACATCTGCATTTATTCCTTCGGCAAGTGCAGGCGCGGAGGTGGACGGTCTGACGTTTGCGCGGTGGGGTGGGGGTGCCGGGGGTGAATGTACTGGTGCTATAACATATGGTTAGTTACTATTATCCTCCATGAGCCTCGTTCTGTTTAGGCCTGAGATCTCGGGGTGGGTTTTGTGGTGGTGCCCTGCTGTTCGGGGTACCATCTCCAAGTTCGCCCTCTGGGGACCTTATTCTGTGGACGACAGCCTGCTCATCTCCGAGCTTTGTCAAGTAGCGATCGTCTGCATACCTGGTTCCTCGTATGGTATTGGTATCCCTATAACAGGCAGGTCTTGTATCTACCTAGTGCCTTTTGGTCGCTTCTATTATTTACTGATATATTCACGATACAGCCTTACGGGTTATCAGTTCTTTGAACATTAGCAGATATACAACTATAATCACAACTGATATGCGGACGTTCATATCTCACATATTCTATCCCCTTCTCTTTCAAATGTACTCTTGCCTTACATTTTCATTCTTTTCTATTTTCCATTGTGCAATAGATTTCTTTTTTCTTTCTCTTTTTTACACATTTAAAATTACTCACCTTTTATACCTATTTCTCATAACAAGAATGTCTGGAACACACACCGGACCAAAATTTATTCCAAAACGTCAAATATATTATTTTTTTAATACCTGCCTCTTCCGTTTGTATATCTTCACTGCATTTTGTATTTGGAAACGACATCAAATAAGCTTAAAGCTTACAGTCGGATCCACAAATAGTAGTTATGTATTAATATCTTTGTATTACAACTGGAAATAAATATTGTTTAAACTAACCCATTTAAAGTCATAACTAGAAAATACGGTTCTAGAAAATACAATTGTAAAACTTTTATAGTATCCGTCCCAGGTCTGACATGCGATCACGTTTATCATCAGTAAGTTTGATCCAAAATATGTTTTTACCCCTTCTGTCAAGATTGTAAAACCCATGTTGTAATAAAGTCTTAACATTATTGACGCCACTTGGATCTTGACAGTTACTTCCAGAAAGAACGTGCCATCCTGTAAAAAGGAATAACTGACAGAAGTATATATTCTTCCTCGTAGTTTGCGAAGGGTCACACCTACCCATCAACATATTGGTTCATAAACGTACCGTTTTATATTTGTTCATTTATTCTTTATGGATTAACGGCATTTCGAAAGGCTTGCATCGCATCGCGTTGGACATTTTTTTCGGGTGGGAGAGCTGGAGTACCCGGAGAGAAGTTGGAGGCAAAGGCGATTAACTTTCGGGCTCTCCAATTTATCGTGACACAGAGTTAGCACTGGTTGAAGGTAAGTTTACATTGACGTGTTGTACATCTACGGTCGACGCGCTGGGTGCCCACAGTACACTTGCCTTCAAACCAACACTAACCCTGCTTGTGTGAGGAACATGAATTGGCGAGTACGACAGTCACTGCTCAGCGCTTCTCTCTGGGAACTCCGGCTTCCTCGACCCTAAATTTGTACGACATGATAAGACCCATACTGTTGAAAGTGTCACAGCACCCAAATATACGAGCAAACAAAACAATGTACACATTTACCTTTCTTGTACAAATATGTCGATGAATAACTGTCGATTCTTACCAAATGTGAGTAGTACATTTTATTGTCGGTACACCTCAAACCCAGTCTACCCCCGTACAACTCCCAGAAGTATATATATGTACATACCTGATAAAATGTTTGAAACTTGAGATAAAATTGGAAATGATTTGTTACACTTATCGTCTAACTCCATATTGCAGCAATTACTTTATTTCTGAAACTAACAGTTGCAAAGCACTCCGAGAGGGGATTAATCAGCCTTCTGTTCACTGATGACGAAATATCAAAAATGTAAAGCTACAAATTTCCTAATAATGCAGCTAGAATTGTAATCAATTCAGTTTTGTTTGAGAGTGCTCAATGAGCTCTGTCAAACAAAATTGATTTGGTTACTTTCGTAGGTGCATTATGGCAAATATGATAACTGGAATGTAGGTGTTTTGATATCAGTGTGCAGAGAGTTAAGAAAATGAAAAATTAAGTTTTGTTTCCTGCGTTGGTCGAAGTGTTCTGTGGGTTCTCTGCCGTACCTTGTGTGACTTGTGACGCTGCGCCTAATAAAACTTGTTCAAAGATTAATTGCGCTCCCTGTTTCACTTGAATTGTTGGGTGTCAAGTGCCTATGGACAGAGGCAGTGTCTACAGTTAAAACTAGAAGTCCTGTCACGAACTGTGCGCTTATCTAGGCTTAATTGCGCGTAGGAATTGCGCGCAATTGCCATATCGAATGGCATCCAAAGTATTGTATGTTCTCCTAGTTACTCATAGCAAACACGGGCGATGTTTCTTCCAATGGACCTCCATTGGCTGAAACATTGCTTGTGCACAGGCCATATGTACATAATTTGATAGCCTTACTATGGTCATAACGCGCAGATCGACGTGCTATTTGTGCGCATTTCATGACAGGACTTCTAGTTTTAACTGTATTGTCCCAAATATGAAGGACCATGTTAGTGGACGACGAGCCAGAAGAGACATCAATGTTGTTAAGTAAAGCAAACCAGTGGGGGCAAATTAAATGTAAATTCTCTAATTAAAATATTTTAGAGTCGTATCATTTTCCACTTTGCGATTGCACGATAACTCACCAAGGGCGTCTCTTCGTATCATAAGTGCATCCTAATATTTATCCAGAGTCGCGAACTTGACACTTGGGAACAAACACAACGTTATGATAAAAGGGTTGTCTTCTTATACGCAATACAAACGCTCATTGTTTGTCTACACGTGGATTGTGTGAGAAAATATTCGAGGGATCCTATAATGGTGGTGCTTGATGTTTCTCAGTAAAGGATGTGTGGGTTGAGAACAAGGCCTCCAGTACTAAAGCTTTAGAGTTTTATACCAGAAGACGTGTTATCCACATCATTGTTTGCTCGAAATAAGACACCAAACGAGTTTATTGGCTAATATTCGAAATTTTCGTTCAAACTCGAACTGGTATTTTTCAGAATGATATTACCCGCTCTCTGCCACAGTTCACTCTGGATAGGGACTTGCCTCAAATTTTTGATACCATGTACAGACTTTGATGGTTGTGATATAATTACACCAATGGGTCAATAACTCCTAAATAAAATATTGCAATATCGAGACGAAATCAATAAAAGCAAACTAAATTCCTATCTAAGATCTAATTTTCGTGTATTTCATTTTCGACAACTGAGGTTTTGCAATATTGTGCTGGATGAGGTGGGGGAGGGGTGCGGATAAAAAAAATCATTCGAGCAGATCGCGGCCCAACCGAAGTTCCATGTTTGCTTTTGTAACTGTGATACTGTACATAGATTTTAACATATTCCCGGTTTTCTATAGTAACGGGAACGAAAATACACTCAGAACCGGTAACTGGGAAATGTCCCGGATAATATCAAGTAAATTTAAGAGAGTAACAAGACGCATTTGTTTTCATAAAAGTGGTCATATTTTATTGGCAATCTGCCATCTGCATACGGAAAAATTCTTTTCCTGAGAGAAAAGTTCTTTTTCTTACGGGTGTGAAAACTCAAACCCGCTTCCAATTCGTCTTCAAGTTCAGAATAATTAGTTTTATCACCACGTCAATTCCCTCTTGAAGCAGAAGGAGACTACCGACGGCAGTGAAGAAGGAGTTGATGTTGAATGAAGTAGTGAATAGTGAGTGATTCTGAAAATGAAGACGAGTTTGAAGATCTTGCTGTTGAGGAGAAGAGTCCCCCGGAACTTATTGAAAGCTACAGTGATTCTGTGAAACGCGTTCTTCAGGAAGCAGAATTGTAAACAAGTGAGGCCTGAAAAGCTGACGAAATCTTACATAGTCACGTTGGGCAGTTTTTCAATTTTGAAAATTTCAGTTCAACACACAAACAGTGTCATGCGTGATTCCCAGTTCCGTGCTATCGACTTTCCGGGTTTCGTGACCAGTTTTCGGAACCGGGAACCCTTAATGTACACCGTGTCACAGTCAGTGTTTTTACTGCCCAATAGTTTTCTCAAAGTTCCATGCGCCTTAAAGCCTATTCTTTTTCCTGTTACGTAAATCCCAGTATATACATCATGCGACGCGTGGATAATAACTCTAAACCAGAGACAGGGAAGTATATCAAACTATTATTATTCCATGCTCCTTTAAAAGCTACAAAAGCACAAAACTACAAAACCACAGTCCTTTCTATGAAACATTGTTTGTACTCTGTGTGCATTTTCAAGGATGTAGAGTTCATTATTGTACCCGTCCGTTCGTCCGTCCGTCCATCCCCGTCCGTCCGTCCGTCCGTCCGTCCGTCCGGGCCAACATTGGGGGTTTAGGGAATATTATTATTAGGGGCTACCTCCAAATTAAGGTAGTGTTAGGGTTAGGAGTGGGGTGGGTTAGGGTTAGGGGTAGCCCCAGGGTAGGGCTTAAGGTTGGGGAGGGTTAGGTCCCGGGGGGTTAGGGTTGGGGTCAGGGGTGGGGTTTTAGTTTTAGTAGCCCCTAAACCGAAAAATAGCTCCTAATCCTATTGGTTTGGCTAGGGTTGGGTTGGGTCAGGGGTGGGTGGGTGGGTGGGTGGGTGGGGTTAGGATTATGGGTAGCCCCAGAGTAGGGCTTAAGGTTGGGGGTTAGGTCCCGGGGTTGGTGGGGGTTAGGGTCAGGGATGGGCTTTTAGGGTTTAGGGTCAGGGTGGGGTAGGGTTAGGGGTAGGGTTGGTTTGGTGTGGTAGGGTTAGGGTGGGGGTGGGGTTAGGGTTAAATATAAGTTCTATGGTGGAGGGTGGGGTTCTGGGTAAAATAAGGTTTTGGACTTACAAAATGTTTTTTTTGTAGCCCATAAACCCGAAATGTTGGCCGTCCGTCTGTCCATCCGTCCGTCCGTCCGTTAACTTTTGTTTGCCCACGCGATAACTTGAAAACAATACATCCAACAGATACTGTTTTTTATGGTTGATTAGTCATGACTAGAGGATGGTTCCTTTCGTTAACCAGCATCAATGTCCGTCCGTCCATCCATCCGATTGTCCATCTGTCCATCCGTTAACTTTTATTTGTCCACGCGATAACTTGAAAACAATACATCCAACAAATACTATTTTTTATGGTTGATTAGTCATGAGTGGAGGATGGTTCCTTTCGATAACCAGCATTCTGGCATGTCCAATATGGCCGCCATGGCAATCATCTGGGAGTTTTGTAGACTTTTGATTCTCTACGCAATAACTTGAAAACAATATATTCAGCTTTAATGGGTCATAAGCCTGGAATATACGATTATTGACCTTTTGTTCAATTAAAAATTTCTTCAGAAGCGCAATTTCTTCATAGGTGGCCGTATATTGATCCACCGCCTGGCGGCGCACTTGTTATTTTTGTTATCGCATCTGCATACCAGGATAGCGATCAAAAAGACTTTTTTTTGTTTTTGTTAAATCAGACGTTTTTGTTTTTGTTGAAATAAAAATTAATATTTTCAGTTCTTTGATTTAGCTAGTATGACTCATTAGACAACATTATATGTACTATGCTTTATTTTAAAGAATGTTCGATTAAAAAAAACTTGATATGATTGAATTATGTTGTGAATAGATATTTTGGTTGACTTCAGGAGAAGATTGTCGGTCAATTTTTTTCCGCTCAATATTGGGCACCCATTTCCATCCGTAAGTCAGTTTGGGATGAAATTCTCCAATATTTTTATATCAAGGGGGTTAGTTTTGTTAATAATGCTTCTAAATGGGCCTTTATGATCAATTAGTGACATTTTGTTACAGTTTGGGGCAGAAAAGATGCCATAACAGTGAACAAGGAAAAAAATGCATTAACTGTTTTCGCACATTTGTTTTGGCACTTGGCCACCCACCAATCCCCCACCTGTGTTCATGCAATTTTTTTCCGCCCCCCCCCCCCTCCTCCCCCGTCTCTGCCTGACAATTTTCGTCATTGGAAGAAGACATTTGAAGGAAAGTTAGCTTTCCTTAATTTCCCAAAGTTGTCAGGAAATTTTACACTAAGGGTATGGGAATTTCATATACAAATTCAAATTTCGAAATGTAAGCAAATTTGTATCATCGATGTGCGCATCATTTCACAAACTTTATGCATTTGCCTGTAGAGAAGAATAAAAATACAGAAGCTGTCTTTTTACATTTTTTCCCCCAATCAGTTTTAACTTTTAACTATTATTCTCTATTAAACCCATTTAAAAATGAGAAAACAGTTAAAACTAGAAGTCCTGTCATGAAATGCGCACAAATAGCACATCGATCTGCCCGCTAATCTACGCTTTATGACCATGGTATGGCTATCAAATTCTGCACATATGGCCTGTGCACAAGCAAAGTTTCAGCCAATGGACCTCCGGGTAACCCGGAGGACCATTGGCAGAAACATTGCCTGCGTTTGCTATGAGTAACCAGGAGAACCTGCCATGCTTTGGATGCCATTTGATATGCCAATTGCGGGCAATTCCTACGCGCAATTAAGCCTAGATAAGCGCGCAGTTCGTGACAGGACTTCTAGTTTTAACTGTATAGCTTTCTTTTCTATTCATTATATCAACATTGTGTGCATCGTGACATATAATGTAGACACTGACCTTATAGCGGGGGAGGAATTCGCTAGAATTGTGCACTTGGTGATACCTTCCTGAAATTTGGCATGATGTAAGGGTAGGCATCAGAGATTTCAAAATCGATCGGCTACAAGTTGGCACCATCCTCTAGCCACCACTAGCAGCGAAATCCAAAATGGCCGCCAAGCGGATCGAAAAAAAGCTATTTTCGCCGATCGCACAACTGAAGCTCCAAACCTAACACCATACATGTGCTGTAATTGATGTGAATGATGGAGTGAAGCCCTTGGAACAAGTTGGGGGGAAGATTAATGGATAATGGGATCAGAATTTCCGTCGATGTGTGCGTCTGTGTGTCTGACTGTCAGTATGATCGTCCGTCCGTAGATAAATTAGTGTTGAATGTTTCTCGGGAATGCAATGGTCAAATGAACATGGTATGAGAGATTCCTGTCAACACATGAACAAGGGTACTCGATAGTATGCAGCAGTGGGGATACTTGGACATTTGATAATCCAATTAAAGTGACAGTCTATTCTCAACTTCCGGCATTTTCGATAGATTTATTTTCTAAGAAAATAAAACTATCAAATTTCTAGAGGAGTTCTGGTTCAATCTCAACACCATAGCGACACGTCTGCCAGCAAGGGCAGTGCTGGAATGAACTCGGGATGCATTAGTTCCCGTTGTTAATTATACAATGTTATCTTGCCAGTATAGAACATTGGCAAAATGGGACTAGAAGGGGTGAGTGTATGTTTGCAGTCATTCGAGGTACAGGAATATTTTTTGACTACAAGTAGTATTCTTCATTTTCGGCCAGTTAAGATGTGGTGTGTTCCAAGTCAGGATTAATGTTGCCGACACTTAATGCCCATCCCTCATGGTATGCTACTTTACCAGGGATATAGAGATATAGCCACCACTGGGAGCCAAAACATGACCTTTGATGTCGATGAGTGGTCGAAATGTTTTAGCGAATAACTTATCGAAATATGATCCGGTATGGCAATTTGATACCTTACGTTAGATTTATTAGATCAACTCAGGTATGGATTCATTGAGACATGAGTGCGCTACAAGATGAAGGATTTCCAAGTTGATTTGCTATGGAGTAGGAACTGACTAGTCACATGTGGCCTATGGCCAGAGAAAGACAAGGATACCATAGATGAACACACGGGTGAACGAAGGTATCAACTGTTGTACAGAGGCAAAATAGTTGGGGATATTGTATCATGCTATGCATGAATTAACACCGTCTTGTGCAGTAAATAACAGACTATTTTCCGAAATCTAAAACTGTATTCCTATACCCCGGACAATGTAGCAAGCCACATGGGATGAACATTTGTTAGCAAAATCAACTCAACTAGAAACATGACATGTGTTAACTGGCCGAAAATGGAAAAAAAAATACCAGAATAGGAGATGACTGGTCCTAACATGACAGTATACTACTCAATATTGTTACAACAGCCACCTTCACACTTACACAAAGGTGTGCACCTTAATCCAGCTTTCAAGCATTTGCAATTGCCCTTGCAGGCCTTGGCACAACTACAGTGGAGCATCAGTGCACATGCAGCACTTGCGTCTCCTAGGTGAGTCCAAAATGGGACCAGAATATTGAGACGTGGATTCCACTCCCATCCGTACTGTGATGGGTCTGGCACACATAAGTGTTTCTGCAGAGCACGATGCCAAATGAAAGATGACACAAGAATTACCCTTTTTACATGTTGATACAGAGCTGCTTTGGTGGGCGGGATGTTTTCCATAGACTTAAGGCCATGTGTGAACATATGCCGTCTCGCATCATTGACACGTGTACTGACACAACTGTTACTGTACATCTGTATGGTGAGTTTTTCGATATGCTGCATATGAGGGGAATCCTCTGAAAAGACTTGCGGATTCTCAGTCAATTCTATCATCATTTCAGTTGATGCGGGAAAATTCATCCATGCATTCCATCCTGTCTTCTTCCCAATGCCGAGCATGCTGGATGTTACATCACAACCTGTGAAGGCGTGGAAGAAAGTCAGGGCCTTACAGTAATCAGGTCCAAGTTGTGAAGCTATCTCATGAATTGGCATATCTTTATATGCCTTTCCAATTCCAAACCCAATCCACAGCTCACTGAGTCCAAGGTCACGGAATGTTGCGAAATGGTGCAAAGACAGAATGACGACATCAGAATCAACCGTGCGAAGAAAAGCTATTTTGTGACCTTGTGAGACTGCATGGTTGAGATGAAGCATCATGCGCGTGTCTGCTTCCTCGTGGTTCGATGGAGATATGTCACATAAGCTAACATCCTTATTGCATAGTACATATTCTCCTGATGTCGTTAACAACTGGTACTCGGATGTTGATGTTAATTTCAGCAGTTCAGCAGACAGGAACTTGAAAAATTCGTCTTTATTCTCACTAACTTTCAAGAATGCCTGCCAATTCTTCCCTTTAGGTAAAGGGACGTTCTCGGACACCCGTATCAACCTAACTGCTGTCTCACCGAGGCGTTTTGCTCGCGTCTGATTCTTCAAACTGCCTTCGGGGTAACAGTCATAGATCGCATCAACCCTTGTGGTGTTCGTGTTAATCAGAGATTCGATGTATGGCAATAATTGCAATCGAGCATATTCTCCAAACAGATCCGCTTTCTGTGGTTTGATTACATGGACTACAGCAGGCATATCCAAGATGACAACTGAAGCTTGTCTAGCTGCTGAATTCTTCCCTTGTGCAGGAATAGCTGGTAAACAATTGAGAATTTGAGATTTTGTCCCACTCCGTAGCTTACCTCTATCGGATAATGCTGGCGGATCACGTGCATTCTCGTGCATGAAAAACTCATCCATGTTTGAATCAGGCCGGGCTTGCAGTGAAACGAACATCTGGGTAACTATTGCGGCAGTTGCTTTACTTGACATGAGTTTGTCTCGGCCTTTGTCCAGGTTGGCTGGGGGTGGGTTAAGGAAGGTATATATATTTGCCTTGGGAATAACATCATTCAGGGGTACGGTGCATTCCACAAGCCTTTCCTTCAAGAAAGTGGAATATAAATGCTTGCCCCTTTCGGGTAATGACCGTAAACTCTTACTAACTTCGGGGTCCATATATTCACCAGTATCTAATGTCACCAGCTGACCACTAGTTTCATCATAAGGGTTGATAATGAGTCCCTGATTCACCAGATCGAGGAGAGATTTCAATTGATTCAGAAATTTTTTCTGCTCTGATACCGAACTTTCCGGGTGTTCCGTGTTATCTGATGATGTTGTGTGGAAACTTGCATATTCATACTCATCTATAACACGCAGAACTTCTGACCTTGAAAGCTCAATAACGACTTTCTCTTCAGCCTGGCCATAGAGACCTTTTGGACCACTGTCTTCTTTGAGTAGTTGGATACTATGTTCTTGGCTCTGATCTAAACCCATCATACTGAACTTCCTCTCACTACGCTGGACCACAAAATGGCCTTCCATGAATTTGTTGTGGATTGAAGGATGCCGCCTGGGTAGCTGAGACATGTCTCTCAGAAATACGGGGACCCACCGACAATAATTTGTATGTCCTAGGGCAAAAAAGTAACTGCACAACTCATCGATAGAACACAGTGTACCAGGCCAGTTACCGATTCGTTGGTTCCGAACGAATTGACAGCTTGTCAAGAGAAAGTTCCGAACGATTTCACCCCAATAGCGCGCAGTTGGAGATTGTGAAAGAATCCTCTGTTCCCACATTTCAAATGACTCATGGGGCCCAGTCTGCTGACAGTAAATCTCATAAGCATTCTTTCTGAGGATCTCAAGCCAAGCTAGAGTGAGAAGATATGCCTGTCGCGTCCTCTTGACATGTTTCCCACCAAGTAGGGATGATGCTACACCGGGTGTGAATATCTTTGCGAGGTGAAACATTCGCTCCCAACCAGAACCACCCATAAGCTTACCACCAGCTTCTTGGGTGCACATTTCAAGATGCAGGAATCCAATCATACACACCATTCGATCCTCACCTATCTCCTCTGGGAACAGCCATTGACATTTTTTCTGCCTGGCATACAACGGACAGTCACCTTCAATGACAGGTATCTGGCCGGGGTTTACGAAAGCAGTAGCTTCCCTGACCACATACATAGCATGCTTCTGCATACTGAGTGAGTCCGCTTTCTGCTCACTGAAAACAGGGAATACCCCAATAACTGCACGAGGTTTGACATTGTCTTGATCTTCATGTTTTGAAAAGAAGCCTGAAAAGGTCACAGGGACTTCATCAAGCTGCCAGCTGCCATCAACCTTCCCTTTATTGCTGATCTGTGACACATGAGACAACCAGTCATTCTCTCCCACGTTCAAATCTGCATATTCATTGGGCCGTACATTACATTCATCTGGAGATTCAAGCCTGATGTCCCCACCAAAGTCTTCAACGAAAGGAACAAATGCATAGTCGTCTGGGAGTTCAATTTGTGTGTCTTCTGGAACATCTAAACTCAGTGGTGGGGGATCAGTACCCACATTGTCCCTGCTCAGTTGACCAATGAGTGTGATGGACGTACCATGCATATCAGATCTACCAGATACATCAATGTTATCAGTGGTTCCTATCGAGAAAACATTACGTTTGCAGTTAGCTGGGACTACAACACCTTCGTTCTTGAACCGCAGTGAAACAGCTCTCGCGAAACTCCTGCGAACATCCATTACGCGATCATAAGAGACAGAGAGTCCCATTTGATGAAAATCTCTGATAAGATTTTTCATACGATCATGGGCATGCAACTTCAAACCCACATAAAGAGGCATTGGAGTTTCTCTGTCACGTCTCTGGTGAACATTTTGTGCATGTTCGGAGCGTTTCGCTGAATTGCTGATCAACATCTGTGAAATAGTACAAGCCACTCGAGTCTTGGCATTAACAGTCTCATCATCGCCTAAGTTCTGTATACTACATGTGCCCTCAAGTAGAACTCTAAGAAGAGTCAGGAGTGAGTTGGGTACAGGCTCGCTCAAGCAATAAGATGAAAATGATCCCGTGAAAGGAGCTTGAGATATGAGTATGTGTTTACGCAGAAGAAGACCCACATCAACTATCTTTTTTGCCTCTTCCTCAGACACTATACGAGTTAAAGATTCGGACAACAAGGAGCCAACTCGAAACCTACTTGAAATAAACACATCTCTACCCTGTGTGAAGGCGTCCCAGCCATCGCCCAATTTCTGCAACAAATGTTCTTTGAATCGAGAGGAATGTATTTCTTCACTAAGCCAATCAGAACCGACTTGCTTCAACCTCCGACTGTACAGATTCTTGAGATCGACAAGCTTCATCGCGGAATCGTTGTGTTCAACAAATGTTATGAGCTCTGCCATAACGAGAGGGTCATAGGGCAGGCCTGACGCGGAATGTTCGGCGTTCTTCGACTTTTTAGATTTAGCCGCTCGTGCTTCATTGGCAAGCTTACAATAACAGGTTTTGTGATAGTAAAGATCACTAGCAGCGGAATCAAATGCTGCATTGACCCGAGAAAAAACAACCCAGTTCTCGGCTTCCTTTGCCATAATTTTGAGTTTATTGTTATCAGACATTGATCTGCAAATAGGCTCACTGCTGTCACCTTCGCGTTTGTGACAATAAACACACTGGGGCAGTTTCCTGTCACAGCCAGATTCAAAACTTGTCCGTGTTCTTTTAGGACTCAGCGTGGAGCAGGATGCCACTGCCTCATTTCGCTCTCGCTTGTGTAGCACGCGCTGTACGATGTGAGTCCGAATACTGTCACGGCATGTCTTATGATATATTGCCTTATTCGTCAACAGTGACATCGACATACACTCATCACTCTCTCTCATCAAACAATCAATGGTCAAATTATATGGAAGCTCAACGCCATTATCTAGGAAGCGCGTTATGTCTTCCTCAATAGCTTTATAGGCGCCATGAAAACGAGATTCTCTATACGGACGCATCAATTTCTTGGAACTGTCTTGCTGGCAAAAGCAACAACGTTCCCAGTCAGTACTAGTCCGTACACGAAGAGGATTCTCACTCATTCTGTGAATGATTTTTGTGAACAATCGCGTTCTCGAATTAATTTCGACAGACAAATCAGAATTGCTTGCGGAATTACGCCAAACAAGAGATTGTATGGCAAAGAGACTGCTTCATAAAGAGCGTTGTTTCTCCGGGATCAGCAACATTCAGGTTTGCCTGAATGACGCTGATCCCGGAGAAACAACGCTCTTTTCAAGTTCCAAGAAATTGATGCGTCCGTATAGAGAATCTCGTTTTATTCTACATCATCTCCCACGTCTGTTTCCAACACGTGCGTGGATCAGAGTTCACTTTCGCGCCCTTACAATCGGATGTATAGTCGGTAGACCGTCGAAAAGGAGGTTCCCTTCAGCCGCTGGCGGCCATTTTGGATTGTGCCGCTACTGGTCGCCACCGGTCGGTGTCAACTTGTAGCCGATCGTTTTTGAGAACCTCATAGCCTACACTAACAGTGTGCCAAATTTCAAGAAGGTATCACCAAGTGCACAATTCACCTGTATGTGACGAATTCCTCCCCCGCTATTATCATTAATATAAAAGTGCAGGAGGTGAGATTTGTTAATTTTTTCCTGTTAAGAATAAAAACTTGCTAATTACTGGAAGTGTTTTATGATTTCACGCCATAGCTTCACTGTATGTGTAAATAGCTTGATGTTTCCAAGGTGAATTAAAACTTATTGACTGGAATATCTATAACATGATTGGGAACGGATACCTGTATATCTTTGTCAGTAAAAGGAAGGCAGTTTGCGCGCAAACTCCACGAAAAGTGGTTAAACAACTAGGCCATAGCTTCGAATTCCGTACAGAATTGAATCGGTGGCCTGTGAGATTGCATATACTACACTATTTTGTACAATAATTCTGGACATCATTGGAGGGGAAAATAAGTGTAGATATTCGGTGGTTCTCTCCGGGTACTCCGGCTTCCTCCACCCGTAAAACTGTTACGGTCAGATTGGCCATTGTGCATAAGTATGTGACCTTAAACACCAATAAATAAATAAATAATAAATAAATAAGTGCGAGTTACAGACTTTTATTGGTAAACAGGACCCGATATCTTATGCGCGAGATAAGCATCTCCTAACAAGCACGCAACGGTTGATGGTAAGTGCCATATCGACGCAGTGGCGTAACTAGGGGAGCGAGGGTCTTGACCCCCTAAAATTTTCGCTGCCCCCAAAACATTACGCCAATGCAAGTGTCACACAAAAGAGAGCTCCAAAATGGTCGCCAAAACACTCACGACAGTTTCGCTCTAAGAGCACTAAATTTTACAATTTTTGCGGGGCTGTGGCGGGGGGCTAGTACTAACTAGGGTCCTCCGTTCGTTGCCCGCTCCTCCCAGTTGGGGGAGGCCCCCAAAATCCCAAGCAAATGCCTTACAAATACTCCCCCCCCCCTAAACCTGGCTAGAGTGCTCCCTATTATATAATCCTTGCTACGCGCTGGCGTCGACTCCAATGTTCCTTAGTACATAGCGCTACCGTGCCCTCACTTGGGCAGTCGGGATTAAGTGTCTTGCCTAAGGGCACAACATAGTTATCGCTGGTTCGAACCGTCGACATTTCGATTTGTGGTTCACCGCGCCTTCTGATGAATAGAGTAAATATAACCTAACAACAATTTTTCAAACGAGAATCATTCATGAACATTTAGTAATTCATCTCTGCTGCATTCGTCTCTTTATTATTTTGGTACATCTTCTAATTCTCACATCAGATCACCTGTAGCCTGCGCGCACACTCCACGAAAAGTCGATAAACAAACTGTCCATAACAGCGTTGTATACCGTAGGGAATCGGACTGGTGGCCTGAATTTGGATGTCTTGCTTTCGTCAAAACAAAAATGCTTTTTTATTTTTCAAGAAAGATTTTTTGTCTTTTGTATGAAAAGGTTAATGCATTGGGAAGGGCAGTTTTTGTTCTCTACACAACCGTTTAAAATATGAAGAATTCACCACTCGTCAGGAAATATGAAGCGCTGTACATTTTTATTTTATTCGCCATCTATGTGCAATATTCACATTTTAATTCTATACTGTCATGTCCATACCAAAGTCGTGTGTTCGCTCTATCTGCTGGGTGTATTTTTTTGTCGTTATTAGAGCTGAAACGGTTAACCCTTTACCTAACCTGAAAAGCAGACGACACTTGCAAAAAAAATTCTTGAACAACTCATTTTTTTTTCATTTTTTGTCTCAAAAACATAGGTTATGACCCCTCTTTGGAACGAGCTCGTCGAGCTCGTTCCAAAGAGGGGTCATAACCTATGTTTTTGAGGTTTATGACCCCCTCATTCGAACGAGCTCGTTCCATTGAGGGTCATAAGCTATGTTTTTGAGACAAAAATTGAAAATATAATAAGATTTGAGAGGAGATTTTTGTATATAGCACTGGCTGCTTTTTCCATTACGTCGGTTAAAGGGCTAATGCTGTAAATCAAGGGAACTAGCTATTACGGCAAGTGATTAATTGGTTAATCAGTGTTAATCCATGCGATTATTCGATCAAGAAAACCCTTTAACCGTCTCAGCTCTAGTCGTTATGACTCTCCACAATCGAAGATCTTTGCTCCTATTTATTGGACACATATTAATAAATAAATCATGTGTAATTTGCTAAGTTGATCTCAGTGGGAGAGAAACTCGAGATCTATTTGACACTTGTTGGAAACTTGACTTGCCATATAAATATTAATATATTACATCATAAGCGACATGTGCAAACAATGTGCAGTTTTATGTTTCGTCGATAAGTCATTAATTTTGTTTCAATGCACGCATTACATGATTTACTCTCTCAACACGCAACTGATATGAGGAGAGGCCCTGTGCCAAGGTAAAAATTGGTAATACAACACGAATAGGGTTTAATATATTCCCGGTTTTCTATAGTAACGGATATGAAATTACACTCAGAACCGGGAAATGTCCCGAATAACATCAAATAAATTTTCTGGAGAAACAAGACGCATTTATTTTCGTGTAAATGAACATATTTTATTGGCAATCCGCAATCTCCATACAGAAAAAGTTCTTTTCCCAAGAGATATGTGAAAACACAAACCACTTTCCAACTCGTCTTCATTTTCAGATTCGCTTGGTTGATCACCACTACCAACTCCATCTGCATTGCCCTCCGGAACTGATTGAGAGCTACAGTCATTTGGTGAAAAGGGTTTTTCAAGAAGCAGGGTTGTAAAATGTTCAGGCGTGAAAGGCTGACGAAATCTTACAAAGTAATGTTGGAACAGTTTTTCAATTTTGAAAACTTCAGTTCAACACAAACAATGCCATGCGTGATCCCTGGTTCTGTGCTATAGATTTCCCGGGTATCGTGACCGGCTTTCGGAACCGAGAACCCGGGCATTCCGGTTCCCGGGATTAAATCCTAAACACCTGCCAGCATGTCTCATAGGAAGTAAAATGAATTCGTTTATCGTACACTAAAACTGGATACGGTTATTTTGAAGAAGGGGCATCAGATAGGTGTTTCGTGTTGAGACTCGAGATTTTAAGATTTCCGACACAAATTACGGGCGTGAACTTTAGCAGATCAATTGTAACTTAGGCCCTTAACCCATTCTCTTCTCCTTCCCAACCCACAACGTGATGACAAGGTTGGTCCGTTAAAGTTTAGTCTAGTTAGCAATATCAGAAGGACCTTCTTCGGGAAAGTTCATATGCGCGTACTTGCAACATGAGTTGTACGCACATCTTGCATGAGAACACAGACACACTTGGGTATCGTAGTAGCTATATGCCAGCCAGAGATAAATAACTGCGAGGAGATGATCGAAAGTAAAGTTTCCAGAGAGAATGATGGAAGAACAAGGTACAAGGTAGCCTAAACACTCAGCAAGTAGACATAACATAAAATAAAATAGTTACATATATATACGATATATGCCGACGAACACAATACTTCCAAATGCAGCAATAAAATATTATAAAACCTATAGGGTAATATACAGTACAACCGGGCTTAGCCTCGGCTATCACAGGTACTATCGTGGCAATTCTGCTGCATAGATCACAAACCAACTTCACCTCAGCTCACGCGTTACTTCAGAAGACACTTGCATTTATAACAATACTGCACAAGTGGATGCCACCATAGTTTAAGATAAAAAAAACACGGGATACCGCCATGCGCTGGATTAAGACTTTACATTTCCTACGACATCACGTTCGGTGTGCCATAGCGTATGGTCTCACTTCCAGTGTGACGACATTTATGGTGATATCTCTACTTTCGTATCATGTGTGTCACTCGTGAAGTCATTGGTGACGAAACATGTGTCACTTATGGACTCAAAAGATGACATTTTTGAGGGCGTCACTGATGCCGTCTATCGTGGACCAATTTCCACTCCTGTATCTCCTCATTCTTATGGGGGTCGACAGGACTCATGATCTACCACCCACAAGGATATATCAACAGATTGCCCTGAGCTAGTTTCCAGGAATGCGGTGAGAATGATTCACAGGAAGCCAAGATGCCCGACAAAGTATTGGTTTCGAAAGTCAGAGAGATCACAAATGTAGAGAGCAGTTACAGTGGGATATGGTTTATGTTAGAGTAACAATAAGATTCATAGTACATTATTTTACTTATATACTGCGATTATTCGAAAAAACGAATTGATTCGGGTCGTTTCATTAACGAATTCAGGACATAGAATATGTTCGAATCATTTCAAGGGCGTGTCCCCACGCACTCAGAATGATGCGCGATAGCGTACTATCCTCAGGGTCGGGTAAAGAACTTTCCCAGTGCATGAGCCAATCGGAATCTCGAGAAACAACGTGAATGCAGCAGTCAAAGAATGCAAAATCGGAAGGGTTATCGCATACGTTGGAGTAGAGGGAATTTATACCATGATTACCTACTCTGTTATATATAAAAAGCTTATGACATAAATTTTAGCTTTACATGCCAACCGTGGTGAACACTAGGATTTGAATAGTTAAAACGTACACCTACAGTGGAACTACCTCCAAGTTGACCTTTGGTGACCTCGACTAGAGTGCAAACTTGACTAAATTTATCGCTCGTCGCCTCTCAAAGAGTGAAATGAAACCGGCAATTATTTATTACGTTTTAAATGAGTTTACCTCGGAAGATACCACAGATTAACAAACATGCGTTGTATCGTGTTAATAAAGAATCCATAACACGAAATAGTGTGTTATTATGTTATTAAAATGAAAAAGACCCCGTCATTTGTGCGTTTCTTTTTCCATTTCCTTTCTACGATAAAATTGACAGCGGAAGTATCGCCCACCGGTGCTCATGTAAACAACAGCAGATTCGGACGTATGTACGTCTGCTGCTCAGTAAAATCTAGAAACAAATAATAGCGACTCTTAATAATCTGACGATCATGGTATAAATAAAATATACCCAAAGTAGGTTGGTGAACCAAATGTTCACCACTCGTGGCGAAGAGGTGTTAACCTCTCGCCAAAGGCTCGCAGTTAACACCACTTCCTCACTCTTGGTGAACGTTTGGTACACCAAGCTACTATGGGTATATTCTTTATGTAAGATGCGTTGGAGGAACCAAACCGCATGTAATACTTCATTGTAGACCTAAACTGGAACTCTTGCATCTCCCCGGATATAATGACCGGAATTCCTGTCATTATGTCCGGGGAGATGGAAACGTTTGAGTAGAGGTCCGAAATAAATACACAGAATGACACACCCGTGTGAATGGGTTAACCGATATGACACGAGTGCCAGCGTGAATGGATAAAACGAGAGGACGCAGGCAGAAGTGTGTATTACACGTCTTCATGTCTATGAAAACAATTGTTAGAAGGACACTCAGCAATTCATTCATAACTTCATTTGACCACTAGACCCCTGAATTCCAATGTGTTCTATGTGCCAGTAGGCACATAGAATACATTGGAACTCATGTCACGAACTATCAACAAAGAGAACCATTTCATCGCCAACCAAATTTGCGAGGGGAACCCACGTTACTATTTTTAGCTATCGCTAGCGATTCAAATTGTAATTGCGGTGCACGATTTGTGGAAAATTCCAGTGAAATTTCACTTCTATTTAAAAATAGTCTGTCAATGATTTCCATTCGGTACATGTGTGCGGAACGGATTTTCATTTTCCGCGTGGTTAGTGTTGCTGCTGCTGGGGATTTAATAGAAGAGGGGTGTAATAAAATGCGGTTCGATTCCTTCATATT
This sequence comes from Pictodentalium vernedei, assembly GCA_031216915.1. Taxonomy (NCBI): domain Eukaryota; kingdom Metazoa; phylum Mollusca; class Scaphopoda; order Dentaliida; family Dentaliidae; genus Pictodentalium; species Pictodentalium vernedei. The sequence continues at coordinate 322,693,541 of CM062296.1, read as the reverse complement.
TATTGATTGGTGTTTAAGGTCACATATTCTGCACAATGGCTACTCATGACCACGACAGTGGAGGACCCGGGTACCCGGAGAGAACCACCGAGCAACGGCGAGCAACTGTCAGTTCCCCAACATACTAACTCCACAAAAACAGGGTTAGCATTGGTTGAAGACAGGTGCACCATCAACATGCAGTACACCTTAGTACACAATGCCACCGTGCCTCCACTTGGCAATGGGGGTGAAGTGTCTTGCCAAAGGACACTACGCGGTTTACGCAGGTGGAATTCGAACCGGGGACCTCTCGGCTTGCAGCCCGCACCTCTAACTACTGATCCACCGCCCCCCCCCCCCCCCCCCCGTTCGATTCCTCCAACACACCGCCAAATCCTACATTGTAGGATTGCATTGTCATTTTTGTTCGATTCGATTAGAAATTCAGTTCGATTTCTAATGCCTTGCTTGATTAGATTCGAGATTCAATTCGACCTCTAAATTTCCGATTGAAAAGACCTATATATTAATTTAACCCTTTACCCAACGTAACGGCAAAAACAGGCCAGCGCTATTCTCAAAAATCGCCAATTAATTTTCATTATTTTTTCCTTTTTTGTCTCAAAAACATAGGTTATGACCCCCTCATTGGAACGAGCTCGTCGAGCTCGTTCCAATGAGAGGTCATACCCCATGTTTTTGAGACAAAAAATGAAAAAAAAATAGTTATTCAAGAATTTTTTTTGCAAGTGTCGTCTGCTTTTCAGGTTAGGTAAAGGGTTAACTAACCGAACTCATTCGAACTATTGATGGTTTATGTTTCAAAATAGGACGAATGTGTGCGTGGTGAAAGAGGGTTGGGTGAATGTCTTCTCTTCCATGCGTCCGTAGTCCACTCTTTGGCAGCCAGTGATTTTTTGTATGCTTTGTATCATTCCAGCCGTTACGACTGTCATCAGAAGACAAAGTAAGACCCAACAGATCCATCGCCAATAAATCGCCTCCATTTGTCAAGAAGGCCGAGCAGGAAAGAACATCAGATGGGAATATGACGGAAGGTCATTCGAAAACTGAGGTAAAATTTTGAACATTTATTGCATAAACATTATCTCTTTTATTTGCCAACATTTTTGAGAATGTCAGTTTTCTGTCTTCTCCAAATGTCTCTCACAATGTGTCCAACGTGGTTTGTTACATGTTCACTCAGAGACAAACGTTCCGGCTATCGGGTGCCAATTGCACTAAAAGTCTTGGTTTGCTGCCCCCACACCATCCTCCCCCCCCCCCCCCCCCAAAAAAAAAAAAAAAAATACAGCATTTAGCACGAATATTTAGTACCAGAAATATACGTTTGGTATGTCTCCAAGGCTTTGTGGCTAATTATTTCTGTGCATCGTTTTCGATTTAAATCGTTGTCTGACGACATAAGCTGGACATAATGCACGCCTACCAATCAAGTCAAAGGCAACAGATATAATCATGGCTGTTCATTATTATATCCTGACAGAAAAAAAGAAACGCAAGTTCAGTTTTGGAAATATAATTTTTTTATCCGTAGACCAATTTAATTAATGTAGTAAATTATACCGTACTGTCTAAAGAGTATTTGGTTAAAATTATGTCAACCATGACCACGTGCGACGCTGCATGCTTTCAACAGATTTTCCGACAAAGCGGTCATCTGGGGCACTCCCACGTCCTATGGGCTTGAAAACCATACCAGGTCGAACGTTTGAACAGTACACATTGATTGCACAACATTTCATTTCAACTCGATTGAAAGGCAAACTGCCGCGAATGTCTGAAGTTGATAGGGGTAGGGCTATTTTTCTAATTATGCAGGACCAACCGCAACGTCTCATGGCCCAGCACTATGACTCAACGATAGCTCATTTAGATGGGTATCTCAGAGACACAGGAAGATTAGCTGACCATCCCAGGAGCGGGTGTTACGTCGCCACGTCAAGTTAGAGGCATACGTCTTTCACACTTCCGTAACCGATTTCAGACGGCGACGGAGACGGCGAATCATGTTGTAGGAACTCATGGTCGCCGAGTGTGTCCAAGAACAGTTAGAAATCGGTTGGGGAGGGGTCAATAAAAGGCAACGACGTCCCTACGTTGGTACGCAACTTACACCTGGCGACGTCAACGTCGATTGCAATGGCTGCGGGCACATGCACCAAATCGGTTTCACTTGACCCACTGGAGACGTGTGTTATTCACTGATGAGTCTCGGTTCACGCTTTACAGGTCAGATGGACGACAGCGTTGCTATCGACGTCGAGGGGAGCGATATTCTGAAGCGTGCGTTCAGAAAAACGACTGATTCGGGGGATGGTCTGTTATGATTTGGGGGAATTTCTCATGGTGCGAAACCACCTCTCTTGGTCATCCAGGGCAATCTTACAGCCGTAAGATATCGGGATGAAGTCCTCATGCCTCACGCCCTTTCACTTATCCATGCGTGTAGTCTTACGTTTCAGCAGGAAAATTCGAGGCCGCGCGTTGCTAGAGTTTGTCGTGACTTCCTCAACCAAAACAATGCCCCAGTTCTCGATTGGCCAACCTATAGTCCAGATTTGTCCCCGATCGAGCATTTGTAGGTCGAGCTGGACAGGAGGGCCGGGAAGCGCGTCAGCGTCCCAAAAACGTCGCTCAGCTCACGTAGGCCATTCTTCAGGAGTGAAATAAAGGACCATAAACAACTTTCTGGGAACAGCGGTAAGGAGAGTTAGAGCAGCGACTGAAGACCGGGTTGGGCACACCGGCTATTGATTTTGATCAGGAAATGGTCAATGTATATTCATTCTGACAAATGTGTTGTCTGTTTTATTTTCTGAACTATTCTTCTCTTTCTGAATTGAAATAAATACTGTTGAAGCTGAAAATACAGTATCTCTAATGAGTCGCGATTTCATATCGTCGCCTGAGTGCTAAAATGTTCTATGTCCCATATGGGACATAGAACATCCTAGCGCTCAGGCGACGATATGAAATTTATGTACCGGTTTCACTAAAATCGATCTGGGGCCGACGTTTATCGAGATTCCGATCGATTTCAGTGAACCAGGTTCGGAAACTGTATGTGAAATCGTGACGAATATGAGATTTGTTTTATCACATAGGTTGTGATTTAACCTCTCAGCTAATGTAACGACTAAAGCTGGCAAGCGCTGTTCACAACAATGGCCATCCAAATTATATTATTTTTATTAAAAATATCATCGGAATTTGTTCTCATTTACAGAAAAAATACAAGGAAAAGAAGAGACCAGACAGTGGTATTGCCGTGAGTACGTCGTCCGGAAGCTATTCTAGTTCTGAGGTTCAAAAGGAGATAGAATTGGACGAATGCAATGGTACAACATGGGTGGGTCTGTCCTATGAACAGTTGGAATTGATTGAACAAGTAAGCAACATACTTGTAATACATTGCTGTTTGGAGTAAACTGCGAATGGTCTGGCGGCGTCAGAATGGAATTCGTTGTGTAGTGTCGGGAAAGTGTTTCCCAGAGAAACACGAGAAAAGGTTTACGAAATGATGCCTTGTGGTGACCCCAGGGATGTCACAGTTAATTTCTACTTCTGAATTGTATGTATCGTCCCTTGTGTGGGACGAGGCGCTATCTGCAATGCTAAAGCATTGCAGATACGCCTTGTTCCACTAATGGAATGACATGTAGTTTATAAAAGTCTCGTACGTCACACCCTACAAAATGGCAACTCTTTTTAAAAAGGTATTTAAGGGAGCATGGTGGATCACTGGACGACATTGAACTTCAAACCGAAAGGGCCACAGTTCGATCCCAATCCGGGTGTAACTGCCTTGTGTTCTTAGGTAAGGCATTTAATTCCGATTGCCAACTGGAGGCAAAGTGGCGCTGTGTAGTTAAGCGTACAACACGTGTTGTCTTCAACCAATGTTCACCCTGCTTCTGCGGAGTTAATACGTTGGGTAGTCCGACAGCTGCTCTCCACTGTTCGGTGGCTGTCTCCAGGTACTCCGCCTTCCCCCACCCGTAAATCTGTCCGACACGAGGTGGTCCTGGCTGTCGAAAGTTTCGTTAAACCCTAATAAAACGGTATTTAAACTGTCATCCAGCCGTATCTCATCATTGTTTCGTATTTCAGTATGATGTTCCGCACATTCTAGTATGAGCAGTTTAGCACCATTAGATCATCTAGAATTTAGATAACTCTTCTCAACATTGTGGTCAGGATCAAACCATGCTATAAATTTTATCAAACTTTAATATATACAACCAGATATGTCATCCATATACGGTAAAAAAGCCGTAGCAGAATAAGAGTTAACGCCACAGGTAACGTTTCTGCTGGTGGTCTGCTAGCTGGAAGTCTGTGTGTGTGCTTCCTTGAGTTTTTTTTCTTCATGGCGGACAATTTTCGTCATTGAGATTTACCTGAAAGTTAGCTCCCCTTAATTTCCTAAAGCTAAATGTAATACTTTGGGTATCGAAATTTCATATAAAAATTTTAATTTCGAAATTTTAGCGAACTTTTATCATTGGTGCGCGCATCATTTCACAAATCTAAGGCATTTTCCTGTAGAGTCGGGTAAAAATACAGAAACTGGCCTTTCCCCAATCAGATTGAACGCTTAAATATTATTCGGTTTTGAAACCCAATTAAAAATAAGACAACGGTGTTTTCGCCATCTTTTGATGTTCTGCAGTTTTTTTCTGTTGATTATATCAACAATGTGTGCATCGTGGCTTATAATACAAACATTTTCCTTTCCTGTAATGTAAAAGTCTTAGAGGTGAGACTTGCTAATTTCTTAACGTGGAAAGAATAAAAACTTGCAGACTACTGTAAAAACACATTCGCTAAATAAAGAGCCAAAGTGGACGTTTAGTGTTGGTAGTTGTAATAAGATAGATATTCTAAATGGTGAATTATCAGTGTATTAGTTGGATTGTCATTTTAACCCAAATTCTCTTTGCGTAAACATGGCTCAGATCGATTTTAGTGAACTCGGTCCAGAAAAGCGTTCAACCGATTACCAAAAATGATCGCAGACTGATTAGCGGTTATTTGAGCTCATAATCGGCTTATTCTGATGCCGATTCCGATTGTACCACCATGCCCTACTAGACAAGTCGAGGCTCGAAAGAACTACATTAAACTGAACATTTTTCACAGTGTTGAACTTTGTTGACAGGGGTCGCAGTAAAATTACCAGTCGCACTCACTTGGGCGGTAAACGTGGCTCTAAGAGCCACGTTTACCGCCCAAGTGAATGCGACTGGTAATTTTGAGAGCCACGTTTACCGCCCAAGTGAGTGTGACTGGTAATTTTATTGCGACCTGAGTCAATGCAGTGCAACCTTCACTTTTCCGGTATAAACTGGCGATTGCCGCAAGAACACTCAACTGTAAGCTCCCGTAAAGGGGTGTTTAGGGAGAGTAAGAATACACATTGTGGTTGTTTTTCAGCTTTATTGAATGGTATCATTGACATCATTTTACATTAACAATTGTACAATTGCAGAAGATAATAAAATGCGGTTAATGAATCATCACAAAATGCTTGGCAACAATCGGTTGAACCGATGTTCCAGGAGCCGTTGCCTTTGTTATCCGATTGCCCACAATCGACCGATTGTGGTGACCGGTTCCGATCATCGGTTGAACACTAGTACAGAAAGTTCATATGAAATCGCGAATCATTAGAGATCCTCAGTTTATCGCATAGTCTGTGCACAGTCAGTCAACCCCTCCTTTACGCATATCAAATGGGAACAGTGAACAAAATGCTTTTTTTTCATTTCTTGCGCGCGTGTATATAATACCCAGCACAAATTAATCAACTAGGCTCTGCTTAACATCGATAGTTCACGATACGTGCAGCACATCAATAAATGGAGTGGAATACAGTATCGTTAATTTAAAATCGTGTTAACCCTTTACCTAACGTAAAGACCAAAACCGGCCAGCGCTATTCTCAAAAATCGCCATTTAATTTTCATTATTTTTTTCATTTTTTTGTCTAAAAAAATAGGTTATGATCCCTCATTGGAACGAGCTCGTCGAGCTCGTTCCAATGAGGGGTAAAAACCTATGTTTTTGAGACAAAAAAATTTAAAAAAATAGTTTTTGGAGATTTTTTTGCTAGTGTCGTCTGCTTTTCATGTTAGGTAAAAGTGTTACAATCGTGAGCAGTATTTTCTCAAATTATCTCTGACAACGCAATCGGCATATTTGGGTTCTCATACTCTCAAACGTTTATAAGTTTTGTTATGCCCTTTGGAACTCCCAAGTGTTCGAAGTGAAACTTTGCATTTCGTATTTGCCCAAATCGAAATGCAGAAACGTTTAACCCCAAACCAAAATAAACAAATCTAACATGATCTATGCTTTTCTAAGAAAAGAGGTGTCAATGACAAGTTATGTTGAAATATATATCGGCAATGTCGTCTCCCAAGTGCGTTTGTTGAAGTACGTCGTGACAGGTCGCTAACAACGGCCTGAGCAGAGAGCGAATACGAGTCCTTCCTGCAAATGCTGACTTTTGTTTGAATAAACCCAGTCCAGGTGCAAACTGAAAGGCTATATAACGCGGACGTATTTAACTCTTATAAGCCGGGAAATCAGAATGAATTTATTGAATATGACATACGGCGAAAAACTTACAGTAAAACAGGTGCTTCTAGTCAAGTGTCGTCTGGACACTTGACTTGAAGCACCTGCTCAGTGTTTATGTGTCCCCCAGCTCAAAGATAGCCGAACCGTCACAGCCAGATTACATGCCGTATTACATCACAGGCAAGAAAACTCGACTCCCGGCTTCTAAGAGTTAACCAAAACGTCTTGATTCAGATATTCGACTAATCTTTGGATAGCGCGGCATAGTTTTCATGTACATCAAACTAAATTTAGTGTTACCAAGATTCGATCGATGTGTATCTACAAATAGACTGTTATGAACGGATTTCAGTGATTCATAAACGTCTGCAAGCGCGTTTGTGTGAGAACTGTAAACAGGTCCAGATGATATCAAACTTTTCTGTGATTGAAGTTGTTCCAAACATCTGACAAGATCACAGAACTCACCTGACATAGCTCGCTTTTTCAAGAATCAATACAGAATATCGCGAATTGGATCGTCAAGTGCAATACGAAATACTGACGTAAGAAACTACTTTGTTAATATATTAAAAAATAAATATTTCGTTTCTCGTGCTATTATTTATTAATCTCTTGACAAAATAGTCGAAAAAAGCAACAGATGATTGTCACATGTTAACATCTGTTTGCGATAAACGTTTAGATCGTCCATAGCGTCACGAGGTGTTGCGGCTCGGATCGCAAAATACCTGTCCAGGGCTGGACCGGAACAGCCCCACTGGACCGTACACAAACGAGTTGGACCGATCCGGGTCGGTCCAAGGTGGCCCAAATGGGGTATTGTAATATGACAAGTTATTTCTAGTTCGAGACAAAACGCTCATTTTTGGACTTCACCTCATAGCTTGTCCTGTGAAATAACTAAGATATTAGTTATGGGAACACGCTTCGATCACAGTCTAAGGTCCATGTCGTTTCATATAGGAGACGACTGTCCATTACGAGTGAAGACTTGAGTGATACAAATAGTTGTCCCTTGAATTCAACAAGGGACAATCTGCACTTCAAAAGTATTGCAAATGACGCCTCGTTGCACTCTAGTACCAGATGATATCAAATTCGCTTGTTACAAAGCCATAATGCTGTGTAGAGTTCTTCATTTTGCTAGCAGTTAATCAAACATATCTGATATCCACTAAAAATCTAGTCACCCTCCACCTCGATTACGTACAAGGAAGGCATCAAATGCTCCAACATTATTGTGCAAGATTTCGAGCCACCAGTCTAATTCTGTTAGGAATTCTGCGTTGTAATTGGCTGCTTGTTCATCCACGTTTCATGGAGTTTGCTATGATGTTCCTTCACACACACAGAGATAAGCAGATATTCTTTCATGCTCCAGTTATAGATATTCCCAATATAAGTATTTAATTCGCCGTGAAAACACCAAGATATTAACCCTTTACCCAACGCAACGGTCAAAACTGGCCAGCGCTGTTCACAAAAATCGCCATTCAATTTTCATTATTTTTTTTCATTTCTTGTCTCGGACCCCGCATTCGAACGAACTCGTTGTGCTCTTTCCAATGAGGTGCCATAAGCTATGTTTTTGGCGCAAAAAATGAAAAATATTAGTTATTCAAGAAGTTTATTTGCACGTGTCGTCTGCTTTTCATGTTAGGTAAAAGGTTAACACAATTAGTGGAAGGAAGTATGCGGCGTAATCATAAAACTACGACTGTGGTAAGTCTTCATTTCTAATGACAATATCATCAAACATTCGATCAGAGTCTCAAGTGAGCAGCATTTCTAGCGTTGATTCAAAGATAATTCATGTTTATGGTATTCTTTAGATTCATCGTCTGGAATATATCACCAAGGGTTCGCTTTTCAGACCAACTAAAATATTTTAGACGAGGGAGTGAGTGAAATATAGGCGGCGAGTTTTTATGGGCTAGATTTATTCCAGGCCATAACAGGGCCGAATTCCTCACAGACTTAGACTAGTGGTCTGAGATCTTGGAAATTATGCTATGTGGCCAGAGCAGATCGCCTGCACTAAATTACCTCCCAAGATCATTTTAAAAAAAGTTTTCTACACCCGCAGATGTTTTGCATGAAATGACGTTAAGATGTTTTGTCAATGCTGGGCGGTATTACGATATACAGATTAAAGACGGTATCGTGCAAGCTCTCAGGCCACCAGACTAAGTCTGTAAGGAATTCTACTCTGTTATGATCTTTTTGTTTTCCTACTTTTCGTGAAGTTTACGATGTTCCTCCAATCATGGAGATATACAGATATTCTTTCCTACTCAAGTTATAGACATTCCGATAAGTAGTTAATTCAACTAGAAACCATAAAGATGTTAACACAGCTCGTGTTACTACTCGATGTGATTATAAAACTGTGGCTGTGGTGAGTCCTCAGTCCTTATGGTAATATTATAAACAATTCGGTCAAATCAAGTCTCGAATGGGCAATATCTTTGCGAAAATTAAATGGAAAAGAATGTTTACGGTATTTTTTAGGTTCAATCCTCTGGAATATGTCGACTGGTCGGAAAAAGCGACCCTTAGGTTCGCTTTTTCCGACCACCTAATATTTTCCAGACGAGTGAATCTAAACATAGGCGATAAAATATATAACCCTTTCAACCCGGCGTGCAATTATTTTTGCGCGAAGAAAAACATGATAGTGGACGAGCAGACGATATAAATGAGCGAAAAATCTGAAGCGAGGCTCAGTAATAATTTAATCCAACAGCTCGATAGAGCTGTTGGCATAAACTATTAATGAACCTCCTAACAAACTAGGATGGTTTCGCTCATTTCGGCGTTGACAGTATTGACGGAAATGATACCTTCAAAGACCGCCAGTGTTGAAAGGGTTAAAGTTTAGACTCGCTCCAGGCCATAACAGCGTCGAATTCCATATAAAATTAGACAGGTGGTTTGTGAGCTTGGGAATCGTATTCAATATGCCTGTAATACTGCTGTACTTTAATAAACTGGTTTCCTGTCAATGTGGTATCAGATGCCAAATGTCGGACAATAACCGAGTCTCTCTAACCTCAGTCCCATCTAGGGCTACATGGATGTTCTGACACTTGTGGGTTCAATAATAATGTTTTATATCATGATTCCCTATTGTACGATATATTAAAAGTCTATGACATAAATTTTAGCTTTATGCACCAACCGTGGTGAACACGCCATCAATAGGATTTCAATAGTTAAAATTTTCACCTACAGTGGAACTACATCCAAGTTGACCTTTAGTAACCTCCATCTGAATGCAAACTTGTCTAAATTCATCGCTCGTCGCCTCGCGAAGGATGAAATGAAAGAGGCAATTATTTATTACGTTTTAAATGAGTTTACCTCAGAAGATACCAAACAGTTAACAAACATGCGTTGTTTCATGTTAATAAAGCATCCATAACTCGAAATAATATGTTATTAAAATGAAAAAGGCCCCGTGATTTGTGCGGGTTTTTTTCTATTTCGTTTCTGCGATAAAATTAACAGCGGAAGTACCGCCCATCGGTGCTCATGTAAACAAAAACAGATTCGCACGTATGTACGACTGCTACTCAGTAAAATCGAGAAAAAATAATAGCGCCTCTTAATAATCTGACGATCATGGTATAAATAAAATATACCCAAAGTAGCTTAGTGTACCAAATGTTGACCATTCGTGGTGAAGTGGTGTTAACCGCGCGCCGAAGGCTCGCGATTAACACCACTTCATACCTCTTGGTGAACAATTGATACACCAAGCTACTATGGGTATATTTTATATGTATATTATCGTTTATTGTTTAGCCATTTATCTAACGTAACGACAGAACCCGGTCAGCCAGCCATATTCACGCAAATGTCCATTCAGACAGTGTTATTGTTTTATTATGAGAGGTTATGAGATATGGATTTGCCTCATTAAAATATCTTATGGGCGCTCATTGGGACGAGCTCGTTTAGTGCGTCCTCGTAGCAGGCCAAACGCTGTCTTTGAGGTCCAAGAGTGATAGGATGATACAAGAGACTGGATTCAATATTATTCCGAGTAAATTCAAAGTGATCTGAAATGTTTACGATCAAAATGAAAATTGAATAAATTATTAATAAATCTGGGGGTCGAAGTGTTCTTTCCATATCTGGGTGCTGTGTATACGATAGTTGGCTTCAAGTGTCTTCTTCTTATTTACTTTGTATTTTTATTTATTTATTTATTTTTTATTCTTTTTCTTTTTCTTTTTGTTATTTAGCTTAGTTTTACAAACAAAAGTCTGGAACAATTGCTTAAACGGTTACGAAATCATTAACCGTGACTTAATGCTTACAATATCTGATTTGTACTTTTTGGCAATATTGTCCAGCGCTATCCTTTGTGGGTATCGCAACATATATTGCAGCTCTTTTTGCACTTATAGAGACGAGCTCTCAAGCCATTTGTCTAATTCTGTTCAGAATTCGATGCTGTTAAGTGTTGCTTGTTTACCCAATTTTCATGGAGCTTGCGTACAGACGACCGTTGGTACTGTGTGGCGTCCCCTTACTCACAAAGATATAGATATTCTTTTGTTTTCCAGTTAGAAATATTCCAATCAGTAAATATGTAAGTCACACTGGAAACATCAATATATTAACACAGTTAATGGAACTCATCTCAAAACTACAGCAGTTGTGGGTAGTTTTCATTCATATGGGTTGTGGAACGAAAGACTGGTTCAAATCAAGTCTCGATCGAGGACCAGTTCTTGCGTTTATTCAAAGAAAATGAATGCTTATCGATTTTATGTTCAGAGTCAATTGGATGGAATATTCCGGCTTGCCGGAAAAGCGAACTACGGTTCACTTTTTCGACCAACTGAAATATTCCAGCCGATTGAGTTTTACGACTAGAGTGGTTACAGGCCATATTAGTATATTATCTACAGAATTAGACCGCTGGCCTTAGATTCCAAATAGACAACACCACAGCATACTTAGAATTTATTTGTTTATTTCAACAGGTGAGAGCGGATGATTACGAAGATGTACGAAGTATGTCACGGAGCATTGTTCGAAATTTGTCTTCAGATCTGCTGTGTGCCCAGGCTCTTTATCGATGGTTATCTTGCCAAGATATCAACAGATATAAAAAATATACAAAGAAAAAAGATGCCCCAACAGGTCGACTCAGAATGATTGCCGATAAATCATTAGCGTATTCAACATTCTACGCTGAACTAGCCAGGTAGGCTTCTAACGTTTTACACCTAATTTATGACATTTCTTCTGCTGACTACAAAAGACAAATGGCATTTGCGTAGGCTACTTGGAGGAAAGTTTGGGTTTTGGGTTTTTTTTTTCTTTTTTTTTTTTGGTGGGGGGGGGGGGGGGTCGGATTTTTTGAAAGTAGAACTCACCGCTGATGTTAGTTTCAACAATATTTATACCATGATTACCAATTCTACCATATATAAAAAAGCCTGTGACACAAATTTTAATTTTAGCTTTACACACCAACCATGGTGAACACGTGTGACTGTGGTGAGGACGCCAGCAATGGGATTGCAATAGGTAAAATTTACTCCTATAGTGGACCGACATCCAAGTTAACCTTTGGTGATCTCGGCCTGAATGCAAACTTGTCTAAATTTATCGCTCGTCGCCCCACGAAGAGTGAATTGAAAGCGGCAATTACTTATTACGTTTTAAATTAGTTTATCTCTGAAGATACCAAAAATTAACAAACATGTGTTGTCTCATGTTATTAAAACATCCATAACACGATATAGTATGTTATTATGTTATTAAAATGAAAAAGGCCCTGTGATTTGCGCATTTCTTTTTCCATTTCGTTTCGGCGATAAAATTGACAGAGGGAGTACCACCCACTGGTACTCATGTAAACAAAAATAGATTCTAACGTATGTCCGTATGCTGCTCAGTAAAATCGAGAAAAAATAACAGCGACCCTTAATAATCTGACGATCATAGTATAAATAAAATATACCCAAAGTAGCTTGGTGCACTAAATGTTCACCACTCGTGGTGAACATTTGGTACACCAAGCTGCTATGGGTATATTCTATATTTATTTCCAAACTTTGTAGAAAATTACAGAAATCAAGTATTCAAAACTAATGGTACACACAGCAGCGAACTCTAAGCTTTGGTGGAAATGGATTCAGCAACAAGCTGTAAGCTTATACTTGTTTTTTCCAAATAGATATATTCTTTATTCATAAACTTCAACAGGAAGGCTCGGCGCAGGCGCTTTGGATTTCCCGTGAGTTTGCATGCGGTGGGTATTTTTTAGATGTCATGGGGATGAAGTTATAAACCACAACACACCTGCAACCAAATCACGATTTGATAGGAATATTGTAAACAGTTCAATTATGGATTTACACACTGTGTAGGGAGGTACAGAAATGTGATGTAAGAGTTTGGTATCTAAACTGTTTTAATGATTGTAGTAGTGGGATTGGATGAAATACCAACATATGGACCGGCAGCGTATTCAAAGTGGAAAGGCCAGCCGCAGTTGAAATTTTTGTCGCCTCGTTTGACAGAACTACAATAATTCCATTTGAAAAATCCCACAAATGTTTCACATCTGATTTGGCTGAAATTGATGGTGAAAGCGTATCGATGTAATAAATAGACACAGAAGTGTGTTTTTATGTCATTATGCGTGAATTCGACTGCAGTTGAGTCACATTCACGTTTGTTGCCACGGTTGAGTTCGTTTATTAAATTCGAGCGAAATATTTAAGCTGAGCATAAAAGTATATTTGTATGTAGAATTTATTTAGTTTAAACAATATTTATTAATGAAAACACTGTAGTTGCAAACAATATGATTTACAATAAAGGAAAATATAATTATGAAGCAGTGAATGCAGCATATTGAAGCAATATCAGTTGAATCACAAAAATGAAGGGATTCGACAGAAAGCTTGATGCTTATATTGGTCGTTTCCCTAGGTCTTTGAGTTACAAAATAAGTTTTACCGGAACTACTACCAAATGCAAATTGTTTAAACTATGTGATGAAAGATATTTAAGTATATAGATTTTAATTTTGTTTGTTATGAGCGATAAGATATCACATTTTGTCAAAAGTAATACTGTTAAATACTCCCTGCTGTCTTGGTTATGTTTATCATTGCTTAGTTAAGGAATGGCAGGAATACAGCCTTTTCGGCTATGCCATCTCCTTGCAGAATATTTCTTAAATATTTGCTATTCTATACAATTGTTGTATTTGATTTAAACTGCAAAGTAAAGATTTATTATTACCACTTTTGCGGGCGTTCCTAGCACATTAACAATGTTTTACCGGGCGTTGAAACCTCGTAATGCTCAACAAGTACATGTCATGTGACGTGTTGGGCCGTTATTGACTATAACAGGCCAACACGTCAATAACAGCCTGACACGTCTAAATATAGACAATGACGTCACATCTCTCAGCCGATCAACAATATTTTTCCCAGATTTCCATTGGGGATCGAAATTCAATTCGGATTTTTTTAATTTGTAAACACAATTAACACATTTGTTTCAAATGTTTCCCTTTGTGTCACGGATAGATAATGTATCAAATATAGGAAGCGATACGCACAAAGTAAGTGATAAAATCTTTGATGAATAAACTCCTTGCCTAAAGTTCGCATTTCGAAGATATATTTCATTATCTAACTTCCCAAATTTCGTCGCAGACTGATCAGACGATAGTCATGTTACCCGGTTTGTTTGTCAACAAATCAGACGATAGTGTCGCTGTTTTTTAATTCTAAAATGTTAAACTTCATTTATTTATCGTATTTCCCATATAATTTAATTGCAATGTACCCGATGTACGAAAGTGGCAATAAAAGAAATAACACGACTTTGTCGAGCATTACAGTGCATCAACGGCTCAACAGAAATGGTTAACAGCCCTTGAGCTTATTAGCGGTCCTCGACTTCGTCGCGGGCCGCTAATAAACTCTTGGGCTGTTAACCATTTCTGTTGAGCCGTTAATACACTGTAATGCCCTTCAAAATCATGTTATTGTTATATTATAATTATATAGATAGATACTTTAATAGAAGAAAGGAGTTACAGTGATAAGATAAAATATAAGATACTATAAGATGAAGCCAACATGAAATCAAACACAAGCAGCCGAGAGACGAACGACGTTCAGAAAACGTGTAAAAAGACACTGATTTGACGCAGCATACATATCCTCGAGGGGGCATAACAAGAAGAGCTAGTACTGGGCTTCAGGTATCAGGAGATAACCTACTCGACAAGAGAACAGATTCAGCCATTGTATTTAAGGCTGAGTCTTAAAGCATGATGGCGCGGTACTCACTGCGCTGCCATCAAGGCGATCTGCGACCACACTGTATTACACTGTTCTATAATAGTCCAGGCACATTAGACATAAAAATGAGAAAGTAAGGAAAAAAATCGGAGAAAGCTGATTTTTTTATATGTTTCCGGGACACACATTGCGGATAAAGTGTGAAAAGTCCCCGCGAATCCGAGTTGAGCTTTTTTAGTTATAGCGTTTTTTTGATGAAAACATTTTTTTTTAAAAAAATTCGACCCAGCTCCATATTTCTCATTCTTATTCGCCTTAGTAGGGTGAGAATCATAAATATCGTGCTGAATTATATTGAGAATACATATCCCCAACAGAAAATGCCAACTTTGTACCAATCCTCACACTCAATGGTGAAATATTCACGAAAATGTACAAAATTACGAAAAAAAATTTATTGTTTTCATACACACAACGTCCATTAAATCAAATCTACGACTACTTTGGGAGTTAAATTATATATCAAAAATTGCAGAAAAGCAGTGGCTTTATAATGATATATAACAATAGTCATTTATTCCATAATGAACTGGTGAAACGTGTGAAATATTAACCATACCCCCTAAACTCAAATTCAAACGGCATCGACTTTTCTCATTAAAATACCGTATTATAGCACCATTGTTTCAATTTCCATGTTCGATTAAATCACATAATGTGGTGTTCGCCTACACTCAAGATGCAAACTGAATGTGAGAAACAGGGACTGAACGTTTGTCCAGTGACGTTTGACCAACCACTTTATATCAAAGCAGTGGAGATTGTGTCTTCGTCAGATAAGTTGACAAAAGTTTTCGTTAGACTCGGCGGCTTCCATATGATTATGTCATATTTAGGGGCAATTGGTTCGATCATGGCTGGTAGCGGCTTGGATGAACTTTGGGCGACTGTTTATGCTGGTGGGTCAATCCATCATTTGATCAGTGGTCATGCATATTCAAGAGCAGTTCGTGCCCATTTGCTAACACAAATTGCCATTACAAAACTTGTGTTTGAAGAAAGCCGAACACTAGATAACATAGACTGCACAGAAGTCAATGAAATATTCTGTGGACTTGCCAGAGGTGACTGTACAACAGCTGACGCTGTCAATCAAGAAAGTGTCAACCATCTACTGTCAAAATTACACGAACTGCTCCAGAATGCGTCCGTAGGACGCACAGGAAAGCTTTGGGTACAATACTACGAGCAAATAGGTCTTCTCCAGTTGTTCTTGGGAGCAGAGCGCACAGGCGACTGGGAACTCCACACATATTGTGTTCGCAATATGATTCCAGTATTTCACGCAGGTGGTCATTTTGCATACGCAAAAAGTTCTCATCTCTATTTGCAGCAGATGAATGAGCTAACAGAAATAATGCAACAGGATGATTTGAAGTTGTTCACTGAGAAAGGTTACTTTACCATAAGGCGCTCAGATAAATTCTGGGAGGGATATATTCTGATCAGACCATAGAGCAGTGTTTAATGAGAATGTTCAAGCTCCCTGGTGGTCTCACACATGGCAGGGGAATAACCGATAGCACTGTTGCGAAATGGGTACATGGACTACCTCTTTGCCTTCCGATATGTAATGCTCTCGAAAATTTTGTTCATGTTCACACTGGTCATGGCGAACAACATCGGGATCTCCGTCAAAGTTCACAATTGACTGATGCCAATGATATCACCAAATTATTGAACTGGCTCAGAGTGCATTCCCCCTTTCAGAATAGAGATCCACTACAATTAGTCTCTATAGCGACCGGGCTTGTGGCCGACGAAACTGTGAACTGTGACCAAGTTCGCAAAATTGGTGAATGTTGCGTATCGAATGTTGTAAGCAAAACGTTCAACAGCATCAAACTACGACGTGTTGACACTGTGAAGTCTTTCGCATCGATGGCAAATAGCATCAAAGTCCGTGGAAGTAAGGTAGTGATTGACCCCACAATTCTGTTCAACCGCATCACATGTGTTATTCAGTCACAAGCAGAGATGGAAGAGTATCTCAAATATGAACTCGCCCCGAAACCACCAGCATTGTTTGATTCTGCTGGAATGAGGAAGACACAGAAAAGCACGCTCGGTAAGATCCTCAAAACATACGGTTCCGAGCAAACTAAAATCCCAGAACATTCTCTGTTTGTTGCAGATGGTGGATTTTTATTGAGGGCAGTTGTATGGCCTAAACAGTCGTCATAAAGGACATATGTACATCATATTCCAATTATCTAGTGAGACATTTTGGGGCGAACGTCGTGGTTGTTTTTGATGGTTATGCTTGTACAATGTCGACAAAGGGCATGGAGCAAGCCCGTAGATCTAAAGACAGGTATTCCATTGATATCAATATCTCACCCGAGTTACCAGCCACCACACCCCAATCCGATTTCCTTGCAAATGCCAAGAACAAAACCCAACTGATCGATCTTCTAATGCAGGAGCTATCTGCTGTCAATATTCAGTCCAAGCAGGCCGAGGCCGATGCTGATGTACTGATAGCCTAAACTGCACTTGACATCGCTCAAGATGACAACAATGTTGTCGTTGTGGGAACAGACACAGACTTGTTAGTCATTCTTACCTCTGGAGTTCAACCGGGATGTAATATTCACATGATGTATTCCATTACCCCAAACTTACTAGTTTCAGTTAGTGAAATAGCAACCAAAATGGGTGACCATAGAAGCAACCTCCTTGTAGCACATTCTATAAGTGGTTGTGACACTACTTCTGCACTCTTTCGAGTTGGTAAGAAGAAAGTATTCAGTACAATTGTCTCCGATGTTACTAGCGACTCACAACAGTATGTCAACACAATTTTGGCGGATGACAGTACACCAGGTGCAGTAGCCGCTGTCGGGGAACAACTTCTCCTGATCTTATACGGGAGTAAAACTGTTTCCTCTCTCGACCAATATAGATATGTCACTTACAAGAGTTATGTAGCAAAATCTAAACTGAATAAACCCATCGACCTAGCCTCACTCCCACCAAGCAGCGATGCTGCACAACAACATGTCTACAGATGTTATCTCCAGGTCCAACAATGGCTGGGCACTTCGCTTCCTCCGGCGGATTGGGGGTGGTCGCTAGACAATGGACTTCTTGTACCGACTGCAGCCACAAAGCCATGTGCCCCCGATAACCTACTGAATCTGATCAGTTGTGGTTGCAAGAGTGCTTGTACAAAAAGGTGTGGGTGTAAGAAGGCAGGACTCTCTTGCTCAGGTTTGTGTAATTGCAGTTCGGATTCTTGTAACAACCACAGAAACACTGTCCTGTCGGAAATTTCTGAGTTCGATGAATAATATGTGTATAGGTCATGTCATTTCTGTATATAGCGTTGATAATAGTCAATGTAACTTAATCCATGTTGATTGATTTGTACATTCTGTAAATATTATTTATTGATTTTTGTACATTCTGTAAATATTATTTATTGATCTAATGCTGCCAGACACAGACGTGTCTGTTCGGTCCCAAGCCCGAAAATAGTTGAGTTCTCATGCTGACGAATTTTATGCCAAAAGGGGAACTCGGCCAGAAGCAGAGGGGGTCTTCCATAATGTCTATTTTGTAAGCAATGATAAAAGTCTTCAAATGGTGGTGGATTTTTTATCGTCTGTCCAACTAACATTCCGTTCTGTACTACGACCCTTTGGGCAAATCCGTTAGGAAAATCGTCATTTTTTGCGTAAATCCGATACTTTTTTGTGAATTTTCAATAATTTTTCGCAGAAATTGTCACAGAATGCACATTTTCATCCAGGTAAATGTATATTAGACATTATGTAGCTCGAAATACGCGTAAACAAAAAATACAGTTGGATCAATTCGAGGTTACAAAGTTCGTGCGATTTTTTTTGATTTTTTTCAAACGCGTTTTCGAAAAAAGGCTGTAGAAAAAAAGCTCAACTGGGATTTTAGGGGACTTTTGTCTAATCGTTCAGTGACATGTACTCGACATTCCCTGAAAAAATCAGCTTTCTCCGATTTTTTTCCCTAGTGAAACCTAATGTTCTTGGGCTATAATAGAGTATAGCCACAGATCGTCCTGATAGGGACAGGAATACAAATTATCTGCTTGAATCGTTTTATTTCCATAATGTAGTCCTGCGCCTTTTCAAATACGAGGCGATTTGCATCTTCACTTAAGTGCTCTGATCCATATAGGAGTATAGTGACATTCACAGGAAACGGTATCTGCCCAATGGTGCTGGCCCGGGCATTCGAGTAGATCTGACATGACAGCAAGAAATGGTCAGACACTTCGACTGCACTACATTGATGGTTGGGCGACAATGATAGGTTGTTTGCAAGTTGATGAGAATTAAGATTACTACAACACAGGCGCAGTCTGCAATGGTATATCTGTGCCGCACGACACTTAGAATTACTAAAGAATGAGGGAGGTTGTTGGTTATTACGATTTAGGAATCTCTTGAAATTGGTAATCG
Source organism: Pictodentalium vernedei (assembly GCA_031216915.1). NCBI lineage: Eukaryota > Metazoa > Mollusca > Scaphopoda > Dentaliida > Dentaliidae > Pictodentalium > Pictodentalium vernedei. The sequence goes on along the minus strand of CM062296.1, from coordinate 322,674,154 downwards.
AACTGTTTTGTCGAACAGGCAGCGGAATGTTATTCCACAGTTTAGTTACATCGGGAATGAATGAAGACTGGTATAACTGGGTGCGACAGAAGGATATTTGCTTATCAACAAGATAAAAACTGAAAAATTAAAAAAAAATGAAATGAAATAAAATGAACAAAAACAAAATTGCCCCTGTGTTGTCTCTTTAAAAATTGGCATTTGTAGACTGTTCAGTTGTGCTTTAATTCTGAATTTAGAACAAATACTGCCGAACGCCAGTTGAATTGACAAGTCTAAACTCTGGTAACGAATGTATAATTCACTGATATTATCAACCGTGATCAACAGGGGATTCTGGTTGAGTATATAATAAATACACAGAACGATACACGCGCGTTTTATCCTTCCGGGCTGGCACTCGTGCCGTATCGATTAGCCCTTTCACATGCGTGTGTCGTTCTGTGTTTATTACACGCCTTCACGTTTATAAAACAATTATTAGAAGGACACTCCGCAATTCATTTGAAAACTCTCAACAAAAGTGCGAGGGGAACCCGTGTTACTATTTCGTCCCCTGAGTTTCAATGTGGTCTATGTGCCTACTTTTCAGCTGTTGCCAGCGATTAAAATTGTAATTGCGTTGCACGAATTGTAGAAATTCCATTGAAATTTCGCTTCTATTTAAAAATAGTCCGTCATCGATTTCCGTTCCGCACATATGTGCTGAATAGATTTTCATTTTTCGCATGGTTTAGTGTTGCTGTAGATTGGGATTACATAGAACAGGTGTGTAATAAAATTTGGGACGTGATTTTCGTCAGATAAGTCGCACCCTTTTCTTTGCTTCTTCCTGTCAAACAGCGTCTGTATATCAAGTCGGCATTCTACATATTTACTTTCAGGGGGCGTAATAGCGAACGCAATGAAGTTTTTTCTGTTAACTCGCATTGGTCCTGCCTGATCATTCGCCCAATTCGCACGCGATTACACACTTTGTGGAATCTTACAACAAACAATAGATTACATTAGAGACATGTAAAAGCTTATATGACTTTGCTGCTTTTCCAATGCATTAATGGACATCGGTTTAGCTTGTGTCACCGCCGATCTGAGTTGGGCCTTCAATCTTAACAGGGTCCATCGGTGTAGCGCACCTTTAGATACAGCCAGCCGAGTTTGTCAATCAGTATATCTCTCCTGCATTTCTGTCCTCCTTTAAGTAACCTGCAAATATTGGCAACCAACTTGGTTGACGTCAGTCATTAGTTTGTCGGACACGTAGTTAGTTGTGTGACCATGCGTCATTGTCACAGGAGCAACACTATCGGATTTCAACTCGGTGTACAAATTAATGTTTCATTAAGTTATTCGACCAGGAAGAACATATCCCAGATGAGTGTCTCATTGTTTGTGCTTTAAAATTAAAGTAGAAGGTCACCCGCCCCCAGTTATATCTCAACTGATCCAGTTTAAGAGCTCAAATGTTAGAACGACTAATCGAGTAACAAAAACTGCAACGATTCCGAGCGGCACCGATTTCTACTACCAGTTGATCTCTCACGCGTAGCATAAGGTGTCAGGCCCGAGTATTTTGTATGAGATTTGCACTAGTTGCATTTTGTCAGACTCGAGTATCCGAGTATTTATCCAAAGATTTATGTGAGCCACCTTCCTAGTTTCTCTCGTTCGAATCTACTAATACAAAATATACTATTCAAAAAAGTAGGGGAGATTTGATAAAAGCGAGATATATGAAGAAATATATTTATATTTTCATCAAAAACACAGTCGAGGAATAGCACTGTGACATCTGGCGAATGATTTCAGCGAGAGTTGGGCGTCTGACAAGCACACATTCCACACACTGAGCTGTAGAAAACATGGACGGTCGGTCAGAGAATTTACCACATTCAGTCCAAGTCCTCAATACTTGTAAATCCTCCTTGGTTCGCGAGACAAGCGAGGATCCGACGTGGCAAACTCTCCATCAAACGTCCAATATCAGCTTGACTGATGTTATTCCATTCTTCCAGCAGTGCAGCGGCGAGTTCCTGGACATTGGTATGGGGCTGTTGGCGTTGTCGTAGGCGCCTGCCGGGCTTATCCCAGACATGCTCGATTGGTTAAAGGTCTGGCCAAGGCAGGGTAGTGATGTTCTGCTCCTGGGGGAGCTCTGTAGCGACACGGGCCCTGTGTGCTCTTGCATTGTCATCTTGGAAGATGAATCGACGGTAGTGACGTAGCGCAAATTGCACCACGTGAGCTGCTAAGATGTTGTCACGGTAGTACTGCCCTATGACTTGCCCTTTGATGACCTGTAATGCTGTTTTGCTTGTCATGGTTATGCTTCCACGCACCATAACCGATCCACCACCAAAACGACCGCGCTGCCTAACGGTTACGTTCTGTTTCGCCTGCCGTGGAAGTCGAGAGTGAACTTCGATTCATCGGAAGACATGGCGTTGCTCCATCGACGATTTGAGGTCGTCGTCGAGCGCACAAATTCCAGCTGTGTAGGCGATTTCGGATAGTCTGACGACTGACTCGCACATCTGGCGTACGGTGCAACTGTTGTCCAATTTCTGAGGCATTGTGATGGCGTTATGTAATGCAGTGGTTCGGATGAAACGATCCTGGTTAGCAGTTGCCGCCCTTGGACGACCTGACCAACGTCTGTCATCAACATTGCCTGTCTGACGGTAACCTGACGACAACCTGCTAATCACCATTTGAGTAACTTTGAGAATTTGAGCCACTGCAGTCTGTCTGTTGCCAGCTTCCAACATGCCAACGGCACGTAAACGTTCGTCACGTGTCAGTCTTCGCATACCTCAAAAGTTACGTTTCGACCAGAAACTATTGATGAACGAGTTTATACCAAGAAAAGAACGATGTGACCTCCGAAAAAGCCCGTCCAGTACAAATAAAAGTCTCAAAACGCACCCCACAGACATTAAAGCGGCGCTCGTGCGAAAAATTTTCGTGGGCCGCTGACATTCATGATCCATACTAAACTTGGTAACACGTTGATGTGTCCAATCACGCATATCTAATACCATTTTCCGGAAATATCAACATCAGTTTGGATATCCCTTACTTTTTTTAATAGTGTATATCAACCTATGTCCAAGTAACATCATTGCAGTTCGTTCCCGAGGGAACCCCGGAATGTGGAGCAGAGCAGAATCTGTGGCTATATAATGACCACAACATAAGTATGAAGTCAAGTTTAGCCGACGTTTATACCTATGCAGCCCACTTCAGAGGATTTCCACTAAAGATGTTGATTACTGGGTCCTATTTTCCAGTAAAGCAGCACTTGTCTACTGCAGTAAACAAACACTGTCCCAACCCCATGGTTTTTCATGGGGACAGGGCTCGATTTAACTGAATTCGCATTGCGATTTTCGAATCAATTTTTAACTATAGCTGATCAATTTCATATGCCAGAAACATAAATAATAGGAAATGCTAATCAAAATTTATCCAAGTTACTAAACTGCTGTTCAATTATTAAAAATTAAATCGACCCCTGCATGGGGATGGGGTGTTAGTCGTTAATGGATCGGTTATAACTACACGATTTGCCACTGACATGATTCCTGAACTGTTTCAGCAGTAATCAGCTCTTTATTTCCGCTATCTTTTTCAGAGCTGCTGACCTACAGTGTGAAAAAATTGAAGGCTTTGTTAAACATAAACACTACAGACCTGGGGACAGAATAAACTCATCAGCTTGCCATCATACGTGGAATGCAGTATTAATTGATGGACACTATCAGTTACTGGACTGTCAATTTGGTGCTTTGCCGGACAAATTTTTCATAGAACACTTTTTCATGACACCGCCGGACGAATTTAGACTCTCGCATTTTCCAAAGGACAAAAAGTGGTTGCTCATGAACCAATCGATGACAATGGAGGATTTTACGGGAATGTTGACCACCTGGCCAGCAATGTTTGCATTTAATATCCGTCCACTGAATATGAAGTCTGTGATCAGGACGTTTGACGGTAAACTAAGTATAACGGTGTTATTAAGAGATGTGGCGGTAACACCGTACCTCGAATTCTCGGAAGATGATCCTGAATTAGATTCGGATTCTCTTAGCCACAACATAGATCAAGAAATTCGAAATGTTGACAATGCCGAGACTTTCCACATGTCACTTCCAAAGGAAGGGTTCTATTATTTCACGCTGCTAGTCCACGATATTGAGGATGACAGGGACATTCCGGCATTTCAGTACAAAATTGAGTATAAAGATGAGCTGCTGTGATATTCTGTAATAGGTTGAGTGCTGGGAGCCCATATTGGAGCTTCTTTCTGAAGTGCAGTTACCGCATCGTGAACGCTTCGTATTCCGTGAATGTGTTTCTTATTATCTTTGAAGTAAAGCTGTTTTGTCTCTATGGATTTGCCTTGCTTCAATTTATAGGGGAGTGCATGTTGGCGCCCTCCCATAGATTGCAACAACGCAACGATTTGTGAGCAAATTTTGATGACCCAAAATAATTTAGCATTCCACCTGTTAACCCTTTACCTAACGTAACGGAAAATACCGACCAGCACTATTCACAAAAATTACCCATTAATTTTCATTATTTTTTTCATTTTTTGTCTCAAAAATATAGGTTATGACCTCTTCTTGGAACGAGCTCCTCGAGCTCGTTCCAATGAGGGGTCATAACCTATGTTTTTGAGACAAAAAAATGAAAACAATTAGTTATTCAAGAATTGTGTTTGCATGTGTCGTCTGCTTTTCATGTTAGGTAAAGGGGTAAAAATCAGTTTATTATACGACCGATCAGTCATCAATTTCTCCTCGTGAGCAGACTGGTCACTGGTACAAAAAAAACTTGTACGAAAAACACACTGGCACTCTACGACAATAGCGGGTACGTACAATTCTTTGCAAGTCAAAGTTCTGTTGAGATATGCAGGCTAACAGCTCAACAACATGCTGTTGGTGAATCTGGAATTCATCATAATCCGCTGTCAAAAGTGTGTAGTTTTAGGATCTATTTCCTCTTCAGTTGAGCTCATTTTGAAAATAGTTCATATATACTACATCCCACACCGACACCGAACATCTTTTTCACTACCGACTATTGACGAATTATGACTCATTTCCTCATAGTTTAATCACACACGTCGGCCAAAATTTGAAGTACCTAGAAATCTGGTAATTCATCCGCACAACAGGTCGAAGATTAGGCGACAAAAATAAATGGATTGGCTGGGTTTGGTTTGGGGGGTTTTTTTTGGGGGGGGGGTGGGGGGGGGGGTTGGGGGGATATTTTACTTTTTATCATACAGTCGCTTAATCTTTACCGAAGGAAACGACCAAAACCAGCAATCAACATGTACCAAAAATCGCCATTCAACGTCAAGTACTCTTTCCTTTTTCTCGTCTCAAAAGCATAGCTTATGATCGTCATTGGAACTAGCTAAATAATATCGTTCCAATGAAGATCGTAAACTATGTTTCGGAGGCGAAAATGACACCCCGATTGTCCACATGGGGGCACGATGACGCCGTGTACTAAGGTGTACTGCACGTCGATGGGATGCATATCTTCAACCAATCTAACCATGCCTGTGCTGCAGTGCGGCGTTACGATGTTGGGGAGCTGGCAGCTGCTCGTCGTTGCTCTGTGGTTCTCCGGGTACGCCGGCTTTCTCCACCAGTAAAACTGTCACCGACACGATATGACCTTGACTGTTAATGTGTCGTTAACCATAATAAATAAGTAAATAAATAAATAAATAAATAAACTGTTAATTCGGCTGAAAAACTACCGCCCCCCACCCCCCCCCCCCCAATGTAGGCCTATATCTCCTGGCGGACTCAAGCCAATGGGCTGCATTTATTTTGGCGGTGTTTTACATCATTGTTGGCTGCCTAGTCAGGCAGCCAACAATGATGTAGAAACGCTATTAAACCAACTCCATCTGTCTACATGTGTAATCTGTCTACATGTGTATGCATTAGTTATTATCGTAAATTAACTTGAGGCCTTAAGGTTTAAAACGGGTGTCTAAACTGCGTAGTTTTCTTATTCGTGGACGTGATAATAACTTTTTGTCGTACGTTAGCGTAAATGATTAACCCTTTGAACAATGATGGTATCCTCCATGCCAGTTCAGTGTCATCAATTGGAAGAGTCTATGTCCGTTACTTGGGGGAAGACCAATCAATATTTTCAACGTGCAGCCTCATGGCTGCTCGTTGAAACTCTTGATTGGTCTACCACACAAATTCACTGAGCAACTATCCAGTTAATGAATTCAGCGGCCGTTCGGGCTCGAAGGGTTAATAATTAGCAAACTTTTAGTGCCCTCCTCCCTCTATATACGCCCAATGTCCGTAATACTCTTTAAAAACGTGTTGTCACGCTGAATCCACATCACATCAACACAAGAAAGTACAAAGCACTGGAGATCGAGGCAGTGAGTCAACATATAGCATATATCCTTTAAGGGTTTATCTGAAATTGCATTCCATAATGAACTTGGTTTTTTTTTTTTCAAATGTGGTTTTAGCGTCAGAAAGATCTTTTACCACTGGACAAAACTGCCTAATGTAATTTCATAATTGTTTGTGTCCCTTTGAGCTTTAAGAACCACAATGTTTTGTTTTGGGGGGTATTTGTTTGTTTGTTTTGTTTGTGTTTTGTTTTGTTTTTTTTTTGGGGGGGGGGGTGGGGAGTTGTCACAGTAAAAGTAGTGCTGGACACGAAATCTCGTTGTGCTCATTTATGGTCTATACCTAGTTACAAGTATAAAACTAAGCACTAATCAATGACGGGTCAAGGAGGGAGGGGTCCACGAAAAATAAGAACAGCATTAATTTTTATGCAGTTGACTTCTAGTTACGGTTACGGTTCCAGATTAGAATTTTTTGGGTTGGGGGGGGGGTGGGAGTGGGTACATGTTCTCCATCGTCGGCAGATTTCATTCCAACTGTTCACCAAACGCAAATAGTAGATGTCACTCACATATTTTCTGAAAAAATAACTTTCATAATTTGTTGGAAGACCTTATCTTATGACCCCTCATTGTAACACACTCCACTGGCTTGTTCCAGTAAAGGGTCATAAGCTATGTTTTGGTTGCAAAAATTGTGAAAATCTTAGCAGATTACAATCTAAATATGAACACATTTGTCGTCTTTTGGACGTCACACCACATTTCAGAAAAGGAAGGTTAAAATATTTTACATTTTGACTCTTTTACGGGTGAAAGATCAACATAGAATGATATCAACGTAGAAACTAGTATAAACAAGATGAAAAAATCTTTAAGCTCTTCGTCTGACATACATAGAAGGCAAAATATTTATTTTCAATAGAACTTGATATTTTCAAATTTCGCTTCTAAAACGTAGCTGTGGTCAGTCATTTGAACCTTCAAGAAGGGCGTGTTTCAGTGAGGGTCGGTAAGCTATGTTCTGGAGGCAAAAACCCCGAAAACCTTGGGTTCTTAAAACTCATACGACATACAGGCACAAAAAAATGAACGAATCTTTTCTCACGCAAATAAACATTTCCACTGCTTCTGAAGAAAAGCTTCTGGCCTCACTTTGGAACGAATTCATTGACTTCGTTCCAACGAGTGGTCATATACTTTGTATTTGGCGAGAAATTGATGAAACATCGAAAGAAATGACAAAATTTGAATGACGTGTTTTGTATATACACTAGGAAGATTATGTATTTTTTTATTTATATTTATTTATTATTTATTACTTTCCAAAGTGTAATTTACTGGAATTTCCGGGTTTGATTATAAACAATAACTTCACAAGTGAATTATGCAGTCAACAATTGTGTCATGTATCCGTGCGCGCAAACGAAGACGCTTTGTCGTGGATGTAATGGGGACTTCATTGTTTTTTTGTTTTTTTAACCCTTTACCTAATATGAAAAGCAGACGACACTTGCAAAAAAAAATTCTTGAATAGCTATTATTTTCATTTTTTGTCTCAAAAATATAGGTTCCAATGAGGGGTCATAACCTATGTTTTAGAGACAAAAAATTGAAAAAATAATGAAAATTAATTGGCGATTTTTGAGATTAGCGCTGAATGTTATGTCAGGTAAAGGGTTAAATAATATAATTATCGTTAATAATGAAAAGTAATAAACAGAGTAATCGCTTGACTGGACAGGTTACGTGAAATAATTCATTCGAGGCGAGGAACTATATTGTAAAACACTCTTGGGCATTCGCGTACTCGTGTTTGTACAACGTCTCTCTCCTCTCATGAATTATTTCACGTAGCCAGTCCAGTCAAGCGATTACTCTCTATTTATTGGGGCTTAACGACACTTTCGACACCCAAGGTCACCTCGTGTTGAACAGTTTTACGGATGGAGGAAGCCGGAGTTCCAGGAGAGAACCACATAGTAGCAGCGAGCAACTGCCAGACTTGTCAACTCACATGTAGGGTTAGCGTTTGTTGACGACAAGTACACCATCGCCCGCAGCACCACCGTGCCCACACGTGGCCAATCGAGATTAAGTGCCTTGTCCAAGGACACAACGCAGTCACCACTGGTCAAGATCGAACCGTGGACCTTTCGGTTTGAAGTTCAATGCTCTATCCACAGAGCTACTGTGCCCCCTCAGGAGGTGCAGACTGCCACAAAGTTGACAAATGACAACATAAAAAATTATATATGCCATCGTTTCTATGCAGAACTAAGGGGTCTTGTTTATTTTTTTTATGGCGACGGGTTAACAATTTGCGGAACGTAATGCCATTTCCAATGTGGAATCATATGTTTTTGATGCAGAAAATATTTATTCCCTAATTATTTTTATAGGTGTCATCTTCTGTTCTGGTTGGGCAAAGGGTGAACGAAATAGGGGTTTCCAAGTCGCAAAATCTTATTGACATAAACTGATCTGTGATACATTTATGAGATCTGTGAAATCTGACGTACGTGAATATGGGAGAGCATGAAGCATTTAATGTACTGAGTAAATAAATATTAATTTATTATTTATTATAAATTATAACCAAGTTCAGTTGTATTTATTTATAGCACGCCCCTTTTATTAATACGTTTTACTTATTAAATATTCTAAGATAACGCTTTGCCCTCAAATTTATGCAGGCTGGGCTCGAAACGCTTTGCACACAATTGCTGTTCGTCCCTTTCTGGTATTACGAACAAGTGTGCAGCGTGCGTCGATTATTGTTGGATGAACACCGTAGCGGCAACTTTTCTGGCCTTGCTCTTATCGGATACTACAAAAGGATTTTAGCCGGCACCCCATAATTATAGCGTTCAGAGAGTGTTGGACACCTCCGTAACTTTTTTAACCGAGGTTCGATCCCGGAACCTCTGGTTTGAGAGATTAGGTTAATTAATCCACTCGGCCACCACTCATCTGTACCAATCACATCATGCAAATCGACGTTCGATAAAGTTATCTCCCCTGAAATTATCAGATTGACGAAGAACGTCCAATAAAGGAGCGTGTAGTTGTCGAGAAACATCTATGACATCCGTACAAATAAAGCAAAGTTTCCTTTGTTACTTATAATGAACAAAAACTTTGCTTTCGTTTATTAAAAGTTACAAAAGGAAACTTGGCTTTTTGTCAAACTTATTAGAAGCAAGTAAAAGTCCAATTTGGTTCTTCGTTTGACGGAATATGTTTTTACAGTAAAGTCGGAAGTTTTCATCTTACCAGGAAAAAAAATTAGCAAATCGCACCTCCTAAACTTTTATAGTAATGGAATGAGCAGTGTCTGTATTATATGTCCCTGTTGATATAATGATATAAACAAAAGCTACAGCACATCAAAAGATGGTGAAAACGCCGTTTTTTAATTGTGTAATGGGTTTCTACAGAGAATAATAGTTAAATGTTCAAACTGATTGAGGAAAAAATGTAAAAACCCAGCTTCTATATTTTTACTCTGCTCTACAGGAAAATGCTTGAAGTTTGTGAAATGATGCGCATTATCGATGACACAACTTCACTAACATTTCGAAATTCTAATTTGTTATATGAAATTCCCACACCCGTAGTGATAAATTTGCTGACAATTTGAGAAGATTAAGGGCAGCTAACTTTCCTGTAACCGTCTTCACATGACGAAAATTGTCACCCAGGCTCGTACCGTGAAACTACAACATTCCGTCATTTTGGTCGTTTTTCGACCGGTAAAATTTTTATCTGATAAGTATACCGACGACATGCATTACGGAGCGTTTAAACTCCACTGACAACTCCCTTTGTTTCGACGTTATCCGTAAAAATTGACCGCCACGAAAAGAGTGCAATATTTTTAAGAATTACTGGGCATGGTAAAAAAGCAAGCTGACTTGGCCGAGCTTCTACCGACAAAGTTGCGCTGCTGTCTTCGATGAGTTATCACAACGCTAACTTGCCGATCAAACTGTTCACACTTTCAGTTTCAATTATCCCTAATGTGGTAAATTATTTCTCTTTTGTTCTCATGAAACAAGAATTTAATGTAAGGTGGGTTTTAAGTCAGGTGATACATTTGACCCATGAAATTTAGTCAGATTCGGCCTCGACCATTATCTTGTCGAATATCCTGGGTAAAGTGTGCTATCCGTAACTTAAGTTGCACACACACGGTATCGTAAAAGACGAAGAGAATTAGAGGTCTGTATTGTTATAAGTAAGTTTTATCTACTTATATGTAGTACTTCCTCTATTTCCATTTGAGAGTTGCTAGTAGTATATCATGTATCCGGACGACTCCCATCTTATGGACCTCGGTGGTGGACCTCGGAAGTGACGTCATGTCATATGACAGAGTGGCGCCATGTTTGGTTGCTATGGTAGCCCGCCTGAGCGGCCATTTTGTAAGGTCATTACCATAGCAATACGTGGTCTTAGTGCGCAAGCGCAGCGCGAGTTGTTAGGGTGATACGTGTTTCTGTCGTCCATTTTGTATATTGGAGGCCGCCTTCTTGGTTTCTGTTGTAGTACGCGTTTGCTATGTGACCCCAACGTCTCAAAAAGGACAGGGGTGTGTTCTGATGGTGTGTTTGATTCAATGGGAGTAAGCCTAATTTTTACAAACAACCCGGCAATCCCTCCAAATCGCCAAAATCAACCCAAAACTGCTATAACAGACTTGGAATCCACACTTTAGGCATATAAGAGTAGCACGCGGTGCTATAAGACTCGTTCCTTTGTTTAAGAGTAGTGTCCTGGTTCGGTTCCTCCGGAATCCTCGTTTTCTGCCTATTCATGTCTTACTATAGCTTCTTCTCTCCACTCTTTGCCTATCATGTCTATGTTACGACTTCCCCGACCTCCCTATAAAGTAATTCTAACTTCTCTAGATGTGTTTGTGTGCTAGTGCACAATGTGTACACATTATAGTTATCACATAAACACATGCTGGATGTGACGATGTGACATTGTGCTTGTGTGTTTATGCACAATGCGCGCACATCACATGCAGCACAAAAAGGCATGCGAGTAGTTCACGATACCAATGACATGGTTTTGTACTATTTTCAGGACACGTTTTGAGGATATCTTTTAGGAGTAGCTTTCAGGATAATTTTTGAGGATACGTTTTGAGGGTACTTTTTGGAGAGTATCTGAAGATAGTTATGGTTCCTACTACCCATTTGACTCGACCTTCTAGACCACCCTCACATCCTTCATAGCTTCAAGGCCACCACTTGTCCATAGTCACCGCCATCTGTCATGTGATCCAATATTATTGTATTCACTCAATACTATAGTCGTCTATCACCCTTGCAGTCTTATGCCATTGCTGCCTTGTATTATTACTGTTGGCTACCACCATTCTGTCCTGTGTCTCAACCATTACTGACTTGTGGCACTATTACGGCTCTTAGTACATTAATGTCGCCATGGGTCCCTGTTCACATCAGTATCATTCCGCTAATGCTTACTCGAAAAACCTTTGGTCTAGATAGCCGGGTCAAATAGGTAGTAGAAGATATATATTCTCCAAAAGGTATCCTCAAACTGTTTCCTCAAATGTATCCCCAAAACGTATCCTCAAAAGTTATCCTCAGATAATACAGTACTATATCATAGCTATCATTGTGTATAACCACACACGTACATATCGGCACATCCAGCATGCGCCTATGTACTATCTGCAATGTGAACATATTGTGCACAAGCACAAAAACACATTTTGGGAAGTCAGAATACTTTATAAGGAGATCGGGGAGGTCATAATATAGACAGGATGGGCAAAGAATGGAGAGAATAAGCTATAGTAAGACCAGGATAGACAGAAAAACCAGGATTCCGAACGAATCCTGACCTGAAAACTACTCTTATACAAAGGAACACACCTATAATTGGAAAAGGAGAATTCTAGGCAAATTCGAACCCATTGGAGGGATTGTCGGGTTGTTTGTGGCAATTAGATTTATTCCCATTGAATCGCACACACCGTCCGAATATACTACTTTCCTATATTAGAGGGGTCACATAGCAACCACGTGCTACAATAGAAACCAAGATGACGGCCTTCAATATTCAAAATGGACGACTTATTACCCTAACAACACGCGCTGCGCATACGCACTAAGACCACTATCACTATGGTAATTGCGTCACAAGACCACTCGCACGAGCTACCATAACAATCAAACATGGCGTTAAAGGGTCACACGACATGCCGGCACTTCCGTGGTCATCACCTCGATATACTACTGTTGCTTTTGTGGTTAGTTGCGATTTTTTTTTTCCTTTTTCATTTTTCATCGTTTTAGAACACAAACTTGTGAATTTACGCGATTTAAACCTACCTTTGATTACATTTATTATCATTATGAGAGGCAATCGATCCAGTGGGAATGACAAGATGGCAAGTGCACTCTATCCCCACACACTGGGTATATTGTATATATATATTGTTACGGTAGGTGGTCACCCCAGGGTAATCGATCCCACCCTTCTTCGCTATCTGACCGCTTGGGCAATAAATGGTGCAGAGGACTATAGACTGTATTTCAATATGACTACAAGTAAGGAGAATAAAACTTTGCTTAAAACAGAATTAAATAATTATTTATTATAACGTTTTCTTCTCAATCTCATAAATGTATAAAATAATTTTGCTTTTAACATAGCAAATATAACAATTTTATCATAGATTTAACCTTGGACGAACTGCGTGATACATAAATTTAATTTCTGCCATGGTGAACTGAGACATTTATTTTGTCCGATAAGCCTAATGGGAATCCCAACGTAATAACAGTTACTATCGCAATTCACGTAGAAACTGATAAGGATTAAATTTCTTGCTAATCGAAGATTATTGTAAATAACAATTATGTGTGAGGGATAAATGATCAAAACACAAATTTGAACTGAACCAGATTGGAATACCAGTCTGGAGTTTATCAGTTTTATCGTTCCATGGTGGGTAAGTCTATTTCCAAACCGAATAAATTCAACGAGAACCCATATCTCAATATGCACCAATTGTGGTTTGAATAAAGGCTGTGAGTGAATTCATTCAAGAGTTGTTTTCATTTCGGAGATTTTTTTGCCGAAAAGCGTTAAGCGGCGTCTGCGCGTCCTTTTACAGACTGGGAAATACCACGGCTGAGATTGATTGAAACTGTGCGATCATGTGATCTATTCTCTTTGTGAAAAAAATATATTTATGCGCTCTCGTATTTACGGCAGCGTATTAGCGCCATTTCGTTTTTTTGCATAACTTATGTTAAATTGTAATTACAATTTAGCTAAATTGTAATTACAACTTGATAAATTGTAATTACAACTTAATCCATTATAATTACAACTTATTTATATTGTAATTACGATTTAGCTAAATTGTAATTACAACTTAATAAATTGTAATTACAATATAGGTTAAATTGTAATTACAACTTATCTTAAATTGTAATTACAATATAGCTTAAATTGTAATTAATTACAACTTAAGTTAACTAAGTTGCAATTACAATATAACTAAATTGTAATTACAATTTATTAAGTTGTAATTACAATATAAATAAATTGTAATTACAATTTAAGCTATATTGTAATTACAATTTAAGCTTCATTGTAATTACAATTTAAGCTAAGTTGTAATTACAATTTATTAAGTTGTAATTACAATATAAATAAATTGTAATTACAATTTAAGCTATATTGTAATTACAATTTAAGCTATATTGTAATTACAATTTAAGCTAAGTTGTAATTACAGTTTATTAAGTTGTAATTAAGCTAAGTTGTAATTACAATTTATTAAGTTGTAATTACAATATAAATAAATTGTAATTACAATTTAAGCTATATTGTAATTACAATTTAAGCTATATTGTAATTACAATTTAAGCTATGTTGTAATTACAATTTATTAAGTTGTAATTACAATTTAGCTAAATTGTAATTACAATTTCACAATCTAACATAAGTTACGCAAAAAAACGAAATGGCGCTAATACGCTGCCGTACGTATTTACAGATACATTGCGTATTGTATTTTTATTGTAAATGCATCTTATATAAACAAATAACATCATCCATCAACAATTCCTCGTTGATTAACCTTAATTAATTTGCAGTTGGCAACTATTTTCGATGCGTTATGGTTGGAGCGGTCAAAAGATAGGACATTGGAAATTCTCCAATGAGCAGGACCTTGACCGACTTTTAAAGCGGAAACGTACGATTAGGTTCAAAATAAAACCAATTTTGTGTACATATTTGCCAAAATACCGAAGTAGAACATTTAGTTTAGGACCGTTACATTTCGAAATGGATCAAAGTTAACTCGAGGAAACCGTTGATAGGTGAGTTCATACATGGCGTTACGTAAAATGTGTGTTTTACTTGAATGAAGCGTCTGGTAAAATCGTCTCGCTGGAATCTGCACTCAGTAGCATGTGGGTTGCCCTACCTTTACGCAGGCAACTAAATTAGTAAATAGCCTCCTATAACAATGAAACGACTCACATATTTTGAGTTCGTTTAAAAGTATACGCCACAATATTCAGTTAGACACCGTTAATTAATACGCGGGAACCATGTTAACTGAATAAAAGTGAAAAAAAATATCGAATTAACAGGAATCGGGAACATAGCTAATGGGGGTTTAGGAGGTGACAACCCTTCCCCCGATATTGTTTGCATTCGAGACATTTTCGACCGATTTGAAGTCAGTGTATCGAATTGCTTTCACCAGTAAACCTCTATTTATTACAACAGAATTTTCCATTTTACAATCACGCACACGATCATCCATACAAGAGAGACCTGTGGTACCCAATTCGGGAGATCTGTGGTACCCAATTCGGGAAGTTGGTGTCTCAATACAAGAAATTTGGAGTTCCGTTATACGTGTTAACTGAATAAGATGTTGATTCACGACTAAAACATAGTACGTTTTATTTTTCTATAAAATAATTTCCAAGAAATCCCAAGTTTCTGAACTAGAATCCCGACTGGCAAATATTTCAACTATGCTTCCAAGGCATGTCTCAACGAAAGCATTATTTGATGATGTAACCTGAATATATTTTATCAGCTGGGACATCACAGTAGGGACTGTCAGGATTGCCCCCCCCCCCCCCCCACACACACACACACACCCTCCTCCAACCGGTCATCTTCGCGACGTACCAAACAGGAATAATCGTTTAACCAAAATTTGGTTACTTCTTTACATATATGTCACAGAGACGTGTAGAGCACTTCGAATTTGAGGGGTGTGGGTGGTACTGTCATACAAGGGCACCCACACACTAATATACACTGTGTCAAAAAAGAAAATATAATAAACTTTGAGGAGCAATTGTTTTGGTATTATTGACTTTAATCCCAAACAAATTATTGTAAATTCATATTTCGAGTCTAGCAGTATGAATTTGCATAATTTCATGTTCTTACTATTGCCAGCGTCACGTCAGGACGTCGCAATTCAGACATGGGTGAAACGAAAAGTTCACACTTGCAGTCAATAGCGTGTATGTCCGCCGTTTGCCTCTTGGATGGCAAGACATCGACGGCGCTAGGACTTGATAAGTCTCTGGATGTCACCATGTGGTATAGCGTTCCACTCCTGCCTTAGAATATTACGTAAATCGCCTAACGGCTGTAGATCATGAAGTCGAACCAGACGGTTTAATTGATCCCAAAGATGCTCGATTGGCGACAAATTTGGCGAAAATGGGGGCCAGGGAAGACGTTCGATGCTCTGCTCCTCAAGAAAGTCTCGACAGATACACACCACGTGACATCGGGCATTGTCTTGCTCGAATAACTGCAATCCGAAGTTAGCGTTGAACAACGTGACAAGAACAGTGTTAAGAATTTCGTCTCTATATCGCTATCCATTCAGATTACCATCGATGAAGATCAACTGCTTTCGATGGTGCAAGGAATTCCTGTCCAAACCATTACATTACCCCCGCCGAAACGGTCGCATTCCCGCATGCGAGCATCAGAAAACCGTTCTCCTCGTCGGTGATACACTCTTGCCCTACCATCAGCGCGCCGTAGACAAATTCGTGATTCATCACTAAAAAGAACTGTGCACCAACGCTGCTGAGTCCAGCGAACGCGCGAACGTACCCATTCCAATCTGACGGTACGATGACGTTGGGTAAGGATTGGTCCGTGGTATGGACGCCTACTTTGGATGCCGTGTTCAGCGAGTCTGTTGCGGACAGTAATTGTTTGTGCACTTATTCTATTGTTAGTTCTACCAGGAGTAATTGCTGCTGTCCTCGTCGCCGGAAGGAAGCGGTCCCGCAAGTGCGACGTCCTGATATGTTGGTCTTTTGCAGTGGTCGTAACTCTTGGTCGACCTGAACGCGGTCGGTCGGCAGTAGATCGAGTGGTTCTATACCTTCCAATGAGACGGTAAATAGTGGCCACAGTGACTCCGAACTCATCAGCGAGCTCA
Source organism: Pictodentalium vernedei (assembly GCA_031216915.1). NCBI lineage: Eukaryota > Metazoa > Mollusca > Scaphopoda > Dentaliida > Dentaliidae > Pictodentalium > Pictodentalium vernedei. The sequence goes on along the minus strand of CM062296.1, from coordinate 322,657,250 downwards.
TCTGGAGGTATCCCAGCCTCGTCCATACCAATGGCACGCAACCTCTGATTTTCGGTTGAACTTGGCATTTTTTAAAATGTCGAAAGACAAAAACTAGCGTGTTTTCTCAATAATCCAGGCTCTCTAGCACAACATTCTCGGGCAGCACGTGCTGTAATGAAATACGTAGCAAAATTGTATACGGTTGGGTGGACAACAACAACATCTCATTAAACTCTTTGCACGACTTCTTGTCCACAAACATGCAACATTAGAACTATGAGATTTCATCCTTTATGCTATTTTTCACATTTGTTTCTACTATACTTTCTTTTTTGACTCAGTATATATGGTGGCGCATGTCCCTCAGTGACATTATAAAAATATGATGCACGAAGCTATACTTGGGACACGCTCACCTCTACATTGATAAATTCCCATTTTTTGGACTCACATTTGAACACTTTCCTGTTGTTGTCGGGAAAATGATTTATTTTGTTAACTCATTGAAACAGAGAGGCCGCATGTGCAGTGGGTGATAGATTCATTCTGATGGACGTCCTCATGTTGCCCATGCTGTCCGAGAGTACCGACAGAGGGAGGGATTGAGCGTATAGACTGGCCAGCAAGATCCCCTGACCTCAATCCAATCGAACATGTCTGGAATGAGTTGCAGCGTGCAATTTCAGTCCGTCCAGTCCACACAAGAAGTGTCCAGGAGCTTGGTGCCATGCTGGTCCAGGAATGGAACAACATTCCACAAAGGACCATCTGGAACCTGGTTGGGAGCATGAAAAGGCGTTGTCAAGCTGTAATTAACAATAATGGATATCGTACTCGATATTGATCCCATATCAGTTCTCCCCGTCAACATTTTGGCAAATTTGAAAAATTTCCTCTTTTACCAATAATATCCATTTTCCATGGCTATCGTATTCAAACGCTCAAAAATAATGTCAAACACAAACAAAATCTTAATTTCTGTGCTTAAATCATTAAAGATATAATTAAATAAAAAATATATACACTTTTCATAACAATATTTCAACTAAAACGTAAAACAGCTAGTTGGATATACTTGGTGCTTAGCAAACTTTGAGTAGTATATTTCTTTTAGGAATTGCAGATGGATTATATAGACTGAAAACAGTACTTTCGGTAAGATTTACAAGCATAAAGTAACCCTATGCCGCGAAGCCTGTTACAGAACTTTTTGATGAGGAGGATTTGGATGATAACATTAAACGCCCACATCTTTGAAAACACCAATATAAAAAATTAGTTAGGCGAAGTCGGTGTTTAACGTTATTGAACTTGGGGACTGCACGTGTGATTTTTCGATAGATCTTCTATTCACTTAGCGTGGATTTAACCTATATGTAATTAAGAAATCAAAACTGTACAAGAGGTGTGGCATATGGTTGCAGCCCTGGTAATTCACCCTCAGCAAACAGCAGTGCCGAGGAAAATGCCGAGGAAAGGAAAAACATCCACAGCAAAAATACTGCCGAGGATGGCTTCTTCTGAAAGTCTTGTGGTGGCTGACATTGCACAACTTCCAGGTTACACAAGGAATCAACCCATGTGGGTTGCACCATGCTTTATTGCTAAACTTACATTTTACAGTACAAGTTGCAGCACAACCACTGGAAACTATGTGTTCTGCTTCTTCTATGTTGATAACACCAGAATCTGACATCAGTTTCTGCAAAACTCTTACAGAGCCTTACAGAGCCTTCCAGAAACTGATGTCAGATTCTAGTGTTATCAACACATATGAAGTGATATACTTAGTTTGTGGTTATGCTACATCTTATTTTCACTCATACTATACAATTTGAGCAAGTCATCTGCTTAAGAGTTTTTCTCAGTATCCACGTGGTTCATGATATTGGCATAATCTAATTGAGTGAAATATTCTGCACACTGGTTGTGATTATATATACATGTATCTCGAACTACACTCACATGTTACAGTTACTTAAAAGTTTTTACTAAACCGCATACTACATATAAATGGCAATTGAGACTATGCCTTGCCTCCTGGTGATTTTTACACAATCTAACAGGCTTCACAGCAATTGCCGTAGAAGCACCAGTTTTCCACAGCAATTTTTTGGCCGAGGAAACAAGGATGAATCACCAGGACTGTGGTTTGGAGTTTCAACATTATGTGCAGTTTATAGGGTTATTCATTGAGCAATATTCATAAAATTTGACACACAAATGCAAAACAATAAACGATGCACATCAAGACAGTAATCGCTACGTCACTTTCGACGATCTGCAACAATGCATGCATTTTCAACATGTTAATGTTGTCGCGTAATTTGGTATTCAGTTATAACTATTTACCTGTACTTCGTTACAACCATATTATTTGATTTATTTATTTATTTATTTATTGAGGTTTAACGACAGTTTCAACAGCCAGGGTCACCTCGTTCGGATTTGATTGATAAACACCTAACTGCAGTACGCTGTGTACCCTGGCGTACACAAAAGCAGGAGAGATTACTACGTAAAGGGAGACTTCGGTTAAGATAAGAGGTCCTATCTGATTCGGCCGACGGATGCTTGACGGATTTAGTCTGAGGACGAAACTGTTGATGAGGAGACAGACTGAAAGGGTGCAGATAATGCACACAAAACTTCAATCAAACACAACCATTTCTTTCCAACCTACTCACAATTGTTTACAATTGGCTGTAACATAAGTGCAAGCCCTACTTCGGAACTAACTTAAGCTTTTAGAAACTTTTCCAAACAAGCTGGAAAAGTACTAGAGTGCAAAAGCACGAAAAAGATCGAAAAAAGGGTCGAGCGAGACCAGCGCTCGAAATTACAGGTACTCTCTCTGCACACCTCTTGCGTTTACCGATCGCATGCGCAACAACCATGACGTCAATTCCTTTTATTTCCGCCATTTGTACGTGGTCGGAAATTTTTGTGACTCGTGCTATACTTAGCTGTTTTCTTCGTGAACAACTTATTGTGTGCAAGTGAATTATATCCCTTTTCAAGCCATCAAAATTATTATTGATTAATGTTATTTTTGATCATTATTGCTTGTTTTTTCACACTTAATCTTGTTTTTTCCCCCGTGTGAACACGACCTTTGTTCTGTTTTCCGTCGGCGGGGAGCTTGATTCCATTATTATCATTCTCATTATGCCAAAGACTATTCCTTGTACCTCTTGCTTGCAAGTGAAACATGTGGACGACTCTCATTCCACATGTGTCACTTGCAACAATTGCTCTCAGGCCCAATCATGTGGCGTTTGTGGGGTTTGGTCCTCAAAATTCTGGGCTTCTGTTAACAAGGTGGTTCTGTCCAGAGCTAGAACCCCTCGTTCTCGGGGTAAGGGTAGCCGTGCCGTAGCAGACATTTCTGTCACACAGGATTCTGGTCTGTCTTCTGTGGCGAGTTCCACTGCAACTGTTGACGGTGCTAGTTCAGTGATACCTGACGTGGAGACCGTGGTCTCTTTGTCTTCTGATGTCACTCTTGAGGCGTCTGTTTTCGTAGAGAGCTTCTCCGAGGTCAACTCGGTGACCCTCTCCGATCTGCCTCCTACGCCGTCGACAGTTGCTGAGGAAGTTGTTACTACAGATCCTATTCTGTATGATGGTGGCTCTTCCATCTCCTCTGGGGATGGTCTACAATCTCGAGGGACCGAGGCTGTATCTGCTGATGTGTCTGTGAGCTCTCAGCCTCCCCTAGCATCGCGGCGAAGCCTCTGATGGCAGATCGGCCGATTCGTCTTCCTCTACGTCGCGATCTTCTTTCCTAGGGTCATCCCAGGAAGTATCACAACAACCTGGCGAGCCTGTCCCTTCACGCCTGTCTTTTATCAGGTCCAGTCTCCGACTTAGAGGTTTTTTGAGACGATCAGTGGAGTGCATTTCTGCATCGCGGCGACATTCCACTGGCATGACTTATGCTGCGAAGTGGAAGATTTTCTGCCGCTGGTGGGCAGATCACAATGTGGATTACCGTGATTCGTCAATCGCTCAAATTGCGGATTTTCTGGTATATCTTTTTGACTCCAAGGGCCTCCAGCCTATTACGATTATCGGTCTATGCTGTCTGATACTTTCTCTTATGTGGGAAAGCGGTGCATCGGTCGTAATCTTTTTCTCTCCAAACTCATTCGGCACTTTTCTTTGAAAAGGCCTCGAGTTTTGCGTCTTTCGCCCAAGTGGAACTTGGCATGGGTGTTGCACTGTTTGGAGGGGGCGCCATTCGAGCCTTTATCTGAGACCGATATGCGTTTTCTCACCTATAAGACGGCTTTTCTTTTAGCGTTTGCTTCTGCTCGACGAGTCAGTGAGCTTCATGTGCTATCTGTTGATTCTGCCTTCTTCAGAAATTAGGCTAACAGTGTCACCTTCACTATTGATTGCTCTTTTCTGGCTAAGAATCAACTTCCTGATTCCGTACCTCCTCCCATCTGCATTCGGGCTCTCCCTGCTGTCGATGGCCGGAGACCTCTTCTTTGTCCTGTTCGTGCGATCAAAACTTACATTACTCGCACTCAGTTCATTCGGAGGGGTCGGAAGAGATTTTTTTCTGTCTCTCATTCCTAAGAGGCAGTCTATCACTTCCCATTCTATTTCCAGGTGGATCTGCCTTGCAATCAAGCTGGCTTATTCCCGCTTGTCTGCGTCGGATCTTGTTTCGAACCGGTTTCATGCTCATGAGGTTCGTGCCATTTCTACATCCTGGGCGTTCTCCAATTCTGTTTCGCTCCGGTATGTTATGAATGCGGCTTACTGGAAGAATGCTTCTACCTTCTCCTTTTATCTTCGCCACCTTCAGCAGCAATCTGAGGACCTTTATTCTTTAGGCCCTCTCGTTGCTGCTCAGGCTGTTGTGCACCCTCGTTAAAATTGTTTTTATCGAGGTTGTGCTTCGCGCAGCCTTGTTCTTTTTAGGTGCCCCCTCTCTATCTTCATTACAGGTTTCGCTATTGTACTCTGCCCTCCTTGCTTTTCTTTCTGCTACTCTTGTTGGTATTGGTTGTGATTCACCTCCTCATATTGTTCAATCAGCCAATTGTAAACAATTGTGAGTATGTTGGAAAGAAATTCAAATTTTTTAGTAAATTTTGTTTCTTAACATACCTACCACAATTGTTTACTGGAGGCCCACCCTCCTTGGGGATATCTGTGATATCGATGCCTCCACGCTAAGTCACAAACGTCTCGTTGGCGGAAATACGGAATTGACGTCACGGTTGTTGCGCATGCAATCGGTAAACGCAAGAGGTGTGCAGAGAGAGTGCCTGTAATTTCGAGCGCTGTCTCGCTCGACCCTTTTTTCGATCTGTTGCGTGCTTTTGCACTCTAGTACTTTTCCAGCTTGTTTGGAAAAGTTTCTAAAAGCTTGAGTTAGTTCAGTTCCGAAGTAGGGCTTGCACTTATGTTACAGTCAATTATAAACAATTGTGGTAGGTATGTTAAGAAACAAAATTTACTAACAAATTTTAATATTTATTTAATGTAATTGTTTCTTTATTTTTTTAACAACTGAGGACTGACGAGTGACTGTCGGACCCTTCAACTTTTTAACAGTTATTTTATATCAGTAGCACTTTGGCCTCTGTGTACCTAGTAGTGGAAATTATTGCGCGGTGAGGCTCACATTAGATAGAGATTAGGCGAGGCTCACATTAGGCAGAGATTAAAAAATGATACCACATTTTGATATTTGGTACTTCATCCCCTGACAGCATATTGCGGATGTAATACCATTGTATAAACGTGGCTTTTTGTGACTATAACGTTGACTGACAGCAGGCGCGTAGCCAATATTCTATAATAAGGAATGCCCTAGATATTTTGTGTGTGTGTGGGGGGGGGGGGGGGGCAAACATGACATTTGGAAGGCCGTTGTGGATGTTTTCCCTGCTCCAAACTAGGAATCTCGGCTCGATGCCTCCTCCTCCAACTTTCCCCGAAGAAATTTTGCAAAGTACAGTGCTGGAAGTGTGAACCTGGAGCATTTGTAGCATGTGTAGACCTATACTGGAGACCATTACTGGGTTCTATTTTATGTGAAACTTGCATTGAGTCTATCACTTTTTTGACGAGGGGAACACCCCACCACCCCTCCATCCGTCTTTGAGCCTGACTGATAATTCAATTGTGAAGTCCCAATGACGTTGTGATAACGCATTTCATTAAAATGCCTAAAAAGTATTAGGTAAAAGACTTTAACGATGCAGTCACTGCGCGAAAAAAGTTGTGGTCGCACATCTGTTTAGCAACTTCTTGGCATTCTACACACGTTGTTGAAAACGTTACGGGCAACATGACCATCTTACTATATTTCACAACCTCTTACTTGACGTTGTAGCCACCTTGGGGCGACTTTGCAGTTGTTTCTATGCATGTCTAGACTGCCTACAGAGGCAGCCGAGACTTGTCTAGAAACAACTGGCATGACATTTACAATCTAACTTGCATGTTTATCCAGAGACACCACGCTGGTGCACTTGTTTTATTGCATTCAAAAATGGTCAACTTTAGTCGGAAGCGCGTCTTTGGGGGTGGGTTGGGAATAACAACCTTTCACCTGACGCTGTGGAACGTTGTGAAAACTTTGTGACGACACAACTAGCTTTCTCCATTGTACAACTTCTTATTTAACCCGTTACCTAACGTAACGGCCAAAACTGGCCAGCGCTATTCATCGCCAATTAGTTTTCTTTATTGTTTTCATTTTTTGTCTCAAAAACGTAGGTTATGACCCCTCTTTGGAACGAGCTCGTTCGAATGAGGGGTCATAACGGATGTTTTTGAGACAAAAAATAAAAAAAATAGTTATTTAAGAATATTTTTTGCAAGTGTCGTCTGCTTTTCATGTTAGGTAAAGGGTTAACATTGCAGATTTGTATTGGAACGTTGTGGTTCCGAACTACCTTCCCATAACTAACTAACTAACAACGTTGCGTTTACGTTGTGTGTTAGCTGGGTAACAACGCTCTAAACGTTCGCACCGTATTTGAGTGTAAATGCAAGCAGTGGGACGAATACACATGTATGTCGAAAATTAAACCACGATCATTGTGTTGAAACAAATAAAAAAGGTTATATTTGTACAAGGAACAGCTGTGATGGAACTCGCGATTTAAGGTGGTTTCACACTGGACGCGAAACGGTTGTTATGTATTATGCGATAATGGGAAACGGTTCAATTTTCCTTCTAAAAATTCCCAAACAGTATGATGGTTCAGATTTGATCCTTTTTGTGAAACCAACAATATAATACAATAAACAATATAACACAATACAATATTGTCTGCACTGATAGTGTTGAACAACGCTGAGAGAAGAATGAAGCTACTGGGGGTGTATGTCCCCCCACACCGACGATATATATCGGAAAGAGTTATTGTCTCTCGGAAAAATTACGCGTTGATTGAATATCAACTTTTTTTCTGAAAGCAGCTAATTTGGAAAAATTACCATTTTAACCCTTTGTCCCATGCACACGGTATCATTTTTTATTTTTTGTAATTGTATCAAATTAAAAAAAAATATCATGTATCCTCCTGATGGGAACGAGCTCTACGAGCTCTTTCAGTGAGAGATCACATGATATGGTCTGTTGAAATATTTGGAAAAGATGGTTTTTTTCACTGTTTAATTTGTAAAATTACGTGGGAGGATGAGACCGATTCGTTATTTAAAGGATTAAAGAAGAATATTGACGACTCGAGAACACCGTTGGAATAGTTTAACTCTCACTCCATCATATCAGAATGTTGTGAGATCCTGTCTTCAATCCTGATAATGCAAACTAAAGCAATATATTTATCATGCAATTGCATCACTCAATTCTACATACTGCGCTGCAAATTTCCCGCGTGCCACAGAATCAAGAAAGGACGCTGGCTTTATTTGCAATGGCATATCGGGAGTTCGTACCCACGCCGAGAGAGTTTCCTTCAACACCAACCGCCTAGTGAAACTATACTAAACCACGCATACCACTCGGCCACCGACAGACCCTAAAAGGGAATGCTAGTTAACCAAGGATACACGAGTATAGGCTCTGTCGATAAATAGCTTATCTCCACCTTATTCCATGAACTCTTCTGCGCTGCGGAGACTACTATGAATTTCTTCCGGTTGGTATGCGAAATTCTATATTTCTGAGTGTTTGTCTGTGCACATTGTGATTCAATTGAATAACGTCAAAACTGCGATCATATTAATGGAAAAAAGTCGTAATTGTGTGTCATAATTACAGTTCAGTCGCCGTGGTCTGGTCGTAACCTACGCGTGGGCAGTGATGTCCACGCATGCGTTTACCAGGTAATAAAAATCATCACCAGCAAAACTTTAATTAATGAAGCACCGGGCTATACCCGGTTCTTCATTAATTAAATATTGGATGATTTTTCCTATAAATAGTGTTTGGAATCTAATATTATTGCATCTGTGGAAAGAATCTCTAGTCCACGGCGGCCGTAGTGTACAACGACAAAGTTTTCAACGGACATGTCGTTGATTTGCGTCACGTACTGTTGATTTGACTGAGTCTGGTAGGTCATTAATGTGGCAGAGGAAGAGTAGTGGCTCAAGTACAGTTCCTTATGGTACACCTGAGTCAACATGTACTTCTTTGGATGATGACCCTTCCACTAATACTCTCATTGTTCTGTTGGTGAGGAACGAAGATAGCCATTGATGTATTGACCCTTCAATGCGATACGATACAGCTGTAAGATGTGTGGGAGGCGTTGATGGGGGGCAGTATCGAAGGCCTTGGGGAAGTCAAGTATCGCTACATCCACTTGTAGTCCTGCATCATAATGTTTGAGTAGGTCGTGAGTTGTTGTTAATAATTGCGACTCGCAGGAATATCCTTTTCTGAATGCATGATTTAGAGTTCTTAGGGTATTGTTCTTTTCTAGGTGTTTTAGCATATGTTTATATATGACATGTTCAAGGAGTTTGCATGGTACAGATGTTAAGGATACCGGTCTGTAGTTTTCAGTTTTCAACTAGATGTGGTTTCATATCTATGTCTTTGATCACCAGGTCGTGATCCGATATTCCTGGTGCATTTACTGATGATTTCATTAGAGATGGATTTGTGGTGAAGACAAGATCTAACAAGTTGTTCTCCCTTGTTAGTTCCTCATGTATTTGCGATAGACTTGTTTCTGTTGTTAGTTCGACCAGGTAGTTCTGTACATCACGATCATGTGCTCCCTTGATTATTGACATGCTATTCCAGTTTATGTCTGGAAAATTGAAGTCGCTACATATGATTATGTTTTTATGTCTCGCTTCCATTTTGCGAAGTGATTTTTGTAGTTCTTCAAGGTGTTTCTTCTTTCGATGTAGCATGTAGAATACATCGATTATTAAGTCTTTGTGGTTTTTAGCTTAACTCGACAAAATCTCGTCTATGAGTCTGTTCACATTTTCCTTTAGCACAGGCTACACCCCGTCGTTTTCGTCCGTTCGACATGAAATTTCATATGCAGGTTTGAGGTCATGTCTAGATGAGAACGTCTCCTTTTGGTCGCTATCGGTCAACCGTGATGGCTGCCCAAGCCCAAAACCCGAAAACCATTAGCACAGTGTACAGATCATATTTATGCAGGGATTTCATTGTAACTTGGTAGGTTGACTCCATATAATGTCGAGATGAGAACATCTCCTTTTGGTCACGATTGGTCAACTGTGACGTCCAGAGGTCCGAAAACCTTTAGCACAGTCTATAGGTCATATTTATGAAGGGGTTTCATTGTAACTTGGTAGGATGACTCCAGATAATGTCTAGATGAGAACGTCCCCTTTTGGTCGCGATCATTCAGCTGTGACGGCTGCCTGAGCCCAAAACCCGAAAACCTTTATCACAGTGTACAGATCATATTTATGCAGGGATTGCATTCTAACGTGATAGGTTGATTCCATATAATGTCTATATGATAACGTCCCCTTTAGGTCGCGATTGGTCAACTGTCACGGTTACAGGGGCCCGATGCCCGAAAACCTTTAGCACAGTCTACAGGTCGTATTTATGGAGGGATTGGATTGATAAGTTGATTCCATATAATGTCTATATGATAACGTCCCCTTTTGGTCGCGATTGGTCAACTGTGGCGGCTATAGGGGCCCGAAGCCTGAAAACCATTAGCACAGTCTGCAGGTCATATTTAATATGGAGGGATTTCATCGTAACGTGGTAGGATGATTCCGTATGATGTCTAAATGAGAACTTCCCCATTTGGTCGCGATCTGTCAACCGTGACGACTGCCCGAGCCCAAACCCCCAAAACTTTTAGCACAGTCTACAGATCGAATTGATGGAAGGATTTCAATGTAGCTTGGTAGGTTGGTAGGTTGACTCCATATAATGCCTAGCTGAGAATGTTCCATTTTAGTCACGATTGGTCAACTGTGACGGCTACAGGGGCCCGAAGCCCGAAAACCTTTAGCACAGTCTATAGGTCATATTTATGAAGGGGTTTCATTGTAACTTGGTAAGATGACTCCAGATAATGTCTAAATGAGAACGTCCCCGTCCTCTTTTGGTCGCGATCATTCAGCTGTGACAGCTGCCTGAGCCCAAAACCCGAAAACCTTTAGCACAGTGTACAGATCGTATTTATGAGGGGATTGCATTGTAACGTGATAGGTTGATTCCATATAATGTCTATATGATAACGTCCCCTTTTGGTCGCGATTGGTCAACTGTGACGGCTACAGGCTCCCGAAGCCTGAAAACCTTTAGCACAGTCTACAGGTCGTATTGATGAAGGAATTTCACTGTAACTTGGTAGGATGACCCCAGATAATGCCTAGATGAGAACGTCTCCCTTTGGTTGCGACCATTCAACCATGACAGCTGTCCGAGCCCGAAAGACTTTAGTTCAGACTACAGATCATATTTATGAAGGGATTTCATTGTAACTTGGTAGGATGACTTAGTATAATGTCTAGATGTGGACGTCCCCTTTTGGTTGCGATCAGTCAACCGTGATGGCTACAGGGGCCCGAAGCCCAAAAACCTTTAGCACAGTCTACAGGCCGTATTTATGAAGGGATTTCATTGTATCTTGATAGGATGACTCGTTTTGGAATAATTTCACTGTAATTTGGTAACTTTCGTTGATATACATTAACTGTGGGGGCCACATTAACCCACCCCTCAATTCTTTAGTACAGTCTACACCTCATATTATTTTTATTGAAAACATACCATACAGGGAACAGAAATTAACGTATTCATTCCCAATTATCACAATTCTTGTCTTATTTCATAATCCTTTCATAAACATTGAACAATATCCTTTTCATCAAACATAACACACAGACAAGTTAAGCAACAGTGGCATTGACACTTTCATTTAGTTGTAGTTTTACCCACCCCATTTTACAGTCTGTTACAAGTTGGGGCTGTTCGACTGCTATAATGTCTTGGTGGAGAAGGATGAATACTTCCCCACCAGTTGATGATCAATCATTTCTGTAAGCAGCATAATTCTCTGGAAATATTTCGGAATATTTAATGGCATCTCTGGTTGAATTTTTGCCTGGTTTCACTCCCTTTAGCCAAGATTCTGTTGCGCAGATAATACCCGGTTTTATGTAGTTTATTGCTGCTTGGAATTCTGATCTCTTCTCCTTTATACTCCTGCTGTTGACTGTTAGTATTCTAAGGTTTTGTTTGGGTATTAGGTTGAATACACTCGATTCGTTTGACGTTGTTTGGTTTTCTATATTTGTTTGCTGTGTGTTGGTTTTGAGACTGCTGGTATGCAGTGGATTGAATGATGTTTGGATGTGACGGATTCTAATGTTGAGTTTAGTCTGGATTTAGCTTCATTTGTCACAGAGTCGATTTCGAAGCTGTGGAATGTAAATGATGAGATGTTGGTACTTTCACATTTACAGTATAACCCCTGGTAACTATGTCGTTGCAAGTGCTAGATATTACAGGTATCACAGCATATCCCTCTACAGTTCCGAGTTACTGGTAGATCACATAATCCGCATGGGTACATGCTGGCTTGTTTTTGCCGTGGACCAGGATTTGTTTCCACATCTCCCCCGATATGATCAGTAACAAGGCCAGTATAGCGTGGGTAATCCCACACAGACTGGGAGTTGTGCTTCTTTCCTTCTGTTCTTTTTGTTTGTTGTTTCGTACCGAGCCTGGAATCCTTGTTCGAAACAAAAGGTCACATTAAAGGCGTATGACATTGTGGAGATATTCGAAATTGAGCGGCAAATTCGTTGATTTGTACTTCTCGCAACTTGCAAACAGCTTGCATCGCCCGTTTGTTGTACCAAACTTTATTCATTGAACAATTTATTTATTTATTTATTGGTGGTTAATGTCACATACTTATGCACAATGGCTAATCATGACCGTGACAGTTTTACGGGTGGAGGAAGCCGGAGTACCCGGAGAGAACCACCGAGCAACGACGAGCAGCTGCCGACTCCCCAACATCGTAACTCAGCACAGCAGCACAGGCAGGGTTAGATTGGTTGAAGACATGCGTACAATCGACGTACAGTACGCCTTAGTACACGGCGTCTACGTGCCTCCATGTGGACAATCGGGGTTAAGTGCCTTGGCCAAGGCACACAACGCGGCAGTCCGAATCGATCGCTCAGGCGGATTAATCGGGATCGACGTTGCTTAACTTCGGTGATCTGACGAGAACCGGTTACCGCAACGTCACCGCCCCCCCCCCCCCCCCCCACCCCGCCCCCATTGAACAATTACAACAACCATCGAATAAGACAAATGGATCTGTTGATGTCAATAAAAGATATTACTTTATTAAACACTTTTTGGATAGTACAACATGCTATTTTCAATTTAAATCATTTTTAAGGTTTTTGCCCCCTTTATGAAGTACATTTACGTAACTGAATATAGTATACGGCGAATGTGAGCGATTAATGTAAAGGGTAGGGTAGAGAGACTCGGGTGTAAACGTGATTTGTCCTGACTGTAATGGCTCAAGTCCCACTGCTGAAATACTCCGACTGCATCTTCCAGGCAAAGTTTTGCGCGAATACATGCCCTGATGATGCAGCTGAAATATTAGAAGGGCCGCGCGAACCTCAAATGTCGGGTCGAATCGAATCGCGAATCGAATCATGCACCAGGTTTCGGATCGATTCTTATCTCTCCGCTTTTCAAACTGTGGATATCTTCTTGCAACAGTGAATATTGTCAGTCTCCACACAAGAATTGTATGCATCGACGACTCGTGCACATCAAGCAAAAAAGCGGAATATTCCAAACGGAATCAGTGTAATTTCGGAAGTAGAACCTGCTTGAACTCGTCTTCTATCATCAGGTCGCCTGTACAGGGCCAAGTACCTGTGTACCATGGATGGTCCAAGTGAGGGAGCTAGTAGAGAACTACTCATCGGACCTGGACGTTGGGGCAAACCAGGGGAAAAAAATCGTCAGAGAAAGGGTCATGGAGGATTGTAACCGTAATTGGAGAGAGGGGGTCAAATCAAAGAGGTCTTCGGGTGGCCTGCGTGATAAAGAGAAGCCAGGGGAAAATTGGGAAAGACGGTGAAAGGGAGTGCCAGATGTGTAACTTGGACATGGTGGAGACCCTGGAACACTTTCTTCTAGAATGCCCAGAGTACCAGCCTAAAAGAATGAGATTCACTGGGAGTATAATGGGGAAGTGGGATGGGAGAATGAAGGACATGTGGTTAGGGGGAGACTCAAAGGAGAGGGTTAATATGCTAATCGGAGAGATTGGGAAGAATGGGACAAGGGATATCATCAAGCAGTTCGTCTCCGAGTGTTGGGAGGAGAGGAGAAGCGTGGGAATAGGGAGGCAGTTGGGAGTACAGGGGTAACCATGGCTTTCTCGTCCGAGATCCGCGACAAATCAGCGGCTGGCCAAAGTGTTATTATTATTACTATAAAACTCTTACAATTATGTTTTCTAAAATTGTATTTTCTAGTTACGAGTTTAATGGGTTGAAATATACCATTAGCATTTTAAAAGATATGGCAATTTGCCATTGGCAAATTGCCATATCTGTTAAAAGGCTAATGACATTCGAAATTGGCCAATTGCCATATTTTTTAAAATGCTAATGATTCAATTTAGTCAGTCAAATTAATAAGTAGAAAATACAATTCTAGAAAAAATAATTGTAAAAGTTTTATAGTATCAGTTCCAGGAGACCAGATGATAGAAGAAGAGTTTAATAGGAGAAAGAGGAGACACTTTGTAGGATTTTCAGAACATCTCGACGATTCAAAAAATTTCGAATCGGCGCGATTGAAATCGAATCGAATCGAATCATGGACTATTTTGAATCGGTTCGAATTTCGAAGCTTCGCGGGCCCCTAAATATTAGTCAATCGGAACTATAGTTCAAAAAGTGACATATCCTGAAACTTTATTTGTGGATAAATAAAATATACAAGTATTAGTCGTGACGCATCTTCTTGTATAATTAACACGTACCGTACTCTAAACCATCCATGATGGATACCCAAATACCTCCACTAGATCCAGGTTGTCGAAAGTGTCGTTAAACCCCAATAAATAATAATAACTACCTCGACTGGGGTACCTCAATTGTCCTTTTCGTATGATCGACGGGGGTGGGGGTGGCTCAGTTGGTAGAGGTGCAAGCCGAGAGGTCCTCGGTTCGAATCCCACCTGCGGCAACCGCGTTGTGTCCTTGGGCAAGACACTTCACCCCCATTACCCATGTGGAGGCACGGTGACGCTGTGTATTAAGGCGTACCAATGCTAACCCTGCTTGTGTGGAGTTAGTATGTTGGGGAGCTGACAGTTGCTCGCCGTTGCTCGGTAATTCTCTCCGGGTACTCCGGCTTCCTCCACCCGTAAAACTGTCGTGATCATGATTAGCCATTGTGCAAAAATATGTGACCTTAAACACCAATAAATAAATAAATAGTATGATCGACGGTGCCGTGTGACATTATGTAAATGATAACTACCAAAAGCAAATCAATATTCATGACTAAAATTGAGACAAAAAATGTCCCGACTGGAAATAATATTGTTGGCGGCGGGGCATTCACCCCCACCTGGAAAAACCTTTTCGCTGGGTTCGTTGCTTAATTTAACCTCTAACACGGCTAGGTTGCAAAATATGGAACAAATATTTTGAAATAACTAAAAATTCACATTTTTATGTGTAAAATATAGCTTATGACAACTAATTGGAAACGGGTTGACAAGATCCTCCTCTCAATGAGGGGGCGTAACCTATGGTTTGAAGGCAAGCTGAATGCCGTGAGGGCCCGGGAATATTGTGGGGCAGGGGCATGCTCCCCTGGAAAAATTATTTTTCAAAACGCCCCAGGATGCTATTTCCTGCATTCAGAGCACTGAAATTTGTTATTTTGCTCTGCCACAAAAACAAAATTATATGGCCAGAAATCATATTTGACAAAATTTAAGGGGGAAGACATAGAAACATCCATATTTCTTCTTTTAAACACTTTTTTCCTAGAGACAAACCACCAAAAACTGCTAATAATCATGTATTATTATTCCAGATTATTCAGTCAATTACATGTATAGTCACGTCTCAAAGTCAGACTCGCTGAATGTACAAAGTTTTCTGGCGCGAAAGTCATTAATTGACATGAAAGGGGACAGGTTGTGATATCGGCCACATACAATGTGGCCAATATCACAACCTGTCCCCCAACAGATAAGCCTGTGGAGTCGAACTCATTTATCCTTATAAACCATGAAACCTGATACTTATATTGCGTTTATCTCGCTCTGAGTGACTGTGTCATAAAATACCGGAATTACAATCCCGTAGTAGTTGCAGCCACCACCCCCCCCCCCCCCTCCCCTCACCCCCGTGTCCGCGGTCCATAGTTTACCAGTACAGCAAACGCTGTTTACTACATTTACTACATGAGTAAACAACCCTCTTCCAACAGCAGGTCATATTACAACATGACGTAATCAAACGCAAAATGATATAGGCTTCTTTCTAGTCAAAATACAGAACACCCGAATCCAAGGCGAATTTTGGTCCAGCCAATTTGAAAACTCTTGGTGATTCTTACCTTCAAACTGGTAAAACTTGGAGAAACGCATTTAACATTTTTCTTCCAGTCCACGGGTTTTTACTTAAAGAATTGTGAAGATAGAGTCCTGCAATTATTCGAATTTCGAATTTATTCTCGAATTGGCTTTCTGATTCGATTCGATTCGTTATCGACTACTATTTTGTCATATTTGGAGAAACACATTTAACATTCTTCTTCCAGTGCACTGTCGGTATGGAACAGTGGGTTCTTTCTGCGCTTCGCGGAGTGATGTTTGCGAATAGTGCCTAACTGCATTGTCGGTGTGGAGCAGTGGGTTATTACCTGATTGTCTGGCAGCACACGAGAAATAATAATAATTTAATGTGAACTAGACATATCGGCGAGTATTATTTCATCGTCAATCAACCAATGCTTCCGGATACTTTTCGTTGTCACTCTATTCAAATTCCCGTGATACCACAGGGAAGGGAAGTGGATCAGCAGCACTGTCATTTGAGACGGTCCAGCCTTGAAAACTAGTTAGGATAGTGAAAGTAAGTAAATTTATTTATTTATTTATTGGTGTTTGAGGTCACATATTTCTGCACAATGGCTAAACATGACCACATAGAGTAAAGTATGGTTAGAGCAACAATAACAACAATAACTGCATGAAAGCAAGACTTTTCCGATAATATTGCAGGTCTATCGTTTTGAGGCGAGAGATCGCCTTCTATTGAAAATAAGTGCAGCAGCAAATGTCCGCCTTGAAAATCTTATACATATAACAAAAAGAGTGGCAACAAAAAGGCAACAACAGTACTGGAACAGCTGGCTGTGCTCAGATATTACATTTTTTGTTTGTCTTGGGTCTCCATTTCAATAATTATAGTAGCGGGGGAGGAATTCGTCACATACAGGTGAATTGTGCACTTGGTGATACCTTCTTGAAATTTGGCACACTGTTAGTGTAGGCTATGAGGTTCTCAAAAACGATCGGCTACAAGTTGACACCGACCGGTGGCGACCAGTAGCGGCACAATCCAAAATGGCCGCCAGCGGCTGAAGGGAACCTCCTTTTCGACGGTCTACCGACTATACATCCGATTGTAAGGGCGCGAAAGTGAACTCTGATCCACGCACGTGTTGGAAACAGACGTGGGAGATGATGTAGAATAAAACGAGATTCTCTATACGGACGCATCAATTTCTTGGAACTTGAAAAGAGCGTTGTTTCTCCGGGATCAGCGTCATTCAGGCAAACCTGAATGACGCTGATCCCGGAGAAACAACGCTCTTTATGAAGCAGTCTCTTTGCCATACAATCTCTTGTTTGGCGTAATTCCGCAAGCAATTCTGATTTGTCTGTCGAAATTAATTCGAGAACGCGATTGTTCACAAAAATCATTCACAGAATGAGTGAGAATCCTCTTCGTGTACGGACTAGTACTGACTGGGAACGTTGTTGCTTTTGCCAGCAAGACAGTTCCAAGAAATTGATGCGTCCGTATAGAGAATCTCGTTTTCATGACGCCTATAAAGCTATTGAGGAAGACATAACGCGCTTCCTAGATAATGGCGTTGAGCTTCCATATAATTTGACCATTGATTGTTTGATGAGAGAGAGTGATGAGTGTATGTCGATGTCACTGTTGACGAATAAGGCAATATATCATAAGACATGCCGTGACAGTATTCGGACTCACATCGTACAGCGCGTGCTACACAAGCGAGAGCGAAATGAGGCAGTGGCATCCTGCTCCACGCTGAGTCCTAAAAGAACACGGACAAGTTTTGAATCTGGCTGTGACAGGAAACTGCCCCAGTGTGTTTATTGTCACAAACGCGAAGGTGACAGCAGTGAGCCTATTTGCAGATCAATGTCTGATAACAATAAACTCAAAATTATGGCAAAGGAAGCCGAGAACTGGGTTGTTTTTTCTCGGGTCAATGCAGCATTTGATTCCGCTGCTAGTGATCTTTACTATCACAAAACCTGTTATTGTAAGCTTGCCAATGAAGCACGAGCGGCTAAATCTAAAAAGTCGAAGAACGCCGAACATTCCGCGTCAGGCCTGCCCTATGACCCTCTCGTTATGGCAGAGCTCATAACATTTGTTGAACACAACGATTCCGCGATGAAGCTTGTCGATCTCAAGAATCTGTACAGTCGGAGGTTGAAGCAAGTCGGTTCTGATTGGCTTAGTGAAGAAATACATTCCACTCGATTCAAAGAACATTTGTTGCAGAAATTGGGCGATGGCTGGGACGCCTTCACACAGGGTAGAGATGTGTTTATTTCAAGTAGGTTTCGAGTTGGCTCCTTGTTGTCCGAATCTTTAACTCGTATAGTGTCTGAGGAAGAGGCAAAAAAGATAGTTGATGTGGGTCTTCTTCTGCGTAAACACATACTCATATCTCAAGCTCCTTTCACGGGATCATTTTCATCTTATTGCTTGAGCGAGCCTGTACCCAACTCACTCCTGACTCTTCTTAGAGTTCTACTTGAGGGCACATGTAGTATACAGAACTTAGGCGATGATGAGACTGTTAATGCCAAGACTCGAGTGGCTTGTACTATTTCACAGATGTTGATCAGCAATTCAGCGAAACGCTCCGAACATGCACAAAATGTTCACCAGAGACGTGACAGAGAAACTCCAATGCCTCTTTATGTGGGTTTGAAGTTGCATGCCCATGATCGTATGAAAAATCTTATCAGAGATTTTCATCAAATGGGACTCTCTGTCTCTTATGATCGCGTAATGGATGTTCGCAGGAGTTTCGCGAGAGCTGTTTCACTGCGGTTCAAGAACGAAGGTGTTGTAGTCCCAGCTAACTGCAAACGTAATGTTTTCTCGATAGGAACCACTGATAACATTGATGTATCTGGTAGATCTGATATGCATGGTACGTCCATCACACTCATTGGTCAACTGAGCAGGGACAATGTGGGTACTGATCCCCCACCACTGAGTTTAGATGTTCCAGAAGACACACAAATTGAACTCCCAGACGACTATGCATTTGTTCCTTTCGTTGAAGACTTTGGTGGGGACATCAGGCTTGAATCTCCAGATGAATGTAATGTACGGCCCAATGAATATGCAGATTTGAACGTGGGAGAGAATGACTGGTTGTCTCATGTGTCACAGATCAGCAATAAAGGGAAGGTTGATGGCAGCTGGCAGCTTGATGAAGTCCCTGTGACCTTTTCAGGCTTCTTTTCAAAACATGAAGATCAAGACAATGTCAAACCTCGTGCAGTTATTGGGGTATTCCCTGTTTTCAGTGAGCAGAAAGCGGACTCACTCAGTATGCAGAAGCATGCTATGTATGTGGTCAGGGAAGCTACTGCTTTCGTAAACCCCGGCCAGATACCTGTCATTGAAGGTGACTGTCCGTTGTATGCCAGGCAGAAAAAATGTCAATGGCTGTTCCCAGAGGAGATAGGTGAGGATCGAATGGTGTGTATGATTGGATTCCTGCATCTTGAAATGTGCACCCAAGAAGCTGGTGGTAAGCTTATGGGTGGTTCTGGTTGGGAGCGAATGTTTCACCTCGCAAAGATATTCACACCCGGTGTAGCATCATCCCTACTTGGTGGGAAACATGTCAAGAGGACGCGACAGGCATATCTTCTCACTCTAGCTTGGCTTGAGATCCTCAGAAAGAATGCTTATGAGATTTACTGTCAGCAGACTGGGCCCCATGAGTCATTTGAAATGTGGGAACAGAGGATTCTTTCACAATCTCCAACTGCGCGCTATTGGGGTGAAATCGTTCGGAACTTTCTCTTGACAAGCTGTCAATTCGTTCGGAACCAACGAATCGGTAACTGGCCTGGTACACTGTGTTCTATCGATGAGTTGTGCAGTTACTTTTTTGCCCTAGGACATACAAATTATTGTCGGTGGGTCCCCGTATTTCTGAGAGACATGTCTCAGCTACCCAGGCGGCATCCTTCAATCCACAACAAATTCATGGAAGGCCATTTTGTGGTCCAGCGTAGTGAGAGGAAGTTCAGTATGATGGGTTTAGATCAGAGCCAAGAACATAGTATCCAACTACTCAAAGAAGACAGTGGTCCAAAAGGTCTCTATGGCCAGGCTGAAGAGAAAGTCGTTATTGAGCTTTCAAGGTCAGAAGTTCTGCGTGTTATAGATGAGTATGAATATGCAAGTTTCCACACAACATCATCAGATAACACGGAACACCCGGAAAGTTCGGTATCAGAGCAGAAAAAATTTCTGAATCAATTGAAATCTCTCCTCGATCTGGTGAATCAGGGACTCATTATCAACCCTTATGATGAAACTAGTGGTCAGCTGGTGACATTAGATACTGGTGAATATATGGACCCCGAAGTTAGTAAGAGTTTACGGTCATTACCCGAAAGGGGCAAGCATTTATATTCCACTTTCTTGAAGGAAAGGCTTGTGGAATGCACCGTACCCCTGAATGATGTTATTCCCAAGGCAAATATATATACCTTCCTTAACCCACCCCCAGCCAACCTGGACAAAGGCCGAGACAAACTCATGTCAAGTAAAGCAACTGCCGCAATAGTTACCCAGATGTTCGTTTCACTGCAAGCCCGGCCTGATTCAAACATGGATGAGTTTTTCATGCACGAGAATGCACGTGATCCGCCAGCATTATCCGATAGAGGTAAGCTACGGAGTGGGACAAAATCTCAAATTCTCAATTGTTTACCAGCTATTCCTGCACAAGGGAAGAATTCAGCAGCTAGACAAGCTTCAGTTGTCATCTTGGATATGCCTGCTGTAGTCCATGTAATCAAACCACAGAAAGCGGATCTGTTTGGAGAATATGCTCGATTGCAATTATTGCCATACATCGAATCTCTGATTAACACGAACACCACAAGTGTTGATGCGATCTATGACTGTTACCCCGAAGGCAGTTTGAAGAATCAGACGCGAGCAAAACGCCTCGGTGAGACAGCAGTTAGGTTGATACGGGTGTCCGAGAACGTCCCTTTACCTAAAGGGAAGAATTGGCAGGCATTCTTGAAAGTTAGTGAGAATAAAGACGAATTTTTCAAGTTCCTGTCTGCTGAACTGCTGAAATTAACATCAACATCCGAGTACCAGTTGTTAACGACATCAGGAGAATATGTACTATGCAATAAGGATGTTAGCTTATGTGACATATCTCCATCGAACCACGAGGAAGCAGACACGCGCATGATGCTTCATCTCAACCATGCAGTCTCACAAGGTCACAAAATAGCTTTTCTTCGCACGGTTGATTCTGATGTCGTCATTCTGTCTTTGCACCATTTCGCAACATTCCGTGACCTTGGACTCAGTGAGCTGTGGATTGGGTTTGGAATTGGAAAGGCATATAAAGATATGCCAATTCATGAGATAGCTTCACAACTTGGACCTGATTACTGTAAGGCCCTGACTTTCTTCCACGCCTTCACAGGTTGTGATGTAACATCCAGCATGCTCGGCATTGGGAAGAAGACAGGATGGAATGCATGGATGAATTTTCCCGCATCAACTGAAATGATGATAGAATTGACTGAGAATCCGCAAGTCTTTTCAGAGGATTCCCCTCATATGCAGCATATCGAAAAACTCACCATACAGATGTACAGTAACAGTTGTGTCAGTACACGTGTCAATGATGCGAGACGGCATATGTTCACACATGGCCTTAAGTCTATGGAAAACATCCCGCCCACCAAAGCAGCTCTGTATCAACATGTAAAAAGGGTAATTCTTGTGTCATCTTTCATTTGGCATCGTGCTCTGCAGAAACACTTATGTGTGCCAGACCCATCACAGTACGGATGGGAGTGGAATCCACGTCTCAATATTCTGGTCCCATTTTGGACTCACCTATGAGACGCAAGTGCTGCATGTGCACTGATGCTCCACTGTAGTTGTGCCAAGGCCTGCAAGGGCAATTGCAAATGCTTGAAAGCTGGATTAAGGTGCACACCTTTGTGTAAGTGTGAAGGTGGCTGTTGTAACAATATTGAGTAGTATACTGTCATGTTAGGACCAGTCATCTCCTATTCTGGTATTTTTTTTTCCATTTTCGGCCAGTTAACACATGTCATGTTTCTAGTTGAGTTGATTTTGCTAACAAATGTTCATCCCATGTGGCTTGCTACATTGTCCGGGGTATAGGAATACAGTTTTAGATTTCGGAAAATAGTCTGTTATTTACTGCACAAGACGGTGTTAATTCATGCATAGCATGATACAATATCCCCAACTATTTTGCCTCTGTACAACAGTTGATACCTTCGTTCACCCGTGTGTTCATCTATGGTATCCTTGTCTTTCTCTGGCCATAGGCCACATGTGACTAGTCAGTTCCTACTCCATAGCAAATCAACTTGGAAATCCTTCATCTTGTAGCGCACTCATGTCTCAATGAATCCATACCTGAGTTGATCTAATAAATCTAACGTAAGGTATCAAATTGCCATACCGGATCATATTTCGATAAGTTATTCGCTAAAACATTTCGACCACTCATCGACATCAAAGGTCATGTTTTGGCTCCCAGTGGTGGCTATATCTCTATATCCCTGGTAAAGTAGCATACCATGAGGGATGGGCATTAAGTGTCGGCAACATTAATCCTGACTTGGAACACACCACATCTTAACTGGCCGAAAATGAAGAATACTACTTGTAGTCAAAAAATATTCCTGTACCTCGAATGACTGCAAACATACACTCACCCCTTCTAGTCCCATTTTGCCAATGTTCTATACTGGCAAGATAACATTGTATAATTAACAACGGGAACTAATGCATCCCGAGTTCATTCCAGCACTGCCCTTGCTGGCAGACGTGTCGCTATGGTGTTGAGATTGAACCAGAACTCCTCTAGAAATTTGATAGTTTTATTTTCTTAGAAAATAAATCTATCGAAAATGCCGGAAGTTGAGAATAGACTGTCACTTTAATTGGATTATCAAATGTCCAAGTATCCCCACTGCTGCATACTATCGAGTACCCTTGTTCATGTGTTGACAGGAATCTCTCATACCATGTTCATTTGACCATTGCATTCCCGAGAAACATTCAACACTAATTTATCTACGGACGGACGATCATACTGACAGTCAGACACACAGACGCACACATCGACGGAAATTCTGATCCCATTATCCATTAATCTTCCCCCCAACTTGTTCCAAGGGCTTCACTCCATCATTCACATCAATTACAGCACATGTATGGTGTTAGGTTTGGAGCTTCAGTTGTGCGATCGGCGAAAATAGCTTTTTTTCGATCCGCTTGGCGGCCATTTTGGATTTCGCTGCTAGTGGTGGCTAGAGGATGGTGCCAACTTGTAGCCGATCGATTTTGAAATCTCTGATGCCTACCCTTACATCATGCCAAATTTCAGGAAGGTATCACCAAGTGCACAATTCTAGCGAATTCCTCCCCCGCTATAGGTAATTTTACCTTGAGCGAAGATAATCTCTCCATGAATAATACACTCTAAAATCAGTTGAGTTAAAAATCAACCCAAATCAAATGGGCCGAGTGAATATGAAGCCAGCTACTGATCCCCCTTCAGTGTGGCTTACGCACTATCTAGACATTTATATGCACTTTTCATGGGTGGCCAATATTTCCACGGGCGCAATAATATTAGATTCTAAACACTAGCTATAGAAACAAATATAAAAAATTTAATTAATGAAGCACAAGCTTCATTAATTAAAATTTTGCTGATGTTGATTTTTATACCCTGGTAAAGGCCCGCGTAGACATCGCTGCCCACGGACGGACTACGATCAGTCCACGGCGACTGTACTGTACATGGCTTGTTTGTTCTTAAAGAAACGACCTTTGGAAATCAGACGTTTAGGGAAAGGGTGTTTGAAACTGGATGGCAAAAAAATTGCAAATTATATTGAGTGGATGCCCCCAAAGGTGATGCAAAAACATTCAATCTGATGTCTTGCAATTTTTATCGCTCCCCTTCTTCGAGGCAATCATTTTGCGTTAATTTGTGATTAAAACGGTGCATACCTTTTTAAGAATATGCAACTCAAATTATGAAAAAAGAATATCGATGGGTTTTTTTTAATGTTTTTTTTAAATTTCACCTGCTACTCACTCATGAAATAATTAAGGTTTCCATTCAAAAAACGTTTCCACCAAGACTGTGTTCACATTTCTGCAAACAACACAAAAATATCATCTAACGAAAACGAAACGCGACAGCATTGCGCCCCTTTCGTTTCTGTTTCTTGATTATGTCTTCATTGTGCATTATGTTATTAATGAGATATTGTTTCACTTGTGTCAATGCTTTGCGGCGAAATCACAATCTTATCGCGGTCCGATCGAGAGAGATTGTTTCGATCACAGAAAAGTGAAAATAATCCCCCCATTATTCTAGAGAGAATGGTTGTACAGGGGCGGCGGAACGATTTTCAAAGTGTGTGGGGGGCGGGGGTGTTGGGGCTGGATCGGGCGATGGATGGTCGTCGGTATGGGGTTCCGGACATTTTCCCCTAGGACATTTTCCCCTACAAACGTGTCACCTAGGGCTTTTCCCCCTAATTTCAAATGAGAAGGTGGACATTTTCCCCCAGTTAGGAAGAAAAGAGTGGACATTTTCCCCACACTAAAAAAAAATGAATTTCAAGATTTTATTAATAATAATAAGAAGAAGAATATTTATAGAGCGCCTAATCCCCAAAGGCTCTAGGCGCTTGTCGTACCTACCAAAAAATTTGGAACTTGACAAATTTAGTATAAATATGGTATGTAGAAAGTAATGAAAAATATAGAAAATGGTATTCTGGCTGTTCACATTAGTTTGATGGGTGTTGTACTCTGGATTCATCAACAGTTACTACTGATATCAATTTGGAGGTATTTTGGGTACAAAAAACACTTCAGTTTCTTTTTGAAAGAGTCCAAATTGACGCTATCACGGACATTCAGGGGAAGAGAATTCCCAATTCTGGGTGCTATAATTTGAAACGCACCGCGGCCGTACGTTTCAAGGTTATAGCTTTTCTCAGTTAGTAATAACTCAGTTAGTAATAACTTATTATGAGATCTTAAAGCCCGGGACGGGATATAATCGTGGATAAGATATGCCAAATAATGGGGGAGGGTTGAGCCTGATTTACGAAACCAAAGTGTGGCTATCTTGAACTCTATACGTGCCCTTACAGGACGCCAATGTAAAGTCTTCAGCATGGGGGTGGCATGTGAACTCTTTTTATGACCAAGAACTACCCGTGCAGCATTGGTTTGAATGCACTGCATGGTGCCAAGGCATTCTTCTGTGGTGTTAGTGAAGAGAGAGTTGCAGTAGTCAAGACGCTGCAAGATAAAGGAACATGCTAGTTTTGCTCTGGCATCTTGAGACAGGTATGATCTCATATGACTTATACGCCTAAGTTCCAAGAATGAAATTCGGGATAGATGATTGATGTGATCTTTCATTGTCAGATTGGCGTCAATGATGACACCAAGATTTCTGGTTCTGCCACAAAAATTCGAATTTTGTCGCATTGTATGTTTTTCAACTCTTTGGGTGTGCCACACTTCATTACCTCAGTCTTTTCACTATTCATTTTGAGTTTGTTACACTCCATCCACGACTGGACAGAACCAACACAAGCTTCCATGTTGGCCAGTGAGTGGGAAAAATCTGGCGGAATGTTACAAGAAAAAGAAAGAATTTGTTCCATTTAATGTCACACTATTTTCAAAGTACTAAATAAAAATAAAATAGGCAAAGATAATTCATACAATATCAAGTTGAGTTACTGTATAAACATTAACAATAATAACACTTTGGCCGGCCGCTGATTTGTCGCGGTTGTCGTATGAAATGGCCTTGGTTACCCCTGTTCTACCAACTGCCTCTCTATTCACACGCTTCTTCTCTCCTCCCAACACTCGAAGACGAACTGATTGATGACATCCCTTGCCCCATTCTTCCCAATCTCTCCGATTAGCATATTAACCCTCTCCTTTGAGTCGCCCCCTAACCACATGTCCTTCATTCTCCCATCCCACTTCTCCATTATACTCCCCGTGCATCTTGTTCTTTTAGACTGGTATTTTGGGCATTCTAGAAGAAAGTGTTCCAGGGACTCCACCACGCACAAATTACACATCTGGCACTCCTTTTCACTGTTTTTCCCAATTTTTCTCCCCTCAGCTCCACAGACCGCGACCTCAGCTTGAACAACAGTGACCCCCCAAAGGTGCCATCAAGGTACTCTTCAAAACCAGGCTTCTCTTTATCACGCAGGCCAAAGAAATGAAATGATTTCGCGCGCCGAAGGCGCGCAGGGACGGTATGGGGGTCAAGCCCCTTTCGACCCTATTTAACAGTATGTGATTCGGTTTGTCTGGTCTGGCCGTGGTAAAGGAGGAAAGTGTTAAGATGCTTAGCGGCGTCTAGCGGCGTCTATGATTTCGTCTGCTTTTCTTAGGAGGAGGTGGCTGAGTTGGTGATACCCCCTTTGGTGGTGTTGAAGGAGTGGTGGAGAGCTGACTCGGTTGGTAAGGTCTGGCACTCGCAGCTGCCGGTGGTGAAGAGCTTTTTGGTGTTGTCCTCAAGTAGGTGTTGCTGAGACTCTCTAATCCTATCCTGAGCATGTTGCCTTCGCACCCGCGACCTCTCAAGGCCTTAATATGGGCTTGTAGAAATATAAGGTGGTTCGTCGTCTCTGGCCTTTTCTCCTAGGATACTTTCCACGGACTCTGCGGTGTTTGCTTCCTGGATGGTGTCCCGGTCAGAAAAAGCAGGAAGAGCAAGAGTGGGTTTAGCGACATGCGCGATGTCAGCCTCAACTTCCTGCTCCACAAACAGACTATCCTCCTCCATCTCCTCTTCGGGGGAAGAGTGTGATGGGCTGGAGGTTAGACTATTACCTGGCGAACTAGAGTCCTCCGGACCTTCCACCGGAGTGGAGGATACCAAGCTGGACGTGGAACGGACAGGGGTAGCAGGCATTGAGCGTTCAATGCCATGATTAGCCTCCCTCTCTTCCTTCTCCGTCCTTTTCTTTTCCATGAACATCGTCAGTCGGCGGGCATCGCGTCGTCTGGCGGAAGGTCCCTTCTTTCTTTTCCTTTTCTTCTTCTGGCTGTCCTTTGTCTGTGTTCGGCGCTTGTCATCATCCTTTTGCAGGTCCGAGTCACTTGGAGGGTGACCAGTGCGGGGGGGGGGGGGGGAAATCCCCTCACGAAAGGTACTACACCTCTCCAAGGACGTTGGTTCGGCTTCTCTATCAAAATCCACTGTCAGGTGAATTTTACCCTTGAGCACCTGGATACTCCAGGTGGTAGCAAGGGTAGCCTTCACTCTGACAAGTGTTTCCTGGATAACAAGTGGGAGCTCCATTGTTTAGTAGTTAGCAACTCGGAGTCCAAGGTGTTGAGCAGGCCACCCAAAGATCTCTTCGACTAGTAAGCTAGTCGATCGATAACACACAGTGTGCTGTATGGCATAATAATATAATAATAACTCTTTGGCCAGCCGCTGATTTGTCGCGGTCCTCATAAGAGAAGGCCATCATTCCCCCTGCATTCCACCCCCTCTTCCCCTCCTCTCCTCCCAGCATTCAGATATAAACTGCTTAATAGTGTCCCTCACTTCCTCTTTTTCAATTTCTTCAATAAGCATTCCTACCCTCTCCCTCGTGTCCCCCTTCAGCCATCTATCCTTTGTTTCTTCATCCCACTTCTGCATTATTCTTCCAGTAAATTTTATTCTATGAGGTATATACTGTGGGCATTCCAAGAGAAAATGTTCCAGGGTCTCCACTACTCCAGAGTGGCACATTTGGCATCCCTTTTCCCCATCTCTCCCAATTTTTCCCCGAAGCTCCAGTGATCTTGATCTCAGTTTGAACAGCAGTGACCCTCCAAAGGTGCCATCTAGGTACTTCTCACAAGCTGGCTTTTCTTTATATTGTAACCCCTGCAGTGATCTTTTCACGCTAACCCCTGCTCGCCAGTTTCGATTGCAATCTTCCATGACTCTCTCTTTGACAAACCTTTTGCCTTCTTTCATTCCTACTTCTATGTTTGTGACCTCTATAGAGTAATTGTCCATTAGTTCCCTCACATGTTTTGACCACCCCGTTTCTATATTAGAATTCCAAATGGTATCGAGCATCAATTTGCACCACCGGTTGTCAGGCAGGTTTCTCAAGTAGTTAAAGTAACACAGTTTTCCCAAATCTACCCTGTCCTTGATTTTCATCCACCCAAGCTCCCCCCTTACTGCTTCCAAAGCTGCAGCATTACTCGACCCTGTTATCCATCTGCCGGCATCATTCTGAGTACTTTCCAACTTCTTAATAACGGTTTGATTTAATGGAATCACGTCCGTGCCATACGTTATACTTGGTAAACCCACCCTCTCCCACAGTGTTTTCCCCACAAAGACCTTGTTAAAACTATTTTTCCCTAAAAGTTTTAGTTGGTTCAGAATTCTTTTCCCCTTCAGAATCAGTTTGGCTGAGTAATTTCTGTACACCCCTCTTCCCGTTATATTTATGCTTACCCCTAAATACTCATACTCTCCCGTTTCTCCTACAGTGATTTGTTTGCTTTCCCCTTCGGGGATTGAGAACTCCCCCACTCTCCATCTCTTCGTCATATCTACCTTGCGTCCAACGGGTATTACCTTGCTTTTATTTTCATTTAGTTCGAGCCGCCAAGTGTTCCCATATCTACCAACAATTTCCAGCAGTTTCTCTAGCCCCTGTTCAGTTCTAGACATTAACACCATGTCGTCCGCAAAGAATAAGCCTGGTATCTTTATGTCTCCAGCATTTACCCCCTCCGCACTCTGAATTAGTTCGTCCCCTAAATCTTTAACATACAATGCAAACAAAATCGGTGAAAAGATACACCCCTGCTTGAGGCCTATATCCATAGGGACTCGTTTTGTAGTAATACTCCCTAGACTGAGTTGGCTTTGCACATCTGTATACAGTGCTTTCATGATTCCCACAAAGTCACCCCCCAGTCCGATGCCCTCGAGCTTTCGCCACATACCTTCCCTCCACACTCGGTCGTACGCTTTTTTCACATCTAGAAATGCCAGAAACATCTTTTTCTTTTCAGCCTTTGTTGATTCTATCAGTTGGGTGAGTGTAAATAGGTGATCAGTGACTCTTCGTCCTTTCCTGAAACCATTTTGGATTTCTCCTAAAAAACCTTTCTCTTCAATAACTTCCTCTAGTCTACCGTATATGACCTTACAGAATACTTTTCCGATGTTACTACTAACTGATATCCCCCTATAGTTATCTAGAACTTCCTTATCCCCCTTTTTGTGTATGAACGACACCTTACTTTCCCTCCACTCTCTGAGGACCTCTTGCTTTCGCAGAGCCAGATTGAAAAGGTTTGTCAGGACTTCAATAAGTGCCTCCCCTCCATTTTTGAGGAATTCGTTCGGAATTTCATCAGTCCCTCCCGCTTTACCATTTTTTAATTTCGAGACCACGTTCCGCACTTCTTCTGCCGTTATTTCGCTACATACACGATTGGATAGGTTCTCCTCCACCAGTGTATTTCTTTTTGGTGGGGACCCACTGCCCCATCGCCTATCGTTTATCTTTTCCCAGTGCTTGACTAACTCTGAAGCGATACGGCCTTTATCTTCTGTACTTTCCCCATCCACTTTGATACTCTGTACACTACTTTTCCCCCGTTTATTTACCCAGTTCCAAAATACGTTTGAGCTCGAACCCCCCGTTTTCTTTATTGTTCTGGCAAGACTGCAATTGCGCTCCTCCCTATTATTATTCTTTATCTCATTCACCTTTTTCCGTGCCAGTTCATATTCTCCTTTCATTAGTCTCGTGTCATTGTTATCCACCCCTTTAAGCTTCCTACTTCTTCTGTAAGCAGCGCATTTTACCTTCCTTTCTTTTATAGCCTTTTTCAGTCCCTCGTTAACTCTGTATCCAAGCTCTCTCGTTGGGACCCTCACCCTTCCTATACACTCCTTCCCTGCCTCTGTTAGGCTATTTACTATGCCATCTGAAATACTCTGGACATTTGCATCCCTAGGTATACAATCAAGATTTGGTTTTAGTTTTTCCCGAAACTGCTTCCAGTCGGCTCCTTGTTTTAGTCCCCAAACTTCCTTGAAGGTATTTCTGTCTCTATTCGTCTTTTTGCCCATAATCTTAACTGTTATCAGGTTGTGATCACTACCCAAGTCATTTTTTCCCTCGTCATCTATTTCTACATCTATAACCTCCCTCCATACGCCAATGTCAGTGAGTATATAATCAATTATTGTTTTCTTATCGTTCCTCTCCCAGGTCCATTTACCCTTATATTTCGCATCCCTGTTCAGGATCTTTAAACCAAGCTCTTTTGATAGGTCCAACATCTTCCTCCCATTCGTGTTAATTTTCCTATCACATAACAATATCAAGTTGTATTGCTGTATAAACAGTAAGCTGGATGATATGTGCTTTGATATATTGTGAGATGAAGACTTTAATGGTACTATAAGCACTAAGAGGTGATAATTTAAAACCATGGGCTTTACTCTAAATCAAACCTCGGCACTATTTTGAAACCATGGGCTTATGTAAAAACAACAATCTTTGCAGAAGACCGTTGTCTCATACACTTGCTAGCTATTTTAAAAAGAATAAACTATTACATGAAACCTTAATTACATTTTTATTTTATTCTTCCAATTTTTTTTCTATTTTATTCCATGAGAAATTAAAAAAAATCTTTGGGAACATGTCCTGGGTGAAAAATCTAGGAGTAATCAGTTTAGGGGAAAAAGTCCGGGGATGAATAATTAGGGGAAAATGTCCTAGGGGAAAATGCCCTAGGGGATAATGTCCTAGTGGGAAATGTCATTGGGGAAAATGTCCTAGGGAAAATGTCCTGAACCCGTCGGTATGATGGGACGACCATAGTAGTATGTCTCATATGTTTGGGGCCTTGTTTGGATGACCTCGGTGGATGACCTCGGCAGTGACGTCATGTCACGTGACCCAGTGGCGCCATGTTGTGTTGTCCTGGTAACCCGCGTGAGTGGCCATCTTGTGACGTCATTCCCATAGTGATACGTGGTGTGAGTACGCATGCGCAGCGCGTGTTGTTAGGGTGATACGTGTTTCCGTCATCCATTTTGTATACTGGAGGCCGCCATCTTGGTTTCTAAGGTAGCACGTGGTTGCTATGTGACCCAAAGGTCTACAACAAAACAGGGGTATGTTCTATTTAATAGAGGTACAGAACCTAATTTTCCCAGAATCCCATTTTAATGCCTATTGCATATGCTACTCTAACACTAACAGTCTATCCAGTCCAAACTATCTCTGGTTCTCTCGTCCAAGTCTTATAATCACCAGTGCTTGATTTCCCATAATCTGTATGCAGAGTTATCTCCCCTGTGCACAACATAAACCTATATCATTCCCAAAGTCAATAAGCTATCGATCAGTTACTAGTAAGTCATTGCTCGAACGACTCGAAGCAGATCGAGCAAATGAGCTTTAGAGCAGTTGCTCGATCGAGTGACTCGCACTTATTGCTCGAACGACTCGAATCCCATCGAGCAAATGATCTAACGAGCAATTACTCGTTCGAGTGACTCGCACATACTGCTCGGCGATTCATTTCAGAAAAAAGGGATTCCATAGCCACAGGCGTTTTCGAAAAACGGATTTCACAAATGGGATTCCAAAAGAGGATTCCATAAGTGGGATTCCGTCTTATGTCGAGTGACTCGCACATATTGCTTCAACGACTCGAATCCCATCGAGCAAATGACTAACGAGCAATTACTTGTTCGAGTGACTCACACATACTGCTCGACGACTCATTTCAGATATCTCGGTCCAATAGCATTACGTGTTATTTTTATATACCCAAAATTGGGCTTCACGTGTCCGTTTTGGTGATTTGGTGTAGATTTTAGTGGTTTGTAAGGATGGTCGGGTCTATCTGGGTAATTAGGTATACTCTAATTCAATCGAAAACACCCACGGGGTCCCATCGGTACTATAGCACTACGTGCTAAGACGATAAAATGGGAAATCCGTATCAAATAAAGTCAATTTCGTTGATTTGGGGTGGATTTTGGTGATTTGGCGGGATTGTCTGGTTGTTTGTGGTAATTCGTGATACTCCGATTCAATCGAATACACCCTCCAAACATACCACTGTCTTGTTGTAGGCCTTTGGGTCATATAGCAACCACGTGCTACCATAGAAACCAAGATGGCGGCCTCCAGTATACAAAAAGGACGACGGAAACACGTATCACCCTAACAACACGCGATGCGCATGCGCGCTCACACCACGTATCACTATGGGGATGATGTCACAAGATGGCCGCTCACGCGGGTTGCCATGACAACACAACATGGCGCCACTGGGTCACGTGACATGACGTCACTGCCGAGGTAATCCAAACAAGGCCCCAAACATACGAGACATACTACTGACCATGGTTCGGCCCGTCGTACGAAAATTTTAAATTCCAGGGTCCCAAAACTCCCATTTCCATGCATCTGAGCGGATATTTTGGGATTTTTCAGGCGACGTATTTGAAAAATTTCACATTTTGAGAGCCGTTAAAAAAGTCGGTAAAGCATACAGGTGAGGTCTATTTATCAGCTTTGGTCGTGACGACCAAAGCTGATAAATAGACCTCACATGTATGGTTTAAGAGACGTTAACAGCAATTATACTGTCTGTGGATTATCTTGTCTGGGGGTGAATTTGGTACTTGTCTGTAAGATTACGATCTATTTCAGTTAACCGATTTTTTAACAGACTGTATACATTTTAGCGTTTGCTGCCACTTTCTGCAAAAAATGATCCGAAATCCATCGAAACTGAACCAGTACGAGAGAAACATAGCTGGCGAAAATATGGGGAGGCTCTGCTCTGGATCCACTCCTTGTTTTACCAGTCATTGGTTGTGTTAAAATATATGCATACAAAAAACATGGCCCGGCAAAAAGAGTGGAGGGGCTGAAGACAACCCCAGCCCCCCCCCCCCCCCTCCGGTTCCGCCGCCCCTGTTGTAACTGCGAGGCACCGGACGGCTGATCCGTTCTGATTTAGAGAAGGCTTGTTTGGTAGAGCTGGGCGGTATTGAAATTTCAAGTTCAGTATCGGAATTTTAGAATGATTTACCTCGGTGTCGGTACGGTATTCGGTATCAACAACATACATGTACTCACACCGATACAAATATCAAATGGTATTTTGAAATACTGTCCGGTCGCAGATCCCCGTTTTACAACAGACAAAGCCATCGAATTATTAAAATGCTGGAAGCAACAGAGGCAATAGCGTCAGTCATTTGATGTAACAAAAAAGCTGAGAGAAAATACCCCGGGGCATTTTCTCTCCGCTTTTTTTTGTTACGTCAAATGACCGGTGGTGACTGCTTTTAGAAACACACAGTCCATGTCTTCTTCTTGTGAATTTTGCGTAACATTCTATTCTTTACCCTCTTATTTTTTAACAAATGTCGCGAATATTTTTCAATACAGAAATTTCGGTATTTTGAGATTCCGTCTGTACGGTAAATCGGTATTGACTCGATGCCAGGGCTGGGAGGAGTTAAATTTTTCCTTAACACGTTAACGTGTTAAATAATTCTGCGTTAACGAGTTAAATGACGTTAAATGTTAAAATGAACAAAATTTTAATACCTTCGGCCATTTTTATTGATTTGAATTTGAATATAATCGAACTTACGCACAGTTCGTCTCTTGAGTTCCAATGTGTTCTATGTGCCTACTGGCACATAGAACACATTGGACCTCAGGGGACAAGTGGTTAAGATAGTTCTCTCAGGTTATCGTAAATTCTAACATTCAGTGATGTTTTCATTTAAGAATACAATCGCTGAGGCCGTATCCTTAGAAAGAGACACCCGCCGTTGCTCGAATACCAGTCCTAACATGGGAAATGACGTTCGGATGAAGCTGATTTTGCTGTATCGTCAAATATTGGCGGGCCAACTTCGCCAACCTTGATGGTAGGAGGGCTAGGGACATCTAAATTATTCGTGTTCTTCATTTTCGTCAAATGGCGCAAAATTCGACGTCATCAGCACGCGCGATTCGGCTTGGGTAAACACAAGATAACGACGCAATGCTACATGTTATACAATTATACTCTTCAAAGTTCAACGTTATTAACGTGGTTAATTTTTTTTAACGTTGTTAAAATAATTGAACACGTTAATGTTTGACACGTCAACTGCTCCCAACCCTGCTCGGTACTGATATCGAAAGGTATTTACGGTATATCGCCCATCTCTATTGTTTAGTTTTTGTCATACTACGGAACCTCTGTGGTTATTCACCTATTTGGTGGAGATTAAAAAAAAACTTACCAGCAACAAAGGAGATATTATGGCGAAAAAGAAAAAATATATGTATATTTTGAATAAACATGAAACAGAGATCATGAAATTTCTACAAAGAACGTTTACTAAGTTAATGAAATATTGACTTCTATGAAAAAAAACTGAAATTGTTCAACAGAAAACCCACAAAACAATAATTTCCGATACAGATTGAAATGCTGAAAAAAATATAGCAGGATGAATGATTAGTTGAAATAAATCCTAAAACAAATTGATCATTTGTGACTGTCAAGTATGTTGTCGTGAAGTCCCTTCCGCAACAATGGCATAGTCGGGGTACAAAAAATCTTACCCCCAACAAACCTCTGAGAATTGTTTTGGAATGAGGGGGGGGGGGGGCATTTGCCCCCCAAAACGAAGGCTTTGCCCCCCCCCCCAACCATCTCGCATGCATTTCTATCCACCCTCACACACAAACACATTCAGTCACTCTCTCTCTCTCACACACACACACCCCTCTCTTTTTTTATTCCCAATAATTTCCCATACACACTTATCCCAAAGCCTCAGGCTAGCTGATGAACACATCCAGGCAGTAGAGATTTAAAGACTCGGATGCAGATACTTATAAGTTATAATTAAGTTATGAGCCAACAAAGGCATGTCTATCCATATCCCTTGTCTAAAAAAATTCATGGATTTCGCATTATGACAGACGGGCATTATCTCCCTTGCACTGTTCAATTATTTGAAGTCTCTCTCTCTCTCTCTCTCTCTCTCTCTCTCTCTCTCTCTCACGCACAGACCCACCAGACGCGGATCCAGGATTTTTTGAAAGGAGGACCGCTAATTACCATTACATTTAGTCGAAACTTGGACCCAAAGTCCGTAATATAATTTTTTGGTTTGGTACGTCCACAGGACGTACCAAACCAAAAAAGTATATTACGGACTTTGGGTCCAAGTTTGGACTATCTCATAACAAAGTAATGATATGATCCTTTACGTATTTGTCCCCCTTCATGGGAGTCTGCCCCTCTAGTTGCCCCCCCCCCCCCCCCACAAAAAAATTTCTGGCGCCGCCACTGAATGAGGATGACATGCGTAAGCTGTGTTTGTACAATACACAGTCTTTTCAAATCTATGTACGTCCAGAAGTCAAAGTGATTTACTTTTGTTTATTTATCTATCCAAATGGTAGTAACCGATATCCGCTTTACGTTAAGTATGTAAAAAGTCTATCAGTTATTATTCACTGTAATTACTAGTTCAGGAAATGGAAAGAGTAGTCGTTAAGCTATGAATTCGTTACACAGTTTCTTAGTAACCTATTGAAGGCCGTATCAAGGGGGGAGGGGGTGTACCAGTGACCTTTATTCAACTGGATTACTGGAACGTCGGCGATAAAAAATCGCCACTCAAACTATGCCCCCCCCCCCCCCCCCCCCAAGATGATGTCAAGTCAATCAACGTGATAACTTCTCCCAAACCACGACGTCTGATGACGTGATACCGTTAGGCCATGGTGTAACAGCATTCACTTCATCAAGTGTTATGGCTTTTATCTTCCACAAAAACTAGTAACACTATGTCAACTTTCCAATTTCGGCACTTGTTTCGGTCGATAATATAACTATAACATGTGTTTGAGGGCGTTTCGGTTTATTAATGGCCCCAGGGGAATGAATAACAGTCCAGTCGAGGGCCGTTAATAAGCCAGGGGGCTGTTATTCAGTCTTCAAGGGACGGTAATAATCCGAGATGCCCGACAAAATCATGTTATTACTATTATTACCACGACTGGAAGCGGGTGGCGGGCTGTTAATGAATTTTGCTTTCATTAACGCTCGCTGCCCCATTCCGGTTGAATGACGTCGTGAATTACTAAGTTTTACAGCCCCGCTAAACTCCGTTAATATACTAGAGAACGCCCGCTGAAGTGGTGGTAATAATAACTTGAAATATTCAATCTCCATTGCAACGAAAACTGTGTACTTCATCAACATATCCATTTTTGGAAGACATCAACGTATATTCTTAAAAAGCGATCGAAGGAAATGAAAACTTTCGAGAATGTTTTTGCTGTTGAGCATTGTTTATTTATCGCAGGTTCCACCTCCCGGCTGCGGAGACACTTTTCTATGTGTGACTAATGAACGTTCGGCAACACAGTTGTATAGAGATCAGGGGGGGGGGGGGGGGGGGGGGGGGGGGTTGTACCGTTCTAACGGACGTTCTTTTCCAAGCAAGTGTCACAAATTTAGTTGATCGACATTCTATCGCCAATCATTGTGGCTAAAATAACACTGTTAGTGCGCACCCTAGGCTTGAATGGCGGTGAACTGGATTATTGCCGCCGCGATAACTGACGACAGCATGGAACCACCGACTCCACAAATACAAGGATTCTTTGGGGCGTCTACAGAAGCCGAATATGGCCCCTTTCCCATGGCATTTAGGCAGGATTTTTCCCATTTCCCAAACCCAAAATTTCCCAATCTCAGTTCCTACCCCCCCCCCCCCCCCCCCCCCCCCCCCAAAGAAACATTTAATGCACAGTTGGTGTCCTGAACTGAGTGGTTATAAGGCATTCTGATGCCTAATGACCACGCAGGTCTGGACATCAACTGTGCATAAAAATTCAACTTGCTTACCTAACAAAGCTTAGAAAGTGTCTAAATTGTTTTGGGAGGCCTTGTGACCACCCAGCTCATGACACCAACTGTGCATTAAAATGTATCTTGCTTACCTAACAAAGCTTACAAAGTGTCTAATTTCAAAGGCTAATGGCAAGTTCGTCTTCAATAGAACAAGAATATAAAAACAGAGACTTCAGAGAGTGGGGTAAACATGATTCCATATAACTCTTTGTTTTAAGAATTACTTGTAGTATACATGCTGTTGCTTAGTTTGGTATATGTTTTGATGTTCTATGTTCAATTCAAATGTAAAAATTATCAGTCTTTGTATGTAGTCTATGTATGTTTCTTCCCCTCCAAAACAAATTCCCAATTGGAGCCCCCATGACACAAATTTCCCAATGGCGTGGGCCGCGGACCCTTTCCCAAAGAGTGCAGAAGAATCCCCGACATATCACATCAGATCACTAACAAACTGAGCAACCAATATTGTTTGCAGTAAATAAAGAACTGAACTAGCTACTTACATGCATATAAGCACTATCGGCAGGACAGTATAGTATTGTGGCAACCTTATATATACTACTCAAAGTCTGCTAAGCACCACATATTTGACACGTCATTGTGAAATTTTCTTGTGACACATTTGCGATATTTTTGGTGGATATGATTGAGGATTGCATTGAGATGGTCCCCAGTGTTTACATTAGCTCCCTTGACAGGCAGACTTTTCGTGACAGTCATGGGAAGCATGTACCCCTTGATTTCCATGATGTTTTCGTATACTGTCAATATGTACATGACATGTGTAGGGTATTCAGTCTCCATTTCAACACAAACACTTAAAATTTAATGATTGAATATGGCGAATGCAAATGTAAGAAGACATTTGTCTGAAGGAGAAATGTGGTGGGCTGTAGAGATGGTGGAACAAGGGGCTACCCATCGTCAGGTTGGTGAAGCCCTT
Source organism: Pictodentalium vernedei (assembly GCA_031216915.1). Classification (NCBI taxonomy): domain Eukaryota; kingdom Metazoa; phylum Mollusca; class Scaphopoda; order Dentaliida; family Dentaliidae; genus Pictodentalium; species Pictodentalium vernedei. The sequence continues at coordinate 322,619,251 of CM062296.1, read as the reverse complement.
GGTGTGCACCATACGGTGATCACCAGAGCCTGGGCAAGATTTCAGCAGTATGGCACACCAGTCAGGCAGTGGTGGCAGAGACAGGGCAACATCTGCAGCTGAAGACCGGTTTGTGATCATTCAGGCCCGAAGGAACCGCTTTGACACAGCAACCCAGCTTCGCAGTGACCTTCAGAATGCATCTGGGGTAAATGTGTCGACGCAGACTATCCGGGCAATGTTGCACGAAGGCGGTCTCCGATCGAGAAGACGATGTATTCGCATTCACCTGTGCCGAACTACCACCAGGCACGATATGAATGGGCCATGGATCACGTTAGATGAACCAGAGAAGATTGACGACCTGTCCTTTTTACAGATGAGTCAAGGTACTGCATAAACAACACAGATAGGCGTTGTAGGGTATGGAGAAGACCAGGAGAGCGATTCCATGCAGCCAACATTGCTGAGGATGACCGCTGTGGTGGAGGGTCAATAATGGTCTGTGGCGGCATCAGCTGGGTACATAGCTCTGTGTCCTTGACCGTGGTACATTGACTGCACAGCGGTATATTGATGAGATCCTGGATGCCCACGTCAGATTGTATGCAGGTACAGTGGGTGATAGTTTCATTCTGATGGACGATAATGCCCGTCCTCATGTTGCCCATGCTGTCCGGGAGTACCGACAGCGGGTGGGGGGGGGGGGGGGGGGGATTGAGCGTATGGACTGGCCTGCAAGATCCCCTGACCTCAATCCAAGTGAACATGTCTGGAATGAGTTGCAGCTTGCAATTTCAGTCCGTCCAGTACAACCAAGAAGTGTCCAGGAGCTTGGTGCCATGCTGGTCCAGGAATGCTGGTCCAGGAATGGAACAACATCCCACAAAGGACCATCTGGAACCTGATTGGGAGCATGAGAAGGCGTTGTCAAGCTGTAATTAACAATAATGGGTCTCATACTGGACATTGAACCCATATCAGTTCGCTCCGTCAACATTTTGGCAAATTTGAAAAATTTCCTCGTTAACCAATAATATCCATTTTCCATGGTTATCGTATTCATAAGCTAAAAAATAATGTCAAACACAAATAAAATCTTAATTTCTGTACTTAAATCATTAAAGATATAATTAAATATAAAATATATACACTTTTCATAACAATATTTCGACAAAAACGTAAAACAGGTAGTTGGATATACTTGGTGCTTAGCAAACTTTCAGTTGTATATATTCGTGCCTGAAATCCCTACAAATGGTTCGTGTACTCTATGACCCAAGAAATATACTCTACCGTATATTTCTTGAGTCATTGTGTTATAACGGTACACCCTTTTTCTGGGTACTGGGAGTGTGGTGGCTCTGTGGTTACAGCATTGGACTTCAAATCGAGAGATCCACGGTTTGATCCTCGCAGGGGTAACCGCGTTGTGTCCGTAGGCACTGTCCCTTTGAAAATGGACGTGGGGAGGAGTCTAGACCATGAAACTCCCTACATAAGTTTAGATTGTAATTGTTAGTTTCTGTCGTCATTTTCATTGTCTTATCTCCACCCCATCAGAATCAAAAAAGGTTATCTTTTCTAATGCAGGATTTTGTTAAACAAGAGTGGAACATGACGAGCGTCTTTTCTCTGTGTGTGAGTCACTTAGCCACGACATTACTTCAGGAACTGATCACACCCCTAGAATAGATATGTCATAAGACTGTTTCCGTATTTTCAATGGGTTTAACTTCCTTGATTCTGAGGACATATGTCCTAATCTCTCTGCAAAACCTAAAACATATTCGGAATTCATCTGGTGCACAGAGAAGGTTTGGAGATGCTGTGAGGCTCATCACCCTCGCAGAATGCTACATTTTCAGGGAAGGCCTGAAATAAGGTAGCCCATGAAGCTCTTGTTCACTTCCAAATAGCTTGCAATCTAAATGTATGCACCAAAATACGGCCCGTTAGATAGATTGAACCACAATGTCACATATCTCATTTTCTTCAGAACAGGTGGAAAATACACTCGAAAATCAGTCGGCTTAAAAGTTAACCCGCATCAACTGGATTGAGTGAATAGGAAACCAAATGGGTTCATATTCACTCAAGCCAGCTGATTTGGGTTCGTTTTGAACCCATCAGATGTTAGAGTATCCACCTCACCCTTACAGTGGCATAACGCATTCAAGGGATGGATAGAAAAATCTCAAAGCTACCTGCTGCTAATTAGGGGACCCTGATAAATAGAACATTTTATGAAGGAATCAAATTGTTAGGAGACTCCAACTAGCGTGGTTTGTATTATAGAACAGTTACCTGATATGTATACGCGTATTCTGAAGGACACAATAATGATTTTGCAGAAATTTAGAATGTGGCGTTCTGATCCCCCGCCAGGAATCGAATACTCTGTTGAACTTCACAAACGAGCTCGGTCTGAAGATTCTGAACAGGGACGCGAGGTGTAAGGGGAAATGGACCTGGGAGAGGAACGACAAAAAATCAATAATCGACTACATCCTCACAGATATTAATTTATGGAGGGAGGGAGGTGATAGGGGTAGAAGTGGACGATGAGGGTAAAATGGAGGTGGATAGTGATCACAACTTGATTACAGTGACATTCAGGGCCAAAACTCTAGTAAAAAGCAAAGGAAGCTCTAAGGAGATTTGGGAACTCAAAAAAGATGCCGACTGGGCGATGTTCAATGAAAAACTGAAACCAAAGCTTGCAACCGTACCCAAGAGGGGCAGTGTCCAGAAGATGGCCGACGTCATAGTTGCGAGCCTGGTGGAGGCAGGAAAGGAAAGTGTAGGAAAGGTCAGGGTGCCAACACGGGAACTTGGGTACAGAGTGAACGAAGAACTGAAAAGGGCCATAAAGGGAAGAAAAGCTAAATGTGCTACATACAGGAGAAGTAGAAAACTTAAGGGGCTGAAAGCAATGAGGCCACAGTTGCTAAGGAAGAATACCACCAAGCACGAAATAAAGTAAATAAGATTAAAGAGGATAATCGGGGAGTACGAAATAGCAGTCTTATTAGGACGATAAGAACGACAGGGGGGTCGAGTTCGAACGTATTTTGGAAATGGGTGAATAAACGTAACAAAGGAAGTAACCCACAGAGTATTAAAGTAGATGGCAGAGTTACAGACGAGCAAGATCAAGTCGCATCAGAACTAGTCAAGCACTGGGAAAGGGTAAACGATAAGCGATGGGGCATGGGGAGCCCACCAGAGTGTCCGAATCAGGTCGAGGAAAACCTATCGAGCTTCGTGTGCAGCGAAATTAAAACGGAGGAGGTGCGAAAGGTGATATCAAAATTAAGGGATGGAAAAACGGGAGGAGTGGATGAAATTCCTAACGAGTTCATCAAAAAAGGGGGAGAGGAACTCGGGAACTCGTGAAAAGCCTAACTGCCCTATTCAATCTAGCCATAGAAAATCAAGAGGTCCCAAAGGAGTGGACAGAAAGTAAAATGACATTTATTCACAAAAAGGGGGAAAAAGACGTTTTGGATAACTATGAGGGATCTCTGTCAGTAGCAACATTGGAAAGGTTTTCTGTAAAGTTCCGTATGGGAGACTAGAGGAGGTGATTGAGGAGAAGGGTTTTTTGGGAGAAATCCAGAATGGCTTCAGGAAGGGAAGGAGAGTTACTGACCATCTTTCCACACTATCCCAAATGATAGAATCCACGAAAGCAAAAAAGAAAAAGATGTTTATGGCCTTTTTGGATATCAAAAAGGCATACGATAGAGTATGGAGGGAAGGTATGTGGCGCAAGCGGGAGGCTATGGGCTTAGGAGACGAGTTTGTTGGAATTATGAAAGCATTATATAAAGATGTACAGAGTGAACTTAGCCTGGGGAACATTACAACAAAACGTGTGCCTATGGAGATAGGCCTAAAACAGGGGTGTATCCTTTCGCCGATCCTGTTTGCATTGTACATCAAAAGTTTAGGAGATGAACTCCTGCGTAGCGAGGAGGGGGTAGCAGTTGGGGACTTGAAGATCCCAGGGCTATTTTTTGCAGACGATATGGTTCTGGTGTCAGAAAGCGAAGAGGGGCTAACGAAAATGCTGGAAATTGTTGGGAAATATGGGAGCAAATGGAGACTCGAACTTAATGAAAGCAAGAGCAAAATTATACCTGTAGGCCGCAAAGTGGACCCCACTCGAAGGTGGAGAGTGGGTGAGTTCAGCATTCCGGAAGGGAGCAGCAAACTTCTGAGTGTGGGAGAGACAGGTGATTACGAGTATTTGGGTGTAAATATAAACATTACAGGAAGAGGCATCTACCGGAACCACACAAATTGATTCTGAAGGGGAAGCGAATCCTTAACCAAATGAAACTTATAGGGAGAAACAGTTTCAATAAGGTTTTCGTGGGGAAAACCATTTGGGAAATGGTGGGGCTGCCAAGTATAACATACGGAACGGAAGTGGTACCCCTAAACCAGACGGCCGTAAAGAGCTTGGAAATCCTGCAGAACGATGCAGGCCGATGGATAACGGGGTCGTGTAATGCCGCAGTGCTAGAAGCAATCAGGGGTGAGCTTGGGTGGATGAGGATCAAGGACAGGATAGACCTGTTGAAGCTCGGTTATCTTAATTATTTGGTAAATCTCCCCGACAGCCGATGGTGTAAAGCAATGTTCCTGAGAATTTTCAACTCAAATATCAAAACGGGGTGGATGGTCCAAGTGAGGGAGCTAGTAGAGAACTACTCATTGGAGATCTCGGACCTGGACGTTGGGGCAAACCAGGGTAAAAAAATCGTCAGAGAAAGGGTCATGGAGGATTGTAACCGTAATTGGCGAGAGAGGGTCAAATCAAAGAGGTCTTTGGGTGGTATGCGTGATAAAGAGAAGCCAGGTTTTGAAGAGTACCTTGATGGCACCTTTGGGGGGTCACTGTTGTTCAAGCTGAGGTCGCGATCCCTGGAGCTGAGGGGAAAAATTGGGAAAGACGGTGAAAGGGAGTGCCAGATGTGTAACTTGGACATGGTGGAGACCCTGGAACACTTTCTTCTAGAATGCCCAAAGTATCAGCCTAAAAGAATGAGATTCACTGGGAGTATAATGGGGAAGTGGGATGGGAGAATGAAGGACATGTGGTTAGGGGGAGACTCAAAGGAGAGGGTTAATATGCTAATCGGAGAGATTGGGAAGAATGGGACAAGGGATATTATCAAGCAGTTCGTCTCCGAGTGTTGGGAGGAGAGGAGAAGCGTGGGAATAGGGAGGCAGTTGGGAGTACAGGGGTAACCATGGCCTTCTCGTCCGAGAACCGCGACAAATCAGCGGCTGGCCAAAGTGTTATTATTATTATTATCATCAGCCCTGCCAATTAGGAATCCACCACCTAAACTACTATACCTTTACCCACCGTCGATAGAACCAGTGACATAACCGTAATATTAGGGGCCCTGGGGCCACATACTGTAATTATTCAGTACATTATAATGTTATAATCTAGCACACTAACTGGGTACAAACCTTCTATTCAGTATAAAATCTATCTGGCCTTGACTAGCTCAAGACGTTCTAGTGAAAGTTAGTGGTTACAGTATGGCCGTCGTGGAATGGTCACTTTTCATAGGTTGGCAATATTTCCGCGGACGCAATAGTTTTAGATTCCAAACGTTAATTATAGAAGTGATAGTTAAAACCGGGTGCTTCATTAATTAAAAATTTCCTTACGTTGCTTTTCGTTCGTCCTTTCGTGCGTTTCTGTGTTCGTTCCTTCGTTAGTTGGTCAGAACCTCAATCGAGAAGAAGTCATGTTGGCACTGGTTGGTTTCTGCTTCGACGGTTTGATGTAACAACTTTTATAGAATGCATCCGTATTAGTAAATGAATTAAAATTAAAACTGTTCCGTCAGTTGAGCTGCTATATCATGTCTTGTTCCACGTACAAAACCCCGTAATTGGTTTCAGAGAATATCGTCCCGATTCTCGTTATGCAAGCTGGTACTGAAGCAGCCAACCTAAATGATTCAGCTACAACACTGTTTTGAGACCCATATTAATGATTTTCCCCAAAATGTTGGAATTGTTGGGGGCCCTTAACAATGTGCAATTGTTGGGGCCCTTACGAGATGTCATAATCTCGTTGCATGGGCGTTACACCACCAGATAGGACGATGACTGGAATCTTGTATTTTAGCTCATAATTAGTCTGTGTGAAACACACAGACTATTGTTTTTGCACGGTTTATTTTTCTTTTTCTTTTTTTTTCTTCTTTTTTTTTTTTTCTTCTTTTTTTTGGCATGCTGATAGACAGCCACAAGTTCTCGGCCACCTATGTTTTTCAGATTCCTGGGGTATCAGGGGTGTCTGTAGGGGTGTTTTGAAAGTAGGTTACGCCCATATCTCAGGCGTGGTATGACCTATAGACTTGGGACCAACACCAAATGAGTCGACACTCGATGGAGACGCAAAATATGGGTCAAGGTCACGGAGGTCATCTAGGGGTCATTGAGTGCACTTTTCAGAATTGCTGGAAATCACATTTTTTGACCCCCTAACGTATTCCTGACGTACACACATGCATTTTGACGTAAAAAAAGTGGGCGTGGCCAAAATTTTTGAAAGTGGGTCACGCCCATATCTCAGGCGTGGTATGACGTATGGACCTGGGAACAACACGAAATGAGTCGACACTTGATGGAGATTCAAAATATGGGTCAAGGTCACGGAGGTCACCTAGGGGTCATTGAGTGCATTTCTCAGAATTGCTGGAAATCACATTTTTTGACACCCTAAAGTATTCCTGACGTACACACATTCATTTTGACGTAAAAAAAGTGGGTGTGGTCAACATTTTTTAAAGTGGGTCACGCCCATATCTCAGGCATGGTATGACGTATGGATCTGGGACCAACACCAAATGAGTCGACACTTGGTGGAGATTCAAAATATGGGTCAAGGTCACGGAGGTCACCTAGGGGTCATTGAGTGCATTTTCAGAATTGCTGGAAATCACATTTTTGGACCCCTAAACTATTTCTGATGTACACACATGCATTTTGACACAAAAAAAAATTGGGCATGGCCAAAAGTTTTGAAAGTGGGTCACGCCCATATCTCAGGCTTGGTATGACATATGGACTGGGACCAACACCAAATGAGTCGACACTTGATGGAGATTCAAAATATGGGTCGTGGTCACAGAGGTCACCTAGGGGTCATTGAGTGCATTTTTCAGAATTGCTGGAAATCACATTTTTTGACCTCCCGAAAGTATTCCTGACATACACACATGCATTTTGACGTAAAAAAAGTGGGCATGGCCAAATGTTTTGAAAGTGGGTCACGCCCATATCTCAGGCTTGGTATGACCTACGGACCTGGGACCAACACCAAATGAGTCGACACTCGATGGAGGTTCAAAATATGGGTCAAGGTCACGGAAGTCAACTAGGGGTCATTGTGTGCATTTTTCAGAATTGCTGGAAATCACATTTTTGGGCCCCCTAAACTATTTCTGACGTACACACATGCATTTTGACGCAAAAAAAAATTGAGCGTGGCCAAAAGTTTTGAAAGTGGGTCACGCCCATATCTCAGGCTTGGTATGACGTATGGACCTGGGACCAACACCAAATGAGTCGACACTTGATGGAAATTCAAAATATGGGTCAAGGTCACAGAGGTCACCTAGGGGTCATTGAGTGCATTTTTTCAGAACTGCTGGAAATCACATTTTTTTTACCAGTAAAGTATTCCTGACATACATACATGCATTTCGACGTAAAAACAAACTGGGCGTGGCCAAAATTTTTGAAACTGGGTCATGCCCATATCTCAGGCGTGGTATGACGTATGGACCTGGGACCAACACCAAATAAGTCGACACTTGATGGAGGTTCAAAATATGGGTCAAGGTCAAAGAGGTCACCTAGGGGTCATTGAGTGCATTTTTTCAGAATTGCTGGAAATCACATTTTTTTTACCCCTCAGGTATTCCTGACGTACACACATGCATTTGGACGTAAAAAAGTGGGTGTGGCCAAAAATTTTTTTGAAAGTGGGTCACGCCCATAGCTCAGGCATGGTATGACGTATGGACCTGGGACCAATATCAAGTGAGTCGACACTTGATGGAGATTCAAAATATAGGTCAAGGTCACGGAGGTCACCTAGGGGTCATTGAGTGTATTTTTCAGAATTGCTGGAAATCACATTTTCTTACCCTTAAAGTATTCCTGACATACACACATGCATTTTGACGTAAAAAAGTGGGCGTGGCCAAACATTTTTTGAAAGTGGGTCACGCCCATATCTCAGGCTTGGTATGACATATGGACCTGGGATCAACACCAAATGAGTCGACACTTGATGGAGATTCAAAATATGGGTCAAGGTCACAGAGGTCACCTAGGGGTCATTGAGTGCATTTTTTCAGAATTGCTGGAAATCACATTTTTTTACCCCTAAAGTATTCCTGACGTACACACATGCATTTTGACATAAAAAAGTGGGCGTGGCCAAAAATTTTTTGAAAGTGGTCATGCCCATACCTCAGGCGTGGTATGACGTATGGACCTGGGACCAACACCAAATGAGTCGACACTTGATGGAGATTCAAAATACAGGTCAAGGTCACGGAGGTCACCTAGGGGTCATTGAGTGCATTTTTCAGAATTGCTGGAAATCACTTTTTTTGACCACTAAAGTATTCCTGACATACATACATACATTTCGACACAAAAACAAAGTGGGCGTGGCCAAAATTTTTGAAACTGGGTCACGCCCATATCTCAGGCGTGGTATGACATATGGACTTGGGACCAACACCAAATGAGTCGACACTTGATGGAGATTCAAAATATGGGTCAAGGTCACAGAGGTCACCTAGGGGTCATTGAGTGCATTTTTCAGAATTGCTGGAGATCACATTTTTTTGACCCCTAAACTATTTCTGACGTACACACATGCATTTTGACGTAAAAAAAATTGGGCGTGGCCAAAATGTTTGAAAGTGGGTCACGCCCATATCTCAGGCTTGGTATGACATATGGACCTGGGACCAACACCAAATGAGTCGACACTTGACGGAGATTCAAAATATGGGTCAAGGTCACAGAGGTCACCTAGGGGTCATTGAGTGCATTTTTTCAGAATTGCTGGAAATCACATTTTCTTACCCTTAAAGTATTCCTGACATACACACATGCATTTTGACGTAAAAAAGTGGGCGTGGCCAAACATTTTTTGAAAGTGGGTCACGCCCATACCTCAGGCTTGGTATGACGTATGGACCTGGGACCAACACCAAATGAGTCGACACTTGATGGAGGTTCAAAATATGGGTCAAGGTCACAGAGGTCACCTAGGGGGTCATTGAGTGCATTTTTCAGAATTGCTGGAAATCACATTTTTACCCCCTAAATTATTCCTGACGTACACACAATCATTTTTACGTAAAAAAGTGGGCGTGGCCATAATTTTTGAAAGTGGGTCACGCCCATATCTCAGGCGTGGAATGACCTACAGACCTGGGACCAACACCAAATGAATCGATACTCGATGGAGGTTCAAAATATGGGTCAAGGTCACGGAGGTCAACTAGGGGTCATTGAGTCCATTTTTCAGAATTGCTGGAAACCACATTTTTTGATCCCCTAAAGTATTCCTGACATACATACATGCATTTTGACGTAAAAAAGTGGGCGTGGCCAAAATTTTTGAAAGTGGGTCACGCCAATATCTCAGGCATGCTATGACATATGGACCTGGGACCAACACCAAATGAGTCGACACTTGATGGAGACTCAAAATATGGGTCAAGGTCACGGAGGTCACCTAGGGGTCATTGAGTGCATTTTTCATAATTGCTGGAAATCACATTTTTTGCTCACCCCCGCCCCCTCCCCCCCCCCCCCCAGCATTCCTGAGATTCATACATGCATTTTTACGATAAAAAAGTGGGCATGACCAACATTTTTGAAAAGTGGGTCATGGTCATATCTCAATCGTGGTATGATGAATGGACCTGGAACTAACACCAAATGAGTCGACACTTGATGGAAATTCAAAATATGGGTCAACGTCACGGAGGTCACCTAGGGGTCCGCCTGAAAGAGGTCACCAAAGTCATCAAGTGCGTATTATTCAGAAATACTGGGAAATGAATTTTGTTACACCTTAATGCATTTCTAAAGTTTATGAACGTATTTCATCACTCAAATTAGTGGGCAGAGCCAAAAATGTCCATTTCTGATTCGAGTATCGAACCCTTTGAATGCTGGACACATATATGTCTTTTCTGTTTTTTTTATAAATAATTGTTCTGATTCCAGTATGAATATCTGTAAATACTGTTAACGAAAACCCATTTATGATTTGTTTAAAAATATTTTACTCCGGAAAATAAGCCTCCATAAATTCTCTTTCTGTATAGTTTATTCCTGATACTTTAACCCTTTTCACGCAGACTTGAATTTACTGGGTGCAGTAAATTCTGTTTCTCTAGTTACTTCGTTGATTTTCGTTGCGGCAGCTACATGAATGTGCTGAACGCATTGGCCACATTACGGCGAACGTGTTGTGGTTAGCCGTAGACGAAGACTGGCACGGGTCTGTGTGTAAATTATGAAGGACACAACCATGTGTTCAGTGAATTTGTATTGTTCATTTCTGATCCTCCGCCGAGACTTGAGCCCTCGGCAACTCCAACTGACAATAAATAGTCCAGCTGTAGGTTTCCGTTCCAGTAGCGGTACTGGCAACAGTGATTCGCTCTTGGAATAGTAATGGTAAGTTCCAACAGCAGTGCTAGTAGAAGACTACAGTGCTGGATGAAGACAGTGGAAGCTATCCCAAAGGGCAGATAGTAGTGACCTCAGGCGTGTAGGTGGTTTTGCTTAATAGTACAGAGATTAGAGCTTACTGAATCACTTTCAAAGAATCGCTTTCCATGGCACTTCAATTGTTATAGAATTCCGTTGTGAGATTAGTCAAAGGACTTGGGTAGTTATCGGGTCATTTCCAGTAACTTCCGAAATCTCGGCCAAAATGTTCAATAGATAAACCTACAGTGGTTGAAATTGAATGCCCTGTGTTAGTAGACTGCGTGGCATTTAATCTGTGGCGATGCCCATTTCTAACAGAATTTAGTGGCTTTAACGACATTGCATGGTATTTTTTGTCTGATGTCAGTATCTCGTCCTTTGAGTGCAACAAGACGCCATGGGCAAAGCTGAAGCATTGTAGATGATGTCCTGTTGCACTCAGAAGTCGGTTTGCAACTCTAGAACCTAAAGGTCATAGACTTCGAAAACAAGGGGTTGGCGTATATTCGGATTACCTTTGCAGGTGCAAATTTACAAGTAAAAGTTAGAATATTCTTACTCAAGGGTGAGAATGTAGGATGTTCGGCAGCCGGGGGAGGGGGGGGGGGCGTACAGTTGGAACTTCGAGGCCCCCCCCGAACCAAGACCCACTAACGATATCCCCATCTGTATACTGTTCTGTAAATGTACATTTCTGTTTCCATTTTTCTTCTTCCAGTTTAACCCTTTACCCAACGTAACGGCCAAAACCGGCCAGCGCTATTCTCAAAAATCGCCAATAAATTTTCATTATATTTTCATTTTTTGTCTCAAAAACATAGGTTATGACCCCTCGTTGGAACGAGCTCGACGAGCTCGTTCCAACGAGGGGTCATAACCTATGTTTTTGAGACAAAAAATGAAAAAAATTAGTTATTCAAGAATTTTTTTTGCAAGTGTCGTCTGCTTTTCATGTTAGGTAAAGGGTTAATGAAGAAAATGGGAGCGAATGTTCGAAAACATACATCTTCACTAGAATTTTGATTTAGCACCACCACCACGCAGGGGATGCTCTCAACAAAACAAAGAAAAAGATGTTGATATCTTTAATATCGCATGCTGTTAATGTAGAGTTCTTGTACTCCTTTTTTCTCAAACGTGTCCTGTAATATGCATCAACCATTGAAGATGGATTCAAAATTTATTCAGTCGAGATATTAGAGTGATAGATAATCGGGTTAATTTCGTAACATTCTAGAAACAAGAGTAATATAAATGCGGCAAGCAATGGGTTAGAAGTATTTTGTGAAGGATAAAGCGCACTTCTTGAAACAGCTGCCTTCCTGTCACAGGTCAATTGCTGTTCAAAGTGTTATTTACTGACATTCTTTTATTGGATAAACAGTTTGTAATAATCCCTTTTCACAATTCCGATCTAAAATTGATCTTACGTTGGTGAGGATTCAAGCACGAAAGGACGTGGGAAAGGATTCAAGCATGAAAGGAATCAAGTGAGTTTTGAACAGAATAAAAATAATATATTTTGTAATGCTGTTAACGCCTCGCGCACTGTTCGTGGAAATATATCAGCTCACCTATCAACATCGGTTTCATGTTCCATTGAGACTGAAATCCTCACACTCTGATTGGTCGGTAGCTCGCATAGTTTTCTTTTATGTTTACGGCTCCAGTACCATATGTTACCGTCTGACGTCACCGCGTAAAAATATTTGAAATTGGGTTGCTCATTTCGCAATTATCCTATAAACGAACTAACTGGCAAAGCGCTTCATTATTGTGGGTGGATTTTTTGCACGCACGGCAGACGATGTTCCGAATGATGTGTTGTTTCAATTACAAATCAGTATACGATTTGGTCTAAAATGGAGTGACCTCGACCTTTATTTGATTTATTGATTACTTGTCCAGTGACGTCATTGGGGTACACGAAAGGTTTATTTACTAAAAAGCTGCCCTGGTCATTTCATGATGTGAGTTTTGGGCTATGGGTAGGGTCTTTTGGGAACATATACATCATTCTGGTGAATTGACGGTAATGTGAGCTTAGATTTGAGCCGAAAACCTCAGACCATGTAACCGTAAATTCATCATATCATAAAAAAGCAATTCAGTTTGCACGGAAACATTTTGTGATAAGTTCCTTTTATTTTTGACAGTGGACGTCGTCTGATACAAGTACAGCAACATTTCATATTCAAACTTTCCTTTTCGCCTTGGGTGCCGAGAATTTGTATGTTCGGATTAAGATGCTTTATTATTTGGCAATTAATAGAACAACGCATCTACGTTTTTTGTACAACCGAAGGATATTTGCAAGGAAAAGATGCTACAGTGCTCGAACTTTTTTTCTTTTTGGGCCATTTGTGTGATCAAATTCTCAACCATATTCACACCCAGCGAACAACTCTCTCCATTTTTCACTACAATATTCGAAGTATAAAAAAAACTTAGTTTAATAGTTGAAGAGTTTGATGATGCTGATATAATCTGTTTTACCGAAACTCACATGGATCCATGTTTCAGCTCCAACAGCGTGTCGATCCTTGGCCTTTCTCCACCAGTGTGGACAGACAGGAACCAACATGGTAGGGGAGTGGCATTTTATTTTTCAAACAAGTCAAATGTAAACGAATGCTTCTGTTGGAATTTGATCAGCCGATGCTTTGGTTCGAAAACACTATTGAAATTAAATTTATGTTGCGCATAACTTACCACTCAATTCAGTGTTCTGCAGGGGGCTACTGGGTAAAACTTGAACGCGTAATTGACGATTCGCTTTGCATCAACCCTCATTGATAATTACAGGTGACATGAACAGCGATCTTCTTAATTCATCAAGTGTTCTCATTGAGGCTACTGATACTTTTAATTAATTGAATGCAATTTTTATAATCTTTATTGGAGTATGAACGTGTGGGAATGGGTACAAATTGTATGAATCCCTTCATACACAATTTGCACCCATTCCCACACGTCCATACTCCAATAAAGATTATAAAAATTGCATTCAGTTCTTATAATTACATTCCGTAACTGTTTAAACTACTTTTTACCAAACAACAAAGCAGAAATACGAAATAAAACAAGTACGAACGAACGAGGCGAAAAACCACCCTCACACATGCACACAAAGCGCACAACTCTGATTTTAAATTTTCACAACTTTAGAAATGGAAACGAGTATTTTAGTAACGGGCTTTATGCCACAGTTGGGAAATGTCACCAAAGAAACAGCAGCGGAGTTGATCATTGCGAGCGGCGCTAAAAGTTAAAAATCCGCCCAAACACCGCCCGAATTACATTCTGTCAACTGCGCTCTACCGTAAATGCGGGTCAAAGTTCGACCAAATGTATTCATTGGAAAATGAATTACATTTGGTCATGACGTTTTCATCCAGCTGACCAATGGGAATTGAGTATTTGGACCCAAAACGTATAACTACATATAACAATGTAATTATTTTAGGAAACACCATAACCGAACCGACACGCACTACCTCTGACTTTAGTACTTTCCTTGACCAAATGATAGTGATAATGTCAAAGACTTGAACTGTGATGTACTGGACATCGTGGTATCCCATCACAATGCAGTTTGCATAACTATTCAGACCGTTATTATAAAACAGGAACCAAAAATAAGACAGGTCTGGAATTATAAGAAAATTAATTTTATTAAAATGAATAATATCGTATCCCGGACAGAGTGGCAAACAATTATGAATAGTACCAACAGCCTAGACGCTTCATCTCACAATTTTCTGGCACTTTTTCTCGAAATTGCAATACCATGCTACTATGTTGCTGTTTGTTCATCTCATAAGCCATAGTTCGATTCTACACTGCGTCGAGAAATTCCGAAGAGAGGCCGCCTCGGGCAACAAACCCTTTAAACACTTACGCTGCCGATAACGATTATTGTCACCTACTTTATGATGATTATCTGTACATTCTGGTATGCGCAGATCAAACCTACCATCTGATTAATTGTTGGAAAGGCATCAGAGAGCCCTTTCCAACAATAAATCAGATGATTGAGTTTCCAGTATGTCATAAATCTTATTAAGCTTCCTAGCATACAGTCGCACATAGAGGTCCTCCATATATGGTTAAGTGGGCGTGGCAGGCAGTAAAAGGGTTAAAGTAATAATCCCACTAACTTCGAAAAATATAAACATGTCCGCAATAAAGTAATTAATACGAAGAAAAGGGCTAAATCTACATTATTTTCTACATTAGACACATCTCCCTCTATAAATCGCGATCCGAAAACTATTTGGCATACCGTTAAACAACTGTTAGGTGCTTTTGACAGTCCAGCACCTCGATACTGTGACTGACGTCTGAAATTTGGTAACTATATTCAAATGATCAACAAATGGCTAACCTACTTAATACAACCTTCCTGAAGAATATTGAAATCCACGAAGCAGGACATGAGTTGCCGGTGTTCCGTTCCAAGTGCTCGGATATTCTTTCCGATATGAATGTGACTGAAGCAGATGTCCACGAGATACTTAGCGCTCTTGCAATCAATAAAGTAGTTGGTCAGTTCACAACTGAACACACGCACCTTGGATTAAAATTACAAGCCGATTTGAACTTGCATACATATATTTGCAGCATATGCAAGAAAGCTAACTTGAGCCTTTCCCGGTTGAGAAAACTTGAATTTATTCTGAGCAGAAAAACTCTTGAAATAATGTACAAGTCTTTTATACTTCCAGTAGACTATGCAGATGTGGTATGGATCGGAGCTCGCGAATACTCACTTTCCAAACTAGACAAAATACACACGGAAGCCGGGAGGATAATAACAGTACTGACTAGAACGGCATCGCCTCCAACAGTATTCTTTAAACTCGACTGGGAAACCCCAGAACAACGACGAAAAATGAATAAGATGGTGACCTTCTTCAAAATCGTCCACGTGGAAGCGCCGGCGTATCCCTTCGAAATATTACGCAAGACGTGTCCGGACTACTCACCAAATAACAGACGTGCTAGTTCGAATTTCAAAATTCCTCTGATGCACACACTGAATTATGAAAAAGTTCTTTCATTCCATCTTGTATTTCAGAGGGGAACTCACTTCCCTTTGAAATAAAGAACCCGGAGGAATCTTTAAGTATATTTACAAAGCATTTCAAAAGTGAGATATGTAGGCCACAGTCGTATTTTGGGACAGGTTTGAGGAAGATGAATATATTGCATTGCAGGCTACGTAATGCACGCAGTGATTTAAATTTAGACAAAAACTTCTATTCACGACACACCAGACTGCTCGTGTGCAAACGGAATGGAATACGAATCACATTATATTTTTTTGTCTGCCCAAGGTATTTCAATCAAAGATTAATACTGCAGCAAGACTGGGCCAACATCACAGTTAATTATGTTACTGACATACTGCACGGTATCCCTACCATGCCTCCATCTGCAAATGACCATCTAATCCGGGTAATACAAAATTATATCAAAGAAACCAATCGATTCAAGATTTTTAATAACATTCATCCGGGTAGTTAGTTCCATGTTTCCAGAGCCCCTGAAGGTGATGTAGTGCTGATCTACTGTGGCTGAACAGTTCTGCTTCAATGACAAAATAGAACCCGGTAGTCAATACGTGGGGTGTAAGTGATCTAAAGTAATTAGCATGATTAGAAGCGATTGGAGAAACTTGACTATCCTGTGTTGTTATTATGATATAGCTGCACATGCTGAAAATGATCCTAAATATTAATAAACAAACAATAAACACATAAAGCCCGTTTGCGATTATCTAAACCGTCCGCACATTTGTCTTCATTACTAGCATGTTTGACAGGAAAGGTTTGGGGCTATAGATCGCATGCGACTTTGTCCCTTAACTGATGTAGTTAGGCACAGCTTACCCAGTTTATAGGTGATGACAAAACGTTGGACGAAGCCTGCAGTTATGGATATATCCTGGAGCGATGCGGCTTGGTGAATTGGCTGGAGACAGTTTAATTTTGGGTTTTTTTTTTTACTTTTTTTGCTTCATGGGTACTTGATATCAATTCGACTCCTCTTTTCGCCTTTATCTTTTCTTATTTCTTTGAATATCTAACGTCATAACACAGGTGCAATCTCGAATAACGTTTTAAGGTGTATGTATTGAACAATTGCTGCGTTTATTTGTTAATCGTATACGAGGGTGGGGACGGGTCTTAAGTGTTAGACATTTGTTGTCCGACCCTTTTTCTTAATTTTGACAAATAAAATATGTTTAAACTAAACAAACCATATTCTTATATCTTGGTTAGCTTTCTAACAAAATCACTGATAACTGTATTGTTCAAGAGGACGTACAATCTGTTTTTCAAAGTGACTTATTATTGTTCTTTTTCTTTTTTTCCCTCGACCCTGTCCTTACTGTTTCAATTTACCCCTTACATCCAATTCTTATCTGAAACGTACCCTCCCCCCCCCCCCTTCACCTCTCCTCCACCCAAAACACACACATGTGGCTGTTTCCACCTAATCCGCTAGAAATTAACTGTCAGTCTTTTACCGTATCTCCATCCTTCGTGGTTGTTAACTGGTAGAGTGCTAAATTATTTTGGCTGTCAAAATTTGTTCACGTCTTTGCCTCGTTACAGTTTAGGAGAGTGCTCATAGGCACTCTCCATAAACTGTAACAAGGCAAATCCATACAGAGTAAATAATTTCATTTCAAAGATGAAATGGTACACAACCAGTGAATATGAAGCTTTGAAACTGGCGCTCCTGCACTTCATTGTAAAGCCGAAATATGGGCTTCTAGCACTCTACCAGTTAACCAATCCGGTGTCAATATCTGTACTAAGAATAGAAGAGTACCAAATACGGAACACTATTCTGTACCGAAAAAATCATCGAGATATTTAGTAGAGCTGTAGGTTTTTAAATTTCTTGTTCGGTTTCGGTTTTGGTTTTTCAGGTGGAGTAAAACCTCGGTTCGGTTCGGTTTTCGGTTTGTTCATGAGGCCAAATAAAATTCAATAAAACTCATTCTTATGTCCGGAGTCATAACTGAATGGCAGTGAAACTGAGTGAAACTCAATGAATGCCCGAAATAAGCTATAATATATGAAGAATCAGGAAGGCCAATATAATAATTACCTAAATATACAGAACTTTTATTGTGCTTGGCCATTTTTCGAGGTCTAACACCTACACGCAACTTGAGGAAAGCTGCAAACACAACTAAACTGACATGTCGGAAATTCACAGAATGTAGCCTTCCCAGAGTAGTGAGAGTACCCAGACACTGCCATTGGCAGTGTCTGGGTTCTCTCACTACTCTGGGATGGCTACATTCTGTGAATTTCTGCAGCAAGAGAGTGTTTAATAAAAAACGAAAAACCTTAGATTACGGGATGTCGACGGTTTCGGTTTCGGTTTTTAAAAAAACCTAAAAACCTCAGTTCAGTTTCGGTTAACCTACAGCTCTAATATTTAGGTACAATAGATTCCAGCAGACCCTCTGGGCACAAGAAAAAATAAAATCCTAAGTAAAAAAATACAAAAAAAGAGACAAATCTCTTCTTTTATGACTATCTCAACACTGGGATGAGGAACAAATCTTACTCTTTGTACCCACCCAACTCTACCCAAGGCTTTAATTACTTCTGACGCCTCTGACTGCCTCAGCTTCTCTTGCCTCCAGTTTAATTTAAATACGATGTTCAAAATTGACTCAAGCCTCCAATTTGTGAAAATCTATCATTTAAAAGGAAGACGACTCTTAAAAGTTCCAAGCTCACTGTCGAATCCCATCCTAATAATCTGTGTCTTTGTCTGGTTTCCTTGTTACTTTGAACACAATTAACCTTGTTGGATTGGGTTGATTTATTCATCTTTTTGATCCATATGATGTATACATGTAACATGACTGTTTGTAATAAAAATAGTTTTTAAACTAAAAAGTATATATGTATCTTAACCTATCAACGTTGGACTACAAAATAGTTTTGTTCTGAAGATTAAAATTTGTAGCAAAGTGGTGCATCTCTTCTGTGTTCATACGGAAGTCCAGCAATAGTTTCATCCTACAGCCCTATATGGCAATTTCTTACGCAAACAATTATGCTCAACGGTTTGATATTGTTAATATCGAATAAATATAAAAAGCTAAGGAGAAATTGTTGTTTCTAAATGGTTTTGATTCAACAACAGCCGAATGTTGGGTGTTTGGAAAATAAGTAGAACGCATTTTAAATTGTGAACCTCCGACTGGCGGGTTGATTCTCTGTATTGGTTGACTATACAGAGTCCACCCCCCCCCACCCCCCGAAAACATAAAAGAGACAAAATAAAAATAAAATAAATTAAAAATAAATTCCGGAGGGGAAATTTGTTAAAGCTGGAGCCATAAACATATTACGTCAAGTTGATTTAATAAAGTTCTAATTTCAAGAATCACGCGATCCAAAATTATAACCGTTGATCAAGTGCAGAGCTCCATTCACGATACAGCCCCCCCCCCCCCCCCCCCCCCTTAACTGATGGGAAGGAGACTGAATCTTGGGATGGATAGCTAGTCCAAACATGACTTGGAAGCCCATATTATTTTTTTTAACTCTTTGCCAGGTCGTACCAAACAAAAAAAATAAAATAAGTCTTTCAGGCCATGTTTGGACTGGGCGGAGCAGGCCTAACCCAAGCATCATGGCCTCCTGAGCGAAACTCGTACCCCTTAAAGTTCCGGGCCCCAGGGTTACTACACCCCCATCCACCTTCCCTCTCCCCGGCACTAATTGCAACGAACTTCACGAACTCGTCCCAATGACGGCTCATAAGCTTGTTTCTGGAGGCAAACTTGTAAAGTAAGAAATTCTGGTTGGCGATTTTTGTGATATAGCTGGTCGGCTTTGGTTATCGCGACAGTAAGGGGCCAAATTACACATTATGTGATAAACAGAATACATATTCATCGCGATTTGATACGAATTTTCCTAGTCTCATTCACTAAAATCTACCAGTCTCTCGGTAAGTCTTGGCTCAGATCGATTTCAATGAACTCGGATCAGAAATTCCATATCAAATCGGGACACGTTAGAAATTCGCAAAATGTGACATATCGTCGCCTGAGTGCTAGAATGTTCTATGTCCCATAGGGGACATAGAACATTCTAGCACTCAGGTGACGATATGCCTTTCATGTTGCAAATATTAGTCCATACAGAGTTTACTATATGATTAAGAAACCGGATGGAGGGTGGGGGTCTGGGCGGGACAAAATAGGCTAGGCATCGGGTTGTATTTTTGGCATTTTTGCAACCACTTACCCTAATTTGCATTTTTACTTTTTCCAGTCCCAGACCTTCCCTGATTTAAGAGTTCGTTGCTCCCAGGACAGAGAAGATATGTACCACTGTCCCGGACCACGAGTCTTGCCCTCTGTTTGTGACTGTTCCTTCTATGACGAGAGGATTTGTCGTAGTATACACGGGATCTTGAATGTCCAAGTGAAATATAAGAATCACATAAACGTAAACATTTATTTACATCCAATAACGGAACCAAATAACAATGAGTATAGCTGTGGTTGACATCGAGCTCTGACAAACCCAGCAATATTGATTAAAATAATATCTTACGTGAAAATTATCTCCCTTGAGATTACTGAGCTTGTGAGACGAAATCCGTTAAGAAGGCAGTGAATGTGGGTGGTGAGGTGTGAAATTTCTGAGACTTGATGTGCGTGAATGAATGACAATGAGGTAGGTGTGAAATAGCGACACCAATTAAAGCAATTACTATGTAATTTCTCATCCATCTCTGCGTTATTGTTCAGTCCGAGAATGTGTTTTCATAGCAATTTGGAAGTCTTAATTCATCAGAGGAAAAAAATTGGAAAACCACATCTGACAGACTTCTGGATTATTAAAAAGAACAGTGTCTGTATTTTAGGCAACGATGCGCACACTGTTGATACAATGAATATAAAAAAGTTATAGATCACCAAAAGGGCCTGAAAAGGCAGTTTTCTATTTTTTTAAATCGGTTTCTACTGGGAACAATAGTCCAATGTTCAAATTGATTGGAGAAAAAGGTGTAACAAGATAGCTGTTATTTGCTTATACTACGCCACAGGAAAAGGAAAAGAACTGTAGTTTGTGAAATGATACGCACATCGATGATTAAAAATAGACGAATGTTAAAAAATAAGTTTTTATATGAAGTTCCCATCTCTCTTCGTGTTAAATGCCTGAACGGCTTTACCAAATCAAGGGGAGGTAATGCTATAGAGAATCTCTTCAAGAGAAACATTTTCTTGGCAATGAGGGACAGAGTGTCCTGTGACTGAGGAATTCCAGAGTGAAGCATGACCGTGGCATTATGTGGAAACTCGCAATTTATTTTGTTCATATTCCAGAAATTATATTTTAAAAGGAGAAGGTAACAGTAATTATTATTTCTCAATTGTAATGTTTTTAGTTCAAATTCCATTAATTATATGGGAACTTGCATATTATTTTATTGGTATTCCAGAAATTATTTTTCGGGAATATCAATAAAATAATTTTCGAGTTTCCATATAATGCCACGGTCATACTTCTCTGGAAGACCAACTGTATTCCGTTTGATAAACCAAAAGCCATCAATGGAAAGTGACTAGAAAATTCCAGTAAATTCTGAATGTTTTAATCAAAGTAAGATTTAAAGTGTATAGGCAACATGTTCTTCCTTGTGTGTAAATATAAATCAAGGTTGGACAGCGGATGGGATGTGGTAATGCCGAAAAGGTACAACACGCTATGATGTAGATGGGGATGGGTTAAAATGCGTACACGCCTTGTGAACGCACAGTCACCAATTCTGTGCCCAATGAAGTCCGTTGAAACATATCAGAATATACCAATACAGCGTATAATAGAAGAAGTACAGGATAATTCAGCATGATCTTGAATTCAATACCCAGAACACGACTCACTTACATGAATACAAGATAGTCGAGGTTTCCCGAGAGACATACTACGGAATCAACACTTCATCCAGCTGCCTCCGGGGCCAATACTATAAAGCATTTACAATAGTATTTTCTAGAATTGTATTTTCTAATTGTGACTTTAAGCGGGTTAAAATGAACCATTAGCATTTTCAAAGATGTGGCAATTTGCCAGTCGGCAAATTGCCAAATCTTTTAAAATGCTAATGATTCATGTTAGACTGTTGTATTAATAGGTAGAAAATACAATTCTAGAAAATACAATTGAAAAGGTTTTATAGTATTGACTCCAGAAAAACAAACGAAAACAATATCATAGATTCAGTGTTCTCTCATATACTTTTCGACAGGTGGTTTTCTAAATCTGTGCGAAGAGGAAAGAGGATACATACTTTCGATAGGATAGAGACCCAGGTGGGATCTGATCGCAATACTTCGGAATACTTTTGCTATAGGGGTCGTGCTCCTATTGTTACTAACAGCAAAGTTTCGACGGGTATCGGGAATGTGAGCACATTCGTTGAAAGATTATAGTATTTGCCTTCTTAGCATGGAATGCTCAGAGCGCTTCGTTGTGTAAAATCTAAAAGAGTTGTGACAAATGCCACTTTTAGTCAAACTGTCTCCCGACATTGATGTGGAAATGTAAATTACGAGACAATTTGTCCGTTATTTGAGTAAGATCAATTAATGATTCGCTAAATTATAAATTACTGAAAATCTCTGTCCGGGAAATGCCATACTTTCTGTTTTTCTGATACTAATGTTCTTGTAATATATATATTGGTAAATATGTTGAACTTTGGTAATACACCAAATGTTTGCCACTATATTCAGTCCTGTTTTCTAGTAAAATGGGGCACTAAAAGCCAGTGAGAATGAAGCACATTTTCGAAAAAAATATACTCAATTTGACGGATGCTCACGCCCCTACGGACGGACCCTTGACTGTTTTATCCTTTGTTGAAAACCTAACCCCTTAACAATGAAGAGAAAAATAATTACTATTCAAGAAAGCTATACTTGATACATTACCTGTATTCTATGTACACATGTGATGTAAAACAATTATTGAGTTTCCATGAGGTTGATACAAGAATTGTCAAACCGATAAAAGTAATATTCTCCGAGGCCGTAGGCGGAGGGGAATATTACTTTTCAATGGTAGATAATTCCTTGTATCAACCTCAAGGGCTGTCAGTTACTGTTTTATTATTATGACAGAAAAAAATCGTTTGCAAAGTCCTTGCTTTATTACATATTTTTCGAAGAAAAACAGCACATTAATGTGCAACAAAATAATTTAATTTCAACATGTATATATAAGAGGCAATGTGAATTAACTTACTGGTTCATGTTGCAGTTAATTGTTATATTTGAACAGTTACTAAACATTGGGACACGGAAATTAAAGGAAGGAGCAATTTGGAAATAACATTTCTATTTTTATCGCAAACAGGGTTTTGGAATCATTATTTCAACCAACTTGCGCTTTTTTACAGACAACAATAATAGGGCAGTGAAACATCAACTCGTTTTCGATGAAAATAGAATAGATCAGTAATATTTGAGTATATCAACACTTTTGACTAGTGTTTAAGCCAATTAAATTACAGGTTATTTTCTGTCATATAATAATAGAGGTGAGCTATGGATCAAAAAATCTAGAGTTATTGGTGTTCAAGTGGAATGTTAGGGTAACGGGTAGAAACAATTTTACATGCTACATTTGCAAGATCTCTTTTTGTAAACCTTTCGTTGTCTGCAGGCAAAACATTATAAGCTATTATGATGAATCGACGTGTAACGGGGGGCAACTCAGAGACACCTTTCCTTCAACCCATGAGTAACCCCAGGTACCTCAGCCCTAAAAAAGTCAACCCAAGCTTTGTGTCTTCTTGAACTGTGTTTGTAAAATGAGGATAAAATAAATAAAGAGGAAATTTTGAAATTCTTTTCACTGATTCAAAAATGTTATAACAACAAAACAAAAATTCAACAAGTGAGCACTGAGGATGTAAATCAATGTTTACCTAAAATAGTAAAATTACTACAGTCTATACTGCTCTAAGGCGTGGGATTCAACTGACTAATAACTCGAAATATTATTAAAAAGATTTTCAACTCTGAATTATCTTGTTACCAGTATAAATAATATTCAAGCCAGTACAAAAGGGTAAAGTTACTACAGTCTATACTACTCTAAGGCATTTGATTCAACTGACTAACAGCACCAAATCTTAAAAAAGATTTTCACCACTGAACTATCTTGTCAGCATTTAACATCTGGACACATTGACAGACAGGCATAAGACTTTATTGAAACTGACCATAATGTACCAACCGATGCCTAAAAAGTATTCATGACGGCATCAAATAAGTATACTAACTGACGAACGGAAGGACGAACGGCGGACGGACGAACGAACGACACCCGGGACGACAGATGGACGAGCGAACGGATCAGTCAACAAGAGACTAGCGATAAACTAAATTTCATCAGTAAAACTTACTGCTAGAATAAATGTATTTATCACTGAAACACTGTCAAAAATGTTGAAACTGTCATCTATTATCCCCAAAAGGGACAGAAAAAATTGACTATGGCCATGGTCGCAATGCCAATGAGAATTGTCATATCCTCAACATGAGAGCACTTGAAACACACGAAAAAGGAGACTTGAGAATTTCCCTAAAAGGGAGAGAGAGAGATGGGGGGGCTGTCACTTGAAACACACGAAAAAGGAGACTTGAGAATTTCCCACAAGAGAGAGAGAGAGCGATATATAGTGTGTGTGATGGGGTGGGGGAGAGCAGTCAAGCGAACCTGCAGGTTATTGAGACCACAGGCAAAGGGATTTGAAATCAAAATTAATCAACATAAATTAAAATAGATGTTTTTTCGCGCCGACGGCGCGCAGGGACGGCATGGAGCAAGTCCCTTTTGACGCTCTTTAGCTTTAGAAGATTTTAGCATCATGGCTGGTCGCGGAAGATGAGGAAAGTGCGCAGGAGAAGTTGTCCGGTACGGGTCTAGGTCTTGTTCAGGAAAGTATAGTTTGTCACTTACGTTATTTATTGTTGATGACGTCATGGGCAAGTATAGTCTGCCTCGGGCTCTTTTCTGGTTAGAG
Source organism: Pictodentalium vernedei (assembly GCA_031216915.1). Lineage (NCBI taxonomy): Eukaryota > Metazoa > Mollusca > Scaphopoda > Dentaliida > Dentaliidae > Pictodentalium > Pictodentalium vernedei. The sequence goes on along the minus strand of CM062296.1, from coordinate 322,594,387 downwards.
TTAAAGCGGTTTTGTCATCCTCAACAGAACGGCACTTGTCAGAGTTCCGCCAGCTCGATTGGCTGGGACCTTGACGAGAACGTTTATAAAAGAAGGCAAAGGAAGGACGCAGGACCAACGCTCGCCTCCCCAGGGGAGGACTACCACTTCCAGGAATGGACTGAAGGGTGAAAAGATCCATAACGGTTATAATGGTTCCATAACCGTTACAGGTTCCACAGCTGCCAAGTACAGTCTGCCACTTAAGAACTGTCGTTTGTTAGAACCGTCCTGGGCAAGTATAGTCTGCCTCGGGCGCTTCTGTTTGTTTGTTCTGTGTATTAGGTTGGTGTGTTGGTCGTCGGAGTTTCTTTACTGTTTTTTTTATGGTCCAGTCGTGTCTTTGGTCAGGTGTAGTCTGTCTTTGCGGTCTTACGTCGGTGTCCTTGGTATCTGCCGTTGTTTTTGTATGTCAGTTGAAATGTCTGACAGAATATGAAAGGAAAGTGAGTCCTGCACACCCCCAACCCGTCCATCCCTTAATCTCCCACTCCCACCCAAGTGATTTGAAACGGCAGATACTGAGCTCATAACACATTCTGTAACCAATAAAAAATTGGGACAGTTGTATCACTGCGCCAAATAACTGAATATAGAGGACATATTTTCATTAGCAGAAATTGTAATCACAATCAATGAAAATTATTCTTTCAGCAACTTTTCGGCGAAACCTTAAAAAATGGTTGACAGCTTAGCTTCAAAACAAATCATTGACGTGAAATTTTAAACATGTTGAAATAAACGCACCTATACGAATGAATTGCTATCAAAACGGACTACAGGAGTAACGATTTCAAAACATTGATGCACGAACTGCATCTAATGTGACACGATCTTAAACCAAATGCCGACAACACTGATTTACCCAATCAACCCGTCACAAACGATAACATGTACTGCGGTTTGCGGCTCGGTGTTTATGTCTAGCCGATGCGCTCAACGTCTCGGTTGAACATACACTCCGAGCCGCAAATCTTAGATCGCATTGCCTTCAATTCATCACAATAACGTATATGATCTGGTATGACACTATCCATAGTCCAAAACCCACATTGTGAAATGAACAAGGCAACTTTTAACGACTATCAAGTTCAGTAAATAAACCCCTCGTGTTCACTGGACAAATAATCAATAAAAGCAGATAAATGGCGAAATCACCCCATCTTAGTTCAATTTTTAAACTGATATGTAATTTAACCCTTTACCCAACACAGACGATATCAAAATTTATTATTTTAAATATCATTTTTTCAAATTTTTCAAAAAATTTTAACAAAAACCATATCACGTGAACCCTCGTTGGAACGAGCTCGAAACCATATCACGTGAAGCCTCGTTGGAACGAGCTCGATGAGCTAGTTCCAACAAGGGGTCACATGATATGGTTTTGTTGAAATGTTTTGAAAAATAATATTTTTTCAGCTGCTGAATTTGCATATTACACGGGCGGATGCGGCCGATTCGTTGGGTAAAGGGTTAAACAACACTTCCTTCAGAAAAAAATGTAGAAACACGAAGCGGTTTGCAAGTCACTCCGTTGATGATAAATTTGCGAAACGGGTAACCTCATTTCAAATATTTCGCGTTGTGACGTCAAATCGCTGCCCACGCATGGATTACGACCAGTTCACGGCGGATGTACTGTACGATTTACACAAACAGAAAAAAATATTGGGTACGGTACTCTGAATGTTCGAATGTATAAATCGTTTTTGACCAGACGCCACATCTGATAAGAACTCTAAGTGAACACTAATGAAACACGACTAGCAGCTGACATTTGCAAAGTTGTTTCCTTCAAAAATGGAAATTTATATTTTCTGCCACAAATACTGACTCCTCAGTGGAAAGAGCTCGTTGGAGCGCTTTTCACGTCAAGTTACAGGAGTGATCTTTTTTAATCACCTATAGCTTCCTCGTAATGAATTTCAAGCTCTGAAGACACCAGTCAAATTATGTATGGAATTCGACACCGTTAAGGACTGGAACTAGTCTAGCCTTTACATAGTCCATCACGTATCTTCAGTTTCAATCGTCTGGAATTGTTCCATTGGTCAGAGAAGCGATTAAATCTACAAAAATACCATAAACATTCACATGTTTGGAAATCAGTTGATTCAATGCAAGAACTGGAGACTTGATTTGACTAAATGTTTAATGACGTTAGTAATATTATTAAATATGTTTGTTGTTTTAAAAATAATTATGAATGAAAACTCACAACAGCTGCAGTTTTATGAGTTGGCCAATGTTTATATCTTCATGATTTCAAGATGAATTAAATGCGTATTGATTGAATATATATAACTGGAACTCTAAAGAATAAATCGGTCTCTTTGTTAGTAAAGGGACATTACAGTACACCAACGAAAGTCTTTGTGAAAACTCCACGAAAAGTAGATAAACAAACAACCCTTAACAGCATAGAATATTCTTACAGAATTAGACTGGTGGCCTGAGATCTTGGATAAATATACGAATTGATATTCAGACATGTGACGCAAGTAAATAAGGTGAGAACGTCACGGACTCACCTCGATCTTGTAGTCCTGTTTATTTCTGTTAACTCAAAAGCTGTCTCTTCTCCAACAGATCGTGATTTTGTCTCGGTAGACTTTCGTTTGTGGGTCGAGATTTTTTTTCTAAATAAATTATTGCCAAATCAAGACCGTCAAGAAAAGAAAGCGAATATAGCAACTATGATTCATTGTTCTGGACTTGTTTTCGAGAGGTGTGATTCCACTGAGCTTTCAAGAGGATAGTCGACAAAGGATTTCTGTCAGATCGTGACCCTTCGTGTAATCACAGTGTCATTATTAGGGATTATATTCCTGGTTTTCTACACAGTTAAAAGTAGAATTCCTGTCATGAAATGCACACAAATAGCTCGTCGATCTGCGCGTTAATCTACAGTGTTATGACTATAGTAAGGCTATCAAATTCTGTACATATGGCCTGTGCACGAGCAATGTTTCATCCGATGGACCCCTGGGTAACCCAGAGGTCCTTTGGCAGAAACATTGCCTATGTTTGCTTTGAGTAACCAGGAGAACCTGCCATGCTTTGGATGCCATTCGATATGGCAACTACGCGCATTTTCTACGCACACTTAAGCCTAGATAAGCGCACAGTTCGTGGCAGGACTTCTAGTTTTAACTGTAGTAACGGGAACGGAAATGAAATTACACTCAGAACCGGGAACCGGGGAATGTCCCGGATAATAACAAGTAAATTTACGAGAGTAACAAGACGCATTTATTTTTGTGAAAATGGACATATTTTATTGGCAATCTGTCATCTACATACGGGAAAGTTCTTTTTCTAAGAGAAATGTTAAAGCTCAAACCCGCTTCCAACTCGTCTTCATTTTGAGAATCGCTACTTTTATCACCACTTCAACTCCCTTTTCACTGCCGTCACCAGTCTCCTCTGTTTGAAGATGTTGAAAAGATGAGTCCTCCGAAACTGATTGACAGCTTCGGTGATTTGGTGGAAAAAGTTCTTCAGGAAGTAAGATTGTGAAAATTTGAGGTCTGAAAGGCCGACGAAATCTTACAAAGTTACATTGGGGCCGTTTTTCAATTTAGAAAACTTCAATTCAACACACAAATCGCGTCAAGCGTGGTTCCCGATTCCGTGCTGTAGATTTCGCGGGTATCATGACCGGCTTCTTTCGGAACCGGGAATTTCGTGTTCCGGGGTTAAACCCTAGTCATCATGCCACTGAGTCTAAAAATCGAACTTTTGAATATTACATAAGCTACGTGAAATAACACTGGCCTTTACAAAACTGTAGTACCATGTTCATAAAAGTGGTATTTTTCTCGTATGGGTCGCGATCGCGTCACGATACACGTTTATGCAGATGGGTCGAAATTACATAAATAAAAGATAGCGAAATCAAGACGGATCACGAAAAACAAAAGAAAATAGCATCTCAGATTCGGTGTTCTCGCATTCTCGTCCGATGGGTGAGAATCCACAATGCTGAAGCGTGAAAAGCGGTAAGTTGAAATTATCTTACCGCTTTTCACGCTTCAGCATTGTGGAGTCTCTCCCATCGGAAGAGAAATGCCAGAACACTGAATCTGAGATGCTATTTTCTTTTGTTTTTCGTGATCCGTCTTGATTTCGCTAGTAGTCAGCTGAGACCGGGTGCCAACACTATAAAACTTTGCAATTCCGACGTGGTCTTCCAAACACCTTGCCCACATACAGCATATGAACACTTCATGAATATTTACCTACATGTCTTTGATGAAGCATTTCCACTGAAAAGAGTTATAAATAAACACAAAACAATTATCAAACGCAACCCTTTGGATGACATCTGGGCTTTTGCAGTCATCTCTTAAAAAAAACAACCTTTACATAAAAAAGTTAAGAATGCCCACAGAAAATAATATTCAAGATTATAAAGCGTTCAATGCGATCTTCAATAAAGTTAAACGACAAAGTAAGGCACTGTACTATAATGATATCTTGCGACAAAATCAACAAGACTTGAAGAAGACTTGGCAAATTTTACGTAATGTAATAAATAAGTCCAAAAATTTACAATCTTTACCACGGACCTTTATTTCAGACGGAGTAGAGATAACGGATCCCGAACTGATAGCATCAACATTTAACATTTATTTCGCAAGTATTGGTAAAACGTCGGCGAAGGTGTACCACACACCGACACTGACTTCACATAATTCCTAAAAGGGAATTATCCTAATAACTTCTGTGTTGCTCCAACTACAGAGCAAGAAATTGTCCTTGTAACTGATAAAATTGTGAGGAAAACCACCGCTGACCTCAACAACATTTCTAGCCAAGTTATGAAGGAAACTATATCTGAAGTCCATAACCCCTATGCCATATATTCAACTAATCATTCATGGATGGAATTGTTCCAGATAACCTGAAAATAGCTAAGGTTGTCCCTATCATTAAGGGAGGTAATGCTCATGAGTTCGGAAATTATAGACCAATAAGTATTTTACGTGTCTTCTCCAAGCTGCTTGAACGTATCAGGTGTACGAGGTTAACAAGCTTCCTAACTGAATTTAATGTCTTCTATAAACATCAATATGGATTCCGAAAAAAACTCTCAACTATTCACCCCGATTATACAACTTCTTAACTGTGTAGTAGACAGCAATGACAAACCTTCAAAAGATTCTACCCTGGCCATGTTTATTGATCTCTCAAAAGCTTTTGATACAATCAACCATGAAACTCTACTTAAGAAAATGGAATTCTATGGGATCCGGGGAACCTGTAACAATTGGTTTCGTAGCTACCTGTCTAACAGAAGTCAATATGTCCAGTATCACTCGTACCGGTCTCGCCAATTAAGTGTCAGCTGTGGAGTACCACAAGGATCAGTACTTGGTTCAATTTTATTCCTAATTTATGTGAATGACATTTGTAACTGTTCCACATTAAATATACAATCCTTTGCGGGTGACACCTCGATGTATACGTCTGACCACGATATGCAACTTCTACAAACTAAAGTCAATGAGGAACTGGAAAAAGTAGTTGATTGGTGTTGTTGTAATAAGCTACAGATAAACATTAAAAAATCTAAGATTATTCTACTACACCCACAAAATAATACGTTCAAAGCCAGTCAACTCAAACTGTATCTTAACAATAACGAATGCCAGTAGTTGGAAATACTATGTTAGAAAAAACGATTAAATTCTTAGGGGTACATCTTGACGAAAACTTGAAATTTAAAACCCACATATCGAATATATGCTCAAAGATTTCTGATGCAATATATTGCATTAACAAGGTAAAAAACATTCTCCCGAAAGACGCGCTAAAATCATTATATCACGCACTTGCCCACAGTCATCTATCATACGCCATTCAAATCTGAGGCAGTGCATTCACGACTGGAAAATTAGCCCTTCTACGGAAGCGTGCCTTGCGTACGATTGACCTCAAGAAATACAACAGCCACACAGACCCCTTATTTAAAAAGAATGGAATATTGAAATTCCAGGACATGTATAAACTGAATGTCTTATTATTTATGTACGACTGGCAAAATAAGAACCTACCCAAATCCTTTGATAACATGTTTAGTATACACACCCCTATTGTCACGCATACAAGACAAGCTGGACAAATTAGAGAATATAAGGCCAGAACACAGTTTTCGGCAAATCTACCCAAACATAACTTCCGTAAAATTTGGAATGAATTAAAAAGCGGCTTCAAAATAATTAACCCCCAGATCCCTGTTCAGAAGTATACTTACCAAAAAATTTATTGCAAACTACTCCCTTACTACAACATGTGTTAACACACTGTGCCTGGACTGCAGACCAAGCAGTTCAAATCCATAAACAATCTAAAAGGTATATTGCAGACTAATTGTTCCCTAATTCTTGATTATTAAACCATAGATTATGTGTGCGTTTGGCAGATCGTGGTTTGTCTGTGGTAGCAAAAAAATATTTAAACTCAGATATCTCATCCACCATGAGCCAACATGAAATTATTGCACTTGCCCTGACACAAAACTTGGGTCCCAACTCTCTAACTCGATAGTTGAAACAAGGATTGTGCCTGCAGCAAAAAGTCTGCTCCAGGTAATAGTATCCAACATAGAAACATGAAGATGCCAGGAAGACAGCTAATCTGGCTATGGCGTCTCCAAACAATGCGCCTCTCACATTCATAATGTATATGATCTCATGTATGTAATGTTCCAATACTATCTGTATATTTTCTTTTTCTTTGACTGTTTGCGTGAAGTAATAATATCCCTTACGATGTTTGTGAGTAAGGTGAATTGTTGAATAAAATACCATCATCTCATCATCTCATCTCAAACTTTTACAATTGTATTTTCTAGAACTGTATTTCTACCTGTTTATATAATTGACTAAAATGAATCATTAGCATTTTAAAAGATATGGCAATTTGCCAACTGGCAAATTGCCACATCTTTGAAAATGCTATTGGTTCATTTCAACCCATTTAAAGTCATACCTAGAAAATACAGTTCTAGAAAGACAATTGTAAAAGTTTTATAGTATTGGCCCCGGATCGAAATTCGCTGTTTACTTTTGTGATCATAGTAGAATAATTTACATTGTGGGAAATGAATAGGGCCAGCTTTTATCGAGATTCGAAAAGCAAAAGTTTATAAAGCAATTATCTGTTGCAGATTGAAATGATAGTGTATATGGACTTCGTTGGAAGATTTATTTAGTTTGAAGTATAATAAAGATTGAGAAAATATGTACAAAGGTGGTGAAGTGGTAAGTTCTGTATTGCTTTATTTGTTTACGAAACCATGCGCAACGCGATACCCTACTTCCGTGCATTCAAAAGACAGAGGGAGGGACGAGTTTCAGGTTACCCAATTGAGAAACGCCTGGCAGTACATTTTATCTGACAATCAACTTAATTTGCACCCAAAACCTCGGAAAAAAATGTTTGTATTAGCCGCAACCCCCAGTCCCCCTCCCCCCCCCCCCCCACCCCAGTTCAGGCAGATTCAACTTCCGGTAAACATCGCACTATCAGTATCACATATATGCAGTGTTATTACTCTTAAAAAACTTGAAATTCAAAATTTTGACCATTTCCAACCCAATTTCAACTGAATAGAGGGGGAAGCTGGCTTTATGTAATGGGATTGTTAGATAAATGTATTCGCATCACCAAATGCATGTCCTGTAATTCCTATCAGATTCTCTTTTGTGTTTACAATCGGATTACAACTCGCCCTGACGGGGTCGTTGCGATCTGATCATTGTAAACACGACCTTGAATCTCATACGAATTACAGGACATGCAAATGGTCATGAAAATATATATATACTAAATTAGGTGAAACTGACGTTTTGGTCACAAACTGTATTATTTTCTTACAAATAATCATAAACACAACAAATGAGTGGCTTGTAAAAAAAACGAAGCAGTCAGAAATGAACTCATGATCAGAAATCAGTAGGGTTGGTAAGTTCAATAACTCAGAAATATCCATGTGTATTCAGGTAAAAAATGACGATAATTGAATGAGTGGTTTAAGAGAACAGGTAATTATATAAAATAAAAAAAAAATCGATAAGAGGAACCTTTGTTTATATTTCATTTTAAACTGTAAAGGTATACAAACCGCGAAGGAATGCAGTAACCGAGAGCGTGACGCGTTGCACTCGGAGCTCAAGGGAAGCAGGTTCGAACGCCAGTCGGAGAAACGTCATGCAATGCCGGCGTGGATTCAACCTACACTGCTCCTCCATAGCGCCAGGTTCGGCGACGGTGCTCTGCTCGACCCATCGGATGATTTATTTATTGGTGTTTAAGGTCACATATTTTTACACAATGGCTAACCATGACCGCGACAGTTTTACGGGTGGAGGAAGCCGGAGTACCCGAGAGAACCACCGAGCAACGGCGAGCAACTGTCAGCTCCCCAACATACCAACTCCACACAAGCAGGGTTAGCATTGGTTGAAGAAAGGTGCACCATCGACGTGCAGTACGCCTTAGTACACAACGTCACCGTGCCCCCACGTGGTCAATGGGGTGAAGTGTCTTGCCCAAGGACACAACGCGGTTGCCGCAGGTGGGATTCGAACCGAGGACCTCTCGGCTTGCAGCCTGCACCTCTACCAACTGAGCCACCGCGCCCCCCCCACCTATCGGATGAGAACGTATGAATGCGCAGTAATTGACGTGCATGTTAAAGAACCCTAACGTGGCAATGGTGCTGCAGTTCGGCAAATTTGCCCGAACACCCTTGTATATAGTGTATATACACACCGCGTACAGAGATACAGAAACACGACAAAACACGCAAAGTGAAACATGCAAGACCGCATTTGTATCCATCTTAATATTTCCTTTTGAGTAAAAAAGGCTGTTTTCGGATAACAGATTTCCCCACTGACATCGATTGTACATGCAGATGCAGAAACACATATTTGTTCAAACCGGGGATGGAAGGGTTGCAAACTGCTCTCTCTCTCTCTCTCTCTCTCTCTCTCTCTCTCTCTCTCTCTCTCTCTCTCTCTCTCTCGTCTCTTCTCTTCTCTTCTCTTCTCTTCTCTTCTCTCTCTCTCTCCCTCTCTCCCTCTCTCTCTCTCCCCCTCTCTCTCTCTCTCAAATTCCTTCTTATTTATTTTGGCGTGGGGAGATATAAATGAATGTACTAATTAACGGGTCATTCCGTCATTTTCTCATATACGGATGTAGATTTTCAAATTTTGATATAAAAAATACACAACTAGCCGCTTAAAGATTTCAGCTAATGGACCATTTGGTTCCGGTCATAAATTGGTTGGTAAAATGTTTGACTTCCGTTTTCCGATTAATATTCATCAGAAATATGTTGGGGCTTTTTTCACTAACAGGTCGGACACTGTTGAAGCATGTATGTAATTACTAATCTCGTGAATTCTTTTTCTTCCTTGAGTTGCTTTCATCATCATTTAGAATGAATCAAAATCAAGGGATTTTGTATGTTAATTGTAACCCCATACCGTCATATGGGAAATCTTTCCCCTACCCCACTGAAATCATAAAAACAAGTAAAAGGTGTTCTCTGTTGTCGCCTGTTCTATTTCGAATGACCGAAACACATCGCATTTGCTTTAACCCTTTACCCAAAGTAACGTCCAAAACCGGCCAGGGCTATTCTAAAAAATCTCCAATTAATTTTCATTATTTTTTTCATTTTTTGTTTCAAAAACATAGGTTATGACCCCTCATTGGAACGAGCTCATCGAGCTCGTTCCAACGAGGGGTCTTAACTTAGGTGTTTGAGACAAAAAGGAAAAAAATTAGTTATTCAAGAATGTTTTTTGCAAGTGTCTGATTTTCATGTCAGGTAAAGGGTTAAATTCGATTTTATATTGTGCAGTGACAAATTGTTCCCATTTTCTACTCTGTAATAGCTTTCTCAGCCCCTCAAACATAACAAGAAATGAATTTGTATGCATAAAAACAAGTGAAATGTGTTCTCTGTTCTCCTCAAAAGGAAAGTTTTTCTCCAGGGTGCAGTCTTGGACACCACGCCACTCCATCCACAAAACAGACTGAAGTAGCACCGAGACAACCTTAACATTTTATGTTAAATCTATCGTTCGAGTATTTAAACAAAATTCTCGTTTCCTGCAATTCATGCGGTGGTTAGTATTAAAATGAAAATGCACTCGCACGTGGAATCCCCCCTCCCCACCCATCGCCCTCACACGCATTCGATGCGCAAATAAATATTCGATGGCTGCGGTGGCCAGAGGGCGGATTGGTATATTGATTAGTGCTTTGAGCACTTGTGAGCAGAAGGTGATGGGTTAGGGCGACACGAACGCCACTTGCGTTGTGTCTCCGAATGAGACATTTAATACTCGATTACCCAATGAGATCACCCTTGCATGTTATGCCTCAAACCACTGCAAGTGTGTTGGAAAGTTTCTCGACTGATTACCATATAGTTAAAACTAGAAGTCCTGTCACGAACTATGCGCTTATCTAGGATTAATTGCGCGTAGGAATTGCGCGCAGTTGCCATATCGAATGGCATACAAAGCATGGTAGGTTCTCCTAGTGGTTACTCATAGCAAACACAGGCAATGTTCCTGCCAATGGACTTCCGGGTTACCGGGAGATCCATTGAATGAACATTGCTTGTGCACAGGTCGTATGTACAAAATTTGATAGCCTTACTATGGCCATAACGCCTAGATTAACGCGCAGACCGACGTGCTATTTGTGCGCATTTCATAACAGGACTTCTAGTTTTAACTGTAGCACAATGGGTTTCTCTGGGTGACCCAGCCAGGAACCCCGAACAACAAAATACCGGAGGTGGGAGACAGGGGTATTTGGGGTGTTAGAGGCACAACCCTACGTCATTCACGATTTGCTTATGCAAAGCCCGAAAGACCTATAGTCGAATCATTTTCTCCAATACAATAGTTCTCATTCTTGCGTAAAATAAGGCTAAGTGGCGATAAATGATACGTATAGAATTTCACATTTACCGCCTGCATACTCAGTCGTCTCTACAGTTCCGAGACCTTGGAAAAGTGTGGTGGAGCGTCTGGGGTTAGCGATTGTATAGAACTCAAACAGCATTTAATGTCCGGCAGAAATGGTGAAATCACTAACTATTCCTCAAACATTTTTGACCGTTTTTGTAAAGAATCCACACACATTTTCCCACCTTTTTTAAATCTAAAATTAAACAAGAAAGAAACAGCTTGGAAATAAGAAGAACGCACGCCATAAGGAAGCAAGGAATTCTAAATGATTTGAGGGAGAATATGTTGTTTTTATTCGTGATGATTTTGCAATGAGCCATAACAATTGTTTCCCATGGACTTCATTGTTAAAAAATTAGACAAATTTACGATTGGCAGGGAGTTATGCGTTATCCATACAATAAACCTTTCTGGGAATGATACGAATAAATTCTTTTGACCCATGCCCTAAGCCCTCCCCTGCCCACAATACCGAACATATACAGTATTCGAACATTCATCAACCATTTTATTACATTTACTATCACTACATACATTTACCCAGCGTAAAATTTATAGAGATTTGAAGGCCAGTAACCTCCTGCGAAGTGGAATTTCAACCAATGATTTACTTTGATATAACTTTGACAGTATTTCATTTTATATGGAGACCCTATCCACACACGGGCGCCAGAGGAAGGTTTGAGCAACGAAGCAACGAATGTAAAAGATCAACGGGTAAAGCTAGGACCGGAAACATGCTAAGCTCACGTTTAATTTTAACCCTTTACCTAACGCGAAAAGCAGACGACACTTGCAAAAAAAATTCTTGAATAACTAATTTTTTTTCATTTTTTGTCTCAAAAACATAGGCTATGACCCCTCATTGGAACGAGCTCGTTCCAACGAGGGGTCATAACCTATGTGTTTGAGACAAAAAATGAAAAAAATTATGAAAATTAATTGACGATTTTTGAGAATACCGCTGGTCGGTTTTGGCCGTTACGTTGGGTAAAGGGTTACAACAGAAATGAAGCCATATCTTGGTGACTTTGATGAATTTATTTTCGACTGTTTTAATTAATCCTTTCGAGATCCAATTCACGACTTTGCGCGTAGGTGGTCGGGAAGATAATGAACAACAAAGAGTAAAAGTGGTTCGATAAAAAGAGACGACGCAACGATTGTGGAGTGCGGCCGACTGGAACCAACGACCCGAATTGGAGTTTTTCATTATTTGCCGAACACCGAAAGCTCACGAACAGTACAGAAAAACGCTAAACAGGGTCGTTGATTCATGTCCCCCATACTTTACCCATCTTATATTCTGTATTTATACTACGATTAAACTTGGATTAAGTAAATAAAGCTGATATTTTGAGGAAAAATATCACCTCCGGCGATCCATTCACTTTCTTGCGTGACAGTGTTTTGGAACATAGCATTTCATTACGTCATAACGACCAATCGGGAAGTAGGCCGGGTTCCACGCGTTGTGTATCAAACATATTCCCCAATATCAGCATTGTATCGGATAGCGTTGAATTTATTTATTTATTTATTAGTGCTTAAGGTCACATACATATGCACAATGGCTAATCGTGACCGTGACAGTTTTATGGGTGGAGGAAGCCCGAGTACCCAGAGAGAACCACCGAACAACGTCGAGCAACTGTGAGCTCCTCAACATTCTAACTCTGTTCAAGCTCTGCTCAAGCAGGGTTACAGCGGTTGAAGACATGTGCACCCTCGACGTGCAATATGGCTTAGTACAGGGCGTCATCGTGCCCCCATGTAGGTAGGGAAAAAGTGCCTTGTCCAAGGACACAACGCGACGGGGATCGAACTAGGAACCTCTAGCATTGAAGTTCAACAGTCTACCACTGAGCCACCGCGCTCCCGATAGCGTTGAATACAAACAACAATCGGGGTATAAAGAATGTATTCCTACAGGCCGGGGGGGGGGGGGCATCTGGGGGCGCGGTGACGTTGCGCTAACCGATTCTCGTCAGATCACCGAAGTTAAGCAACGTCGAGCCCAGTAAGTCCTTGGATGGGTGATGATCGTTTGAGCCATCGATTTGGACTCCCGCGTTGTTTCCTTGAGCAAGGCACTTAACCCCGATTGTCCACATGAGGGCACGAAGACGCCGTGTGCTAAGGCGTACTGCACGTAGATGGTGCGCATGACTTCAACCATTCTAACCCTACCTGTGCTGTAGTGCGGAGTTACGATGTTGGGGCGCTGGCAGCTGCTCGTCGTTGCTCGGTGGTTCTCTCCGGGTACTCCGGCTTTCTCCACCCGCAAAACTGTCACCGACACGATTTGATCTTGGCTGTTAAAGAGCCGTTCAACCTTAATAAATAATAAATCCAACAGGCCTGACGGATTATATGACTAAATTATTGCTGAATCTCCTTGCGAAAGCACAAAGTACTGTGTCCAGTATTATATCGACGATCACATGTATTTAATTGGGGCGAGTGCCACACACCCCAAATAATTGTATGAGTGGTGGCTGAATGGATAAATGCGCTGATCTTTCGTGTCAGCGGTTCCGGGATCGATCCCCAGGGGGCAATGTTCTCGATGTGTTAGAGATTGTGGGGGAAGTGTGGAACAGATGCTGTCCTATCGGGTGGCGACATAAAGAAGTTGTCGCTGTTCAAGGAGAGATACTCTCCATGCAGACTAAATATATATTATGGTTTATCTTGTCTTTATGTTTGAATTCCAAATATTCTGGAACATTAATTTACACCATCGACTGTCGTGGAGATTTACCAAATAGTTAACCCTTTACCCAACGTAACGGCCCAAATCGGCAAGCGCTATTTTCAAAAATCACCACTCTGATTAATTTTCATTATTTTTTTATTTTTTGTCTCAAAAACATAGGTTATGACCCCTCGTTGGAATGAGCTTGTCGAGCTCGTTCCAATGAGGGGTCATAACCTATGTTTTTGAGACAAAAAATGAAAAACATTAGTTATTCAAGAATTCTTTTTGCTAGTGTCGTCTGCTTTTCAAGTTAGGTAAAGTGTTAAGATAGCAGAGTTTCATTGAGTCTATCCCCTCCTTAATCATCATCCACACAAGCTCACTCCTTAATGCTTGTAGTGCAGCGGCATTACTCAACCCCGTTATCCATCGGCCTGCATTGCTCTACGGGGTTTCCAAGCTCTTTAAAGCCATTTGGTTTAGAGGTATCACTTTCGGTACCATATGTTATACTTGGTACACCCAGCATTTCCCAAATTGTTTTCCCACGAAAGTCTTATTGAAGCTGTTTCTCCCTATCAGTTTCATTTGATTAAGGATTCGCCTCCCCTTCACAATTAGTTTATTCGTGTGGTTTCGGTAGATGCCTCTTCCCATAATGTTTATATTCAGCCCTAAATACACGTAGTTATATGCCTCTCCTACACTAAGAAGTTTGCCGCTACCTTTCGGAATACAGAACTCTGCCACCCTTCACTTTCGAGTAGGTACCACTTTATGACCTACGGGTATAACTTTGCTTTTACCTTCATTTAGTTCGAGTCTACATTTGTTCCCATATCTCCCTACAATTATGAGCTTTTTCTCTAGCCAATCCTCCTACCCGTTCGCTTTCTGACACTAGTACCATATCATTCTCGAAAAATAACCCTGGGATCTTCAGGCCTCCAGCTGCCACACCCTATTCGCTATTCAGGAGTTCATCTCCCAAACTTTGATGTACGATACAAAAAGAATTGGCGAAAGGATACACCTCGCTTTAGGCCTATCTCCATAGGCGCACATTTTGTTGTTATGTTTTCCAGACTAAGTTCATTTTGTACATTTTTATATAATAATTCCTTGTTGGAATTCCAACAAACTCACCACCCAGGCCCAAGGTCTCAAGCTTTCGTCACTTACCCCCCCCCCCCCCACCCCCCCACCCCCCCCCCCCCCCCCCCCGCCCACCATCCTCTAGCATATGCCTTTTTCACATCCTGGAAGACCATAAGCATCGTTTTCGGCTTTCGCAGATTCTATTATTTGGGTCAGTGTGAAAAGATGGCCAGTGTCTTCTCCCCTTCCCTTCCTGAAGCCATTCTGGATCTCCCCCAGAATCCCCTTCTCTTCGATCCCATCCTCTAATCTCCCATACAGGACTTTGCAGAAAACCTTTCCAATGATGCTACTGACAGAAATCCCCCGATAATTGCCCAATACATACTTTCCCCCTTTCTGAGTATAAAATGCAACCTCCATTCATTTGGAACCTCTTGTTGTCTTGGCTTAACTGAATGTGGTCATTAAGCTTTTGCTGAGTTCCTCTACCCCATTTTTAGGAACTCGTTAGGAATTCGTGAAACCTTCCCGCTTTTCCATTCCTTGGTTTTTATTTTGCTGCACATGAAGTTCGATAAATTTTCCTCGACCTCAATAAAAACACGTTCCTGAATGAAGGCTCATCCGCGAGATTCTTAAAAGATGTCACATCCGTGAGAGTTGCACATTACAGTATATGACATTCGAGTTGTCATTGAAAAGAAAAACGTGGGTTGATCACAACTATTTTCAAAGATTTAATTTCGTTTGTTAGTGTTTTAAGAACTTTATTGAGTTAGTTTTCAATACCGACAGCCAATGATCCTGGAATACTGGTGGAAAATTTTATCTCTCAGCCCAATACGTCGAGACATTTTGAGAACCCAGCTTCGACCTTGTCTGAGATCTAATTACTACCGCGACCTCAGATTGAACACCATTGCCCCCCCCCCCCCCAAAAAAAAAAAACAAAAAAAAAAAACAAATGCCTTGATGGCAGCTTTGGGGGAGAATATGCACTGTTGTTCAAGCTGAGGTTGCGGTCGCTGGAGTTTGGGGGAAAATCGAGGACAGTGGAAAGGAGTGCCAAATGTGAATCTTACGAGTAGTGGAGACCCTGGAACACTTTCTATTAGAATCTGTAAAATGCTATGCTAACAGAATAAGATTCACTGAGGATATTATGGGAAACTGGGATGGGAAAATGAAGGATATGTGGTTAGTGGCTGACACAAAGGAGACGGTTAGTATTCTTATCGGAGAGATTGCGAAGAATGGTGTACAGGATGTCATCAGGCAGTTCGTTTCAGGGTGTTGAGAGGAGAGAAGATGGATAGGGAGGCATTTCGGGGAATAGGGTTAACCCTTTACCCAACGAATAAGCCGCATCCGCCCGCGTAATTTGCAAATTCAGCAGCTGAAAAAATAGTATTTTTTAAACAAATTTCAACAAAATCATACCATGTGACCCCTCGTTGGAACGAGCTCGTTCCAAAGAGGGGTCACATGATATGGTTTTGTAGAAATCTTTTGAAAAAAATTAAAAAATGCTATTTAAAATAATAAGTTTTGATATCGTCTGAGTTGGGTAAAGGGTTAAACTAATGCCTTCTCACATAAGAATAGCGACGAATCAGCTGCCGGCCAAGGTGTTATTATTATTAGTCTATTGTGTTGGACCTGGTTTGGTATATTGCAAAATAAAAGCTGATTAAAGTCACTGCTGTTCCGCGTGAAATGCCAGTTGGAATGTAGGCACTCCTGGTAGAAAATATTTTAATAGAGACTGGATCGTTATGAAACTAGATCAGGTACACAGACCGAACCGCTTGACCTGACGCGAAGACTTCCGTCGGTGGATACATAATAGTTACTAACTGAACTGGAGGTATTCATGAATTTGAACCACCTGCCAACGTGCGGTGTGTGACGCCGAGCCGAGAAGCGGCGAGGTGTTGAAGCACGTTGGCAGGTTGTTCAAATTCATGAATACCGACAGCGAGGTTAGTAACTTACTTACACGCCAATTCACAAAACGCACGGACCCAAGTATGGTAAGTGAGTACAGGTGTTCAAGTGACGTCACATGAACACCTAGTCTATTGTTCTATCGGGTAGTTCACGCCTCTTACCAACCCGGAGAAGACAAAGGAATTGGTGTGTAACATCTGATATCCCTGGTTGTTAAACCTGCAGTTCTCAAGCCACCACTCGAGCCAAATACTTATTGATTGGAATACCAATAACTGGAGCACAAAAGAATGTTTTTATGTCTTCGTGAGTAAATATATCAACGGTAGTGTGCGCACAACCCCCACGAAAAGTTGGCAAACGAACAGACGATCACATCGTTGAATTCCTTACATAATTTGATTGTTGGCCTGAGAGTATAGCTAAACCGGTAACACATGTCTGACAATTTTCGTCATTGGACTCCAGAGATTTACAGGAAAGTTAGCTCCACTCAATTTCCTAAAACTGTCAGTAAATGTAACCCAAAGAGTGTTGAAATTTCATACAAAAATTGAAATTTCGAAATGTTGGCGAACTTGTATCATCGATGTGCTCATCATTTCATAAACGTCAGGCATTTTCCTGTAGAGCAGTATAGAAAGAAAGAAGCTGGCTCGTTTTACAATTTTATTGCTAATCAGTTTAACCCTTTACCTAACCTGAAAAGCAGACGACACATGCAAAAAAATTCTTGAATAACTAATTTTTTTCATTTTATGTTTCAAAAACATAGGTTATGACCCCTCGTTGGAACGAGCTCGACGAGCTCGTTCCAACGAGGGGTCATAACCTATGTTTTTGAGACAAAAAAATGAAAAAAATAGTGAAAATTAATTGGCGATTTTTGAGAATAGCGCTGGCTGGTTTTGGCCGTTACGTTGGGTAAAGGGTTAAACTTTCGATTGTTATTCTCTGTTGATACCCATTTAAAAGTAAGAAAATGGCATTTTCACCATCTTTTGAACTTCTGTAACATTTTTTTGTGTACATTATATCAACGGTATACAGATCGTGACACATAATACAGACAATGTCCTTTCCGTTAATTAAGTCTAGGAGATAGGATTTGCATTTTTGTCTGGATAGAATAAAAACTTCCAAATTAATTTAACCCTTTACCTAACCTGAAAATCAGACGACACTTGCAAACAAAATTCTTGAATAACTATTTTTTTTTATTTTATGTCTCAAAAACATAGGTTATGACCCCTCATTGGAACGAGCTCATCGCGCTCGTTCCAATGAGGGTCATAACCTATGTTTTTGAGACAAAAAAAAAGACAAAAATAATGAAAATTAATTGGCGATTTTTGTGAATAGCGCTGGCCGGTTTTTGGCCGTTACGTTGGGTAAAGGGTTAAAAACACATTCTCTAAACAAAAAGCCAAAGTGGACGATTCCTTAGTGTTGGTATGTGTGATACTGATAGGTATTCTGTATGACAGATTATCTATGAAGTGGTTGCTTCTGATTAGCTTGATTAGCTTGCCATATAAAACCAAGTTTCCTTTTGTAACTTTTAACTTTATATCCCAGAGATGCCTATTGTTTTCGTTTATTAAAAGTAACAACAGAACTTGCTTTTCTTTTCTACTGATGTCATACGCTTTCCTCGACAATTACTTGCTCCTTAGTTGGATCGCCCACATCATCTAAGAATTTCAAGGGAGATAACTTCATCGAAAGTCGATTTTCATGACTATAACGTTAGGGATTAATTTACAGCTCCAGATATGAGGAGCATATTCCCTGTGGTCCCCAGGCTGCACATTTGCTTGTGTGGTCTTCACTTTTGCACAGGTCCTGCCAGTGGTTTTAGCGCGTCCAACACCAAATAACGTTGGGAGCCCTGCAAAGGCAGTCTTGGTGAAAATGTTTTCGAGTCACTGCTTTTCCGTGTAGAACTTCGTCTGCGGTGAAGGCTGTGTAAGACGAAACATGTTTTGAGTAGTTTTGTTTCCATGTGACGCATCATCTAAACTGGACTCAGTTTGATAAGAATTATTCGTGTGCAAGTGTTTTTCTTCGTGAATCTTTCCACTGGTTCGATAGCATTCGAAGCATCCTGGTTATTAGAAAAAAGTCCAAATCCCAAGTCTTGGATTTCATACACTTCTTGTTGACTTTCGGAAGATGACAACTCATCCTACAGTTATCTGAGAAAAGAGAACGACCCTGCCCATTCTAACGAGATTATTATTATCCCTGGTGGGTGAGGGTGTGAGATGGGGAAATCTCACCCGAGGGCAAGATATTTGGGCCTGACACGAGGCTTGCCGTGTGTCTGGGCGAAATATCTTGTCCCGAGGGTGAGATTTCCCATCTGACACCCACCCCTATAATTTTTCTCTCTCACCAAAACACTCTGACGTCGTCAAACGTTATCCAGGGGCACGTGCAGCTATATCGAACAATTCTGTTGTCCATTTACCGAAAAAAACTGATTTACTTATCAGAAGGAGCGCACAAAAGTTCTGTATATTCTTCAGGTATATACCACGAAATTAAATCCCACGCCAGCAAGACAGGAGTTATGGATTTGTAGCGAAAAAACATTGACATATTCCGATGACGTCAGTCAGGCGCGTGTATCAATCGATCGATGGACGCATAGTGATAGGAATTACGTTAAGAAACTGAACAAACTGTAGAGAATATTCTATTATTATTAACCTCGAAGGAAACTTGGCTCATACTTCCGACCGTCTTCTGTGCGGACATTCATTATGAATTAAATGAATGCAGTGTATTCGCATAACTTTTCAACGGGAATCTTTTACAACTCTCTCCACTCATAATGGCGCTTACCCAAAAATTCATATAAAAGAGTCAAGTGTCTACTAATATTTCTGAAATGTGACGCCATGTTGTTTGTTTACGGAATAACGTAAGGTGATTAAATAGTCCGTGCCCTCATTAAATATGCTAATAAGCCGGGCACATGGGTCATGTGAGAGAGATATCTATCTCATATGGTCTTCTCACATGGCCTCCGCACATGAGAAACGCGTATCTTGCACAGGAAGTGGAGGGAGAAAATACAAATTCGAAAAATATCATTTCAAGCGATAACAGACATCGACTTACGTCTAATTTGACAAACTGTATAGCATATTCTTCAACCACCTGGGTAATAATTGGTAACATTTCGTTTGAATACAGTCCCGTTGATGAGATTAACTTAAGAATGAGTAGTCTACTCTGGAACGCAAAGAACAGAAAATGCCAAAGTACATTTTTAAAGTGATTCATTTAAAGTGGTAGGAAAGAGGACGCGGCTAGTAGTTGGAATGTCAATGGCAAGCTCTGAAGTTACCGGTCTAATTATGTGAGGAATGTGACGCTGTTATTGCCTGGAACCAGTCTAGCACTCAAATAGGTCATCGCTCATGTGTAGATTCACTCGTCCTATTGTTCACATTTCCGACCAACTGATACTGATATATTCCGGACGATTGAATCTGAAACGTTATATACTGATTCATTTTTTTGTTAATCAAAGCTAGAAATGTTGTTCAATTGAGACTTGATTTGATCGATGATTTGATGATATTACAATTAGAAATTAAGACTCACCACAGTCGTAGTTTGTTTATTACCCCACGTATAGTTCCATCAATTATGACAATAGCTTCATATTGTCAATGAGAAATAAATGCTTATTTACTGGAATATCTATAGTTGTGATAGGAAAGTATACCTGTATTTCTTTGTAAGGGAGGCACATCACATTACATCAACGGTCGTCGGGTCGCACACAAGCGGGGTTACCAAACTGCCCATAACAGCGTGGAATTCCAGTCAGAATTACACTGGTGTCCTGAGAGCTTGTGTAAATGAATCCAAACCCAATCCTACACTCTTAACCCACTGTGTATTTTCAAGATGTTTTTCATCATGCTATGAAGCAGCCATGACCAGATGTGATGAAAAGTTAACCTAAATTTAACTTTAGAGATCTTTGGTGAAAAATCCATTCCGTCTGCAAGGGGGGAATCTGGTTAAAAGTGCCCAAATGATACTTATGTCAGTGCCAAGTGAAATTCTGTCCATGACAGGAATATCCCCTGCAGCGTGCAATGAGTTAACGAAAGTATTCTAAATATGGGGTCCATGTACTGATTCATGCCTGTTGCCATAAAAATAAATTGCACAACCTTTCAGAAATAAATAATCAACTTCTATTATATGACTACCACAAATAACCCTTCAGTACCACTGTAGTTCGCCCATCAAATCCAGTTCTCTGGAACACAAGAGTGTCAGTTTTCCAGGTCGTTATCATGCCTGTCATAAACGAGGCGCACGTGAACGGACTATTTCCACTAGTGACCTATAAATAAATCGGGTAATTCCACAAATACATCAGGGAATTCCGTAATGCGTGCCTACGATCTTGTTAGATACCTGAAGTTGCTGAACAATTGCAAAATAATAGTTAACAACTATTTTCAAGAAGAGCCCCATCACTGCAAGGTGTATGCAGTGTTTTATCTTCACATATAAAGTAGGTAAGCTACGTCTAACGATATATCGTCATCTGACAACCACAACGCTCTCTCTTCCACTGGAAGATAGAACCCTATGGTTCTCACGTGACGATAGTATATACGTGACACTAATATATATGATCAGTTTCAACATGTGTAGCTATTCCATAAACACGGTACGGGATAGTCGTCAAGTTCCTCCAGTCGTAGTTAACTCCTTACCGAACAAGAAAGGCAGAGGGAACCTGCAAATAAACCTCTTGAATAACTATCCCTTTCCATCCTCTGTGCCAAAACACAGCTCATAATTCCTCATTGGAACGAGCTGAACGAGCTCGCTCCAATGAGGAGACACAAGCTATATTTTGAGGGGACAAAAGAGAAGAAATTCTGATTTTGTGAATAGCGCTGGAAGGTTTAGGCCACAACATCTGGCAAAGGGTTGATCATGCCAGTCACTTTAGACGACTTGCATACCACTCAATGGCTACCAGAGCAACTTTTTCCTTTTCCAAAGAAGTGGCACTGTTCCACCAGAGCTGACCAACACTACATTATTTTCCGGGGCATGTTAACATGGAACTTTCTACCTATCTGAATGAATATTCTTAAAAGTATTGAATCGATTGGTTGCTTTGATATACTTTTGTATTATCCGAAATAGATGGTCATTTGCAGATGGGGACATGTTAGGGATACCGTAAAGGATACCCGTAACATAATTAATTGCGATGTTGGCCAGGTCCTGTTGTCGTATTAATCTTACATTGGAATACCTCGGGCAGACAAAAAAGTAGTGTGATGCGTCTTCCATTCCGTTACCACATGAGCAGTTTTGTGTGTCATGAATATAATTTTGAAATTTGTCAAAATTTAAATCACTGCATGCATTACGTGGTCTGCAATGGAGTACATTCATCTTTCTTGAACATATTCCAAAATACGATGGTGGCCTACATTGAAATACTTAGCAAATTCACTTAAAGATTCCAGGTTCTTTATTTCAATGGGAAGTGAGTTCCACTCTAAGATATCAGATGGGATGAAAGAATTTTTCAATAACTCAGTGTGCATCAGAGGAATTTTGAAATTCGAACGAGCACGTGTGTTATATGGTGAGTAGTTCTGAAATGACTGAGGTAATAGTTCAAGGAGGTATTTTTGAGCATCCCCATGGAGAATTTTGAAGAAGGTCACCATCTTATGCAATTTTCGTCGTTGTTCTAGGGTTTCCCAGCCGAGTTCGAAAAATACTTTCGAAGGCGGTACCAACCTGGTGAGTCCAGTTATTATCCTCCCGGCTTCCGTGTGTATTTTATCTAGTCTAGAAAGTAAATAATCGGGGGCTCTGGCCCATTCTACGTCTGCATACTCTAATATTGGAAGTATAAAAGACTTGTACATTATTTGAAGAGTTTGTCTGCTCAGGATAAATTTAAGTCTTCTCAAGTGGGAAAGCCTAGAGTTGGCTTTCTTGCATTTGTTGGAAATATGTGTATTCCAGTTCAAGTCAGCTTGTAATGTTAATCCGAGGTGTGTATGTTCAGTTGTGAGATCCAGAATTGTTTCCCCAAATCTCACATCTGGACTCACGACTACTGCTTTCCTGGTAAATAGCATGACCTTTGTTTTTGATGGGTTAAAATTTACGAGCCACTGTTAAGCCCATTCTAATACAACATTAAGTTCAGGATTAATATCTGTAATGAGCTGATCGAGATCAGAATTGTTCTTTGTTATACACGTGTCATCTGCGAATAGCCTACACGAACCTGCAGAGGACATATATTCAGAAATGTCATTGATGTAAATCAAAAAGAGTAGCGGTCCCAGCACTGATCCCTGTGGTACTCCACACTTAACGGGAAGAATAAGCAGAATTTATTATTACTCGTTGGTGACGATTTTTCAGATAGCCTTTGAATCATTCCAGGATGGATCCTGTAATACTATATTGCCTCAATTTAAAAATAAGCCCCTTATGCCAGACCTTATCAAATGTTATCAAATGTTTTTGATATGTCACAAAAAACCTCTAGTGAGAAGAAACGGTTGTCATAGGCTAAGCATAAGTTGTGGTAGATTTCTAGTAGCTGTACTTGATGGATTGAGAAGATCGCTATTCAAGTCACCAGTATTTATCAATGAAGGGTTAGTACAAAAAAAGTCCAAGTGATTTCGAACCAAAGCATCGATTGATCAAATTCTAACCGAGGCATTCGTTTAAATTTTACTTGTTTAGAAAAATAAACTGCCACTCCCTCACCATGTTGGTTCCTGTCTTTTCTCACTGGTGGAGAAAAGTCATGGATCAACACGCTGTCGGAGCTAAAACTGGCATCCATGTGAGTTTCGGTACTAGCATCATTAACATCTTCAACTATTAAACTAAGTTTGTTTCTAATACTTCGAATATTGTAGTAAATAACAGAGAGAGTTGCTATCTAGGATGGGTTTTGGGGACCCGGGTCAACGTCTATGTCACCTGATATAAACAGAACACTAAAGATAATGCACGCAAGCAACTTCAGATGGACCTCGATTTCCGTTATTTTGTAGAACAGCTTTTTAGTAAGATGTATTTTAAGAGTGATCCTACCCTTGAATGCAAGAAAGTTGCAGTGATATCCAACAACTACTCTATACTGCTCTATACTGATCGCCATAGTTGTGTAGGCAGTTATTTAAAGAGTGAAGTGGCAGAGCAGCTGGAATCTGGGGCACGACGGAAGCTCTACGAATGGCGACGCCTTCCAGCCAAACTTCGAAAACAAAATGAGACATTAATCAATCAGGAAATATATGCTTTGGTTATTTGTCAGCAATTCCTGGATTTAAAGATTTGTTTCCAGTACTTATGGAAAGGGGAGAGAGGAGGTCTCCTTGATGACTGGAAAGAGTAAGGTACATCCACCTATTACTCTCCCATTTATTATACAAAGAAGACTAAAAAAGTAAATAGTCTAAGTCTTATCAAGAATATATAGGAGGGGTAGTCCACTGCAGTGTAACTTAACTGAAAATAGCCACAGGCAAAGTAAAAGTATAGTTATAAAAAAAAAACCAAAAAACATTCAGCTTTGATCTTTTGTCAATAATATAAGTCTCATGAGGTGAGGATTTGCGTTGCCTTGCTGGATATTGCTGAACGCTATTTCCACCCAAACATTACAACAGCGGAGGCTGCCACCAGCCGAAAGAATATGTAGTTTCCGAGTGGGTAACATGAGGAATACTTGTAGTGTATGTATATATATACTCACACACACAAATATATGATGACCCCTACCCCCTCCCCCCTCCCACATACATACAAGTTCTCAAGCACGTGCGTACGGGGAGGGGAAGGGGGGGGGGGGGGCTTTCCTTGCAGCTCCTGGGTGGCGACAATTCTAGTTGCGTAAGTTGTCCTGAGGAACAATATTGTAACATTACGTAAACATAGCGTGTTCTATTTATAAGTATGGGTAATAGTAAATAGGATCTCGGGAATTGGGGATGATTTTCATAGACACTACAGTAAATCATGGAAAATGTTATCCAATAACAGTAGTGACAAGTTCAAAACACCGTCGCACTGGTCATTCTGGTCTCTGGACTTTTGGGGCGTAGAATGGCTTTCAGATCTGTATATATTTACAAATCATTTCCAGTTCTTGGCACAGGACACTCTCCAACAATTTGTAACAAAACAGATTTATAAAAACAAACTTATAAAAGGTATGAAAGCAAAATATTATTTGCGTTTGGCTGAATGTGAAACACAAACAAGGAAAATGTTGACTTTTGCTCTGAAATCCTATTTTTAAATTTTTGAAAGCTCAGATAATGATTTCCAGCACTCAATCTGTTATGTAAGCCTATTTATAATATCGTTGATATCATCACCAACTTTAACCTTAAATCGTCTTTTGAGAATTGTTTCTATAGCCCATATGTGCCCGTTGGAATACCAAGCTGAGAGAAATTTTCCATGTTTTCTCTGGGAATTCAAAAGTTCTAAATTCAGTTTTGTGAAGTCGTCAACAAAATTGATGGTCTGGGATTTATAAAGTTTACGAGTTCTAACGACGGCGTCACGAACCGATGGCCTTGTGAATTTAACAATAACAGGTCTGACTTTACCCGGAATGCATGGAAGTCGGCGAATAAGCCCATCGCCGATTAGCCATCTTTGACGTTAATGATATGCAAGGTCAGAGGTCGCTTCGGGTAAACACTTCGATCAGACTGTCTGTCAAGACTGTCATACATGCGATAGAAACAACCAAAATGTTTCGCTTGAAACGAGAAAATGTGCATTTGCGATTTAATAATAATCTTTACCTTACATAACCAGATTACAACACATGCAAAATAATTTCTTGAATATCTAAAGCTTTTCATTTTTTGCCTCAAAATTATAGCCTACAACACCTCATTGAAACAAGCTCAACGAGTCCGTTCCAATGAAGAATTAAAAGCTATATTTGTGAGGGAAAATGTGTTGAAAAAGATGAATCTGTTCGGATATGGACGTTACATTATTAATGGTTAAAGTTTTTACTTAACGGTAATCTGTGCACCCAAAATTTAATTGTTACGTGTAAAATAGGGCCGAGGAAACTTCCATTTTAACAAATATTTTTCAAGTTGATATGTACGACACCCTTCCTGAATATGTGTGGTGAACAATTATTCGAAAAAACTACTATCCTTTCCATTGGAATGTATCCTACTGGAAAAGAGAATAAAAAGTTCGGGGGTGGGGGTGGAGGTTTCTTTATCCCTAAGTTATTTGAGGGGGCTATATTCTGTATTTGTATTTTAGGAGCTGTCCGTTTATCAAACTTTGGATGTCCGTGATGTTTGTAATGATACGTATGCAGTGTGCAGGCAAGAGAAAAAAGATTCAGAAAAGAAAAAGAGTGGATTGAGATGCTGCAAGATTACGATAATGATTATTATTCTCTTTCTCGTAGTGGCAGGCATGTCTTCCACCATACCATATGTGATGATACAGCTTTACATACGAGGTAACTAGCCGTTTCGACATGTTAGTGTAACAATACATAATGAACTAACTAATAAAAATAAGCACTGTGCCCTCAGCTGAGCAGATTTCCCACGACGACGGGGCCCTTCCCTGAGTGATATCGTCATAAAAATCGACATTCGATAATGTTATCCCCCTTGAAATTATTAGACGAGCAAAGAAGGTTAAAATAAGAAGCAATTAGTTGTTGAGAAAACACCTGTTATTTTAGTTGAAAATAAAGCCTAGGTGTCTTTTGTTACTTTTAATAAACGAAAACAACAGACAGCTCTCTATCTGCTGATTTCGTTTATTAACCCCTTGATACTTTTGTACGTCTTATTACGTACGAAATCAAACAGAGCGTTGATACTTTTGTACGCCTTATGATGTACGAAATCAAACAGCGCTTTGATACTTTGCTGTCATTTCTTTTGTTATTATTTTTCGATTTTTTAAAGTTTTAAACTCAATTCCTATTTTTTTCCGAATAGTGCTCAGTGACAACCGTTAAGCCAAATGTTATCGAAGCTTAAAATACTAATATAATCCTGCTGTTAAGATTTCTTAACTGGTTGAGTACTTCATGCCACTATCAGGGCTTTCAAAAATGAGGATACAAGAGCAAAAGCCAACACATTCCTTGCTTATATTTCATAGTCAGTCAAACACAAATAATATTTTGTTTTTATAGGTTTGTTTTATTACAAATTATTGGAGAGTGCCTGTGGGCACTCTCCAATAATTTGTAATAAAACAAATTTTGAATAACAAATTCAGACCCCCAAAAATAATCTAGCTCTCAACCAGTTAATCACTAATGTGAAAATTATCTTGTTATTTGCACTTTCCGACGTTTGACGTCGCATTTTGAAAAACGTTGAAGAAACTGAATTCCCAGTGACGTTTGAACGTCAGGATAATTAAAGTCTCAAAGGGTTAAAAGTCACAAAAGGAAAATTGGCTTTTGTGGCAAGCTAATTGGTAGCAACTACTTCACAGATTAACCACTTTTAAGAATATCTATCAGTACCACAACTACCAACATTAAGAAACTATCCACGTTGGTTCTTTGTTTTGCGAATGTGTTTTTACAGAAATTTGCAAGTTTTGTGCTTCCTAGGAAAACATTAGCAACTTTCACCTCCGAGACTTCTATATTAGTGCAAAGGACAGTGTCTATATTATATGCCATGACGAGCACAATGCTAATATAATGGACCGAAAAAAGTTACAGCACATCAAAAGATGGTGAAAACGCCGTTTTCGTATTTTAAATGGTTTTCAGGAATAATAGTCAAACGTTCAAACCGATTAGAAAAAAAATGTAAAATGCCAGCTTCTGTATTTTTCTGCTACTCTGCAGGAAAATGCCTGAAGTTAGTGAAATGATTCCCACATCGATGATACAAGTTCGTTAGCATTTCGAAATTTCAATTTTATATAACCCTCCTACAGCCGTGCTGTTACATTTCCCGACAGCATTTGGCAATTAAGGAGAGTTAACCTGTATATCTCTTCCAATGACGAAAATTGTCAGCCATGCAACACCCATATTGGACAATAAATTAAAAATCAAGTCATTGCTCCTGTTTGTCCTTGTTGACCTTGTGTCAGTGTGATCTTATGCTTTGAATTCTGATCATCAAAATTGTTGGTTGTCGAGGACTAACCAAAAACGCCCATCCCATTTTTTTCATAAACCGCTGTTCGCGGGCTATAGCAGGATAGATAGAGAGTAATCGCCTGACTGGACTGGTTACGTGAAATAATTTATGAGAGGTGGGGGACGTTGTACAAACACGAGTGCGCGAATGCGCAGGACTGTTTTACAATATAGTCCCTCGCCTCGAATGAATTATTTCACGTAACCAGTCCAGTGAATCGATCACTCTGTTTATTACTTTTCATTATTAACGATAATTATATTTTTTAACCCTTTACCTAACGTAACGTCCAAAACCGGCCAGCGTTATTCTCAAAAATCGCCATTTTTTTCTCCTCTAAAACATAGGTTATGGCCCCTCATTGGAACGAGTCCATCCAGCTCATTCCAATGAGGGGTCATAACCTATGTTTTTGAGACAAAAAATGAAAAAATTAAATACTCAAAAATTTTGTTTTGCTGGAGTCGTCTGCTTTTCATGTTAGGTAAAGGGTTAAAAAAAAGCATAAACAATGAAGTCCCCGTTACACCCACGGCAAAGCCTCTTCGTTTGCGCGCACGGATACATGACCCAATTGTTGATGGCAGAATTCACTTGTTAAGTTATCGTTTATAATCAAACCGGGAAATCCCAGTAAATCACACTTTGGAAAGTAAATATAACCGGTAAACAATTGTTAGATTTACATCGCCTGTGAGATTGAAAGAGTCGGAAGTTGCAGGGGCGCAATTATGCGGGAGGAAGAGTGTGACACCCCCCCCCCCCCCCCCCCCCACTCCTCCCTCCCCCACTAATTTTCCAGTCGTGACATTTTCGTCAGAATTGAAGTATAAGATGTCAATTCTTTCTTGCTAGTAATCAAATACTTTCCTAATAAGATTAGATTTGATACTTTGGCTTGTGTCACACATACAGTCCATGAAGGACTGGAGGTCTGTAGTGACCGATTCGGGCTGTTGCGGGGGCTCTAGCATGACCAGTTTGGATTACCAGCTACTGTACGTATGAGCTGAATACGAAGTTCAAGCACGACGACTACATGTATTTTCTGTTTATCAACCAATAAAAACATTTCCTAGAAGTGTTGAGTTTTTAACTATTATCCCGACTGCCTGATATTCCAACTACACCATCAAGGCATGTCTTCGATGAAGGAATGCCTTGATGGTGCAGCTTGAATATTACTCAGTCGGGACTTCAGCCATCAAATCGTGACAAATTAGGTTTACACCCTCTCCCCAACCGGTCATCTTCGGAACGCCTGTGGTTACGATCAATAGTCTCTGAAACTTTTCCGTAGTGCGTATGCAAACAAAATTTGTCGAGTAGTGGACAGTATTTGTATACATGTAAGTACTAGCAAATAGTTTCTGCGAAGCCAGGGTACCCACACGCAGATTTAGCAGCTGTTAAAGTCAAATACATCATCCGCATGCAGTACGCTTTAATGCACATCCCGATCGGGTCCCCATTTTCTTCGGATACTGAGAATCCATGGACACCTCACATTAGCGGGTAAAGTAAAGGTTTTACATTGCCACGAACTCCGAATTTGACTTGCTGGTTCCAGTTCCATTGAATTCACTCGGTTATTCTCGTGCTGTTTTGTGTAGGTCCCTGCAAGGCTTCGAAATTCCATTCGAATCGAAATTTACACCATGATTCAATTCGAGACGCACCGAATCGAAAAATTTCGAACCGTTGAGATATTCTCCTAATAGTCCAGGCACATTAGACATAAAAATGAGAAAGTAAGGAAAAAAATCGGAGAAAGCTGATTTTTTTATATGTTTCCGGGACACACATTGCGGATAAAGTGTGAAAAGTCCCCGCGAATCCGAGTTGAGCTTTTTTAGTTATAGCGTTTTTTTGATGAAAAAAAAATTTTTAAAAAAAATTCGACCCAGCTCCATATTTCTCATTCTTATTCGCCTTAGTAGGGTGAGAATCATAAATATCGTGCTGAATTATATTGAGAATACATATCCCCAACAGAAAATGCTAACTTTGTACCAATCCTCACACTCAATGGTGAAATATTCACGAAAATGTACAAAATTACGAAAAAAAAATTATTGTTTTCATACACACAACGGTACACAACGTCCATTAAATCAAATCTACGACTACTTTGGGAGTTAAATTATATATCAAAAATTGCAGAAAAGCAGTGGCTTTATAATGATATATAACAATAGTCATTTATTCCATAATGAACTGGTGAAACGTGTGAAATATTAACCATACCCCCTAAACTCAAATTCAAACGGCATCGACTTTTCTCATTCAAATACCGCATTATAGCATCATTGTTTCAATTTCCATGTTCGATTAAATCACATAATGTGGTGTTCGCCTACACTCAAGATGCATTGGCATGTAATGTGTGCACGCCCTTGATGTGTACTCATAAACAAATTTGTATTGTACAGACAACGTCATATTTAGGGGCAATTGGTTCGATTATGGCTGGTAGCGGCTTGGATGAACTTTGGGGGACTGTTTATGCTGGTGGGTCAATCCATCATTTGATCAGTGGTCATGCATATTCAAGAGCAGTTCGTGCCCATTTGCTAACACAAATTGCCATTACAAAACTTGTGTTTGAAGAAAGCCGAACACTAGATAACATAGACTGCACAGAAGTCAATGAAATATTCTGTGCACTTGCCGGAGGTGACTGTACAACAGCTGACGCTGTCAATCAAGAAAGTGTCAACCATCTACTGTCAAAATTACACGAACTGCTCCAGAATGCGTCCGTAGGACACACAGGAAAGCTTTGGGTACAATACTACGAGCAAATAGGTCTTCTCCAGTTGTTCTTGAGAGCAGAGCGCATCGGCGACTGGGAACTCCACACATATTGTGTTCGCAATATGATTCCAGTATTTCACGCAGGTGGTCATTTTGCATACGCAAAAAGTTCTCATCTCTATTTGCAGCAGATGAATGAGCTAACAGAAATAATGCAACAGGATGATTTGAAGTTGTTCACTGAGAAAGGTTACTTTACCATAAGGCGCTCAGATAAATTCTGGGACGGGATATATTCTGATCAGACCATAGAGCAGTGTTTAATGAGAATGTTCAAGCTCCCTGGTGGTCTCACACATGGCAGGGGAATAACCGATAGCACTGTTGCGAAATGGGTACATGGACTACCTCTTTGTCTTCCGATATGTAATGCTCTCGAAAATTTGGTTCATGTTCACACTGGTCATGGCGAACAACATCGGGATCTCCGTCAAAGTTCACAATTGACTGATGCCAACGATATCACCAAATTATTGAACTGACTCAGAGTGCATTCCCCCTTTCAGAATAGAGATCCACTACAATTAGTCTCTGTAGCGACCGGGCTTGTGGCCGACGAAACTGTGAACTGTGACCAAGTTCGCAAAATTGGTGAATGTTGCGTATCGAATGTTGTAAGCAAAACGTTCAACTGCATCAAACTACGACGTGTTGACACTGTGAAGTCTTTCGCATCGATGGCAAATAGCATCAAAGTCCGTGGAAGTAAGGTAGTGATTGACCCCACAATTCTGTTCAACCGCATCACATGTGTTATTCAGTCACAAGCAGAGATGGAAGAGAAACCCCAAATATGAATTCGCCCCGAAACCACCAGCATTGTTTGATTCTGCTGGAATGAGGAAGACACAGAAAAGCACGCTCGGTAAGATCCTCAAAACATACGGTTCCGAGCAAACTAAAATCCCAGAACATTCTCTGTTTGTTGTAGATGGTGGATTTTTATTGAGGGCAGTTGTATGGCCTAAACATTCGTCATATAAGGACATATGTACATCATATTCCAATTATCTAGTGAGACATTTTGGGGCGAACGTCGTGGTTGTTTTTGATGGTTATGCTTGTACAATGTCGACAAAGGGCATGGAACAAGCCCGTAGATCTAAAGACAGGTATTCCATTGATATCAATATCTCACCCGAGTTACCAGCCACCACACCTCAATCCGATTTCCTTGCAAATGCCAAGAACAAAACCCAACTGATCGATTTTCTAATGCAGGAGCTATCTGCTATCAATATTCAGTCCAAGCAAGCCGAGGCTGATGCTGATGTACTGATAGCCGAAACTGCACTTGACATCGCTCAAGATGACAACAATGTTGTCGTTGTGGGAACAGACACAGACTTGTTAGTCATTCTTACCTCTCGAGTTCAACCGGGATGTAATACTCACATGATGTATTCCATTACCCCAAACTTACTAGTTTCTGTTAGTGAAATAGCAACCAAAATGGGTGACCATAGAAGCAACCTCCTTGTAGCACATTCTATAAGTGGTTGTGACACTACTTCTGCACTCTTTCGAGTTGGTAAGAAGAAAGTAACTTAATCCATGTTGATTGATTTGTACGTTCTGTAAATATTATTTATTGATTTTTGTACATTCTGTAAATATTATTTATTGATCTAATGCTGCCAGACACAGACGTGTCTGTTCGGTCCCAAGCCCGAAAATAGTTGAGTTCTCATGCTGACGAATTTTATGCCAAAAGGGGAACTCGGCCAGAAGCCATAATGTCTATTTTGTAAGCAATGATAAAAGTCTTCAAATGGTGATGGATTTTTATCGTCTGTCCAACTAACATCCCGTTCTGTACTACGACCCTTTGGGCAAATCCGTTAGGAAAATCGTCATTTTTTGCGTAAATCCGATACTTTTTTGTGAATTTTCAATAATTTTTCGCAGAAATTGTCACAGAATGCACATTTTCCTCTAGGTAAATGTATATTAGACATTATATAGCTCGAAATACGCGTAAACAAAAAATACAGTTGGATCAATTCGAGGTTACAAAGTTCGTGCGATTTTTTTTAATTTTTTTCAAACGCGTTTTCGAAAAAAGGCTGTAGAAAAAAAAGCTCAACTGGGATTTTAGGGGACTTTTGTCTAATCGTTCAGTGACATGTACTCGACATTCCCTGAAAAAATCAGCTTTCTCCGATTTTTTTCCCAAGTGAAACCTAATGTTCTTGGGCTATAATACTATCATGTGTCTCATCTTGAAAGCTTCTTCTGTCATCGGGTGTCCTGTATAGGAAAAGTGATGACAGCAGAAGGGCTCAAGAAGGTTCCGCTTCTAAAATCTCAAATTTTGGGTTTAATCAAATACCAAAACGAACCAGGGAGAGTCGTGCGAATCGAATAGAATCTCGAATCGAATCTCACCACTCTTTAAGCTGTTAGTATTGTAGTTTCTAACAACTATAAATATTGTTACTCAAGTATTGACTGTAACGGCGACTCCTCTCTTTAGGAAAATCAAGAAAATTGGGGTATACTATAACGCAGGGGTATGAAAGGAGAAAGATTCTTATCATCTTGTGTTACAGAAGAAAATCGAATCTCGTTCGAACTCGATCTGTAAAAAGACGCATGAACGAGTTAAACGCAAATAGTTAGCAACTTTATCCGTGTTAATCCATTCTCTAAAATGAATGTAAAAGAAACTTGCAACATAATTACTTCAAAAACGAAAACCTTTCATTTTTGACGCAGAAAACATAACAGATGATAAAAGCATGGCTTGTGACACCACATTGGAACGAGCATTCTGCGCTCGTTCAAATGGTGGATCACAAGTCGTGTTTATGTGGCAAAACCCGAAAAAATAATACAATTTTAAAGGCGATGTTTGTGAAAATCGCTGGTCAGTTTTGAACGTTGTGTTTCGTAAAAGGTTAAATTTTGTTGTTGCAATCGGGGTTATTCGGAGACAGCGTGCGCCAGCATAGGTTGCGTTGCAATCGCAACTGTGTTGTAAACAAATAATGATTGTGTCTTCCGCACAATAATATAGACAAATTTCTACAGTATGTTACCACTCTATCCCCAGAATGATTGACTTGATAACTGAATACCATTGCCCCAAGGAAAATGTCACAGAAACAAGGGTTTAGGGAAGATATCCTTTCCATGCCCTCTTTATCAAAGCGCACCGAAATGCATAGCGATGTTATTGGAAATGTGTGTCTTCATCGGTGGGGCTTTGTTTCGTCTCATTTCTGAGCCATTAGGCTGCCAGTCGGAAAATCACTGGTGCCTCTCCAGCAATTGACAGAAATTCGATGTAGTTTATTTTCCCATGCCAGTACATGATACTTATCGGATCACTAGAACCAGAAAAGTGAAGATGTCAAGAACTTCAAGTGTGAACGCAGTTTATAATGTTGTGTCGAAAATCAAGAAGGCAGAGTATCAATAGTGGTGAATCTTTCTCTCGGCAACGGTCTGCCAAACGATCTTAACTACCTGCACGGGCGTAACTAATAGGGATGTTGGGGTGTGTGACCCTCCCGCCCCCAAATAATTTAACTAGTCAAGATAGTTTCGTCCCAATTGTAGTCTTAGGTGTTGATTCACTCTTGCTTGTTAATCGTGTACTTTCTTTTGGGACTTGATTTTTCTCTTGGACTTTTATGACACGCCTGTTCTATGAAATCCTCATCTACAGGAACACTAAACCATGCGGAAAATGAAAATCCGTTCCGCACACCTGTGTCGAACGGAAATCGTTGACGGACTATTTTCGGAGGATCATGTCATCTATCAAAACTTCATATTCCCCTGCCTACTTGGGCTTCTGTTTGATCTACAATCACGGAGGCCGTGCAGTTTAAACGAAGCGATTGAGTTTTAATTAGCTATCGTAAAGACTATAAACTAATTAAAAACATCTTTTTGTTTAGAATTACGTCTAAAGTTTAGAAGGGTGAGTTCAAACAATCATTATTAGTTGTATAAAATTGAATAGAGTATCTTATTAGTTACACAGTTTGTTGGTGGCCTAATATGGTATATATGGTGTCTGTTAATTCCATATTGGACGAGAGCGAATGGTGTCAGTTAATTTCATATTGGACGAGAGCGAAGCTCATAAATTGTAACAAGGCAAATTCATACATACCAAATAGTTTCATTTAGAAGGTAACATGACACACTTCCACAGAATATGAAGCCTGTAAGTTGCCTAACCTGCACTTCAGACCAAACATGGGCTTCCAACACTCAATCTTTCAACTTGAAGCGTTTATCGGCTGCCGCCATTTTGAATAATCAGTGAACAAAGGGGAGATTACCCATAGCTGTCAGTGTATATTGATGTTCAAAGGCAGTATATGGTTTTGTATGCAGTCTGCATGTGACGTCTTTGAACCAATGAAATTCCCAGATACCTGGAGGAGGTAAGATATATATATATACTACTCAAAGTTTGCTAAGATTAAATATTTGACACATCATTGTGAAATTTGCTTGTGACATATTTGCGATATTTTTGGTGGATATGATTGAGGACTGTATTGAGATAGTCCCCAGTGTTTACATTAGCTCTCTTGACAGGCAGACTTTTCGTGACAGTCATGAAAAGCATGTACCCCTTGATTTTTATGATGTTTTCGTGGACTGCCTACATGTACATGACATGTGCAGAGTATTCAATCTCCATTTCAACACAAACCCTTGTGATTTAATGATTGAATATGGCAAATGTAAGAAGACATTTGTCGGAAGCAGAAATGTGGCGGGCTGTAGGGATGGTGGAGAAAGGGGCTACCCATCGTCAGGTTGGTGAAGCCCTTGGTGTGCACCATACGGTGATCACCAGAGCCTGGGCAAGATTTCAGCAGTATGGCACACCAGTAAGACGGCATGGTGGTGGCAGAGACAGGGCAACATCTGTAGCTGAAGACCGGTTTTTGATCATTCAGGCCCGTAGGAACCGCTTTGCCACAGCAACCCAGCTTCGCAGTACCTTCAGAATGCATCCGGGGTAAATGTTTCGACACAGACTATCCGAGCAAGATTGCAGGAAGGTGGTCTCCGATCGAGAAGAAAATGTATTCGCATTCCACTGTCCCAGAACCACCGCCAGGCACGATATGAATGGGCCATGGACCACGTTGGATGGACCAGAGAAGAGTAGCGACCTGTCCTTTTTACAGATGAGTCAAGGTACTGCCTAGACCACACAGGCAGTCTAGAGTATGGAGAAGACCAGGAGAGCTATTCCATGCAGCCAACATTGCTGAGCATGACCGCTATGGTAGAGGATCAGTCATGGTCTGCGGCGGCTTCAGCAGGGATGGACGTACAGAGCACTTTGTCCTTGAAACTGGTACATTGACTGCACAGCGGTATATTGATGAAATCCTGGATGTCCCACGTCAGATTGTATTCAGGCGCAGTGGGTGATAGATTCATCTGATGGACGATAATGCCCGTCTTCATGTTGCCCATGCTGTCGGGGAATACCGACAGAGGGAGGGGATTGAGCGTATGGACTGGCCAGCAAGATCCCCTGTCCTCAATCCAATCGAACTTGTCTGGAATGAGTTGCAGCTTGCAATTTCAGCCCGTCCAGGCCAGCCAAGAAGTGTTCAGGAGCTTGGTGCCATGCTGGTCCAAGGATGGTATACAACATCCCGGAAACGACCACCAGGAACCTGATTGGGAGCATGAGACGGCGTTGTCAAGCTGTAATTAAGAGTAATGGGTCTCATACTCGATATTGAGCCCATACCAGTTCGCTCCGTCAACTTTTTGGCAAATTGAAAAATTTCCTCTGTTACCAATAATGTCCATTTTCCATGGTTATCGTATTCAAAAGCTAAAAAAATAATGTCAAAGACAAATAAAATCTTAATTTCTGTACTTAAATCATTAAAGATATCATTAAATTAAAAAATATACACTTTTCATTACAATATTTCAAATAAAATGTAAAACAGGTAGTTGGATATACTTGGTGCTTAGCAAACATTGAGTAGCATATGTGTAATCGTCTAAATAAAGCTCAAACAGACCAGTGTAGCCTCAATATAAGCTTCAGGGGCTAGTTTTTTGCTCCAAGCAAGAAACTAGCCCTTGAAGCTTATATGGAAGCCACTGGTTGGGAGATCTCACAGCTCCCCGTCTCTGCACATCACGACAACCTGTCAAAACAAGAACGATCAGCGTTACACAGTTTACGCCAGCGTGACATTGTCATCAAACCCGCTGATAAAGACTCCTCAGTGGTCATCATTGATAAGTCGTCATACATAGCCGAAACAGAAAGACAGCTATCAGATGCTCATTTCTACCAAACAACTGGATCGTGATCCTACCAATGAATTGTCTCAGAAAGTATCTGAAACCATCACACCCATTTGTTCAGTGGGGCACATCTCCAGGGAAGCTCGTGAGTATTTGGAGCCAGACATACCCCATGCTGGTAGATTTTACCTGCTGCCAAAAACACACAAAACAGGGCATCTAGGTCGCCCTATCATTTCTGGTAACAACCACACCACTGAAAAGATTTCTCAGTTTGTTGACTTCCATCTGCGACCTCTCGTTGAAAAATTGCTGTCCCATCTGAGAGATACCACTCACTATCTCAGAAAAATGGACGAAATGGGTGAGCTCCGAGACGACACTCTGCTGCGCACGATGGATGTGGTTTCCCTCCACACAAACATACCACACGATGAAGGGATTGAAGCCTGTAAGAACGTTGGATATACGTTCAAATTTAGACCCCCCCCCCCCCCCCCCCCCTACAGAGCACCTTGTCGATCTTATCACACTCTTTCTGAAGTAAACAATGTTCAATTCAATGACGTGAATTATCTTATCGCGAACTCGATATTAACAAAGAAATTAATAGTGACGTAATTTAAGATTTGCTATAAAGTAACAAACACAATTATCAGTAACGTAATCTGCTCTAGGGGGCAGGTGAGTCCAAATAACATTGAAAAATAATTTAATTATCTAATTCTGAAATTTAGGACAAAGCTCAGAGTCATCCTTTAGTTTCATAAGAGGCAACTGGTAGTTCACCCATAGAGTGGAGATTCCATCCAAGCAATAATTGCAAATTTGTTGCAAAGCATAATAACATAATAACACTTTGTCCAGCCGTTGTTTTGTCGCGGTTCTCGGACGAGAAGGCCATGGTTACCCCTGTGCTCCCAACTGCCTCCCTATTCCCACGCTTCTCCTCTCCTCCCAACACTCGGAGATGAACTGCTTGATGATATCCCTTGTCCCATTCTTCCCAATCTCTCCGATTAGCATATTAACCCTCTCCTTTGAGTCTCCCCCTAACCCCATGTCCTTCATTCTCCCATCCCACTTCCCCATTATACTCCCAGTGAATCTCATTCTTTTAGGCTGATACTTTGGGCATTCAAGAAGAAAGTGTTCCAGGGTCTCCACCATGTCCAAGTTACACATCTGGCACTCCCTTTCACCGTCTTTCCCAATTTTTCCCCTCAGCTCCAGGGATCGCGACCTCAGCTTGAACAACAGTGACCCCCCAAAGGTGCCATCAAGGTACTCTTCAAAACCTGGCTTCTCTTTATCACGCAGGCCACCCAAAGACCTCTTTGATTTGACCCCCTCTCGCCAATTACGGTTACAATCTTCCATGACCCTTTCTCTGACGATTTTTTTACCCTGGTTTGCCCCAACGTCCGGGTCCGAGATCTCCAATGAGTAGTTCTCTACTAGCTCCCTCATTTGGACCATCCACCCCGTTTTGATATTTGAGTTGAAAATTACAAGCACATGCAAAGTTCCAGTCAATTGACCTCCGGGTTAAACCCGGAGGTCTATTGGCTGAAACATTGCCTGTGTTGTATGT
This sequence comes from Pictodentalium vernedei, assembly GCA_031216915.1. Lineage (NCBI taxonomy): Eukaryota > Metazoa > Mollusca > Scaphopoda > Dentaliida > Dentaliidae > Pictodentalium > Pictodentalium vernedei. The sequence goes on along the minus strand of CM062296.1, from coordinate 322,555,711 downwards.
CCATATGTACTCAATTTGAAAGTGATACTTTGGGTGATAACTCCACTCCCCGTGTGATTTAGTTACAATCCACTCTTCAAATACTGTGTATGGTACGTTGTAATAAAATAAGATTTTTCGCCATGACCACCACATGAACAATTTTATTTATCCACAAATTAATTTAAAAGAAGTCTTGAGTTTTCCAACTTTATCATATGACTCGTCCGTTTTGTTCACTTTAAAACATTTGATATTTTGTTTTCATATTAATCAATGATAAATAAAGCCTTCCGTCAATTTCATTGGTCAATTTCAAAACTAGACAATTTGATTGGCTGAACAAAATACAACTGGGCCACATTTTCATAATTTGCATAATTAGAGTTGGGAGTTTTCATTGGTCAATTTCAAAACTGGACAATTTGATTGGTTAAACAAAATACAACTGGGTCACATTTGCATAATTTCAGTAGGGAGAATTTACGTTATCTGTCCTATTTAGGGTGGGTTATATTTTATTAACCTTTTACCTAACGTAACGGCAAAAACCGTCTCGCGCAATACAAGAAAAACGCCATTCATTTTTTTTTTATATTTTCACTTTTTGCTCGCAGTACGTAGATGGCACAGAGCGCCACCGTGCCTCCACGTGAATAATCGTGATTAAGTGCCTTGCCCAAGGACACAACGCAGTTACCCCTGTCGTGTCGCGCTCGTTCCAATGAGGGGTCATAACCTATGTTTTGGAAGCAAAAAATGAAAATTTTTAGTTACACGAGGATGTTTTTGCAAGGGCCGTCTGCAAAGTTAGGTGATGGGTTAAAAAGTCATACTAAGTGTCTAATTTGTGCGTGTGTATGTCATATGTCATATGATAAATAAGATGTGTGTCATATGATAAATAGAATAAATAGAAGATGTGTGTCATATGATAAATAGAATAAATAGAAGATGAAATGGGTGTTTTTCTCATATAATATTAATGAAACTCGTCCGAATTTTCCGTTTGGACTCGCCAGAGGCTCGCCCAAACGGAAAATTCTTAGACTCGTTTCATAAATATTATATGAGAAAAACACTCATTCCATATCCTCTATATATCACCATTCTACGAAGGCATATCTTGATGATGTACTTCGTATATTTGATTCGGTGGGACGAGAGCCACCGCAGTCAGTACAAATTGGGCTTCCAACCCCCTCCAATCAGCCATCTTCGCGACACCCCTACTGCGCGTTGTTCTCCGTTCCCAAACTATTTTCTGGCACTACATCTAATACTATTATTTGTTTTCACATGGGTAGCGAATTTGAAACTCTTTATGACATAATTTCCGTGCACACAGTCAGTGTAATATTAACCTTTGACCTAAAGAATCGGCGCGGTGGCTCAGTGGTTACGGCATTAGAATTCAAACCGAAAGGTCCACGCCTCGATTCCCGTCGGGGGTAACTGCGTTGTGTCCTTGGGCAAGGCACTTAATCACGATTATCCACGTGGAGGCACGGTGGCGCTCTGTGCCATCTACGTACTGCGAGTCGATGGTGCACTCGTCTTCAACCAATGCAAACCTTGTTTGTGTGCACTTTGTACGTTGGGGAGTCTGACACTTGCTCGGCGCTGCTCGGTGGTTTCTCTCCGGTACTCCGGCTTCCCCCACTCGTAAAACTGCCCGGCACGAGGTGACCCTGTCGAAAGTGCCATTAATGCTCAATAACAAAAAAAAAAAAACAAATAACCCTCAAAAACCAACGCCGCCAAGCGTCACGGGTAGCATTTTAAGAATTATAAATAAACATTTAGATCAGAAAGGGTTGATTAAAAATAACTGAACAAGTGTAAATCCAGTAACTCTTGTTCGCGTTAGAAACTAGAATTGAGATTAGAGAACCCTTTCCAGCAATTAGTCCGATGGTAAGTTTGATCTGTGTATACCACAACGAACAGAAAATCATCATAAAATAGGTTGCAATAGTCGCTTTCGACAGTGTAAGTGTTAATACTTCAAACTCATAAAGGAAGTCATCAATTAGAACATTATAGCATGGTTAGGGGCAGGGGGTCGTTAAGAGGGTGTAAGTGGAGTGTCATACCCCCCCCCCCCCCCCCATCCTGTCCTGAAAATAAGCAGCAGACTGACATTTGCAGAAAGAAGTCCCAGAGGTGAATTTGATGATGTTATCCCATACAGTGGGCCCATTTATCCTCTGAATACCTCTTTCTGTTTAGTTTTGAGACCCTGATTCAGATTAAGTTTCACAGAGGGTAAATTTAGTAATGCTACTCTGTTGTGCAGGATAGCATCACTAAATTCACCCTCTGGGGAAGCTCATTTTGCAGATGACAGTCCGCTTATTTTCTGGCTTGCCCCCTCCCCCAAGCAAAACATTCTTGTCTCGACATTTCTGTCTGGGTTTGAGACTTGGACATCGATTCGCTCTTGCAAGTAATCAGGTACTTTCTAATAAGAATAGGATTGAAACTAGAACTTACTCTCACACGCACAGCCGTTCATACAAATGTGGATATCTGGTACACGATTTAAAATGTTGGGGCCCCAGTATGTCCAATTTGGAGTACAGGAACTGTACGTGTTGATTAAACAAGAAGTTGCGTCATAAATATTGCGGTATAATTTAATCACCAAGAAGTCTTGCGTTTTTCATCTATTGTCAAATAATAGTATTCTGGTTACATCAGCAAGGTATGTCTTGGACGATGAAGTTCGAATATTTTAGCAGTCGTGACTTGAGTCACCGTAGCCCTCCCCTAACCCCAACCGGTCTATTTATATGACGTTGCGAGCGCATCATAACTTCACGACGTCAATAGCGATGTCAACCTTTCACGGGAAAAACTTTCAAGAAAACCCGTCTTCCCGATCAGTTTTCCTTCAAATACCCATATTGTTTACCCAGAACCCTGAGTGTACATATATCACCATACATACCATAGCACACTGTATTTGCGGCACATACTCAACTTACCGGATGCAGTCTGATACCAAAACTTTGTACAGGAAAAAGTAGCTCCTGCAAAAGGCACCGGTTCCTATGGGAATTTAACACTAGCTGCCCCAGCAAAGCACCCGGTAACCCTGCACAATCTGTCCCTCTTATACTGTTAAATATCAAAAGATAGTAAAACGCCGTTTTCTTACTTTTAACCCTTTGCACGACGTAACGGCCCAAACTATTCTGAAAAATCGCCTATCGCCAAACCAGCTCGTTCCAACGAGGGGTCATAACCTATGTTTTTGAGACAAAAAATGAAAAAAATTAGTTATTCAAAAAAGAATTTGCAAGTGTCACCTGCTTTTCATGTTAGGTAAAGATCTTAAATAAATTTAAACTTAGATTCTAATACAATTACTATAAATCTTGAAATTTGATTGGTTGATTAATAACATTTGCGACAGTAAAATCGGCGTAACCTGTCGGAAATTTTGGGTTTTCAAAAACTATTTCAGGAACTATTTCAGGAACGTCAAGATGTATTCGTGGGCATTCTATTTTCGTTCCATTTGAAGTTATTGACTACTGTATCCAAGGTAAACAAACGCTGTGAATGCGTTGACTTTCTGTAAAAAAACGTTTTCTATCTTTCTTGTAATTAACTGTAATAAATATGGATGAAGTTGGAAAGTTTAATATTAATGTGGAAGAGGTTTGGCAGAGACTGATGAGTAATGAAATGAGAGTTGAAAAAATTGATTCCGACAGGCTTAACGGTAACCGTGTGGAACCAGTCACTGATATTATAATTAGTCTGTGTGAAACACAGACTATTGTTTTTGCACGGTTTCTTTTTCTTTTCTTTTTTTTTCTTTTTTTTTCTTCTTCTTCTTCTTCTTTTTCTTCTTCTTCTTCTTCTTCTCCTGTCTTCTGTCTTCTCATCACCTTTTTGTCCGCAAGATAACTCGAAAACGAATTGCCCTATCTCGTTGATTTTTGGCATGCTGATAGACAGCCACAAGTTCTCGGCCACCTATGTTTTTCAGATTCCTGGGGTATCAGGGGTGTCTGTACGGGTGTTTTGAAAGTGGGTCATGCCCATATCTCAGGCGTAGTATGACCTACAGACCTGGGACCAACACCAAATGAGTCGACATTCGACGGAGGTTCAAAATATGGGTCAAGGTCACGGAGGTCATCTAGGAGTCATTGAGTGCATTTTTCAGAATTGCTGGAAATCATTTTTTGACCCCTTAAAGTATTCCTGATGTACACACATGCATTTTGACGTAAAAAAGTGGGCGTGGCCAAAATTTTTGAAAGTGGGTCACGTTCATATCTCAAGCATGGTATGACGTATGGACCTGGGACCAACACCAAATGAGTCGACACTCGATGGAGATTCAAAATATGGGTCAAGGTCACGGAGGTCACCTAGGGGTCATTAAGTGCATTTTTCATAATTGCTAGAAATCACATTTTTTGACCCCCTAAAGTATTCCTGACATACACACATGCATTTTGACGTAAAAAAAAAGTGGGCGTGGCCAAACTTTTTGAAAGTGAGTCACGCTCATATCTCAAGCATGGTATGACGTATGGACCTGGGACCAACACCAAATGAGTCGACACTCGATGGAGATTCAAAATATGGGTAAAGGTCACGGAGGTCACCTAGGGGTCATTAAGTGCATTTTTCATAATTGCTAGAAATCACATTTTTTGACCCCCTAAAGCATTCCTGACATACACACATGCATTTTGATGTAAAAACAAGTGGGCGTGGCCAAAATTTTTGAAAGTGGGTCACGCTCATATCTCAAGCATGGTATGACGTATGGACCTGGGACCAACACCAAATGAGTCGACACTCGATGGAGATTCAAAATATGGGTCAAGGTCACGGAGGTCACCTAGGGGTCATTAAGTGCATTTTTTATAATTGCTAGAAATCACATTTTTTGACACCCTAAAGCATTCCTGACATACACACATGCATTTTGACGTAAAAAAGTGGGCGTGGCAACAATTTTTGAAAGTGGGTCACGCTCATATCTCAAGCATGGTATGACGTATGGACCTGGGACCAACACCAAATGAGTCGACACTCGATGGAGATTCAAAATATGGGTCAAGGTCACCGATGTCACTGAGGGGTCAATGGGTGCATTTTTCATAATTGCTGGAAATCACATTTTTTGACCTCCAAATGCTTCCCCAAAAATTCAGAAGTGCATTTTTTCATGAAAAAAGTGGGCGTGGCCAAAATTTTTGAAAGTGGGTCACGCTCATATCTCAAGCATGGTGTGATGCATGGACCTGGATCCAACACTAAATAAGTTGACACTTGATGGAGGTTCAAAAATGTGGGTCAAGGTTACGGAGGTCACTTGTGGTCATTGAGTGCATTTTTTCAGAATTGCTGGAAATCACATTTTTTGACTCTCTAAAGCATTCCTGAAGTCCATACATCCATTTTTACGTAAAAAGTTGGTGTGGCCAAAATTTGTGAAAGTGGGTCATGCTCATATTTCAAACATGGTATGATGTATGGACCTGGGACCAATACCAAACGAGTCGACACTCGATGGAGATTCAAAATTTGGGCCAAGGTCGAACAGGAGTCATGAGGTCTATTACCAGAAATGCTGGAAATCATATTTTTGAACCTCCTTGTGCATTCCCTTGATTGGTCCCTTTGAATATTGTGAAGATATATACCTTATCTGGTTTCTTGGAAAACATTAACTGATTTTTGAATGAATATCTATAAATACTGTCATTGAAAACCTATTTTTTATTTCTTTAAAACTATTTTATCCCCAAAATAAGCCTCTAAAGTATTCCCATTACATTCATAGAGGGGCACGGTGGCTAAGCAGTTAGAGGTGCAGGCTGCAAGCCGAGAGGTTCTCAGTTTGAATCCTATCTGCGGCAACTGTCTTGTGTCTTTGGGTAAAAACACTTCACCCCCATTGCCCACATAATGGCATAGAGATGTTGTGTACTAAGACATACTGCATGCCGATGATGCACTTGCACTAACCCTGCTTGTGTGGAGTTAGCATGTTGGGGATACAGACAGTTGCTTGTTGTTGTTGTTTGGTGGTTCTCTGTGTTCTCTGGTTTCCTCCATCCGTAAAAACTGTACGACACGAGGCGGGCCTAGCTGTTGAAGTGTCGTTAAACCCCAATAAATTAATAACATTCATAGAATGTCTTCTATGCACTGTTTGTCAACATGATAACCCAAATACAATCAATCCTATCTCAATGTGTTTGGTATACTGATATAGTGCCTGCCATTGGTACTTGGTCATCTATGATTTGGAGGCATGTGGGGCCTTCGGGCTCTAGAGGTTAAAAATATGTTTACAACATTTACTGGGAAATTAGTTAGCTGAAGCAGTAACCATTATCTAAAACAGAAATCTCCAGAGAGAAAGCTGAGATAGAATTCTTTGTTACATTGAACAGCACTGTATATTTATGTTGTATCATGTTACAAAACTTCAGTCTCAATCATTGAAGAGAGAGAGAAACCTTCACTTTTCAAAGCATTTTTTTTTAAAATCTATTTATTCTCAATCATAACTCAAGATTGAGAGGTTTTGGGATGGAGTGGTGTGTGGCTTTCTCGAAACACCTATCACAGTTACAAAGTAATAAAATAGAATATTTGAATGGTCAGATTTTAACCCTCTTAATACTTCGAGGTGAGTAAAAAAATATCTTTCATATAACTCATGGCTACAGAATGTTTTTCACTCTCTTTTCTGAAACATTTAATTCTATGTGGAATGGGACACCTTTTTAGTGTGCTTTCCAAACTAAGGGATTCTTAACCCTTTAGCCAACATAACGGCAAAAACCGGTCAGCTTTATACACAGAAATGTCTATTCAGTTTTAATTACTTTTTCATTTTTGCTTGAAAAACATAGCTTATGACCCTTCATTGGAATGAGCTCATTTTTTAAAGGATTATTTATTTATTGGTGTTTAATGTCACATATTTCTGCACAGTGGTTTACCATGACCAGGACAGTTTTACGGGCGGAGAAAGCCAGAGTATCTGGGGAGAACCTCCGGGCAACAGCGAGCAACTATCAGATTCCCCACATACTAACTCCACACAAGCAGGGTTAGCATTGGTTGAATACAGGTGCACCATCGATGTGCAGTACGCTTTAGTACACATCGCCACCATGCACCCACGTGGGCAATGGGGTGAAGTGTCTTGCCCAAGGACAGAGTGAGGACCGCTCGACTTGCAGCCTGCACCTCTGCCAACTCAGCCACTGCGCCCCCATTTAACCCTTTACCCAACGGAGACGATAGCAAAATTTATTATTTCAAATATCATTTTTTTCAAATTTTCCAAACAATTTCAACAAAACTATATCATGGGACCCCTCGTTGGAACTAATATTTTTTCAACTTCTCAATTTGCATATTACGCGGGCGGATGCGGCCGATTCGTTGGGTAAAGGTTTTTTTTTAATTTTTATTGGTGTTTTAAGGTCACATATTTCTGCACAATGGCTAACCATGACCGTGACAGTTTTACGGGTGGAGGAAGCCGGAGTACCCGGAGAGAACCACCGAGCAACGGCGAGCAACTGTCAGCTCCCCAACATACCAACTCCACACAAGCAGGGTTAGCATTGGTTGAAGACAGGTGCACCATCGACGTACAGTACCCCTTAGTACACATCGTCACCGTGCCCCCACGTGGGCAGTGGGGGTGAAGTGTCTTGCCCAAGGACACAATGCAGTTGCCGCAGGTGGGATTCGAACCGAGGACCTCTCGGCTTGCAGCCTGCACCTCTACCATCTGGGTAAAGGGTTAAAGGATTAAAATGGAATATTTAAAGCGAATATTTTAATCCTCTGAAAATCTTAATATGGGGGCACGGTGGCGCTGTGTACTAAAGCGTACTGCACTTCGATGGTGCACCTCTCTTCGAAAAAATCATTGAGAATAATGAAAACCATTTCCATTCTCACAGTGTTGTTCTAAACACACATGGATATAGATGGGACCTCGGTATTTTGACAATGCCAATAAGTCTTCAGACAGGCTCTTGGGGGTCTTCAAGGCCTTTCAACGTCTACATTCCAACATTACTGAACCTTTTTACTTGCAATATATTTTCCAGAGGTACCATGCATGCACTTCATCATTGCCTTGCTAATATGGACATTTGCCATCATCTACAAATATGGCAGATCCGGAGTTTGTGGAGCCAATATTTATAAAGTAGTTTGTGCTCATACTTCAGGTTTAGTATGACCTATAGTAATGGTACCTACACCAAATGAGTTGAAACTTGCTGGAGGTTCAAAATGTGGTCCACCTCTATGCGGTCAAGAGAGGTCATTAAATGCATACTTTTTCTTCCTATTGGGAATTTCATTTTATACCAATTAATGCAGTTCTGAAGATTATACATGTATCTCATCATTCAAATAAATGGTAGTGGCAGTAATGTCCATTTCTGATTCCTTGATCGAACCCTATATATGGTGTGCACATATATGCCTTTTCGGGTTTCTTAGAAAAATTGTTCTGATTCCTGTATGAATATTTTCTCCATGAAAGAATTTCACAAAAAGCAGTGGGGAGAAAGCTGTGACTGTCACATACAATAACATGATCTATTTATTTAATCTCGTTGTACAGAATTAATTCCCAAACCAAGTTAATATAAAAACAAATAACTTGATAATGAAGAATTCCAGTGTACATGTAATTGTAAAACTACACTGGAGATTTGTTATTTAAACCTATCACAATACTGTCAGGATGCCGGTAAAAGATGCAATACTGACATAGCTGAATGTTCTGTTAACTGTGTTAGTGCTATGACTGTTTAAAATTAATTTATTAGAGAAGTTCTAGTTTTATGTATGCCTTGTTTAGGTCACTAGATGCTATTTTAAGAGCAGGCTTTCAAATGAGCTCTTGGGGTTTTTTAAGGTTTTTATGACAATATCTCCGACATAGAGTCTATGCACCCTTTGTCAGCGCGACAACTCAAATACGGACCGTCCTGTCTCTATGCATTTTGGCATGCTGGTTAACAATAACCAGTTTGCACTCATCTATGTTTTTTTCACCCGTTCGATCTGAATGTCAGATGACAGATCTGAAGTTGCTGGAGCTATTATTTCAAAGTGGGTTGCGCTCATTCTTCAATGTAGATGTGGACATGGGACTACACCGACTGAGTTAAACATTGCTGGAGATTCAATATATGGTCCACCTGAATGAGGTCATCAAGTGCATATTATTCAGAAAGACTGGGAAATGCATTTACACCTTAATGTATTTCTAAAGTTTATGAATGTATTTCATCACTCAAATTCGTGGGCCGAGCCAAAATTGTCCATTTCTGATTCATGTATCGAACCCTTTAAATGCTGGTCACATATATGCCTTTTCTGGTTTCTTATAAAAATTGTTCTGATTCCTGTATGAATATCTGTAAATACTGTTAACGAAAAACCCATTTCTGATTTGTTAAAAAATATTTTACACCAGAAGATAAGCCTCCATAAATTCTCTTTCTGTAGAGTTTATTCCTGATACTTTAACCCTTTTCACACAGACTTGTTGAATTTACTGGATGCAGTAAATTCTGTTTCTCTAGTTTATAAATAGCAATTTTTCGTACGATAGAGTTTATGGACGCTATGTGCCAAATAGAAAACCAAAATTCTGAAAACTGGCAACAATAATTTTAATATTTCAAGGCCAAATACTTCGGACCGATCCGCTAGCGATGTTATACCATCGACTTCAAGTGCAAGCGGTCCTTTCATTTTCTAATTCGACACCTGCGTTCGTGCCACAAACATGTACAGCTGCAGAAACGCGTTCACCACTGAGAGAGGTGAACTATTCGTTCTGCAACAATTATGTCAATACCAGTGGCCCAATTCCACAAGATATCACTTCCCAGAAACGGTTTGAAATGAACAACTGTTCTGTAACCATAAGTCATTATTACGGTTAAACAAGGGCTTCCAAACAAAGCTCTCAAAATTTTTAACTTTAAATTAAAGTTTAATGGTAAATCCTCGAGTGCTTTCCGACTCAGACTGAAACATCACAAGGTGAACTTTAAACTTCGAACAGAGAAACCAGGCGGCGTATTTTGTTTTCAGATTGTCACAAACATTTTAACATGATAAATGTTGTCAGTACAAATATAAATATATTCTGTTATTGCTGATAAAATCACTAAAATGTTTGGAGCTATTTGTATATTGGCAGCGTAAAATATATATCGTGATTTGTTGCGGAACTCCCAAATGACGTCACGAAGACTGTATTTTTAGATTTAAATCGTTGTCTTCAACAAGGCGTTGCTTTCTAGTTAGGAGATAAAATACTATCTCCGTTTTCAGCCGAATTATATCAGAATGGGGATAACTATGTTGTATTTGATTGTTTAGAGCCGTAAATATCCGTTTTACCGGCTTCGCTAACGCGTCGCCGGCAAAACTCAATTTGCGACAGTAAAACCATCGTTTACGGCCCCAAACAATCAAATACAACATAGTTATCCCCTAAATAATGCTCAAACGTTCAAGTAGATCGGGAAAAAATTGTAAAAAGCAAGATTCTGTATTTTTATACTGTCAGGACACCTGAGGCCCCGTAAGGCCTGGGCTGACGTGGGGTTATTTAGTCCCGCTGATGAAATTGCGGGAAGATTAGACCGACGTGGAGAGTCGGAATCCTGGTGCCGCGAACTCGGCGCTGGGAGCTGAGTTCGACCGGCGCTGTGATTTCTCCTCTGCCAAATTGGCCTAAGATAGGTTCTATTTCCGTTAGGTGTGATGCCTAATCACTTCAGGCTGCGTAATGGAAAGAATGATTTAAAGTAACAACGATTCTTTTATTAAAACATAAAAATAAAGCCGTTTCAATATTTCAACAATCAACAATTCGATTCTTTCCACAGAAAATGGGTTGCTAGGGTTAAACAATTCTCAACAATTATATAGTCATTCTATAGCCCTGTACTGGCACTATAGTCTACACACTGGAAATGTTACTGCCGTGAGCTCGCCATAAGAGCTTCACAAATCTGAAATGTTATTACCGTGAGCTCGCCATAAGAGCTTCACCCGCTTAGGCTCAAATGTCAACGTCTGCGCGTAACTGTACCTCTGGCTGTCGGAGGGTTTCGACCAGCAATGTTTGTCATCTATAAAGCCACCGTACTTCTGATTTGGGTCAGATATTGTCTACTCATACCTTATGTGCCTTTTGAAAGTCCTCCGTGAAAGTCCTATTGAAATATTCACCGTTCCTGGTTGAATTCACGATTCACAAATGTGCACTGTAGCCGCCTAGCAACCTTAAGCTAAATCAATCGTGGAATGCCCTGTCTGGCGATTCCAGCCGTTTCAGGGTCCTGTGATCGAAGGTACCCCTATGCCAGGAAACAGAGTCGCCTGCCCTGGACTTCACCAACGTTTGTGTGATCCCAAGTGTGTGTCTAATGCTCTGCTCTTCAAGGTATATATACTTTTTACCCTAAACTGTCAGGTGGACGGACGCTCATCTGTCCATCTGTCAAAACGGTGGGAGGTGACGTATATCGAGGCAGAATCAATACAAGTCATCTCGCGCGTGACTTAACGGTGATTTCACTTGTCGAGAAAACCGAGTCGTTCCTACCACACATTGTCATGACAGACATTTCTATCTTTTAGAATCTCGTTTCTCAATTGGCCGTGACGATATCCTGCCACCAACCGATTACGTCTCGTAAGACTCGCGACTACTGTATAAATTAAATGAGATTAGACCGTATCTAACATACCGTTTCTCCCCTGGGTTCCTGCCCTGAAGCTGGATATACACCACCTGTGTTTTTTCCATGTCCAGCTTCACAGAGAAGTGAAATTCACGTAGGGTTTTCGCCTTGATGCGGAATATCTTTTGAACTTACACTATCTTCATATATGAGGCCCCTTGCCCCTATATTTAGGCTGGCTTTGCCCTGACAACTCCCTTCCCTAGAGAAACACTCTGTGTATCTCTTAAAACACAAGGGGCAAAGCCACGCACGCTCGCTTCTCACACCTTTTTACAATCTACCCATCATGTTCAAGACTACAAAACTGTACCCTAGTGGTCGTGGGGCTCATGACCGGGCTCATGCGTCGGCCATGTCGATTCCCACGACACACACGCCACCACATGCTCCCGTCTTGCGGGTTTACATATGGAGAGTAGCCTTATCCTTAGATTGGCAGCACTCTCTCTCTCTCTAATACTATATATTTACACCTAAACATACACATTTTTATACACATTCGCCCATTTTGCAAACAGTTCACTTGGCACTCACTCCGACGAGTAACACCGTCCGTGCCTTTGCGTCAGATGGGTTAATTCCAACGGAGTGTAATTTCACCTCCCGTTCTCCTATGTCTTGTGAAGGAGCAAACGACCCCTGCATTATGTTGAGCCTCACCCTCGCAAAGCTCAACCAGGGGATTAAAATTGTGCCTCACACACTCACACATTCAGCACACAGATTTCCCGACCGCGCCTTTGCGACAGACGGGGTTAGTGTATCCCACACTTACAAAACTCGACACACAGGCTCCCCGTCCACGCACACGCATCGAACGGGGCAGTGTATCTCACATTCGCACTCACAACCAACTCTAGTCAGCAGTCAGAGCAATAATAAACTTTAAAATAAGAAATTCCTTCCGGGCCTTAACACCGGGTTTACGAAACTCATCACCTCATCCACAAAAATATTTGCGACTGGAGCCCCCGTCCCAGACACCAGGCCCACAGCCACCCAACTATTGCTTCTTTATAACCACCGACCATTGGTAGGGGCCCGGTTCCCAGTATCCCCTTGGGTAACCCTTGACACACCCCTACTTCTCGCCCAGTTATTTCTACGGGGATTCCACCAGGGTCCCCATACCCTGTCATTGTCGCATTCCCAAGAGCTTCCCTTGGCGCTATATCCCCCAGGCTCGCTCGTCCCGACGATTACCTTCGTTCGAACGACACTGGTCGTCCTTGGCCCTTGTGCCGTCGGTCCCCCGGTCCATTGCGACGACTTCTTGTGCACCTTGGGCGCTGTGCGCCCCCGGCACTCACTGCGTGGTCTCCGTCACCTAGGATGCTTCTCCTTTGATTTGTGGACCCTTTCCTCGGCCCCCTGGGCGCCCACCTGAGCGGTCCCATACACTTTAACACCCTCAACTTGTGTTGACCCGTGCCCTCTCAATTCTGGGGATATTTGCCCAGCCATTTGCGTGGGTCTGGCCTCCCCTCTCCACACGGGTGGCACCGTCTTCTTGGGACGCTCAACTCCCCCACATAAAGTTGCTTGAGGGTCTTTCCCCAATGACCCCATTGGGTTCCCTCGCTGTTTTTGGCGTTTAGCCTGGACCGCCTGCGGCCCCTTCTCCCTAATTGGACAGGAGTCGTCCCTCCTGAAACTTTCCGACATTTCGTCGTGTAGGGGCCATCCCCTGGACCATCGGATTGGTTCCCCCCTGGGAACCTTCCCTTCCTTACTCGGTACGTTACTGAGTGCAACCGCCGGGGGTCCTTGCCCCCCGACTTGAACTTCCTTTGCCCTCGTTGGGCCCTCACTTGGCCCCCTACCCCTGGGCCATAACTCATCAGGGCTTGCCCTCACCCCTGGAATATTACCTATGACCAGGTCATACACAGGTGATTCAATGCACATGGCTTCCACTTCGCCACAATAAAATGGGGTATCCACCGTTATCCTCGCGATGTGGAACCTTCTAACGATCCCATCTATCAAAATACACAAATGGTCGCGCCCCAACAATTGCTTGTCGTCAACCAGTTGCCTTCTAACCGCTGCAGAGGAGCACCCAGAATCCCTGAGCAGACGGATCTCCCTTTGTCCCACATACCCTGGGTACACTGGCATATTAACCTTCTCCTGCGAAGTTGTGAGCCTCTCACACATGCCACTTATTATCGGGACAACCTTCCCGCCTTCCAGCCTTAATTCTCCCTCTTGTATACATTCCAGGAGGGGACTGTGTTCTGGACCGATAGTTTGACAGAACGCTACCGTCTGTCTACTGGGCCCTGGATCGACGCGGCCACCTTGCTTCCAACCCCTTGGTGCTGCGTTCCCGGCCCCCTGCTGAGGTGGTCTAATGTTCCCAGTGGTCCTAACCTGCTTCTGCCAGCAATCTCTGGCCATATGTCCCCGTTTGTTGCAGATGAAACAAGTTGTGTCTTTGGGGGCGTTCCCATTCCGGCTGGCCTTCGACGCAGGCGGATTGGGGTGGTGTTGCCTTACAGGTGCCATTGCCAACCCGTTTGCCCCACCCCTAGCAGATTTGGGTGCGTTTACACTCCCACCGTGGGCCTCGATGTAGCGTTCTGCCACAGTTGCCATCTCATCATAGGTGGGCGGACCCCTTTCCTTGATGAACAGGCCCAACTCCTTGGAGCATGTAGTTAAAAACTGCTCCCGGAGAAATAGATCTCGCAGGGCTCCATATGACTCATTCACTTCTGCGAGATCAGTCCAGCGGTCAAAGTACCGCCTAGCTCGGGCAAAATACTGAGGTACTGTTTCTCCCTTCTCCTGCTTAATTTCTCGGAACTTGGTCCGGAATCCTTCTTCAGTGAGCTGGTATCTCCGAAGGATGGCATTCTTCAGCTCACTGTAGTCGTTAAGAAGTGCAGGAGGCATACTGGTATAAGCCTCGAGGGCTTTACCTGACAACAAAGGGCTCAAGCACATAGCCCATGTGTCTTCTGGCCACATTTGACTGGAGGCAAAACGCTCGAACCTCTCCAAGTACGAGTCCAAGTCATCTGTGTGTTCATTAAAATGAGCGAGGTGGGGGCGTGGGGCATGAATTGCTACCCCTGCACTCCCGTCCCCTGAGCGCCGACTTTCATTCTCCACAGCGGCCCTTGCTCTGAGGAGCTCTAATTCTCTCTCGCGCCTCTGTTGTTCGAGCTCTCGTTCTGCCTCCCTTGCCTCCCTTGCTAATTGGGCTTCTCTCTCCCTCGCCTCTCTTGCGTCTTTCTCACGCTCTCGTTCAAATTGGACTTCTCTCTCCCTTGCGTCATTACGTAAGGCAATCTCCTTGGCCTCACGTTTCTGCTCATCTTTAACGAACTTCTGAAGTTCGGCCCCCTCAAGGCCCATTTCCTTGCCTAATGATACCAGTTGGACGAGGGGTGTAACAACATCCATTTTGATTTTTTCTTTCTATCTTCAACACTCGTCAGTAAGAATGAAGAAGGAAAAGAAAGAAAGAAAAAAAATATGGCAATTAATCCTAATTTACCTGTGTAATTTAACGTAATTAAACGCCCCAATATTCTGAAACCTAACGCAGTTATAGTGGCTATTAAGTATCCTCTTGGGGACTACTGTATTGCGATATTAAACCCTTGAACGGCATCAGCTGACCGAACGCGTCAAAACATACACAGAACCGCCGTTAAAATAAAACACCATTTCCATATAGCCATTTTTTACCTTTTAGAAATATCCTGGTTAGCGCTCGCCAATCAATGTCAGGACACCTGAGGCCCCGTAAGGCCTGGGCTGACGTGGGGTTATTTAGTCCCGCTGATGAAATTGCGGGAAGATTAGAGCTGAGTTCGACCGGCGCTGTGATTTCTCCTCTGCCAAATTGGCCTAAGATAGGTTCGATTTCCGTTAGGTGTGATTCCTAATCACTTCAGGCTGCGTAATGGAAAGAATGATTTAAAGTAACAACGATTCTTTTATTTACACATAAAAATAAAGCCGTTTCAATATTTCAACAATCAACAATTCGATTCTTTCCACAGAAAATGGTTTGCTAGGGTTAAACAATTCTCAACAATTATATAGTCATTCTATAGCCCTGTACTTGCACTATAGTCTACACACTGGAAATGTGACTGCCGTGAGCTCGCCATAAGAGCTTCACAAATCTAAAATGTTATTACCGTGAGCTCGCCATAAGAGCTTCACCCGCGTAGGCTCAAATGTCAACGTCTGCGCGTAACTGTACCTCTGGCTGTCGGAGGGTTCCGACCAGCAATGTTTGTCATCTAGAAAGCCATCGTACTTCTGATTTGGGTCAGATATTGTCTACTCATACCTTATGTGCCTTTTGAAAGTCCTCCGTGAAAGTCCTATTGAAATATTCACCGTTCCTGGTTGAATTCACGATTCACAAATGCCCCTTTTTTGTGCTAGGGCGAAATTGTCACTCACACCGATCTCCAGTCGGTATTACGATGCTTCGACAGCAAAACAAACTACTCAGAACGCCATCAGTCTGACGCTTCAAAGGGTTAATACGCACAATACAATTAACCTACACTTCTGACTATTGCAGGCTGATACCTGCTACTCGACAATCTAAACTTTAACGTTTCACCTTGGGTTTTTCCTTCTCAACGAATTTGGCACTGTAGCCGCCTATCACCTTAAGCTAAATCAATCGTGGAATGCCCTGTCTGGCGATTCCAGCCGTTTCAGGGTCCTGTGATCGAAGGTACCCCTA
This sequence comes from Pictodentalium vernedei, assembly GCA_031216915.1. Taxonomy (NCBI): domain Eukaryota; kingdom Metazoa; phylum Mollusca; class Scaphopoda; order Dentaliida; family Dentaliidae; genus Pictodentalium; species Pictodentalium vernedei. The sequence goes on along the minus strand of CM062296.1, from coordinate 322,539,214 downwards.
TGCCAGGAAACAGAGTCGCCTGCCCTGGACTTCACCAACGTGTGTGTGACCCCAAGTGTGTGTCTAATGCTCTGCTCTTCAAGGTATATATACTTTTTACCCTAAACTGTCAGGTGGACGGACGCTCATCTGTCCATCTGTCAAAACGGTGAGAGATGACGTATATCGAGGCAGAATCAATACAAGTCATCGCGTGACTTAACGGTGATTTCACTTGTCGAGAAAACCGATTCGTTCCTGCCACACATTGTCATGACAGACATTTCTATCTTTTAGAATCTCGTTTCTCAATTGGCCGTGACGATATCCTGCCACCAACCGATTACGTCTCGTAAGACTCGCGACTACTGTATAAATTAAATGAGATTAGACCTTATCTAACATACCGTTTCTCCCCTGGGTTCCTGCCCTGAAGCTGGATAAACAGAGAAGTGAAATTCACGTAGGGTTTTCGCCTTGATGCGGAATATCTTTTGAACTTACACTATCTTTATATATGAGGCCCCTTGCCCCTATATTTAGGCTGGCTTTGCCCTGACATATACTGCTCTTGAGGAAAATGCCTGTAGTTTGTGCAAAAATGCACACAGGATGATACAACTTCGCGAACATTTCGAAATTTCAATTTTTATATGAAATTCCTAGAGACTAAGTATAATTTTTCTTGACACCTTTAGAAAATTAAGGGTAGATAACTTTTCTGTAAATCACTTTCAATGACAAAAATTGTCCGCCATGATGTTCGTCCAAGTGTTTTTTTTTTTTTTTTGTAAAATATCCTTCTGCGATTAAGGGCCAAGAGAGAATAACAGGTGAAATTGAGTTCAGGTAGCGTCAAATGCTTGGTGAGATGTTTCTGTTAAATATTGTATTAACTTTCGGTTCCTAATTCACGAAATCCTCGTGTTCATAAATCGCAGAAATGCGACAATCAATATGTATATAACCAATAAAATACATTCTGCATCCAAGCTGTAATATTCCAGGGGAAAACCAATAAAACTATTTCTAGTCAAGTTACAAACTTATTGAAAATACACACATTTCCCTATCTCTCCTAAATCTGTTCATCCTATGATCTATAAGATAATTCTGGGGAGGCACGTTGGCTCAGTGATTATTCCATTGGACTTGAAATAAAAAGGTTCCACGGTTCAATTCCTATCATGGGTAACAGCGTTGTGTCCTTGAACAAGAGCACTTATTCCCGATCACCCACGTGGGGATAGGGTGGCGTTGTGCACTAAGGCGTACTGAACGTCCATGGTGCACATGTCTTCAAGCAATGCCAACCCTGCTTGTGCGGAGTTTGTATTTTTGGGGAGGCTGACAGTTGGGGATGCTTCACAGTAGTTCTCTCGGGTACTCCGGTCTCCCCCCCTGTAAAATTGTCACGTTATCAGTCGAAAGTGTCGTTAAACTCGAATAAAAAAGCATTTCTGAAGTAACTTCATTCCGATTAAAGTGTACCTATAATCCGGTATAGAATTATTTTTTGTTCATCAATATTAACAAAATCGGCATTTTGCTTCCGGAAGGGAGAATTACTATGGCTGTTAAATCAATTTTCGAACAGGGCAAATGTAATATTACAGTTGTTAAACATTTTCACAAAACCATGTTTTAATAAAATGTAATTTTTCTATTTTAGACATCAATAAACCTTTGAATTCTTGCATGAGTGGAAACTGCACAAACAGAAGTAAGTGCTATAGAAATAAAAGTTACCAAATAAAATGTATTGCCTCAAGAACTCAAGTCACCGGTCAACATCCTAAACGAATCTGTCGGAGTTATGGTCAAGAACCAGTCTATCCCTTAAAGATTTTCATCGCAAATTTTTAGATTCAACCGGCTGAAACATATTAAATGGTTGGAAAAGCGAACCTCCAGTTCGATTTTCCGACCAGCTGAAAACATTCCGGCCGATTTATTTATTTATCGGGGTTTAACTACACTTTCGACAGCTAGAGTCACCTCGGGTTGGACAGTTTTACAGGTGGAGGAGTCCGGAGTACCCTGAGAGAACCACCGAGCAACGGCGAGCAACCGTCAGGCTCCCCAACATACTAACCCCACACAAGCAGGGTGAGCATGGGTTGAAGACAAGTGCAACATCGATGTGAAGTGCGCCTTAGTACTCAACGCAACGTGCCCCCATGTGGGCAGTGGGGTGAAGTGTCTTGTCCAAGGACTCAACGCGGTTGCCGAAGGTGGATTCGAACCGAGGACCTCTCGGCTTGCAACCTGCACCTCTACTAACTGAGCCACCGCATCCCTCCTGCCGATTAAGTCTAAAACTACAATAAACATTTATTTTCTTTGAACCAACGCAAGAAATGTTCAATGATTAGACCGAATCTTGGATTATATTACATGTTTGTTACTAAATAATTATTAATGAAGACTCATCATAGCCGTAGTTTTATGGTTACGCCAAGTAGTTACACTAATTGTGTTAATACCTCGATGTTTTAAAGGTTAAGCAAGCACTTATTCATTGAAAAAAATATCTATAATGGTAGCGCAAAAAAATATCTGTGTATGTTTGTGGGCAAAGGGACATCACATTAAATCGAATGTAGGCTGAGCGTAAAGTCCACAAAAAGTGGACAAGCAAACAGCCCATAGCAGCGTCGAATTCCTTTCAGAATTTGACTGGTGATTAAGAGGTTGATATCACCTATCTTATCTTCTCTTCTCAGAGGTGAAGGTTACAGGTGGTGTTTAAATACATTAACCCTCTCAATCCGGTGCGCAATAAAGTCTTTCCCTGTTCAGGCAGTCACAACTTCATTAGACACGACTACTAAGACAATGTGTTAATTTATGACGACGGAGTAAATAGAAGCAGCATTCCCCAGGACTTTGAGGACACATGCAGAATCTTTTATGTGAATCATGTTTGATTCTGATTGTTTTCCTTGCGATAATATTTTGCGATAATCGAATGTGTTTTTTGCATGCATTTCTAGCTCTGCATTGAAAGACAAAAAGAAAACCGCTCAGACAAGGTTATAATAGTTGTTAATAGGAACCCCAGCGGGTCGTAGGTCCGCAAGGGGTTGCACATCCCCAATCAGGAAAATGTATTCCAAAACAGAATTCTCTGATACCGTCAAGCGATATTTTGAATTGGACAGCAAATTTCAGGGAAAAATCACGTAACGTCCGGTTCACAATTTCCGATACAATTGCAGTCGGCTTATCCCCATCTAGGAATCTTTGGGCCGATATCAACAAGCAAGGTTCCGCTCTACAGTTTCGCACTATTGCACAGGGGTAACATTCTAAAAATAGCGCAAATTGGAGATATATTTTAGTATCAGATATACATTAGGCTATTTGTTGGATAAGAGAAGTTAAAGTTTTGATCCCAAGTTGGAGTCTGATGCATTGGGGTAAATTACCAGATGAAGTATGAGAAACGGTGGGTTCGAAAAATTGGCTATTTTTTAAATGTCTTTTTTACACGGGTTAGTTACCAGGCATGTAACTAAAAATGAGACGGAAACAAGGAATTTTTTCACATTTTAGAAACAGAGGGTTATAAGCTCCAAGGTAAGGTGAGTGGGATTAGAGGGAAAATTCTGCTTTTAAGGCTGCTGGGTGGCTGAAAATGACTGGTAATGGCATTTTTTATGCTATTTTGATGGCTGAAGTCTTGCCTTTGACAATAAATTATTTCACCCACATTCAGATTGTTTATTTCTGCTTAGTCAGATAGTGTTGTATATTTTTAGTGGATTTCGGACATGTAATACATGTCATTTTTTGATTAGATAACTAAGTTACAGAATATTTGCATTTGAAGTGAGTGCATGGCATGTCACGTTTGGAAATACCTGGAAAACTGTGGAGCGGAACCTTAAGAGCATTTTGTTGTCAGTTTCAGCTCTTGAACCAGGAAGTTCTTTATTTATATTTTGATTTCTGAGTACACCATTTTTCAAAAAAAGCTTTTATTATTTCTGGTTTGTTTGCAATTGTTAGTGATAGTTAACATTCATCAAGTGATATCTTCGCACAGCTGGAAGGAAATAAGTGGAAATTTTAAGAAATTTGTTGATGTGTCCTAATTTCGTAACTGTTTTGAATTTGCGTCCAGTTTCGAAAACACATTAAGGGAGAGCAGTGCATTTTCTAAACACTGAGCTCTGTATTCATGATAGATCTATGCAATTATGAACAGCCTGGTTGTTATTATTCACCATAGAATTGCAGTCATGGTGTCTACTTTTTATTTTGGTCGCTTGTGTCATGTCCGTGTGTCATCCATCCGTTAAGTTGTTTGCCCTTTTATATCGGGTGAGCAACCACCCCCACCCCCAAACCAATGGTTGTTACTGCTTATTATTTTACATGTTGACTGTCATTAACAGTGCTATTGACAGGACAAGGGTAGTCAATGTACTTGGTGGTAATAATAAAATGTTACCTCCAGTGGCTCAGAGCAATGTGGGGATTGAGAAGGTGTGGTATTGTGTGATTGTGGAAATCAGGCAAAAACTGCCCACAAAAGCTATTCGGCAGTCACAAAGATCATGCTGTATCTTTTTACTGGTTGAAAATAGTAACTTGTGGTTTTCTGTTCATTCACCTCAGGACAGACTCCAGATTCTTTTGCCTGAGTGAAATCCAAGGGGAGATCACTTTTGTTTTCTCTTAGGGTTCCGCTCTACAGTTTCGCACTATTGCACAGGGGTAAACTTCTAAAAATAGTGCATATGGTGAAACTAATGCCATGTAAATTGGAGATATATTTTTTGTATCAGATTGATGATTACATTAGGCTATTTCTTCGACATGAGAATTTGAAGGTTTGGTCCCAATGTTGGAGTCTGATGCATTGGGGTAAATTACCAGATGAATTATGGGAAACGGTGGCTTCGAAAAATTAGCTATTTTTTACACGGGTTTGTTACCAGGCATGTAACTAAAAAAATGAGACTGAAGCAGGGAATTGTTTTCACATTTTAGAAACGGGGTTATATGCCCCAGGGTAAGGTGAGTGAGGATAGTGGGAAAGTTCTGCTTTTGAGGCTGCTGGGTGGCTAAAAATGACTGGTATTGGCATTTTTATGCTATTTTGATGGTTGAAGTCTTGCCTTTGACAATAAATTATTTCACCCCCATTCAGATTGTTTTTTTCTGCTTAGTCAGATAGTGTTGTATATTTTTAGTGGATTTAGGAAATGTAATACATGTTATTGGTTAGATAACTAAGTTACTGAATATTTGCATTTGAAGTGAGTGCATGGCATGTTACTTTTGGAAATGCCTGGAAAACTGTGGAGCGAAACCCAAACAAAATGTCAAATGCGTTCGTTTTCTGCTGTAACCAAAGATATATACATATAGACCGAGTTGTTACCGAAAACTACCTCTTGGTATATAGGTAGCTTGGTTATTAATGGCCTACGCCTGTGCCTGGATGAAGCGCTTAAGTAGTAACTGGGTATCATAAAACAGAACACTGAAATATTTGATAAAAAATAAAACTCCCATCAGATGTTATCTGGGCCTTGGGCCAGCCAAATTTTTCAGTTCCTGGCATCTCTAATTTTTTTTTTTTTTTAATTTTCATTTATTTATTTATTTATTTATGTTTTTGTTTATTGTTTTGCCATTGTTGGCTTTATGTTATAAGGATTTTGTGGCGTACTGTGATAAGTATCGCTCGGCTGTACACCCAAAGCTACAGCTTGTATTTGGTATATGTACAGTTCATGGGGAGAGGATTGCAACAAAATCGCCCGTGGAGTGGAGTTTTAACCCAAAGTATCATTTCAAATTCTGTACATATGGACAAAATATACAAGCAATGTTTCAGCCAGTGGAGTCAATGGACATCCAGGTTTTACCCAGAGGTCCATTTACTGCAAACATTTTAGAAAATCTTTTCTCCAGAATCAATGGTCAGAATCTTTTCATATTTGGTATACAGCATCCATAGAGGGGCCAGATACAAGTTTGTTAAAATGAAGCCCATTGGTTCATATTTGGACTCAATGCAGGAGCCCACATTTTTTAATTTAGGGCAATATGGGGAATATTCTTTAAAAATCTTCTTTAGAACCACCAGTCTGAATCTTTTAATGTTTAATATACATCATTGTTATGAGGGTCAGATTCAAGAATGTTCAAACCAAGTCCCTAGGTTAATATTTGGGCTTCATTTTGTCCCCCAATTTTTAACTTAGGGCAACATGAGGAAGTTTCTTTAAAAATCTTCTTCTTCAGATCCATCAGTCAGAATACTTTCATATTTGGTATACAACATCTCTAGGGGGAGGGGGGGGGGGGTGAGTGAGATTCAATTTTGTTCAAATCGGGTCTGTAGGTTAAAATGTGGGCTTGCTATGGTAGCCCAAATTTTAACTTAGTGCAATATGAGGAAATTTCTTTAAAAATCTTTTTCATATCCACCAGAATGCGTTCATATTTGGTATACAACATCTCTTAGGAGGTCAGATTCAAGTGTCTTCAAATCGGGTACCTTGGTTAATATTTGGGCTCACTATGGGAGCAGGAATTGGCCATGTAGCTGAAGAATTAGAAATGTTTTTAATCAGTACCCTCTAGAGGTGTGTAACTAAGATTAATCTACATAGGTTGTATCAAGGGGCTTCAGAGGGGAGCTCCACATTTTACATTATGATCAACTGAAGAAAAGGCATGCTGCTTGGACTGTGTTTGTCACTCCTGAAGGGCTCAAGGGTTGACAGTGTATCCTATGGAGATGGATTGCTTAATGTAGATTCATTCTTGGACTCTACATTGTGTTCTGTTCAAGGTGAGAGCTTCAGGCCCCGTGGGGCCTCTTGTTTATTTATTTATTGGGTTTTCTCAACACTTTCGACGGCCAACAGTTACAAGTTTCTTCTCTCCTTGAACCAAGTCTCTCGCCCAACTGCTGTACACATGGTCCACTGAGTTTTTAGCTCTCCTGACTTTCAGCCAGGTGAGCTATAGTGATCACTCGCCGTCTGTCCTCGGCCTGTCGTCCGTGAATATGGTGTTTGCGTCTTCTCCTCCTAAAACTCTGACCCTCTTTAAGTGAAATTTGAGATGATTGTTTATGACATCGCATTTTGATTTTGTTCAAATCAGGTTGCCCTGCCCCCTCAGTGGGGCCACGCCCAAAAAGTATGCCTAAATCTTAAAGCATATTTTCATGAACCAGCAGTAGCAGAGACTATATTTGCCTTCATTATGCGAGGGGCAAGAATTTTCGCCCGCCCAAAATTTCTATTTTCCATACCAAGAGGCTGATTTGAACCAAATTTAATTTGAGGGCTTATTGGGTCATAAGTACTTGATTTATGCCCCACAAAAATTTTCCCATCGCCCATGGGAACCGCGGGAGCTCAAAATAGAACAAAATTTAAAACGCCCATATCTCCAAAACTACACGGGACTGAGAATTCTTATTTGGTGTGCAGTTTCCATAGGACTAACAGAATGGAATGGTCCAAAAATTGCTATCGGTTCTGTTATGGGGTACCTTTTCGGGACTTGTCAGCATTTTTAGCACTGTGGGTAATGGGGAAAGCATTTAAGGCTCTTCTTCTCCCAAACCACTGCTCCAAAAGCTTTCAAATCTCACATATAACATCTTTGGAAGATTTTTTTCACACGTTTATTGAAATCAAATCCCTGGGTGCATATTCGGGCTCTCTATGGGAGTCAAAATGTTGAAACTAGTGCAGTATAAGGAATATTCTTTAAAAATCTTCTCTTTCAGATCCACCAATCAGAATCATTTGATATTTGGTGTGCAGCATCCTAAGGCGGGTGAGATTTAAGTTTGTTCAAGCCAAGTCCCTGGGTTCAAACTGGGCGAAACCCTAAATTGCGAGAACGGTCGTTTCGTTCCCGTGATGTTCTCACAAATGCTTGTTAAGGAGACCCATTTACCGTTCCCGCAAAAATATAAGCATTTTGTCATCAGATAAAATTTAATGAAATTAGATTAATTTTATAGCCGAAACGATTAAAGGCTTTTCTTGATTGATTAATTGCATTGATTAACCTTGGTTTACCGATTAATCACTCGCCCTAATAGGAAGCTGAGTAATTGCCGCACCGTTGATGATTTATATAATTAAAAATTTACTCAACGTAATGGACAAAAAATGTCCATTCAAATTTTATTATGATTTCATAAAACATAGCTTATGACCCCTCATTGGAGTGAGCTCATTGGACTTGTCCCAATGAGGGGTCATAAGCTATGTTTTTGAGACAAATATTGAAAATCTTTAGAAATTTAAGAATTTCTTGTGCAAGTATCGTCTGCTACCCGCATTTGGTGAAGGGTTGAGAATCACCATTTCCAGCTACTGATACAGTATTATGATCATGCAAGTGAACTAGTGTGTCAGCACGTTACTGACATGCGTTACTCTGTCTCATATAATTGATGTGAGCCAGTGTGACAATGTTTGCCTGTTTTGGAGCAAGTTTGTTCCTTAGTTAACCCATATAATACCGTAGTTCAAAAGTAACGATTTACCTGTCAATTACTTTTTTATTGACCAAGACGTTGATCATTGGTTAGTCGATTTATCGGTTAACCGCATCAGTTCTAATTAATTTCTATAAACATGATTACTGCATGATTACTGCAATAACCTTTGATTCGGTGGCAGAACAATCTAACAATTTATGTATTTGAAGATAAATAAACATAATTCATGTGATTAAGACACATGTTGGAAAAGGATCCCGCAAAAAATATATTTGCCAAATCCTGGCTCACTAATGATCTATGTATTTGAAGATAAATATGCATAATTCATGTGGAAATGGGTCCCGCAAAAAATAAATGGGCTCCGCAAAAAATATTTTTGCGAAACCCTGGATCACTGTGAGAGCCTGAATTATAACTTAGTTCAAAATGAGGACTTTTCTTTAAAACATTTTTCAGATCCAGCAGTCGGAATGTTTTGATATTTGGTACGCAGCATCTTTAGGGGGGGGGGGGGTGAGATTCAAGTTCACGCCAAGTCCCTGGGTTCATATTTGGGCTAACTGTGGGAGCCTGAATTATAACTTAGTTCAAAATGAGGAATTTTCTTTAGAAATCTTCTTCTTCAGATCCAGCAGTCGGAATGTTTTGATATTTGGTATGCAGCATCCCTAGGAGGATGAGATGCAAGTTTGTTCAAGCCAAGTCTCTGGGTTCACATTTTGGGCTCCCTATGGGAGCCAGAATTATAACTTAGTTCAGAATGAGGAATATGCTTCAAAAATATTCTTCTTCACATCCACCAGTCGGACTCTTTTGATATTTCATACATATACAGTATCCTTAGGGAGGTGAGATATAAGTTTGTAAAAGCCAGGTTCAAATAAATTCCCTGCGTTGATATTTAGGTCCCTTCGGGATTCATACATAATTTGTACCCATTCCCACACGTTCAAACTCCAATAAAGATTATAAAAATTGCATTTAATTCTTAAATATTTTTTCAACTGATTCAGATATACATGTAAAGACCAGGTATTAAAATGCCAGCCTGACAGCTAAAGCTAAATGACAATCTATGAAATATCAGCAAAGTTAATAAATGCACTTAACTGAACATAAATGCATCTGGAGAGTGGATTGTCACGAAACTATTGCAGAATGGACTTTCAGCACAGACTATGGTGCCCATAGAGTAGTATAAAAACGGTTGTCGGTAGGGAGTAGGAATTGTGCTGCTGTGCAAGTTAAAATGCCCAGTTCTTGCTCATGGCTGTCCCAATCTTTTTCCGAGAGATTGTGTGATCTACTTGAACAAAGAAGAGTGCATGTCACTGCCAAATAATAGCATTCGACGCGTTTTAATGTCCGAGTGTCACGTCGATTATTCATGTTTCGACCCCAAATGTCAATTTCTGAGCGCGGCTTAGCATCCCGCCGGAAAAAATTTGCAAAACACTGATGCCGGGGTGGGTGGGTGGGTGGTCAAGGAGGACAAAAAAATATATTTTCCGATGCTTGCAATTTTTTTCCTCAGACACTTTTGGGCAAAATTTTATACCATAATCACTGAAGTATCATTCAAGAACCAATAAAAGGACACTCAAGTTATCTGGGGTGCCTACCATGACCATGAGTTATATACGATTATAAAACTGTTATTGCGGCTGAGCTATGATTCGGCTTATAGTGATACAATGTATGACATATTGAATAATGCAAGTTAAAATGCATCACTAATTGCAATTATCATACCCTGCACTCTAAGGATAAGTTATCTTGAGGGTGTTCCGTTTGATTAAATTTCTAATATGTTCACCCTGGTGAGATCGGCTGGCTTAAATGAGGAGCAAAGACAATTATGTGAAGTAAGGAACAGTTACAGATTTCAGCTGCAGGAACAATTCTGTACAACGATGTATCCAGACCTATTGCGAAAACACCAATGACTCTTATTGCCATTGTAGGAAGTATGTAACACAAAAACTACTAAACATTGAACCTGCTTGAACCTGAACCACCACCCACCCCCCCCCCCCCCGCCCCCTGAATTTGTATGATATTTTATAAAGCTCTCTGAACTCTGTCGAATACCATATATATTGTTGGTTTCTACAACATACCTGGACATACCAGCTTTACTCTATATTTGATTTGTTATGGGAGACCATCTGCCTTAAGAGACCATTTTGGTCTGATAAAACGGATTTTCTTTCAAGACCTGCCTTACTGTACAAAGTCAATCACTCAATACTGTATGATAAAATCGGTTATGGTGCAGTATGGCGGGAAGGATGATGCAGAAGCATGTATTTAGTGGGGGTGGGTGGTTCAGATAACCCCGGAAAAAAATTGTAAAACTGGAAAAAAATTGGGGTGGGTGGGTCCTCCGACCGGTCAAAAACAAAAAATCGGCAATGGTGTCTGCAAATTTTTACCTACCCCCCCCCCCCCCCCCACCCTGACCGACTCCCGTCATTTTGACACCAATCACACCTTTGTGTCGCAAAAGTCACAGCTGATTTTAGCTTTCCTACCCCTATACCTCGGGGTATGCCTCACCCACGGACGGTGTATGAATGAAACTTTATTTTGCAGTATATACAAGTACAATGACAATTTACAAGTAACAAATAACAATAAGTGTATACTGTATGGAAATGGCATAGCCGGAGAGGCTGTCTTCCTGCCACTCCCATACACAAGATTTCTTGACATCAAGGCCTTTTTCTTTTATCTTCTCCTCGGGGAGGTGGGGGGGGGGGGCCTAAATAAAATAAAATGAAACATCACCACCATGCACGGACCTGGGTCATTTTTTGCTACAACGTGATATGGTATGGCGAAATAACACAATTTCTCACTTTAAAATAAAAAAGTTATAAAAAAAATCTCGGTCTAATTCCCAAGCACAGGTAACATGATTTTCAAATGTTTATTTCCAAATTTCAGGTGGGGTATCACGTCCTCACATGATGGATCTGAAAATAAGATTCATGGCTATTGTGGTAATACCAACTGCACCCCATGGCCACACTTCTTTTATATGCTGCAGGTACCATTCCCCACCCCTAAAAAAAACACACAAAAAACTCTGTCGCCCCACCCAACCCACTGCACACACACCTGTCTAGAGGAACTTTACAAAACGTGCTGCCATTTATTATTAAGTTGAAATGAAAATATACGAAAGAAAGAACCAGGAATTCAAATTTTCAGTAATATAATGCTTTTGTTTATTCAGATATACATGAAAAGAACTGGTACTAAAAATTAATGTCACCCTGACATTCACAGATCCGATAAAAATGAATGTAACAACTCACAAAAACAGAAATATCCATTTATGAAAAGCAAAGGCTAAATAGTATTCATAACATATCCATATCAGCAAAGTTAACCCTTTACCTAACCTGAAAAGCAGACGACACTTGCAAAAATAATTCTTGAATAACTAATTTTTTTCATTTTTTGTCTCAAAAACATAGGTTATGACCCCTCGTTGGAACGAGCTCGACCAGCTCGTTCCAACGAGGGGTCATAACCTATGTTTTTGAGACAAAAAATGAAAAAAATAATGAAAATTAATTGGCGATTTTTGAGAATAGCGCTGGCCGGTTTTGGCCGTTACGTTGGGTAAAGGGTTAATAAATGCACTGAACTAAACATAAATGTATCTGGAGAGTGGATTGTCACTAAAACACCTGCAGAGTGGCTGTTCAACACAGATTTTACATTCATTTTTATCGAATCGGTGAATGTCGGGTTGATATTTTAATACATGTTCTTCACACTGTGGCGGCGCCAGGATTTCAAGTAAGAGGGGTACTAAGTAAGATAAGGGGGGGGGGGGGTCAAGGTCGAGATGCCTTAGCTGGAGGAGGGTAGGGGAGTGGTGTCCCCCTCGCTTGTGTGAGGGTCGGGGGAATCTCCCCCCTGAAAAATTATTTTCATATTTGGATGCCCTGGGAGCGATATCTGAGCATTTCTACAACACTTGACATGATGTGTATTGTTGTGTGCCGTTTTCTGTGTGATATAGGGTGGGCAAACCACTGTCAGATAGCAATTTGAAGTTTAATTTGGGGAGAGGCGAAGGAAAAAGAGCCCCCCCCTAAGCAGACCCCCCCCCCCCCCCCCCCCGGCGCCGCCACTGTCTTCACATTTATTCCTGAATAAGATGAAAAAATATTATACTACCGAACATTTTAATTCCTAGTTCTTTCTTTTGTATATTTTATTTTAACTTGGTAGATTAAATGCTAGTACATTTTGTAAACTTCTACTCTACGGGTGTGTGAGCAATGGGTTGTGTGTATGTGTGTATGGGGGGGGATTACCTGCAGTATTTAAAACAAGTGTAACCAAGGGGTGCAGTTGAAATCACTATAATAGCCATGGACCTTATTTTCAGATGCATCATGTGAGGACGTGGTTCTGGTCATTCTGTTGGAAAGAAATCACTGTTTTATGACTCGAGGTGCCTTAACTGAGAAAATTGAGGCTTTTTCTTACCAATATAGCAAAATATTCATCGAACACAATGTGAAATGTCTTCAAAAGCCAGAATGTGATTAAATAAAAATGAGAAATTCAATACTGTGTCAACATCAATTAATTTATAAATTAATATAGTTTTTTAATGGAAAAAGGCATATTGAGGGGTGTGGTGGCACATCCGTGGGATCCTGGGACACTCCTAGCAGGTCTGAATTCTTGCAACGATTTTCGAAAGAATCTAAATGGATTCTCCCAAATTTAGAGGAATTATAAGCTCTGCACAAACCCAATTTTGAAACAAAATTGACATATTGTTTCATGGGGGTGGGGCACTATTTATCTTGCTGTATGGTTAATTTAGACAGACTTTGTCAAAAGGTATTGTGTGCTGATGCAGATTTTAGTTTTATTTTGGGATTAGGGTAGTTTTCAAAGAAAGCTGTGATTTCTTATCTCTCCCAGCTTACTCATTAGGTAACAGAGCAGGAATTCTGTCGGAGACAGTACCAGTTTTTAAGCCCATTTGACACAGATTGGACACTTCTCTTCAAAAGAACAAATTTCGCATGCTTTTGACTAGGCTGAAGCCAAAAGTTGAATTCTATTGCAGAAATTAGTCTTTCATCACATGAAAGCGGTAAATGTATCTTTGGTAAGGTTGGGTTTGCCCATAGGTATAACTGTTATAAATATTTTAATTAGATTTACCTGCCTCGAAAAATTATGTAATCCCCAAAACTAAGCAGTCTTGGGAAAATATGTTGTGTCAATAAACATTTGAAGCATTCTGCTGACATCTTGCATTACTGTTGAATGTTCCAGATGAATAAAGAGGGTGAATTGAGGACTTCTTGGACCTAAAAATTCATTTGACTGTTGGTGAGTTTTGGTTGGGAACTCCCTGAGAAATATGTATATGTGACCAGTACTTCCCTTTCTGTTAGTTTTTCTCTCTTATTTGTTGCATGACCCCCTGTTTAAGGATCAGAAAAAGGTTGTCTGAAGGGCTATACTTGACAAAAGATATTTGAATGCCAAACTTAAAATGATGCGACCATACTTTTTTGGCCTGAACGTTATAATGGTCGCCTGTCGTAAAATATTTAGTACTGTGATACGTATACGTTTGGCTGAAATTAAACAATTGCAGGAATTCGATTGCATAAAATGTTTTTTGGAGTAGTGGTTGCGGAATAAAATATTTCAATATGTTGGATACTTTGGGGTTCCTTCTTACGCCTTGCGTATTGCCATATTAAATTTTAAAATAATAATACAGCAACAGACTCATTACGCGCCAAAACGAGCTAAAACAACAGTGTTGGCCACCGCGCCCACTGTCCTCGAACCCTAAAAAAATAATAATACAATCCATTTCTATAAAAAGCAATCGCATCTATGTTGGCAGAACGCGCTTCACTGTCGCCAATGAGGCAGCCCATAACATTTGTAACGAGGCTCTTTCGTGGTTCATTGCTTCGGTGGTTGCATCGTCTTAATCATTTATTGCCTTAATAAGCAACTTAAACAAAAAATGACACGGGTGTGTGAATGGCTTAATCGATATGGTACGAGTGCCAGCGCGGAAGGATAGAACGAGAGGCCACAGGCCTCGAGTTTTATCCTTTCGCGACGGAACTCAGGGGACGATTTTAAGCTATCACTAGCATTCAAATTGTAACTGCATTGCACGATTTGTAGAAAATTCCAGTGAAATTTCGCTTCTATTTAAAAATTTTTCATCAACGATTTCCGTTCCGCATATACGTGCGGAACAGATTTTTATTTCCCGCGTAGTTTAGTGTTGCTGTAGATGGGGATTTGATAGAACAGGCGAGAAAATAAAACAGTTGCTTTCCAAAGGTAAAAATAGTACCACTGGCAAATTATTCGGAATATTTTTTTTTTAGGAAAGGATCAGTGCTTATCGAAGCCGTGTGTCAACGGTACTTGTGCACCAGTGGGTGACGGCTTTAAATGTACTTGTTCTGCTGGATTTACTGGAGTAAAGTGTGAACAGGGTAAGTTTGTTTGTTTGTTTA
Organism: Pictodentalium vernedei; assembly: GCA_031216915.1. Lineage (NCBI taxonomy): Eukaryota > Metazoa > Mollusca > Scaphopoda > Dentaliida > Dentaliidae > Pictodentalium > Pictodentalium vernedei. The sequence goes on along the minus strand of CM062296.1, from coordinate 322,524,199 downwards.
TTATGGTTTAACGACACGTTCAATAGCCTGGGTCACATCGTGTAGAGTAATTCCCAAGTAAAACAAGTTAGTGAAAAAGAGTATTCAACATTCTGTCAATGTCAAGCCCTTCTCATCTTTGCAATCAGAGATGTGCAGTTAAATTCGTTTCGTCTGAATAATATCTGGTCATGTACTTCCTGACTGGCCTCATGCCACAAATGAACACTGAAGGTAAGGTTATACATGGTGTGCTGTGTATATCCACTGCCAAACCCAACAGAATCAATTCGACAGTTCAGAGTATTCAGCATTCTGTCAATGTCAGGCCCTTCTCATCTTTGCATTCAGAGATGTACAGTTAAATTCGTTTCGTCTGAATAATATCTGGTCATGTACTTCCTGACTAGCCTCATGCCACAAACGAAAACTGAAGGTAAGGTTATACATGGTGTTCTGCGTATATCTACTGCCAAACCCAACAGAATCAATTCGACAGTTCATTTGAAAATACTGTATGTTGCAAGTACCAAATCCATCGAGAGCAAAGCATGGAGTATCAGAATACATTGCAGAATATAACTGATAAATGACGGCTAGGAAAGATGTCATAGCGTCTTATAATATTGGAAATTAATGTAATTTTATTTATTAGATATGCTTTTCTTTGCCTATTATCCGGTTCGGGGGAGGCGCAGTGGCGTTGCGGTAATCGGTTCTGGGCAGATCACAGAACTTAAGCAACGTCCAGTCGGTTAGACCTCGGATGGGTGACCGTCTGAGCGATCGACTCGGGACTCCCGCGCTGTGTCCTTTGGTAAGGCACTTAACCCCGATTGTCTACTTTGGGGCACGATGACGCCGTGTTCTAAGGCGTACTGCACGTCAATGGTGCGCATGTCTTCAACCAATCTAACCCTGCCTGTGCTGCAGTACGGAGTTACGATGTTGAGGAGCTGGCAGCTGCTCGTCGTTGCTCGGTGGTTCTCTCCGGATACTCTGGCTTCCTCCACCCTTAAAACTGTCACGGTCATGATTGGCCATTGTGCATAAGTATGAAAGCTCAAACACATTTAGTCTGACGTTTCAATGACAATAGATTTTGAAAAAAATAATTGAAAGTCATGCTAAATATTCTAATGTGTCTTTGAAGCAGCCAATCAATATCACATGCGAAATGCTAGTTTGTTAAGTTTGCCCACAAATGCATCCATGCTTCTGCATACAGATACGCCTTGAAACCAGTTTTCCGAATAACAGTTAAAAGCCATGCTCAGAAATTAATTGTGTCCTTGAAGCAGCCACGTCCTGAGTAGTGAACAACTAGACAACATGTAATTATATTTTTATAAACAGCTTAATGACAGGAATGTAACTGCTGTGTTGTCTACCATCAGCAGCCAGTTACTGGATGTTTTGTGCTAGACTGTACAATATTTACACACGTGCGTGTATAGACTGATTCATTTAGGCCAAATAGACCTCCTTCGCCCGACCTAACGAAGCCATTATATTAAAGAAGCAGTTGAGTTGATCTATTTACTGATCTACTACTAAAATCAATGATTCAAATAGCATTGGTGCTGAATTACTTCACATTGATAGTCCTGTCTAGAGTGATTTTAATGCTAATATATATATATATATATATATAACCAGCACTGACCCACATATTATGAAGCGGATCGCAATCCCCCAAAGCTTATCAATTAAAAGTATTACCAATATTCTCTAAGATTAAGAATGAGCACAGATAACAGGGGAACCCGGGCTGATGATGAGACCTTGGGAAGAAGTGTCCTGAAGTCCTGACAGTGCCGGGCCAACCTGGACTCTGTTTGATGCCATTTTCTACAGGCGTTAATCATCACTTATGTTGTTTAAACACTCACAGTCATTACTTAGCCTCACCGCATAACCACTGAGGTGAATAGCAGTGTATCATATTAAAATACATGCATCTGTTCAAAACACTCAGGCACATCCCCAAAGAAAAGTTGTTAATAAATAGAATCATAGTGATCCTAATAATGATCCTAATAACATTAACCTGCAGAACCAGAGAACTACATACTCCAGCCGCCATCCCCAAATTATTGAACTTAAACTAGCAATAGTCTTCTCAATAATATTAATGTTTTTCTATTGCGCAACATTGTACCTCTATTCTCATGTCATCACACCATTCTTGTGTAAAGCCTCATCTAGATTTATGAAATACATTGCAGGATTTACTGACCCCATATTCTTAACAACCATTATTTTCTATATGTGCATCGGTGTTATTGGTGGTGGGACGCTGATAATGGCGGGTAATATAAATTTGGACGAGATCCAGACCAGTCCCGAATATAATTTTAATCATCTTCTTGATGACAACACCGAAGACAACTTGTCTTCTATATACAACTCAGTAGATTGTAGGTATTTACTTCCCAGTAAAGTGCACTCCGAGCTTGATGATGTACCCGGATCCTTCTCAGCTTTTCATATTAATTGCCAGAGTCTCCATGCACATTGGGATTCCTTACATCATTTGCTTTCCGAATTGAATAACCATCAGAACACATTCGACGTCATAGGTCTCACAGAAATATATCAACTTCCTGACAATATAAATTATGCCCTGGAAGGATCTCACCCTTATTAACCCTTTACCTATCATGAAAAGCAGACGACACTTGCAAAAATAATTCTTGAATAACTAATTTTTTTCATTTTTTGTCTCAAAAACATAGGTTATGACCCCTCGTTGGACCGAGCTCGACGAGCTCGTTCCAACGAGGGGTCATAACCTATGTTTTTGAGACAAAAAATGAAAAAATAATGAAAATTAATAGGCGATTTTTGAGAATAGCGCTGGCCGGTTTTGGCCGTTACGTTAGGTAAAGGGTTAAAGAATATGAGACCCAGTGACGATGATGGTCGCGGGGGGTGTTGGACTCTTCATCAAGTCTGATACAAATTTTTGTATGCGAGATGTCCTCTCCATCTTCATACCACATGTCTTTGAGTCATTGTTCGTCGAACTAAAGTACACAAACTCAGCGAGAATCGTTGGTACAATATATAGACCTAACACAGCCCCTAAAGCGGATTTGTATCTGTTTCATTAAAAAATCAATTACTTAGCTGATGTGCTTAACAAAGAAAAAAAATCATCCTTAATTATGGGCGACCTCAATATTGATCTAATAAAGGTAGCTTCTCATAGTAAAGCCGGTCTGTTTATCGATTTGATGTTCAGTGAAGGTTTCATACCTGTTATCACCAAACCAACTAGATTAACAGAGCATTCTGCTACACTCATTGATCACATTTACACTAATAATGTGGCACATGCTTTTAAATCCGGAATAATTCTTACGGATGTATCGGACCATTTTGGTACTTTCTGTGTTGAATTGACAAACACCAAACCGGATAGCTCTAAACCAACGTTAACCAGGAGGAAAATCGATTCCACATCTATAGAACACTTTAAGTTGTTGTTGGCCCAATGCGATTTTTCCCCGGTAATGGAATCCAATTGTCCCAATGAAGCTTATGAAATCTTCATAAAAGCTTACTCAAAAGCTTTCGAAATGGCATTTCCTTTAAAAGTCCATGAACCTAACAAGAAATTTATAAAACAAAAGCCATGGATGACAAAAGGACTCCTAATTTCAGCTAACAATAAGAACAAATTTCTCCACAAAAAATTAAAATCACCAACCGAACTGAATACCAGGAATTACAAAAACTACTGTAGGTTATTTAGTAAAATTACAAAACAATGCAAAGCTATATATTATGGAAAAAAGCTTTTAGAAAATAAAAATAGCATGCGAAAAACATGGCAAATCCTGAATAATGCGTTGAATATCAACAAAAACAAACATAACTTGCCCTCATCCTTCACTCTTGGCGACAGGACAATAAATGTACCAAATAAGATAGCACAAGAATTCAACTCTTTCTTTGACAATATAGGGAATCAGACCTTAAAGCAATATCCAAACCTCAGAAGCCCTTTGTTGAGTTCCTGACTGATACATATCCGGACAATATGTTCATCACACCAACGTCGCCTAACGAAATTACAAGGATTGTAAATTCTATGAAATCCAAAGTAAGCCAAGACTGCGAAAATGTTACTTCCAGCATCCTTAAATACTCAATAAACCTAGTTGCCGATCCACTCGCACATATCATAAATAATTCCTTTGTCAGGGGAAAGTTCCCGATCGGATGAAAATAGCTAAGGTGATTCCTATATTTAAATCAGATAATGAAAGCAATTTTACAAATTATAGACCGATCAGTATTTTGCCTGTTTTCTCTAACATTTTAGAAAAATTAATGTCCACAAGGCTTATAAACTTTTTGAATAAATTTGATATCCTATATCAACACCAATACGGCTTCAGAAAACAGCATAGTACACTGCACCCGACAATGCACTTGTTAAAATACATGGCCGAAGCGAATAACAAAAAGACCTAAGATAGTACTCTAGCTCTATTTTTAGACCTCTCGAAAGCTTTTGATACAATAAGGCATGATATTTTACTTCGAAAACTAGAATACTATGGGATAAGAGGTAATGCTAACAACTGGTTTAAAAGCTACCTTCAAAATATAACCCAATACGTCTCTTTCGGAAACAGTAAATCCAATTTACTAGATATAACATGCGGAGTACCACCGGGCTATATTCTTGGACCCATCCTCTTTCTAATATATATAAATGATATACATAAATCAACAAAGCTGAACCTTCAATCATTTGCAGATGATACCGCGGTATACAAATCTGGCTCGGAGTTAAATCGACTCGTCTCGGATTTCAACGAGGAACTTCAAAAGATATTTGACTGGTGCGCGGCGAACAACTTAGTCCTGAACGCCAAAAAAACAAAACAAAATACATCAAACTTAACCCATCCCATAAAGACAAGAATCTTACACATCAGCACATATGTATAAATAATGAAGTTATAAACAAAGTCAGTAGTAGGGAAAACGGAATATCAATTAAATTTCTTGGGATAAACATTGACGAAAACCTATCGTACAACGCACATATATCTCAACTCTGCTCAAAAGTTTCCCTCGCGAACTTCGCTCTCAATAAAGTAAAGAAAGTTCTCCAACACAAAGTTATGAAAACGTTTTATTTCTCGCTTATACAGAGTCATTTTATTTATGGAATACCTATATGGGGTGCAGCAAAGGCGTGTAGTCGCCTATATAAATTACAGAAGCGGTCATTAAGAATAATAAATAATAAGAAATACAATCCTCACACAGACCCCTTATTCATTAAAGATAAAATACTGAAGATAACAGATTTACACAAATTACTCGCCTCCCTGTTTATGTATGACTGGCACAATGGTAATCTCCCGTCATATTTTGCTAATTTCTTCGCCACAGTGAATAACGACTCCATTATGACTACACGCCAGGCAGGTCTCCTTCACAGAGATAGAACAAGAACTAAAACTCTTGATAATTTTCCTGTCTTTGCATTTCCGAAATTGTGGAATGAAATAGGAAATGATATTCGAGAATCACGGAACAGAATGGAATTTAAGAAAAAGTTAACGACCAAATTTCTCTCGTCTTATCTAGACAACATTACATACTCGAACGCCTATTGTCCCGACTGTGCCCTCTAGTATGATCGAACTATGAATGTGTTTGACGAAAACCTATCGTACAAGGCATAGAAAACTTTTTTTAGACTGCTTATCTTAATCGTAAATGTCTGGTTCTCGATCCTTTGGCCTTTTGACTTGGCCTCTGTCTTAAATTGTATAGCTATAAAGACCCAATGATTCAGAACAAATATCTCAATTCGCAATGTAAATCGTTTGAATGGTTGAGGCCGCTTCAAGAGAGCCAGCAAGCTTGGGATATAAGCCGCCATACCACCGATGTGCATATGCCTTAGTGGATGTATCAAGTATACACTCACTAGAGTGAAATCTCAGTAGAGCCAGTTACAAGACTCCTCAATGTTGCATGTGTATGCTTTCTTTTTCTCCGACCTTTCCTTTTAATCCTTCTTTTTCTTTCTCTCTCTCTTTATAGGGGAATGCAGGAAGACAACCAATCTGGCTATGCTTTCCCCTGCCAGTATACTTGTGTATCCTATATGTATAATAGTTGTTATGTACCATATGAATACTGTAAATATATGTGGAATTATCAATCTTATTGTAATCTATAGTATACTGGTAAATAAATAAATATATCAATATCAATACACCAATAAATAAATAAACCCGGTTCGGCAGATGTGTCTTCAAACCCGGATGGTGTGACGCTGATCTCGGTCGATTTGAACCAAGATAGACACACAGTCATTAAAACAAATGCAAGTCTTTAGTTCTCGACTTGGGCTTGTAGGAACCAGTTTAGAGCATATGGTACGTACTAATTAAGTAAAAAAAATTGAAAGCCCATCAGGGTTTATATTTCGACGAGAATCCGAGAATCGATTCACGCAAAGATTCGCGCAACAGGACCATTGAGAATCCATGTAGATTCTCGCAGCACCTCTGCTTGGATTCGGGCAGCAATTTAAACAATACAAGGCTAACATGACCTGAAATACCCTGAGTAACTTTGCCATTAAAATTGTAAAATATGGCTGTCACTGGAACCGGCTCATTGATATTTGTAAGGTTTTATTGGTAAGTATTGTTCATTTGTTTTTAAATTATTAAATTGTGTTTACGTTTTACAAATTAAAAAGCTGCGTTGTTTAAAGGGTTAAGATGTGATATCAATCCATCAGATATTTGATCCTCGGACACTCATAGTAGGTGTGAATTCTTGCAACAATTTTCGCGAGAATCCAAATGGATTCTCTCAAACTGCGAAGAAATATAAGCCACGTTACGAATTCTGCACTCATTTGTCGACAAAAAATGTCCAAGAACTGTTAGCTCACTGACTAATTTGTCTACAAAAAATGTCCAAGAACTGTTAGCTCACTGACTAAAACTTCCAACAACTACAACACCAAGCCATCCATTCCTTCGACGAAGAATACCTTGATGACGCAGTTGGAACATTTCATCACTCCTTACTACACCCAAATCTGTCATCTTCGAGACGCCCTGGGTAACCGGGTAGATTGAGTACAATTATCAATCCAACCAAAGGTGACACAGCTGTTCACGATTCCTCTTGGAATTCATCGTCGTTAAAAGAACCCCAGCGACTGGTGTGTTTCACAACTTTTCAGGCCCAGGTGTATGTTTTGTGCAATACGAACGAAAAATGGATTTTGCTTTGACCGAGTAGTTGATATTTTATACATACCAGGCAAAACAATTCGAATGTTGAAGAAAGTAAGTTATGGGAGTAATATTTTAATTGTCGGCACATACGCCAATAACTGCTATTATAATGTTGCCGCTTCACACGCCCCATCTCCGTCTTCGATCCTGCACCAAACAAGTTTCATTGAATTACCTTAGACACCTCCCTCGCACATTATGCCGTCCCATTCCTCACAGATGTGTGTTTACTCGTTGTCTTCCGGACATGTCGCTCCCTGAGTTCCAATGTGTTCTATGTGCCAGTAGGCACACAGAAGCCATTGTAACTCAGAGGACGATGTCTAGAGAACGTAAACTGTATGTGCAATTTTCTTAGCAAATCTGGCGAGCGCAGTACATCTGTATAAGCTTTCTAATTCGTCTGGATTTACCACTAGTAACACTCAAACGAAGAGCATGTTGATAGTGCACTTGCCTTCAGTGAGTGCTATCTGACACTGTTTGTGCCGTGTTAATAAGTTATAAAGTCCGATAGTTACTCACCGGGGGCGCGGTGGCGTTGCGGTAACCGGTTCTCGTCAGATCACCGAAGGTAATCAACGTCGAGCCCGGTTACTCCTCGGACGGGTGACCGTCTGAGCGATCGATTTGGACTCCCGCGTTTTGTCCTTGGGCAAGGTTTTTAACCCCGATTGTCCACATGGGGGCACGATGACGCCGTGTACTAAGGCGTACTGCACGTCGATGACGCGCATGTCTTCAACCAGTCTAACTCTGCCTCTGCTGCAGTGCGGAGTTACGATGTTGGGGAGCTGGCAGCTGCTCGTCGTTGCTCTGTGGTTCTCTCCGGGTACTCCGGCTTCCTCCACCCGTAAAACTGTCACGGTCATGATTAGCCATTGTGCATAAGTATGTTACCTTAAACACCAATAAATAAAAAATAAATAAATAAATAGTAACTCCCCGCTGCTCAATGATTCTCTCCGGGAACTCTCGATTATTCGACGAAAATATCCGAATTAGAGCGATTCGGATCGAATCAAATCGAATAATCGCGACGATTTCGAATCGAATTGAATTTCGAAGCTTCGTAATGCTCTAATAGTGGATGCATTGTACCATAACGACTGCCTGTAGGAACATTTACTTTGCGTATAAACTTTCTCAGTATTTTAGTGGCGGGGGAAAATTCATCATCAAGTTCGGAGATGAAATAAAAATTTCCACACATGAAGGTTAGAGATGGGATGAAGTAAACCTGATCTTTCTCCTCAATTAACAGATACATTTGTTTGTTAATTCTCCATCTTGGCTTATTTAAAACTCCGCATAAGTAAGTATTTTAGGGCTGGTTTCATAATAGAATTGAAAACATATCATGGGGTTTTCTTCTCTTTTTATCGAATACAGGTTTAAATTCGTAATGTTTTGAAGTGCTACACATTCCGTCTCCATTGACTTCTCCGAAATAACTGCAAATCCATTCAAGTGGTGTGAGCAACATTGGTCATGGAGAAGTTGCATGGAGAAGTTGCAATTGACGAAATCTTTTGAGAAAATTAATTTTTGTTTCAGAAATTGATCTGTGCTCAACACATCCTTGTGCAAACGGAGACTGTCAACCAGAGCCTCATGGTTATAGATGCGTTTGCCTTGTTGGATATACTGGTGTTAACTGCGAACACAGTAAGATATCAGGGTTTATGAATAATGCAACACCATTTGATTTTAGTGGAATATGAAGCAGAGCTCGTTCCAACGAGGGGTCATAACCTATGTTTTTGAGACAAAAAATGAAAAAATAATGAAAATTAATAGGCGATTTTTGAGAATAGCGCTGGCCGGTTTTGGCCGTTACGTTAGGTAAAGGGTTAAAGAATATGAGACCCAGTGACGATGATGGTCGCGGGGGGTGTTGGACTCTTCATCAAGTCTGATACAAATTTTTGTATGCGAGATGTCCTCTCCATCTTCATACCACATGTCTTTGAGTCATTGTTCGTCGAACTAAAGTACACAAACTCAGCGAGAATCGTTGGTACAATATATAGACCTAACACAGCCCCTAAAGCGGATTTGTATCTGTTTCATTAAAAAATCAATTACTTAGCTGATGTGCTTAACAAAGAAAAAAAATCATCCTTAATTATGGGCGACCTCAATATTGATCTAATAAAGGTAGCTTCTCATAGTAAAGCCGGTCTGTTTATCGATTTGATGTTCAGTGAAGGTTTCATACCTGTTATCACCAAACCAACTAGATTAACAGAGCATTCTGCTACACTCATTGATCACATTTACACTAATAATGTGGCACATGCTTTTAAATCCGGAATAATTCTTACGGATGTATCGGACCATTTTGGTACTTTCTGTGTTGAATTGACAAACACCAAACCGGATAGCTCTAAACCAACGTTAACCAGGAGGAAAATCGATTCCACATCTATAGAACACTTTAAGTTGTTGTTGGCCCAATGCGATTTTTCCCCGGTAATGGAATCCAATTGTCCCAATGAAGCTTATGAAATCTTCATAAAAGCTTACTCAAAAGCTTTCGAAATGGCATTTCCTTTAAAAGTCCATGAACCTAACAAGAAATTTATAAAACAAAAGCCATGGATGACAAAAGGACTCCTAATTTCAGCTAACAATAAGAACAAATTTCTCCACAAAAAATTAAAATCACCAACCGAACTGAATACCAGGAATTACAAAAACTACTGTAGGTTATTTAGTAAAATTACAAAACAATGCAAAGCTATATATTATGGAAAAAAGCTTTTAGAAAATAAAAATAGCATGCGAAAAACATGGCAAATCCTGAATAATGCGTTGAATATCAACAAAAACAAACATAACTTGCCCTCATCCTTCACTCTTGGCGACAGGACAATAAATGTACCAAATAAGATAGCACAAGAATTCAACTCTTTCTTTGACAATATAGGGAATCAGACCTTAAAGCAATATCCAAACCTCAGAAGCCCTTTGTTGAGTTCCTGACTGATACATATCCGGACAATATGTTCATCACACCAACGTCGCCTAACGAAATTACAAGGATTGTAAATTCTATGAAATCCAAAGTAAGCCAAGACTGCGAAAATGTTACTTCCAGCATCCTTAAATACTCAATAAACCTAGTTGCCGATCCACTCGCACATATCATAAATAATTCCTTTGTCAGGGGAAAGTTCCCGATCGGATGAAAATAGCTAAGGTGATTCCTATATTTAAATCAGATAATGAAAGCAATTTTACAAATTATAGACCGATCAGTATTTTGCCTGTTTTCTCTAACATTTTAGAAAAATTAATGTCCACAAGGCTTATAAACTTTTTGAATAAATTTGATATCCTATATCAACACCAATACGGCTTCAGAAAACAGCATAGTACACTGCACCCGACAATGCACTTGTTAAAATACATGGCCGAAGCGAATAACAAAAAGACCTAAGATAGTACTCTAGCTCTATTTTTAGACCTCTCGAAAGCTTTTGATACAATAAGGCATGATATTTTACTTCGAAAACTAGAATACTATGGGATAAGAGGTAATGCTAACAACTGGTTTAAAAGCTACCTTCAAAATATAACCCAATACGTCTCTTTCGGAAACAGTAAATCCAATTTACTAGATATAACATGCGGAGTACCACCGGGCTATATTCTTGGACCCATCCTCTTTCTAATATATATAAATGATATACATAAATCAACAAAGCTGAACCTTCAATCATTTGCAGATGATACCGCGGTATACAAATCTGGCTCGGAGTTAAATCGACTCGTCTCGGATTTCAACGAGGAACTTCAAAAGATATTTGACTGGTGCGCGGCGAACAACTTAGTCCTGAACGCCAAAAAAACAAAACAAAATACATCAAACTTAACCCATCCCATAAAGACAAGAATCTTACACATCAGCACATATGTATAAATAATGAAGTTATAAACAAAGTCAGTAGTAGGGAAAACGGAATATCAATTAAATTTCTTGGGATAAACATTGACGAAAACCTATCGTACAACGCACATATATCTCAACTCTGCTCAAAAGTTTCCCTCGCGAACTTCGCTCTCAATAAAGTAAAGAAAGTTCTCCAACACAAAGTTATGAAAACGTTTTATTTCTCGCTTATACAGAGTCATTTTATTTATGGAATACCTATATGGGGTGCAGCAAAGGCGTGTAGTCGCCTATATAAATTACAGAAGCGGTCATTAAGAATAATAAATAATAAGAAATACAATCCTCACACAGACCCCTTATTCATTAAAGATAAAATACTGAAGATAACAGATTTACACAAATTACTCGCCTCCCTGTTTATGTATGACTGGCACAATGGTAATCTCCCGTCATATTTTGCTAATTTCTTCGCCACAGTGAATAACGACTCCATTATGACTACACGCCAGGCAGGTCTCCTTCACAGAGATAGAACAAGAACTAAAACTCTTGATAATTTTCCTGTCTTTGCATTTCCGAAATTGTGGAATGAAATAGGAAATGATATTCGAGAATCACGGAACAGAATGGAATTTAAGAAAAAGTTAACGACCAAATTTCTCTCGTCTTATCTAGACAACATTACATACTCGAACGCCTATTGTCCCGACTGTGCCCTCTAGTATGATCGAACTATGAATGTGTTTGACGAAAACCTATCGTACAAGGCATAGAAAACTTTTTTTAGACTGCTTATCTTAATCGTAAATGTCTGGTTCTCGATCCTTTGGCCTTTTGACTTGGCCTCTGTCTTAAATTGTATAGCTATAAAGACCCAATGATTCAGAACAAATATCTCAATTCGCAATGTAAATCGTTTGAATGGTTGAGGCCGCTTCAAGAGAGCCAGCAAGCTTGGGATATAAGCCGCCATACCACCGATGTGCATATGCCTTAGTGGATGTATCAAGTATACACTCACTAGAGTGAAATCTCAGTAGAGCCAGTTACAAGACTCCTCAATGTTGCATGTGTATGCTTTCTTTTTCTCCGACCTTTCCTTTTAATCCTTCTTTTTCTTTCTCTCTCTCTTTATAGGGGAATGCAGGAAGACAACCAATCTGGCTATGCTTTCCCCTGCCAGTATACTTGTGTATCCTATATGTATAATAGTTGTTATGTACCATATGAATACTGTAAATATATGTGGAATTATCAATCTTATTGTAATCTATAGTATACTGGTAAATAAATAAATATATCAATATCAATACACCAATAAATAAATAAACCCGGTTCGGCAGATGTGTCTTCAAACCCGGATGGTGTGACGCTGATCTCGGTCGATTTGAACCAAGATAGACACACAGTCATTAAAACAAATGCAAGTCTTTAGTTCTCGACTTGGGCTTGTAGGAACCAGTTTAGAGCATATGGTACGTACTAATTAAGTAAAAAAAATTGAAAGCCCATCAGGGTTTATATTTCGACGAGAATCCGAGAATCGATTCACGCAAAGATTCGCGCAACAGGACCATTGAGAATCCATGTAGATTCTCGCAGCACCTCTGCTTGGATTCGGGCAGCAATTTAAACAATACAAGGCTAACATGACCTGAAATACCCTGAGTAACTTTGCCATTAAAATTGTAAAATATGGCTGTCACTGGAACCGGCTCATTGATATTTGTAAGGTTTTATTGGTAAGTATTGTTCATTTGTTTTTAAATTATTAAATTGTGTTTACGTTTTACAAATTAAAAAGCTGCGTTGTTTAAAGGGTTAAGATGTGATATCAATCCATCAGATATTTGATCCTCGGACACTCATAGTAGGTGTGAATTCTTGCAACAATTTTCGCGAGAATCCAAATGGATTCTCTCAAACTGCGAAGAAATATAAGCCACGTTACGAATTCTGCACTCATTTGTCGACAAAAAATGTCCAAGAACTGTTAGCTCACTGACTAATTTGTCTACAAAAAATGTCCAAGAACTGTTAGCTCACTGACTAAAACTTCCAACAACTACAACACCAAGCCATCCATTCCTTCGACGAAGAATACCTTGATGACGCAGTTGGAACATTTCATCACTCCTTACTACACCCAAATCTGTCATCTTCGAGACGCCCTGGGTAACCGGGTAGATTGAGTACAATTATCAATCCAACCAAAGGTGACACAGCTGTTCACGATTCCTCTTGGAATTCATCGTCGTTAAAAGAACCCCAGCGACTGGTGTGTTTCACAACTTTTCAGGCCCAGGTGTATGTTTTGTGCAATACGAACGAAAAATGGATTTTGCTTTGACCGAGTAGTTGATATTTTATACATACCAGGCAAAACAATTCGAATGTTGAAGAAAGTAAGTTATGGGAGTAATATTTTAATTGTCGGCACATACGCCAATAACTGCTATTATAATGTTGCCGCTTCACACGCCCCATCTCCGTCTTCGATCCTGCACCAAACAAGTTTCATTGAATTACCTTAGACACCTCCCTCGCACATTATGCCGTCCCATTCCTCACAGATGTGTGTTTACTCGTTGTCTTCCGGACATGTCGCTCCCTGAGTTCCAATGTGTTCTATGTGCCAGTAGGCACACAGAAGCCATTGTAACTCAGAGGACGATGTCTAGAGAACGTAAACTGTATGTGCAATTTTCTTAGCAAATCTGGCGAGCGCAGTACATCTGTATAAGCTTTCTAATTCGTCTGGATTTACCACTAGTAACACTCAAACGAAGAGCATGTTGATAGTGCACTTGCCTTCAGTGAGTGCTATCTGACACTGTTTGTGCCGTGTTAATAAGTTATAAAGTCCGATAGTTACTCACCGGGGGCGCGGTGGCGTTGCGGTAACCGGTTCTCGTCAGATCACCGAAGGTAATCAACGTCGAGCCCGGTTACTCCTCGGACGGGTGACCGTCTGAGCGATCGATTTGGACTCCCGCGTTTTGTCCTTGGGCAAGGTTTTTAACCCCGATTGTCCACATGGGGGCACGATGACGCCGTGTACTAAGGCGTACTGCACGTCGATGACGCGCATGTCTTCAACCAGTCTAACTCTGCCTCTGCTGCAGTGCGGAGTTACGATGTTGGGGAGCTGGCAGCTGCTCGTCGTTGCTCTGTGGTTCTCTCCGGGTACTCCGGCTTCCTCCACCCGTAAAACTGTCACGGTCATGATTAGCCATTGTGCATAAGTATGTTACCTTAAACACCAATAAATAAAAAATAAATAAATAAATAGTAACTCCCCGCTGCTCAATGATTCTCTCCGGGAACTCTCGATTATTCGACGAAAATATCCGAATTAGAGCGATTCGGATCGAATCAAATCGAATAATCGCGACGATTTCGAATCGAATTGAATTTCGAAGCTTCGTAATGCTCTAATAGTGGATGCATTGTACCATAACGACTGCCTGTAGGAACATTTACTTTGCGTATAAACTTTCTCAGTATTTTAGTGGCGGGGGAAAATTCATCATCAAGTTCGGAGATGAAATAAAAATTTCCACACATGAAGGTTAGAGATGGGATGAAGTAAACCTGATCTTTCTCCTCAATTAACAGATACATTTGTTTGTTAATTCTCCATCTTGGCTTATTTAAAACTCCGCATAAGTAAGTATTTTAGGGCTGGTTTCATAATAGAATTGAAAACATATCATGGGGTTTTCTTCTCTTTTTATCGAATACAGGTTTAAATTCGTAATGTTTTGAAGTGCTACACATTCCGTCTCCATTGACTTCTCCGAAATAACTGCAAATCCATTCAAGTGGTGTGAGCAACATTGGTCATGGAGAAGTTGCATGGAGAAGTTGCAATTGACGAAATCTTTTGAGAAAATTAATTTTTGTTTCAGAAATTGATCTGTGCTCAACACATCCTTGTGCAAACGGAGACTGTCAACCAGAGCCTCATGGTTATAGATGCGTTTGCCTTGTTGGATATACTGGTGTTAACTGCGAACACAGTAAGATATCAGGGTTTATGAATAATGCAACACCATTTGATTTTAGTGGAATATGAAGCACATACTATGATTATCAGAACACATTCGTGGTGTCTACACTTTTTAATTAACTGGTAAAGGACTAATTATTTTTGGTCGTCAAAATTTGTTCACATATCTTTGTTTGATTTTGATCGATTGATATTTTATTTGCCAGTTCACTAAAATATAACAATGTATACATATAACATATACATTTTAAATCTAAAGATTTCAACAAAAATAGATATAGCATATTTTATATATAATTACAAAAAATCCATGTAATTAATACATTGTGTACTGTCAGGGGAAGGCATAGCCAGATTGGCTGTCTTCCTGCCTTTCCCTGATAAAGAAAACAGAAAGAGAAAGAAAGATCAACAGAAAGAGATAGAAGTAGATGTTACACTGCAGCATTTGTAGATTCCGATTACTTTGTCTTCAGTTGGTCTCATACAACATGCGCGCAAAGTGTCGCTGATGGTCAACTGCAGAATGTCGCTCTCTTAGTTTGCTGACACCATTCCTGTATGTAAGTATGGGAGTAGTAAGAGTTGTAGACGATCTACGAAATGGTTGGTGAAAGCTGAATTAGAGGCGACATGGACGAGAATACCAGACAACACTTACTAACGAGGAGAACACATCATTATTCATTTACCAATGAAACCACACGTCACTATTCATAGAATTTGCTGTTCACATTTTATTTTATTTTCCACCTTATTTCAAGACCACAGCACTACATCCAAGCCAAGACTACTCATGAGTTATGCCTTTGAGATAAAAATGTTTAGATTCCAAGAATTTTTGCTGGCTATTACTGGACATTTTATTACTTTTAGTAGCATCTAGATCAACGGAGACAATCCGGGCAATAAGGGTTCGAGCAGGAAATGTATTCAGAATAAGAGGAAAAAAACATTGTTGTTAGCTTTTTCTTAAATTCTTTTCTATTCTCTGTATTTCTGATATCTACTTCTAATTTATTCCATAGCTGTGGTAGCGCAAAAAACGGGTAATTTATCCAAAGTTTTGTTTCTGGTTTTGTATCTGTGTAAGAGACCGGACTGTCGAGTATTCATATTGGATTGGTTAATTGAGAAGAAGTTCTCAAATGAACCCGGAAGGTTACCATTATGCCAATCAAACATGAATAATAAGGCGTGTAGTTTGTATAAGTCTTTTAGCTTCAATATACTATCTTTGATAAAAAGGGGATCGGTATGGGCATTGTATTTCTTATTATTTATTATTCGTAAAGCTCGTTTCTGCAATTTCTGGAGACGGTCACAGGATTTTGTCGCACACCATAAGGGAATTCCATAGATGAAATGGCTCTGTATCAGAGTAAAATATAACATTCTCATCACATTATGGGGGAGGAACTTTTTAACTTTATTGAGAACAAAGTTGGCCAGTCCAACTTTCGTACAGAGGTGAGATATGTGGGCGTTGTATGATAAGTTTTCATCAATATTTATACCAAGAAACTTTAAGGACTTCTCTCTTTCCCCATTACCAACCTTGCTGATTATTCGATTGTTTATACAGACATTCTGATGAGTAGCATTCCTTTCTCTGTGACCTGGATTAAGTAAAATGTATTTTGTTTTCTTTTCATTTAGGATTATGTGGTTGTCTGTGCACCAGTCAAATATGTTTTGTAATTCCTCATTGAAATCTGCGACTAGAGTATTTATCTCTGCTCCAGACCTATATACTTCTGTGTCATCGGCAAACGATAAGAAATTTAATGTAGTTGAATTATGTATGTCATTAATGTATATTAGAAATAAAATGGGACCCAGTATAGAACCTTGTGGTACTCCACGTGTCAGCTCAGTTAGATTAGAATTACTATCACCGAATGATACATACTGATTCCTATTCTTTAGATAGCTTTTGAACCAACTTATAGCGTTACCTCTTATTCCATAATGTTCAAGTTTCTGAAGAAGGATGTCATGGCTTATTGTATCAAAGGCTTTAGAAAGGTCTAGAAAGATAGCTAAAGTGGTGTCCTTACTCACTTTGTTATTTTCTACGGCGACATGCTTTAACAACTGCATAATTGGATGTAATGTGCTGTGCTGCTTCCTGAAACCATATTGGTGGTGATAGAGAATATCGAATTTATTCAAAACTTTCATCAGTCTAACAGACATAAGTTTTTCTAGAATCTTTGAGAAGACAGGTAGGATACTTATTGGTCTATAGTTTCTGAAGTTGTTTTCATCACCCGATTTAAAGATTGGGATTACCTTTGCAATTTTCATTCTGTCAGGAACTGTTCCCTGGCTGAAAGAGATGTTCATGATGTGAGCAAGGGGATCAGCAACCGTATCTATCGACTGCTTAAGGATATTTGCGGAAATATTTTCACAGTCCTGACTTGCTTTGGGCTTCATTTTAGTTACGATATTGATAATTTCAAAAGACGACGTTGGTAAAACAAACATATTATTTGGGAGTGGAGATTTCATGAATTCAGTGAAAGATTTACGGGGATTCGTTATTTGTTTAGAGGTCTTTTTTCCTATGTTTACAAAGAAATTGTTAAATTCCTGAGCGATTTCGTTCGGGGTGAGTAGTATGTCATGTACCCGGACAGGGATAGGTTGGGGGATCTCATCGGGGGACCCCGCAGGGGGACCATTGAAGAGAGAGCCAGAGGGGAAGGGAAGCAGTAGTATGTCATGTGGTTTTGAGGGATAGTTTGGGGGATCTTATCGGGGGCCCCCGCAGGGGGACCATTGAAGAGAGAGCCAGAGGGGAAGGAAGCAGTAGTATGTCATGTAGTTTTGAGGGATAGTTTGGGGGATCTCACCGGGGGACCCCGCAGGGGGACCATTGAAGAGAGAGCCAGAGGGGAAGGGAAGCAGTAGTATGTCATGTGGATTTGAGGGATAGCTTGGGAGATCTCATCGGGGGACCCGCAGGGGGACCATTGAAGAGAGAGCCAGAGGGGAAGGTAAGCAGTAGTATGTCATGTGGATTTGAGGGATAGTTTGGGGGATCTCATCGGGGGACCCCGCAGGGGGACCATTGAAGAGAGAGCCAGAGGGGAAGGGAAGCAGTAGTATGTCATGTGGTTTTGAGGGATAGTTTGGGGGATCTCATCGGGGGACCCCGCAGGGGGACCATTGAAGAGAGAGCCAGAGGGGAAGGGAAGTAGGAGGAGATGTGGAGATCCGGTTGTAGAAACCACAGGTTTTTACGACAATTAGCCTCTAGTCCCCACCAACCTCAAATAGTCCCCACCAGACCCCACTACTTCCAACCAATCCTCAAATCACCAAAAAAAAACCCCAAACAAACCCGACTATATGTGATATGGATTCTTCAAGAATATTTTGCAGCACGTAGTGCAATAGGACCGCCATACCTTTCACATAGCCTTCATGGCCTCATACGACTAAAAAAGCCCTACTTACGGAATCCCATTTGTGGAATCCCTTTTTCAAAAACGCCTCTGGTTATGGAATCCCTTTTTCCTGAAATGAGTCTAAGAGTCGTTCGAGGAGTCACTCGAACGAGCAATTGCTCGTTGGCTCATTTGCTCGATGGGATTCGAGTCGTTCGAGCAATATATGTGAGTCACTCGAGGTAAGACGGAATCCCACTGATGGAATCCCTTTTGTGGAATCCCTTTTTTCGAAAACGGCTGTGGCTATGAATCCCTTTTTTCTGAAATGAGTCTAAGAGTCGTTCGAGGAGTCACTCGAACGAGCAATTGCTTGTTAGCTCATTTGCTCGACGGGATTTGAGTCATTCGAGCAATATATGCGAGTCACTCGAGGTAAGACGGAATCCCGCTTATGGAATCCCTTTTGGGGAATCCCATTTGTGGAATCCCTTTTTCGAAAACGGCTGTGGCTATGGAATCCCTTTTTCCTGAAATGAGTCTAAGAGTCGTTCGAGGAGTCACTCGAACGAGCAATTACTCGTTGGCTCATTTGCTCGATGGGATTCGAGTCGTTCGAGCAATATGCCAAGTCACTCGATCGAGCAATTACTCTAAAGCTCATTTGCTCGATGGAATTCGAGTCATTCGAGCAATGACTTATCAGTAACTGCTCGATAGCTTATTGGCTGCCTTCAACGACCCTGTACCGGGGTCCCCCAAACTATCCCTCAAAACCACATGACATACTACTGCTTCCCTTCCCCTCTGGCTCTCTCTTCAATGGCCACCCTGCGGGGTCCCCTGATGAGATCCCCCAAACTATCCCTCAAATCCACATGACATACTACTGCTTCCCTTCCCCTCTGGCTCTCTCTTCAATGGTCCCCCTGCGGGGTCCCCCGATGAGATCCCCCAAACTATCCCTCAAATCCACATGACATACTACTGCTTCCCTTCCCCTCTGGCTCTCTCTTCAATGCCCCCCCCCCCTGCGGGGTCCCCCGATGAGATCCCCCAAACTATCCCTCAAAACTACATGACATACTACTGCTTCCCTTCCCCTCTGGCTCTCTCTTCAATGGTCCCCCTGCGGGGGCCCCCGATGAGATCCCCCAAACTATCCCTCAAATCCTCATGACATACTACTGCTTCCCTTCCCCTCTGGCTCTCTCTTCAATGGTCCCCCTGCGGGGTCTCCCGATGAGATCCCCCAAACTATCCCTCAAATCCACATGACATACTACTGCTTCCCTTCCCCTCTGGCTCTCTCTTCAATAGTCCCCCTGCGGGGTCCCCCGATGAGATCCCCCAAACTATCCCTCAAAACCACATGACATACTACTGCTTCCCTTCCTTCCCCTCTGGCTCTCTCTTCAATGGTCGCCCTGCGGGGTCCCCCGATGAGATCCCCGATGAGATCCCCCAACCTATCCCTGTCCGGGTACATGACATACTACTGCTTCCCTTCCCCTCTGGCTCTCTCTTCAATGGTCCCCCTGCGGGGTCCCCCGATGAGATCCCCCAAACTATCCCTCAAATCCACATGACATACTACTGCTTCCCTTCCCCTCTGGCTCTCTCTTCAATGATCCCCCTGCGGGGTCTCCCGATGAGATCCCCCAAACTATCCCTCAACTCCACATGACATACTACTGCTTCCCTTCCCCTCTGGTTCTCTCTTCAATGGTCCCCCTGCGGGGTCCCCCGATGAGATCCCCCAAACTATCCCTCAAAACTACATGACATACTACTGCTTCCCTTCCCCTCTGGCTCTCTCTTCAATGGTCCCCCTGCGGGGTCCCCCGATGAGATCCCCCAAACTATCCCTCAAATCCACATGACATACTACTGCTTCCCTTCCCCTCTGGCTCTCTCTTCAATGGTCCCCCTGCGGGGTCTCCCGATGAGATCCCCCAAACTATCCCTCAAATCCACATGACATACTACTGCTTCCCTTCCCCTCTGGCTCTCTCTTCAATAGTCCCCCTGCGGGGTCCCCCGATGAGATCCCCCAAACTATCCC
This sequence comes from Pictodentalium vernedei, assembly GCA_031216915.1. NCBI lineage: Eukaryota > Metazoa > Mollusca > Scaphopoda > Dentaliida > Dentaliidae > Pictodentalium > Pictodentalium vernedei. Next base: position 322,503,549 of record CM062296.1, on the reverse strand, counting down.
TCAAAACCACATGACATACTACTGCTTCCCTTCCTTCCCCTCTGGCTCTCTCTTCAATGGTCGCCCTGCGGGGTCCCCCGATGAGATCCCCCGATGAGATCCCCCAACCTATCCCTGTCCGGGTGCATGACATACTACTGCTTCCCTTCCCCTCTGGCTCTCTATTCAATGGTCCCCCTGCGGGGTCCCCCGATGAGATCCCCCAAACTATCCCTCAAATCCACATGACATACTACTGCTTCCCTTCCCCTCTGGCTCTCTCTTCAATGATCCCCCTGCGGGGTCCCCCGATGAGATCCCCCAAACTATCCCTCAAATCCACATGACATACTACTGCTTCCCTTCCCGTCTGGCTCTCTCTTCAATGGTCCCCCTGCGGGGTCCCCCGAGGAGATCCCCCAAACTATCCCTCAAAACTACATGACATACTACTGCTTCCCTTCCCCTCTGGCTCTCTCTTCAATGGTCCCCCTGCGGGGTCCCCGATGAGACCCCCCAAACTATCCCTCAAATCCACATGACATACTACTGCTTCCCTTCCCCTCTGGCTATCTCTTCAATGGTCCCCCTGCGGGGTCCCCCGATGAGATCCCCCAAACTATCCCTCAAATCCACATGACATACTACTGCTTCCCTTCCCCTCTGGCTCTCTCTTCAATGGTCCCCCTGCGGGGTCCCCCGATGAGATCCCCCAAACTATCCCTCAAAACTACATGACATACTACTGGGGTGTTTATCTTTTTATCATCTAGATTGAAGAAGGAAGGTAAATTGCTTTTGTTTTTGTTTCTGTTCAGAGCGTCATTTAAAATTTGCCACGTTTTTCGCATATTACTTTTATTTTCCAACAGGACATTTTCATAATACATTGCTTTGCTTTGTTTTTTAATTCTGTTGAAGAGACGACAGTGATTTTTGTAATTTCTAATATTACGTTCAGTGGGACATCTTATTTTTTTAACGAAAAATTTATTCTTGTTATTAGATGAGATTAGAAGACCTTTCGTCATCCAAGGCTGTCGCTTTATGTATTTCTTATTCCGCTTTTGATTTTGCAAGGGAAATACTAATTCAAATGCTGTCAGAAAAATGTTTACAAAGTGTTCATAAGCAGCATTAGGACAATTAGATTCCATAACTGGTGTGAAATCACACTGAGACAACAATACCTTGAAATGTTCGATACTGGTAGTGTTTATTTTCCTGGATAGAAGAGGCCTTGTGCTGTCAAGTGACACATTTACAGATTCGGCGTAAAAGATTCCAAAGTGATCGGATATATCAGTGAGAATTATGCCAGATTTAAAAGAGTTTATTAAATTATTTGAAAATATTCTGTGAGCGTAGCAGAATGATCTGTCACTCTGGTAGGTTTGGTGATTGCAGGCATAAATCCCTCACTAAACATTAAATCTATGAACGTATCTGTTTTCGAGTGGGAAGCTACCTTGAGAAGGTCAATGTTGAAGTCGCCCATAATGAAGGTTGTTTTCTTTTCCTTGTTAAGTATATCAGTTATGTAGTTGATCTTTGATTGGAAAAGATCTATATCCGCTTTGGGGGCCGTGTTTGGTCGATATACTACCCCTACAATTCTCGACGGATTCTTATCCTTTATTTCTATAAAAATGGATTCAAATACATGTGGTATGAATATAGACAGATCTCGTCGAATAATGAAATTTATATCATTTTTTATAAATAGTCCTACTCCACCTCGACCATCGTCATCAGTCGGTCGACTTTGTTTTTGTAAAGGGTGATATCCTTCTAGAGTATAAGATATATTAGAGGGGACCCGAAAGACTTCTGTAAGACCAATAACATCAAATGTATTTTCATTACTGTTTAGTTCAGACAATAAGTGATTTAGGGGATCCCAATGGGCACTAAGACTCTGACAATTGATATGAAAAGCAGAAAACGATCCACGCATGTCCCTGAGCTCTGGTTGCAATTTGCTAGGAAGGAGATATTTACAGTCAGTAACGTTGTATATTGATGTAGAGTCAGTATCAGTATTATGCGTGTTGGTCTTATCATTCATCAGATAATTGAAGTCGTAGTTAGAGTCAGTCTGGATCTCGTCCAAATTGATATTACCCGCCATGACACACAAACACACCGTCCGCAACACCTCGGCACAGAAGCATGAAGGAGACCTGTATAATCATGAATAATGGAGACAAATCATTTTGTAACCGGAAAGAAACATCAAAGGGAGTTGTACCAGAGCAAAATAAAGTGTGTAAAGAAAGATTGTCTTTCTCATTGTATTGGTTTAATATGATCAAAAAGAGGGTAGAGAGAGAAGTAAGTAAAAGTAATCTATAGAAAACGGAATTCCTCATTCCGTAAACATTATCAATTGTTCCCTAGCTAACGTTTGTGAAAAACAAAACATTTAAACTAACGATCATCACGATACACATATCACCTGTACAGCACAGACTTGAAGTGACGACAAGGGACGGACAAACTGATCAGTCCAAATATATCGTCAGTAGGACAGTTGAATAATATAGTAAATCATTGATGATTTACCACACTCCCCGAAAATGATGTGGAGATAATTGACGGTCAAACAAATCTGTCGAAGTTTTCGGTTAGTAGGTCAGTTGGGTGATAAGATTCAAATTTCCCATCGAGGAGCAGGTCGGTTGCATGACGTGTTTGTTACCCCACCACGAGTTGGAAAAGAGAGTCATGTAAAAATGTGAAATTCCGTGCGCATGGAGGTATTACAATATATTCTTGGTATTGGTGGGGGAGTTTGGTGTCTGCTCGATTTATTGTTCTGAAGTAGTTTTCTAAAGGATATAAAAATAATCATTGTGACGCGTTCTTCGTGTCTTTTCTGGATTAATAATATGGGATACGTATAACAAAGATAAAGGTTAAGTCAAATTTTCACTTTGATTTAAATCATTCGGTACTGGATTAGTTTGATAGTCAACATTTGTTCCACCAAGTTTGCTTTATTAGAAATTATTGGAGGATGCCCTTAGATACCCTCCAACAATTTCCAACACAACAAAACTTAATTCTTCAAGCTGCATCAACTTTAGGCCAGTAAAGGAAGAAACAGGGAATATGAAGACCACAGCAGGAACATTCACATTTCAATAACATTATTTAGAGCTAGATTATTTTGATAGTCAACATGTATTCTACCATGTTTGCCTTATTAGAAACTATTGGAGGATGCCCTTAGACACCGTCCAACAATTTCCAACACAACAAAACTTAATTCTTCAAGCTGCATCAACTTTAGGCCAGTAAAGGAAGAAACAGGGAATATGAAGACCACAGCAGGGACATTCACATTTCAATAACATTATTTAGAGCTAGATTATTTTGATAGTCAACATGTATTCTACCACGTTTGCCTTATTAGAAACTATTGGAGGATGCCCTTAGACACCGTCCAACAATTTCCAACACAACAAAACTTAATTCTTCAAGCTGCATCAACTTTAGGCCAGTAAGGGAAGAAACAGGGAATAGGGAGACCACAGTAGGCACATTCACTTTTATTTAAATGAATTGGTACTAGATTATTTTGATAGTCAACATTTGTTCCACCAAATTTGCTATTAGAATTGGAGGATGCCCTTAGACAGCCTCCAATAATCTACAACACAACAAAACTTAATTCTTCAACCTTCCGTCCCCATAGACTTCTCCGAAATAACTGCAAATCCATTCAAGTGGTGTGAGCAACATTGGTCATGGAGAAGTTGCAATTGAAGAAATCTTTTGAGAAAATTAATTTTTGTTTCAGAAATTGATCTGTGCTCATCACATCCTTGTGCAAACGGAGATTGTCAATCAGAGCCTCATGGTTATAGATGCGTTTGCCTTGCAGGATATACTGGTGTGAACTGCGAACACGGTAAGATATCAGGGTTTATGAATAATGCAACACCATTTGATTTTAGTGGAATATGAAGCACATACTATGATTATCAGAACATATTCGTGGTGTCTACACGTTTTAATTAACTGGTAAAGGACTAATTATTTTTGGTCGTCAAAATTTGTTCACATATCTTTGTCTTGTTAGAATTTATGGCAGAGTGCCTAGGCGGACAATGTAATTTCACCATATGGTAATATAAAGCACATCTACAGAATATGAAAGGTGAGCGGTGGAAGAGCGTTAGATTTTAAACCGAAAGGCCGACTATTCAAATCTGGCAAGCTGTAAGTGTGCTGTGTCTTTGATCAAGACACTTTATCCCGATTGCACATGTGGGGGCAAGTGACGCTGTGTTCTAAGGCGTACTGGGCGTGGATGGCGCATTTGATACCTCTTCTTGTGCAGAGATAACCCTTTACCTAACACAGCTTTTTTAAAATATAAATTAAATTTCAATTTTGTTCGACAAAATATCACACTGTTTCAATAAAATGTTACAAATATAGATATTATCATTAGAGCCGGCTCGTCGAGACGGTTCTAATGATATACAGATTTGTTTGGTATTATTGAGACATTTGTAAGACATTTTAGGCTGTAGTAGGCTTATTTTTGGCCAATTTCCTGGCCATTTTTGCCGCTATGTTAGGTAATGGGTTAATAAATTGGGGAGTATGACAGTTTGCACTCACACACCGCTTTTAGGTATTGTCTCTGGGTATTCCGGCTTCCTCTACCCGTAAAGGTATTCGACACGATGCTGTTGAAAGTACCGTTAAATCGTAATAAATAAAACAAATAAACATATCAAATATGAAGCTTTACTCTTGTACCTACACTTCAGAAGAAAGACAAAATTTGGGCTTCCAGAACTCGACCAGTGAAGCCCAGATGTGGACTTTTGGGCTGGACCAGATTTACCCTTTACCAAACACGACTAGGAGATGACACACTTGCAAAACAATTTTGTAAGTGTACATCTCCTTGTCGCGTTTGGTAAAGAATAAATCTGGTCAGGCACAAAAGCCCACATGTGGGCTTCAGTGGTTGAGTTCTGGAATCTGGATGCCCATATTTTGTCTTTTATCTGCACTCTAGGTACAGGAACTCAGAGTTTCATATTCAAAATGTTTATTTGTTTGTTTATTGCGATTTAGCGGTACTTTCATTTCTGCCACAACAAGGCAAGAAAACAACGGCGCATCTAAATTAATTACGATCAGGAGCGCCGCAAAGATGTCCATTTGGGGATTTAAAGCTGATTGGTTCCGAATGTGATGGCTTCAAGTACCGATTGACTAATATTTCTACTGCACCGTTATGGCAAGCGTTCGTTGATAATGTAGTTAGAACTTGGAATATTAGTCAGTCGGTATTATAGTTGAAAACGCGAGACTTCGCGAAGCTTTATTCGTGAACAAATAAAATATACATGTAGTAGTCGTGACACAACTTTTTATTTAACCCTTTACCTAACATGAAAAGCAGACGACACTTGCAAAAAAAATTCTTGAATAATTATTTTTTTTAAATTTTTTGTCTCCAAAACATAGGTTATGACCCCTCGTTGGAACGTGCTCGACGAGCTCATTCCAACGAGGGGTCATAACCTATGTTTTTAAGGCAAATAATGGAAATTAATTGGCGATTTTTGAGAATAGCGCTGGCCAGTTTTGGTCGTTACATTGGGTAAAGGGTTAACATGTATCATACCGGTACTCCAGTTTGGAAATGCCCCCCCCCCCCCCATCCCACCAAGTGTGCAACTCGGGTCCTAAACCTACATTCCTCCATTTGTATGACCGCCTGTGTGTGACATAAGTCCTGGTATCAAATATTGTCTTTTAAGAAAGTGCGTGATTACCGGCAGGAGAATCTTTATGATGTCCCAGCTGGACATGATAATGGGAGGTTGGTCCTCCTCTTCCCCCTCTCCTTAGCGACGCCCCTGATTAAGATGTGCTGTTGGGGCAGCTAAGACTGTCACAGCATATTCTAAAGGCAAGTGATTTTGTGCGTTTGCTGTTTTATTCATAGTAATACATTTATTTTTGTATTAGTAGTAGTTTACTGATTTGCTTCACCGTCAGTAGTTATTTTACCTCGATGTACAGTAAAAGCTGATAGAAGTAACCTGTAGGGGGCGATTGCTTGAACGTTTGCATCTACTCTGAGCTCAGCATAGCCGGGAAGTTAAAATATACAACTTGAAGAAAGAATTTCATTCAGTCAGAGGCAGCAATACAGCTCTGCCAATTTTACCAGTATTCACTGAAACACTATCTCACATCAGTCCTGACTGCTTTCGCGCTCATAAAATATCAACAGTATGTTTGTTTGTTTGTTTGGATTTAACCATTCTTTAGCAGCCAAGGTCACATCGTGTCGTACACCTTTGCAGAAGAGAACAACCACCTCGGTGAACAATTGTGAGACTCTCCCGTTTACTTGCTCGGCAGAGTTAGAAGCGGTTGAAGGCAAGTGCACCAAAACGTGTTGTACACCTGGACGGCAGGGAAGTTGTCGTGTGTTAGCATCGAACAGTCAACCTTTCGGTTTGAAGTCCATTGCTTTAACAGTATGCCTAATTCTATCTAGGTCACATTTTAGGCCAGCTTGGTCTTAACCCTTTGGACACCGATGATATATCCCATGCCAGTTCAGAGTCCTCAAGTGGTAGAATCTACATTCATTTCGTGGGGTAAGACCAATAAAGATTGGCTGCACGTCGAAAATCTTGATTGGTCTACCACACGAATAAAGCGAGCAGCTATCTGCTTTTTGAATTCAGGCCGCATCACGACCCTGGCTTAAAAATTAAAAAAAATACTAATACAACCCATTTCTATAAAACGCAATCGCATCTAAGTTGGCAGAACGCGCTTCACTATCGCCCATGAGGCAGCCCATAACATTTGTGTCGATACTCTTTTGTGGTTCATTGCTTCTGTGGCTGCATCGTCTTAACCCTTTATCTAACGTAACGGCCAAAACCGGCCAGGACTATTCTCAAAAATCGCCAATTAATTTTCATTATTTTTTCATTTTTTGTCTCTAAAACATAGGTTATGACCCCTCATTGGAACGAGCTCATCGAGCTCGTTCCAATGAGGGGTCATAACCTATGTTTTTGAGACAAAAAATGAAAATAATAGTTATTCAAGAATTTTTTTTGCAAGTGTCGTCTGCTTTTCATGTTAGGTAAAGGGTTAATCATTTATTGTTTGGTCTTAATAAGCAACTTATACACAGAATGACACGCGTGTGTGAATGAGTTAATCGATATGGCACGAGTGCCAGCGCGCAATAATAGAACGAGAGGCCGACGGAACTCAGGGGACGATTTTAAGTTATCGCTAGCGATTCAAATTGTAATTGCGTTGCATGATTTGTAGAAAATCCCAGTGAAATTTCGCTTCTATTTAAAAAATGTTCGTCAACGATTTCGGTTCCGCGCATATGTACGGAACAGATTTTCATTTTCGCATGGTTTAGTGTTGCTGTAGATGGGGATTTGATAGAACAGGCGAGGAATAAAACAGTTGCTTTCCAAAGTTAAAAATAGTACCACTGACAAATTATTCGGAATATTTTTCAGGAGAGGATCAGTGCTTATCGAAGCCGTGTGTCAAGGGAACGTGTGTACCTGCTGGTGACGGCTTTAAATGTACTTGTTCTGCTGGATTTACTGGAGTAAAGTGTGAACAGGGTAAGTTTGTTTGTTTGTTTGTTAGGGTGTAACGACACGTTCAACAGCCTGGGTCACATCGTGTAGGGTACATGACAAGTAAAACAAGTTAGTGAAGAAGAGTATTCAACATTCTGTCAATGTCAGGCCCTTCTCATCTTTGCATTCAGAGACGTGCAGTTAAATTCGTTTCGTCTGAATAATACGGTCATGTACCTCCTGACTAGCCTCATACCACAAACGAACACTGAAGGTTAGGTTATACATGGTGTTCTGCGTATATCTACTGCCAAATCCAACAGAAACCATTCGACAGTTCGTTTCAAAATACTGTATGTTGCAAGTACCAAATTCATCGAGTGCAAAGCATGGAGTGTCAGAATATAGAGCAGAATATAGCTGATAAATGACGACTAGGAAAGCTGCCATAGCGTCACATAATATTGGAAAGTAATATTAGATATGCTTTTCTTTGCCTATTATCCAGTTCGGCAGATATGTCTTCAAACTCGGATGGTATGACGCCGAGCTCGGTCGATTTGAACCAAGATAGACACACAGTCGTTAAAACAAATGCAAGTCTTTAGTTCTCGACTTTGGCTGTCAGGAAGCAGTTTAGAGCATATGGTACGTACTAATTAAATAAAAAAAAAACTGAAAGCCCATCAAGGTTTACAGTTCGATGAGAATCCGAGAATCGGTTCGCGCAAAGACTCGCGCAGCAAGATCAGTGAGAATCCATGTAGATCCTCGCAGCACCTCTGCTAGGATTCGCGTGAAAAAAGTGAGCCAATTTAACCCTTTATCTAACATAAGGGCAACAATTTAAACAAAACAAGGCTAACATGGCCTGAAATACCCTGAGTAACTTTGCCATTAAAATTGTAAAATATGGCTGCCATTGGAACCGGCCCAATGAGCCGGTTCTAATGACATCCATATTTGTAAGGTTTTATTGGTAAGTATATTTTTTTTTTTAAATTATTAAATTGTGTTTACGTTTTACAAATTCAAAAGCTACTTTGGGTAAAGGGTTAAGATGTAATATCAGTCCATGGTGGCCTCATTTGCTCCTCGGACACTCATAGTAGGTGTGAATTCTTGCAATAATTTTCGCGAGAATCCAAATGGATTCTCTCAAACTGCGAAGAAATATAAGCCACGTTATTACTTCTGCACTCATTTGTCGACAAAAAATGCCCAAGAACTATTAGCTCACTGACTAAAACTCCAACAACAACATCATCAAGCCATTCCTTCGACGAAGCATTCCTTGATGATACAGTTGGAACATTTCCTCACTTCTTGCTATACCCAAATCCATCATCTTCGAGACGCCCTGGGTAACCGGGTAGATTGAGTACAATTATCAATCCAACCAAAGGTGACACAGCTGTTCACGATTCCTCTTGGAATTCATCGTCGTTAAAAGAACTCCAGCGATTGGAGTATTTCACAACTATTCAGGCCCAGGTGTGTGTTTTGTGCAATACCAACGAAAAATGGATTTTGCTTTGACTGAGTAGTTGATATTTTATACATACCAGCCAAAAACAATACGAATGTTGAAGTTATGGGAGTAATATTTTAATTGTCAGCACAAACGCCAGTACCTGCTATTATAATGTTGCCACTTCACGCGCCCTATCTCCGTATTCGATCCTGTACCAAACAAGTTTCATTGAATTACGTTAGACACCTCCCTCACTCATTATACCGTCCCGCTCCTCACAGATGTGTATTTTCTCGTTGTCTTCCGGGCATGTCACTCCCCGAGTTTCAATGTGTTCTATGTGCCAGTAGGCACACATTGGAACTCAGGAGACGATGTCTAGAAAACGTAAACTGTATGCGCAATTTCTTTAGCAAATCTGGCGAGCGTAATACATCTTTATAAGCTTTCTAATTCGTCTGAATGTACCACACGCAACACTAAAACGAAGAGCATGTTGATAGTGTACTTGCCTTCAGTGAGTGTTATCTGACACTGTTTGTGCCTTGTTAATAAGTTATAAAGTACGATAGTTTCTCCCCGCTGCTCAATGGTTCTCTCCGGGACCTCTCGATTATTCGAAAATTTCCGAATTAGCGGATCGAATCAAATCGAATAATCGCGACGATTTCGAACCGAATTGAATTTCTAAGCTTCGTAAGGCTCCAATTGTGGATGCAGTGTACCGTAACGACTGACGGACGGAACATCTACTTTGCGTATACATTTTTTCAGTGTTTTAGAGGCGGGGGGAAATTCAAGTGCGGAGATGAAATAAAAATTCCCACACACGTTGATGGTTAGAGATGGGATGAAGTAATTCAAACATGGTCTTTCTCCACAATTAACAGATACAATTGTTTGTTAATTCTCCATCTTGGCTTACTTAGAACTTCTCATGAGTAAGTATTTTAGGGCTGATTTCCTAACTAGAATTGAAAACATATCATGGGGTTTTCTTCTCTTTTTATCGAATACAGGTTTAAATTCGTAATGTTTTGAAGTGCTACACATTCCGTCCCCATAGACTTCCCCGAAATAACTGCAGATCTATTAGGAATCGGCTTTCAAGTGGTGTGAGCAACATTTGTCATGAAGAAGTTGTAGTTGACGAAATCTTATGAGAAAATTAATTTTTGTTTCAGAAATTGATCTGTGCTCATCACATCCTTGTGCAAACGGAGACTGTCAATCAGAGCCTCGTGGTTATAGATGCGTTTGCCTTGCTGGATATACTGGTGTGAACTGCGAACACGGTAAGATATCAGGTTTTATGAATAATGCAACACCATTTGATTTTAGTGGAATATGAAGCACATACTATGATTATCAGAACATATTCGTGGTCTCTACACTTTTTAATTAACTGGTGGAGGACTAATTATTTTTGATCGTCAAAATTTGTTCACATATCTTTGTCTTGTTACAATTTATGGCAGAGTACCTTGGCGGACAATGTAATTTCACCCAATGGTAATATAAAGCACATCCACATAATATGAAAGGTGAGCGGTGGGAGAGCGTTGGATTTTAAACGGAAGGCCGACTACTCAAATCTGACCATCTGCAAGTGTGTTGTGTCTTTGATCAAGACACTTTATCCCGATTGCACATGTGGGGGCAGGTGGCGCTGTGTTCTAAGGCATACTGGACGTGGATGGCGCATTTGATACCTCTTCTTGTGCAGAGATAACCCTTAACCTAACACAGCTTTCTTTAAAAATAAATTAAATTTCAATTTTTTCTAAAAAATTATAACAATGTTTCAATAAAATGTTACAAATATAGATATTATCATTAGAATCGGCTCAACGAGCCGGTTCTAATGATATACAGGTTTGTTTGGTATTATTGAGACATTTGTAAGACATTTTAGGCTGTTGTAATCTTATTTTTGGCCAATTTTCTGGCCGTTTTTGCCGCTATGTTAGGTAACAGGTTAATAAATTGGGGAGTATGACAGTTTGCACACACACCGCTGTTAGGTGCTTCTCTCTGGGTATTCCGGCTTCCTCTACCCGTAAAGGTATTCGACACGATGCGATTCAGGCTGTTGAAAGTATCGTTAAATTGTAATAAATACAACAAATAAACATACCGAATATGAAGCTTTACTCAAAGCGTTACTCAAAGCTTTACTCCTGTAACTACACTTAAGAAGAAAGACAAAATTTGGGCTTCCAGAACTCGACCAGTGAAGCTGACAAGGTGATAGCTAAAAGTTGCGATTTTGTTGTATAAAAGTATAAATATTTTCGATAATATTTCTGCCTGGGTTAAATGTAAAGCGTAAAGATAGATATGTGACGGACCCCGAAAACAGGTTTGTCAAACTGACGTTAATTCAAGAGATTCTTAATGAAGTATGAAATTAAATGTCCATTATGGCGCACTTTTTGAAAGCCACATGTGCTATCTATAACAGATCAATAGTAAGAGAGACAATATTATCTTCTGTATCGTTATCTGGGTAATTAAGACCAGTTAAATTGTAATCTTTGGAAACAGTGCATCACATATGTTCTGGACACACACCCACATTACGCATCTGTCCTGTCTCCGAAATGTCAAAAGTTTTCATCTCAAACGAAATTCACATTTATATCTCTATCCATATCGAATTACAAAGCACTCGTTAAATCAGAATTAATATGCTTAAATTTTGCGTTCCGACTGTATAAAGAGTGAAGCAGAATTCTGACAGGCAGTTGTCCTGAGGGCACTCAGAGAAGGTTCGAATTTAGCTTTGGCCGTCGAGGGTCATAGGCACCGAGAATGTCGTAACCCTGTGAGGGTTGTAAGGAACCGATAGTAGTTTGTTAGTGGTTGCGAACCGTAGTGGCATTGTAGCCAAAGAAGTAAAAGCTGTAACGTTGAGGTCTAGAAACCGCATTAAGAGCTTGAGTAAGCACTGGAATAGCTCGCGAGATAAGATAGTTTTAGGCGGTGCGAGAATTGGTGATGTTGAGAACATTTTGCAGAATATCTTTATGTAAGCTTTGTTAAGTATATATCTGAAGGCGAAGAATAACTTAACCCAGTGAGAGCCAAGCAAGGCTCAAAGTGATCGTGAACTGTGATAGACGCCGATTGATTGAACTGTGAGAATCCTGATAGAGTGATTTAATGAAATGACTAAGGTAGCCGAACAGTACTTGGGAGCCTACAGAGGTAGTATAACCCAATCCCGGCCGGGAAGATTTGGGGGGAACCAGGTTGCAAAGGCGCCGGTTAGGAATAACCCTCCAGAGCCGGATGATAACAGGGGTTATACTGGGCCACAGAGCCTTAAAGATTTGTCTTGTTTTGTTTGTGGGCGGAAGGGGCACCTAGCGAGAGACTGGTGGAAGAAAACTCCTCCCACAAAGCCAAATGGCGGACCCCATAGGAATGGAAGGAGGGACTCTTCACCAAAGAATTGGAGAAACGGAGATGGCGGCGGTCCGACCTGGGACAAAAGGCAGACGGCCGCGTTCTGCCAGACAGTTGGGCCAGAAAGCAGTCCACTCCGGGATGCTATTGAAAAGGGGGAGCTCGTGTTAGAGGGTGGAAAGGTCCTCCCTATAATTAGTGGAATGTGCGAGGAAGTCACAACCTCTGAAGACGGGGGGGGGGGGGGGGAATGCCCGTGTACCCGGGGTATGTGGGTAAACATGAAGTGAAGATGCTTCGCGACACGGGATGCAGTAGCGTAGCAGTGCGTAGGCAACTGGTCAAGGACGACCAGCTATTGGGCCGCGACCACATGTGCATGCTAATAGATGGGACAATTAGGAGGTTCCCCCTTGCGAGGGTGAGGGTGGATATCCCTTTCTGTAGCGGTGAGGTAGAGGCAATGTGTATTGAGGCGCCCATCTACGACCTCGTACTTCGGAACATACCCGGGGTATGTTCAAAACCTGACATGACATGGTCGGAGAGGAAGGCACCCAAAGGGGCATCGGGGGCGGTCACCCGAGCACAAGCCGCAGATGCAGAGGGGCCGGTAAAATCACTGGAGGGACCAGTGGAGTTGAGTAAGGAGGCACAGGTAGAGTGCACAATGGAGGCCCCAAAGGTTAACCCTTTGACGACGGCAGTCAAGGGAGTGGCTGAACGGAAGCAGCCAATGTATGTGGACGAGAGGGGGCATAATGAGGATCGGCACGTGAGTAGACCAAAGGCTAGGAACTTTTGGGTCGGTCAAAAGGTGACCGTGCTCCAGTCGACACGGTTAGGTAGACCGCGGTTACAGTGGGAAGGGCCCTACGCTGTAACAAAGATAATGGGCAACGGCCATTATCGAGTGAACATAGATGGATGTGGAGTGGTTTACCACGCAAGGTTTTTTGCGGAGATGCCAAAATATAAAGGACACTGAACCCACGCGAACAGCGGGGGGAGGTACATTGAGCCAGGAGAGGCCACAAGAGGTGGCCGGAGTAGCCACAAAATGGCAGCAGAGATGTAGAGGTAGGAGGGGCCCAGGAACTTGGAGTGGGGCACCCAAGGAGAGATTGGCAGGAGTTAATCTACTGAGCATTGCATCTGAGGCAGCGAGCTCTGGTACGGAAGGCATCGCCTGTGGGCATGTAGGTGTTGGGCGTGAAGATGAGTGGGGTCCTTGGTGGAGGACGCGCGCAAGGAATAGGTCCCGGCGGAAGGGACAGAGGGGCTCTCTAGGGAATAGTAATGGTCCCACCATAAATGGGAGTAGTTACAGTTTGTGCCTAATGGAGCAGGTAACCCGCTGACGGACATGAGCCGGGCGGGACACCATATCCAAGGATGGGGTAAGTTAGTAAGATGACAGGAGTTAGGGCAAGGGGCCCATCGGCTGGCTTGGGTCAGGGTGGATACCCCTTGCTAATAATTTTTTTACGCATGTGTTGCGTGAGTGTGTATAGATACAGGAGTGTGTATGATAGAGTAGTATTATATTTTGCGATGTTGAGAGGCAGAGTGAGTGTACAGGGGGACCTGTTGGCAGCATGTGTACCAACGGACCACCTCCTATTGCGCGCCAGTGGAAGTGTGCGCGCGAGTTTATATGGGATGAGGATAGTCTCACTCGTTCCAATGGGGAACCAAGTCAAAGTACTGGGAATTATTTGTGGTGCGCATCAGTGTGCGCATGCGTATGACTGTGTGTGTGTGAAAATTCTGAGTATATTGGTGTAATAGTAGAGGAAGACTGTGAGATAGCTCCAAGAGAGAAGTATTAAAGTGGATGCACATGAACGCTATCCCATTGGAGTTTTGGAACAACTGAGAGTATGTTCCTTGGTAGGGGGTTGTCAAGGTGATAGTAGTTTGTTAGCGGTTGCGAACCGCAGTAGCATAGCAGCCAAAGAAGTAAAAGCTGTAACGTTGAGGTCTAGAAACCGTATTAAGAGCTTGAGTTAGCACTGGAATAGCTCGCGAGATAAGATAGTTTTAGGCGGTGCGAGAATTGGTGATGTTGAGAACACTTTGCAGAATATCTTTATGTAAGCTTTGTTAAGTATATATCTGAAGGCGAAGAATAACTTAACACAGTGAGAGCCAAGCAAGGCTCAAAGTGATCGTGAACTGTGGTTGATGCCTATTGAATTGTGATTGAACTGTGAGAACGCTGATAGAGTCGCACAAGCAGAACATTATATGTGTTAAGCCCGACTGATGGTGAAGTTAACCCTGCGAGGAGGAAGCAACGAGAAGTGAATAGACACTCTGTATTTATCACAAACCGTTAGAAGATGAAGATGGCGTGAGGTTGATCCAGCGGACACAGCTAGCTGTGGGAGACGTCGAGGGCCCTAAAGAATAAACTTTTATCCGCGTTATTAGTGTATTCTTATGGATAATTTTGTGAGTAATTTGTTTCATATTATATTTCTTCGTACATGTAAATAAATAATCTTTTCAGTGAATTATCGTTGATCACACTTTGGCGTTGTAAGCCACAGGCACCTTCAGGAATCCTAAGAGTCCCAAGCGGATAAGGCATTGATAAGGTGACAAGGTTTACGTTCGAACTGGGGTTTAGACAACAGTCACTGGCTGTCGGCTGAGCACTGATAAGAACAGAAGCCCAGATGTGGACTTTTGTGCTGGACCAGATTTACCCTTTACGAAACACGACTAGGAAATGACACACTTGCAAAACAATTTTGCAAGTGTACATCTCATTCCAACGAGGGGTCATAACCTATGTTTTTGAGACAAATAATGAAATTTAATTGACATTTTTTGAGAATAGCGCTGGCCTGTTTCGGTACTCCAGTTTGGAAATGCCCCCCCCCCCCCCCCCCAACCCCATTCCACCAAGTGTGCGAATCGGGTCTTAAGCCTACATTACTCCATTAGTATGACCGCCTGTGTGTCACACAAGTCCTGGTATCAAATATTGTCTTTTAAGAAAGTGCGTGATTACCGGCATGAGAATCTTTATGAAGATGTCCCGACTGGACATGATAATGGGAGGTTGGTCCTCCTTTTCCCCCACTCTTTAGCGACGCCCCGGATTATGATGCACTGTTAGGGCAGCTAAAATTGTCACAGCATATTCTAAAGGGAAGTGATTTTGTTGTATTATTCAAAGTAATACATTATTTTTGTATTATTCGTAGTTTCCTGATTTGCTTCTCTGTCAGTAGTTATTACACCTCGATGTTCAGTAAAAGCTGATAGAAGTAACCTGTAGGGCAATTGCTTGAAAGTTTGCATCTACTCTGAGCTCAGCATAGCCGGGAAGTTAAAATATACAACTTGAAGAAAGCATTTCATTCAGTCAGAGGCAGCAATACGGCTCTGCCAATTTTACCAGTAGTCACTGAAACACTATGTCTCACATCAGTCCTGACTACTTTCGCGCTCATAAAATATCAACAGTATGTTTGTTTGTTTGTTTGTTTGTTTGTTTGTTTGTTTGGGTTTAACCACTCTTCAACTGCCAAGGTCACTTCGTGTCGTACACCTTTTCAGAAGAGAACTACCACCTCGGTGAGCAATTGTGAGACTCTCCAGTTTACTTGCTCGGCAGAGTAAGAACCGGTTGAAGGCAAGTGCACCATAACGTGCTGTACACCTGGACGACAGGGAAGTTAACGTGGGTCAACAGTCAACCTTTCGGTTTGAAGTCCAATGCTCTAACAGTGTGCCTAATTCTATCTATGTCACACTTTAGGCCAGCTTGATCTTAACCCTTTGGACCCCGGTGGTATATCCCATGCCAGTTCAGAGTCCCCAAGTGGTAGAGTCTACATTCATTTCGTGGGGTAAGACCAATAAACTTTCAATGCACGTCGAAAATCTTAATTGGTCTACCACATAAATAAAGCTAGCAGCTATCTACTTTATGAATTCGGGCCACATCAATACCCTGGCTTGCAAAACGGTTTTTGGGGTTCAAAGGGTTAAAGCCCATGGAAGCCTGAGGCGTGGCGTAGAAAGTATTAGATACATTCTACTACTAATATATCAGAAGCGCAAGAAAAAGTGTACCTCACTTGCATATAAGGTGGGTCGTAGCCGCGCATGCGCGATGGTGCATTTAAAAGACAAAGATGTGTTTGTTGTTTCAACAACAAAGTAGATGAACCCTAAGTGAAATAGGCTCGACACATTTTAATGAGGGGTTCATAAGCTATGTTATAAAAAAAAACGTGAATATAACAATAACATGACTTTGGAGGGCACTGTGGTTTATTAACGGCCCAACAGGTATGAATAACAGCCCGACAGCTTATAAAAGGCCCGAAACGAAGTCGAGGGCCGTTAATAAACTGAAGGGCTGTAATTCACATCTGTTGGGCCGTTAATAAACCACCCACAAGGCACGACAAAAGCATGTTATTACTATTATTACCACTGCGATTCTGAGAAAGTTTTGGTCCGGTACCTAACATTGCAGCTACAAACAGCCAATTGGTCTTCATTCAATTCGCTTGAGACATTTTTAACGTTTCCAATTTTGGCAGATGATATTATCGTCTGTTCTCAAACAAACTGGGTGTCACAAGATTATCACGTGATCGGCATCGGTAATCTTTCAATTGCAATGGAGTTAGAAAACTTAAAAACAGACAGGATATTTACCGCTTTGAAGTCAGGAATAAAGGCTTAAAATGTCTGCAGACTTACTAACTATATACAGCAGCTTGTTCTTATGGGACTTACTTTGCTGAACATTTTACATATTTAATAATTTAAATAAAAATCATGTTTATTAGTTGAAACCATTTCCGGAAATGGTTTCCATTTTCGAGTGTACGACAGCGAGGAACAAAAGACACTTGACGTGTCGGGCTGTTAATGAGATGTGTAACTCATTAACGGCCCGACACATCACGTGACTTTTTTAAGTTGAGCGTTACGTTCTTGTATTGCCCTGCTAAACTTTGTTAATGTACTAGGGAACGTCCTATAAAGTGGTAATAATACCGACTTTGGTGACTTGTACTGGGTGGGTATCGCCGTTAAGACAGAAAAGGTTTTGACAAATCTAGGGAATATTGTTACCTTTCCGGGGTAAATACACCAAATGAATTTATGCCTGTTCCCCTTGTAGATATTGGAAGATCATAGGACGGATCGCTGCAAGCTCTCAGTCTACAAGTCTAATAATGTTAGGAATTCGACGCTGGGAAATATGTTAATCCACTTTTCATGAAGTTCGCTTGCAGGCTGCCGTTTATTTAATTTGCTCAAAAACATGTTCAGATATTCTTCTGTGCTCCTGTTATATATTTCAATCAACAAGTTCTTCATTCGCCTTGAAAACACCAATAAGTTGACACAATTTGTGCAACTATGCGACATTAGCATAAAACAACATCTATTGTGAGCTTCATTTATAATTATTTAGTAAAGTAGCTTGTCTAATTGTATTGATAAAGTTATTAACCCTTTACCTAACATGAAAAACAGACGACACTTGCAAATAAAATTCTTGAATAACTACTTTTTTCATTTTTGTCTCAAAAACATAGGTTATGACCCCTCATTGGAACGAGCTCGATGAGCTCGTTCCAACGAGGGGTCATAACCTATGTTTTTGAGACAAAAAATGAAAAAATAATGAAAATTAAATGGCGATTTTTGAGAATAAGGCTGGCCGATTTTGGACGTTATGTTGAGTAAAGGGTTAAAGATTCAGTCAAATGAACTCTTGATTGAGAAACATTTTTTGCATTGCTTCAAAGAAAACGAATGTTTATGGTACTATTAGATTGAATCTTCTGGAGTATTTCAGTTGGTCGGAAAAGCGAACCATGGGTTGAATCTAAGCATAAGCGATGGACTCTTTAAAAGATAGATTACTTCCAGGACATAAGAGCATCGAATTCCTCGTAGAATTTTATAGAAGGCTTGAGTGCTTAGAGTCGCCGGTCAATGTTATGAAGGATGATATAATTATATTCACATGCACATATGTATTTTGAAGTAAGATATGGTGCAGGGTTTATCTGTAATCACCCTTTAGTTGGCGACTATGAGCGTAAAGGATGGTTGCTGCTTTGTTATAGAGAATTAAATGTTTTGATGTATTTTTAACTTCGGGCATTGTGTTACCCATCTTCTAAAGGAGTTATAACAACTTAGATATCTTATTATAACAACTTAGTTATTTTGTTATAACAACACTGCCGTACACCAACCACTACCTGTCAAAGAGTTCTTTGATGAAAGGTTAAGAGCTTACGAATCATGGTTAAGAGCTTACGACTCATGCCAGAAAGTAGTTCCGTTTCAAAATAACATTTTTTTTTTCATTTTCACAGAAGTTACACAAGTGGAGGTGACAGTTTTTAACTTCTCAGGTAGTTTAACCATAAATGGAAAGGTATGTATTTTTGAATTATCAATTCGTAGCTTCATTAAAGATTGCTGACTGATTTTCATCTATAAAATGTAATACTCATTCCGAGTATGATGTGACATTTCTTATTCCAAATATGACACAAAAATGCATTAAAAGCGTTGAGTTGCCACAAAATTTGTTTACAAAGCTGTAAGACTATAAGTGCAACCAGCAAATTTGATCAGTGTTGAAAAACACCCACACTATTTACAGGAAGGACAGATAATTAACTTTTGGTTTCTCCATAAACTCCAAAGGCGTGCCTCTAAAATTGAACACTAGTTCAAATGCTCCAAAAATAATTTTAATATATTTCGAAATTAAAATAATGATATAAAAAGAATCCTGGTCGCCCCATCCTATATTTCGATTGCATGTAACCTGATCCAGGCCATTTATTTATTTCCACATCAGAATTATTGAGAATCATTTAACCTTTAAGACTTTGCCATCATTGGTTTGGTAATTTCCACAGCGCCTAAACAGTAGATCGACAAACTTAAATGTTTGTTTGGTACCGGTATAAACAGCCCAGGTTTGACTACAATTAAAACTAGAAGTCTTGTCACGAACCGTGCGCTTATCTAGGCTTAATTGCGCGTAGGAATTGCGCGCAATTGCCATATCGTATGGCATCCAAAGCATGGCAGGTTCTCCTGGTCACTCATAGCAAACACAGGAAATGTTTCTGTCAATGGACCTCCGGGTTACCCGGAGGTCCATTGGCTGAAACATTGCTTGTGCACAGGCCATATGTGTAGAATTTGATAGCCTTACTTTGGTCATAACGCATAGATTAACGCGCAGATCGACGTGCTATTTGTGCGCATTTCATGACAGGACTTCTATTTTTAACTGTAGGTATCACTACTAAGCTAACATTTGACACATTTCTAATTATATAGTGAAACTGCCAACGCTAAAGAGATGTTCATATTTCAATTCGAGGTGAAAGAGGTTGAGGCATAGTTCTTCGCTCTCAACGAATACCACGCGATCATATCATAAATATTTTTTTTTTCTTCTAGACTCAAAAGGTTTCTCGAGGAGTGACTTTCGTGACATTTGACAAGGCATCTGTGAGTACCTGTTTCTTTTATTTTTTCGATCTAACACGGACGAAGAGAACAGTCGCGTAGCCAGGATTCTATAATAGGGCTGCCTTGGCCATTTTTTCGGGGGAGGGCGGTGGGGGCAAGCATATTTGAAAGGCCGTGGTGCGGGGTTGGGGGACTTCCCTAGTCTTAACTAGGATCCTACGGTCGTCGCCCCTCCTCCCAAACAACGATCAACCGGAGCGTAACAGTTAGGGCTAACACCCCCCCCCCCCCCCACACACACACACACAAGAAAATTTTGCCAAATGTAGTGCTCTCGTGGCAAATAAGGCATTTGTAGCGCGTGTTTCTCCTATAAAAAATAGGGACCATTTGGGGAAAATGTTTTGTGAAAGCTGCATCGGGTCAGTGTTTTTTTTGTGTGGGGTGGGGACCGCGAATATTTGACCAAACCCTCAGTCAGCCACCCCCAACCCACACAGGCACGTAGCTACGCCACTGGAAGATAAAAATCTTTCACGTTCTCAAATTTCGGCCAAAGCAAGACTATTACGTCTGATTTGCATAAACAGACATCTTGTGTCCGCAAACATCAGTATACGTAATTTTAAGAGATAATTGGGGTACACATATAGCCTATCTTGTACGTTGAAAATCCATCCTATAAATTTATAAACCCGTTGTCATAAACAAATAGCCGACGACACGTTCAAAATACATTTCTGAACAGCTGAAAAAGTTTCATTTTGTGTTTGCCTCAAAAACTTAGCTTGTGACATCACACTGGAAGGAGCTCATCGAGCTCGTTCCTATGAAGAGTATTAAGCGATCTTTTTGAGGCAATCATTCAAAAGAAAATATATTTAAATGACGATTCTTGTGAAAAGTGTTCACGGCTATGGCCGTTAGGTTAGAAAAAGGATTAAACTGCAATGCCATATAAGCCATTGTGATGAATTGATGGTAACATGGTCTGAGAATTGCGGGTCGTAGTTTTTGTTCAACCGAGAAGCTCCGCGTCTAAGTTGAACATACGCTCCTACTCGCAAACCTCAGACCATGTTACGTCAGTTTATCAACATAATGTATATACTCCAGTAAGACCCCATCCATAGCCCAAAACCCAAGTCGTGGAATGAACAAGCAACTTTTAACGATAACAAAACTCGTAAATATACCTCTCGTGTACCCCAAGGCAAATAATCAATAAATCAGATCACTCCATCCAAGTTCAAATCGGAAACTGACATGTAATTTAAATACTTCATTTGAAACATAGTTTGCAGCACGTGTTAAAAATTTCGAAAAATGAAACAGTTTTCAGGTTACTCCGTTGAGGAAATAATTGCGAAACGTGCAACCTCATTTCAAATATTCGGCGTGGAGACGTCAAACGATAAAATATGCCACTGGAGCGTAAACAGAAAAATCTATGCGAGTTCTCGTACAACCAGAGGGGGGGGATTTTGGTCGTATTAGTACAGGCGTCGAACCAAGTAAAGTGGTCGTACCCGAAAAAAAATTGGGACAAGCTGATTTTTGTGTCATTTTGAAGAGGAATATCTCCCGAAGAACATATCCATAACCCGCAAAAATCCGTGCTTTTGGGAAAGTTTTAATATACCGATGGTGGTGTAAGAGCGAATACCGATCAATTTTCCGAAACCAGCATTCCAACGTTTGCGAACGTGAGGACATGGATTTGTGTGAATCAAGTTTTTTTTCTACTCATTAACACACAAAGAGTTGTATGATAATGTGCTGGACAGCTCGATAGCTCTTTCCGATGTTGCCAACTCAGCAACTCTCGTAAGGGTAAAGACTTGCCTCGACGAGTATAAAGCCAAACCGGCTGAACAATCGTGCACTGCTAAGCTATGGATACAATATCTAGAATACGTCCAGACACTGAAAATGTTCATCAGAGGTGAACGCCTGGGCGATTGGAATCTCCACCTTATTGCTGTCAGTGATACGCTGGTGGTATCTTCCATGTCAGTTCAATGACAGCAATTGGAAGAGTCCATCTTCATTATTTGGGGGGTATACCTATTAATATTTTCAACGTACAGCCTTAAGGCTGTACGTTGAAAATATTGATTAGTCAACTCACACATTCACTTAACAGCCATCCCTCTTAATGAAATTGTGACGTATCATGTTCCTGGGCCGGTAAAGCGGCCTTTCGGGCTCAACACAAAGGATTGAAAAGTGTGTGTGTGGGGGGGAGGGGGTGGGGGGGGGGGCACCGATGTAAATTCCAACTGTGAGTGGTTTTGATAGGTGGTTGCACTGCAGCGCAGGGTGATATCTTTTAACCCTTTACCCAACCATTCACCCGCATGTGCCCGCGTAATATGCAAATACAGCTGCTGAAAAAATATTATTTTTCGAAAAATTGCGACAAAACCATATCATGTGACCCCTCTTTGGAACGAGCTCGTTCCAAAGGGGGGGGGGGGGGTCACATGATATGGTTTTGTAGAAATTGTTTTAAAAAATGATATTTAAAATAATGAATTTTGAAATCGTCTGCGTTGGGTAAAGGGTTATGAACCCTTCTGAAAATTTTCACTAGTTCTGAAACGGAAAAAGCATCATTTATGTGTCTGGGTCAGACAATTTACCAGATTGATGTCAGAGTCGAAATTTTGAGGCCATGTCAATTTTAGAGTAGGAAATTTGAAACTCAAGTTTCCAGTTGGAAATAAAAGATCAAAATTTCTCATCATTAGTTAGAATTTAATATTTTTCATGAACAATGTTAATTTATTGAATTTCCAACCATTTGATTTTTGACCTCGGAATTTCCAACTATTGAAAAAATACTCCTAGCTGGGGGTGAGACCCCCCCCCCCCCCCCACACACACACACACCCTGTTGCCACATCCCTGCTTGCAGTGTCTTCTAAAATGATTATGACATCACGGGACTTAAAAATTGTACACTTTTTGATTGATGGATATTTATCTGCACGTGTTTGTAACAAAGCATGAGTACAATACTGTGTACGTTTATTATATTTATTTTGTAAACATCCAGTTTGCTAGGTACTGCAGAAAATAACGCAATTATTGAATTGATATTTAACAACTCGTCACGATTAGCAGTTGTGCAGAAATATGTTTCCTTAAATACTAATAAATAGAGGATATGAAATGAGTGTTTTTCTTATATGATATTTATGAAACGTGTCTTTGAATTTTCCGTTTGGGCCAGCCTCTGGCGAGCCCCAAGCGGAAAATTCGGACTAGTTTCATAAATATCATATGAGAAAAACACTTATTTCATATTCTATTTATCATATAACACATATGCACAAATTAACAACTTAGTATGACTTTTTAACCCTTTACCTAACGTGTGTTGTAGACGACACTTGGAAAATATATCATCATATTTTCAATGCGCTCGTTCCAGTGAGGGGTCATAACCTATGTTTTGGAAGCAAAAAATGAAAAAATTTCGTATATAGCACTGGGCGGTTTTGGTCGTTATGTTAGGTAAAGGGTTAATGCAATATAACCCAACCTAAATAGGTCAGATAACGTAAATTCTCCCTACGCAAATTATGCAAATGTGACCCAGTTGTATTTTGTTCAGCCAATCAAATTGTCCAAATTTGAAATTGACCAATGAAATCTTTCAACCCCAATTATGCAAATTATAAAAACATGGCCCAGTTGTATTTTGTTCAGCCATCAAATTGTCTAGTTTTGAAATTAAATAAATAAATAAATAAATAAATAAATAAATAAATAAATAAATAAATAAATAAATAAATAAATAAATGTATTTCTTACTTCTTTATTAACCGGTAGGTGCTAAATATATCTTTCATTGTGAAAATGTATTTACATGTATTTACCTTGTTATAATGTATGGGGGGCGGGGGGGGGGGTGCCTGTAGGCATGCAAAGTGTAAATAACCAGAAGCAGCGCGAAAGTACTCAGATCTGTAAGTAAAAAACTTGAATGCAGGCGAATTTTCAAAGGACGCATCAGAAGGAAATACACTTGAACATCGTGACACAATTTTTGAATACATGCGGTTTATAATTTTGCCTTCTGTGCTGTCCAAATGATTAACCGCCACGAACAAAAACTATACATTATTTTAGCAATAATCTGGCATTCCTAAGTCCAAAACCTTGTATCGTTCAAAATAAGGCATAGTTTGGTTTCCAACAAACCCGATAGCACGTGAGTAGTGTATAAAAAAGTCTTCGAGCACAGTGAAACCTCTCGAGATTTTCGTGCTCTTTTCCTCGAGAAAAAATCCGAGCACACCTTAGAGTTCTCGTTAAAATGTACTCGTATACCAAGAAACAACATGCGGTTTTTTCGAGTATTAAATCGATTGGAAAATCCAATCGCCGATAGAGGTACTTCGAGGATCTGTTAAGTCTTGTCGGTCGAATCTCGGAGATCGAAAAAGTATAATCTTGGAAAATCTTAGAAAATCTTAGAAACTCTTAGAAACTTTCGAGATCATCCAGTCCGAGCCCAGTCCGAGAATACATCGCATTTTATTCACGTGGTGACAGTAATGACAGTGATGACAGTGAAGATACCGCAAATCCGAGATGAAAAATCCTAAGTTGATGGCAAAACCAAACCATGTATTTTTTACCTAGCTTTTTAAGTGTTCCCTCACTCGATTTAACCCATTACCCAGCGTAACGACCAAAACCGGCCAGCGCTATTCACAAAAATCGCCAATTATTTTTCATTATTTTTGTCATTTTTTGTCTCAAAAACATAGGTTATGACCTCTTTGGAACGAGCTCGTCGAGCTCGTTCCAAAGAGGGGTCATAACCTATGTTTTTGAGACAAAAAATGAAAAAAAAATAGTTTCTGAAGAATTTTGTTTGCATGTGTCGTCTGCTTTTCTTGTTAGGTAAAGGGTTAATCAATTTTGTCGAGATCTCTCTTAAGTGAAATTACAAACTGCGAGTCAAAATCTCAAAACGTGCAATTTTTGTCGGTATTCTCAGGTGTCTCATCGACGGATTTCGAATGTGAAAGATTCCCAATCGTAAAAATTGCAAAAATCATGTAATTTTCCAGCGGTGTTTTCGAGTGTTTTAACAGCTTGTGAGGCCGATCCTGTAGAGAATTCTCGGATGAGAGAGGTTTCCCCCTTTCCCTCAATTCGATCGATCGCAGTTCTGTATGTCTGTATCGGCGGTTTTGTGGTGTCTGTTCGACGAATGAGGTCCATTTGGCGGTGATCTCTCGTGTGTGAATGATTCCCAATCGTCAAAACTGCAAACAACATGTAATTTTCCAGCGGTGTTTTCGGGTGATTTTACTGCTCGCGAAGCCGATCCGGTAGAGAACTCTCGGATGAGAGAGGAGATTTCTCCCTCCCGTCCAGTTCGATTGATCGCGGTTCTGTCTGTCTGTGGCGGCGGTTCTGTGAAGTGCCGTTTAGACGGATATGGTCAATTCGACTGAGATCTCTTGGATTGGATGAGAGAGAATTTTAATCGCGTGGCATGCAATATGGCGAATGCTTGGCACCGCATTCAAAGAGAGAGAGAGAGAGAGAAAGAGAGAGAAAGAATCCAAATAAGATGAATGAAAGTATTATGATACACTGGACTGTCTGGTGAATCATCTCGGGGAAATACCCAAACCACTAACGCACGCCTTCATGAATTCATTTTGAAGAAGCTACACATCCCCAAAACAATCGCAAACAGCTATTGGCGTTGGCCAGCAGCTCGACATTTCGAGTCGATTAAAGAGCAATAACTTTCGACAAGAAAGATCCATACTGTGACAGATATCTGACTACTATTACTTCCACATTTTGGGAGAGTGGAACATGGGAAATATTCGGCAAGAGAGATTCGTGATA
The DNA here is from genome assembly GCA_031216915.1 of Pictodentalium vernedei. NCBI lineage: Eukaryota > Metazoa > Mollusca > Scaphopoda > Dentaliida > Dentaliidae > Pictodentalium > Pictodentalium vernedei. The sequence continues at coordinate 322,477,698 of CM062296.1, read as the reverse complement.
GTACTATGACAGAGATAGAGGATATGGAATGAGTGTTTTTCTCATATAATATTTATGAAACGAGTCTAAGAATTTTCCGTTTTGGCGAGCCTCTATCTTAGCTGTTTGAGTAAGTAAAATTCGGACGAGTTTCATAAATATTATATGGGAAAACACTCATTTCATATTCTATTTATCATATAACCCATACACGCACAAATTAATCACTTGGTATGACTAACCCATCACCTAACTTGAGTTGCAGACGGCACTTGGAAAAAACATCTTCGTATAACTAAAAAATTTCATTTTTTGCTTCCAAAACATAGGTTATGACCCCTCATTGGAACGAGCTCGTCGAGCTCGTTCCAATGAGGGGTCATAACCTATGTTTTGGAAGCAAAAAGTGAAAATATAAACAAAATGAATAGCGTTTTTCTTGAAGGTAAAAGATTAATACAATATAATCCACCCTAAATAGGACAGATAACGTTAATTCTCCCTACTGAAATTATGCAAATGTGACCCAGTTGTATTTTGTTTAGCCAATCAAATTGTCCAGTTTTGAAATTGACCAATGAAAGCTCCCAACACTAATTATGCAAATTATGAAAATGTGGCCCAGTTGTACTTTGTTCAGCCAATCAAATTGTCTAGTTTTGAAATTGACCAATGAAATTGACGAAAGGCTTTATTTATCACTGATTAATATGAAAACAAAATATCAAATGTTTTAAAGTGAACAAAACGGACGAGTCATATGATAAATCTGATTACTCCTACTTCCACATTTTGGGAGAGGGGGACAGGACAAACGTTCGGGCAAGATATTCGGGAAGGTACTGTGACAGAGATCTGACTACTACTACTACAACATTTTAGGAGAGGAGAGCATAATAAACTTTCGAACAAGAGATTCGTGACGGCACATATGATAGAGATCTGACTACTATTTCATTTTAGTGAGTGAAATAAGACAAACATTCGGTAATAGTTTCACGAATGTACTGTGACAGAGAAGAGATCTGACTACTAATACTACCTCATTTCTGGAGAGTGGAACATGACAAACGTTCGGCAAGTGGTTCGTGAACATACTGAGATAGAGAGGTGTGACTGTTATTACTACCCCATTTCAAGAGGGTGGAACATGACGAACATTCGGCAAGTGATCCGTGAACATACTGGGATAGAAAGATCCTACTACTATCACCGCGACATTTAAGGAGAGTGGAACGGGGCAAACTTTCGGGCAAGAGATTCTTGATGGTACTGTGACAGAGAGCTATCTGAATTGTTTTTATTTTTTTCCCTTCTGCTTAGTAATATGTAGAAAAAACAAACAAAAGAAAGCCCAACATATAATATATATATTTCTGCGTCACGGACAGACAGAACCACAGTCGATCGAACTGGGGGAGAGGGAAAAATCTCCTCTCTTTTCCATTTTGTGATGATGTCTAGTGTTCCACATGCGAGACATCACAGCCAAATCGACGACATACTTCCATGAGGCACTTAACCCTTTACCTAACATGAAAAGCAGACGACACTTGCAAAACAAATTCTTGAATAACTAATTTTTTTCATTTTTTGTCTCAAAAACATAGGTTATGACCCCTGGTTGGAACGAGCTCGACGAGCTCGTTCCAACGAGGGGTCATAACCTATGTTTTTGAGACAAAAAATGAAAATATTTTGAAAATTAATTGGCGATTTTTGAGAATAGCGCTGGCCGGTTTTGGCCGTTACGTTGGGTAAAGGGTTAAAAAACTGACAGAACATTATACGTTTTGTCACTTTTTGTCGCGATGTGTAATTTCGCATCAGAGATATCTCGGTGAAATCAATGAATTCGATCAAGGAAACACATAATAAAAAAGCCGAGTAAAAAATACATTGTTTGGAACTTCTAATTTTGCTCATATCGGATTCTCGGTATCGTCACTGTTTATCACTATCATTTGGGGAAAAATGCTATGAATTCTCGGACTGGTCCAGAACTGGATGATTTCGAAGTTTTCTAATATTTTCTATTATTTTCCAAGATTTATTTTTTTGCTCCATCTCCGAGATTCGACCGATAAGACGGGACAGATCCTCGTGGTTTCTCTATCGTCGGTTCGATTTCCGGCTCGAAAACGTCGCGTGTCATCTCGTGGTATACAGAGCTACTTTGAGAGAAGTCTAAAGTGGCTCAGTATTTTGTTTCGAGAAAATAAGCTCGAAAATCGCGAGTAATTTTTTGGGGCTGGTCAAGTGGCTCGGAATCCGCAATTATACTCTACTTATAAATTCTGAGAACAAAAACGTATGTGCGACACAAATACGTTTTTGCAGTACACCACTTGAAAAATGCATTACTTGGTGATTAAAATTAAAATCACATTAGTGTGAGGTGCTTTACATACTTAGTGATTACAGAGGATGCGTCAAAGCGTTTTCTCTCGCTAAGTTTTTTGCTGCTATAAAAAAGTTAAATCGTCAAAACATGCCGCAATTATGAGATTTACACCTCTCGAATTGAATAAAAGTCTGGACGGAATAAATGTGCGAAACTCCCAAACGTGTGTATCTAGAGTTTTCTCTTTAACAATATGTGATAGCCCCGAAAACGGCCGTTGCTTGTTTCTCTCTAACAGCTATCTCACCATAGTTATTCCATTCTTTTTACATCCTCTGTTAACATCGTCTTTAGTAGTAACAATGGCTCGTTCACCTATTCTTAATCTTCTTAATCTGAGAAATCGTTGTAAATTTTGTTGAATTTCGTCAAATACTAATGGTGAAATTCTCGACTGAAGCTCTTCTTGCACATCGTTGTAAATTATTTCTTGGAATAGTACTGGTTGATTCCCGCTTCATTCCATCTCTTTCAAATCCATTTCTTTTCTTCAGTATCTTCAGGTCTCCAAATAGTAGCATTCTCATGGTTAGTTCAGTATCAAGAAATACCCCAGTTTTTCTAGTTGGTAATCTTATAATTACTTACGTGATAGTAAATGCCTAACATGATTGATTTTTTCCCTCTTTATAATTCAAATTGCATTTGAACGTTCTTTGTATTGATTTTGATCCGAATGACATTTTGCTTTGCCCATAAATGCTACGTAACAATAAAAAGTAATAATAGTATTTGTTTTGTCAAGAAAATATGGCAAAGCTCAAATTTGTATCCGACTTTGGCGATTTAATAAGCATTGATCCTGCAATACTAACATCAGGCGATGGAAACGAAAATTCTATAGCCACGGAATCGACACCAACCGCTGCTTCATCATCAAGAGATCGTAGTGAGTCAAATGAGTGAAAACTGAAGGATATTTAAAAACCAATACATAGAGAGTAATCATTTGACTGGACGTGTTGCGTGAAATAATTCATGAGAGGTGAGGGACGTTGTACAAACATGAGTGCGCGAATGCGCACGAGTGTTTTACAATATAGTCCCTCGCCTCGAATGAATTATTTCACGTCACCAGTCCAGTCAAGCGATTACTCTTGTTTATTACTTTTCATTATTAACGATAATTATATTATTTAGCCCTTTACTTAACGTAACGGCCAAACCGGCCAGCGCTATTCTCAAAAATCGCCAATTAATTTTCATTATTGTTTCATTTTTTGTCTCTAAAACATAGGTTATGACCCCTCATTGGAACGAGCTCGTCGAGCTCGTTCCAATGGGGGGGGGGTCATAACCTATGTTTTTGAGACAAAAATGAAAATAATAGTTATTCGAGAATTTTTTTTGCAAGTGTCGTCTGCTTTTCATGTTAGGTAAAGGGTTAAAAAAACAATGAAGTCCCTATTACACCCACGGCAAAGCGTCTTCGTTTGCGCGCACGGATACATGGCCCAATTGTTGATTGCATAATTCACTTGTGAAGTTATCGTTAAAAATCAAACCCGGAAATCCCAGTAAATCACACTTTGGAGAGTTATAAATCAAATGAAATCTTGTCACAACCAAATAGTCCTGTGAGCTGAGAAACTAACAATACCAGAGGAATTCAAGATAATAGAATATGATCCAATACAAATTCCACTACGGCAAAAACCTGGCAGAAAACTACATAAACGGTTTACCACCATTGCAACACAGACTGATTGTTTAAGATGATAAATCGGAACAGATCGAAAAGTCACTCTCTCCTCAATCCATCACGACACGTGTACATTTCAATGGAATTGGAAGATATTCGAAGAGAATGGATAACTGATTGCATTGACCATGACAGAAAAACATCCATTATCAGTGAGTGCTACCTCATTTTATTAAAAGGAGATTCTCTGAACACAATGTTTCAGAAAGAGAGACACAGTTTCCATCACACATTCTTTTTTTTTTGCTGTTGGTGTTAGGTTTATGTGGGTGTTAAGTTTCTACTATTCACAATATACAACTTGCTTGTTACAGAATGCTGATTTTTTCATCCAAAAAATATCAACTGTCACAAAAAGACCTTTTCAAAGTGTGAAAATTACACAATACCGAATTTTTTATCCAAAGCCATCACAGAGAATTCGTTCAAACGTAGCATTTCCTTGAAAGTTTTTTTTTCATTTTGTTTTTTCTTCAAAGCTTTTCCAAAAAGCAGAGAAAGATATCCTAAGGACAACATGGCGTAAAATTTATGACGTAAATGTCTACATTTAACTAGATTTTTCACTGAATTTCCCATTGACACCCATGGAATACAGTATATCAAACTGCCTGCCGCTGGTGTCAATGGGGATTGCAGGGTTAAGATGATTAGACAGTATGGCTAACTTTTGATTTAATTCTGCTGATGTAATTCCAAGAACTCCTTTGGGTTTTTTTTGCATTGTAAACGTGGTACGCGTTGGGGATCCTCAAGTAACTCTGTGTGATATCTCTGTTTCATTATAATGCAGGGCACGTTCATCACTAGAGCTACATTCGATACATATGGAAACGCCAAACTAGCTGAAGCTGCTAAAGAGTTTTTGAAGAAGATCGATCCTGGAAGTGTAGTTATAATGTTCTCTACGGTAATTATAAAAAAAAATTCTGGATGTTAAATGACGTCACTGTTTAAGCAGATATAGCGACTAAAATACAATTTACATTTATTGTTTCATTTTTCTAGACCCGTGTGGTCGGTAGTGAAATTATTCGCCCACAACTTACCTATTGCAGTACGAGTGTTCTGAGTGAGATACATGGGAGAAACATATCATTATTTTATTTTCATTCGTTTTTCTTCCCGCAAAACAAATCGTATTCCCACTCACACTCGCCGAAAATGGCATTTCACTCCCAGCATCGTATTTCCCTCTCAGCAATGACGGACTATTTTTTTTAATTTTTTAAAAAATTTTGACATGTTTTGAAAGTGACCATGGAAGCAATTATAAAGGGTTTTGGGCGTAAAGCAAATATGAGAAAATAAAATAAATACAAAAGTTCACTGCTCGGATTCGAGTACGATTTCATCCTCAAGTGGGGCGTGTGGAGCATTATTTCTCGAGGCGTTAATTAACTCCTCGTGAAATAATCCTCCGCGCTCCCCACTCGAGGATAAAATCATACCCGAATCCGTGCAGTGAACTATTATCCATATATTACCCACCCCATGTGAGCAGTTTATTTTTCTTTACAGCAATCTATAAAATACTCAATTTTCATCGTTCTAGCAGTACTGATTTCGATGACCTCTCGTGGGGCGTGGTGGAAGAAAAACCAAGCCTCTTGTGCCTGGGTCAAGAATTTTTCCCACGGGCGAGATTTTGCATCTCACACCACACCACTCCGCAATAACAGTATTCTAATTCTTTACGTATCCCACCCCACAAGTTTATTAGTATGTCATAAAATAGAATGTGAACCCTTTCAAGCTGATAGGCGTAAAGTTTTGAGTCTAGACCAATAAACACCGAACTGGAAAGAGGATCGGTCCGTGGCGTAAACAGGGCCGGAGAGTGGATTGGCGGCCTTGCATTTTATCTGATCCCCAAACGCATTAGCCCTATGCAAGTTTCACATAACATGGAGGCCCCAAATCGTCTCCAATATAGGACTATATTCGCTCTAAATGCCTCAGAGTCTAATTTTGAAAAAAAAAATTATCGGAAGAGGCATAGTGCAAACGACAACCCTCCGGTTGTTACCACCGCTTTCCACTTTCTGAAGTGGTAGGAAGGGTAACGACCGGAGGAGCCTAGTTAGGAATAGGGGGGGGGGGGGGCATAATTCCCCCACAACGACCATCCGAATTTGTCCCAAAGCCAATCAAACCCGGATACTCTTATAAGACTGTCAGGGGCTAATTCAAGACTGCGGGGTGGTTTGCGAGGCGGGACCAACATTGTGTATTTTTTTTGTTTTAAGACCGGCACTCCATTTGATTGTCTAGTGGTTAATTTTTGTGTTTCACAGGTTCTAAATTTTTGGACTTGGCCGACTTGGGTTAAGGATATTTCTGGGGCAGAAATAATTTAACAAAACTTAGAATTAATTTTGGTGGAATAAAGTTTTAATTTAGAAAATAAAACTCGTATCATAAAATAATTCTAAAATTCGTTCAATTTATAAAATGGAACCTAATTTCTTATTGAGGTACAGTCACAGCTCCTACATGGACTGAAGCTTTTAACAAGGGCTTATCAAAATTGAGCCAAAGCTCTTAAGCTAGCATTACAGCCCAAACAGCGAAAATGAACTAGCAGCCTGAATAGCATGGCTTAAAGCCATTACCCACCTTGTAAATGTTTATGCCTCAAGCTCTTAAAAGGGGTTACAGCACTTAGTTCGGCAGAACTAATAAGAATTTCTAGTTTCGGCAGGAACTATTAGAAGCTTGTCTGGGCAGAAAGTATAAAATGGGAAAAAATCCTATTTGACGACTGGGGATGCCTGCTTACGCACAAGCTTAACCAATAAGAGGGAGTCTCTCACTGGGATCCTGGCTGTCCCGAACAGTGAGTATTGCATCATCTTTCTATTTAACACTTAATAATTAATAACTAAGAAGCGGCGATCCAACAATAATTACTGGATGAAATATTTATATTTTATCTGCAGCACAAAATCTATTAAAGTTAACTATGTGAAATGCAATCATACCTCTCTCAAATAATAGACTAGAGTGATTGACAATTTAAGCGATTTTATGTAAACAATTCTCTAGTTGTACTTAGTGCACAAAGTATCATTACTGTAGATGTCCTCGTTTATTTGGAATAGCTCATTGTAACAGTAGACACCGTGATCTGTTAATTTCATTGTCAGAATTCATCTATACTCTACATGTTGGAGCTGAATCCGAGCTTGTAGAGCCCACTTCGTCCAAAATTTCATGTTTGGTTCACCCTTCTGTGAATCTCTGTGAGTAGTGACAACTTTTTTATTGATTTGTTCAACCAGGATAGACATCTTTTTTACGCTCTGTCCTTTCCCCCGTCCCGCGTCCCTATAGTGTAGGTCAGGTGCATTCTGTGTCTGTGGCTGTAATGCTGGCTTAAGAGCTTTGGCTCAATCCATTCTGTGTCTGTGGTTGAACTGTGCGTGCATGCGTACGCGTGTACGTGCGTGCATGCCAATTTATCTGCCTTATTCGGTTGATTCCCCATGTCTCTTCCTTCAGCTGCTTCCTCCTCGCTTTCAAAACACCCCGACTCGTGCAAAATTCATCGTTTGTCAATAAACTGCAGCCGTAATCATTTTCCTGGAGATATCGCTCTCTACCCCGATGAATGCTTGCGAAACTATATAGCTCGTAATTTAAACTAAACCATGCGCTAAAATATATACGCTGCCAATAAAGTGTCAAACTCTAAAGGTGGAATTTTATAGATTTGTCTGTAATCTGATCTGTGAGGTTCTTGGATCCATTTTGAAAATATTTATTCTCAACTTTTTTTTTCACAGTGTTCACATGTCTTTTACTATTCACATTGGTCCGGTATTGTCTGTGACTTTTGTCTCAAAAATTCCGTTTTCGTCTGACTGAAATGTTTCAAGTTAACCTTCCCAATATTCTGTCACCTCACTTTCAAAAGGGTATTCATACTCAAGCTTGTCTTCGGTGGTATTTTGGTCACTATCTTCAGTTTCTTCCGAGCAAAATGTCCATAATTATCTTTTCGAAATTCATCGTCAAACATTCGGTCTTATTTGTAGAATTTTACAGTCCTGGCGTCCGCTTGAAATTAAAACAAAAACAAAACTCACGTGTGATCGACAAACACGTCTAACAGATCGATACGTAAACAAAATAATATAAATGAAAAGTCTGTCCCAATAGGTTACTGATTCGAATTTTTCGGAAATTAGCTGCCGATATCTTAGAGATATACGCTTCAAAGTCTAAGCTTGAGTGTTCTAAAATCACTAATTTCGTTAATTTCGCTGGATTTCAACAGACATTTTCTGATTGACATTCGATTTATCAACTGTCCCCACAACTTCCCAACTGATCTAGGTCAGAATGTGTCGTTTCGATTGACCGATTACGAAAATGAGCGGTGTTTAGTTCTTTTGTTGGGTCCGTGATGTTAGGTGGAAAAATTGTCCGTCAACGAAAATCCGAATGGAACACATGTTCAGTACTGCTTTGTAAATATGGAACTGGCGGAAAGGTAATAGGCGTGTAATAAATATAGAAGAGGAATGAGGGATGCGAACCTCTTACCACCACGATCCACCCATGCAAATACTAGTATTATCTTTTTTTTACATTCGCATACATGCATGCTTTCCACATAAAACATGAAATCGCAACTTACTTTTCAGGATGAGATGACTCGAAATCTAGGATCCTTCAGGGAGTATCTGGCAAACACGTACAATAGTAAGGAAATACAAGCACTCAAATTTCGAGACATTTGGTGCTGTGTAGCATACCAACGAGGTAATAATAGTTATCTGATTATAATTTAACCCTTTACCCAACGAATCGGCCGCATCCGGCTGCGTAATATGCCAATTGAGCAGTTCAAAACATATTATTTTTTAAAACAATTTCAACAAAACCATATCATGTGACCCCTCGTTGGAACGAGCTCGTTCCACCGAGGGGTCACAGGATATGGTTTTGTTGAAATTTTTTGAAAAATTTGAAAAAATGTTATTTAAAATAATAAATTTTGATATCGTCTGCGTTGGGTAAAGGGTTAAAAAGACAGTTACGTGCGAATGGGATGTACAAGGCAGGCTCATAACAATATCTAACGTTTAGTCGATCTATGGATCGTCAAAACCAACATTGGCTAGTCAAGTATTTAGACTACCTCACCTTGCTTCCATATATAGCTTTTTATTTTTATTTCGATTGGATATTTGTCTGTCTTTCCACTGTTGTGGAAATCATTGACACATATCATTTTCCTTTGCGTAAGTCGCTATTATTTCTGGAGTGCATGATCGATTAGCGACTGCAATGATACAAATGACATAGACCTCGGTCGGTTAAGGACATATTATAATAAAAGTAAACACGCTGAATTAAATTATAACAATTGACATGAACTCTTTATCGCAGTAGGAGTGTTGAACGGGCGTGTTAGATTTTTTTATGAAGTGCTATGACAGATAATTCATTTCAACTCTTAGAGTTAACCCTTCACCTAACATGAAAAGCAGACGACACTTGCAAAAAAGATTCTTGAATAACTATTTGTTTTTCATTTTTTGTCTCAGAAACATAGGTAATGACCCCTCGTTGAACGAGCTCAACGATCAGAATTCAAACGATCAGATCATGGCGTTGTTCGAGTCGCAAAGACAAAATGCCATCTGTATCAACTTATACATACATTTCTGCATTCATATTCACCACGCATCGTAGCAATAACTGAAGTTAGCAAGAAGGCGCTACTTAAGAAGTTTGCGCCACATATTCAGCCTATCGTCTTGACACTTCAATCGAATGAATGTGATTCTTGGAAACATCCCCTTTAGGCATACGGTCAAACATTAGAGGCCTACAAGTTAGCGCATCTGAGCGAAGGGTTGTTGGGTAGATCCCATCACGTGTTGCCAGCCTTGTGCTTTTGGGCGAGATAGACACTTAATTCCAGTTGTCCAAGTGGGCGAACGGTTGGGCAATGTGTTAGTGCATACAACGCGATGATACACCTTCATTCGAATGTTTAATCTTTTCAGGGGAGACAAGAAACCGAATAATTCCAAATATGGGGAATACAGATTAGCGTAACTATAGCTTCTCAAGCTAGAATCTGCATTCGTGGTTTCAAAGAACATTTAGAGTGTATTGAAGGTGACTTCTATGATAAAAAACATTTTTAGGTTGTGATACGCCATTTTATCATATTACTCGTCCGTTTTGTTCACTTTAAAACATTTGATAGTTTGCTTTCATATTAATAAGTGATAAATAAAGCCTTCCGTCGATTTCATTGGTCAATTTCAAAACTAGACAATTTGATTGGCTGAACAAAATAAAACTAGGCCACATTTTCATAATTTGTATAATTAAAATTGGGAGCTTTCATTCGTCAATTTCAAAGCTGGACAATTTGATTGGGTAAACAAAATACAACTGGGTGACATTTTCATAATTTCAGTGGGGAGAATTTACGTTATCTGCCCTATTTAGGGTGGGTTATATTGTATTAATCTTTTACCTACAAGAAAAACACCATTCATTTTTTTTTATATTTTCACTTTTTGCTTCCAAAACATAGGTTATGACCCCTCATTGGAACGAGCTCGTTCCAATGAGGGGTCATAACCTATGTTTTGGAAGCAAAAAATGAAAATTTTTAGTTATACGAGAATGTTTTTTCCAAGAACGTCTGCAACTCAAGTTAGGTGATGGGTTAAAAAGTCATACTAAGTGGCTAATTTGTGCGTGTGTGTGTCATATGATAAATAGAATATGAAATGAGTGTTTTTCTCATATCATATTTATGAAACTCATCCGAATTTTTCGTTTGCGCTCACCAGAGGCTCGCCAAAACGGAAAATTCTTAGACTCGTTTCATAAACATTATATGAGAAAAACACTCATTCCATATCCTCTATTTATCTTATACCTGTTGAAGATATAGTCCATGTGTTATAGATTATCTATAACACATACCCCTATGTCATATAGATTGGAGAACGGACTATAGTCTTTTTCTATATTATAATGTAATGATGACATTCGCAAAATTGTTTATAAATCGTGTCAAATCTGGCGAAATTGATTATCAAACATATTTTTGTCATAAATCATAAGAATTGAGGCGTAAGTATATTTTCTGTAATTGTTTTCCCAGTTACAGGGCCACTTTCTAAGGGAAACTATACTCTATCATTCACTTGAATTTGTAGCCTTGTTACGCACCAACAGCTTTTCCGGGCACATCACATGTATTCATGCCCAACAAGAGAAAGCAGTCGACTCCACTCCAGATGAGTCGACATTTTGACACGAAATCATCCCCAAAACCCTTTTGAAAATGCAGAAAAGAACAAAAATGGTCGGTATAAGATAAATACAACAATACCATAGTGTGTTTTGATATGTTTGATATCTCAGCTCGTTGAAAGTGAGTTTTTTTCGATCGGCAAGCCTCGCGAAAAAAACTCACTTTCAACTCGTTGAGATATCAAACATATCAAAACACACTATGGTATTATCGTATATTTAAGTTACATGTAGCATACTGGAATGGAAACTAATAGACATTTTTGAATTGATTATACCTCTGGTGGTAGGGACGTAAATTAACCTTCTATGCATTACCAATGGAAGACGACACTTATCCAAAATGTTTAGAATAAGCGATTAATTTATTTTTACTCCCCAAAACATAGCTTATTGTCCCTCACTGGAGGAGCTCAATAAAAAAGTTATCAGATATTTTTTTAGGTCATTTTTTTAAATGATAACATTTTACTGTTTGTTATTGCTATTGGCTAATAGGTGTGTTGTTTTTTAAACAACACTTTAGAATTAGGGTTTAATCCCGGGAACGGGAACTTCCCGGTTCCAAAAGGCGACCAAGATACCCGGGAAATTTATAGCAAGGAACCAGTAATCTCACATGGCGCTGTTTGTGTGTTGAACTGAAGTTTTCTAAATTGAAATTTCTAAATTGAAAAACTACCCAACGTAACTTTGTAAGAATTCGCCAGCCTTTCATGCCTGAACTGTTTACAATCCTGCTTCCTGAAGAGCCTTCAGTTCCGGATGACTCCTCTCTTCAACAGCAAGATCTTCAAACTTGTCTTCATTTTCAGAATCACTTGTACCAATTCACTACCTCCTTCAACATCAACTCCTTCTTCACTGCCGTCACCTGTCCCCTCTGCTTCAAGATGAGGAGACTGGTGACGGCAATGAAGAGCAGGGATGTGGGGACAGGGGGGGGGGGTCTCACCCCCACCCCACCCCCAGCTAGGAGTATTTTTTTCAATAGTTGGAAATTCCGAGGTCAAAAATAAAATAGTTGGAAATTCAATAAATTAACATTGTTCATGAAAAATATTAAAATTCCAACTAATGATGGGAAATTTTGATCTTTTATTTCCAACTGGAAACTTGCGTTTCAAATTTCCTACTCTAAAATTGACATGGTCTCAAAATTTCGACTCTGACATCAATCCGGTAAATTTTCTGACCCAGACACATTTTAAATGATGCTTTTTACGTTTCAGGACTAGTGAAAATTTTCAGAAGGTTTCATAAGCATGCCACCAAAACAGAAAATAAAAATAGAGTGTCTGGAGTGTGGGCGGTGTTCGACCAATACTACAGGAAAACACACAACCAAAAACAACACTCAAATTTGCTAAAAGCGCACAGGATAGTTACCTAGCGCTGCAGTGCAACCACCTATAGAAACCACTCACAGTTGGAATTTACACCGGTGGCACCCCCCCCCCCCCCCCCAGCTGAGACCCTCTAGCCACATCCCTGATGAAGAGGGACTTGAAGTGGTGATAAAACAAACGATTCTGAAAATGATGACGAGTTGGAAGCGAGTTTGAGTTTTCACACTTCACGAGGAATAGAACTATTCCGTATGGAGGTGGCAGATTGCCAATAACATACTTTCATTTTCACGAAAATAAATGCGTCTTGTTACTCTCGAAAATGTACGGCAGCGTTCTGACGCCAGTTGATGTATTTTTTTTACCTGTGCTAAGTTGTTATAACAAGTTAACTAACTTGTTATAACAACTTAGTAACTTGTTATAACAACTTAGCTAACTTGTTATAACAACATAGCTTAACTTGTTATAACAACTTAGCTTAACTTGTTATAACAACTTAGCTAACTTGGTATAACAACTTAGCTATCTTGTTATAACAACTTAGTAACTTGTTATAACAACTTAACTAATTTGTTATAACAACTTAGCTAAGTTATTATAACAACATAGCTAACTTGTTATAACAACTTAGCTTAACTTGTTATAACAACTTAGCTAACTTGTTATAACAACTTAGCTAACTTGTTATAACAACTTAGCTATCTTGTTATAACAACTTAGCTATCTTGTTATAACAACTTAGCTATCTTTTTAATCATTGCCCCCTAGGTCAGTTTGTCCCTTCCTTGGGGCTGATAGTAATTGGTCAAAATGCGTTTAACCCTTTACCTAACGTAACAGCCAAAAACGGCCAGCCCTGTACACAAAAATCGCTATTCAGTCTTTTTTATATTTGCATTTTATGCTTCCAAAACAATGGTTATGACCCCTCATTCGAACGAGCCCGTTGCGCTCATTCCAATGAGGGATCATACCCTGTGTTTTGGTTGGAAAAAATGAATTTTTTTAGTTACACGAGAATTGTTTTCACGAATATCGTCTGCTACTAGCGTTAGGTTATGGGTTAATGTGTCCCACGGACGGAGCTACATTAGAAGCACTCTATCCAACAAAATGACAAAAACTTTAAAAAAGAACTAACTTAAATAAGGCTCACAAATTCTGAAATATCTTCGAGCTTTTTCAATAACGCCCTTTAAATATGGATATCGGGGGGTTCTGGGTGACACAACGCAATTTGCCCCGACCAGGCATCAAACTCACAACGTTTTGATTGCAAGTTCATTGTGCTTGGGTACGCCCTTATTTATTTATTTATTTATTTATTTATTTATTTATTTATTTATTTATTTATTTATTTATTTATTTATTTATCTATTTATTTATTTATTGGTGTTTAAGATCATATATTTCGGCACAAAAAGGCTACTTCATTGGGGAACTTAACGCTTGAAAATAGTCCTGTGATGGCTGACCAAACAATATGCGTAGTGAATGTGAAAAACAAACAAAGCCTAATTTCTCATGCACATAGTGGTCAGCCTACATTCCAAGGGTGGGCCAGGCTACGTGATCACTCAGTCACGGGAAAGCCAACCGTTTTGCGTCGTCAAAATTATGCAGTGAGTGTGAAATACCAAACATTTCTTTTTTGTCTTCTGTTGCTGGTCTTCTCTAAGCAGGACCTACCCACTTGATCCTGAAAACGCAGCTCATTTTGAAGGCATACTGTATCACCTCTTGTATAACGTAAAAATGGAAGAATCGTGAAAAAATATTTTGTCTTAGACAGTAGCGGATTTAGACGGAGCGCATCCGGTGCGCGCCCCCTCTGTTTTTCCCCGAGACATGTCGGAGCGCACTACTAATGGGTCGAAAACACCACACACCTTTACACAAGCAGTTTTTTTTAACGTTTTGAGAAATAGCTTTTACTATATCTTACTGAAACAATGTAAATATGGGCATACTTGGAACCGGCTTCTTCAGCCGGTTCCAACGATATCCACATTTACATTGTCCTACTAAACAACTTTTATAAAATATATATTTCTGGACATTTTTGGCTGCTTTCCTGGGTATGGATTAAAAGTCACTTCAGAGTCCAGTATTTATTTATCTTTTCCCAGGAGAGCCCCCACAGACACCCCCCCCCCCCCCCCCCCCGCCTTTAGAGATGGGAGAATCGATCTCGAGTTTATCACGCACCCTGTTGTTTCATGCCTAAGTTTCAGACTAAGACACGCCCTTTTTCAGAAATCCTGGATCCGCCCCTGTTAGAGGGGGCAACAACGGCCTATTCACGTGTAGCAAACTGTGCGACTTGACCTGTAATTTTATTTTGCCAACAAGGCCTTTTTAGAAAAACTAATCAAACTTTTATTTAAAGATGGGTACACCTTATTAAAACATTACCAATATAAATTCACAGTACTTAAATAGTACTGTGAATTTAGTTACTTATTCCCGTTTCCTTATTCGACATTCAAAATTCGAAAAAAATTACCGGATATTTTGGTGTTGATGGGTGGCCCCCGAGGAATAAAGAAGATTGACACCTCAACCGCCCCAATTGGACCACATATAGGGGCCCTACTAAGGCCACAAAAAGAGCCAGTTACAAAATATCACCAAAGCAAGTTAAAATCACGGGATATTTTGGTGTTGATGGGTGGCCCCCGAGGAATAAAGAAGATTGACACCTCAACCGCCTCAATCGGACCACATTTAGGGGCCCTACTAAGGCCCAAAAAGGGCCAGTTACAAAATATCACCAAAGTAGGTTAAAATCACGGGATATTTTGGTGTTGATTGGTGGCCCCCGAGGAATAAAGAAGATTGACACCTCAACCGCCCCAATCGGACCACATTTAGGGCCCTACTAAGGCCCCAAAAAGGGCCAGTTACAAAATATCACCAAAGCAAGTTAAAATAACAGGATATTTTGGTGTTGATGGGTGGCCCCCGAGGAATAAAGAAGATTGACACCTCAACCACCCCAATCGAACCACATTTAGGGGCCCTACTAAGGCCTCAAAAAGGGCCAGTTACAAAATATCACCAAAGCAGGTTAAAATCACGGGATATTTTGGTGTTGATGGGTGGCCCCCGAGGAATAAAGAAGATTGACACCTCAAACGCCCCAATCGGACCACATTTAGGGCCATACTAAGGCCCCAAAAAGGGCCAGTTACAAAATATCACCAAAGCAAGTTAAAATCACGGGATATTTTGGTGTTGATGGGTGGCCCCCGGGGAATAAAGAAGATTGACACCTCAACCACCCCAATCGGACCACATTTAGGGGCTCTGGTAAGGCCCCCGAAAGGGCCAGTTACAAAATATCACCAAAGTAGGTTAAAATCACGGGATATTTTGGTGTTGATGGGTGGCCCCCCGAGGAATAAAGAAGATTGACACCTCAACCGTCCCAATCGGACCACATCTAGGGCCCTCCTTAGGCCCCCAAAAGGGCCAGTTACAAAATATTACCTAAGGTGACAAACATCACCAGATATTTTGATGTTGGTGTGCGACACGAGAAGAATAAAGAAGATTCCATGGAACGTCGTCCCTAAATATGAGAATATGAGGAATAACGAATTGTGGCTCACTAAGAATTTTCTCGTGACCCTTATGACCCTGAGGATATGTGGAATGGCAAGTTGTACCTCATTGCAGTCGGTTTTTCATATAATGAAAAGGGCATCCTGAAGGCCAGCCAAGTAACAGAAAGAGATTCCACAAGTGTATCTCTATGTAACATGGTCCGTAAATACCCCAAACCGGGGCCCAACTTCCACTTCACAATTTACTCACCTTATCCTTACTTCCTTTCCTTCCTATCTCTAAGTCTTGGCATGCCCAAGGCCCTGCCTGATGTTTGCAGCCTTCTCCAAGCATAGCAATACCATCCATTTCCCTCCCACTTTCCTATTCTTTCTAAAATCTGGCATACCAACGGGCCTGTTGGTATCCGCTTGGTACGTCTTGCATGCCAGCACTACCCATTCCGCCCAGCTTCCCTATTCTCCCTAAGCCCTGACATGCCCGAGGGCCTACCTGATGTCTGATTGCTACGCCATTCATGCTAACACTACCCATTCCCTCCCACTTAATAATAATAATAATAATAATAATTGATTTTGTAAAAGCGTAAAACCACGAAGAGTGCCCTAAAACGCTTCACAGAAATAAAATACACTTTTCTGAAAATAAAGAGTCACATGTTTCAGTTTCCTCTAGGGAGGTTCAGGAGAATGCTTCAGTAAATAGGATAGTTTTAAGATTTCTTTTGAAGATGTTGATAGTTTCTGAATTTCTGACACTAATAGGCAACGCATTCCACAATCTTGGACCCACGATGGAGAACACACGATCATTAGCCAGATTAGATCTGCTAAAAGGTATGACTAGTTGAATTTGATCTTTAGATCTCAGACTGCGTGATGGAGTGTATACAGTGATGTGCTCTTGCAGGTAAACTGGAGCCAGTTTGTGGATACATTTGAATACTAAGATCAATATTTTGAAATTGATTCTCTGTTTAACTGGAAGCCAATGTAATTGTCTTAAAACAGGTGTTATGTGTTCAGAGCATTTGGTACCAGTAATTATCCTAGCAGCAATATTCTGAACTTTTTGAAGCTTCTGAATCAAATACTGCGGCAGCCCCACTAACACTGAATTACAATAGTCTAGTTGTGAGGTGATGAAGGAATGCACAAGTTTTTCAAGTGCTGATTGGTTAAGTTAAGTTCTCAGTCTTCCAATATTCCGAAGCTGCCAGTAACATTTTTGACATATTTTATTGATATGGATGTCTAGCTTTAAATTTGAGTCCATAATCAGTCCAATATTCCTGGCCGATTCACTTTTCATGGTGATGTTGTTTCCAACCTGAATTGATGTAACAGTGGGTGTAGGCATGCAAACCCCGGATATCACTAAGAATTCTGTTTTAGAGTCATTCATTTTCAGTTTAAAATCTATCTTCCATTCCCGCACCAGATTTATGCAAGTTTCCATGTTGCTGACTGCAGTGATTGAGTCACTTTGAAGAGATGAATTAAATGTAATGTACAGTTGGGTATCATCCGCATACAGATGATATGATATGCCATGCCTTTTAAGAAGACGACCCAGAGAAGAAGTGTACAGAGAAAACAAAAGTGGACCAAGAACTGAGCCCTGAGGAACACCACACTTTAACATCTTGCTTTCTGAACCGATCTTGTTGATATATATTTGTTGACTGCGACCTTCTAGATATGATGCAAACCATGATAAGACAGTTCCACATATGCCATGCTGTGTCAATGTCTGCAAAAGAATATCATGGTCGACTGTGTCGAATGCTGCTGACAAATCCAAGAGAACAAGCAGTACAGCCTTACCCTCAGACAATGATTTAACAATGTCGTTGTTGACTCTGTTGTCTACTTACTATGCACTCTACCGCCACCCATTCCCTTCTACTTGCTTATTCTTCATGTAGCCATAACTTGCCCAAGGACCTGACAGATGCACGTCTGCTATGCCATGCGTACTAACTCCTGCAGTTGAATACCTGGGTCAGAGAGTAGTCAGAACATGCCACAAAAGTTAATTATAGTAAAAAAACACCGATCTTACTCCAAGTATGGGGATCTTTTGTTCTACCGGAGTACATACCTCATCAATCGAAAATACCCCTTATGGGTCATATAACACTTCGCGCGACTCTGTTTCGGTAACATGAAGTCGATGTCGGTGATTTGGGGTAACTGTCGAGCTTATTTTGGTAATTCGCAAGCCTCCCGTTGAATCGAACACACCCTTAGAACAGACCCCGTCTGTTTAGAGGCCATTGGGTCAAATGGCAACAACAAGCTAACATAGAAACCAAGATGGTAGTCTCCAATGTGCATGCTCACTAAAACCACGTATCACTATCGGGATGAGGTCACAACATGCCCGCTCTCCTCCGCTTCTATGACAACCCACGTGACACCCACAATACCCCGCGGTATGCTGTCACTTCTGCGGTATGCTACCCCCCCCCCCCACCCCGAAGTCCCCCAGATGGGGCTCATTTGGCACATTTCATACTACTCAGAATAAATATAACGTGCGGCGAAGTGATAATACGCGCACACGAAATAATAATCCGTGCACACGAAATAATAATCCTTGTGCCCGGATTATTATTTTGTATGTACCGATTATCAATTCGCCTTCGCGGATTATTAACTCGTGTGCTCGGATTATTATTTTGTGCGCACGGATTAAAACATAGGGTATCAGGACCCCCACCCCCGCTGTCCCAAAAGACGGACCTGCTATATATACTTACATGCATGGGAATCCTGTTCAGTGGCGGAACCAGAATCCTTTTTGGGGGAGAATTCCAATGGAGGGGGAGCGATATGACGCGTGTATATTTCAAAGACCGCAGACAGGAAGGGAAGGGTGTAGTCAGGTGAATCACCCTCTCCCATTTGTGTGATCTGGCGGTGGTATTTGCCGGGGGGGGGGGGGTGGTGGAGACTGCAAGTAGGGGACATGCACCGTATGGAGGGGTATCCTGAGTGGATAGCCGACATGCCGTCCCCGGGAGTGGAGGGCGGGGAGGCGCCCCCAGACAAAACAAAATCACTGTGCATTTGAATCAAGTTTTCTGGTGGCTTTTAGGGTAGATCGCCACATTTTTGGATGACCCACATTTTAGAGACAAGGTTTATAAACGTACATGGCTCATAAGTATCTGCATCCGAACTTGCAAAATTCCACTGGATTTATGTTTATCAGGTGAGTTTGTATGTAAATAAAGAAAAGGGAGTCACTGTGTGCGTAAGAGAGGGTGGCTGGATGTGACAGTTTTGGAGAGGGGCAAATGAGAGAGAGAGAGAGAGAGAGAGGAGGGGGTGGCGGCAAAGACTGTGGTCGGGGGCAAATGCCCCTTCATGACCTCCTGCAGCGCCGCCACCGGATTCGGGACCTCTCCCCGAATTATAAATTTTTAGAGCTCTATAAGCGACTCGGAAGCCTCCTTAGAGGAGGTAAGGCCATTGGTGGGGGCCGGTTATCCTTCCTCGGTAAATTTTTCAGTTTTAACTGTGAAGCTTTGAGAGCGATTCTGGAGCCTAATGGAGGATGGCGAGGTCATCGGTAACTTGACGGTAAGGGCCTGAGTCTCTCTGAAATAGTCTCAAATTTCGAAGCTATATCAACAGTTTTGAAGTCTCCAAATGGAAGGTGGCGGGGGAGGGGGGTCGAAATCATATGTGGCAGTTTGTGTTTATTATGAAGGAGAGGGGTGCAATGTAAATCTATTTGGGGGCGAGCTGTGTACATTTTCGCATGCCCCCGCCACAGATCCCAACCTTCCCAGGGCCTACCAAAAATATATATAATACCGCCAAGATTAGACATGTAGCGGACATGCATAGGCATATGTTGCCATCCCAGTCAACTTTAGGTGACGTCCCATCCCAAATTCCCCCGGCATTGTGAAGTACTTTTCAATGGCTGCTTTATAGGCCCTTTTAGACATCTGAATTTTATATCTTCGCTGACATATTTTTGCGCCCCTGCGTCTCAACAAGAGATCCCCCCCTCTCCCGCCACGCATGCATACACCTACTGACTGCCACAAGCCCTGAGTGCAGCGATGTGAGGTCTTACGCAGACTTCACTTCGTCCTAACTCGCCTATCGCACGTTAAAAAGGGGGAAGCATGCCTAACAAGGACGGACCTCGGGTCATTAGGTTACCCCTCCTGACCTTCCTTTTTTGAAGATATGAGGAGGCGGTAGCGACCGAGGGCCGAAGGGTCCTAGATAACTTAGGTTCAAACAAGAACAAGTAGACCTAAGAATTGCTATTTCAGCGTTAAGATGGTGGGATGCCAGTATACCAAGGTCACAGGATGGATGCCATTTTGACTTAATAACCTATACCATAGTTTTTATATCTTTCATTTCATGCGCACGGATTATTATTCATGTGCATGGATCAAAGGAGTGGTGCTCGTTTCTTTCGAGGAGATCTGGTGAACCCCGCGGTGGACCCCGGAAATGACGTAATAGTCACGTGACTGGATGCCGCCATTTTGTGTTGTCATGGTAACGCGCTTGGCCGGCCATGTTGTGATGTCATCTCCATAGTGAAACGTTGTATCACTGCCGCATGTGCAGCTCGTGTTGTTATGGTAATACGCGTTTCCGTCGTCCATTTTGTATACGGGGCGCCGCCATCTTGGTTTGTATAGTAGCACGCGGCTGCTAGGTAACCCAAAGGCATCTAATAAGACGGGGGTATGTTTGGAGGGTATGTTCCATGGGATGGAAGTACAACGAGTTACCCAGATGATCCCGTGAACGACTTATTTTCACCGGATATCACCAAAATGGACCAGAATTATTTTAGAATATTGACCCTAATAGCAACACGTAGTGTTATAAGATCCATAAGAGGTGTGTTCCTTATCTAGCTCGAATTCCATAAGAATCCTCGTTTAGTAGTACATATTTTATACCTTATCTGTTCTACCTCACTTCTATCTACTCTAGTATATCCCCGACTGTCCATATCGATTCTTATGCTTGTTCTACCCATGATATTATGGCATTGTCCATGTATTCATGGCTCTCTCTTACCTTAGTAGATTATTTGGCTTGTTCTACCCGTGATATGACTATTATCTACACTATTTGTTGGGCTTACCAGTAGACCCAGACATAGCTACAGGTGACACTTTCCCGACGGGCCATCGGTGCCCCGTTTTCTTCGTATGAGGTCATGGGGGCTATGAGGGCCATAAGGAAATGTCATTACTCTCATCCTCATCTCGGTATTTTGTCACCACGGTCCACAGAATCCCAATTTTGGAATCCCTTTCTAGTATCTGGATGGCCTTCAGAATCCCTTTTCACCGCATGAGGACTATGGGGGCCATAAGGAAATGCCATTACTCTCATCCTCACCTCCACATTTGTCCCCACAGTCCACAGAATCCCAATTTTGGAATCCCTTTCTAGTATCTGGATGGCCTTCAAAGTCCCCTTTTCACCGAATGAGGCCATAAGGGCTATGAGGGCCACAAGGAAATGCCATTGGCCTCATCCTCGTCTCGATATTTGGTCGCCACGGTCCACAGAATTCCAATTTTGGAATCCCTTTCTTGTATCTGGATGGCTTTCAGAATCAGAATCCCCTTTCATCGTATGAGGCCATGAGGGTTATGAGTGCAATAAGGAAATGCCATTACTCTCATCCTCATCGCGGTATTTGGGTACCCTGTTTCATCGTAGGAGGCCATGAGGGCTATGAAGACCTCATAGCCATCAAGGCCCTATGGCCTCATCTCGGTATTTGGGGACCCCCACCCCATGGGCAAAGCATTACTGGTACCCCATTAAGGAATAGGACTAGCCTTTGGCGTCCTCATAGCCCTCACACGAAGAAAACGGGGCGCAGATGGCCCGTCGGGAAAGTATCAACTGCAGCTATGTCTAGGTCTACTGGTAAGCCAGATAATGGTAGACTAGTGCAGATAATAGTCATAGCACGGGTAGAACAAGCCAAATAATCTACTAAGGTAAGGGAGAACCAGGAATGCACGGACAATGCCATATCATATCATTGGTAGAAAAGGCATAAGAATCTACAAGGACAATCAGGGATAATTAGTATTCTAGAGTAGATAGACGTCAAGTAGAGCAGATATGTTATAAAATATGTAGTTGTAAACGAGGATTCTGATGGAATTCGAGCTAGATAAGGAGCACATCTCTTATAGATCTTATACCACTACGTGGTACTATTAGGGTCAATATTCTAAGAGAATTCGGGTCCGTTTCGGTTATTTCGGGTGAACAGCAGTCGTTCTCGGGTTCATTTGAGTAATCCGTTGTACTCCCATTGAATTGAACGTACCCTCCAAACATACCCTCATCTCATTAGATGCCTTTGGGTCACCTAGCGACCACGTGCTACCATAGAAACAAGATGGCGGTTCCCTATATACAAAATGGACGACGGAAACGCGTATTACCATAACAACACGCGCTGCACATGTGCAGTGACACCACGCGTCACCATGAGAATGAAATCACAAAATAGCCGCTCACGCGGGTAACCAAAACGTCACTTCCGGGGTACACCACGCGGTCCACCAGATCTTGCTCGAAAGGTACGTAACATACTACTGATCAATAATCCATTTGCACAGCTTATTAATTTGTGTGCACGGAATATTATTTCGTGTGCACAGATTACAATTCACGTGAATGATTTTATTAATTCGTTCGCATTGATTATTATTTTGTTGGCATGGATTATCATTTCGTGTGCGTGGATTATTAATTTACGCACATGGATTATTAATTCAAACGCACGGATTATTAATTCAAACGCACGGATTATTAATTCGTTTGCCTTGATCATTACTTCATGCACGGACTATTAATCTGTGCGCATGAATTATTAGTTTGCGTGCTTGGATTATTCATTTGCTCGCTCTGATTAATATTTCGTGTGCACAGATTATTAATTCGTGCGTATGGCTTTTAAAAAACATATGTCTCCTCACCGGCCCCATACATATGCTCTCCGGACCATTGTCAATTATTTTTATTTTTAATTTTATAGATTAATTGTACTCGAGATTTCTCGGGTAAGACAATTAATTCTAAATGCCCATGTACAGACATGGTGGTTTTGTGTGCTAAAGTGTACTACAGGTCTGTTTTTGCACCTGCATTCAACCGTAGCTAACCCTGTTTCTGTCGGGTTAGTAGGCTGGAGTGCTTGGTATTGGTTCGCCGCTGCTCGGTGGTTCTCTCCAGCGACTGTGGCGCATAATCCACCGTAAAACAACCCGATATGACATGGCTTGGTCCATTAAAGTGTCATAAAAGCCCAGTAAAACATGAAAACAATGAATGATAAACTAACAATCAAAGAGTTTGCATATTTAGTTTATAAGCACATAAACAAAGAACAAATATTGGATAAATGAGTACTGTCAAAATTATGTGCAAATGGAAGCAGAGAATCCAAAGTAAAACAATTTGAAGCAGAGGAATACATTAAAATACAGTGCATGTATGATCAATTATCTAAGAGCAATTACAGCTCTTGAATAACCGTGTGTATTTGTGCTTCCATAGCTGAATGGAATAGTTCAAAATATTAGGCATAGCGACCAGTGTCCATGCAACATTCACGTGTAAATGCCATTGCCCCTGTATCGATGTGCAACCCATCATCTAATTCGCTAAAGTGGCCGAAACAAATAGCCGCGACCGGGTAATTCAGTAAAAACATGCAGGTAATATGAGCACACGCTTTTGTTTTCAGTTTGGCATACGAATCACATCCAGGTGCAACTGAAGAATAAATTTTATCCCAACTCGGATATATTTTTTGCCGGTAAAAAGTCCGGTATCCGGTAATGTTTCCAGTGAGTGTATAAAACTACGTTTTAAAATACTAAAAGTAGCCCCGAACGTGTGAAAAGTGGCAATTTAATAAAACTTACGCACTGAAATGTGTATAAATGAAGGTGAAGCAATGTTTATTTTATTGAAGGCTATCTTCAAGCGAAATTTACGGCAGCGTAGAGCCGCCACACCGTAGTATATTTCCATGGATTCCTAATCTGTTTTTAAAGATTACTAATCTGTTTAAATAGATTACTAATCTGTTTTTACAGATTACTAATCTGTTTAAACAGACTACTAATCCATTTTTACAGATTAACTAATCTGTTTTTACAGATTACTAATCTGTTTAAACAGATTACTAATCTTTTTTTTTACAGATTAACTAATCTGTATTTACAGATTAGTAATCTGTTTAAACAGATTGACTAATCTGTATTTACAGAATACTAATCTGTTTTTACAGATTAACTAGTCTGTAAAAACAGATTACTAATCTGTTTAAACAGATTACCAATCTGTTTTACAGATTAACTAAGTAATCTGTAAATACAGATTAGTTAATCTGTTTAAACAGATTACTAATCCGTAAACACAGATTAGTTAATCTGTTTAAACATATTACTAATCTGTAAATACAGATTAGTTCATCTGTTTTTACAGATTAGTAATCTGTTTAAACAGATTAGTAATCTGTAAATACAGATTAGTATTCTGTTTAAATAGATTAGTAATCTGTAAATACAGATTATTTAATCTGTTTAAACAGATTATTTAATCTGTTTAAACAGATTACTAATCTATAAATACAGATTAGTTAATCTGTAAAAATAGATTAGTAATCTGTAAAAACAGATTAGGAATCCCTGGAAACAAACTACGGTGTGGCAATCAACACACTATTTATGTCACAAAAACGATTTAGCCGAGGTGCACGGCGGGTGAATTTTGCCATACTTGTCAAATGGAGGTGTAGCTAATTCGTGTGCGTGAAATATGGATCTGTTTGTTAACAATGAAGGTATTTAGCAGAACGTTTTGAGGAAAGAAAACATTTATAATTTGAAGAAATAAAAATAAAGTTGTGTAAAAGCCCTTTTTAAAAAAGGCGGTTCATAATTTATTTTCAGTTACCGTTTCGTCAAACACATGCCGAGGTGATAATAAATATTAAAACCAACATTCGTTTTATTAATCATTATATAGTATTAAGGCGCGAGAATGGGAAAATCATCGGCAATATTATTGGAAAAGAGTACTATTTATATTAGTGGATACCAGTACTAGTACCAGATTTCTGCATGCCCTACCCCTTGATACCCACCCAAAGCCTCGGAACTATTAAGACTGGGGCCCCGCGCGCCCACTTCATCAATCTCTATGTGTGGGCTCCCTGTGGTGGACCGGGCCTGCCCCCCCCCCCAAAAAAAAAAAATTCAAACTGTTATTTTGAGTTTTTAACCCTTATCTTCGCTCCGGAGGCACCAGAATGGATCCCAGAGCTTCTGAATTTAAAACAAAAAATCCGGGAAGGGGTCTCCTGACTCACAGCCGTGGGAAGAAAGCTCTACTAGTTGTTAATTCCGGTCGCCCACTTAACATATTGTATATGACACACAATAATGTGTATAATGGGCGATTGGAATGAATAACTAATGAATTGTTTAGGATTTAAAATTTCGACCCCTCCCCTTTCCCCTCAAAGAGGTGCCATCCAGGTACTCCTCAAATTTTGGTTTCTCTTTATCCTGTATGCCACACAAAAACCAGAATCATTTACCACAATTTCGGTTACAATCAGGCTTGTCGGTACCTTTAACAACACATAAAAAGGTCATTAAATGACAATGAAACAATATATGCTATGGAATATATTCCTAACAAACAAATCGGTTATGTGAACCGAGTTCTTAAGATTCGAATATTCGTGGGACATCGCGTCACTTCGAGTATAAACTTATGGGTGGACGAAACTTCGAACTTTAAACCTGCTCTCTGCGTCGACTCGGCACCTTCAGTGACGATCTTAGGTAGATGCCTTCGACGTTCTAAATAACAGATTTTATAATTAGACACGCGCGCATTGGAAACTTGAAAAAGACAGCTATCCAGTACTTAGAGAACACTGAACATGGTCTCTCGATGTGCTACAAAACATGGGGTCCAGGAGGGACCATGTTTGAGTGTTGCTCTGAAATTTTATATACAGTCCGAGTACCGAGTACCGCCGGTACTTGGCTTCAGAACCGGTACCGCAAAAACGGTCCCGTTTCTGCGGTACCGGTGTCGTTACTGGTACCGGTTGACAAGCCTGGTTACAATTCTTGTGATTTTTTTACGCTCTCTTTTCCCGGAATTGATAATCCCGGCCCGTCCTGGCGCGCGATGTCTTTTAAATATTTTTTAGTAACACCCAGACTTGCCCACTGAATCCTTCCATTGAACGGCTCGCTATTAAGTCCCTCACCTGCCTACTCAATCCTGCTGGGTTATTGGAATTCCAAATAGTGAATGTCCTGTTCAGAAATGGCCCACCTCTATTTATCAGTTCAGAGATAGCTCATTTCGGACTGAGTCCCTGAAATTATGTGCGTGTTAGATAATAGAAAAGAAATAAAATAAGTCGGATTGCTATTGAGCAAAACAAACGCAACCGTCACTTTTTATTATTTGGATGTATTTCGGCATGCATTTGAAGAAAGGACAAAACTCTTTTCTCGGTAATATTTCCGGTAATTTCCCCATTCTGAGTTCTAGATATATAATCCATTTTCCTATTTTCGAAATTGGGGATGTGGAAGAGGGCACGATCGATATGCCGCTGACAGATTTCGAACATGGGATTGGCGTCTTCGGTCCTACTGCTGTTAGTCTAGAGACCCTTCCCCGGATATTTTTTTTCAAATTCTGAAGCTCCTCGGGTATCGATTCATGTGCCCGAGGGAAGGTGAGGGTTAAAATAAAAGCAATAAGTGACAGATTGGATTTTTGATTTAGTGGCCGTTAGCCCCCCCCCCCCCCCCCCCCCCCCAAGCCTCCACTGGGAGCTCAGAAATAGGGATTGATGGCGTGAGCTCACAAGGTCCCATTCTTAATGACTCCTACAGCTTTGGGTGAGAATCATGGCGTAGAGCATACATGAATCTAAAACTGGTACTAGTATCCAATGACATGGATAGAACTCTTTTCCGGAAATACTGTGGGTAATTTGATAATTTTTTGACGTCTAGCTACTATAATTCAACATTACTTTGAGTGTTGCTTTCAATATTTATAATCACCTCGGCGTGTGTATGGCGAAACGCTAACTGAAAATAAATTTAAAAAATAGCTTTACACAGCTTTACTCCTTTAAAATACAAATGGTTTCTTTCCAAACAAATTCTGTTAAATCCCTTCATAGTGAACAAATATATCCATATATTACATACACTGATTAGTCAAATCTCTTTTTAGCAAGTATGGTAAAATTCACCTCATCACACCAAAATATCCCGTGATTTTAACCTTCTTTGGTGATATTTTGTAACCACGCCCTTTTTGGGGCCTTAGTAGGGCCCCTAAATGTGGTCCGATTGGGGCGGTTGAGGTGTCAATCTTCTTTATTTCTCGGGGGCCACCCATCAACACCAAAATAGCCCGTGATTTTAAGCTGTTTTGGTGATATTTTGTAACTGGTCCTTTTTGGGGCCTTAGTAGGGCCCCTAAATGTGGTCCGATTGGGCGGTTGAGGTATCAATCTTCTTTATTCCTCGGGGGCCACCCCTCAACACCAACATATCCCGTGATTTTAACCTGTTTTGGTGATATTTTGTAACTGGCCCTTTTTGGGGCCTTAGAAGGGCCTCTAAATGTGGTCCGATTGGGGCGGTTGAGGTGTCAATCTTCTTTATTCCTCGGGGGCCACCCATCAACATCAAAATATTCCGTGATTTTAACCTGCTTTGGAGATATTTTGCAACTGGCCCTTTTTGGGACCTTAGTAGGGCCCCTAAATGTGGTCCGATTGGGGTGGTTGAGGTGTCAATCTTCTTTATTCCTCGGGAGCCACCCAGCAACACCAAAATATCCCGTGATTTTAACCTGCTTTGGTGATATTTTGTAACTGGCCCTTTTTGGGGCCTTAGTAGGGCCCCTAAATGTGGTCCGATTGGGGCGGTTGAGGTGTCAATCTTCTTTATTCCTCGGGGGCCACCCATCAACACCAAAATATTCCGTGATTTTAACCTGCTTTGGTGATATTTCGTAACTGGCCCTTTTTGGGGCCTTAGTAGGGCCCCTAAATGTGATCCGATTGGGACGGTTGAGGCCACCCATCAACACCAAAATATTCGGTAGTTTATTTATTGGTGCTTAAGGTCACATATTTCTGCACAATGGCTAACCATGACCGTGACAGTTTTACGGGTGGAGGAAGCCGGAGTATTCGGAGAGAACCACCGAGCAACGGCGAGCAACTGTCAACTACCCAACATACCAACTCCACACAAGCAGGGTTAGCATTGGTTGAAGACAGGTGCACCATCGACGTGCACTACGCCTTAGTACACTTCACCGTGCCCCCACGCGAGCAATGGGGGTGAAGTGTCTTGCCCAAGGACACAACGCGGTTGCCGCAGGTGGGATTCGAACCGAGGACCTCCCCCCCCCCCCTCCCCCATTAACCCATTATCTAACGCTAGTAGCAGACGATACTCGTCAAAAAAATTCTCGTGTAACCAAAAATTTTCATTTTTTGCATCCAAAACACAGGGTGTTACCCCTCATTGGAATGAGCACAACGGGCTCGTTCGAATGAGGGGTCATAACCTATGTTTTGGAAGCATAAAATGTAAATATAAGAAAGACGGAATAGCGATTTTTGTGTACGGTGCTGGCCGTTTTTGGCCGTTACTTTAGGTAAAGGGTTAAATGCATTTTGACCAATTACTCTCAGCCCCAAGGAAGGGACAAACTGACCTAGGGGGCAATGATTAAAAAGATAGCTAAGTTGTTATAACAAGATAGCTAAGTTGTTATAACAAGTTAGCTAAGTTGTTATAACAAGTTAGCTAAGTTGTTATAACAAGTTAGCTAAGTTGTTATAACAAGTTAGCTAAGTTGTTATAACAAGTTAAGCTAAGTTGTTATAACAAGTTAGCTATGTTGTTATAACAACTTAGCTAAGTTGTTATAACAAGTTAGCTAAGTTGTTATAACAAGTTACTAAGTTGTTATAACAAGATAGCTAAGTTGTTATAACAAGTTAGCTAAGGTGTTATAACAAGTTACTAAGTTGTTATAACAAGATAGCTAAGTTGTTATAACAAGTTAGCTAAGGTGTTATAACAAGTTACTAAGTTGTTATAACAAGATAGCTAAGTTGTTATAACAAGTTAGCTAAGTTGTTATAACAAGTTAAGCTAAGTTGTTATAACAAGTTAAGCTATGTTGTTATAACAAGTTAGCTAAGTTGTTATAACAAGTTACTAAGTTGTTATAACAAGTTAGTTAACTTGTTATAACAACTTAGCACAGGTAAAAAAATACATCAACTGGCGTCAGAACGCTGCCGTAAAAATGTCTTTGATATTATCCGTGACATTCCCAGTTCCCGGTTTTGAGTGTAATTTCACTCCCGTTCCCGTTACTATATTTTAAATCCTATTCACGGCCATGGTATAGTTCAGGTTTCGTTATTTTTCAGGTGCGACCATTTATGAAAGAGTCAGTAAACTACAAACAGGGAGTAGATTCCCATACTTGTTTAATGCCGGATTCAAACTGTATGGTGACCATGGAATTGCTCGTGTCTCTGTCATGTATGGTTAACCCATATACAAGACAGATGCTGATTTGTATTTGTGGGATCATTTACAGAAGCAGCTTGTAACAACCTCAATTGTTGATACCTTTTATAATGTCGCCTTTTATTATTTTTGCTTTTAACTTTTTGTAAAGTTTGTACATTTTATAACATATTTCTCATCCTGACTTATAAAACCCCCAAAATAAAAGAGGGTACACCGTTAGACATTTAAGTTTAAAATTTCAATTTTGTATTTTGGCTTTTCACATCATCACCATCAAAGAGCACATTTGGAAAATATCGGTCACAACACGTCCAATGGGGGCAATTTGTCATACATCGTAACATTGTGAGTTGGTTTTGGAAGTAGAATTGAATAAATCTTCTTTCATATTTCATTAACTGTATACCCAATACAAACAACAGATGACGTTTGCAGAAAACATTTCTTGAATAACTTAATAGTTTCATTTTTTTTTGTCCCGAAAACATACCTCATGACTCCTCTTCGGAACGAGCTTGTTTCCGTGAGGTGTCATAAGCTTTGATTGAAACAAAATATTACAATTTGGATGTCGATTTTTCGAAGACTCCAAGGTCGATGGGGAATCCCTCAAAACTAATAGCTTCCCGTCGTAAAATTGCTTATAAGCCAATGCATGATGGAAATATGAGATGATAATGTCGCACTGCTGAACGTTTCATTGCTTATAAACACAGGCTATCCAGTGCAGTGATCAAACCTATGAGCAGGGACACAGAAAGCACTAGCAGCATGCATATCTTGAAGGCTGAAAGCCGACATTGGGGAGTTTGAGAGGAGGTGGTCCCTCCTATCGGGGGGGGGGACCTCCGTCCAAACTCTCCCATTAAATGTTGAAGCTCCAAGAATGGATTTGGTGTATAATTTTGCTTTACTTCTGAGAATAAATCATTGAAAAAATTGAGTGACTAACCTGGGAAGGGCATGGTCTGCATCCTCTCGCCCCGTGGTCCGAAAGCAGGAGGGCAGCTTCCGTATCTGCCCCCGTGTGACCGGCGTCCCTGCTTATGAAAGTGGTTCAGAAAATGGTTTCGTGGCCCATCAAATAAATATACGTGAAACCGTTTTCGCTGCATATAGAATATATTCAGGAACTTTTCCCATCCGGTTATCGGAGTGAACAGGTGTGCGTGTTTATGTAAGGGGTATAACTCTGTGACAACCCCAGGTGGACAAGGATATTCTATTATTATTATTATTATTATTATTATTATTATTATTATTATTATTATTATTATTATTATTATTTATTCACAGCTACATACACACTGCAACTGAAAATGAAATATTTGATGTTCTTATCAATTTTCTTTATGTCTACAGATATCAAATAGGACATATGTGGACATTTTCCAGCTTTGTGTTCATGAGTTGGTACTTTATATAAAGAAACAATTGGACATTTGGTTCAAAATCGCTCTAAGATAAGGTGTTCTTTATCATAATATATTTCCACATTGTTGAATTACATCACAATCTCCACTTAAATCAATGATGTATCCATATATATGAAACAAACATATACGAAAAGTGGCCTGCTAACCAGGTAATGTTTGCCGAGTGTGTAGGTTGTGACGCCCACTTTTGTAGTAATTACCACTTTTGTGAGGTTATGTCACTCAGGCTATTTTTTCAGTTAGGCACAACAATTTACATTGTTGTGGCTTGTAAATTTCACTCTTACAAACTGATGATGCTATCACTTTGTATATGATGGTTAAGAATGCACCCCCTTTAATACAAGAAAGGGTACTGAACATGCTGTTCGTGTTTTCGAGGCTTATTTGAAGGAGAAAAACTTAAGCAATGATATTGAGAAGTACGAAGCGTAAATGTTGGACGCTACTTTCTGGTTGATATAATTGAAATTTTAATTGACAAATAGAAGATTTTTTGAGGATGGTGAATATAATAAAACAGTTATGGACTTTTGTGGTCGAAAATATGATATGAAAACTTATATTGACCTCGGCAAATGACTCGGTCAATATACGTTTTTTAGGTTCATGTCACATCATATTCATCACCACAAAAGTCCATAATTGCATAATGATTCATAGGGCCTTGTATGTCTCATTTTTTTGTTCAAATCGAATCTCAAGAAGAATATGGAATCAAATCGAATCACGAACGTGGCTTTGAAACCTACAAAATGTAGCCATTATAACCATAGGTGTAGCTATTATCTCAGTCCAAGAAACCGAAGAATGCGCTGCCTCGCGTGCGAGCATGAGTGGCTTAAAAATAATAGCATCACGTTACTGGGCTACCACCGTGAGGGTAGAGGACAATCGGTCACCTAAACATAATCCACCACATCTGCCTAACAGTGGTTACGATTAGCCACTGTGCAGAAATATGTTACGTTAAACACCAATAAATA
Organism: Pictodentalium vernedei; assembly: GCA_031216915.1. NCBI lineage: Eukaryota > Metazoa > Mollusca > Scaphopoda > Dentaliida > Dentaliidae > Pictodentalium > Pictodentalium vernedei. The sequence goes on along the minus strand of CM062296.1, from coordinate 322,445,325 downwards.
AAGAAATAAACCTGCCTAAAATGATTTTAGATCCATTTTTTCAAAAAAAACACTGTTGCTTAATATTTTAAATGTTTTGTTTTTCCCCTGCCGGGGAGCACAACACTCCTTGTCGGGTAAGCCCTGGAGCCAACCCTGCCTCTTTCAATTTTATCTTCGGTTAAGCCATGACACACACTTAATAAGTACAATGTACAATTAACGGTAGTGTACCAACATGTGTATAATGACCACTTATTCGTATATTATTATCCCTGATTAATGGTTCTTTATCATTTTTTCATGCTGTCCTATACTGGGTGCGCTTGCGAATACAAGTAAATGAATAACGTGCAGGAACGTGGCTAGAGTGCCCTTCCAGATTTCAACCTATGAAGATATCCGAATGCACCCTCTCCTCTTGTGTTCTAAATATATGATCTTGGGGTTCTAGAATTAGAAATCGTCACTCCAGTTAGAAATATCCCATGAAAATTGGTTTACAAATCACTACATGTTTGATAGAAATGGTCATAGAAAATTACCAAGAAATCTACTATCATATAATAAAGGTGCGAGTTATCAACTGTTGGTGGTTCGAGGGTTGCAATTTCCAACTGTTTAAAATTTTGGCCGGGATGGGGGGGGGGGGGAGACACTTCCTCAATCCCCTTGTTACCACGTCCCTGATGAGTTGACTGAAACAAAAAAACGAAATGACACATTTTGAATACGATACTGTTTAAAATATATTTTGTTCAAAATGTATTCAATGGTAGATACGCACTTTAAATTCAGCTGGGTTAAAGATCAACCCAAATCAGCTGAGGTGAGTGAATATGAACCGAATTGGGTTCATATTTTCGCAACCCAGTTGATTTAGATTGATTGATTTATAATCTGACTGATTTCTGACTGCGTTTATGGAAAGTGCATTGTGTATTTTGTCTTAACCCTTTGAACTCGAAGGGCCACTTTTGCGGCACAGGACCTTTATACGACCTGAATTCATAAAGTAGACAGCTGGGTAGTGAATATGTGTGGTAGACTAATCAAAGCTGTACGTTGAAATTATTAATTGGTCTTTCTCCAAGTATCAAATTTTGACTCTACTAGATAATGGGTCTGAGCTTGTATGAAATATGTTCCAATAAGAGTAAAATCCTCGCCCTCTGCTTGGATGAGAGCTGGCCTAATTTCTTTTATGTTTACGGCTCCAGTAGCAAATGCTACCGTTAGACATTACAACTCGAAGTATTTTCGTCGCCCGTTTCGTAATTGCTTCATCAACGGGGTGACCAGCAAGCCGCTTCATTTTCTGGACTTTTCACACGTGCGGCAGATGGTGTTCCGGATGAAGTGTTGTTTAAATTGCAAACCGATTTACGATTTGAACTGAGATGGAATGAGTTTATCTGGTTTATTGATTATTTATTCAGTGCCGTCGTGGGGTACACGAGAGGTTTATTTACTAAACACGTGATCATTAAAAGTTACCTCGAACAAGGCAACTTTTAACGATCACAAGTTTAGTAAATGAGCCTCTCGTGTTTCACGATGTAGGTTTCGGGCTATGGATAGTGTCTTATTGGAACATATATGTTATTGTGATGCGTTGGCGGTAACATGGTCTGAGGTTTGCGGCTCGGGGTGTATGTTCAACCTCGACGCTTCTCGTCTCGGTTGAACATAAGCTCTGAGCCGCAAACCTCAGACCATGTTACCGTCAATTCATCACAATAATTTATTATATCATCAGGGTCCAAAGAGTTAACATATATAGTGCTTTGCATGTTTATATATTTTTATGTAATCTTTTAAATTATTTTTCTGGTCTTAATGACACTTTCACCAATCAGAGTCACATCGTATCAGACCGCTTCACAGCTGGAAGAAGCTGGAGTTCCCAAAGACAACCACCGAACAGTAGTGAGCAACTCTCCAACTCTCCAAATTACTAACGTCACACAAAGCAGGATTTAGCATTGTTTGATGTCATATGTACCATCCATTTGCAGTATGCTCCAGCACACTCGTCACTGTGCTCCTAATGAAGCCACTAGGATTAAATGTCTCGCCCAAGGATACACGCAGATGAAGTGGGATGAGGGATCAGTCCTACAGCCGTTCGACCCGAAGTCCACTGCGTTAACCAGTGACCCACTTTGGACACTTTTATGTAATCATTTATTTTAATAAACAGAAGTTAATGCTTAAGTTTGTTGAATGGATACATGCACTCATTGACAGTCTAGTAAAATTTCTTCCAACTTGCGTTTTTGTACGTGCTCTTTCACTTTATTGTAAACGCGTTTGCCAGATAATCGCGCACGTCGACAAAAGTATTGTGCGGATTACTGGTAACTCGAAAAGGAAGGACGATTTTCGTATTTTCCTTTCAACGTTTTCAAATTACGATCGGTCGGTATTCAGAAAGTGTGCATCTACGTCGAAGATCGATGGATGTACTGGTAGGACATATGGTATCACAGAACTAAATATTTTCTCATAGGCCATCATTAGAACGTTCAGGCGAAAATAAATATGATCACATAACTTTAATTTTGGCATTCAAATATCTTTGTCAAGTATAGCCCTTCAGACAACTTTTCTGACCCGAAAATAGGGGGTCATGAACAAATAAGAGAGAAAAAATGACACGAAGGGAATTACCGGTCACGTGCACATATTTTCAGGGAATTCCATACAAAAACACACAAAATGAAAATTGTATTTTTTAGGTCCAAAAGTCATCAAATCACAATCTTTTTATCGGGAATATTCAACAATAATTAAAGATGTGAATAGAATGTTTCAAATGTTTATTGAAACAATATATTTTCCCAAGGCTGTTTACATTTAGAGATTGCATCATTTACGAGTGCAACATTTCAAGGCGGGTAACTTTAATTCAAATATTTAGTTCAGCGATACCTATAATTACCCCCAACGCTACCAAAGAGACATTTTGCCACTTCCATGAGAGAAAAGAGTCATTTCTGCTTTAGAATCCAACTTTCGGCTTCTGCTGAGTCAAAAGCATGGGAAATTTGGTCCTTTAGGGACAAGTATCCAAACTTTGTTAAATGGGTTTAAAAACTGTTATTGCCTCCATAAGATTTTTCCAGCCAGTTACCTAATAAATTAGCTGAGAGGGATGAGAATTTATAGCTTTCTTTAAAAATTACCCTGATCCCAAAATAAAACTAAAATCTGTATCAACACATAATATTTTGGGAGAAAATCTGTCTCATTTAGCCATACAGCAAGCAAAACAGTGTCCCAATCCCCACAAAACAATGTGAATATCAATTTTGTTTCAATGGGAATGCAGCTATATATTTCACCAATATAAAAGGACTCTGCCATTTTATCCTAACAACTGTTGTAAAATTTTCTTCTACCTACTGATGTAAAATATAGCCCTGAATAAGATCCCCGCTATACCCCTTTTCATCAAAGTCTGTGATATAATTCATAAATTACTTGATATTGACCCAAAAGCAAACCTACTGTAATATTACATTTTCCATTTGTGATAGTTTTTAAATCACATTCTGGTTTCTGAAGACATTTCACATTGTGTTTGATGATTTTTTTGCAATTTGTGTAAAGAAAAAGCCTCAGTTGTCTCAGTTAAGTCACCCAGAGTCATTGGTATGGCACCAACAAAACATAAAACAGTGCATTTTTCCAAAAGAGGACCAGTACCTGCCACTGTGGTATCCCATAACACTATTAAAATACCAAAAAACATCAAATATTGATTCTATAGTGCTTTGCATGTACTGCAAATACCCATAAGTGCACTTTCACAACTTTTGTTTTAATCCCCACAGACACCCATTCTAACAAAAAGAGTGAACTTTTAGAAAAGATGTTTACAAAGAGGATGAATCAGACATTTGCTTCAAGAATACAGTGGTCTTTAATGTTTAATATATTTGTGTGTGTATGTGAAGGGGGTGGGGGTGAAAGATAGTCAGCTGCCAATTATTGAAAATGTAGATCCAGGGAAATGAAAAGCAAAGAAACACATTGCCTCATGGAAAGACAGACGGACAGACAATGGATCTTGTTGTTAAGTCCAAGAAACAATTCTGTCTCTGTTGTGTTTTGGGGTGTTGTCCACTTAATTTTCTGTAGCCACGGTATGTTTATCACTTATTGTGAGTGTATTCTGGCTAATTTTTAGCCCTAAAAAATCAATTTCTTTCTGAAAAAGGTCACACTTCTTGGGCTTGATTTCAAGACCATACTCACGGAATCTATCAAACGCTATTTCGAGATTGTTCAAGTGATCTTTGCCAGTTTTTTTCATGACCAATATTTTATCTAAGAAGCTGAGACTATATTCCAAATTAACTCTCGAAGAACTAAGTTTATGACCCTGGAATGGTAGGAGGGCGCATTGCAAAGTCCAAATGGCATACTTATAAATTCATATAAACCATATTTGGTAATAAAAGCTGTTTTTTTCTATCTGGCTCATCAATTTCTATTTGCCAATATTTGAGTTGGCATCAGACTTAGAAAACGAGTAATTTCCTGATAAAGTGCCTAATCACTTTTCAATAATGGGTAATGGATATTTATCCTTAGTTTTCACTGAATTGAGGGCATGGCAGTCGATACACCATCGTACTCCCCTCTCCCTCTTTCTAACTAAAACAAGGGCTGATGCCCATTCAGAAATTGAAGGTTGTATAACCTTAGCTTTAAGCATTTTATTTAAAGAAACTCTTCTTCAGATGCAAAAACTATTGGTGTTCGACTCATCCTATGTTTAATTGGTTTGGCATTATTTGTATCTATCTTATGTTTAATTGCTGACAAATGTCATGTCTCTTACAGCTGTGTGCATGATAATTTCTTGATTTTTTTTTGTTATTGGTGGGGGCGGGGGTGTCCTTAAATTTATTGCAAAATGTGTCTGAAACAATTGTTACTTGTGCTGCAGGATCAACTATAGCTGGAGTTTTTTGATTACCTATTTCCACCAAAAACAGTAAACATAGAATCTGATGTCAATTGACGCAAATATATATCAGACGTCAAGTGTCTTGGTTGATATCAACAATTTATTACACAAACATTAAACTTTAAACCCTTGTATTTAATGGAATCGCCACTATGACATAAATGTTTCTACATTCAACTGGTGATGTACAAGCCGGAAGGTTTTTCCCAGCACCGTTTATACCAGTTCCTTTCCTGTCGAGTCATCAGTTATGCTTTGAAAACTTTCCAAATTTCGCTATACAATTATCGATCGTCTGTCGCGTAGTGTGAAAATGAAAACGTCCAAAGCAAAATAAAGTCGGTTCACAACAAATTAGTTAACCAAAAATGAGATGATATTTTAAAAAAAAACCCAATCATTCCAGCCACAACATTAACCCAGCCCCGTGGCCGTCTCATCTGCAAATCCCATTATATCTAAATTGGTCAACTTTATTTCAGTAAATCTTCGGACATCATGACATGCTTCAAACTTCTTTTAAAAAAATTTCTCACAGCTGTTTTGCAAATCCGCCCAAATTTGTACTTATAATTTTGCTATCAGTAATAGCCAGCAAATAGTTAAGTGTGAATTGACACCAGTCGACGAGAAAAAGTTATACGAATTTGGTACCCAAAAGTTTGTTTTTTTATCAATCCATTTGATCAATACCACTTCAAACAGAAATAATGGACTCTTCACCTTTCGTTTAAATGCTGGAATTAAAATTTGTTTATTTAAAGGAATTTTAATGTATAGGGATGTGTAATAAACACAGAACGTGATGTGTGTTTTGAATTAGTAGGTGTTTTACATAACTCATTGGAATGGCGTAGTCATATTTCGCGCGAGCCTACGGCTCTCATGAAATATGACTGCGCCATTCCAACTCGTTATGTAAAACACCCACCGATTCAAACACACATCGCGTTCTGTCTATATATCAAACGTCAAGTGATTTGATTTGAAATCAACAATTTCTCCTTTTGAAGAAATAAAATTATCCAAAGCATTTTGAATATTTTGTTCCTCTGGAACAGTTCTGGACAATTCACAATTTGAATCATCCACAGGAGACAAAACACTTGTCCTAGCACCATTCAATGAGTTATCTTCAAACACACGTGATGTCACACAATTTTTTTTTAATCAGCATGACTCAAATGAGCATCCATTCAAAATAATTCCATCACTCTGTTCAACAATTGGACACCGAGTGTCCAATTGACAATCTATATTTTCCTCCAATAAGGAAATATTTTTAATCTCAGAATCAGTAGGTGAATGAACATGCAAATTAGGTTCCATTTGTTGCTTGATCATTAATATTAAAGTTCTTAATAGATAAAACATTATTTCTAATTTGCACAGCGTCTTCATTAATTTTTTTTACTGAAATGTACTGAGACCCGCTTCAGGTACTATCTCCCCTTTTAGATGAGGGTGACCTTGGCCTAGATTTAATGTCAACTATTTCACATTTTTATGATGAATCAATCGTGTGTCATTTGACTTTTGAGCACCGAAATCCTTTGGTCATTAGTGGGAAACTCTGAATGCTTCCCAGCATTAGCTGCCCGTGTATCTACAGAGTAATAGCCTGAATCCTGAAAAAAGCCCAACTTATCTTACATCTCCTTGCACAGATATATTAACAGCCTCAGTGTGAGTTTGACTGCTCTCATTGGTAGGCTGAGGCTGAGGCTAGTTAGGTTCTTTTTGTGAAGGCACAATTGTTGGCATTTTTACAGGCTTAAATAGTTCTTCAATAGGGTTGTAGGGTAGCAGGTACTTGAATCCCCATTAATAGCTTGACTGGTGTGTTTAAACCATTTAATATTATCAACTGCCTCTTCGATGCTTCGAGGTCTTGTGTTAGTGACATATTCAAAAGCCTTTTTATAATGCAACCTTGGCAAAACTGAAGGACTGCTTGGGAGTACATATAATCTTCATTTAAGCCTTTACCCAACGCAGACGAAATCAAAATTTATTATTTCAAATATAAGTTTTTTAAATTTTTCAAAAAATTCCAACAAAACCATATCATGTGACCCCTCATTGGAACGAGCTGAATGAGCTCGTTCCAATGAGGGGTCACATGATATGGTTTTGTTGAAATATTTTGAAACATTTAATTTTTTCAACTGATCAAGTTGCAAATAACGCGAGCGGATGCGGGCGATTCGTTAGGTAAAAGGTTAAGCCATGAAAGGCGTGTGTTAAAAAAGTTAAAAGTCGATCAGCCCGCTCTTCTAGGGATTCATTTACTGTTTGGCGAGCTTGCCTGGAACGCATTTTTGCTTTTTTAGGTAGACCTTGAAATCCAGATTTTTTTTTCGGGGTTTGGAATAATATTGAAATACTCTAAATTATGATTTCTGTCCCTAAGAAGCGAGTAGTATTCACTAGCTTTTCCTTCTAGACAATAGAAAACAAATTTGTCTTACACTGATTAATTTTGCTGTCCATCGTTGGATTTCTCCAAACATTTTTAATTTAGAGAAAAAAGCTTGCGAATCCCCCTTTCCATATACAATTTTGATTAGGTCGCCTAAAAAGTTGTGAACTATCACGTTCAGGCATATTATAATGATGTCCAGGTGATGTATTTATTTGATTATATAAATCAGCTTGTTCATGTTGAGGAGTCTGCACAGGTTGTGCAGGCGATATAAGAGGAGGTGGTGGTACCTGCACATTTGGTATTTGTGATACAGGCATGTATGATTGTGCTGGTATGTGCATTTGAAGTGGTACCGCAAACTGAACTTGAGATGGTACCGAAACTGGCATTTTATAACTTTGAACTGGAGGAGAATAAGCTGTTTGCTCTCTACCTAGCATATGTGAATGTTGTGTCATATTAGCAGATGTATTCGGTGGTATTTTATTCTCAATCGCAGTTTCCCACCCACACATAACAGCTGAGACCATATTTTCAAATTTCACAAAAGATTTATCTAAATCTGGCATTTGACCATGTTGTGCCTGGTCATTATACCCATTGTAATTTGGTCTGTTTTTAGGTACAGTATTGCCAAAATTTCTCTTTGGTCTATTTCGCAGTTTTTGGATAGGCAGACCATGTAAATTAGCCTTCCCTATTGTGTTTGTTATTCTTTGTTGGATATCTAGATGTTGCTCATCAGCTGAAGCTGTATTTGAACATTCACATATGCTGTGAGAGGTAGCTGTTGTAGTTAGAATTGTGATTAAGTCTATATGAGTTGACCTCCCATCAGGTACATCTGAGTCATGTTGTTGGAAGTCTACTTCTTCTCTGAGGACTTGTGAACTTCCCACATGTGGAATTCTAACAAAATCATCTACAGATAAGTTTCCCAAACTTCCTCTTTGAACCACTATGGATTCTGCCATCTTTGGCCCTTCTCCAGGCATGGGTAAAAGTGTTGTATAAGATCATTTATTAATTTGAACTTTTGGTTTAGGAGAACTTTCATCTGCCATCCTCCCCACTCACACACAAAAAAGTGAATATGAAATTTTCAACGTACGCCTTTGCAGTGAACTGAACCCAGTACTTTTGGAACTTTGATATTTGCGCACAATGATTGAAGTTGTCTTCTTTAGACTGTGTGATCTTCTGTAGTGTAAATGCGCAAGTAACGCTGCACATTCCTTTCTCGTCCCTTGTTTTGATCTCCATTAAAAATAATGAAAAATTCATGTTGTTTTGGCTAATACAAATGGCAAAAAATGCCGAATACATAACATAATTTGGCGACGAGTTGACTGACAGGGACCCAAACTATGAAGAAATTGACATAGCGCACAGAAGGAAGGAAAGCCCCTCAGATTATGATTGAAATGGCTCAATCGAAATAACAAAACTGTCAAAAGAAAACAATGGCCACTTTGTTGGGCAAAATTGAAGAGTTCGACCTGGAAAAGGACAGTCTCACAAATAGGCAAGAGCGATACGAAAAAGACTGCAGTTTTGCTTAGTGTGATAGGTCCCAAAGGATACGGACTCTTGAAAAATTTCTTGACTCCCAACTTACCAAGTGAAGAAAGTTTTGACAATTTAATTGGTGTTTTATCCAGACATATTGACACAAAACCACTTGTAATTGCTGAACGATTTAAATTTTGGAAACGCGACCAATGCCAAGATGAAACTATTGCTCATTTTTAGGCAGAATTGAAGAAATTGTCACAAAAATGTGAATTTGGGAGAGGCACTTTGTGACCGTTTCGTATGTGGAATGCATAGTCAAATAATTCAACATAAATTGCTCAGTGAGGATAAGTTCACTTTCCGAAGAACTACTAAAATTTCTACTGCTATGGAAATGGGTGAAAAACATAGTGTTAAACTTCGGACAACTTCAATTGAAATTAAATCTGAAATTAATAGATTACAAAAGTCCAAAACATTTAACGGCCAACCTGATTAATTTATGGCTACTGGTAATAATCATAAGTCCAAAAGAACACAACATTTGCTCATATAAATTATAATTTGCTTTGTTATAGATGTAATAAGGGCAACCGCAAGCCATCTGAATGTAAATATTAGACTTACAAATGTAATAATTACAAGTTTCTTTAATCAACATGCCATAACAAGATGGTTAATAGTCATCTTGCTATGGCATGTTGATTAACCCTTTACCTAACGTGAAAAGCAGACGACACTTGCAAAAAAAATTCTTGAATAACTAAATTTTTTCATTTTTTGTCTCAAAAACATAGGTTATGACCCCTCGTTGGAACGAGCTCGACGAGCTCGTTCCAACGAGGGGTCATAACCTATGTTTTTGAGACAAAAAATGAAAATATTTTGAAAATTAATTGGCGATTTTTGAGAATAGCGCTGGCCGGTTTTGGCCGTTACGTTGGGTAAAGGGTTAAAGAAACTTGTAACTCGATATGTCGATCACGATGAAACTTTTGACTTTAATGAAAGCTTAGAAAACATTCCTAATGATGTAGACGGGCTGCATGTGTTTCATTTAAAGTCTAAAGACCCATATCTTATAACAATAAATGTTTCAAATTAAGATATCACTTTTGAAATGTGACACAGGTTCCAGTATGACAATTATTCCCGAGATTATTTATCGAGATAAGTTGTCACATATTGACTCTAAAATACATATGCCTAATGATACTATTCCTAGATTTCATAAACCAAGACCAATCCCTTTTGCCTGCGAGAGACTGTAGAACAGGAAATTAAAAAAATTGGACAAAGAAAATATTACCACTAAAGTGGATAAAAGTGAATGGAGTGCTCCAATAGTGATTGTTAGAAAAACAGCTGGAAATATTAGGATATATGGAGATTATAAAGTAACCATTAATACACTTATCAGTGTTGAAAAATATCCACTTCCAACTCCGGAGGAGTTATTTTCAATGCTGACAGGTGGAACTGTTTTTACTAAGTTGGACTTTCTCAAGCCTATCAACAACTGCTTGCTTGTCGATCCTAGCTCGTGTCAATATTTGACTAATTAACACGCACCGTGGGTTGTATAGGTATAATCGTCTTCTCTTTGGTGTCAGCAGTGCAAGTTCAATATTTCAATGTGTAGTTGAAGAAATCCTTCAAGGGATTGATGGTGTTTGTTTGTACCAAGATGACATTTTTAATCAAGGTAAAGATCTTAATGAACACATGCGTGCGCTTGAAGAGGTGTTACAGAGGCTTTGATTCATAATATGACATTACATAAAGCTAAATGGGAATTCTTAAAGTCTCAAGTAAAATATCTTGGACACATTATTGACAAAAATGGTATCTGTCCAGACCCCGAAAAAGTCGAGGCAATTTTGAACACACCTGTACCAACAAATAAAACTCAGTTGAGATCATTTCTTGGCATCATTCAGTATTACAGAAAGTTTTAGAGAATTTATCAAGTAAACGTGAACCATTAAATAATCTTTTGAAAGATAATGTTGCTTGGGAATGGACTGAACAGTGCAATTCCGCATTTGAATTGGCAAAAAAAAATGAATTGTCATAAGATACCGCCTTAACTCATTATGGCCATCATCGCCCACTAACGTTGGCTTCGGGTGCAAGTTCACATGGTGTGGGTGCAGTGTTCTCACATGTTATGGATGGTGGGACAGAACGCCCCATTGCATATATTGCTTATGCTACACGAACGTTAACTGAAAATGAAAAGAGCTATTCACAACTTGAGAAAGAGGCCTTAAGCCGTTAACAACTATATTACATCCTCCTAAGTTGAACCGTATTATCATCATAAAAATGAGTTATCAGTTGAACAGTATTGTGTGTTGTGGGGTATTCGAGTAATCATACCTAAAGTCTTACAGCACAGAGTGTTATCATCGTTGTTACATGAAGAGCACAAAGGTATAGTTAGAATAAAAGCTTTTTAAGTTATATTTGGTGGCCAAAATTAGACTCAGACATTAAAACAGTGATTGGAAATTGTAGTATATGTGTACTTATAGGAAATCAACCACCTACTGCCCCATGCATTCGAAGGAGTACATGTTGATTTTTGTGAACTAGATAAGCAGAATTATCTTTTTTTTGATTGACTCGTATTCGAAATGGTTGGAAGTCATTCCCATGAAATCAGTTGCTACTTCTATAACTATTGAAGTGCTTAGGCACATATTTGTAACATTTGAATTACCTCAAGAACTTTGTTCAGACAATGGACCTAGTTTTACATCTTCGGAATTTTCTGAATTCATGTTACGCAATGGTATTAAACATACCAGAACATCAGCATATCACCTTGCACCCAGTGGTTCAGTTGAACGTATGGTACAAGTATTTAAGCAAGCTATGAGGGCAAATTAATTTAAAAGGCTTTCACTGAATCATCAGGTGGACAATTTTCTGTATAGAACTACGCCACATACTTTAACTGGTCAATCTCAAGCTGAACTGTTTTTGAAAAGGCAGTTACGATCAAAGCTTACATTGCTGAAACCAAATGCTGTGGAGGATGATAAAGCTAAACAGCAACTTCAGTATGAACATTATGATATCAAGAAACCAAAACTTCGAAAATTTAACGTGGGTGGCGTTGTGGTTGTACTTGATTTTCGTGGGCCCATAACATGGTTAAATGACACAATTTTGCAGAAATTGGGTGATCCTACCCTTTGAACCCATAAGACCGATTTTTCTGTTCAAGGCATAATTCCGTCCCATTTTTATCTTATTATACGAGGCCAATACACGGGGCTCTAATGATAAAATAATAACTTTAAAATAATTTTATTCTTCCTGTATAATGATATTGGACTGACCCATCTCACTGTAAGTGTACACAAAGGTGATTCCATTCCAGCTAGGGAACGAGGGTTCAAGGAGTTAAGTTATATTGTTCAGACTGGGAACAAGAGTTGTCAGGTCCATGTTGATCACATTATTTTTGCTGGTCAGATTGATTATGAACCACAATTGCCTAGTGACGATTTATTACGTTCACGGAGTTATTCGTCTACTTTCATAGATGTGTCTATTAAAGGGCTAAGTATTGAAAAAGATAAGGTCAACTAAACGCAGATTCTGGTTTGGCTGAACTCTTCCCGTTGAACCAGCTGGCACATAGTGTAATGTTGCAACGACTCCAAAGTTGAAATTATATCTTGAACATAATGTGAGATCAGCTGTTCCCAAGTCCAAAGACTTAGGTTCGCCAGTTTCTGCTCCTGTAGTAGAAAGACATTATCGAGTTAGAAAACGTGTACCTCCACAAAGACTTGATTTGTGACCGACAATATCCATGAACATTTTTTTTTTATTTATTTTATGATGGAAATATATTTTATGGCCTTTTTGATTGGTGTGAAGGAAATGTAGTGAACTGAACCCAGTACTTTTGGAACTTTGATATTTGCAGCCAATGATTGGAGTTCGTCGGCTGAGTGCTAGAATGTTCTATGTCCCATAGGGGACATAGAACATTCTAGCACTCAGCCGACGAGTTGCCTTCCCCAGACTTTGTAATCTTCTGTAGTGTCAGTGCGCAAGTAACACTGCGCATTCCCTCCTCGTCCCTTGTTTTGGTCTCCATTAAAAATAATGAAAACGTTCATGTTGTTTTGGTTAATACAAATTGCATAAAAATGCCGAATACATTACAACCTTAAAAGGGGAAAAACGTATGTTGTAGTCTTAAATTTGTAGAGGAACCTAATCAGTGGTGTAAAATGGAAGACAAATTGTACAACTGTTGATTCTTTTCATCTATTACACATGACTGAATAATTTTTTCGATATTTTCAAGTATGATTAGTCAAAGGCCATCAGTACTGACTTTCGCTTGAAGCAAAATAAGAAACCGCAAAATAAGTAAAAGTCGGATGAAATTGTACACGGAAGCTCCTTCCAATGAGGGGTCATAACCTATGTTTTAGAGACAAAAAATTAAAAAATAATGAAAATTAATTGGCGATTTTTGAGAATAGCGCTGGTCGTAACGTTAGGTAAAGGGTTAAATAATATAATTATCGTTAATAATGAAAAGTAATAAACAGAGTAATCGCTTGACTGGACTGGTTATGTGAAATAATTCATTCGAGGCGAGGGACTATGTTGTAAAACCCTCGTGCGCATTCGCGCACTCGTGTTTGTATAACGTCCCTCACCTCTCGTGAATTATTTCACGTAACCAGTCCAGTAAAGCGATTACTCACTATGTCACTTTTTGCAATCTATCGGTACTTATGAACGATACTTCGCAAATTTTACCACCAAAAAATAAAAAATTCAAATTTTATTTTGGATATTTAACAGCATCGAAAATAATATGTCGCCTAGTTTCAAGTAAATTTCCTATTACTTATACAGAACCTTCAGATAATTGAACTGAAACATTCCTGGTCATCATTACTTCCGCGGAAGAATATACATATAGTTTCCCTCGGACCACCCTCAAACTTTTATGCGCCCATAAATATAAAAACTCCCTTGTTGCAGTGGTAGGTGCTACACAGTGTCGTGCTTTATTACACATTCTACACATTTCCATAAAAAACAAACCAGATTACTAATATGTCTTAACGTACAACAATACCAAAAATAGTGCCGACATCAATACTACTTGTCTCCACTAAAATAAGGATAACAAATAATAATTAGTATCCAGTGCACTCCACTGCGATAGCATCTGAAATGACTTCAAATCGTCAAACAATCCAATTGATAGATTGGATGGTTGCGCCCGTGCGACTCCGTGCGGCTCCGAGCGCACAAATGTTTGAGAACAGCCGAAGGAATACAATTTCTTTCTTATTCACCCTGTTCAAACGAAAGAAATATTTATTTCCTCCACCAAGTCGGAAAAATAAGATACAGACTATAAGCGGTAATCCCTTGATCATCCTGATTATTCACACCTACTTACCGTACTACTGGAAACAATAACTGCCGGCATATCGAGACGACCCCTTCAAAACTTAGTGGACAGATCTACAAAAATGCAAATAATGAATCTTGTTATTTGAGTAGAAAAAATAAAACTTTTGGGGGTATGTTGAAGCAGGAATTGATCCTTCAGAAGACAGAAAATTGCTCCTTTTAATGCCAAATTTTAAAATTTCCCCATGCCGGGTTGAACCATGGTCGACCCGGCACACATGTGCTTGGCACGGTATATCCAAATTAGTGGAATTTAGTCACTATTGTGTGTGTGTATGGGGGGGGGGGGGGGTAAATGATTCTGGGTGGTCGTTCAAAAGTTAGTGGACAGAAATAAAAAAAAAATCAAATAATGAATCTTGTTATTTGTGGAGAAAAAATAAAACTTTTTGGGGTATGTTGAAGTAGGAATTGGTCCTTCGGAAGACAGGAAATTGCACCTTTTGATGCAAAATTTTGAGGTATGTTGAAGTAGGAATTGATCCTTCAGAAGACAGGAACTTGCTCCTTTTAATGCTAAATTTAAAAAATTTCCCATGCCGGGTCGAACTATGACCCGGCGCACATGTGCTTGGCACGGTGTATCCAAATTAGTGGAACTTAGTCACTATGAGGGGGGGGGGGGGGGCGTGAAATGATTAAGAATTGTAATTCAATTTAGTGGGCTGAAATAAAAAAAATCAAATAATGAATCTTGAGCAGAAAAATAAAACTTTTTGGGGTATGTTGAAGTAGGAATTGATGCTTCAGAAGACAGGAAATTGCGCCTTTTAAAGGAAATTTTTTATTTTTTCCCATGTCGGGTCGAACCATGGTCAACCCGGCGCACATGTGTTTGGCAAGATGTATCCAAATTAGTGAACTTTAGTCACTTGGGGGGGGGGGGGGGGTAACTGATTCTCGATGGAAAAATGATGAGATTATGTCCAGGTTGGGGAGGTGCCCCCCCCCCCCCACATGCCACCCCCCCCCCCCCGATGCCCGACCCTGGTTGCAGGCCTGGGCTCACCACTGATGTCAGTCCCACTTCGGCGAACGAAAGAAATAATCATTTTATCACTATCATTTTGAAACAAGACACCTCCAACTGTCTCTGACTTCTGGAGTTATTAGAAATTGAATAAAAACAATGTGATACAAATTTACTCTCCTGCCGACGTATGAATACCTAACGAATCGACCCGCGTAATTTACAAATCAAGCAGTTGAAAAAAATGTATTTTCCCAAAACCTTTAACAAACCTTGTGACGCCTCATGGGAACGCTCACATGATATGGTTTTGTTGAAATGTTTTGAAGAATTTTAAAAACACTAATTAAAAAAATAAATTTTATTATCGTTGGAATTGGTTAAAGTGTTAATCGAAACAATTGTAATTTCTGGAATACTGACATGAGTGTGTTTCTTGTTCATGTACAGAGTACAAGTTTGCCAAACATGCATTTGAGTTTCTTTGTTTCTATTGTATTTCTAAATATGATAGACAGATAACACACGTGCATCGGAACAGTTCTGGGCCGTCCTATATTAGCCCTGATGGTTACCGACATAGTCGCATTTATATAAGATGTATGTACCACACTCTGTTCTGGGTCCCCTATGGTCAAAGAGTTGTGTCTTTCTTTATTGTTTAACCCTTCACCTAACCTGAAAAGCAGACGACACTTGCAAACAAAATTCTTGAATAACTAATTTTTTTCATTTTTCGTCTCAAACACGTAGGTTATGATCCCTCGTTGGAACGAGCTCGACGAGCTCGTTCCAACAAGGGATCATAACCTATGTCTTTGAGACAAAAAATGAAAAAAAATTATGAAAATCAATTGGCGATTCTTGTGAATAGCGCTGGCCGTTTTTAGCCGTTACGTTGGATAAAGGGTTAATAAATATCAAGAAAGATTATCCATTTCTCCTCAGCATTTCTGAGAAGGTGTCGGCACAATGATGCATTCTAGTTATATGTACAACCCTCTTGCCCCTAAGATCAGCCTATGTAACTTATACTGCCATACTGCACCTGACCTTTCTCAAGTGACCTGTAGTCATTTTGGCTGAATTAAACAATTTTAAATGTCCTTTTCAACACAAAAGTAAAAACAAAATTGTTCGATTAAAAAGTTCATTTAATTCTTGTCACCCACCACCTTGATATGATCAATTTAAAATTACCTTTCTCGAAATCTCACCTGTCGGGTGGGGGTGGGGGGGAGGGGGCTGTTGTTATGACAATAGCTGAATTACTGCTTTTCTTAAAATAAATCATAATAAACAACAAATGCCTTCAAATACAGATGAAAAAAGGCTTGAGGAGAAGATACATTATGAGGGAAATATGTGTAATTTGGTCCTCGGTACCCACACACACCGTCCCCCTCCCTGCCTAATGTCTTGCACGCCCCCCCCCCCCCCAACCACCCACCCACCCACCCTTATCCGAAGAGACAAAACTTTCAGATTAACTCTTAAGAAGTTAAAGGCCATCGCGGGATAGTCAGGGAAAATAGTCATGAAACAAAAAAATTCTCTCTGCTTTTCACTGAAAGCTACACGAAAACGTTAAGGGGTATCAAGTGAATACCTAAAATAACAATAACAACAACTTTTCGTCGGCTGAGTGCTAGAATGTTCTATGTCCCATAAGGGACATAAAACATTCTAGCACTCAGGCGACGTTTAAACAGTGAAAAAGTGAACATCTCTCACTTTCATAATATTTTGGAGTTTATTTCGTGGTCGATGATTCTGTCTCCACTGCGATTCGACGATTGTATTAACAGTGAAAAACACAATATTTAACCCTTTCAAAACGGTGTGCATACATTTTTGCGAGAGCAAAAATTGGTAGTGGACGAGCAGATACGGCAGCGTATTAGGGTCAGGACCTTTTCATTTAATAAACTGTTTATACAGATTAATAAACTGTTTTTACAGATTAATAAACTGTATTTACAGTTTAGTAAACTGTATTTACAGTTTATTACGAGACTGTTTTTACAGATTATTACGAGACTGTTTTTACAGTTTATTACGAGACTGTTTTTACAGATTAATAAACTGTATTTACAGTTTATTACGAGACTGTTTTTACAGATTATTACGAGACTGTTTTTACAGTTTATTACGAGACTGTTTTTACAGATTAATAAACTGTATTTACAGTTTAGTAAACTGTATTTACAGTTTATTACGAGACTGTTTTTACAGATTATTACGAGACTGTTTTTACAGTTTATTACGAGACTGTTTTTACAGATTAATAAACTGTATTTTCACTTTAATAAACTGTATTTACAGTTTATTAGGAGACTGTTTTTACAGTTTATTAGAAGACTGTTTTTACAAATTAATTAACCATTCGATTATTGGTTAGTAGTATAGCATGTACCCGATCGTGCGCTATTACCCGGACTTTTGGGGAAGCTGCTAGTGTTAAATCTTCATAGGAACCGGACTTTGTAGCAATTTGTTCTGTGCGAAACTTCGGCGCCATCTGGCTAGATCCGGCAAGTGGTATACGAACTGCATATATCGTATGCAATGATATGTATTGGGATATATGTAACCACAGGGCTATGGGTTTATTGTATGGGTATGTGGTGGAAAATTAACCGTAACGTCAGAGAAACATTGACCGCTGTGGTTGTCTACTTTGCCGTCCGGTATGACGTTATTCGGGTCGAGGTGTGTCGGAGTTCTCGAACTGGACTGATATCGTTGTATAGTAAGGGTGGTATATACCCCTCTAGGTATATCATTAACCATTGGCCTTGGTACTACTAATCGACCTTCATATTATCCTACGACTGGTATAGGTAGTACGTAATGCTAGGCAAACCAATATTGTGGGGTGGGTTAATGCATGGTCGTCGTCTTGTGCGGTATTGAGAAATAGCACTTGGTGGTTTGAATTTGCAGTAGAGTATGGCCGTTGTATATCACTGTAGATCCCATCTTAATCCTTGTTGTATCAGCCCCTCGTTTGCATCGTACTATCCCATGACTGGTATAGGTAGTATGTAATTCTGGGACAGGCAGTATTGATGGGTGGGTGGGGGTAATACGTGGTCGCTTAGTGTCGAAGTATAGAGTGTACGCTCCACACCCTTACAGGTCCCATGTTAGCCCTTCGTGCTATTAATCCACCTAATGCTTCAAATTATCCTATGACTGGAAAAGATAGTACGTATTGCTAGGACAAGCGTTATTGTGGGTAGGGGTAGGGTCTGGTAATTTAAAGAGGTAGAAGTACCATTATCCACTCAGGACGGTGTGATGGCTCACATATGGTATAGGTATTACGTAATGCTAGGCCAAACAGCATTGTTGGGTAGAGGTAATCCATGGCTGTCTAGTCAGGTTGTGTAGGATATGTTGTTTGTTCCCTGCTGGTTCAATCTCTGCCCTTGGTGCTAGTAATCGGTCT
The DNA here is from genome assembly GCA_031216915.1 of Pictodentalium vernedei. Lineage (NCBI taxonomy): Eukaryota > Metazoa > Mollusca > Scaphopoda > Dentaliida > Dentaliidae > Pictodentalium > Pictodentalium vernedei. The sequence continues at coordinate 322,426,532 of CM062296.1, read as the reverse complement.
AATACTTCATATTATCCTATGACTGGTATAGGTAGAACGTAATGCTAGGCCAAGCGCTTTTGTGGGCGAGGGTAATGCCTTGTGTAGTGCGGTAGAATAGTATGGACGGCAAATACCCATTTTAGTTCCCATCTTAGCCCGTGGAACCCCAGTCCACCAGGGACAATGTACGATGCCACATATGGTATAGGTAGTATGTAATGTAGTGTGGTGTGGTGTATGCATGGTTCCCAGTCTCCTAGCAGGGCACGGATGGTCCTTTGACATTCTAAGACTTGGCCTAGAGGTCGTGATATGTGGCAGTTAGCAAGCCTACAATAGTGCTTCAAGTCGGTAGTAATGGCACAACGATAGAAGAAGATTACAGTACAGGGGACTACAGAAGAAGCTAGTCATAGCACAGAAAGCTGAAACCGATGGTAAGATCACCTGTATAGGAGCTATATAGGGCCTTGGAATCTCACTTATGGAATCCTACTTATAGAATTCCTTCTATAGAAGCATTATGGAATCCCCTTTTGAAAACGTCTGGCCTTCAGCTCCACTTTTTGCAAGATGAGGATTAGAGTCGTATGTGGAGCCATTCGTTCGACCAATTACGCTATGACTTATTTGCTCGATGGGCTTCTAGTCGTTTGATCAATCGGAGATAGTTATATTATTTATTTATTTATTGTTGTTTAAGGTCACATAATTATGCAAAATGGCTAATCATGACCGTGACAGTTTTACGGGTGGAGGAAGCCGGAGTACCCGGAGAGAACCACCGAGCAACGACGAGCAGCTGCCAGCTCCCCAACATCGTAACTCCGCACTGCAGCACAGGCAGGGTTAGATTGGTTGAAGACATGCGTACCATCGACGTGCAGTACGCGTTAGTACACGGCGTCATCGTGCCCCCATGCGGGCAATGGAGATGAAGTGTCTTGCCCAAGGACACAACGCGGTTGCCGCAGGTGGGATTCGAACCGAGGACCTCTCGGCTTGCAGCCTGTACCTCTACCTACTGAGCCACCGCGCTCCCATCGGAGATAGTTAGCAAGCCTGCAGTAGTGCCAAAAGTCAAAAAGTAATAGTACAAGGAACTAATGGTACAAAGCTTCGAGGGTGGTAGAAATTTTAGTATTGGTCGACTACGAACGAGGTTATAGGACAGGAAGTTGAAGACAATATGTAAACAGATGGCTATCTGTGTAGGAACTGTGAGATGATCGACTTGTCGCGGGGGGGGGAGGGGGGGTCGGGGGGGTTGATGAGCACCAAAAACTCATGTTTTAGAAAGGGTGTCGTGTGATACATCATTTTAAAGGTCTCGACGCGTGTAATCCGATTATTTGGTAGTTGCCAGGTCCCTAGGGACTGAGGCTTAGGTGCATAAAAAATTCAAGTTTCAAAAGTGATACATCATTTTAGCCCGAATATTTGTTTTTTGTGTCTCCTCAAGGGGGTGGGACTGAGGGTTGGGACCTCAAACCCCAAATTTTAGAAAGGATGTCGGGTGAAACATCATTTTAAAGGTCTCGATTTGAATATTCCGAATATGAGTCCAACCCTCTCTGAGGAGGTGGGGCTGAGGGACAAAACAAATTTAAGTTTTAGAAAGGTATTCGTGTCATATATCATTTTAAAGGTCTTGACATAAATATATCGAATATGAAGTATCCGACCCTTCCCGAGGGGTGGGGCTGAGGGTAATTAAAAATACGTTTTTAGAAAGGTAGTCATGTCACAATTCATTTTAAAGGTCTTGAGTCGAATATTTCGAATATGAAGTATCCGACCCTCCTCGAGTGGGTGTGGTGGGGCAAGGTCGTAAAACCTTAGGCGATGCGAACGACACACTCTCTAACATGTGACAATGTGTGAAAACGTGTACTTTTTAGTGTTTTATCAAAGGATTTCATTGAATTGGCGGTGATGTCTCGTATGTGAAATAGCCCCAAATTGACTGAAGTTGCAAAAAAACATACATTTTTCCGTCGGTGTTTTCCAGTATCTCTTCGTCGGATGCGATTGGTTTGGTGAAGATCTCTCAGATGAGAAACATTTTCAACCGCACGATATCTTGGTTTATTCCAATCAGTCTGTCACAGACGAAAACAGCTTAAGGTAGTGCGCTTTTCAACGGATCTGATTGATTCGACAGATTCGACGGAGATCTATCAAATGAGAAAGAGGAGATTTCCAACTTCGTGGCATGCTGCGTGGCATGCTGCGTGGCATTTAGTATGCAAGTGTATCTTACCGTTAACATGCCTCGGCTCGACGGTGTTATTTGCCATAGTCTTATCAGAGTTATGTCCTATTATAGAGTTGATATTTTTTCGCAAATGTGTTTGTTTTTAGGTGACAACAATTAGGCGAAATGGTGTCATATTTGGTGTGCAAGTGAGTAGTATATCGTGTACCCGATCGACCCTGATAACCCGAACTTTTGCCGGAGCAGCTCGTGTTAAATTTCCATAGGAAGCGGACTTTGCCGAGCATTTTGTCCTGAGGAAAACGTTGGTTCCATCCAGCTAGATTCGGCAAATGGTGTACTTACAACATATGTAGTATACTGTGGTGTGTATAGTCATATACGTACACATGGGGCTTTGGGTATATATTATGACTAAGTGGTGGGAAGATGATGGGAAAGTTCTTTTTCGCGAAATGGTTGACGTTGCTATTGACGTCGTGACGTCCTGATGCGCACGCGACGTCACAGAGATGTTGACCTCTGTTGTTGTCTACTATACAGTCTGACATATTGTTATTCGGGTCAGGGGGTGTCGGGTTTCTCGTAGTAGTAGTAGTAGTAGCAGCAGTAGTAGTAGTATAGAACGGCAGTACAGTATGGGCGATATATACCTCTGTGGCCCCCGCCCCTCCGCGAAAGCCATTGGTACTACAAATCGACTTGATGCTTTGTGTCATCCCATGACTGGGTTAGCTAGTATGTAATGCGGTGACAGACGTTATTTTGGGGTGGGTGGGTGGGTGAAATGCATCGTCGACGAGTGTAGTAGAATAGGATGTACGCGTTGTACCACTGCACGGCCAATGTTAGCTCTTAGTACTATTATCCACCTGGTGTTATCCTATGACTGGTATAGGTATTACGTAATTCTAGGCCAAGCGGTATTGATGGTACAGGTAATGCCTGGCAGTTTAGAACGGTAGTATAACATGGGCGGTATATAACCCTGTAGGCTCCCTGTTAGTGCTTGGTACTATTAACCAACCGACTGGTTTATTTTATTATATGGCTGGTATAGGTAGTACCTTATAGTAGGTCAAGTGGTATTATGGGGTTGGGGTAATGCTTGGTAGCTTAGAACGGTAGTATAGCATAGGCTGTATATACCCCTGTAGGTCTCTTGTTAGTCCTTGGTACTACTAATTCGCCAGATGCTTCATATTATCGAGCGGTATTGTGGGATGGCGTTAATGCCGGGTAGTACAGAAGGGCAGCAGAGTATGGTTGGCATATGCCCTGTAGGCCCATCTTAACCGTTGATAGAATTAACCTACCGAATATTTGGTGTCATCCTATCACTGGTAAGGTGGTACGTAATCCTAATTCTTCCTACCCTATTCCAATTATAGAAGCTGATTAACCAATCATATTGCTTCATTTTCCGTAATTTATACTTATTCATACAAAGTTGTCTCCCTTGTGCATAACAAAAGCATATATCATTCCCAAAGCAAATAAGCTATCGACCGAGTGACTCGCACATACTGCTCGAACGACTCAAATCCCATCGAGCAAATGAGCCATATAATAAAACAAACCAATCGGTTGGTTAATAGTACCAAGCACTAACAAGGGGGCCTACATGGGTATATATGTCAAGGTGATAGCTTGAATTTTCGATTTTGTTGTTTAAAAGTGTATATATTTTCGATAATCATTCTCACTGGGCTAAATATAAAGCATAAGGATAAGGACATGGCGGACCCCGAAAACCGATTTGTCACTTAAACAGACCTGCAGTAATTCAAGCGCTGGTAATGAGGCATGCAATTTAATGTCTATTATGACGCATTTATTGAACGCTACATGGGCGGTCTGGATAAAACATTAAAGGTAGTAAATCCAGTGTCATCCTGCAGTCGTTATCTGTGTAATTATGACCAGTTAATAGGTAATTATTGTAAATACAGTACATCGCGCATGTTCTAGACACACACCCATATTATGCATCTGGTCTGTCACGAATGTCAGGATATACCGAAATGCAAGACTTGAAGGAACTTAAAAGCGAATATTAAATTAAGATAGATCTAAGCGGCCAAGTTCAAGAAAAGCAATTAAAATGAGAATTAATGCTCTGGCTATCGAAATAAAAATCGATCGGAGAAATTCATTCCAGCCATTCCACTCTGAAGGTGTGTAAGGCTGTGGGTCGCTGAGAGTAGATGGGAATGTCCCATGCTTAGAGGATGTGCCGCATCGGGGCGAAAGTATAGACACGTTGTGATGTAGGCGAGTCACAGAGCTCATATTTAAAATAGGAGCACCTATGTTTATCTCAGAATAATGTTCATACAGGCAAGCCTACTCTGCGTACGTACGTCTTGCCTTCTACAACAGATATGTCGTCTTTCTAAATACTAATAGTTCCCTGTGCTCCGTACTTCCTATTTCTGATCCTACATTCAGAAATGGCCACCGACTTGGCCGCGACGGAGAGTTTAGCCCCACTGTTGGCGACTGCTTGAGTGAAAAGCGTCCAGTCAAGTGACAAAAAAAAGCTACTGGCCGTGCGACGACAGTGTAAGAGTGACATTTCGTCACTTGTTAGAGGGAAGGCGACATAGACATACTAAAGTGACAATACATTAGTGGCCGTGCGAGTGCAGTTGTTTTTTTTCAACTTCAATTTTTATTTCACAGTATACAAATACAAATACCAATAAAATATTAGAAGAGAGTTACAAAATCATGAATAGTTGTGTAAATGCATACTGTGGGGAAGGACATAGTCTAGTGACTGTCTTCCTGTCATCCCCAAGACAATAAAAGGTGACTAAAGTAGAATAGCATATGGCAGGTTTTAGATTTAAGTAAACTAAATACAGACAGCAGGTAGTTATTGTTTTTACTTTACATGTAGCATGATTTTGGTTGGGATTAGTTATTATTTTCCCATCGTGGATCAAATTCTGCAAAGTTCCAACTCAGCTTGTTTTGGCCTGATAATTAACCTTGTTTCGGAATTTGACAGAATAAATATATTCTCCTCAATAACCAGTTCCATGTCCGTATGTCAATAGGGTGATGTATGGTCGAAAAAACCATTCATGACCGTCCGATTTAACTAGCAAAAACAGTCAGGGCATCTTGGGTTGGTGCAGCTAACATTGGCATTATATGAGTTTATGAATTGGTCAATTAATGTTTTTTTAAATGACATTCGTGTGAGGGTTTTTGTCGTTGTATCTAAGTCGTTCCACAATTTAGGAAAAGAGAAGTACGGAAGCGCGGCTGAGAACTGGGTACGCGGTTTGTGTGTGATTAGATTACCGCACTGCCTTGTATTCATACCAGAAGGATTCGCGTATACTTGAAATGTATTATCAAAACTAACGGGGAGGTTGTTGTGGGACCAGTCATACATGAATAGAAGAGAATGTAATTTGTGGAGATCGCTAAATTTAAGAATTTTTAAACGTTTGAAAAGGGGGTCCGTATGTGAGTTGAATTTTTTGTTCGCTATAATACGCATAGCCTTCTTTTGCAAATTCAGTATTTGTTTAGTTGCAAGTGTGTTTCCCCATATTTGAATCCCATATATTAAGTGGCTTTGAATTAGTGTGAAGTAGAGTATACGTAAGGTCTTGGGCGGCAAAATTTTTTTTGCTCTATTAAGGATATAAATTGCCCTTGACAGTTTCGTACAGAGTGCTGTTACGTGATGGTTAAATTTAAGGTTATGCAAGTTAATTCCTAGGAATTTTATGAATTTGTGTTGATGATTATTTCCTGCTATTATTAAGTTTGTATTATTTAATGTAATTTGGGTTTGTACGTTGCTATAGTTGTAATTATCATTTTGGGGATGGAGAAGTAGAGCTTTGGTTTTATTTACGTTTAATGATAATTTGTTTGCTAAGCACCAGTCATTGATTTTTGACAGTTCAGTATTCGCCTTCTCTGTCAGCACGTTAAGGTCGTTCCCAGATGCGTAGCCTGTTGTGTCATCCGCAAATGACAGGATATTCATGTCCATCGCTTCACAAATGTCGTTGATATACAGTACAAACATAAGATGACCAAGTACAGAACCCTGTGGTACACCCGTAATAACATTCAGTAAGTCTGATGATTCACTCATGAATTGTACATATTGGGATCTCTCGGAAAGATAATCCTGAAACCACGAATTGGCTATTCCTCTAATGCCGTAATGTTTAAGTTTTTCTGAGAAGTATTTCGTGGTCAATCGTATCGAATGCTTTTGAAAAATCTAAAAAATGGGCAGTGTACAATCTTTAGTTGCTCTGTTATTCATTATGGAAACATGATTGATGAGATGCAATATTGGATGGAATGTTGAGTGTCCCTTTCTAAAGCCGAACTGATAGTTGTAAATAACGTCATTTACGTCCAGGAATTTTGTTAGTCTTTTATGCATTAACTTCTCTAGGATTTTAGAGAAAGAGGGGAGGATACTTATTGGACGATAATTGTTGAATGACTGTTTATCTCCTGATTTGAAAATTGGTATTACTTTTGCGACTTTCATTTTGGATGGTACAGTTCCAGTTGAGAATGAGGTATTGATAACATGTGTTAAAGGAAAGGCAATTTCATGTATAATGTCTTTCAATAGTTTCGGAGAAATGTTGTCCTGACCAGCAGAAGTTTTTCTGGGAAGACTTTTTACTGAGGATACGACTTCTTCGGTGGTTGTAGGTGATATGAAAAAAGAGTCGGAGACGTTGTTTTTTAGGTAGTCACAGAATCTATGTGTGGAGCCAGTCATGTTGTCAGTTACTCGAGTTCCGATGTTAATAAAGTAGTTGTTAAATTTCTCAGCAATTTGGATGGGGTCAGTGAGCTCAACATTATCTTCAATAAATGATGATGGTAGGGGCGGAGGAAGATTTGACTTGTTTATTGCCTTGCGGATAATTTCCCAGGTTTTCTTAACGTTTCCCCTGTTTTCTGAGATCACTTGATTATAATAATTTGTTTTAAGTTTACGTTTGAGTTGGTTAAATATTTGACAATAAGTTTTATATTTTGTGATATTGTCATTGGTTGGGAACCTGTACTTTTTTTGCAAGTAGTTTGTGTTTATTTAAGGAGGACTGTAAGAGACCATAAGTCATCCATGGTTCTCGTTTTATATATTTTTGGGGGGGCTTTATAGTTACCAGCGGAAAGGCTTTATCAAACGCCGTGTTCAAGATTTGTAAAAAATTCTCATAAGCTTCATTGGCACGAGGCTCTTGGCATACATTGTTAAAGTCAGATTCAGATAGTAACTGTTTAAATGCGTTGATATTCCGTGTGCTGAATATTCTCTTAGGCTGGTATGTGTTATCCTTGGGGCAAGAGCTTTTGATATTTTCGATATAGAATGTGGCGAAATGATCGCTTACATCAGTAATGATTATTCCAGAGGTATTTAAATTTAGTTTTTTACAGAAGATGTGGTCAATTATAGTTGCCGAATGACTTGTAACTCTCGTAGGTTTGGTTATCAAGGGCGTAAACCCATTGCTGAACAGAGTTTCTAGGTATTGATTGGTTTTCTGGTGTTGGTTAAAATTGAGTAGGTCTATGTTGAAATCGCCCATCAGGTAGGCTGTTTTTCTTTCAGTGTTGATTTGATCTAGTAAGTTAGAATATTCAGTTAAGAATACGTCCAGATCGGAATTTGGGGCAGTATTAGGGCGATAAATGAGTCCTATGATTGATTTGTTTTTTCCAGTAAGTTCTACGAAGAGTGATTCAAACACATGGGGAATGAAAATGCTTAAGTCGTTCCTAACTTGGAATGGTATAGAATCTTTAACAAAGACACCAACCCCACCTCTACCATCATCATCGGCAGGACGAGAACGCAGAACAAGCGGATGATAACCGTCTAGGGTGTAGGAGATATTTTCTTTCACACTGAAAGTTTCAGTGATACCAATGATGTCAAAGATATTTTGTTTGTTTGGAGATCGCAGAGCAGATTCTGCAGTTGTTCGAAGTTAGCATTTAGGCTCCTGCAATTAATGTTAAGTAAAGCGAGAGATTTAACACATGTGCCTACTGTTGACGAAAACGTTTCTGGAGTGTAGTATTTACAATTGTTCCTATCGTCAGTTAGTAGAGTAAAAGGATCATCTTCAGAAACACTGTTAATTTCAAGGTTGAATTGTGTAACAAAGTCAAAGGCTGAGTCGTTTTGAATTTCTTCAAGTGAGACTAAATTGGTCATTACAAAATCTGACAATGGCGGAAACAAAGGGTTTCAATAGCACAAGTGCTCTACTCTGCTGTCTGATATAGTGTGGCTTAAGGTACAGTCGGGCAGTTTAGAACAAGGGCACATACGTATGATGATGTAGGTGGCCTTGGTAGACAGGTGTTTCCTGTATGTCCGGGAGTTGAGTAGATTAGATTAGTTGTAGAAAATCAAGTTTATATAGCTAATTAATATATTTTTTCTCACTTATCGTGGATTGATTGAGAAGATGGAGGAAGGAATAAGTCTAGAAAATGAAAACGAAGAGATATAGTTTCTCATAATAGGGGGCATTACATTATGACTAAGCACGCACTGGATTTTCAGTTTGTGCTCAAACTGCATCATGGCTGCTCTGCAGCAGCCATGCCCCAGTCTGAGAACAAACGGTAACTCCAGCAGTTTGTGTAAAATACATATAAATACGTGAGGTATTTGATCAAGGTATGGTGAACTGAATTTCCATTGTTGAGGGAGGTGTGCAGACTTATGGATTGGGATGTTTAGATATACCCGAAAACGAAGAGATATAGTTTCTCATAATAGGGGGCATTACATTATGATTAAGCACGTACTGGATTTTCAGTTTGTGCTCAAACTGCATCATGGCTGCTCTGCAGCAGCCATGCCCCAGTCTGAGAACAAACGGTAAGTCCAGCAGTTGTGTAAAATACGTATAAAGTACGTGAGGTATTTGACCAAGGTATGGGGAACTGAATTTCCATTGTTGAGGGAGATGTGCAGACTTATTGATTAGGATGTTTGGATATACATCCGAAAACGAAGTGATATAGTTTCTCATAATAGGGGGCATTACCTTATGACTAAGCACGTACTGAATTTTCAGTTTGTGCTTAAACTGCACCATGGCTGCTCTGCAGCTGCCATGCCCCAGTCTGAGAACAAACGGTAACTCCAGCAATTTGCGTAAAGTACGTATAAAATACGTGAGGTATTTGACCAAGTTATGGGGAACTGAATTTCCATTGTTGGGGGAGATGTGCAGATTTATGGATTGGGATGTTTGGATGTACACCCGAAAACGAAGTGATATAGTTTCTCATAGTAGGGGGCATTACATTATGACTAAGCACGTACTGGATTTTCCGTTTGTGCTCAAACTGAATCATGGCTGCTCTGCAGCAGCCATGCCCCAGTCTGAGAACAAACGGTAACTCCAGCAGTTTGTATAAAATACGTATAAAATACGTGAGGTATTTGACCAAGGTATGGGGAACTGAATTTCCATTGTTGAGGGAGGTGGGCAGACTTATGGATTGGGATGTTTGGTTATACACCCGAAAACGAAGTGATATAGTTTCTCATAATAGGGGCATTACAGTGTGTGTTGCCTTGCGTATGAAAAGTGTGTGAGTAGGGGGGGGGGGGGGGGGGGCTGGTGGCAATAAACCATAGGTTGTGAAATAGAAAACCATAATAATATCTATGAAACAGAAGGAAATTTTCAAAGATGTAACTTAACGAGCATGAATGAAAGAAGGAATGGACGAATCGGTGAATGAACGAATGTAGGAAAGAATAAATGAATGTCAACATATCAATATTCTTCCTTGATTCCCATTCAAATGCTGGTAGTGGAAAACGCAATGTGGGCAACATGTAACTCACCCAGACTATTATTTGGGTGAAAGAGTTTTACCTACAATGAGTCGAGGAATATTCCATTGTTGAGGGACATGTGCGGAATTATGGATTGGGATGTTTAGATATACACCCGAAAACGAAGTGATATAGTTTCTCATAATAGGGGGCATTACATTATGATTAAGCACGTACTGGATTTTCAGTTTGTGCTCAAACTGCTTCATGGCTGCTCTGCAGCAGCCATGCCCCAGTCTGAGAACAAACGGTAACTCCAGCAGTTTGTGTAAAATACGTATAAAATACGTGAGGTATTTGACCAAGGTATGGGGAACTGAATATCCATTGTTGAGGGAGATGTGCAGACTTACGGATTGGGATGTTTGGTTATACACCCGAAAACGAAGTGATATAGTTTCTCATAATAGGGGCATTACAGTGTGTTTTGCATTGCGTATGAAAAGTGTGTGAGTGGGGGAGGAGCTGGTGGCAATAAACCATAGGATGTGGTATAGAAAACCATAATAATATCTTTGAAACAGAAGGAAATTTTCAAAGATATAACTTAACGAGCATGAATGAAAGAAGGAATGGACGAATCTGTGAATGAACGAATGTAGAAAAGAATAAATGGATGTCAACAAATCAACATTCTTCATTGATTCCCATTCAAATGCTGGTAGTGGAAAACGTAATGTGGGCAACATGTAACTTACCCAAACTATTATTTGGGTGAAAGAGTTTCACCTTCAATGAGTCGAGGAATATTCCATTGTTGAGGGAGATGTGCCGAATTATGGATTGGGATGTTTAGATAAACACCCGAAAACGAAGTGATATCGTTTCTCATAGTAGGGGGCATTACATTATGACTAAGCACGTACTGAATTTTCAGTTTGTGCTCAAACTGCACCACGGCTGCTCTGCAGCAGCCATGCTCCAGTCTGAGAACAAACGGAAGCTCCAGCAGTTTGTGTAAAATACGTATAAAATACGTGAGGTATTTGACCAAGATATGGGGAACTGAATTTCCATTGTTGAGGGACATGTGCAGACTTATGGATTGGGATGTTTGGATATACACCCGAAAACGAAGTGATATAGTTTCTCATAATTGGGAGCATTACAGTATGATTAAGCACGTACTGGATTTTCAGCTTGTGCTCAAACTGCATCATGGCTGCTTTGCAGAAGCCATGCCCCAGTCTGAGAACAAGCCGTAACTCCAGCAGTTTGTGTAAAATACGCTCAAACTGCATCATGGCTGCTTTGCAGCAGCCATGCCCCAGTCTGAGAACAAGCCGTAACTCCAGCAGTTTGTGTAAAATACGTATAAAATACGTGAGGTATTTGAGCAAGGTATGGGGAACTGTATTTCCATTGCTGAGGAAGGTGTGCAGACTTATGGATTGAGATGTTTGGATATACACCAAAAAACGAAGTGATATAGTTTCTCATAATAGGGGGCATTACATTATGACTAAGCTCGTACTGGATTTTCAGTTTGTGCTCAAACTGCACCATGGCTGCTCTGCAGCAGCCATGCCCCAGTCTGATAACAAACGGTAACTCCAGCAGTTTGTGTAAAATACGTATAAATACGTGAGGTATTTGACCAAGGTATGGGGAACTGAATTTCCATTGTTAATGGAGATGTGCAGATTTATGGATTGGGATGTTTTGGATGTACACCGGAAACGAAGTGATATAGTTTCGCATAATAGGGGGCATTACATTATGACTAAGCACGTACTGGATTTTCAGTTTGTGCTCAAACTGCATCATGGCTGCTCTGCAGCAGCCATGCCCCAGTCTGAGAACAAACGGTAACCCCAGCAGTTTGTATAAAATACGTATAAAATACGTGAGGTATTTGACCAAGGTATGGGGAACTGAATTTCCATTGTTGAGGGAGGTGGGCAGACTTATGGATTGGGATGTTTGGTTATACACCCGAAAACGAAGTGATATACATGTAGTTTCTCATAATAGGGGCATTACAGTGTGTGTTGCATTGCGTATTAAAAAGGTGTGAGTGGGGGGGGGGGGGGGGGGGGAGCTGGTGGCAATAAACCATAGGATGTGAAATAGAAAACCATAATAATGTCTTTGAAACAGAAGGAAATCTTCAAAGATATAACTTAACGAGCATGAATGAAAGAAGGAGTGGACGAATCAGTGAATGAACGAATGTGGGAAAGAATAAATGGATGTCAACAAATCAACATTCTTCATTGATTCCCATTCAAATGCTGGTGGTGGAAAACGTAATGTGGGCAACATGTAACTCACCCAAACTATTATTTGGGTGAAAGAGTTTTACCTACAATGAGTCGAGGAATATTCCATTGTTGAGGGAGATGTGCAGAATTATGGATTGGGATGTTTAGATATACACCCGAAAACAAAGTGATATAGTTTCTCGTATTAGGGGCATTACATTATGACTAAGCACGAACTGGATTTTCAGTTTGTGCTCAGACTGCTTCATGGCTGCTCTGCAGCAGCCATGCCCCAGTCTGAGCACAAACGGTAACTCCAGCAGTTTGTGTAAAATACGTATAAAGTACGTGAGGTATTTGACCAAGGTATGGGGAACTGAATTTCCATTGTTGAGGGAGATGTGCTGACTTATGGATTGGGATGTTTGGATAAACACCCGAAAACGAAGTGATATAGTTTCTCATAATAGAGGGCATTACATTATGACTAAGCACGTACTGGATTTTCAGTTTGTGCTCAAACTGCTTCATGGCTGCTCTGCAGCAGCCATGCCCCAGTCTGAGAACAAACGGTAACTCCAGCAGTTTGTGTAAAATACGTATAAAATACGTGAGGTATTTCTCATGATAGGGGGCATTACATTATGACTAAGTACGTACTGAATTTTCAGTTTGTGCTCAAACTGCACCATGGCTGCAGGGTGACATTCTGTCACATGTTGAGTACGTCCGTTAAACTGACAATACGTTAGTGCAGTACGACGTCTGTGAAAGAGTGAAGTAAAGAGGCGACCAAAGAACAAGCGCCAACGAGAAGGAAGGAAAACCAGCAAGAACAGAGAATGCGGGCCCTCAAGTGACTCAAAAAACTGTGTGGGTAGGGGTGATTAACGTTTATTCATTTGATTTCATGTAAGTCACAAATTACCACATTTATTTATATGTATATGTATTAAAATTTTTGTTTCCAATGAACCACAATTGATTTATGCTTTTTGACGAAAAGTCACATACCCTTTCGGGATAAGGACCGCCCCATCAAAAGTGAAATGGTCGGGTTCCTCACGCTGAGACATACGTTCACGCACGGATTCGGGCAACATTCCTTGTTTCATATTCTACTCCCCTGCAATGTCGAGGCGATAGCGGTGAGATGTCTCTATCATAAAATGTTTACGAATGACTTGCTCAAACGTTTGCTCAAACGTTTGACATGTTTCCCTCTCTCTAAATATTGTAGTAATAGCAGCAAGATCTCTCTCTCTATCTCAGTACGTTCACGAATCACTTGCTCGAAAGTTTTGTCATATCCCACTCCCCTGCAATATCGAGGTAATAGCAGTTGGATCACTCTATCACGGTATGTTCACGAATCACTTGCTGGAAAGTACTGTCATATTTCATTCTTCCGTAATATCGAGGTGATAGCAGTAATATCTGTATCCCAGTATGTTCACGAATCACTTGTTCGAAAGTTTTGTCATATTCCAATCCCCTGACATGTTGAGGTGATAGCACTTGGATCTCTCTATCACAGTTTGTTTATGAATCACTTCTGCAAAAGGATTTCCACATTTCATTCTTCCGTAATGTCGAGGCGATAACAGTAGGATCTCTCTATCGCAGTACATTCACTTGCTGAATGTTTGTCTTATTCCACTCCATTGAAATGTGGAAGTTGTCAGATCTGTATTGTGTCACAATACCTTCACGAATCTCTCTCGTCAAAAATTATTCCTCTTTAATCGACTCATAAACTTAATATTACATTCAAAAACGTTGATGAGTTCTTCGAGTAGTGTCGAGCTTCTGATCAACGAGTAAATTAGTTGTGTGCTATTGTTTTTAGAGGGTACGCGCAGCTTCCTCAAAATGTATTCGTGAAGACGTCGTGTTGGTGTTTTGGGTTTCCTTCTCGAGAGATTTCATCAGACACTTTAATGTATCATAATACTTTCACTCATTTCATTTGGACTCTCTCTCGTTTAGCGTGATATCAAGCTACACTTCAGCATGCCACGCAGTTGAAAATCTCCTCTCTCTCTCTCTCTCTCTCTCTCTCTCTCATTTGATAGATCTCCTTCGAATCTGTCGAATGACCCACACCCGTTGAACAAGCACACCACTTAAAGCTGTATTCGTCTGCCACATACTGATTGGAATAAACCAAGATATCATGCGGTTGAAAATGTTTCTCATCTGAGAGATCTCTACCAAACCAATCGCATCCGACGAAGAGATACCGGAAAACACAGAGGGAAAAATACATGTTTTTGCATCTTCTGTCAATTTGGACTGTTTCACATACGAGACATCACCTCCAAATCAATGAAAACCTTTGATGAAACACTTTAAAAAAACAGCTAAAACAGTACACGGTTTCACACATTGTCACATGCTGAAGAGTGTGTCGTTCGCATTTGCACGACTACCTTTCTAAACCTTAAGTTTTGAAACCCACCCCTCGGTTCCATCCCATCGGGAATGCTGGATACTTCAAATTCGAAGTATTCAAGTCGAGACCTTTAAAATGATGTATCACACGCCTACCGTCCTAAAACTTGAGTTTTGAGGCCGCACCTTCGGCCCCCACCCACTCAGGGATGGTCGGATACTTCCAATGCGAAATATTCAAGTCGTGAACTTTAAAATGATGTATCACATGACACCCTTTCTAAAACATGGGGTTTGAGGCCCCCACCCCTCAGCCCCACCCTATCGGGGAGGGTTGGATACTTTATATTCAAAATATTCAAGTCGAGACCTTTAAAATGATGAATCACCCGACAACCTTTCTAAAACTTAAGTTTTGAGGCCCCACCCCAGAGCCCCCTCGGGTAGACGCAAATACCAAATATTCGGACTACATGCGTAAAGACCTTTAAAATGATGTATCACATGCCAACCTTTCTATAACTTGAATTTTATATGCCCCCAGCAAACTCCCCCCCCCCCCCCCCCTCTCGGGGAGGGAAAATACCAAATATTCGGACTACACGCGTCTAGACCTTTAAAATGATGTATCGCTTGTCAACCTTTCCAAAACTTGAATTTCTTTATGCCCCTCAGCCCCACCCTCTCGGGGAGGGACAAATAACAAATATTCGGACTACACGCATCGAGACCTTAAAATGATGCATCACACGAAACCTTTCTAAAATATGAGTTTTTGATGACCCTCAGACCCACCCCCGAGAAGAGTCGATCACCTCATTTAACCTTTACGCGCTGAAGCTCGAACACAGTTCCTAAACAGATAGCCTTGCCATCTGTTTCCATCTTGTCTTCAACTTTCTGTTCTTTAACTTGCCTCGTCCGTAGTCATCCAATACTATAATCTTCTACCACTCTCGCAGCTTTGTACCATTAGTTTTTTGTACTATTAATATTTGACTTGTAGCACTACTGCAGTCTTGCTAACTATCTCCGATTGAACGAACGACTAAAATCCCATCGAGCAAATAAGCCACAGAGTAATGGGTCGAACGAGTGCATCCACATTCGACTCTTATCTTCAGCTCGGGAAAAAGTGGAGCCGAAGGCTAGACTTTTTCAAAAAGGGATTCCGTAGGGATTCAATAAAAGGTATTCTATAAGCGGGATTCCGTAGTCATCCAGTACTAAGCCACAGAGTAATGGGTCGAACGAGTGCATCCACATTCGACTCTTATCTTCAGCTCGGGAAAATGTGGAGCCAAAGGCTAGACTTTTTCAAAAAGGGATTCAATAAAAGGTATTCTATAAGCGGGATTCCATAAGTGAGATTCCAAGCCCTATATAGCTCCTATAAGGTGGTCTTACCATCGGTTTCAGCCTTCCGTCCTATAACGAGCTTGTACTGTATTACCGTATCCTATAATCTTCCTCTCCCCTTCTACCATTACTGCTGATTTGAAGCGCTACTATAGGCTTGCTAACTGCCACATATTACCTTTACCCTAGGCCAAGTCTTAGAATGTCAAAGAACCATCCATACCCTGCTAGGAGACTGGAAACCAAGCATACACCACACAGCAGACATTTCATACAACATATACCATATATGGGATAGCACACCAGCCCAGGTGGATTGTTGTTCCAATGGTTATCATGGGACCTAAGTCGGTATGTACCGCCCATACTATTCTACTGCACTACAGAAGACATTACCCCCCGCCCACAATAGCTCTTCTCCTAGCATTACGTTCCACCTATACCAGCCATAGGATAACATGAAGCATCAGGTCGATTACTAGTACCAAGGGAAAAGTTGAACCAACAGGGATATAAAAAAAACGTCCTTTACTTCCTAACAAGACAACAACGGATTACCCCTACTCAACAATACTGCTTGGCCTATCATTACGCAATACCTGTACCATATGTGGATCAGCACACCGTCCCAGGTGGATAATGGTGCTGCTACCGTTCTAAACTACCAGGCCTTATCCCTACCCACAATACTGGTTGTCCTTGCGATACGTACTATCTATACCAGTCAGAGGATAATTTGAAGCATTAGGTGGATTAATAGTTCGAAGGGCTAACATGGGACCCCTAGGGTGAGGAGCGAACATCCCATACTGTCATACTAGGCGACCATGCATTACCACCACCCACCCTACAATACCGCCTGGCCCAGCATTACATACTCCCTATATCAGTCATAGGACAGTACAAAGCAATCGGCAGGTTGATACAACAAGGATTAAGATGGGATCTATAACGCTCATACTATATTACAAATCCACACCACCAAGGACTATTTTGCAATACCACACGAGACGACGACCATGCTTTACCCCAACCCACAATACTGGTTAACCTAGCATTACGTACTACCTATATCAGTCATAGGATAGTACAAAGCAATCGGCAGGCTGATACAACAAGGATTAAGATGGGATCAACAATGATATATTACGCCCACACTATACTGCAAATCCAAATCACCAAGGACTATTTCGCAATACCGCACGAGACGATGACCATGCTTTACCCCACCCGACAATACTGGTTAACCTAGCATTACGTGCTATCTATACCAGTTGTAGGATAATATGAAGATTGATTAGTAGTACCAAGGGTTAATAGTATAACTAAAGGGGTATATACCACCCTTACTATACTACGATATCAGTCAAGTACGAGAACCCCGACACACCCTGACCCGAAAGATGTCATACCACATTGTATATGGTTCAACAACAGCGGTCAACGTTTTTTGACGCCATGGTGCGCGTAATGACGCCACGACGTCCATAGCAACGTCAACCATTTCGCGGGAATTTTTTTTCTCGAGAAACTCCACCTTCACCATTAATTTCCATCATACCCCACACTATATATCCATAGCCCTGTGTGTACATATATCACTGCACATGTCATAGCATACTATATATGCAGTACGTACATCGCGTGCAGGATTTGGTCAGGTTGCAACCCAAAAAGTCCGGTTCCTATGTGAATTTAACAATAGCAGCTTCCCCAAAAGTCCGGGTAATAGCGCACGATCGGGTACATGCTATACTACTAACCAATAATCGAATGGCTAATTAATTTGTAAAAACAGTCTTCTAATAAACTGTAAAAACAGTCTCCTAATAATCTGTAAATACAGTTTACTAATCTATAAAAACAGTTTATTAATCTGTAAAAACAGTCTCGTAATAAACTGTAAAAACAGTCTCGTAATAATCTGTAAAAACAGACTCGTAATAAACTGTAAATACAGTTTACTAAACTGTAAATACAGTTTATTAATCTGTAAAAACAGTCTCGTAATAAACTGTAAAAACAGTCTCGTAATAATCTGTAAAAACAGTCTCGTAATAAACTGTAAACTGTTGTTCAGCATTAAATTTAAATGTTGTCAGTGTCACGATTCCTAGCTGACATGTAAAAAAGAGATGCAATAGAATTTCCTTTTCATACAGGCCATGAGATCACTCTGACCCCTCCCTGTCTGTCATAGGCCCATAGCCTAGATCTAATACCCTTTCCGCCCGCCAATACATATTCCTTTCAAAGCTTCCTGCATTTTCAACTTCTGACAACAAGGTAGCGCTGTCTTCAATTAACCAACAGTTTTTGTTTTATTAAAGTTCGGACAAGTTGGTTGTACCTTGACAATAAATAGAACTCGAGGACAGGGGTGCAACATTTGTTTTGCAGGGAAGACTCTTACATTATAGCCCACATCCATTATTCTTCTGTTCTGTCGTCTGCAGCACAAGAACAACGCAGTGCGTAGTTTCGCTTTCCGGGTTAACTTTTGTACAGTCTAGCAACGAAATGTCACGCCATCATTGTTGTTCTGATGGCGCCGAGTCGCGGGCAAAAAAGAGGTTTTTTGTCAAATAAAGAAGCCGCAGTGTGATGATTTGATTATTAATTTATGATAAACATGAAGTTAAATACCTTGTGGATAGCTGTACAAGAAAACTGTGTTGATGAATCTTTGTTCAATGAACGAATTCACAAATGAACTGGGAAGGGGGTGTCGGTCAGGGCAAAATAGGCTTTCATTACTTGTCTTTTTATATAGACTACTACTGTATGTGTAACACGGGGCCAGGACTGACGTGGTACTTTCATTGTTATCAGTGTAAAAAGTGGTTGTGTCCACAACTTCCAGTAACTGTGAATGAACCTCCCAACAAACCAGGATGGTTTCGCCCATTTCGTCGTTTGCAGTATTTACTGAAATGATATTTTCCAGAGCGCCAGTGTTGAGAGGGTTAAAAAACGTAATCGTATATCTTGTATCGATCAAGCTTCAGCTATTTCCTTATATTTGTAAGCTGATGTGTAAAATGAAAGCGAGTATTTAGGGTCAGCAGCGAGAAAACTGAAGATGAATGATTCCACAGTTGCCAGGATTCATATTCAGGCGACTGATGGTAAGTGATTTATTTCTCATTTGTAATTCCGAGTTTCACCCAATGGTGTTTATGTTTTAAGGCTATTACTTTTACAAGGGCTAGCGAATAAATTATACAACTTTTATTAATGGATTTCCTTGGTCCAGAGCGTGGGTATGGTGGATGACTCCGTAGCAGCAACTTCTTGGTCACGCTCTTCTAGAATACTGCGAAGGGATTTTAGCCTACACTGTGTGTATGTCTCTCCTCCCATGGGACTGCCAAGAATCTGAGTGGCATATTGGCTCTTTTCCAACAATCAAACTTGAGTGTCATCACCCGAGTTTAGGACTAAGCTAACAAACAACGTCCATATCTCTCTGTGGATTCTTTGGATAAATAATGTTTACACACGAGAATCCGTTGGCACAGTGTAGATGTCAGTGAGGAAGGGGGGGGGGGGGGGGCTTGGTTTTGGACTTGTCTTATCACGGTGACAGCCTCTTTTTATTCTACTTCTGGATAAAATACTTACAGCACCGTATGGTGAATGAGATGATATTATACCGACATGATACTGACTGGATTACCGATCGGTATTTTGACGACTATCCCATTTTTCCTGCGCCACGTAAATGTTTTACACATTCCTCGGATATTTCCATCAGTTGGGGATCCATCTGAGTCCATAAACTAAACAAAAATTATCTATTTATTATTATGAATGCTTTTCAGTGGTGATGCCAGATTTTTGAATATAGAAGGAAGCGGAGCAAGGGGGCGGTTGAAAAAGGGCGGGACACATTTGCCATCGGAGTAGGTTTATAATTCATTTTAACCCTTCACATCACGAGAATAGCAGACAGCACTTGAATTTTGCTTAAAAAACAATAATTGCCATTTC
The DNA here is from genome assembly GCA_031216915.1 of Pictodentalium vernedei. Lineage (NCBI taxonomy): Eukaryota > Metazoa > Mollusca > Scaphopoda > Dentaliida > Dentaliidae > Pictodentalium > Pictodentalium vernedei. The sequence continues at coordinate 322,406,506 of CM062296.1, read as the reverse complement.
TTCCACCAAACCTGTAGTTTATGACACCTAATTGGAACGAGCTCGTTTACAAGGTTTGTTCCAATGAGGAGTCGTGAGCTATGTTTTTCAGACAAGAATTATAAACAAAATTTGTGGATGATGCCCCCCACCCACCCCCCCCCCACCCACACACCCCACCCACCCCCACCAATTGGTTGGGTCTGGATCCGCCACGGACATCTATATATTTCAGGCGGTCACTGATCATTGTTGGACTACAGGTGAGAAGGAGGCGCACGTGAGGGATCGCTCCCTTCCGTTAGACACTTGATAATACAGCAACAAGACGACAGCCTGCGAGGAAGAATCGTTGTATTTTTAATCAAGCACATAGGTCAGAACTAATTACACTAAAAAGATTAAATTTGATACCAAGAAGTATCTAATATTGCTTCCGTAACAGGAAATGGTGATAATGAAACTTTAATAGCGGCTTTCATACTCGAGCCAATCAAACAACGCATTATATTTTCATTGCAGTATGTTTTTAACTCTTACAAGTCTGGAAAAAAGAGTGAATTTGTTGCTCGTCACATTTATGGCCCAGCTAGAATTTAATGACAGAGGACGGGAGTGTCGCTTTCCCACCCAATCTCAGCCAAAATGTTCAATAGCTGAACATTTAGGCCTTAAACCTCTAACAGTTTGGAAATTCCATGCATTGTGGTAGTTGATTTCGGGGCTTTTTATATGTAACTGTGGCCGTTTCATGAAGCCATTTAGTGATTTTTTTAACCATATTTCCTGGGATTTTCTAACAGACGTCAATATTTCGTCACGTGATGGCAGCAAGGCGCCATCTGCAATTGCAGATGACGCCTGATGACGCCTTGGAGCATTTAGGAGACGATCACAAGGGGTGAAGGTGCATTCAGATTTGTTCAGCGTTTGGAAATTCGCAGGTCGCAGAGAGGAAATTCTCACACTTGGGTAGGGTGGGGTTGGGTGGGTTATTTTTCTAATATTTTTATTATCAATAGTTGGATGCTCGGCAGTCAATGGGAGGGTATAGTTGGAAATCCGGTGGGGATACACCCCCTTACCAAGACCATCTAGTCACGCTCTTGGTGAATGTTAAATTGACTAGAACCAACTGCTCAGATTTTAAGGCTTCTGCTAATCACTATTATCGGGGACGTGGTTAGAGGTTGCCGTTTGGGAAGGTGTAGGTAGTGAATTTCCAACTAGGCGGAGGAACCGGTGGGGGACCCCAGCCCCTCCCCCGTTGGAAATTCACTACCGAGAAAAATTTTGAAAATGAAGCCATGAAAGCGGGCATAAAATTGATTCTAGTAACTGAAATGCCAACACATTTAAGATAGAATTATCAGGTTGTTATTATTAGTTGGTATTATTCTGGGAATTGAATATTTGTTAAACAAATGCTCAAGCTGCGAACTTTGAGCAATTCACACCCTCCTAACATTAGATGAGATCTTATGCAAGAATGATCAGTTTTGGATATTTCATAATTTTGTAACTGTGAATGATGGAATTAACTCAGGATAACGATTTCACATGATGTGATTTTCTTGAAGTGTATTTCGAGGATTTGTTTATTACGATAAGTAAGTGTACTATAGAGATCTCGTACTGATTAACATCATGCATACTAATGAATCTCGATACTGCGTACACTGTAGTTGTAAAGAGTAACAGTTGGAATTTTTGCCGATTTGAAACCGAGTTGGGATTTTGGGAAGTAAAGGAGACATCAGCATCACCAAAGAAGCTCTAAAATCCAGATAGATGGAATTTTCAACTACTCATGACCTGTACTCCGAATTTCCAACTATAGGAAATTATGGCCAGGATTGGGTGGTGACACCCCTCCCCCCCCCCCCCTCTCTCTCTCTCTCTCTCTCTCTCTCTCTCTCTCTCTCTCTCCTTTTTCAGCACACACGAATAGACACCACTTCCGGTTTCAATGTGTTAAAATATCGCTAAGAGACATGGTCTTGATATGAATCATTCGATCAAATAGCTCACAGCGGTAATATTGTTACTAAATATGTTATGTCGTCCACTTATAAACAATTATTATTCACATTATTCGTACTTTAACGTCGAATTACTTCCTTGTTCAACATTAAAGAAGATTCCCCTTTACCAATGAATCACGGGTGCATTGCTCATTAAATCCGCAACAATACCCCAAAATAACATACCCATGTCGAAATGTTTTTAAATCCTCTCTCCCAATTCAAATCCCATTATATCTGAAAGACGAAAACTAATTCAGGTGCATTACTGACTTCTCGTCTCTTGTGTCCAAAGCCACAATTCTTTCTTGCACCTAAGAAGTGGATTAAGTCATATTTCCGACAAATTAACAAAAGAGTATTCACTGTTCTGAGACAGGTAAGTCGATTTACCAGGTTCATTTTGCATTAACAAAATGGGCTTTTTGGCCCAACATATATTAAGGCAGTTCGTACACAATTCCTATTCGGTCGAACATACCTTCCAAACATAATAAGCCCAACCTAATCTTATAGTTATAGTAATAATAATTTGGCCGGCCGCCGATTTGTCGCCGTTATCAGATGTGAAGACCTTTATTAACTCCCAACTGCTTCCATATTCCCACGACTCCCCTCTCCTTCCATCACCTGGAAACGAAACGCTTAATGACATCCCGTACCCCATTTACACCATTTTTCCCAGTCTCTCCGCTAAGCATACCAACACTCTCCTTAGTTCCGACCAATATCCACATATCCTTCATTCTTCCACCCCACTTCCCCATAAAACTCCCAGTGAATCGAATGCTGTTAGGTTGATATTTAGGGCATTCTAATAAACTGTTCCAAGATCACCACTACTCCTAAATTACACATTTGGTACTCCTTTCCACTGCCTTTCCCAAATTGTCCGCTAAGCTCCAACGACCATAGCTTAAACAGCAGTGACCCCCAACCCCCTTAAACAGTGCTATGCACGGATGCGAACCGAGAATTTCTACCGGATCCCGACTAAGTCACAATCCGGTAGAAATTATCTGTGTCCGGCAGTAAATATCTTGTACCCGATGGGCCTTATCTTGTGAATCTCATGTGGTGGATCCCATGTAACGTCATAGTCACATGAGTCAGTGGCACCATGTTTTGTTGTCATGGTTGCCCGCGTGAGCAGCCACTTTGTGACGTCATTACCTTAGCAATACTTGGTGTCGGTGCGCATTTGCAGAGCGTGTTGTTAGGTTGATTCGTGTTTCCGTCGTCCATTTTGTATATTGGAGGCCGCCATCGTGGTTTCTATTGTAGCACGTGGTTGCTATGTGACCGAAAGTCCTGTACAATAGGTAGGGCTTTTTATGTTTGGAAGGTATATTCAGCCGAATAGGAGTAAATCTAATTACCAAAATAAACCCGGCAATCCCTCGAAACCACCAAACACTACTAAAACGGGCTTGGATGTTTCCATTTGGGGCTTATGAGAGTAGCAGGTAGTGCTATAAGGCGCGTTCGATTGTATAAGAGTCAACCTAATTACCCAAATAGAACCGAAAATTTCTCCAAATCACCAAAAACGATCAAAACTCACTTTATTGGGTATGAATTTCCCCCAGAATCCCCTTCCCTCCAATAACAGGTGCATTCGTTTGTATATGAATCAATCTAGTCATCAAAACAGACCCGTCATTCACTCAAATCACCAAAACGGTCTAAAATCACCGAAACGGACTTGGCAAAGCCCCATTTTGGGCTTATAAGAGTAGCACGTAGTACTACAAGGTGCGTTGTATTAAACTGAAGAATCTTTACTAGGTTCGGATTTACCCACTAAATCCTCGGTTTCTGCCTATTACAGACGCTATTCTAGCTACTCTAACCATAGCAGTTTATGTAATCCTAGCTACTCTTGACTACAGTGGTTGACTAAATATCCTCAGATATGTATCCTATAAAGGGTATTCTCAAATGATACATTGCATCAAATACCCAGATGGGTCGTAGAGCAGTATGTGGAGTCACTCGTTCGAGAAATTGATCTACAGCTCATTTACTCGATGAGATTCGAGTCGCAAGGGCATTTGCTCATGGGGCAACTTATCGATAACCCATTTGCTCGATGGGATTCGAGTTGTTCTAGCAATGACTCTTCGGTAACTGCTCGATTGCTTATTAGGGGAACTTGGAATAGGAATGAAAAAGTTGTTCGAGCAGGCATTAGTGAGATGATAGTGATGTGAACTGGAACCCGTTGCGGCATTAATGTACTAAGAACCATAGTAGTGCCACAAGTTAGTAATGGCGGAGCTAAAGCACGGGACAGAATAGTGGTGGGCAATAATAATGGTACAAGGCAGTAATGGATAAGTCTGCAATGCTGGCCGAACACTGGGTGACTACAATACCCGCTAATCAAAGGACATATAGTTCAATACAAGGTGGAAAGCGACGATAAGACTTCCAGGAGCTGTGTTGGAGCTTGGAATCTCACTTATGGAATCCCACTTATGGAATCCTTTTTACAGAATCCTTATAGAATACTTTTTACCAAAATGAGTGGAAGAGCAGTATGTGGAGTCACTCATTCGAACAATTGCTCGATAGCTCATTTGTCTGATAAGATTCGAGTCGTTCGAGTAAGCAGTTGTTGAAGAGAACTTTGATAGTGATATGAATTGGGGGCCGTAACGACATTAGTATAGTTAGAGCCGTAGTAGTACCACAAGTTAGTAACGGTTGAGACACTCCAGCTCAGGGCAGAATAGTGGTAGCCAATAGTTAAGATACAAGGCAGAAATGGTACGAGACTACAAGGCTGTTAGAACATCATATTAAAAGTGCTTACAATACTGGCTGATTATAGGGCAGATGGTGGTGACTATGGACAAGTGGTGGTCTTGACGTTATGTAGGTGGTGCATGGTCTAGTAGCCAGGTGATGAATAGGATTTGGTGCCTTAACTATCTTCAGATAAATATCCTGCTAAAGGTATTCACCAAAAGAAATCCTCAACGGGTATCATCAAATACCGTGATAAGGCGTAGAGAAAGAAGTATGTGGACTGTGGAGTCACTCGTTCGAGCAGTTTCTCGATAGTTCATTTGCTCGATGGGATTCGAGTCGTTCGAACAATGACTTTTTCAAAAACTGCTCGATAGCTTATTTGCTCGATAAGATTCGAGTCGTAACTCTGTTCGGTTGTCTTTTGGGTTTGAGAACCATAGAGGCCTTCGTTGTACACAAGGGTGATAACTCTGCATGTTTAGGTACATATTATTCGAAATCAAGCAATCTGACTGGTGATTATAAGACTTGGGCGAGGCAAAGGTTATAACAAGGTGTAGTCAAGAGTAGCTAGGACCACATAAACTGCTAAGGTTATAGTAGCTAGAATAGGGTCTGTAATAAGTGGAAACCGAGGATTTAGTGGGAAAATCCCGAACCAGTAAAGATACTCTAGTTTAATAGAATGCACCTTAGAGCACTAAGTCCTACTCTTATAAACCCAAAATGGGACTTCGCCAAGTCCGTTTCGGTGATGTTAGACAGTTTTTGGTGATTTGGAGTGAATGTCTGTTCTATTTGGATGATTAGATTGGATCATATACAAAGGAATGCACCTGTTATTGGAAAAAAATGAGGATTCCGAGGAAATCCGCACAAAATAAATTTCGTCACAGAATGGCCGCTTTCGCGGGCTACCATTACAAGCAAACATGGCGCCACTAGGTTAATTGACTATGACGTCACATAAGCTCCACCAAATGAGATGCATAAGATAAGGCCCGTTTTGGTACATGATATACTACTATCCGCTTTCCAGCTAACAATTCTAGAATCTCACCCGTTGAAAAAGAAATGAAAGAACATTGGATAGAATATTCTATTTCCGTTTGTTTGTCCTGGTTTTGTCGCTCTTTGGGAACATCATGCGTATGAAATTTCGCCCAGCTAGTTACACTGTGTGGCGGCCACTTATGTAATTACAGTACTATAGTGTTGAAATGCAATACATACCGTAGTTGGAGTAGAGCAGGTAATAATGTAGGAGTGGAGCAGGTAATAAAATAAACATCATTGTGATGATTCTATTAGTTACATTGTGTTTCAGCGGCTATACGGGACTGCACTACCCTTCTGATATCCGGATTTCCTGAGGATGAAAACCGAAGGAAATACGAATCTCTGAAGGGTTGTACACATCGTATGACGAATTACTTACCTTGCTCCTTCAGTGTGTCGAGTTTTTGTTTCGTATTTATAACTTCCAAACGATATTCCAGTGACGAAAACTTTGAAAAAAGTAATAATTAGAGAAACTGAAAGAAACATATCTTTCTTAATGATTGAACAAGAACGACGTGGAGTTATTTCCTTTTGATTGAACACAAACATTTGGGGGACTTCAATTCAAGGACATTGGGAAATAATGACTCGTCGTTATTATTGTAGGACACAAGTTGACTTTAGGGTTTTATTCGATATAGTGGTGCGTTGTGTGTCTTGGAGATTCAGGTACACTATATCCAAACTTGTTCAAGTGCTTTAATAAAATTCTCTGAAGAGACAATTCATGTAACGAGATAGGTTGCAAGTTTCTCGAAACCACAACGGATCTGTGGTGTAAAAACGCCGCAACGGAATTCCTCTTCTCGATAGTAACATCGGAGGGTATGTACTCGTTTTATTTCAAATTTTCAGAATATTCTCATGAAACAATATTGATCTCATGTTGTTAGTGTGTCTGAATGCTTATTATTACTGACGAAAATGTTTGAGGAGATGGGTGAAAGGGATCGGCAAAATGTGCCTAGAATGTCTGTGCACCACTTTTAGCTGTCGCGTGATATTGTCATACGCCCCGTTGAACTTTGTACACCCCGCTCGTGATAAATGTACCGTACTGGATGCATTGGTCACTTACCAGTCAGGAAGCTTGTATAATTTTGAAAGGGTAATAAAAGTCAACTACACGCGAATCCAAGAACTCTTGGATTACACCCCGGCAGTTTTTCGAGATGAACTTGTCTTATTGGCACTGGGGGTCTAGATCGCTACTGAGTGAAATGAACGACTGAGTCGACAAAAAAAATAGGAATGAACTGTTGAACCCTTCACGGAACAACCAGAGATCGATTTAAAACAAATTATTGAATCGTATAAACTTTTTTTCTGCTGTACAAGCATAGCTTATGACCCCCTAATTGAAACGAACACGACGAGCTCGTTCTAACGAGGCGTCCTACGCTATATTTGTGAGGCAAACATTTTTAAAAAAATAATAAATATGAAGGTCTTTTTTTTGCAAAAAGCTCACGCCACTTAGGGCCGTTACGTTAGAAGAACCTTAATGGACGCAGTTTGGCGGTACTGGGCAATGCTGTTATGGGTTGTAATGGTCATATCTGATGCTCGGTATTCAGATGTGCAGCCAGTAATATATATTAAGGGGAGGGGCACAAGCCAACGTTGTTCGGGGAGGGGGGGGGGGCGCATGATAATCTTCAAGCATATCAGGAAGGACGAAGTGGAGGTCGGAAGGTTCAAAACGGCGCTATCTTGGAATATCTTGAGGATAGACAGAACACCAGTTATCAGTTATTTGTAAATACATTAGTTGCAGCTCTATGCAAATCGTAGAAATCATTACGCATAGGGTAAAAATTAGGTATTTAGCGCATCTAGTTAGCGCTCTTACAAACGTGTTGTTTAAACTTAAAGAAGAATTGCTTTGCATGGACCACGAGGTAAACTACCATTTTTCAGCTGGCTCGAAGGTTTTTGGTGGAAAGGGGAAGTTTTTTCGATGCCAAATGATATTTTTTTTTTTTTTTTTTTTTTTTTTTTTTGCGGCGTCAAATATAGGATTTTAGTGCCAATTGCAATCTGGTTGTAAATGAGAATAAATTAACCATGTATCCTTCATTGACTGCAACAAGGCGCCAATATATATGATTTTCATAAGCTAATAAGTTTGTTTTGGTTTTGTGTTTCTGTCTTGACTTTGCTCAACCTTGAACCTTGAACATGTATTGGTTATGTCTAAAAGGTAACCTATAATAGATAATGGGACACCGGATAGTGGATTTAGAGGATTGCTTTATTTCATACAGAACAAAATAAGAGGATCATAGAATGGTGGCTTCTTAGAAATACCGAGGCAAATATACCATAACTGATGAATTGGGGTGGGGGGGGGGGTGGGGGTCCCATTCTTTGAGAGATTTTTTTTTCATAAAAGGGCCGGGTGGGTCCCTTTGGAGTAGAAAAAAATTTGTGTCGTTGTGTCAGCATTTTTTTTCCAGAACTACCCCACGCCTTCACCCCCCCCCCCCCCCTCCCCCACCCAGGCTTGCACGACAAAATATACACAGCTCCGAAAGTGCAATAAATGCCCGGCTTCATATACAGGTAGAATCTCACATCCAGGAAAAGAGTAACTAAAAACAAATTATATTTATGACAATGACTTGTTGAAAGCACCCAGATAGACGAGCAACCCCTACCAAGCTGGTGTTGCATGTATAAAATACAGTACTTTATCAATGGAAAGTATATTTTCCGCGAGTAAGTCTTTGATGAAAGCAACCAGGTGTGTTCCAAATAACTGGGCGAAATGGCCGATTCGTCGGTCACCGACGTTCTACTCCCCCCCCCCCCCCCCCCCAACTCATCCCCATTTTGTTAGCTACGGCCCTGGCCGTACACAACTAGGCGAGCGCTTAAGGCACGAGCAATCATAGAAGGTTTCGTTGAGGGTTTCTTCGTGGGGGAGGGGATTCTGGCAAGGAAAAAATGAATTATGCTTCCAAATGAAGCCTTCTTGTGGTCGAAAAGCCACCATAAGGCATGAATACACATGGCTCATAATTATCTGCTTTCGAGATTGTAAAACATTACTGGATACATTCAGTGTGGGATATTCGTGTTGGACAGTACATCTCAAATTGACGACAAATGAATACTATCTATATCTATAGACGGTAGATTTACATTTTACTTTTTAAATGTCGCTCAGCGGCATGTTTTCAAGGCATAACTTTGCATAGTTATTGAGAAAAGTGCCTTTCCTCTCTCCCAAAACACTTCCCCTTGCTGTGTTAAAATTTTTTATTTGGTTTGTAAAGTGGGCGCCGGTATGAAATTGTTGCGAGGTGAGGAGTCGTTCGCAATTTTATTAATTTAAGTCCTATTGGTCATGAGTAGTAGGAGATGTGGAGATCGGGGCCCATTTGGGGACCCTCCAGGGGGGGGGGGGGGCCGATGAAGGAAGTAGTAGGAGATGTGGATACCCGGTTGTAGAAACCATCGGTTTTACGACAATTAACCTCTTAGTCCCCACCAGTCCGCAAATTACCAAAAACGACTTTATTTGATACGGATTTCCCCCAAAATATTTTGTAGTAGAGCAGCACACATTGTGCCTTTTCACATAAGCACATATGGCAAAAAAGGGGATTCGCCAGAAGGTATCCTCAAATAATACAATACCAGGTCATAGGTATCCCCAAATACCGAAAATGAGGCTAAGAGGGATAGTAAATTAGGCCTCATTGAGGGATCTTTTCATGGCCCCATGGCCTCAAACGAAATGAGGTTAAGAGGGATAGTAAATTAGACCTCATTGAGGGCTTTTCTCATAACCCTCATGGCCTCATAGGACTAAAAAGGGGTGCCAAATAGCAGACGTTTTCCAAAAAGGGGTGCTGAAATTGGGGGTGCCACGGGATATGGCTGATTTCCTCATTGCCCTCATGGCCTCATACGACTAAAAAGGGATTCTCCAGAAAATATCCTCGATAGGTATCCTCAAATAATACAATACCAGGTCATAGGTATCCTCAAATACCGAAATGAGGCTAAGAGGGATAGTAAATTAGGCCTCATTGAGGGATGTTTTCATGGCCATCATGGCCTCAAAAGATATGAGGTTAAGAGGGGTGGTAAATTAGACCTCATTGAGTGCTTTTCTCATAACCTTCATGGCCTCATAGGATTAAAAAGGGGTGCCAAATACCAGACGTTTTCCAAAAAGGGGTGCTGAAATTGGGGGTGCCACAGGATATGGCTGTTAAATACCGAGAGGAGGCTAAAAGGGATAGTAAATTAGACCTCATTGAGGGATTTTTTCGTGGCCCTCATAGCCGCAAACGAAATGAGGCCATGAGGGCCATGAGAAAAGCCCTCAATGAGGTCTAATTTACTATCCCTCTTAGTCTCATTTCGTTTGAGGCTATGAAGCGAATCCCCTTTTTTGCCATACGTGCTTATGTGAAAAGTCACAATGTGTGCTGCTCTAGTACAAAATATTCTGAGGGAAATCCGTATCAAATAAAGTCGTTTTTGGTGATTTGAGGACTGGTGGGAAGTAGTGGGGTCTGGTAGTGACTATTTGGGAAAGGTGTGTACTAGGAGGCTAATTGTCGTAAAAACCCATGGTTTCTACAACCGGGTAACAACATCTCCTACTACTCCCTTCATCGGTCCCCTGCGGGGTCCCTCGTCAGGTGCCCCAATGGGCCCGATCTCCACATCTCCTACTACACCCTTCCACGCTCCCCTGCGGGGTCCCCACTAGGTCCCCCCAATGGGCCCCGATCTCCACATCTCATACTACTCCCTTCATCGGTCCCCTGCGGGGTCCCCCACTAGGTCCCCCAATGGGCCCCGATCTCCACATCTCCTACTACTACCTTCATCGGTCCCCTGCGGGATCCCCCACTAGGTCCCCCTAATGAGCCCCGATCTATCGCTCACCTACTACTGCCATGGTAAATTTAGTTTGTCGTGGATAAATTACTTTACAATTTATTTATTTATTTATTTATTTATTTATTTATTGGTGTTTAAGGTCACATATTTCTGCACAATGGGTAATCATGACCATGACAGTTTTACGGATGGAGAAAGCCGGTGTACCCTTAGAGATCCACCGAGCACTGGTGAGCAGCTGTCAGTTCCCCAACATACCAACTCCACACAAGCAGGGTTAGCATTGGTTGAAGAAAGGTGTATCATCGACGTGCAGTTCGCCTTAGTACACAACGCCACCGTGCCCCCAATTGGACAATGGGGGTGAAATATCTTGCCCGAGGACATAACGCGATTGCCGCAGGTGGGAATGGAACCGAGGACCTCTCGGCTAGCAGCCTGCATCTCTACCTACTGAGCCATAGCGCCCCAAAAATTACTTTACTGGACACCTTTGTAATGAGTAACCTTGTGATAAATAATCTTCTACCCCACTGGAGTATACTCGAGAACAATCGATAAGGGTTAGGTAGTTTTATCCCAATTTACAACGTGGCTGTGTCGCATCCGGGTACAATATAGAGGATAGAGGATTTGAAACAAGGATATTGAAACTAGGTTGCATCAAGTGGGTAAATCAGGATATGCATTTACCTGTCTGCAACTTAGTTTCAAACCATGGCTTGTAATTGATTGGCTAAACAGAATAAAGCGTTACCGAGCCGATAAAAACACAAACTTTGGCATGCAGACTCGCTTCAGGGCTTCATTTAATATCAGTCAGGGAGCCATCCTTAATTTTTCCATCTTCCATGTAGTCGCGAAAAATCCAAGATGGCAGACTAAAAATGAAAATGCAACATGAATAACGCTGAAAGTTTTTCAGCGTTATTCAAAAGAAGTGGGAATGCACAAATATTTTTAGTTATTTAAAAATGACAAATTGAAAATACAGTAGCATAAAAAATATTTTTCTTCCGCGTTTTAAAATCACCCTTTGAATGGTGAAAATGTGTGCACCAGTGATAACAAACAGATATGAAAGTTAAAATTAGGGACCTGCGAACCTCCAATTTCGTCTCGAATCGAATATCGAATCGAATCCCTGCTAAAGTTTCGGATCGAATCGAATGTCGAATCCTAATCCCAGTCAGTCAGTAGAGTGATAATGTGATAGGTAGACGATTAGACGAGCCAAGAACTGTTGGAATCGCAGTGAATACTGAAAATGATGAAATTACATTGTTATCTGTTGCTTTTGGCGATAGAAAGTTCTCCGTTTGAGCCCGGTGGATCCGTGCAGAACAGAAATAGCAAGCAATTACGTGAACGTTATTTATATCATGAAAGCGGTGGGCATTTCGAACGTATTAACTCTGTGCATGCTGCTGGCAGATATACCTGGCCAGGATTTCTCTTGCCACTGATAAGAATACTTTTGGCGTATTTAATCAAATTTCTCATCTATAAATAGAATAGCTTTTTTTCACCACTGGTTTTCTGAGTTAAATTTAGTTGAATTTTTTATCAAATCTAGTCATGGCTGCTGTGAAGCAGCCATGATTAGACTTGATGAAACTATTCTGGCAATACTCAGCGGGTTGAGAGTTAAAATTATTTATGTCGCATATGACGGATGTACAAGTCTTTTAAACGGGAGTAGGCCTGGGATCGAAAATGTCGAACCTCGATGAGCCGAATCGAGTTATTGCCGCGGTATCTCGAACCGTTCGTAGGTCCCAAGTTAAAATGTCTCGGTCTGTGTTGAGTCCAGGGGTGTAATGTCGCCCATGTTGGAGTAGCGATGTCTAGCCAACAATAATAATTGCGTTATTGTGATCTCTTAGTTTATTTGTCCGGAAGAATTTTCCCTATGTGTCTGGTGACAATATCTAAATGCTGAAAAATCCCAAATGTTGAAACTCGTTAAACAGTGCTTCATTTAAATAGCGCCATTGAATGAAAAAGGAAAAAATCCGAAGCAGCCAAAAGGCACAGTTGCCCTGGTTACCTTTAAAATATATTTTAATACCCTAACTATACCAAATAGGATACCTTGCTAGACAAGAATGAATTCTTCTGTAGTCGAACCAGGGTTTCCGCTGTGCAGACATGGGCTCCCACTAACGGCCCTATTCTCCTCGTTAGTAGTATGTCATGTGGTTTTGAGGGGCAGGTTGCAGGACCCCGGTGCAGGCCCCCGGAAGTGACGTCATGTCACGTGACCTAGTGCCGCCATGTTGTGTTGTCATGGTAACCCGCGTGAGCGGCCATGTTGTGACGTCATCTCCATAGTGATACGTGGTGTGAGTGCGCATGCGCAGCGCGAGTTGTTAGGGTGATACGTGTTTCCGTCGTCCATTTTGTATACTGGAAGCCGCCATCTTCGTTTCTATGGTAGCACGTGATTGCTATGTTACCAATGGCTTCTAACAAGACAGGAGTATGTTTGGGGGTGTGTTCCTTTGTACAAGATTAAATCTGATTACCACAAACAACCCGACAATCCCTCCAAATCACCAAAATTCACCCGAAATCACCGAAATTGACTTTATTTCCCCATGTTATCGGTTTAGCACGTAGTGCTATAGTACTAAGGGGTACAAGGGGTGCATTCGACTGAAGTGGGGTAATGTTCTGGCTTAGAATTCTCCCAGAATCCCCTTTTGGATCTCTATCCCATGACGTTTTTCCCCTATTAAGAATAGCACGTAGTGCTATAGGACAAATTTACCCAGAATTCTCTGCTTCTATCTATATATGCAATAGTTTACGTATATCTGGCCATGTTCCTTTGTTCTAGAGTATACTCCAGTAGCGTAGAAGAGCCTATTATTTGGAACAGTTTACCTTATTATTGCTATATTTAGCAATTTCTGGTCTATTCTTGTTAGTTCTGACCCTATTCCGTGTACTCTTGTTGTTTCATTTATCTAACTGACCAATCAGATTGCTTGATTTCCCATAATGCAGTTATCTCCGTTGTGTATAACAAAAGCCTATATCCAATGGCACCCCAATTTTAGCAACCCTTTTTGAAACACATATGACCTTCGGCACCCCTTTTTGTCATATGTGCTTATGTGAAAAGGCACAATGTGACACAATGTGCCCTATCACATAGGCACATGCTTTATGTGCCAATATGTGCTTATGTGAAAAGGCACAATGTGACACAATATGCCCTATCACATAGGCACATACGGGTATTTGAGGATACCTATGGCCTGGTATTGTATTATTCGGGGATACCTACTAGAGAATCCCTTTTTTGTCATATGTGCTTATGTGAATAGGCACAATGTGACACAATATGCCCTATCACATAGGTACATGTTTTATGTGCTTATGTGAAAAGGCACAATGTGACACAATATGCCCTATCACATAGGCACATACGGGTATTTGAGGATACCTATAGCCTAGTATTGTATTATTTGAGGATACCTATCTAGGATACCTTCTGGAGAATCCCTTTTTGTCATATGTGCTTATGTGAAAAAGCACAATGTGACACAATGTGACCTATCACATAAGCACATGCTTTATGTGCCGATATGTGCTTATGTGAAAAGGCACAATGTGACACAATGTGCCCTATCACATAGGCACATACAACCAAAATGGGATTCCATAGCCACAGGCGTTTTCGAAAAAGGGATTCCACAAATGGGATTCCAAAAAGGGATTCCACAAATGGGATTCCGTTTCCATCTTGTCGCCAAAGCTCCACCGCCACTACTGGTCTATGGTCTATCTGTCCTATCATTAGCTTCAACAACAGTCTTGTTCCACTGCGGCCTTGTACCAGTACTATTGGCTAAACTACCATCAATTACTTCCTAGCTATACCTCCGCTGAAGCTTTCAAAATGTTCCATCTGATTTCCCATGTATACATATAAGGCATTCCGTAAGTGGCCCAGTCCGTAAAAATTGGATTCCGTGTTTTTACATCGACACTCGAGGGTATGGAAAGGGTTTGATAACACCCAATTCAACAATGACTACAAGACTCTGAACAGAGACAACCAACCACTACAAAATAACAAAGGTACAACATAACCAAGATCGAAGTAAACATAACAAAGTGAAAGAATGTCAAACTAGTTGGATTGATCGAACAAGTTTGACAGACTTAACAGAACAAAGTGAACAAAGATCCAACACAAATAAGATCGAAGTGATCAAAACAAAGTGACGAAAATCGAACTGAACAGATAGAAGAGAACTGACCCAATGAAGGTATCGAACTGAATTGACCATAACAAATTGAACAAAGTTCTGAACTATAACCCAATGTTAACCCTCTTGAACTGTTTGAATGAACTACAACCCTAATGGAGGTATATATAATTACCCCCCTTGAACTGAATGAATTCTATTTTTTAACTATATCCCAATGTTAACACCCTTTGAACTGAATAAAGTTTTAAACTTAATGAAAATATAACGAAATGTGATCTGAATTTTTAAACTACAACCCATTGAACTGAATTCTTCCAATAGGGAATGGGAATACCCTTGAGTGTCGATGTAAAAACACGGAATCCAAATTTTACGGACTGGGCCACTTACGGAATGCCTTATATGTATACAGGGGAAATCAGATGGAACATTTTGAAAGCTTCAGCGAAGGTATAGCTAGGAAGTAATTGATGGTAGTTTAGCCAGTAGTACTGGTACAAGGCCGCAATGGAACAAGACTGTTGTTGAAGCTAATGATAGGACAGATAGACCATAGAACTGTAGTGGCCTTGGAGCTTTGGAGACAAGATGGAAACGGAATCCCATTTGTGGAATCCCTTTTTGGAATCCCATTTGTGGAATCCCTTTTTCGAAAACGCCTGTGGCTATGGAATCCCATTTTGGTCGTATGTGCCTATGTGATAGGGCACATTGTGTCACATTGTGCCTTTTCACATGAGCACATATCGGCACATAAAGCATGTGCTTATGTGCTAGGTCACATTGTGTCACATTGTGCTTTTTCACATAAGCACATATGACAAAAAGGGATTCTCCAGAAGGTATCCTAGATAGGTATCCTCAAATAATACAATACTAGGCTATAGGTATCCTCAAATACCCGTATTTATTTATTTATTTATTTATTTATTTATTTATTTATTGGTGTTTAAGATCACATATTTATGCACAATGGCTAATCGTGACCGTGACAGTTTTACGGGTGGAGGAAGCCGGAGTACCCGGAGAGAACCACCGAGCAACGACGAGCAGCTGCCAGCTCCCCAACATCGTAACTCCACACTGCAGCACAGGCAGGGTTAGATTGGTTGAAGACATGCGTACCATCGACGTGCAGTACGCCTTAGTACACGGCGTCATCGTGCCCCCACGCGGGCAGTGGAGATGAAGTGTTTTGCCCAAGGACACAACGCGGTTGCCGCAGGTGGGATTCGAACCGAGGACCTCTCGGCTTGCAGCCTGCACCTCTACCTACTGAGCCACCGCGCTCCCTCAAATACCCGTATGTGCCTATGTGATAGGGCATATTGTGTCACATTGTGCCTTTTCACATAAGCATATATCGGCACATAAAGCATGTGCCTATGTGATAGGGCATATTGTGTCACATTGTGCCTTTTCACATAAGCACATATGACAAAAAAGGGATTCTCTAGTAGGTATCCTCGAATAATACAATACCAGGTAATAGGTATCCTCAAATACCCGTATGTGCCCATGCGCTAGGGCACATTGTGTCACATTGTGCCTTTTCACATAAGCACATATCGGCACATAAATCATGTGCCTATGTGCTAGGGCACATTGTGTCACATTGTGCTTTTTCACATAAGCACATATGACAAAAAAGGGGTGCCGAAGGTCATATGTTTTTCAAAAAGGGGTGCCTAAATTGGGGTGCCCGGGGATATTGCCATTGGATATAGGCTTTTATTATACACAGGGGAGATAACTCTGCATACAGGTTATGGGAAATCAAGCAATCTGATTGGTTAGTTATAATTTATATAAATGATCTAGATAAAGGAAACAACGAGAGTACTTGGAATAGGGTCAGAACTAACAAGAATAGACTAGAATAGCTAATTATAGTAATAATAAGCAAAACTGTTCCAACTAATAGGCTCTTCTACGCTACTGGAGTCTACTCTAGAACAAAGGAACATGGCCAGATAGACGAAAACTGTTGCTTATATAGATAGAAGCAGAGAATTCTGGGTAAATTTGTCCTATAGCACTACGTGCTATTCTTAATAGGGAAAAACGTCATGGTATAGGGATCCAAAAAGGAATTCTAAGCCAGAACATTACTCCACTTCAGTCGCATGCACCCCCTTGTACCCCTTAGTACTATAGCACTACGTGCTAAGCCGATAAATTGGGGAAATAAAGTCAATTTCGGTGATTTTGGGTGGATTTTGGTGATTTGGAGGGATTGTCGGGTTGTTTGTGGTAATTATCCAGGGAAGTCGTTCCAGAAAATACTCTGATTCAATCGAACATACTCTCCGAACATACCCCGTCTTATTGCAGAACAATTGGGTAACATAGCAATCACGTGCTACCATAGAAACCAAGATGGCGGCCTCCAGTATACAAAATGGACGACGGAAGCTCGTATCACCCTAACAACACGCGCTGCGCATGCGTACTACCACCGTGTATCACTATGGAGATGACGTGACAACATGGCCGCTCACGCGGGTTACCACGACAACCCAACATGGCGCCACTACGTCACGTGACTATGACGTCACATGAGATCCGGCACTGAGATCCGGCAACTAACCCCCCAAAGGTACATACACTACTACTCTCGTTGACTCTCCCCTACCCAAAAGGTACTCTTAAGGCTCTCACCAAAAACACTCGTAAGGCTTGCACCAAAGGTAGAGAATTATAAGGCACAAGAACAACAAAAAATCAACCAGACTCAATTTTTTTACCAAGTTGCAATAACCTTGACTATAGGACGACAGGATCTGGTGATGGGTTAGATGGCATACGCGCACGATTTGGGTTGGGTTCCATTGGCCCACATTGGTAGTTTTGTGTACACTCTAGGGACAGCCATTTTAACATTCACAAGGCATAGTTCCCTCACTCGGGCGTCTCGGATGTGCATTTCAGTTTCAGACAGATGAAATCTTGAGGCCGGTAATGGTGAGCCCATGGATCCGACGGGGAGACCATGCGTCGGATCCTTGGATTCCCCATTACCGGCCTCAACTTTTTTTCTTGGCGGAAAGCCTGGTAGTCCATAATCCACATGGAGTTCACATTGCTAACCAAGTTGAATTATGGACACCATATTGGATCACGGCGGCCACATCGAAACACTAAATAATTTTAATCAGACTCCTAATCTGAAATCTATTAATTTTGTGACAGAATATTAATCTATTTGTCGTTTCCCTGGATTCTGATAGCATTCTGAAAATCTCGCTGCATTTGGTAAGCATTCATCAGTTAGCACTGGCGGCCATCTTGAATTATGAGCCTATTTTAAAAATCGGCATTGCAGCAGGGGGTCCCTACACTAAAATCAGTAAGTATTATCAAAGGCAAATTTATGCCAATTTTGACGGGTTTATCCACCAAGTAAAGATTTTGCTTAAAAATGGCCTTAACCCTTTACCCAACGAATCGCCCGCAACCGCCCGCGTAATATTCAAATTCAGTAGTTGAAAAAATATAACCATATCATGTGACCCCTCGTTGGAACGAGCTCGACGAGCTCGTTCCAACGAGGGGTCACATGATATGGTTTTGTTGAAATTTTTTGAAAATTTTGAAAAAATGATATTTAAAATAATAAATTTTGATATCGTCTGCGTTGGGTAAAGGCATAAGTAAACAAACAAGTTCTGGTGGCTGTAAAATATATCTCTTCGTGGTGAACGCGAGAATGTGAACAGGTTTTGTACCACTTAATATTGCATCGTTCATTCCATCATTCAGTTCCCCAACGAGCATGGCCTCTATGTGTGTATCGAACTGCGAAGTACTACTTAATGTCAAATGAGATGATCAGCAAGTACATTCGGTGATGGCCATCTTGTTTTTATTCAAATCAAGAGATTTTCCTTTTCCCTGACTTGGATAACAAGACAGTCAATTACAAAATAGTCTACACTGAATGTGGATTTTGAAAGATTAAAGATTCTGCCCTCGGCGCTTATGAAGGAGGCGTCGTACTTACACCTGTCAAATTCGCCAGTCACAACATCCGATGCATCGAATCCCCCGATGTATTGCTTTAAGTAATAACAAGCCGAATCTGTAACTGTTTGGTAGTTGATTACTTTGTGCCTGTATTGCGGACATGTCATCCCCAATGAAGACTATGGCCGATTTGTTAACTTGTGGCACCCGGATGAATCTCGGGGAATCCACCTCCAGCTTTTCTGACGAGTTAGATTTCTTATTTTCTTCTCACAGTTCTATCCTCATGGAATAGTGAAGTCAAAAGAGCAACTATAGAATGACGGAGAGCTGTTTGACGGTTAAAACTTCGATCTTTTTTCAAGGAAAGCGATCGTCGCACGAGCTCAGAACTCATAGTTACTTGCTTTACATGTCCATTGATCAGGAACCTATGCATACCTGCAATGGCCATTTCTACTTCACAATGAAGTTCGGGTGTAAATTGAAGGTCTATATCCTTCCCAAGTCGCTCCCAACTGCGCCATTTGGGCTATAGTTTTCAAACAATTCTCCGGATTCCCACAAAAGATAGGAGTACACGCTCATCATTACACCCCTTCCCCTTATGGGCTTTCATCATCTTCCCGTGGCATATCATGCTGGAAAACCCAAGGATGCCCTCCGTTCCACCTAGTATAGACTACGTGTAAGCGAATAAAAATATTAATATTTAGCATTTTCCTATGACCATTAACTTTCTAGCTGACCTTGACTAAAATATCAAAGCTGATATCAAAGAGGATATCATGATTCTAGGAGACTTAATTTCGGTCATCATTGTATAGGTCAATCAAACCAAACCTCAAATGTTCTTCCTCACTGAGTGTTGACTGTTTTCTATTAAAACGGGGTGGTGGTCACCGTGGAAACGGCACACTCCAGTAAAGCACCACATTCATATTCCACAACGGGTTGTATATTTCAGCCCATGTTATAACCTTTAATATGACACATAACAATCCTATCTGTACGGAAGGTCGTGTTGAACTTATCTTACATCAATTGGCCGATAAGACATAGTATTAAGATAGAACACAACGAGGGTGGAGTGCGTTGGACTAGAATCAACCACGGGATATGGACTTTTCCAGTATTTCACGAGCGCGGTATTTCAGTGGTTACGACTTTGGATTCAAACCGAAGGTCCACGGCTCGATCCACGCTAGGGGTAACTGGATTGTGTCCTTGGGCACGGCACTTAATCCCGAATACCCACGTGTGAAAACAGTGGCTCAGAATACTAAGGTGTACTGAAGGTCGATGGTGTATTTTATCCTCAACCAATGCTAACCCTGCTTGGGTGTAAGGAGTACGTTGGGGAATCAGTTATTCGCCACAGCTCGATGGTGCACATGTCTTCAACCAATGCGAACCCTGCTTGTGTGGAATTAGTACCTTGGGGAATATGACAGTTGCTCGCGGTTACTTGGTGATCCTCTGCGTGTACTCCGGCTTCCTCTACCCGTAAAACTGTGGTACATGAGGTGACACTGGCTGTCAAAAGCGTCGCTAAACACAATAAATAAATAAATAAAAAAATAAAGAAATAAATAAATAAATAAACAGCCCCGACCGTTTTTCGAACAACCTCAAAACTTGTTTATCCCTACCCCTATACCGACTACTTGTTTATTGTGTCGATCGCAAGTCAACTGCTGTTAATTTTTTATGCATGTATGCATATTGAAAATGTGAATACTGGAATCAGGCTGTTAGTATTAAGGTTTATCTTGTTCATAACAACATGTTGCAGCCCCTGTACTTAGTCTATTACTGATGTGTAGTATTAATATTTCTCTCTTCGAACATTTTTTTATGTAACAGCACGTCCTGTTGCGACCCAGAGATATCAGCATAGTTTTGGAATCCGAAATGATGGAGATTGAAGAAATTCCGTATAAAAGTAACTTACATAATATTCCTAAAGAAGAAATGGAAAGCAGGGGAGTTGCAAGGCGGAAGTTGATTATAATTGTCATCACTGTGACCTTTAGCGTGGTTGCCGTCTCTTTCATCACCTCATTTGTTGTGATACATTTCTACTGTAAAGGTAAGAATCTGAAACAATATCCACCTATTTTGAATAGACTCATGCGAAGCTTCAGAATTCGATTTGATTCGATTCGAACTACTCCGATTATTTGTTAGATTTGATTCGAATCGTTCTGATTTGGAAATGTTTGAATCAGTGAGATATTTTCAAAATCTCTCCAGTTGTCTACTCACGAACTCTTCGTTATTATGAGGTCTCTTGTACAGTTGGCTCCTCTTAAACTCTTCTTCTACCACCAGGTCTCCCGTATAATTGTCTCATCTTAAACTCTTCTTCTATTATCAGGTCTCCCACACAGTTGTCTCCTCTTAAACTCTTCTTATATCATCAGGTCTCCTGCACAGTTGTCTCCTCTAAAACTCTTCTTCTACCACCAGGTCTTCCGCACAGCTGTCTCCTCTTAAACTCTTCTTCTACCATCAGGTCTTCCGTACAGTTGTCTCTTAAACTCTTCTTTTTTATCAGGTCTTCCGCACACTGGCCTCTTCTTAAACTCTTTGTCTTCCGCACACTTGTCTCCTCTTAAATTCTTCTTCTACCATGAGGTCTTCTGCACAGTTGTCTCCTCTTAAACACTTCTTCTATCATCAGGTCTCCCGTACCGTTGTCTCCTCTTAAACTCTTCTTATATCATCAGGTCTCCTGTACATTTGTCTCCTCTTAAACTCTACACCTACCATCAGGACTCCAGTTCAGTTGTCTCCTCTTAAACTCGTCTTCTGTTCTCAGGTCTCCCGTACACAACTTGTCTCCTCTTAAAATCTTCTTCTACCGTCAGGTCTTCCGCACAGTTGTCTCCTCTTAAACTCTTCTTCTCTTCTTCTACCATATGGTCTCCCGTACAGTTGTCTCCTATTAAACTCTTCTTCTTCCATCAGATCTCTCGTACAGTTGTCTCCTCTTAAACTCTCCTTCTACCATCAGGTCTCCTGCACAGTTGTCTCCTCTTAATCTCTTCTTCTACCATCAGGTCTTCCGCACACTTGTCTCTTCTTAAACTCTTCGTCTACCATCAGATCTTTCGCACACTTGTCTCCTCTTAAACTCTTCTTCTACCATCAGGTCTTCTGCACAGTTGTCTTCTCTTAAACTATTCTTCTGCCATCAGGTCTCCCGTCTTGTCTCCTTTTAAACTCTTCTTCTACCATCAGGTCTTCCGCACAGTTGTCTCCTCTTAAACGCTTCTTCTACCATAACGTCTTCCGCACAGTTGTGTCCTCTGAACATCTTTTTCTACCATCAGGACTCCCGTACAGTTGTCTCCTCTTAAACTCTTCTTCTACCACCAGGTCTCCAGCACAGTTGTCTCCTCCTAAACGCTTCTTCTACCATCAGGTCTCCTGCACAGTTGCCTCCTCTTAAACTCTTCTCCTACCACCAGGTCTTCCGCACACTTGTCTCTTCTTAAACTCTTCGTCTACCATCAGGTCTTTCAGGTCTTTCGCACACTTGTCTCCTCTTAAACTCTTCTTCTACCATTAGGTCTCCCGTACACTTGTCTCCTCTTAAACTCTTCTTCTGTCATCAGGTCTCCCGTACAGTTGTCTCCTCTTTAACTTTTCGCATATCATCAGGTCTCCTGTACTTTTGTCTCCTCTTAAACTCTACTCCTACCATCAGGCCTCCCGTTAAGTTGTCTCCTCTTAAACTCGTCTTCTATTATCAGGTCTCTCGTACACATGTCTCCGTATAAACTCTTCTTCTGTCATCAGGTCTCCCGTATAGGAGACCTGATGATAGAAGAAGAGTTCAAAGAGGATCCGTTTTCGAAAATACTTTACGTTTTTCGGAATATTCCTATTTTTTATTGATTTGTCCAAACAACGAGGCGTCGTTGCATATAATATTCGATGAAGGCTGACAACATTTACGGTTGAAATGTTGTAATAAGGTGCAATTTCTACAACCAGAATAACAGTGATATTCGATTCGAGTTTTGATTTCGTCATTCGATTCGAACGAAATCTGAGATTTACAGGGCCCTAATTTTTAATCAATGCTTTTTTCAGTGGGTATTTTGAGGGTTTTTTTTCCATACACTGGCAAAGAGAATTGTATATATAGAAAGACTGATTTCTTTAAGGGTGTGTTTTGATATTTATTTGTCAACAAAAAAGTGTTAATAACTTATTGAGTTCATATAACACTCTGTTCAAATAATTATTCGATGTTTGTTTTTGGTTTTTCTTTGACTAATAAAAAAAAGCCCGTCTTTTGATCGTAAAAGCTTCAAAAAACATAAAAAACCTAATTGCTTATCTTCTGCATAATGATAATTATGTTGTGTTCTTGCCTTACGGCTACAATAGCCTATATGGGGGCCATAATGCCATCTAGCGGTTTTTATGCTTTTAATAGCACATAAAATGTAAGAGATCAGCTGATTGGGGCAATATTTATTGATTTTAGAATCCTCAATAAAGATGTTAAAGTGTTTGTTTTGGAAAACAAAAATATTTGCACTGACAGTCCTTTCAAAATTATGAGAGTTGAAAAATAAGGCGCGGGGACAAGTACAGCTGTGACTTTTCAATGAGTCTGAAACTGGAAGGTAGGTAGAGAATCGTCAAATTTGAAAACAAAACACACAGCAACGTGCATTTTCTGCCTGTTCATTTTAAGGAGAGGATGTACTAAGTGATTATGTGGCTATTTTCCACCAAATGAGCTTGATGAGACGAGGATGCAGGGAAATGTAACACTGTCGCCAATGCAAATCATTCAGTTTATGTAATCTTAGTCAACCGGTATTGTTAAATTATCTCTCTTGATGTCTGTTGTGCAAATTAGTCTCGAAAATACAATAAGTCAGCTGAAAACATTCATGACATCCTTTCAGTGGGACACATGCTTCACCCCGATTGTCCGCATGAGGGCACGATGACGTCGTGTGCTCAGCCATTCTGCACGTCGATGGTGCGGATGTCTTCAACCAATCTAACCCTGCCTGAGCTGCAGAAAGGAGTTACGGTGTTGAGGAGCTGGCATGCTCGTCGTTTCTCGGTGGTCTCTTCATCCACCCTTAAAACTGTTACCGACACGATATGATCTCTCGTTGTTGGGGGGATAGACCTCCGCAGGGAAAAAAATTGAAATTCGAGACAAAACAACGCAATTTCCTTGACTCTGAGTCCGTTTGTGTCCATAATTTATAAGTTGTAGAAAGGCATCAATAATCAGGCCACATCACCTGAGGGTGGTGGGGGCATGATTAAATTTTGGGGGGCATGTGGTCCACAGTTCGATCCCCGCCGGGGGCTGCTGCCCTGCTACGTTGTGCCTTGGCAACAGGCACTTAATCTCCTGGTACCCCGGCTTCCTCCACCCGTAAAACTGTCCGACACTAGGTGATCCTGGCTGTCGAAAGTGCCGTTAAACCACAATAAATAAATAAATAAATAAATAAATAAATAAATAAATAAAATTGCTGTGCGCATATACAACAAATCTGATTGGCAATCTAATTCCAACCCACAAACCTTCGAACACAGGGACATTCGCACGCACTTTCGTATACTGGTATAATCACACAGCCACGTTCCATCATCACAGACATGCTTACACACCCTTACCCTTATCCTCACACACACGTACACCCAAGCAAACCTGCATAAACATACCCACACAAACACACCCTTACACTCTCACCATCGTACCCACACTCCCGCCCTCACACACTAATGTACACCCAAAGAACTACACCCCCACCCCCTGTCACCGGCAACTGAATCTCACATCTATACCTTTTACAAATTACATAAAACCCTCTGCAAACGATGACGAACACATTTCCACCGGCGACCGCGACCTACAACAAGCATGAACAATGGGGATCCGGCCTATCCCACCCTGATCGATAGGACACTTTGAGATCCGTCAATCAGAATGGGAGCTGGAGAAAATGTAAGGATCAATCCTGCAATCTTTCTCAGTTTCTTTATCTTAAAACAAGTCGTCGCCTGAGTGCTAGAATGTTCTATGTCCCCAATGGGACATAGAACATTCTAGCACTCAGGCGACGAAGAATGCACCGAGTCCGTAATTACCCGATTTGTTGCGATTTGTTTACGTTGCTCTTTATAAAACATTACAAACTTTCGAAACGTTTTCAAGATTGATATACAAAAATTGAAAAAACACTTCTCAAGAGTATAATTATTAAAATTATGGAGCCACATTGCTTTTATGCTTTGGTTTCAGAATCACTGGTAGCATTAAAGCTACTACAACACATAGCTATACTGTTACAGCACGAGGTCTTTTCGGAATACTGAACGTGTGCGTACTCAGTCAATAAGATTATCCGATGATCGTATAAGTTCAGGGCAGCTGCAACAGTTTCAACCGAAACGACAAGCAAATTATGAGCCTGAAAATAAAATCTGAAATTAAAATGCTAGTTAACCGTTTAATTAACGCACACGATATCGCAGTTCAATATTTTGATTATTTTTTGTAAAAAATGTTCCCCCAAATTTCAACAAAACCATATCATGTGACCCCCTCCTTGGAACTCGTTCCAATATGGGGGTCACATGATGTAGTTTTGTGTAAATTTTGAGGAAAAATAATGCTTTTCCCTATGAACAAAATATTATATCCGAGTCTCTCTTTTGTTCCTAAATCTGTTCTATCTCGACTGGACTCGACAGGACTCGAATCGATTCCACTCGACTCGACTTAGAAGCAACAGCTCGACTCTGAAACAACATTTTGTATCTAAACATAATGGTGATAATAAACATTTATCGAGGTGTTCTTTTTTACTTTCTCGACTATACTTGAGGACCGGGCAGCAGCGCCTATGTACCCCCCCCCCCCCCCCACACACACACACACACACACCACCACCACCACCACCACCACCACGCCATCTCCATTGGATACGAATACTGTTTGCCCCACTCTATAAGATCATTTTATTTAATACAATTGAGTCGACCCTTGTGACAAACGGCAATTAAAATTGTTTTTTGCCCTTCAAAAAACTGACTAGTTGTAAACAGTAAACCATGTACCCGATCGCCCCCCCCCCCCCCCCCCCCCCCCATTACTTGGACATTTGCCGGAGCAGCTAGTGTTAAATTTGCATAGGAACCGAACGTTTGCTATTTTACTGGAGCAACTTTTTCCTGTGCAAAACTTCCGCAAAACTTCCGCTCTATCCATCGAGATCCGACAAGTGGTGTACATATTGCATATATAGTATGCTATGGTATGTACTGTGATTATGTAAACACAGGGCTCTGGGTTTATATTAAGGGATTGTGATGGAAAAATGATGGTGAAGTTTTTTTTTATACCTGTATTGTGTACGCATTGTGTTGAAGTAGTACCTCGCCGTGGCGTTGGTGTTTTCAAATATCCGTATGGCATAAGCACAAAACACATATCGGCACATCTTATGTGTGCCTATGTGCTACCTGTAACGTGTACACATCACATCAACACATCTAGTGAAGTCAGAATACTTTATAGGGAGATCGGGGAAGTCATGAAATAGACAGGACAAAATAGTGATATCCAATAGCAATGGTACAAGGTCATAATGGTACAAGACTGCAATGTTGGTAGAACACTATACTAAAGGTGAATACAATACAAGCCTATCATTGGACAGATGATAGTGACTATGGGTAAGTCAGCTGCTGTGGCCTTAGGTCTATGCAGGTCAAGAACCCAAGCTTTACCCCAACCCCTACCATACCTCTCTACCTAGCATTACACGCTACCTGTACGAACTATGGCCCAGCTCAACAGATTAGGTTGATATTGTTACTAAGGCCTAACAGTAGACCTATGGGATACAGGCTTTATACCTCATATCGTTCTAAACTACCAAACATTAACCCCACCCACAATACTGCTTGACCTAGAATTACGTACTACCTATACTATCTATGAGCCAGCACACCGCCACGGATGGACAGTAGTTTCAAGGATTAAGACGGTCCCTACAGGATATATACCGCCCATACTATACTACCGTTCCAAACTGCCAGGCATTACCCCCACCCCAAAATACTGCTTGACCTGCCATAAAGTACTACCTATACCAGTCATAGAATAACACAAAGCAGTTGGTTGATTAACAGTATTAAGGAGTAACAGGGGGCCTACATGGGTACATACTGTACATTCAATACTACCGTTCTACATTACCATTCATTACCCCTACCCACCCCCACAATCCCGCCTGGCCCAGCATTACATACTACCCTTGCCAGTCATAGGATAGTGCAAAGCAATCGGTTGGTCAATACAACAAGGATTAAGATGGAACCTACAGGGTTATATAACGCTCATACTAGACTACCAATCTAAACCATCGAGGCCTACCTCCAAATGCCGCACTAGCATTGCGTACTGCCTATACCACTCATACTACAATATCAAGTTCGATTAGTAATGACAAGGGCTAATAGTATACCTACATGGGTATATACCACCCATACTATTCTACGATATAACCCCCGCCCCCCACCCCTAACCCTTGTCCGAAAATCTCTTCAAACTTTTGCTCGAATTACGTTATGTGTGAATGTCCTGTGGACAACAAACGAGGGTCAACGTCTCTATGGCGTCGGGTACGCATCATGACGTCACAACGTCAAAAGTAACGTCAACCGTTTCAAGAAAACCCAACTTTCCCATCGATTTTTCATCACAATCCGATAATATATACCTAGAGCCCCATGTTTACATATATCACAGTACATACCACAGCATACTATATAGGCAGTGCGTACACCACTAGATGGATGGAGCTGAAGTTTTGCACAGGAAAAAGTTCCTACTGCAAAAGTCCGGTTCCTATAGAAATTTAACACTAGATGCTTCAGCAAAAGTCCGGGTAATGGGTGACGATCGGGTACATGATCTACTACTGTTGTATATTAATAGGAAAGCAAACACATTTTATTCGATGTTTCTCAATGCCCAATTATGACATATTGGTATATGTTTATTCATTACCGAGCGAGCTCAATTTCTATTTTATTTTCCTTTAAAGCAAGGTGTATTGGTACCATTTCTAACGAAGAAAATGTCGGTGGGACACCGTTTACAACAGGTATTTTTTTAATTTCATACATTGTTACCCCCAGCGCAGACGGACGCATTTTGAGCGAATCTAATCTCTTATCAAGTTCTATTTGAATTAAACGCCACGATTGTTCGTCGGTTTGAATCAAATAAATCTTTCAGTCTTCGACTGGGAGCGACGCATTTAATGCATCTATTAGATTCAATCTGTCGTTTGTTCGTGACACTCGAGCTAGCGATGAATCGAGTCTGTTTCGTCAATGTTTGGTTGTGTTCGAGTAATATCAGTAGTGGGAGATGTGGTAAACGCCCCCTGTTGGATGGACCAAGGGGTGGACCTAGGATGTTACGCCATGTCACGTGACCCGATTATGTCATGTTTGGTGGTCATGGTAGCCCACATGAGCGGCCTTCTTGTGACGTTATCCTCATGGTGATACGTGGTCTTAGTGCGCATGCGCAGCGCGTTTTGTTAGGGTGACTACCCGTATAGGAGCTGTATAAGAGCTGTATAGGAGCTTGGAATCCCACTTATGGAATCCCACTTACGGAACACCTTTACAGAATCCCTGTCTGGGAAACATCTGTGGTTGTAGAAACTCCTTTTTCCGAGATGAGTCGACGAGTCGTACGTGGAGTCACTCGTTCGATCAATTGCTCGATAGCTCATACAATGACAACTACACATGACGTAATTGGGTCACGTAACATAACGCCACATCCTAGATCCTTCACTGGGTCCATCCGTCCGGGGACGTTTACCACATCTGCTACTACTAGTATCGTTCTCATACCGGTTTATGCTAATTTGATTTAATCCCTGATGCCAAATTTACAATTGATTCAGACTGGTTATGTTAGAAATGTCCAGAGCGGGTCCAGTAGGGAAAGAGTTAAAAATCGAGGAGACTGCTGCAAATCTACCGGGCAATTGAATTATATTCGACGATAATGCGTATGTCTGAATCAGCGATTATAAGGTACGACTGGAGATGCATCTTATACAATTGGATTAGATTCGTCCAAAATGCGTCCGTCTGAACTAGGTGTTACTTGTTTGCATTTTTCTTGATCCTGAGACGTGATGGAGGGTGGATGGGCAGTAGAGAAAAGTAGGCTGATAAGTAGATAGACTTATCATCCTGCTATTCTCTACTGCTCATCCACCCTCCATCACGTCTCGGGGAGATGGAAAAAATAACCAGACAAATTTCTTGAATAACAGAAAATGTTCATTTTGCCGCCAAAACATGTCATTGAAAAGATGTGCTCGTTTCATGGAGAAGGTGCCATTAGCTATGTTTTGAACGCAGATATGTGGCCTCGCACTACTACTAAGGGATATTCAGCTTGCAGATCTCTCTCCGCACAGAAGACAGCCATTTTTTTATCTTCATTCGATAGGTTATGTTTGCCAACGAAACATGGTTACCAGCATCCACAACAGTGAACTTCTACCCCCTGACTCGCCATGCAACATCTATCGCAAGGACAGGAATGATGGAGGGGTCTTGATAGCATTAAAAATGATTTAACCAGCGATGCTATCGAGCTGAAGTCAGACTGCGAAGTCATCTGCAGGACAATTCACCAGAAAGTAGGTGATTCCGTCATAGTAGTGTCTGTGTATCGACCACCAAATAGTACCAAGGACTATGTACTTAAGCTATTCACCATCTTAAAAGATATATGCATAAAGTAACCCAAGGATATCATAATGGTGGGGGATGATCTAAACCTACCAGATATCTCCTGGGACACAAACACCATCACAGGACATCAATACCCGAGGACAATCAATGAGTACCTCCTTAACATTGAAAATGACCTCGGCCTTTCTCAGACAGTGGACTTTCCTACCCGCAGAGAGAACACACAGGATCTGTTCTTCACGAACAGGCCATCCTTTGTTAACAGATGTGAACCTCTTCCAGGAATAAGTGACCACGACGTAGTGTTTATAAATACGACCATCTCACTGAAACGACGCAAACCACTAATACGTAATATACTTCTTTGAAGAAAGCCGACATCGAAAGCATCAAATCAAGCGCCACTGCCAACGCAGAGAAATTCTGCCAGAAATTCAGCTACTCAAGCGACATCAACAGCATGTGGTTTGACTTCAGCGACTGGTGCACATCAACCATGACAACCTATGTTCCACAGCGCCAAAGTTCCCAACATATCAGTCATCATTGGGCAAATCGCGAGGTCCGCCGTATCTCCAGGGCGAAACGAAAATGGTTTCTTTGAGCACAAAAGACTAAATCATCCTCTGCTTGGAAGAAATATACAGACCTCAAACACATGATGCAACGAACATGCAGGCAGGCATACAACAATCACGTGCAAGACATGCTCTCCGATGATACCTCCAGCAAGAAAAAGTTTTGGTCATATACCAAGAACCGCAAAACGGACAGATGTGGAGTTGCACCATTGAAGAGAGACGGAATCACCTTCAGTGACAATGTCACTAAAGCAGATGTGCTTAATAAACAGTTTGCATCCGTTTTTTCTAAGGAACTCCCAGGGGACCTTCCACATCTTAGCCCCAGTACCACATCAGATCTTCCTCCTATCATCGTCTCTGAGTTAGGCATTTTCAAACTACTAAACAACATCAATCTGAGCAAAGCTACAGGCCCAGATAACATCCCTGGTAGACTACTGCGAGAGGCGGCTAGGGAATTAGCCCCCGTTCTTACCTTTATATTCCAGGCCTCAGTCATCCAAGGAAAAATACCAGATTAATGAAAAAGTGCCAAAGTGGCCCCAGTCTTCAAGAAAGGAGACCGCAGCCAGCCATCAAACTACCGACCTCTCTCATTGACCTCCATCTGTTGCAAACTCATAGAACATATCCGTCATAGTGCCATCATAAACCACCTCGAAAACTACAACATCCTGACCGATTCCCAACATGGTTTCCGAAAAAGACGATCCACTGAAACTCAGCTGATCCTGACAATCCATGACCTCGCTTCCAACCTTAATACCGGAGAACAAACGGACGCGATATTACTAGAGCTTTCCAAGACCTTTGATAAAGTTCCCTACAAGCGTCTCCTCCTGAAGCTACATCACTGCGGAGTTGGAGGAAACATCAATGACTGGATAAGAGACTTCCTGGCAGACCGAACACAGGAAGTGGTCATAGAGCAACATCACAGAGATGCAACGTGACGTCAGGAATGCCCCAAGGAACAGTCCTAGGCCCCCTACTATTCCTTGTTTACATCAACAACATGCTAGCCTGTGTCCAGTCCCGTGTTCGCATGTTTGTGGACGACTGTCTCTTATACAGGCAAGTCAGATCCACCCAAGACTGCACTGACCTACAAGAGGACCTGAGGAAACTCCAGGAATAGTGGGGGGGGGGGGGGGGGGGGGGGTAAATGGCTAATGCAGTTCCACCCTGATTGCATGTGAAGTAATCAACCTCTCTAACCGCAGAAGCCCACTGCACTTCGACTACACGACCCACGGCCATATCCACCATCACGTGAACAATGCAAAATATCTCGGCGTCACCATAAATAAATCATTATCCTGGAACACCCACGTCGACAACATCACCAAAAAGGCAAAACAAGACACTCGCCTTCCTTCGCCGCAACATCAACATGTGTGACCAGCAGGCAAAGGAGCAGGCCTATAAGACCTTCGTTAGGCCAACCCTAGAGTATGCCTCTTCGGTCTGGGACCCCCACACCGCTCGTAACATCAACGCAGTCGAGACGGTCCAACGACGTGCGGCGAGGTTTGTGACTGGAAATTACCATCAGAGCAGCAGTGTCACAGCAATGATGAAAGATATCGCATGGGAGTCCTATAAATAAATATCAGCCTGCTTTTTATTCTTAAATGTAAATAGAAGCGTCATGTGTGTCACAGACGCACCCTAGTGCGAATATACTCGGAAGACGAGGGATGCACTTAATGAAGAAGAAGAAGATGGCACAATGTGGCTGCTTCACACCCCAGTTGATGCAACCAGAGAGTGTTCGGACACTTAGATAATTTTCACGGCCGATCATCGACTCTGGGACCTACATGTATGTGACACGAAGAGATCAGAGATCTTATCAACTCGGCAACCACTCTTTCGTATGATTCAGCCACCCGTCAAATTCTGCAAGGAATTCGAGGCCGTTATAGGCTCTTTTTAACTATTGTTCATGGAGTTTGCTCGCATATAACAGTTGATGGAATTGGATGTTCCTTTGCTCACACAATATACAGATATTCTTTCCGGATCCAGTTATAGATATTCCAATCAACTGGTATTCAGTTCACCCCAACACCATCAATATATCAACAGAGTTCGCGGAACTACGCGGCATAATCATAAAACTACTGTTGCGGCGAGTCATCATTCACAATATTTATGTCTTATGGTAATGTCATCACAGGTTCGGTCAAATCAAGTCTCAATCTTGATACATTGTTAGCATTGATTCCACAAAAATGAATGTTTATAGTATTTTTGGATTCAATCGGTTGGAATATTTCAGTTGGTCGGAAAAGCGAACCGTTCAGGTTTGCTTTTCTGGACAACTGCAATATGCCATCCGATTGAACTTAAATAGGCGATGAACTAGTTAATGTCTAGACTGGTTTAAGAAATTGATTGGTGGCGTGAGAGCTTCGTGATTATATTTGTTTTTTCTCTGTTTATATAAACAGGATACATTTTCACGACCGCGTGTGGTAATAAACATAATAGTCCAGAAGATGATCAATTTTGTGGCAGTGGCCATTTTATTTTCTGAAGCTATCAGATTTTCCCCTGAGTGTTTCGGGCATCATCTGCAATACTATAGCATTGTAGATATTTATGTATTTGAGTTTAACGATACTTTCGACACCAGGGTCACTTCGTGTCGGGCAGTTTTACATATGGAGGAAGCCGAGATGAACCACTGAGCAACGGTGAGAAACTGTCAGGCTTCCCAACTCCACACAAGCAGGATTAGCATTGGTTGAAGACACAGCGCCACTGTGCCCCACGTAGGCAACCCCCACGTAGTCAATCGGTATTAAGTACCTTGCCCAAGGACACAACGCAGTTACCTCTGGTGGGGATCGAACCGTAGATCTCTCGGTTTGAAGTTCAGTGTCGTAGAGACTGAGCCACCGCGCCCCCAAAGGATTGTAGATGGCTCCTTTGAACACCCAAGGGACAAGGGAAATACTTCAAGGCGGTGGCTTATTGGTTAGAGCATTCCGACTGGAAGGTCGTGCAATCGATTCTGACCAGCGTCATCTGTGTTGTGTTCTTGAACAAGACATTCAATCCCAAATTCCAAAAGGACAGCACGTTGGTACAGCATGCTGAAGTGTGCCTTCAACCCATAGTAACCCTGCTTGAAAACTGCAGAGGCTGTCAGTTATTCGCACTGCTCGGTGGTTATATCAGTGTACTCCGGATTCTTCCACCAGTAAAACTATACCGACACGATATGCATGTGACCATGGATGTTAAAATTGTAGTCAAACTCTAAGAAATAACAAAAATAGCAAATTACTTCCACAGCTGGCCTCGAGCTTTACTTATATTGTGACACTCGTCCGTTAGAACTATAGAGACGATATGTCCAGGGTCTGGTGTGGGTGTAATAATTGCCTGCTGGCACTATATTTATAGCCGCCTACTCTGCAAAATATCGAGCTGAAGAAATTTGAAAGCATTTCAACATGCAACGATGGGTAGGGTCGCATTTACTCCGGCATATGGGCGGATGTTGCAATTACGTGACATGGTTGCCGAGATGGATAATCTTTGCTGGTGTCTTTTCGTTACTACCTTCAGTATCCCCCCCCCCCACCCCACCCACCCCCCCCCAAAGATCTTTCCTCGGAAAAATCGGAGTCTAGCACGCCTCGTTAGGCGTGGACCCTTCGCTTTAAGTGGGGTTTTGAAACGCCTTTGGTTCCCCAACAGGCGTTTGTGCAACAGAACTGTCCAAAACCGTCTCAAAGCACTGGTTAAGAGGTCCAGAAGGGTCATCAAGCGTCCAGCTGTCCGATCAGCATCAAAGACGACGACGTTTGGAGTTGTGTATGGCACGACAACATTGGAATCTCAGGACTTGGAGGAGAGTCCATTGGTCAGAAGAGAGTAGATTCCTGCTTCACGTCACAGATGGTCGCATGAGAGTTAGGAGGCATAGAAATACTGCTCAAGTGCCCAGGGACATCCGACCTACTGTTCTTTATGGTGGAAGATCAGTAATTATCTGGGGATGCCTCTCTCATGATTGTAAACTTGATATGGTGACTGTACGTGGGAATCTCAATGGTCATCAGTACATCCGGGACATTCTCAATCCGGTTGTCGTGCCTCATTTTGACCACCACCCGTTGGCTACTCGCCATGTATGCATGGACGCCAATTAAAGGCCTGTGAGAGAATGTTGTGAGAGCATTCCTTCAAAACAACGCTATTTCAACACTACCTTGGCCTGCAATGAGTCCCGATTTGAATCCTTTAGAACACATTTGGGACTTTCTCTTGCAATATTTTTATACGCATCGCCTCTTTACATGCAAAATACAACCAGATCACAACAATATCACAAGACTGACATGTCTTTCACAATTTACAGTTCCCTAGTTCCGAGAAACGTGGGTCATCAGTTTTGTCGTCGACTATTGCCGCGGTCGTATATGAACCACCAGTTACATCAGGTATTGTATACATAAACACAGGCGTCTTATTCATCATTCCGAATTATTATTAAACTCAAGAACCAAGTCTCGGTGAGCCGGCAGTCTTTTTTCCATTGAACAATTTACAAAAAAAATGCTGGTTTTTTTACAAAAGTTAGGGAAACTTTTGACCAAAGTCATGGGACGTTTTCGTGGGTACGTTTTGGGTACTTTTTGGTCGTTGCTGGGGAACGTTTTGACCAGGGTTAGAGACGTTTTGACTATCGACCGGTGCCCCAAATTATGCCATACCAACCTTCAAAACGTTGTTTCAGCAAATATAAAGTTCCTTTCATAATGCGCTTATTCTAAAAAGCTCTTTCGCTGAAATGACTGCGTTTTTCCATGCCCACTTCGAACACACATTTCAACCCTTTGAAACGGAAAGACCGCTTTTCTGGTCCAAGATCTTAATTCATCCTAAATTCACAAAAAAGCATACAGTTGCTCAGTGAATTTGCGTGGTCGTTGAAAATATTGATTGGTCTTCCCACAAGTAACAAAAATAGATTCGACCAATAAGCCATCCATCAGGGTCAAAAGGGTTAATGAGCTGAGATTTATTATCGAATACTTCTAGTAATTTTGTCGAGAGGAAAAGCACATCCTTGATATGTAATCAATTCCCTTAACAATTTTGCGTTCTTAATTCAAATATTTTGATTATCTTAGAAACGCCTTTTACCTGAAATCGTGAATTAAAAATAAACCTCACAGAGAAAGTTGATATTCCCTAATTTCGGGAGCTGGTCGGTCATCAAAACATCCCCAACTCGGGTCATAACGTCCTCCAGCGATGGCTAAAACGTCCCCACAAAAACGCCCCAAGACTTTTGTAAGTATTACATGCTGTATCTTTTGTTGCAAAGTACAACCAACTATAAAACTTTTACAATTGTATTTTCTAGAATTGTAGTTTGTAGTTATGACTTTAAATGGGCTGAAATGAACCATCAGCATTTTCGAAGATATGGCAATTTGCCAACTGGCAAATTGCCATATCTTTTAAAATGCTAATGATTCATTTTAGTCAGTTGTATTAATGAGTGCAAAGCACAATTCTCGAAAATACAATTGTAAAAGTTTTATAGCATTGGCTCCAGATCACAACAACTTATATCACATTCATGACTGACATTATTTTTCTTTTACATTTTACAGTTTCTACGAGCAGATCTGCGAAACCCGTGTCATCA
This sequence comes from Pictodentalium vernedei, assembly GCA_031216915.1. NCBI lineage: Eukaryota > Metazoa > Mollusca > Scaphopoda > Dentaliida > Dentaliidae > Pictodentalium > Pictodentalium vernedei. The sequence continues at coordinate 322,370,574 of CM062296.1, read as the reverse complement.
CTTTTGTCGACGACTGCTGCCGCGGTCGATCATGAACCACCAGTTACATCAGGTAAAGAAAGCAAGAGTCTCATTCCTAATTTCGAATTATTATTTATCTCGAGAATCAAGCGTTGGTAAGTCTGCCGTTCTTTTTACATTGAACAATTTACAAAAAGTTGTTTTTTACCAACGTTTTGGGACGTTTTGGTGGGAACGTTTTCGCCAGTGTTGGGGGGGGGGGGGGGGGGGGGGGGGCTTCGACGAGGGTTAGGAACATCAACCAACACCCGAAATTAGGCAATACCAACTTCAAGATGCTATTTCAGCAAATATACAATTTCTTTCCAAACCCACGAACAAGCATTTTCCGAATTTATTCCAAATTACCACAACTCGTTTAATCAGTATTTTCATCTGCAAAAACGCACTTATTTTAAAGGGTTCTGTCACTGAAATGACTGTATTTTTCCCTGCCTATTTCGAATGCACACTTTAATGATCTGTGATTTATCACCGAATACCACTGTTACGTTTGTCGAAAGTAAAGGCGCATTCTTGGTATGCAATCGCTTCTATCCTGCGAGTCAAATATTTTGATTTTCTTGAAAACGACTTTTAACTGAATTAATTACTTTGATTCGGCCGTTACAAAATCGATGACGTCACCCACTACACTTCTTGTAAAATTAGGACGTCACTGGAATTAGAGATCGTGAGTTATACACAGAGATCAGAGAGAAGCAGTTCCCTAACTTCCTGCCTATTTTGTACAATCGCATGTGTGTGGGCGTGTTTATCGTGAAACGTCTCCTCTCAGCTGCTGCAGTTAGACTAAATTCAAGTAGTTTTTAAGGGAGGTGGTTGAAAACCAAGTACTTGTCAAACATAGAAAACTTTCATGTATGTTACAATGAGCTGATATTTGATGACGTTTCATTTGTGTTCGAACTTCGAATGGTATCGCTGTGTGCTTGTACGTCCAATATTGGGCATCGATAAACACGAAAATACATCGAAAAATGCGATGCGATACCGCTTACATTATTGCCTGTCAGCTCCAGACGAGAGTTTGGATGTCTAATAGTTGTGCCATTTGGGTTCTAAAGGAGTATCGTATCGTACATAATCATATTGAATCCATCCGAGGGCCCTATGTGGTAGTAACTTATTTATGAGGGCGTTCGTGAACGGGTACAGCAATGATGCTGCGTATTCCAATCGTGATCTTATAAAAATCCTTGGGCCATTTACTGATTTGCCGTGGTCCTCTACCGAGAAAGCCTACATGCCTACACCAACCCCATGCCCCCCCCCCCCCCCAAGCCGGCTACTTCCTCTATCATTCCTCTTCCTAATCTCCACTCGTTCATAAACAAATACCCGTGTATAAAATTTTCGAATTTGAGTGTTTAGCGATGCTCAGTATCGGAAAAACTAGCAAAAAGCGGTACAAATCGAACTCAAATGAACAGTCCTCAAATTTCAGCTCCTTCCTTGAAATTTTTCTTCGCTTGACAGGTTCTTGATTTTCCACTACCTTTCCTGAAAACTACTTGAATTCAGTTTAATTACAGCAACTGAGAGGAGAAGTTTTATGATAGGCATCTCAGCATACACGCGATGATACAAAACGGGAAGTTAGGGAACTGCCTTTCTCTGATAACTCAGCCAATATGTCAGCTCACATTTATAACCAGACCCCAGACCGATATCCGAGAAGAGACAACTACTGAATTTTTAGGCTTTTCCAAACCCTCCCTCCATTTTGGCTGTTGCTCAGCTCAAAAACAAGCTGTACGATTTGAATCACATTTGGCATACTTATGTAATGTCATAACATCTAGTGAAATGAGGTATCGCCATATTCGGGAAAACGCTTATTTTCAAAATATTCTGCCAAAACAATCAAAATTTCCCCATTTATCAAAAGTCTCAAAATTGTTTACAGTTATTTAGCTCCAATTATCCAAATATTTGGAGCATAATATGAGACAATAAAACCACCACACAAACATTTCATAATTAACCCTTATTGGACAAATATTACATGAATATAGCATTTTTTCTTCAAAATTGACCAACTTCATGGGCAAATTTCTGTAATTGCAAGGTTGTTGTAACAATTTGGTTGGTATTGATAGATGCAACAACGATTGCTGAAGAAAGTTACTGTTTATTTTTTAATCCCAGATTTAACTCTCAGGCACAATAAGGGTGAGGATAAGAGTATCGTTTGAAAATGCCAAAATTAGGTATCTTTGGTTGCTTTTTTCTATCATTTTGGAAAGGGCACGTCCGTATTCACAATTGAGTACCGAGCATATTTGCTGTTGTAAGTTTGGTTGTAAAGTTTAATCCTATGCCCATTCTGGTTGCATAAAAGTAGGTACCGTCCAAAAAACCTTCTATTTTTCAGAATTTGGTAAGTTTAAGGAAAAATTTATTCCATTTCTAATTGATTGAGCGCTGAATGTTTCTATGGCTGTATGCAGCTGTCAAAGTATGACAACTTTTGTTCTATATGTTATTATTAAAAGTTTAACCCATAAGGATACTCTCGGAATAATTGTTATTTTCGCCAACCTTTACATGCAATTTATCAACACGGGAGCCATATTTTCTCAAAACGTTTCCCATGGGAAGATAAGGCACTCATCCAAGATCAATTTTGCTGTTAAATGTTTTTTTCAAAGTTTTAACTCTCACCCAGTTGTCGGGCCTTGAGTACTCCCAATACTCAATTGTACATGTTCATTCAAATACCAAGATTCATGTGATTGATGACAGGTCTCCGAAAAGTGAAATGAGGTATCGTCATATTCGTGAAAACGCTTATGTTCAAAATATTCTGCCTAAACCATCAAAATTTCATTTTTCAAAAGTCTCAAAATTCTTTACAGTTATTTAGCTCCAATTTTCCATACATTTAGAGCATAATGAGATAAACCAAAATCGTCACACAAATATTTCGAAACTAACCTCTGTTGGCCAAAAATGACATATCACCTTTTCTTCAAAATTTGCCAGCTTCAAGGGCAAATTTCTCTAATTGCAAGGCTGATGTAACAATTTTTTTTCTCACGGATAGATGCAACACTGATTGCTGAAGAAAGTTACTGTTTACTTTTTAATCCCGGATTTAACCCTCAACCACAATACAAGAGTACCATTTGAAAATGTCAAAGTTAGCCATCTTTGGTTGCTTTTTTCTATCATTTTGGAAAAGGGTTTATTTGAAAAACTGCTTTGCTATATGCAGAGATGCTTAATGAACAAATCTGCTGTTGTAAGTTATGGTCTGGGACTGAACCCAACATATGCTTTAGCCACCTAAAGAATAGTACTGTCTGAAAAAAATGATTTTTAGTGAATTTTGCAAATTTCTGTACTCATTTGTCCAAAAACAAAAATGAAAGAGCCCATTTTGCTTTCCATAACTGGATTTGAAAATCAATGGGGAACAAATTTTGTGTTGAATATTTTGGTGTCCCGCTTTATCCAATACCAGTTTTGGCCTTACAAATATGAGTACAGTCAGACAATTTGCTGATTAATTTCGTACTTTTCTGTACTCGGGTTCCCTGGGTAGGATTGGTATAGTCTATTTTCCTTTGCATATCTGTATTATGTGTTATAGGGAAACAAATTTTCTGTGATAAGTTTTGGTGTCCCACATAATCAAACACATGTTTTGACAGCATTATCCAGAAAAAAAACTTTAATTTTCGTGAATTTTGCTGCATTCTATACTCATTTTTTCCTGTCATTAAATTCATTCCAAAACAACTGGATTTCCTCTAAAATGGAGGTTAAAGTAACTAGCTGTTTGTTGGAAAATGTTTTGTACATTTAGAGGAACGTTGCTGTTCACGTTTTAGTCCCACATTTAACCGCCCAGAACACTGATTGCTATAAAACGAGTATCATTTGAAAATGGCAAAATGGGTCTACTTTGGTTGCTACTTTCTATCAGTTTGGAAGTGTTATTTCTTATCAACCTTCCTTGCAATTGTTTACAACAGGCTTGCAGTACAGTGGCAGTCCTAACCCGGAAGTATACTCTCTATTTTGTTCTTTCCCAAGCGATTTGGGAAAGAAAAGTGGTGCAAAAGCACAAAGAAAAAATAAGCCAAAGATGGGTCGAGTGCGACCGGCGCACTCCCAGTAGGGGATACTGTTTTCTTTATACCAATCCACGGCATCCGGTACCAGTGTGCAAACGTATAAGCAACGTGTCATTCTTTTTTCTTCCGCCATCTTATGAAGATGCGTATCTTTTTGCTCATCAACAGTGATCCCTTTTGACTCGATGTTGACGATGTTCCTATTCTGAATTGTGGACTCATAGCTGTTTCTTCACCATCCAGACATACGTGGCTGTGTTTTTATATATTCTCTAGATTATTCACCGTATTTTTCGCGATAAATCACTATGCCGATTTGGGTTCTGCTTTTATCTGAGTTAGGTGTCAGCTGGGGGCTGTTGTGGCAGCTTTTCTCCACTCTATTGAAGGTCGAATTTTTTACAGTTCCCTTTTTGGCTGTTGGGGTGCTTTTCTGTTCCCGCCGGGGTTTGTTTCCTGCCTTACTCTGATAGCTGGGGGTGCCCTGATTTATTTTTTCTTTGGGCTCACCTTCCCATCTACATTGCTCTCACCAGATATGCTTAGGACGATACCTTGCGGGCCATGTTTGTTGTCTTAGCATGTTGAAGTTTCCCATTTTTCATGCTCCACTTTATATGGGTGTTCTGTTGAAAGAACCCGTGGGTGGTGTGGTCTTCCACCTTTTGGGCTTCAGTCTAGCGTGTAGTCCTGGCATGTGCCGCTCATTCTCGGGAAGGGGAACGCAGTCGTTCGGTACCTCCAGAACCGACTCTGTCTGGAGAGAATTCTACCCCCTCGGTGGGGGTTTTGCAGTCTTTTTCAGGTGTGGACACCGCGGTAGCTGCTGACTTTCTGGCTTCGGGAATGCTGTCCCCCTTCAGGCGACATCTGAGTCTGTCACTAGGGTTGTGACTCCTCCTTTGGAGCCGAGTTCGGTTACCCTCTCCGCTTTTCCGCTCTTGTCAACAGCTACTGAAGCATCCGCTCCTGCTGCTGCTCCATCGGTCAAGTCATCGGTCTCCGTTTCAGCCGGCCTTGGCTTACCCCTGCAGGGGTCTTCAAGGATTTCTGCTTCTTTGGACATGGGATATCGGCCTCAACAATCTCTGGCGAAGTCGGAAGTGGTTGCCGGCCGATCCTCTTGTGTGGTCTCTTAGCAGTCGAGCTCAGCAGGTTTTGATTTGGATTAAAATGCCCATGGTGTGGTCACCATGGACTCTGTTGCGCTTCCGTCCACGTACTTTGGTCCTTCGGCCAGTTTTGTGGGGCCGGCGCATTTTGTGCAGCCTGGATCTTCTGTCCCTGAGAGGCCCGCGGCGACTCTGCTGAGTTCCCGCACTTCAGACCCTCGGGGTATTTCATACCCCTATAAGCATCTGTATTCAGATGTTTCGGTTGCCTCCCGTCGCCCCGCGTCGGTGTTCTAGAGGATCGTGACCCTTCGCTGTTAAGAGAGTCGGATGTGAAGCCACTTTGCCGGGCCGTTCCCACGTCGAATCGACAGATACGCATCGTGATCTTAGGAAGTCCCGCTCCTTGCTCATGCAGGTTCTTTCCAAAAGCCTTCCCGTCGCCTCCAGCGAGGCTTCTAGTGGCGACCGGACGCCCTCCGCGACGCCGACTCCCGGGATTGGAAGTAGGCCGCTTTCTGGTTCCCTGGTGTTCCTATGCATGGGAGGCTTCGGCTGGTATGCCCATAATGGGCTATGTGTCTTCCGACTCAGGCGATGGGTCAGACACAACTGACGTCGAGAGCCATCAGTCTTCTGACTTGGAGGCGGCTCGTGACTTTGTGTTTGAGTTCCTTCTGGAACTCAATCCGTCAGGCCAGCCGGAAGTTTCAGCCAGGGCGTGATCATCGGTCGCACGCCTATAACCTGTGATGCAACCTGCTTCTGGGTGCCTTCGACCGTACCAGTCGGTATAAGTGGTCGAAGCATTTGCAGCATTGGACTCTAAGTAGTGAAGGCTGCCACTCTGGGCACAAGCATTTAACACTGAATTCCCCATACCCCAATGGTGCCACTTGAGGTACAAAATTAACATAGGATTCTCCATGGGGTTTTGTACCCCAAGTGGCATTTTTGTACCCAGAGTGGCATTTTTGAAGGCAGGAAAAAGTTTTTAAAATCTTTTTCCTGCCTTCAAAAATGCCCCTCTGGGTACAAAAATGCCACTTGACGTACAAAACCCTATGGAGAATCCTATGTTAATTTTGTACCTCAAGTGGCACCATTGGGGTATGGGGAATTCAGTGTTAAATGCTTGTACCCAGAGTGGCACCCCCTGGGTAAAAACCCTATGGAGAATCCTATGTTAATTTTGTACCTCAAGTGGCACCATTGGGGTATGGGGAATTCAGTGTTAAATAAGCCTATGAAGAATTCTATGTTGATTTTGTCCCTATAGTGCCCCGTTTGGGGAAGGGGAATTCAGTGTTGAGTAAATCGAGTCACGGGGTAGAGGCCTCCCAATTACTTTATGCTGGCAAATATATGTTTACCAATCAATCTCTCCATACTTTAAACCATATAACACTTTACTGTATGGAAGGATTGGTTGATAAGCATACAATCGCTTACCCACGGTGAAAAGAGAAGTATCTCTTAACTCTTTTTCACTTATGGGATGGAATGGTGAAAGAAGTATCTCTTAAATGCTGGTCCCTATAGTGTCACTCACGGGGTAGATGCCTCCCAATTACTTTATGCTGGCAAAATATATGTTTATTAATCAATCTCTCCATACTTTAAACCGTATAACACTTTACTGTATGGAAGGATTGGTTGATAAGCATACAATCTCTTACCCACAGTGGAAAAGAGAAGTATCTCTTAACTCTTTTTCACTTATGGGATAGAATTGTGAAAGAAGTATCTCTTAAATGCTGGTCCCTATAGTGCCAGTCACGGGGTAGAGGCCTCCCAATTACTTTATGATGGCAAATATGTGGATTTTGCTTATTAATCAATCTCTCCATACGTTAAACCGTATAACACTTTACTGTATAGAAGGATTGGTTGATAAGCATACACTCTCTTACCCACAGTGGAAAAGAGAAGTATCTCTTAACTCTTTTTCACTTATGGGATGGAATGGTGAAAGAAGTATCTCTTAAATGCTGGTCCCTATAGTGTCAGCTATGGGGTAGAGTTCTAATTACTTTATACTGGTAAAATATATGTTTATTAATCAATCTCTCCATACTTGAAACCGTATAACACTTTACTACAAGGAAGGATTGATTGATAAACATACAGTCTCTTACCCACAGTGGAAAAGAGAAGTATCTCTTAACTCTTTTTCACTTATAGGATAGAATGGTGAAAAAAGAGAAGTATCTCTTCTCTTTTTTTACTGCTATGGAGAGCTAGTGGGGACTGCTACATTTTTAACAGACAATAAGAATTAATTTAGGTATCAATGTTTAATATATGAAGTGATAAGCATATATACACCGAGATCTGAGTTTGTCTATCTATACAAAACCTTTTACATCGAGATTTTTTGTGTGATACCACTTTATTTCAAGATTCCATTTTGCTGAGAAAATATTTATAGCCAGAATTGTGTCTTGAAATAAAGCATTATCACTTAAGATTTTTTGGAAAAAATGCTAAAATATCCTATCTGTGATACATAATAAATTTATACAATAGAAAAAATGTTTTTATAAAAAACTCTGTGGGTTGTTTTGATACCTGATCATGATTACATAAAATAATGTCTATAAGTTTGTGCAAACCATCGACGGATTTCTCTGTCATTCTGTTGGAAATTTCTTGGATCGAATTTGATAGTAAGAACTGTCTTCAAATCATATCCTCTTGCAAGATGATCCAAGGCAAATATACAGTACATTCCACACACCGCAGTATGAACACTCTGTACTCTCATTGTGTTAATAGTCCAAGAATCTGTGTTTTTCACTATGAATTTGTAAATGTCTTTATCTAATGGTGGTAAGCCATAGGAATCAAAGTAGATGCATGAATGATTGTCTTTGAAATATATTGCCACCCAATGTTCTCCTGGTTCTTTTGATGAATCTGTGTTCACAATATAAGCTTTTCTGTGTTTATGCTTTTGTTTTGGTAATAAGTCTCTTGAGCACACTTTTCCATTCAAAAGATGATAACCTTGGAGAATTATCAAGAACATATTGTAGTTGAGTGGTGTCTATCTCTTCTTACCCCTAAAAAGGGGCTGTTGTACTTTTTTTAATCAACTTCTTCTTCTTTAACAAGTGGTGTGTAATATCCCCACTCTTTTTCTACTAAATCTACCCAATTTTGAATGTCTTCTTGTGTGTTAATTTTAAAGTTCACATTCATATATGTAAAACATCCTTCAATGTTCCATTTTTTTGCTTGTTCAAGCAGTTTATATAGTACACTTGATATACACACTTTTTCCATGCAGTCTTTCAAATACATTTCAATCCATATTCTTACATCCTTTCTTATACAAAAGTCATGTTTTGCTCCAGGTATTCCTTGACATTCATAACACAGTTTATTCACTTCTTTTACCAAAGGTGTCACTTCATTTACAACAATTTCTTTAAATAATAGTTTTTCATTTTTTGTCTTCACTCGCCTCATTATTTATATTCTTCTTCTCATTTCTCTGTGCATCTTGCAATGTTCACGTTTACTCATTGTTAATAGTCAAATATCACTTCTCTGAACTTATTGATTTGTATTTCACTATCAAATTCTGCATATACGACAACGTTGGTCACCTGTGCCACAGCTTCAGCAAACTGAAGATCTATTCGAAGGTTGCCAGACTTTATAGGGTGAGCTAATGGTTCACTGCTTGATTGATCAGGTGTCAAATCAATTCTCCAGAGGGTATATCCTTTTGCATAATCCTGCATTGATATATTAAAATGTTTCATTTTGTTCAAAATACTACATTGCTTCAAACAATGATAAATATGAATTTAGATAAAGTCCACCTTCGAAATTTGGTTCAAAGGGACGTGATTTAATGGAATGTCCATCCAATGTGATTTCCAACTTGTTCAAATTGAAATGTTGAAAATTAAATGGAGATGTACCAATATCTCCATTTAAATCTTTATTCAAAACTAAGCCAAGAATTATTCGTTTTGGCATCTGTTTATGAAACAGATGGTCTTCTATTATTGATTGAAGACCGTTTTCAATGGTAAATGTTTTAATTTCAGTATGTCTAATGGGGATTTTATAATTTGTTCGATCTATTTGTGCATTCAGATCATTTGCAAATTTAGGAATTAAATCCAAGGCTGGTATTCTGAATATGGCTTTTTGAATTTCTATTTTTCCATCTACACCACCAATCAGACAAAATTTAGTTGGAGCACGATGAATTTTAACTCTCATTTCCACACCATTTGGTAAATATTTCTCTTGCACAAACAGATCTAAATGTAATTTTCCTCTTAGTTGTACAGATTTACTGTTTGCAATTAATTTGTGGCGTTCAATCAAACCTTTGTTTGCAGAATCTTTAGCAATTGCAGTATGTTGACCAGGGGTATCTATATACCACATCTCACTAGCAGCTAGATGTGTTTTTTTCACATCTTTTGAATAGCTTAACAGATTTTCAAAAAATGCTCGATAAGGATACATGTGTGTATTGGTGGTTATCAAATTACCGTTCAGTGTCACATCAATTTTACTGAACATGCTGTGAAAGAAATTATTGATAGGAGTAATATTTGTATCATCTTCCATTTCACTCCCATCTTGCTTTGTAATTTTGAACTGAACCTCAAGTGTAGATGGTTGTTTGTCTGGGGATTAAAAATTCTATCGGTGAAGATTTGATTAAAGATGCAATGGGAAATTGCTCAATCTCACCAATATTTTCGACACCACTTGATGTTGGTGATACATTATCTGGATCAAATCCACTACAAAAATGTTCGCAAGATCCATGTAACATCATGATTTAATCGAATATATCAAGTGGTCTTGAATTTCGTTTTGAATTTCGTTTTGAATAAGATTGCCTTTTACATGTCTTCCCTCTTTGAGAACGAACAGCAGAGTGATGTTTTGGTTCTCGTTTCTGTCTTTTTATTCCCAATGCAGCTTTCCCCACAGATGTCACAAGATCTTTTGCATGAGTGAGCATTACTTCTTTAGATGGTTTATGATTGCTCAGCAATTCATTTGCTATTTCTAAACCATGTTTTAATCCTTCTTTTTTTAAACTTCGAAATGCATTTTTTGCAATTGGTTTTATTAATGGTACAGCTGATCTTATTGCTGAGTGAAAATAGACCCTAATCCATATCCGTATTGCCGTGCCACACCTCGATATACTGGAGGCATATTTTATAAATTGAGTTGATGTCTCTGTCTAAAATGCAACTTGACAACACTCTTACCACTTGAAAACTGAATGTTTTTACCAGTATTCCCAATTATATTTATAGTGATATGATCAAAAGAAGATTTTGATACTGGTACATAATGTACATTATCAAATTCTTTATGAGTGTGCAGAGATTCGTCACGTGTTTCAAAGGGTATCACACGTAAAATAGGCGCTTCTATATCACCAAGAAATGTATAATCTGCAATATCAGAAAAAATAAAGAGCTGATTAAAATCCATATTTAAATCCACATTATATTTAAAAGCATTCTTTCCCGTGTTAGGAAAAATTACTGGAAAAATATCTTTGCACCCTAATTTTTCTGACAAACTTTGTGATAATTCAATCCCAACTGTTCCAATACTATTACCTGGAATTTTTACACGTGAATTTCGAGATGAATAACCAAGATGAAATGACACACCAAATTCTTTAAAAATATCACCCAGTTTGTCTTGAATTTCTGATTCTATTGCTTCTACAACATTTCCACCATTTGCATATGCCCCCGGCAAAATACTTAGCTCAACAGCAGCAACACCCTTACGTACTGTATGTTTGAAAAACGTTTTATTAATATTATTAATGTGTGCTGATATTTTTGGATCTGTTACAATGATTTTAAAATTTGTTTCATCATCTGTTATATTTCTTGCCTCAGATGGTAAAATTACTTCAGCTAATCCCACTTCCCAATGTTCTTTATTAATATGAATCGGTTTAGATAATTTTGTTTGAAAACAACATTGTGTGTGATTTGGAAACATATCCATAGAACTATCACTCAGTAGTGTTATGTAAAACGAATTCATTTTTCTTCTTGTGTGGTTTCAAATATTTTAAACCTGGGCTTGGAAGAATATATCCTAAAGAACTACTTAATAATACTAACCGCAATTCTTTGTTTGGTGATTGTAAACTAAGGTGAATGATAGCCGTAATTATAATTGCGTAAATGACAATTATTTGTGTGAAATAAGATACTTGATTTTTTGCAACAAGACGACAAGACTTCCACAACAATTAAATTGTGGTTGTTGATTTTGTACTTTAACACTTGCACTTTCACCACTCAATGTATTTTCATTTAGTGACATATTCTTTTTATACTAAATCTGTTTCTGCTATCCAACTATCAAATTTTGTGGGATAACCTTCCAATGTACTTTAAGTTCCTCAATGAGTTTCTTACCAATACGTCTTGAACGTCTGGCAAGAACCGAATCAATGATATATTTTTTATCATCTTTTATATTTTGAATTTCTTGTGGGTAAAATGTTCCCTGTATACTTTCACCACCCATATCTTCAAGTTTATAAGTGGGTGGGTGTGTATGTTTTATATGAGTGATTTTGAATAATTCTTTTGTCCAATTTGGTAAATATCCTTTTTCAAATGTTTGTTTGGTTTTGTTAATACGTACTATATCGGCAACTTTAAATTTTATTTTTTTCTTTTTAGATTTTTTTTGCCATACAAATTTTGAGTTACTTCTATTTCATTTTCTATTGACACAGATGCAGGAGTTCTCTGAATACTATGATGGAAACTGTGATTGTATCCATCAACTAAATTTTGTAATACATCAATATATCTTAATGTACGTCTGTGAGTAAAATATTTCCACATTCGGGTTTTCAATGTGCATTGGAAACGTTCTACAATACTAGCTTTTGTTTCGGGGTTTTCTGTTGTGAAAAAAATGATTTTTTTGTTTCTTTAAAAATTTCTGCACCTCTTTATTTTTAAATTCAGAACCTTTATCTGATTGTAAAGATAATGGTTTACGTCCAGAAGTTTTCAAAAGTCTTTGGAAAGATTTTGTTAGTGTTTGTCCTGATTTATTGTGCATGGGTATAACCCATGCATATTTTGAAAAAACATCAATGACACAAACTAAATAACGAAATTGGTCATTGTAAGATTGTAAACTTTGTAAATCTGCTAAATCAGTTTGCCATTGATGATCAATTCCGCCCACTACAGTCTTTCGTCTTGCAAATTTTTTATGAATGGGTTTATGTAAAGTGTAAGTTCTTTCTCCTTTCAACCATTTTTTAACTTGATCAACTGTAACAGATTTATCTTTACTGTGGGCTGCTTTGTATAATTTATGTATACCACTATAGCTTGCGGGGTGATTCGTATTGTAATATATTTCGGTTGATAAATTATTCAGTAGGCCTCCCATTTATTAGAAATTTTATTTTTTGCCAATCTATGTCTAGGTGTTTTCTTTACTCGAAGAAGTTTACGTTTTGGAGATGTTAAAACAGAACTATCTAACCAACTATCTTGAGGAGAACTTTGATATTCATTGGGTATGCCATCTTCTCTATTCATCCACACCCAACAGTCACGATTTCCAACAAAATCTTGAGGAATATTTATATCTTTTATTCCACGATTGAATATTTCTCAGCCTCTTGGTTTAAAGACTTTTCGATGTCTGAGAACATCATTGACTAAATCAATGATATTTGAACCTTTTATGGGTTCGCCATCATAACTTAAAACACCCTGATCATCCCAACTCATGTGTGGGTGAGACGATAAAGCAGATAATAATGAAGTTGCTTTACGCCTCATTGTGACAGGAACACTTTCTATAATGCGATCTCATAAAAACAATGACTTTCGGTCTACCTCAGGCATGATCAATGATGGTTGTAATGCCTTCTTATATGACATTTGAAACTTTTGTAAATTTTCACCATATTTTTGTTTTCTCTCACTTTCTGATAATTCTGAATTTTCTAACACAGATGATAATTCATTCTGCATCTGTGCTGTATTAGTAATTTGAGGGTCAGGTGGTAATCTTGGACGCTGTGATTTTTCACTTCTGTATTGTTGCATTTCTTCTAGCCTTTGATAAGGTACAATAGCCATTTTCTTCATATTTTACTCACCAATTTATTTGCAAGGTTTGTTGCAAGTCCTACAGCGGGTGCAAGTAACCCAAGTAATGGTAAAACACCACCTTTTTGATTTAAAATTTGTTTTTTCTTTTTAAGTGATAACGATTTACTAGCAAGCCATCTTAGTTGTTTACGTTTCGGGTGTAATTTTTGTTTCTGAGCAGGGGAAAGAAATATGTTCCCTTTTAAAAGATTATGGCAACATTCTGCCAAGCAATTAATTAATTCTTTAGGTGCATTTTTCATAATTTGTTTTTGAAATGCTGGTGGAGTTTGACTTAGTGCCATTAGCACCCCACCATATTTTTTGACTAGCAGAATTTTACGAGATTGTTTTACCATCTTACCTCTACAAAGAGCATTTATAACATGATATAGTAGTCATATGTGTCATCCGTTTTTATTTTAACGAAAATAAGATCTTACTCCCTTAACAGTTTTGGGTGCATTCAAAGCTGTGAATCGTGCTGTCATTGGAATATTTTCTTTTAGCGGTACATGGCTCATACTCTGTCTGAACATCATAGGATCATGCGATACTCTAAATCCACCAGATGTTTCACGCATTAACTTTAATGGCGGTACTTTTTTCTGTTTTCGAAGTTTGCTAACTAAAACGGATTTTGTTTTTGTCTCTTTCTGGGGAGTGACTAAGACATTTGCATTCGTGTAATTTTTCTTAGACACTTTGTTTTTCTTTTTATGTGATTTTTGTTTTTTACCTTTGTTTTTTGTAAATGGTGAATAAAAATTTCTACTTGTCTTATGACCATCCCATCGAATTAAATTACGAATGATAACACCGCCAAAAAATCCACCACCACCTTGTTTTAAAATAATGTTTCATTTGGTTGCAAGATCTACTCTTGGATTCGCAAGTTGTTGTAGATCCTGTCTATGCCTATCCATATATGTCAAAGTTTGTTTTGGCAATTTAATTTTTTTATTGAGTACGATTTTACTTGCTAATGTAAACCATTTTAAAATTTTCTTGAAACCTTTTTTAAGTAATTTTTCTCTTACAAATGGGTTCGACTTCGACTGCTGACTCAATTGTTCTAATGATTGGATAAAAGTTGCCATTATGATGTGTATACATCAGCAATTTTTTTACCAAGTGATACAAAAAAATGTGGGGTGTAGCTTTTATAGTTTTGTGTAAATGATGGGACCCCGTTCATTTTGTGTCACCCAAGGATGAAAAATATCAGTTCTTAATCTCAAAGAGTCAGGTGTTTTAGGATGAAAATCAATTAATAAATAACCATGATCAGTACTCGTTGCATCTTGATAAGATGTATTTAAATGGGGTAATTCAACTTGATTTGCTAATGCTTTAATCTGTCCTTTATCTCTGATATTTTGAAATAAAATCATATAATGCGCATTCAAACTTATGGTACGACTAGATTTAGATTGTTGAAACATATTTTGTGTGATGTATATGACACTTGCATTTCGATGATGGCCTTTTCGCGTGAACCATAATTTAATTTTTTCTTCATCTTTATCGCCTAACATATCATCAAAAACTACAAGATGTGGAATAGTGACATCACTGACAATTTCATATTCATCATCAGGAATACCTTCTATGAATCTGATATCCTCACTTTCTTTAAGTAAAGCATATGTAGTTTGCCATTCTTTATAGCACCAAACAATTTTTTGTGGTGGGGTTTGAAATAAGTCATGTTTCATATCAATTAGCTTTTTGACAAATACTGTCTTCCCCGATCCACTAGGGCCTGCTATAAAGATATTACAGGGGTGTTGAAACAATAAACAATCACTCATTGCAATGATTTTTATTTTCTACCAAAAGGAATATCAAAACATTGACTTATATACTTTCTATTTCCATAGCTTCTTCATTTCTATGAGTGTGTTTTCTTTTTAAGGGCGCTTTTAATTCAAAAAAAGTTTCTGAAGAACTCTGATCTATTTGTAGCATACATTGTCTATATAAATAATTCATGATTTGTTCATCATAAATAATAAAATCCCACATAACTCTTGTCCAAATATTTTCTACATTATGTTTGTAAAAAGCATTCATGATTTGTAATGCATTACAAAATTACCCATACATTCCATCTTTTTCTAATTGATTTTGAATGAAATCTTTTGTTATTGTTAGATAGCCAGGAGTGATCATTTGAAATGCATTTTAAATGCATATAATAATGCCTTACGTGTGATCTTGTTTTCTAAGATGTGTCTTACTGGTTCCATGGTTGAAATCAAACTGATGATTCTTTTGTCTGTTCTGATGTACTTTGTGCATCAGATAATACATGTGCTTTGTGTATCAGGAGAGTCAGGAAAATCATTTGTTGGACCGTCAGTAATAAATCACTTAACTTATTTCTGAAATGTACTGCGGCATGATTGCCAATTATTTTACTAAATGATGATGTACTTTGATCATCTATGACCATGAGTGCAAATAATGAATTTGAATCTGGAAAATCATCTAGAGTTTTATCAAATTTTTTCATTGTTGAAAATATTTGTTTTAAAGTGAACCCATTATCCATGACTGCTAATATTTTATCGGGAGGTGTTTGCATACATGTGGGTGGTTTATATAACTGACAGCCTCTAATAAGTTTCATGTAAGGACAATTTGGAGAATACTTGACATGTTCTTGTAAATGAATATCCTTTTCTTCCCAATTATGTAAACCTTGTCCACATACAAAACACTTCACTTTACCACCCCCAACACAGAAAAATCCAGCTTTGGCTAATTCTTCTTTTTTCGATTGTAAGACTGGGTAGGAAGTCCAATGAAAACTTTCAAGTCTTTTTAACTCTGATAAATAATTAGGGAAAGCAGGCTCGAGTGGTAAAGACATCTTGTCTGTTCTCTGTTCAAAATTGAAATGAGTTTTTGTGACGGATATTTATACCTTAAACCCATAGGGGAGTGTATCATATTTATCTACTACAAAACGTTTTGTGTATACAGATCTGAATGTTTTGGTTTGTGTTTCACTTGTGACTTGTCTGTTTTTATTACGTTTAATTTTATGTGTGTATTCAATGTTTATTTTGTAATTCTCTCTGTCTCGTGCGCACTCAACCATTCTCTCAAAACTTTTTGTGATGTTTTGAAATCTAATGTGATCCCCTTAACTTTACATGTGGTATGTATTTCTCCATCTTTAATGTATTTGTATCCATAATTCTTTGGCCCTAATCCTACAAACTCTGTGCTTTTTGCCTCTGGATGTCCATCTGTCCACTGACCTAACCTGCTATTTACAATTTTTGGGTTCCAAAGTGTGGGATTATGGATGTAAATACAACTGTCTGTGTCAAAGTATAAAACTCGTGTTCCTAATTGTTCTAAAATTTGTACAATTCTAAACACGCATACGCGGTTACAAACGATGCTACCACGGCATTTGCTGAATTGTGTGGTGTGAAAACATCTGCAGTGTCAATATAGTTTACTAAAACAAATTGATCATGCTCAAAAAATTCCACATTCTTCATAATTTTGTTTTTGTTCTGTATTATTTCAAAATATTCTGATGGTTCATTTATATATTTTGTTTTAGTTTTTATATTGTTTTGTGCATTCTTTCCCCAGAGACATTTTAACATGGTTTTGGCAAATGATCTTTTTCCTGGATTTTTTTCAACATTTTCTAAATAAATGTTTTCAAACTGTGCATAATCTTTTTTAAATGTGTTTTTGTCTGTTTTTGTTTTCACCCAATCTGGAAACCCGCTATCTTCTTGTTTCGTTTTTAAATATTTGTTCACATAATGTTTGTAAATCTCTGAAGACCATTCATCCCAGTGCCGAATCTGATAAGTCTCAATTAGGGTATATCCCAAATCCAGTGATTTGGCAAGTTCAACAGATGTCCATGCACCCACTATCGCACGTTGTTCTGGTGTGTGTTGGCAGTGATCTGTTTCATGTTCTGCACACGTTTTGCAAAGTGTGAATGTCATTTTCTTATTACAATGAATAGGTAAAACTGGCAAAACAAGATTTTGAGGTGGTAGAATCTTACACTTGATAAGCCCTCTGTATTGCCTTATTTTGTTAGTGTCTATATTTTCCTTTGTGAGAATAACTGGATGAGAGACTGGATATTCTCTGTGTTTATTGACATATGGGCAGAGTGAACAAATGTCTATGTATTTAATTCTGTGTCTGTATTCTCATCAATTTTGTAATGTAATTCAATGGCATTTGTTCTCCCGCCAAACAATGCCTCACGTGGATGAATGGGATCCATGTGTGGAAAAAAATGTATCTATAGAAGCTTGAACATCTGGCTCTGTTTTTCATAGATGATCAAATTCGTGTTCCCATATTCCTCTTATATTATACCCCAATGATTTGAAATGTTTTATGCGATCTTGGGTTTTGTTGTACAGAGATTGATAGAATTGTGAATTGATTGGATTTTTCTCGAATCTGTCAGGATAGCAAGTCTCACATCCATGCCACATACATCCATAAAATTCATAGATTGTGTTTGTCTCTTTGTGAAAACCATCTACATGATAATTTCCAATTCTAGTTTCCCCACCATTTAGTGCGTGTTGAATGTGTATGCCTTCTTCTTGTGCTAGTAGCTGTAAGAATCTAATGGCTTTCATGGAATATCGAACAGCAGTGGGATATCCTATGTCTGAAATGATGGCAACTGTGTTTTCTGGCATTGAATTTTTCCCCCAAGCTTTATTACAAGCATCAGCTAAAGTCACAGCTTCCCTGAAAGGATCTATCCCATCACATTCAATAAATTTTTTTCTGAACTCCCCGCACCCTCTACGGAGGATGTCTACATCAGATTTACAGTACATGTCCATTTCTTGGGCAAAATTGAAAGTGGCGTTACTAGTAAATTTTTGATTGTACCATTTAATAAAATCATCCCTGACTGGGGGAGACATAGAATCAGGCATGTATAATTTTGCATCTAAATAAGTGCCAATGTAATTTTGATATGATTTTGTGTTTGCCAGATGAGGAAAATAACCTTTTGCAAGTTCACTTAAACCAAATGTTTTAGGGAATTGTGCCAATCTCATAGAAAGGAAACTCAATGAATCGATGAGTCTAACACCACAAGCTTTCAGAGAAATAATTTTGTTTCCATTCATGATGACATCGGGTTTTGATGTAGCAGTTTCAATGAGATGTCTTAAGATAAATTGTGCATCGAACCCTCTTGAATTGTGAGCAATTGCTGTTACCCCGTCATGTTCTTTACTGAAAAGCCAATTGCAAAAATCGCTCAAAGTAGATTGTTCTTTAAAAATATATTCCCTTCTTCCATCTTTGTCACAGAAAATAGATTCTTGATCTATAGGCTTGCAAATACATTCCCCACATGCACGGTGTGCACCACAGTAATTTGGGGTGTGGAGACCTGAGTCTTGAGTTGTTTCAAAATCATAAAACACAAAGGGCACTTTCGGCATTTTGTCTTTCTTGGGTGGTTTGTATTTTGGAATGAAACAATAATGTTCGCTTTTGACTAATTGATGGCAATATTTGCATTTCTTGAAGCCATTGCAGATGTGTGTTCCGCTCCCTGAATATATTTGCATTTTACATGATAGACATTTCTTAACTAATTTACAAATGTTTTTTTCTTGGTTCTGTAATAGAGTTGTGTGATTTTTAAAACAAGATGAACTTACAAAATCTCTATTACAAGTGTAACAATGAACAGAATGTTCAGGCGTACATGGCAGTGGAGAATAGCAAACACAGCCTTCCGGGTATCTATGACGTTCTCTGTTATTATAGCCTACATTGCAATATTCACAATAGTAGTGACACCCTAAAAACCCTGTAATTTTAGTGATGGTGTCGAAATGACTGTCATGGTGATAGATGTGAATAACTTTACTCTCCTTTGTAGTTTGTGGTGGTTCAAATAGGAACGTTTCTTTTGTAAATTGTGGATGAATTTTGATCACATAGTCTGGTGAGAGTAACTCTTGAATTTTATGATATTCCTCATATCCACAAGGTTTATTATATTCGAGACCTGCTTCGTCCATTAACGCCTTTGCCTCATTTTCTTGTGACGGTCTGTTGGATCTTTTTTATTTTGCCCCATTTCTTACGCCAAAGGTCTGATTCATCTTTATCAGCATGGCATTTCCCCACTACAATGGCACGTGCAAAGCACATAGAATCATTGACATTTTTAATTTCAATAATACTCTGTTTACTTTTTTTAACCATTTTACCAACAGATGTAAATGAAATGGGTGCATTTCGCCCCGACCCATGTGGTAGTGAAGTGTGTGTTATTTCTAAAGATAATTTACCATCATAGATAGTAAAATTCTCATTTGATTGAATAACTTTTTCAATTTCATCTAACACTGTTTTACCATTTACCCCCATAGCCTTTGTAAAAGGAATAAAAATACCTACCTCAAGACCTGGATGGTGGATGGATATCCTCATGGGGTCGTTGTCTTGTGTACCACATTCCTTTTTTACATCTTCCACCATTGATTGAAACATTTTACTTAGAAACTCAAATGGATTGTTGACATCGAATTGATTCAAAGTCACTTCACACATATGGGATTCTGAGTGAAATTTTCTGGATTGCCGCAATAACTTAGGGTGAATAGAATACAATCTCCGTATGGAGTTTGTATTCTTAGCAGTCAACCTCTGTTTTTTGCTGCTTACAAAATCTTTTATATCGCTATCATCTGAATCACTGTAGTCTACTAATGCCCTCTTCATCTTTGAATTTCACGTCTTTCAGCCTGGTCAACTCAATCACAAGTATGAACCATCCCCCCCCCCCCACCCCGTCTATTTATACTTTCGCTGAAAATCATTTTCTTATTTAGAAACAACATTCAGAAAATGTATTCAAAGCAAAATTTGTTTAACTTTTTTCATTTCAATTTTTCTCCCACCTGAATCTAACCAGTGGGACAAAAAGCATGTGAAAGACTTCTTTGGTGATATTCCTTCCCTCTAACGTGGCAGTCAGCGGTGACGTGGTCCCCAACAGAGGAAAGTCTTATCCATAACTGTCACTCCACTCGAAAAAAATTTACAGACGCCATAGATTTTTTACTCAGAGCGTCATTTTAGATAACAGTATATATCACTAAATTTCCCCTCAAAAATCAAATAATTTTTTTCACTTTTCTTGGGGGGATGTCGGCAGATTATACAACCACCGATCGTGAACCACCAAAACACGGCGTACAAATAATTGGGAAAAAATCCAATTATTTCTCCTTGATTTTAGATTAAAACACAAAGAAAATAACTGAAATAAGAGACCAGCCCTTTTTTAAAAATGAATGAATGAATGTGGTGATGTGCATTGTATAACAAAAGTTTGACACCATGGTGTGTCTGAAAAGGGGATATTTTGTAATTCACCACATCTGGAAACGGTATAACAGCAACTACCAAATATTAAGCTTTTGGGAAATACTCAAAGACATCTCTACCCTCGAACCGTCTTGCTTATTTGCCACAGATTATTTTCTTGGGATAACAGCGTGATCATTGTTTTTTCCCCCTTACACCCGCAGTCTTGTGGTGGAAATTCTATTTCGATAGATGTTTCAAGTTTCATAACCATAAGAAAATTGTGTTTATGACCCCACCAAAGTGTATTTTCAGTCACTTAGGGGAAAGCAAAAGGCGGCAGAAAATAATGCACTGAGTAATTCACGCGCCTTGTCCCCACTGGTCAGATGATGGGTGATGAAATACTCAATGTATCAGTCAAATCTGGGGAGAGAGAAACATCTCATTGGGTAGTGATGGCAGGAATATTTCCATTACAAAAAGAAAAGCAAACTCAACCATTTTTCCCCCTCGCGCGATTAATTATCTTGAATCAAAAAATTTACCGCCAACTCAAAATCCACAGTGTGGGAAGAAAAATAGGCCTCTGGCGTTGAAAAGTTAGATGGAATTAACAAACTCCACTGCAAGGGAAAAAACTCTCATTTTTTCTACTAGTAACAGGTACATAATATTTTTTATCTCAAAAATCTACACTCAAGTCAGACATCTGCCAAGTTCACTCGGGGGGGGGGGGGGGGGGGGGGGGCACGTGCGCGCGAAACAAAATCGCATCTCAACACTTAGAGAGAGAGAGAGAAAAAATGTCACTTAGTTTATTTGGGTTTTTTTAAATACTGAATTCCACATTACAAAGAGAGTGTTTCAAGTGTGGTGTGTAATTACATTTTGTCCACATGTATAATATATAAAATTCTCATCCTTCCACACAGAAGAGACAAATTGGGGAAATTATAAGCAGGTCTATTTTTCACACTGCGATATTCCATCAGCTAACTGCATTCAGAGTCCTGTGGGGATTCTATAATTTATAATGAAGAAATCATGAATTATTTCTCAGATAATTCTAACCACAGGAATGCTTGATCCCCTTACACCCGCAGTCTTGTGGTGGAAATTCTATTTCGACAGAAGTTTCAAGTTTCATAACCATAAGAAAATTGTGTTTATGACCCCGCCAAAGTGTGTTTACAGTCATTTAGGGGATATCAAAAGGCGCCAGAAAATAATGCAATGAGTATTTCACGCGCCTTGTCCCCATTGGTTAGATTTGGGCGAATGAAATACTCAATGTATTAGTTTTCACCGCCAGAATGTCACTGTTCCCCTCCAAAAATAATTTGGAGGGAAAGACTGACAATGCGTAGCAAAAACATCTGAGGCGTAAATGATTCTGCCAAGCATGATTTTAAATGTGGTTAAGGTTTGTTTCAGAACGATATCTCAGAATTGCGCCTTCTTTTGCTGAATTCGTATCAACATCTGTTACGAATTTAATACAGGCATAAAAGAGAATAGCTTTTCCTTTTCAGTTTGGTTAAAGGAAAAGCTATTCTTTTTATGGCGGTAAAACAGTTTACACTGCAAAACATTCACTGTATGTTTTGTAGTGTAAAAAATGAAATTGTTTCTCGGGGTTAATGTCACTGTAATATCTAACGGTGAATTGTTGAAATCAGCTTAAAGCAGTTTTGAAAAAGTATTGAAAACACAACACTGCCTGTCGATAAAAAACAATCAGTCCGTGAAGGAGTTTCTCCACAGTTGCATTTAGTGAATTATTTTAAACATGTGTTTGAAAAAAAAATGTATCTCTTACATGAGCTATTTGTAGAATATTTTCAGCCGTAATGAGAGATATGTTTTTCTCTGAGTAGCGGAGTGTTGTGTTACAAATTGACTGTAAGACACACATTCAGATCGGATTTATAAGACATTCGCGTGTAAAAAACACCCAGTCTAAATCTGACAGTATTTTTATATGTCGTGTGTTCCAGTAATAAATAGAAAAAACTTCACCAGTCGAGCGATGTATATTGGGTAGCAAGTTTTAAAAAAGCAGAACATTTTGTCAGTATATAGAGTATATGGAAGACAAACCCACCTAAGTCTGTCAGTATAAAGTAATTAGGAGGCCTCTACCCCGTGACTCGATATACTCAACACTGAATTATTTTTAAAATATTTTTCCTACCTTCAAAAATGCCAATATAGGTACAAAAATGCCAATATAGGTACAAAACCCTATGGAGAATCCTATGTTAATTTTGTACCTCAAGTGGCACCATTGGGAGATCGGGGTTTCAGTGTTAAATGCTTGTACCCAGAGTGGCACCCCTCACTACTACTCTAAGCTGGGTTCCAAGACTATGAAGACTTCGTTTTTCACTAGGGCTGATACCTTTTTGCCGCCTGTGCGTTATCGTTCCTACGATTCCGCCAATCAGTCGCTCTGCCAGACTTTGACGGTCTTGGATCAGGACTCCTCCTCCCGCGGGCTTTCCAAGCCCAAGTCGACCGGTATTCCTATGGCGACTCTGGAGTCCATGTCGGGCTCATCCAGAGAGATGCTAGGCATGCTATCTCTCTTGAATCACGTCGTCTCTGCCTTGGCTGCTTATCTGCCTCCAGATAAGACTGACGACGTACATTAAGGCGCCCATGCATCTTACTCACACGCATACCTGTAACACGGCTAATTTGGAATTAGTTCGCCGGGATACTGTGTTGGACACAAGCCGTTCCCTTCCTGAAGGGCAGCGCGCTGCCTTCTGTTGGAGGCCGGAGACGTTCCAAGCTTAACAAACGCCCTTCTGCTTCCTTTGTTAAGCCAAGGGCTGATCCTCCTGCTTCCGATTCTTCCTCTTACTCACGTGGTAAGGGTAAGTGTTGGCAGACCAGAGGGAGGTATCGGGATCCTTCTACTAGAAGAGGAGGTGGTCTCTCCTCTCATGGGCCTCGCCGGGGCTCGAATTGAAGGTCCTCATCTCGATTCGTCCCAGGTTGGGAGAAGGATATCAGAGTTTGCAGACCGTTGGGCGTCACATCCGATCCTTGGGTGTTAGATGTTGTTCGGTCCGGTCTGCGGATATCCTTTCGGAGGCACCCCTCTCTGTCGAGCGTGCCGCTTCCAACCCAAGTTCCTTCAGACAGCTCATGTCGGGAACTTTTGATCACGGAGATGGACAAGGGAGCGATTGAGGTCGTCAAGAACATTCACTCAGTGGGATGTTATTCCCACCTGTTCTTGGTGCCAAAGAAGGACAGCCGACTCCGACCGGTTATCGATCTGGGTATCCTGAACCAGTCTATCATTGCTCCCAAGATCAGCATAGAAACTTTCAGGACGGTTCGCCGCTCCATTCCCCAGGGAGATTTCGCTTCTAGCATCGACCTGCGAGACGCTTACTTTCACGTTCCGATTCATCGGACATCGCGAAAGTATCTGAGGTTCGCTTTTCTGGTGTTAGTTTACCAGTTCAAGGCCATGCCTTTCAGCCTCGACCTGGCTCCTTGGGCCTTCACCCAATTGTCGCATGTGATAGATTTCCATCGCACACAGTCCAGAGTGGCTACTTCGGCGTATCTGGACGATATCCTCCAGAGGCACTCCAATGCTGCTCTTTTGAAGTCCGATGTCGACACACTGTTGAACCTGTTCTCGTCGCTAGGGTTCAGAGTCAACGAGGAGAAGTCGGACCTGGACCCTTCTCGGTCATTTTGTCATCTGGGGATGGCCTTCCGTACTCAGCTGAATACGGTGGCGGTTCCCCGGGCGAGGACTAGGATTCTCTCGGCTTTCGCCCTGACTCTTACCCGGTCCACGTCCGCGACAGTTGCTCGGTCTCTGCAGTTCGGTGACGGATCTCATTCCTTTAGGTCGGCTGCATGTCAGATCTCTTCAACACTTTTTGCTCAGCCGTTGGAGACCTAATGTCGATCCTTTGGATCTGGTGTTCAGTTACCAGCATCTCTCAGTCGTCACCTTTTTCCTTAAGCGGAAGTTCAGTGGATTATGCAGGGAGTTCCGTTGGACTTGCCCACGTCCGATCGATGCCAGCGATCTCGGATGAGGCGCAACGTTGGATCCTTTAGGGCTTTCCCTTCACGGGGGTTGCGACCAGGATCAGGCAGCTCTTCACATCAACCAGAAGGCGCTTCTTGCTCTTCTTCTGAGTTTTCGGCAGTGGATCCCCCCACTTTCGAATCGTCAGGTCCTTCTGTTGTCCGACAATTCAACAGTGGTCTCTTACATTCGGAACCATGGCGGCACGCACTCGGTTCCCATGTACGAATTAGCTCGGGATCTTCTACTGCTCGCTCAGGACGTCAACTCCGGGGTGGTGGTTAGTCATATTCCCGGTCGTCTAAGCGTCCTAGCCGACTCCGTGTCCCGACGGGGCAGGATCATTTCCACCGAGTGGATACTTCACAGAGCAGTGTTCCAGTCGCTTTGCGATCTCTGGGGTCGTACCAACATCCATCTGTTTGCGACCCGTTGGAACCATCAGGTGGACACTTTCGTGTTCCCCATGTCCAGATCCACTGGCTTTCGCCGTGGACGCTCTGTCTACTGCGCCTTCCCGTCGGTTCCGATTCTGCCTCAGGTTCTAGCCAAGATACGAGCCTGCAGTTGTCGAATCATTCTGATCTCTCCCTGTCGCCTCAGCGGGTGTGAATCAATCAGCTCCGCTCTCTGTTGGTGGCGGTTCCGGCACGTCTTCCTCTACATCGCGACCTTCTTTGTCAAGGTCACCCGAGGAGGTTTCACGTCGACCCGACTTCATTGTGCCTTCACGCATATCTTTTGCCCGGTCCTGCCTCCGTAGAGGCATTTTCGAGACGAGTAGAGGAGTATATTTCTTCTTCAAGGCGGCACTCCACTGGTTTAATCTTTGCGACTAAGTGGAAGGTCTTCTGTCGATGGTGTGCTGATCACACTGTTGATTATGCCGATCCTTCGATAACACAGATTGCGGAGTTTCTGGTAGATCTGTTTGGTTTTAGAGGTCTCCAACCTGTTACCATCAAGGGGTACAGGTCCATGCTTTCGGAGGCATTTTTGTATGTGGGAAAGCGTCGTATCGGCACTAATCTGTACCGATCGAAGCTTCTATGGCACTTTTCTTTGAAAAGGCCTAGGGTTTTGCAGCTGACCCCAAGATGGGCTCTTTATTGGGTGCTGCTTTGCTTGGGGTGGGGGTGCCGTTCGAACCATTATCCCAAATTGTCTCAAATACAAGACGGCTTTTCTGGTGGCATTTGCCTCAGCCAGAAGGGTTTGTGTACTTCACGCCCGCTCGATTGATCCGGCCTTTTTCCGGAGCTCCGCCAACAGTGTTACTTGTACCACCGATTGCTCTCTTTTGGTTAAGAATCAAATACCAGACTCTACTCCGCCTCCTACCTGTATCAGGGCTCTTCCTTCTGTTGAGGGTAATCGACCTCTGCTCTGTCCGGTTCGTTTTACCCACGAGGTGCATGCATTGTCTACCTCCTGGGTTGATAATAACTCCCTCAAGTTGTCGGATGTTATGCAGGCAGAGGTCTGGAGAAATGCTTCTGCTTTCTCACTTTCTACCTGTGTCAGTTGCAGGAGCAGTCTGAGGACCTTTTTTCTTTAGGTCCTCTTTCTTCTGCTCCGGCTGTTATCAACCTTAGCCATTGGGGTTCTTACAAGATCAGTTCCAGCCCTGTGCTTGAGTACTGTCCATTCTTAGCTTTGGCCACTTAAGAATAATACAGTTTGAAATATTGTGAATTTCAGTGAGTTTTGCAGTTTTCTGTACTCATTTTTTTCAAAACCAAAAGTACATAACTCAATGTGCTTTTTATGACTGTATTGAGCTGTTATAGGGGAACAAATTTTGTTTTATATGATTTGGTGTCCAGCTTCATCCAATATCTGTTTTGGCTGCATAAAAAGTAGTAGCTGTCACAGAAACTTTGATTTTCATTGAATTTTGCAGTTTTCTGTACTTATTTTTTTCTAAAACAGAAAAGATATGACTTGTTTTGCTTTCCATAATTATATTCAGTGATTATTTACTTTGGTTTTCACTGAATTTTGCTGTTTTCTGCACTAATTTTTCCAAACGAGACTGACAACTCAAAGGTTCTTTAACCCTTTACCTAACTTGAAAAGCAGACGACACTTGCAAAAAAAATCTTGAATAACTAATTTTTTAATTTTTTGTCTCAAAAACATAGTTTTGACCCCTTATTGGAACGAGCTCGACGAGCTCGTTCCAATGAGGGGTCATAATCTATGTTTTAGAGACAAAAAATGAAAAAATAATGAAACTAGCATCTCGAAGAGGTCATAAATTTAGAGCAAAATACGATACACCAAAATTACCACACAAATATTTCAATGTTAACCCCCAAGGCCACAAACGACGTGAACGCAGAGATTTTGGGTAAAACTGAATGCCTTCCAAATGCCATTTACCATTACCGAGAGCATCATTTGACAAATATTTTTGGTTTGAATTGGTGCAGCAATGACAGTAAACAAACGTTACCACAAACATATTTGTGTGATTTAACAACCACCCCTCCCCCGGTATTCTAATCACTAGATTGAGTAGAGGTTAATTTGTATTATATGTATTTCATCTTATCTGAAACAGATATGTTGGTAACATTGTGAAATCGTCGGAGTGGGAAGCTTACCCTCTTTTGTTGGCATGTCCCACACATTCACAAACAGAATGGTAGAGAATAATTTACTTATTGATATTTAAGGTCACTTTCAGAATCTATGGCTATACCATGACCATAACATAGTTATCGATTCAAGTTCAGCTAATTGTTGACACTTGCAGCACACCATGCTTTGTTGGTATGTCCCACACATCCACAAACCCACAGAACGGTAGGGAATAAATTAAGTATTGGTATTTAAGATCACTTTCAGCATCTGTGGCAATATCATGACCATAACATAGCTATTTATTCAAGTTTAGCTAATCGCTGACACCTCAGCAGCATACTTTAGGCGACGTCCTCTCCAGGCGTTGGTTGGCAGGTTTTGTTTTACCACAATATAAAAAAAGAAGCATAAATTCAGTATCACGTTGTTTTTTAAGTTGGCTTCCTATCGATCTCTCGCTTCTCTGCTCTCTCTAATTATTTGCTGGATCTCTGTTTTTAATGTCCGCCTATAGTCTTTAACTCGTCAAGATTCTCTCTGTCAGGCTCCAAGGAAGCTGCATCCTTAACAAAGCTCTTGTTATCAGGTGTAAAGATAATCAAACTGAGAGCTTCATGTACAACACAGTCTGCCTTTTCACATTAAAATGTTGGGAAAGCCCATAATTTGTCCTACAAATTAGAATTCTCTAGTTTTAATTGATTTCTGTGGTGAATCGTAATTGTGTTATAGCGTCTGTATTAATTGTGAGATTCAACTGCGGATAGTTCGTTCGTCTTAACGCTCGGCGCAACTGAAACAGATTACTGTTGCATTAGTCTATGCTCCCGGTATTTAACCCTTTACCTAACGTGAAAAGCAGACGACACTTGCAAAAAAAATTCTTGAATAACTAATTTTTTTCATTTTTTGTCTCAAAAACATAGGTTATGACCCCTCGTTGGAACGAGCTCGACGAGCTCGTTCCAACGAGGGGTCATAACCTATGTTTTTGAGACAAAAAATGAAAAAAATAGTGAAAATTAAATGGCGATTTTTGAGAATAGCGCTGGCCGGGTTTGGCCGTTACGTTGGGTAAAGGGTTAAACACAGGAATCTCAATTGATGGAGGATCTGCGAAGCTGCAGATGCAACTACTTGAATTTAATTATATCTACATCGCCTATGTCAAGCAGGAATTTCACCAGATACAGTACTGTGTCCGAGTCACAGAACTGAAAGCTGTAAAGGTTTTCGGATGTTGACCCAGACGGGGGTCGATCCCGGACCTTCGGCACCCAATCACATAACTATAAATGCATTGCAACCGGACCGACTGAGCTAGCGGCAATCCCCCACCCCACCCCACCCCCTTGTAAGAATCACCACAAAAAGGTTGCAATTAACAGCCAGAATGTCAATTCACATTTACAACCCAACCCCAGACCGATATTCGAGAACTGATAATTACTAAACTTTTTGAAATCGCTGATAGTAGTGATTCGTAATTGTCTACATTGCGCCTGTATGTATTGTGAGATTTACCCGTGGATCTTTACGTTAACATTCGCTGCAACTGGAACAGACAACTGCTATAATGGTCTATGGTCTCAACTATTAAACACAGGAATCTCAATTCATAGGAGATCTGGGAAGATGCAACTGCTTGAATTTAATTTTATATCGCCTATGTCAAGCATGAATTCCACAAGGTATAGTGCTGGGTTCGAGCCACGGAACTGAAAAATGTGAAATCATTCGGAAGCTGGTCCAGACGGGACTCGATCCCGAGTCTTCGGGACCCAATCACCAAGCCATAAATGCTCTGCCAACATATCAAGTGAGGCAACGACAATCCTCCAAAAGGTTTCAATTAAGTCTGCCCGTATGCCAGTTCATATATATCGGTCTGAGTTTTGGTTGTAAATGCGAACTGGTATACTGGCTGAGCTAACTGCCGTGCCAAATTGGGTGCCGAAGATTCAGGGTCGACTCCCGTCAGGGTCAACTTGACAATTTTCAGTTTCATGGCTTGGACCCAGCACTATACCTGGTGGAATTTCTGCTTAACCCTTTACCCAACGCAGACGATATTAAAATTTATTATTTTAAATAATATTTTTTAATTTTTGTCAAACATTTTCAGCAAAACCATATCCAAAGAGGAGTCACGTGATATGTTTTTGTTCAAATTGTTTGATAAATAATATTTTTTCAGCTGCTGCATTTGCATATTACGCGGGTGGATGTGGCGGATTCGTTGGGTAAAGGGTTAAGGGTTGAAGCTCTGTCGCCATATTTTAGCCCACTTAAGCGTGAGTGACTTTTTAATATAGATTTATTTATGTTCTATTAAAAGATAAAGTGAAATATTAAATTTTAACATTTGATTTTCAAGAAATCTACTCACGAGTCCTTCAAAATCCTTGAATATTTATGAAATAAAAACTCCCAAAAAGAACTGTATAGTTTTATACCTCTTGGTACGTGACGGCGTAGTCCTAAATAGGACCCTCCGGTCGCTACCCCCTACTCTCATTTCCCTTGAACGTAAGTGGAAAGAGGGGTACTGGCCGACGGGTCCTATTAAAGACGAGTGAACGGGGGTGTAGCATCTTGAAAATCTTTCAATTTGGCAATTATGGTGCCTAAAATGCTATAAAAAATGTTGACAATCGGCCTTCAGCAGTCTTGAATATTGTCACTCCTTGCCTTCAAGAGTCCAGCAGACGATTATTATACGAGTCATACCAAACAGACGTTGGTGGCCCGGTCCTAAAAATAGTGGTCCGATACGGCCCGGTCCCCGTGCATGTGGTCCGGTTTCTTCCCACTGAACCGGTCCAAGGTGGTCCACTACAGTGCTTTCGTTTTTAAACAAATATAGGGTATATTCACGCCTTCCGTGTTTGTGCTGGCTGGTGAAAGGTAACGGCGGTTTTTAGGTGATATGAGACATGTTTGACAAACTGCCATCAGAATGAAGAAATCTATAAGGCTTTATGGCTTTACAACAAGGGGCGGACTGGACTGACAATGAGGTTAACAAGTGCCATCTGCAATGCGCCTTGTTCCACTCAAGGGACCATCTTTTGCCTTCATTCGTAATGGGCGGGCATCTTTTCTGGAACAACTTGGATCTTCGACAGTGGAGGAAGTGTGTTCTCTGAAGTAATCTCTTTATTATTTCAGAGGTTAAGTTGGAAGGTATTTAAGTACAAAAATGACGTTGTGTCCCGAACTCGCAATAACTTGACACATTTCAAAGAGCCCTCTGAATCTGCTTGGACAGCTCCGAACCGATCCAGTTCCTTGGTGTACGGGTACAGAATGGATGGTCCGCTCCGAACCCCGGTCCAGCCATGAATCGGTACCAGACCGGTATTTTGCGGTCCGATCCGCAACTCTATGGGGCCAGTAGTTTTCCAAGTCTGAAAGAGAAAACAATTGTTGAAGGTACGCCTGCCTGTCTGAATTTGAGAGTATGATAACAGACAAAACATCCATCTGAAACAACAAAATATTATTAAAAATCGGCTGTAATCTTTTTTAACAGATGTAACCGAAGTTGCAGTAATGAGTTATGACTATGGGACTAACGTTACAGTAAATGGGAAGGTAAGTAACTGTAGATTAGTCGGACATATCGCTTAATTAGGCAAGCTGTGGTGTTTCCTAGTTCGGGAATTGGGGAGTGATGGTGGGCGGTTCCCCCATTCCAGCAAAAGGCGATATCTTTACCACCAACTCATAGGTTTGTGGGAAAATATTACTAGACCACAACACAATGTGTCTCAATAATTTATTTTACAAACAACGTTTTGATAGAACTCTTGTCACAAAAGTGGACATTGATATACTCGAGCAGAATTTCCTCCTCAGTGGCGGATCCAGTATTCTGGATTTCTGGAGATGGGCCGCCACATTTCAATCGTGGGTCATGAGACGAAAGATCGTTCGGCACGTGCAGCCGTGCACTGAGGTTGAAAACGAGAGGGAATGTTGTACTATCGACGTCTTGGACAAGGGTCGCCGGAGAATCTTGTTAACTGTTTGAACAGAGGGGCCGCTTTTCCGGTCCAGGAACATGCTACGCCAGTTGGATGGCTGCGAAGTGAATTTGTGTGGAAGAGCAAGCAATATTTTCAACGTGCAGCCCCAGGGCTGCACGTTGAAAATATTAATTGGTATAACCGCAAATAAAAAATATGAATTCTTCTAATTGCTACCATATAACTGACATGGAGGATGCCACCTCGGTTCAAAGGGTTAAATGGAATGTCGGTGTTGTCCTCCGATGGCTTCTTTTATGACCACTATGTTTCCCAGCCAGAGTATTCCCGTCATTTTGTGTAGACTCCTTCAATTTTTTAAAAGTAAAGCCTCTTTACAAAGGCTCACGAGAGTACCGCGCAGATGATACAGCCGTATGCTCGGGATACGGTATTACCCTTGTTAATTACGTTTTGTTGTGGTTGGCCATGTGTTATCTCGGAAAATATCGTGTCCTCTGGTCTTGATGATTCGAAAAAAAAAATTGAATTACAAAGAACACCCCCACCCCTCCTCCCCCATGCTCACAGGTATCTTTATCTTATGTCGCTAATCGACGTGAATTGATTTTCGCACCCTCAAAATTTATAATTTGTACTTTTGGAGGCCAAGTAAAATGTATTGTTTTCAAGAAAATGTTTGTGTAGGTGTTGCCCACTAGTCGTGTTTGGCAAGGCTGATTTAAAAAAAATAAAAAGTTCACATCATTCACCTTGTGTCCGGATAAAAAAAATGGAAAGTGCACGAGTTTGGTATTTGAAGATCAGAACATCTTCTCCAGAATCCATAAGTAGGAGGATCCGGTTTCCAGAACACACAATTGAGGCTTTTTCACCAGACAAATTCGGAATTTGATCTGTTTGTGGAGACATCAGATTTACGGAGTGTCAGTAATCGTGAGTATTCGTGTTAACACCTCAATCATTTAACACAGAGAATCAGAAGAATCTAACTAACCCACTAGTAGGAGAGAGATGAAACCTTCCAATTCAACCGACCCCCTGCCCAGCACGGCCCCGGACGTGACCTAGTTACGTCATGCTTGGTTGTCTTGGTAACCCACGTGAGCGGCTATCTTGTGACGTCATCCCCATAGTGATATGTGGTCTTGGTGCGCATGCGTAGCGCGTGTTGTTAGGGTGACATGTTTTTCCGTCGTCCATTTTGTATACTGGAGGCCGCCATCATAGTTTCTTTGGTAATACGTGGGTTTTATGTAACCCAATGGCCTACAACGGGGGAGGGGGTATGTTTGGGGCCATGTTCGATTTGGAAAGGAGTAAATCCAATTACCCAAATAGACTAGACAATGCCTCCAAATCACCATAATCCAACCCCAAATCATTGAAATGGGTTCAGATTCCCCCAGAATCCTTCTTTTTCCAATAATAAATAAGTTCCTATGTATAAATACAGAGTAGTTCTTTGGGTCGGATTCCTGCAGAATCCTCCTTTTGTACTTTTCCTTGTCTGACAAGAAAAGGACATAGCAGCAACTAAGCTCGCCCGCAAGCTTCAGGTAAGGCATCCAACTGTGGTGTAAGATAAGAGGGGCATCGATGGCCCATATCATTGTGAAGCATAGCCCCTCTAAGGGCGCTGGAGGCAGTGTGGTAAACTGAACAAGTGGTTAGTGGAGTCTATTAGTTCGTGTGTGGCTGGGCCACGTAAAAGTTTGTCCGTTGTCGTGCATGACCGAAAGTTAGGGCTGAACTCCCCTGGGTACTACTTCCATAGGAGGTAATTGTGGTAGATTTTTAATGTGTGGTCGTCGTAGATAGACCTTAGATCAGCCCTTAGTAGCTCAAAGATTCAGGGCTGAGAGCTGAAAATAGCTGTATATGCGGAATGTAGGAATCTGATTCATACGGTTTATAGCTAACGGCTAGACGCCCGTGTGTACCTCCATAAGAGGTAACTGTGGTAGATTTCTAATGTATGGTCACTTTAGATAGACCTCAGGTCAGCCCCTAGTGGATTGAAGGTTCAGGGCTCATCAGAATTAGCAATGGTGCTTCTTACGATGTGCACGGTTGAGGGCTCAACATTGTGATGGCCCATTTTGTAGGATAAGACATTTTGTGAGTTGCATTGTTAGTAAATGCGATGTTTATGGTGTGCATCAGATTTCCGAAACACGAGTCTCCTAGAGTTATTGAGCTGTAGTCGGACCTTACGGTGTGTTTCAGGTTGTAACAACTCCATGGTGGAGATAAGGTGGAGAGGATGGATAGGTGGGAGGACCTCTATTCGCATTTGTCCGGAATTAACTTCCGCAAAGTGTAACCAAGGTTTTGGCCTGTGCGGACTTATCAAACAAACAAATGCAGAGATCTGTTGTATTTCAGTAGTAATGTTTCAAAACTGGACCCATGTGGGTGGAAGTCTTTACAGTTTTCCAACATGTAATCCTGTTGGTCAGTATTAATAGTGACAGCGACTTAGGTAAGACAGTCGTGAGTGTCAAAGTCGGAATTTGTCACGACTTTATTATGGTATTCTTGTTGTTGACTGTTGTTGACTGGGAACTGTCAAAATACAATAAAGAGCTGTAGCTTTGGTGGCCAGCTGTGTTGAGAGTGTTAAAACTGTCTTTGTGATTATGGTGGGGTGCCAATCCGAGCGCCAAGAGCTGAGTATATAAGCTCAATAATGCTCTCCGGAAGGTATCCTTTGCCGTCGTGGGTCGACGTGACAAACTGGTGTGGTCACAAGTGTATATTCTACCAGGAAGGTAGAACGGATCGTGTGAAGGTAAAATGCGACCGTGTCTGGGTGACACAGGTATGGATCGCACTGGCTGGGTCGGCAAGTAACACGATCGAATATGGTTGTATGGCTGGAATAAAAGTACAAACTAAAAGGTGAAAGCGAAAATAACGAAAGCAAAGCGTTGACTCGGAATAACTACCTGTGCGGATAAAGATTATGTGTACATACAAGTGTGGTGCACGACGAGAACCAAGAGTATGAGAGCTCAGTTATGCTTTCAGGAAAGTATCCTTGGCCGACGTGGGTAAAAGTTCCATATATATATGTATATTCTACCAATAAGGTAGAATGGATCTTGTGAAGATAAAATGCGACCGCGTCGGGGTGACACAAGTATGGGTAGCACCAGCCGGGTCGGCACGTAACACGATCGGATATGGCTTCATGGCTGCAATCAAAAGTACAAATTAAAAGGTGAGAGCAAAAGTAATGAAAGCAGGGCGTTGGCTCAGAATAATTACCAGTTTGGATACAGATTATGTGTATATACGAGTGTGTTACACGGCGAGGTGGTATAAACAGTGTGCAAGAATCCCAAATTGGTAAATCACGGGCTAGATATTTACCTGAAAAGAATATTTCAAAATGGCGGCCGATAAACAGACTGAAGTGTATCACTGTCTTGTAGGAAACACCAATAAAGAGTTGCTTCTTGGGTATGCTTCTTTTGATGCAGCAAATTTGGATAATGAACTGTTGAGCTGATTGCACAGAGGGGTCTAAAAGTACGTGACGTATTATTCATAAGGCTGACTAGGCTGAAGCCTAGGGGCCCACGGGGACAGGGTGTCGCCATTTTTTTCTTATTTCTTTTTGCTGAGGCACTATTACCAGCGCCTTTGGGCTCCAGTGGTCAAAGCCACTTTGCACTCTGCGCCATAGTGATACATGTATATATGTATTTATCCATATATATATTCTCATAAATATACTATATATATATATTTATATTTTAATGCTTATTTAAATAATATGTCAAGTTGTGAGTAGAATTGTTCATGAGTCCCGCATAATGGATATAGGGCTATGTACTGCGATATAGTGCCTACCGTACCAGGGTCAGGCTCTCAGCTGTAGTGGGGTGAAAGATTGAAGTGCCGGAGGGGGCCCCGTCCCGAAGTACCTAAAAGCCTAGGGGCCCGGCCATGGGTTAAAACGGCACTGTGTGTTGAACATTAAAAATAAATAGACAGAACAGCATACGCGTTCGAACTGTCATTTTTTACCGCAGGAGGTTGATTTAGGCGGAGGGATAATATTGAACGAGAAGCCGAAGGCCGTAGGCTTCGAGTTCAATATTATCCCTCCGTCCAAATCGATCTCGGGCGGTAAAAATGACAGTTCGAACGCGTTTGCTGTTCCCTATTTATTGAACGCCTACAGTTTACAAAAAAAATATTAATCGATTTGGCGGAGGGATAATATTGAACGAGAAGCCGTAAGCCGTAGGCTTCGAGTTCAATATTATCCCTCCGCCGAATTCGATCTCGTGCGGTACAAAATGAAAGTTCGAACGCGTATGCAGTTCTGTTTTTATTGCACGCCTACAGTTTACTAAAATAATATTAAGAACACAAATTATTGCCAAAAATAACCAGAACGTAAAAAAGAAATAGTTAAATAATCCGCGGACATGATCCATATTATTCAAGGACAATACAAAAAAAAATATTGTTTTTGAGGAAAAAGCGTGTATTTTATTGAAATAAAAGCATACCCGTGCAATAAAACAAAGACACATACGGCTGAAACACTATTAGTACTTGAGTAGAACAAAGAATGGAGATTACATCGTGCATAGCACACGAACGCAATTCCATGACGTCAGGATCTTCTTTGATAAAAATCACTTCATAGACGCTGCATGATTGCCAAAACAGGCGCCATTAAAAACTGTACCCAATCCCTTCATTTTGTGACAAGTCTAGAATGGAAACAATAATGTAAGATGAATTGTTACCGCCGCGTGGGTTTCCTTGATGGTGTATTGAGCCCATGGTGGTAATAACCTATATAGAATAACTTTGTTTAAGCTGAATCCTGTTTCAGGGGCAAAATGTATTTTATCAAATTGGCATAATATATGGTGCGCCATTCTAGTACAGATTCTGCATTCTTAATTTTATCACTTCAGGTGTGGAAACTGAAAATTGGATTAACTGTTATGGTGTTCGACAAGGTAACTGTATGTATGTTATCCCATGTTCTCTTTTTTCCCGGTTTCAGTAGAACAATAGGTGCACCTTTGTCATTTTTGATAATTTCAAGAAGGGTTTACAAGGCCATTGTTATATTAACCCTTTACCTAACGAATTGCCGCATCTGCAGCGTAATATACAAATTGAGCAGATTACAAAATACTGTTTGTCAAAACAATTCAATAAAACCATAGCATTTGACCTCTCATTGGAACGAACTCGTCGTGCTCGTTCTAATGTGGGGGTCACATGCCATGGTTTTGTTGACTTTGTTTTGAAAACTGTGAAAGAAATAATAATTGAAATAATAAATTTTGATATCATGTGCGTTGGGTTAAGAGTTTACTCTTTCACTGCCATGCCCACTTTATCCATATATGGAGGACCTCTATATACGCCTGTATACAAGTAAGTTTAATCAAATTTATGAAACTCTAATATCTGATTTATTGTCGGAAAGGGCTCTCCGAGCCCTTTCCTACAATTAATCAGATGGCAGGTGTGATCTGCGCACTCAAGAACGTACAGATAATTATCATAAAATAGTCGATAATAGTCGCTTTCGGCAGCGAAAGTGTTAAACTGAGAACCGCATTTCCATTTTAGCAGGTGCTCACTTGGTGATGTATGTACTATGCTGAATGACTTCTGGAAATTCGTTTTGCGATTTCGAAACAATCTGGTTGTAATTGGAATTTTCAAAATGGCAATTATTTATTATGGTGTAATAAAAGACAATCAAAAACGTACAGTGAAGTACACCCCAGTACTGTTTGTCTTTGCCATTGCCAAATTCTCTGCAATATATTTTTTAATTTGTTTTTCAGAATCATACCGTGTCTCAGTTAATCACTGCTCGCAAGAAAAATTAAACCACACACTCGGGCCCTGCGAAAGTTCGAAATTCGATTCGAAATCGTCTCACTGATGTTGTTCGACTCGATTCGAATCTCACAAATTCGTAACTTTTCGATTCACAAAGAAGTTTTGGATGTCCTACCAAGTGTTTCCTCTTGAACTCTTGTTTTATCATCCGGAAGCCTGTTCTGTTGGACCTTTCAAAGAGGTTTCACATCAGAAACAACTTTGGTTCCGCTTTTTATTGATTTTCCCAGAGACTAGTTGACGTTACCTAACATGAAAAGCAGAAGACACTTGCAAAAAGAATTCTTGAATAACTAATGGTTTTCATTTTTTGTCTCAAAAATATAGGTTATGACCCCTCGTTGGAACGAGCTCGTTACAACGAGGGTCATAACCTATGTTTTTGAGACAAAAAATGAAAAAATAATGAAAATTAATTGGCGATTTTTGAGAATAGCGCCGGCCGGTTTTGGCCGTTACCTTGAGTGAAGAGTTAAATACAATACTTCAGTGGAGACTTGTCAATATTTAGTGATGTGACAAGATACGATATTTACAACTTGATTTTCGATTCGATTCGAAACTTCTGAGTGATTTGATTCGGGATTCGATTCTACCCGAAATTTAGGATTCGACGAGACCTACCACTCGCATTATTGCATTGTTCTTGAATATTTAGCGCTTGAAACTGTACATTGCAAAATAATTCTACAGTACACATAATTTATAATGGATCAGTGTGTATATTCTCTTGATGGCTATTCAAAGATGAACGAGAAATGGTTCAACAGAGGTGTAGCTTCCCTTAATTTTCTAAAGTTGTCAGTAAATTTAACTCTAAAGATATTGGAATTTTATATAAAAATTGAAGTTTTGAAATGTTAGTGAAGTTGCATCATCGATGTGAGCATCATTTCACAAACGACAGGAACTTTCCTGTAAAGTAATATAAACATACAGAAGCTGGCTTTTCCCAATTTTTCCCAATCAGTTTGAACGTTTGCCAATTAGTCTCTGCTTAAATCCATTTAAAAATAAGAAAACGGCGTTTTCACCATCTTTCGATGCCCCGTAACTTTTTTTCTGTTCAACAGCGTGCGCATCGTGACAAATAATACAGACACTTGATTTCCGCTAATACAATAGTCTAGGAGGTTAGATTTGCTTATGTTTTTTCCTGGGAAGATTAAAAACTTGCACATAACTGTCAAACCATACTTATTTGCTTTTACTTAGCTTGCCATAAAAAGCATAGTTTCATTTTCTAACTTTATAATGAACGAAATGGGGCGCGGTGGCGTCGCGGTAACCGCTTCTCGTCAGATCACCGAAGTTAAGCAACGTCGAGCGTGGTTAGTAGTTGGATGGGTGACAATTTCAACGACTGATTCGCGTTCCCGCGTTGTGTCTTTGGGCAAGGCACTTAACCCCGATTGCCTACACGGGGGCACGATGACGCTGTGTACTAAGGCGTACTGCACGTCGAAGGTGCGCATGTCTTCAACCAATCTAACCCTGCCTGTGTCGCTGTGCAGAGTTCAGCGTTACGATATTGGAGAGCTGACAGCTGCTCGTCGTTGCTCGGTGGTTCTTTCCGGTTACTCCGGCTTCCTCCACCCGTAAAACTGTCGCTGACATGATATGACCCTGGCTGTTATCGTGTCGTGTCGTTAAACCCTAATAAAAAATAAAAACATGAACGAAAATAACAGGTTCGAGAGATGTCTGTTGTTTTCGTTTATTAAAAGTGACAAAATGAAACATAGCTTTATTTTCTACTGATGTTATAGGTATTTTCTCAAGATCTGCATGCGCAACACTTCCAACATTTTTAACCAGTTTCGAAAAGGGAGAGTATTAATCAACTCCATTGATAGTTCTAGTTGTGAAAGAAATATATGTCCACGGTGAACGGCATTGAAAGATACAAAAACACCGAAAAGCTGTGAAGACGCTCTTTCAAATGCTACAATTTCTGTGGTAACGCACTGGGAACCCATTAACTTATTGACCAGTGGGGTACACATAGGATAATATGTTTGTCAAACAATTTGCGAGGGGTTCTAGCGGATGGAGATGCGTTATCGAATAGACGATATATCATAGGACTGGGTGGAATAGAATCTCCATAGAATCTCCTACTCTCAGCCAGTCATCGTCGCGTTGGATGCCATGTAGAAATTGTGCCTTGAGTCCCTGTCAGGGTGGTATCGGTATTTGTGGTTTCAAGTTCTTTAAGCAAAACATTTCATGCTTCTGACTGTTTGGTCCAAAAATAAACTTAATTGAAAGTGGAGAAAGACAAATTTTACAAACGTTGTGACATTGGAATCCTCAACCAAACGCACAATGATTGGGAGATGAGAATACTTGTCGTTCGCATGTGATATCGCACTGACAAGTAATCCAAAAATAAAATTCACGCAGCGTTACAATTTGAAATTCATAAATCCAGGTTCCGGGAAATAAAATGAAACAGCATAATCCAATAATAAGTACGCATATAAATTAATGCGGCTTTTCGCTAAATATGTAGCTGCTGGTAGACTTTTTGACTTCAGCAGTTGTTGTGCAATACGTCTTCCGACTTTTAAATGAGCATCAGTTGTGGATAGACTCCCTAATCAGACTTTGTAACGTTGCAACAAACATGGTTAAAATATAATTTCGGGCTTTTAAATAAGAGTGTACAGTTAGAGTTTGTTCTACTCCTCGATCTGATGTTGTAATATTGCCACAGACGTTAAAATATAATTCCTGGCTTTTACATATAGAATACGTACTAGGGCCGGTAATCAGATTTAAACCACTCGTAGAATAAGGGTTTTAACCACTCGGCTTGCCGAGTGGTTAAAACCCTTATTCTACGAGTGGTTTAAATCTGATTTCCGGACCTAGTATCTATTTGTTTTATTTATACCATGATCTTAATAAATAATCGACTTTGTCACTTAAAATGGAGAAAAAACGATAATTTTTATCGCAAACATATGGGTTTGTTTTGTTTACATCTGCGCCGGTGGGCAGTCCTATCGGCTGCACGTAAATGCTTGATTGACAGCTGGACAGTCAAATTATTATTAACAATTCTTAAATTTTATTTTAAATATTTAATTGTAGGTATTTTAAATTTAATAAGTCATTGCACGTTGTAGATAGTACCGCAAAACGCCGTATGTTTGAATGAAACATGACGAAGTGTGAATGTACCGAAGTCAGCAAGTTGCGTCATTTCAAAGGTCAAGTTGGATGAACTTCCTACTATAGGTGTATTTTTTTTTAACCGCAGTAGACGCTTTACTAAAAGCTAAAATTTAACATACAGGCTTTTCACAAGTAGTAACATAGGAGAGTATGGTATAAATACAATTCTTGGCTTTTACATAAACGTTTACAGTTAGTTGGAATGCGACTTCTCGATCTGGTATTGTACCGTTGGGACAGACGTGATTAACAAGGCAGTGTTTTCTTCTCCACAATCCGTGTTTTAAATTAAATACTTCTACGTCACTTAGGAGCGCGGTGGCTCAGTGGTAGACTGTTGGTCTTCTGAGCTAGAGGTCCAGAATTCGATCCCCGTCCGGGGTGACCCGCGTTGTGTCATTGGGCAAGGCACTTTATCCCGGTTGCCTACATGGGTGCTCAATGACGCCGTGTGCCAAGGCGTACTGCACATCGATGGTTCACCTGTCTTCAACCAATGTAACCCTGCTCGAGCGGAGCTTGAACAGAGTTAGAATGTTGAGGAGCTAGCAGTTGCTCGTTGGTGCTCGGTGGTTCTCTCCGGGTCCTCTGGCTTCCTCCACCCGTAAAATTGTCACCGTCACGATTAGCCATTGTGCATAAGTATGTGACCTTAAACACCAATAAATAAATAAGTAATATTCTTAGTCACTTTCACTGGAACTCTCAGGATACGTTAAGATCCCCCCCCCCCCCCCCACACACACACACTTCCCCCACACTTCCTATGCAAGATATGAGTGCCTCATGTGAGAAGGCCATGTGAGATAGATATTTATCTCACATGACCTACGTGTCCGGCTTATTAGAATATTTAATGAGTGCACGGAGTATTTAGTTATCGCACGTTCTTCCGTAAACAAACAATATAACGTCACGTTTCGGAAATATTAGCAGACAAACGTTTGTCTAAGAAAATAGAAAGAAAATACAGACCGCAAAACCAAAGGATACTTGACTCTTTTATATGAATTTTTGGGTGAACGCCATTATGAGTGGTGAGAGTGCACGAAACTCCCGTTGAAAAGTTATGCGAATACATTGCAGAATTCATCGAAATGTGCCAATGCTCATTTCACTACAATTCTTTAACCCCTGCCTTGCCGGCGTTGGGATTAATTTCGTGGTATATACCTGTGGTATACACAGAACTTTTGCGCACTCTTTCCGATAAGCAAATCAGTTTTTT
The DNA here is from genome assembly GCA_031216915.1 of Pictodentalium vernedei. NCBI lineage: Eukaryota > Metazoa > Mollusca > Scaphopoda > Dentaliida > Dentaliidae > Pictodentalium > Pictodentalium vernedei. The sequence goes on along the minus strand of CM062296.1, from coordinate 322,328,891 downwards.
TTCAGAAATGGACAACAAAATTGTTCGATTTTGCTGCACGTGCCCCTGGATTATTTTTGATGACGTCAGAGTGTTTTGGTGGGGGGGGGGGGGGGAGAAAAATTATCCCTGATGGGGGTGGGGGTGAGATGGGAAGATCACACCCTCGGGACAAGATATTTGGTACAGATACTCGGCAAGCTTCTTGTCTTGCCCATGGGTGAGATTTCACCATCTCACATCGATCTCTTACTCTACACACCACTTAAGAATATCTAAACATTTGCAGATCTCCTGTTATTTCGCGGAGGTTAGTATTTATTGGAACCAGTGGGAGTGAAGATTTGCGAACGAGCTTCTCATAGACAGAAAGCCATTCGCGTTCGAACTGTCATGTTTTACCGCACGAGATCGATTTTGGAGGAGGGATAATATTGAACAAGAAGCCGTAGGTGTAACACCGCCCCCCCCCCCCCTCCCAAAGAAAACAAAAACTCCTCTTGGCGAGGCCCATGCAAAAAGAGAAGGCACTACGACTGAACATCAGCTTGGATCTATTTTTCTATCTTTTTTCTGCTATAACTATTCTGTAGGAGCAGTTCGCCAGAAAAGCTACGTTTGATGGTCATGAAGAAACGAACGCTCATGGAGCAGCAATGGAATTCTTAGAGGACATTGAACGCGGAAGTGTGGTTGTGATAATCACTTCGGTAAGTATTACAAGTAACTGCTACCGTTACGGCTAATGGATTCGGGGTGCAGATATTTTCGTTTTTCAAAGTAAATGATCGATTAATCTTGGCAAAATGGAAGAACCAAAAACCTTCCAAGAATGTTTATTTCGCAGAATATGAATACAGAATGCATACATTACGGACTTGGAAAACCAAACTGTGGAACCATTAAGCACACTGGCTTTCGCTTCTCTTCGGTTTATTCCGATTCTCGACAGTTGCCCTTGGTTGAATGAAAGGAGTCATATAGCAGTTGTTCGCCAGAATCGGTTTGAAACGCAACGCACCTTAAAATAAGTAAAAAAAGTCATAAAAATACCCTCCTTAACAAGTAAACTAAGAGAAAACCCCATAAAAATAGTGTATTTAGAGAGAAAGTTCTGGTACCCTGTATTTAAAAAAACTTTTTCCCCCAGCTCGGTGTCCTTCAACCTTGCCTCGCTTCGTTTAGTTGGATTTTGTGTTTGGTGTCACGACAATTTGAAAGGACGAATTTAACTTTTTGAAACTTTCTTCAATGCGATATTTCATGAACGATTTCGTCTCAGGTATCTGGGGAAATGTATATATACCGTAAACGAAGATGAGTAAGTTTAATAATGCAGTCGTCTGCAGTGGTACAGAATTTGAACGCCGATTTTTACAATCATCTCATCCGAGCATACAAGCCAAAGGAAAAACATTACCTTCTGTCTTGCCTCGAATTTTACGACTGATAATTCACGCTGGTTTTGGACGACAACCCCCGTCTTTACGCAAAATTGGAACTTCCGTTTTCTTGTGAACCAGCAGAGTAGATATTATGTGTTCCCAGCGGTTGTAAAGCAGCATAAATTTACTGTTTGTGTTTGTCAATGAAAGATAAATATATAAATTGAGAACTACTTGACAAAATGGCAACGTCGGTCAAACAGACGAGGTAATGTTTGAGGAATGATCCGAGTTGCGGCGTGTGCTACACTGGGTGTTTGTGGCATAGGTTGTTTTATGCTTTAGCTTTTTGTACTTATGGGAGGATAGGCAAAATTTAAACAAACATCTGCTGTCTTGAAACGGCAGAATGTAGATGGCGCCCTGTTGCATTCAAGAGATGATATCTATGTTGAATTCCAACACCCAAATAAGTAGTATATGTATATTTCATTAACTACCTACTGCGAAAATATTTTAAAAATTAGTGACATGTCCAAGTTTTGCAAAAACAGGAGTTTAACATTTCCATGTATGGTGATGAAGAAAAAATCTGCCGAGCAAATAGCAATAAATTCTGATAAAACTGAAATCTGATAAAGCAAAACATAGAAAACAGACAACATGGGAATGTATATGAACCAATAGATAGGCGAATGCAGCACCAGCGCACAACAACAAGCCACACGAAAAGAAGCACAGACAGCAAGTGCTCGTGAAAAATAAAACTTTCAGAATCAGGAGATAATTCCGATACTGACTAAAATAGAGTAGATTTTCTTTTTATTATATGCCACGAGACATTTTATTGCACAATATTCAGCCCAATTCGACACTAAATATGTTTCAAAACAATAACACAGATCAGCTGATCGTTCCTTCAAGGCGACGTCATGCTCCTAAGAGTGGCATCATTTAGGAAGCTACTGAGGGATATTTCTCGATATCCATCCAGTCGATGGATATCGAGCATATCTTTTAGATAATTTGCGATAATTCACAGGTTAGCATATAATAATAATTAATATTAGACATTTGCTTTTTCTCCAGACTTGAATACTGAGATAACTTTAGCGATATTCATGTGGAGAGATACCAGACCGGTGGAAGACAGAAAGGTTGATTATGAGGGATCTACTATCCAATATACGATGTCGTCGGTAACCGTGAAGTACGCTGTCACGATCACAGATTTTTATCATGTATCTTTCGCTTTTTTCCATTTTAAGTCGAATTTGAATGGTGGGTGCTACTTTTTTTGAGCGGTTTGAGCACTGATCTTGAACATCGGCGACAATTACACGTGCTGATAATTCCCCACCAATTACGACGATTTATAACCGTTAATAATTTTCGTCTTTCAAAATAAAGCGGGTGGGCATTAGGTGAGCAGCAGGACTGCACGCCTTGAAAATGATTGGCCTTTTTGCAGCTGTCACATTCGAAAATAGAGCATGCGTAAATGTAAATCAATCTGCAGTAATGCTGGTACTTCATTATGAGAATAATATACATATTGTTAAAATATAATCCGTTACTAAAAATTTGATATTTTTTGGTAGGCAATAATTTATCTAAAGTTAGCTTAAAACTTGAGCTCATACGCTTATATTTGACGAAAATACTAAATGTCTCGGCTACCAATTTATTTGTTTCAATCTTTGCCATTGAACATTCGGGTAATCATATATTTATTTTTATTACACACCCATTAAACTTTAAACCCTTGCATTTAACGGAATCGCTGCTATGACATAACAAGCCAGAACGTTTTCCCTGCACCGTTTCTACTTGTTCCGTTCCTGTCGAGTCATTAGTACGCTTCGAAAAGTTTCCAAATTTCTTTATACAATTACCGATAGTCTGTCGCGTAGTGTGAAAATGAAATCATCCAAAGCAAAATAAATTAGATTCACAGAAAAATAAGTTAACAAAAAAATTAGATAATATTTAAAAACGTTCATTTCCAACCAAAACATTAACCCCGTTCCGTGGCCGTGTCGTCTTCGGATCCCGTTATATCTAAATTGGTCAACTTTATTTCAGTAAATCTTCAGACATCCTCACATGCTCCGTACTTCTTTTAAAAAGTTTCTTCCAGTTGTTTTGCAAATCCGCCCAAATTTTACTTATGTTTTTACTATCAGTAATACCCACCAACTGGTAGACATGAATGGACATCTGCCGAAACAAGCCCAAGAGAAAAGATAACGAATGTAATTTCGACTTGGTCCCAAAAGGTTGTTTGGATTTTTTATCAATCTATTTTGTCAGTACCGCTTCAAACAAAAATAACGGACTCTTCACCTTTGGGTTTAATCACCGGGATTAAAAAATGTTTATTTAAGTGTATTTTAATGCACGGGGATGTGTAATAAACACAGAACGCGATGTGTGTTTGAATCTGTGGGTGTTTGACATAACGATGTGTGTTTGAATCTGTGAGTGTTTCTACGGCTCTCGCGAAATATGACTACGCCATTCCAACTCGCTATGTAAAACACCCACAGATTCAAACACACATCGCGTTCTGTCTATTTATTTGTGGCCTTATGATGAATTTCAGATACTTCCGATTAATCCTTTACCTAAGGAAGCGACAGCATCCACCCGCGTAGCATTCAAATTACGTAGTTGAAATAAAAAGTCTTTTTAATTTTTAATTAGTTTAAACAATATTCTGTTCAACAAATACACCCTTGATTTATCTCATCATGAAAATCGACTTTCGAAAATGTTATCTCCCCTGAAATTATAAGACGAACGTAGTAGGAGAGCGATGGATCGGCCCACATTGGTCGGACCCCGGAAGTGACGTCATGTCACGTGACCTGGTGGCGCTATGTTTGGCTGTCATGGTAACCCGCGTGAGCGGCCATCTTGTGACGTCTCTCCATAGTGATATGTGATGTGAGTGCGCATGCGCAGAGCGTGTTGTTAAGGTGATACGTGTTTCCATCGTCCATTTTGTATACTGGTCGCCGCCATCTTGGTTTCTATGATAGCACGTGGTTGCTATGTGACTGAAAGGCTTCTTATAGGACAAGAGTGTGTTCGGAGGGTGTGTTCGATTGAACAGGAATAATTTCCCGATTCGTAGAATTACCACAAACAGCCCGACAATCCCTCCAAATCAAACCTCCATGAGAGCCTATATCATTCCTAATGCCAAGAATCTATCGAGTAGTTACTGATAAGTCATTGCTCAAACGACTCGAATCCCATCGAGCAAATCAGCCATAGAGTATTTACTCGAACGAGTGACTCGCACATACGACTCTTAGCCTCATTTCGGTATTTGAGGAAACCTATGGCCCGGTATTGTATTATTTGAGGATACATATCGAGGATACCTTTGGAGAACCCCTTTCCAGTCGTATGAGGCCATGGGGGCTATGTGAAAAGCCCTCAATGAAGCCTCATTTACTATCCCTCATAGCCTCATTTCTTTTGAGGTCATGAGGGCCATGAAAAAATCCCACGATGAGGTCTAATTTACTATCCCTCTTAGCCTCATCTCAGTATTTAACAGCCATATCCCCAGGCACCCCAATTTCGGCACCCCTTTTTGGAAAACGTCTGGCATTAGGCACTCCTCTTTAGTCGTATCAGGTCATGAGGGCTATGTGAAAAGCCCTCAATGAGGCCTCATTTACTCTCCCTCATAGCCTTATTTCGTTTGAGGCCATGAGGGCCATGAAAAAATCCCAGGCACCCCTTTTCGGAAAACATATGGCCTTCGGCACCCCTTTTTTGTCGTATGAGGCCATGAGGGCTATGTGAAAAGCCCCCAATGATGCCTCATTTACTATCCCTCATAGCCTCATTTCTTTTGAGGGCATGAGGGTCATGAGAAAAGCCCTCAATAAGGTATAATTTACTATCCCTCTTAGCCTCATCTCAGTATTTAATAGCCATATCCCCAGGCACCCCAATTTTGGCACCCCTTTTTTGGAAGACATATGGCCTTCGGCACCCCTTTTTGTCGTATGAGGCCACGAAGACTATGTGAAAAGCCCTCAATGAGGCCTCATTTACTATCCTTCATAGCCTCATTACTTTTGAGGGCATAAGGGCCATGAGAAAAGCCCTCAATGAGGTATAATTTACTACCCCTCTTAGCCTCATCTCGGTATTTAACAGCCATATCCCCAGCCACCCAAATTTGAGCACCCCTTTTTGGAAAACATATGGCCTTCGGCACCCCTTTTTGTCGTATGAGGCCATGAGGGCTATGCGAAAAGCCATCAATGAGGTCGAATTTACTATCCATCTTAGCCTCATTTCGGTATTTAAGGATACCTATGGTCCAGCTCCTATACGGGCAGTCTTACCAACGGCTTCCATCTATTTCCAAAGCTCCAACTACTTGTCTATGGTCTATCTGTCCTATCATTAGCTTCTACAGCAGTCTTGTACCAGTACTATTGGCTACTGTTATTCTGCCCCATGTCCCAACCATTAATATTGACTTGTAGCACTACTTAACTAGCTATACCTTCGCCCAGGCCTTCAAAATGTTCAATCAGATTGCTTCATTTCCCCTGTATACATATAAATGATGAAATCGTCGTTTTCTTATTTTTAAATGGATTAAACGGCGAATAATAGTCAAACTGATTGGGAAAAAACTGTAAAAAGCCACCTTCTGTATTTTTACTATTCTACTGTAAAAGGCCTCAAGTTTGTATAATGATGCGCACATCGATGATACCACTTTCCAGTTTTATATGAAATTCTCATACTCTAAGTGTTTCAGAAAATTAAGGGGTGCTAACGGTCCTGTAAATCTCTTCCAATGACAAAAATTGTCAGCCATGAAAGGAAAACATGCAAAACATGTGCTATAGAAAGACATGCAGCTAATAGTAATACCAATGTAATCGTTACGCACAATTAAGTAACTAACTGTATAAAATTACCAGGAAACGGCACCAAGTATTTGCTTATTTAAGTCGCCTCCTTCCATTTGTAAAGTACTCTTTCAAAAACAGAAAAACAGGTTGAATTCTGTATGTAATCATCCGTTAGAGCTGCATTTGATTTCTTATTTTCTGGAAGAGAGAAAGGAGAAGAAGCAGAAGAACGGAGCGATACAGAGAGGAACAGTTTGACGGCCTCTGGCTAACGCACATGAGTAAAACAAAACGCCCCGCGCAGTTCAAGTATCATAAATAAGGTTACAAATTCCGTGTGCGGTTCTCCTGGGAATTGTGTGGATCAAGCCCGGCCGACTGAGCTTGACAAGAAAACTTCATCTCCTCTCCCCTCATACGCACGCGTCCAACTCGAGCTTTGAGACACAGTTTTGTTTAACTAACATTTTATGCCCCTTGCTCCAGAAGCATGGCCTGTTACCCTTCACTGGAACGAATCTGGGAATTTCTGTCTACCGATGGCCACATGCCATGGCTCCAGTGGCAGGAACTGATAGGATTTGGCTGGCTTCTTCCTTCAGAGAAAGTACAGGCCGTTACGTAATGCATCGGACTCATAGTATGCGGGAATGTCACGGATAACAATTATAATCTATTACTTTTAATTATAAAGTCTTGAACTTTTAAAGTATCGTATTATTTGTATTGTTGCTATAGTATTGAGAGTCAAATTGTAAATTATGGTTTCTAATTGAATGTCGAGGGTTTTTAATGTACTAAGCCGAACTGTATCGTAAAAAGGGCACTGTCGGAAATTGCAGCGCTCACGCGTTTCAACAACACCCAGCTGACAGTGAAACGAATCAGACAGGTATGTATTGAAAAGGTCAAGCTGGAGGTTAACGCACTTTCGTCTTAGCTGGCAATGGACGATCTGGTCTTTGCGATTTTAGCTACGATTAAAAGACACTGATGGTTTTCGAGGGTTATTATTCAACAAACGCTTAAACGCAACAGTTGTACAGTTTTGAGTACCTACAGTGAGCTCGTTCCAAAGCTTTACTGACGAGGACAAATAAACACTCTGGATCTGTGACTATCTTCTTTTCGATGAGGATAAATCGTGAGAACTCCTTAAGTTGTAGTCTTATGTTTGCGATACTTTTGTGATCATCGGGGGTGGGGGGGGGGGGGGGTGGGGGGGGTTGTTATAGCTATATAGTTTTGTACGTGAATTTTAGGATCAGTTTGTGAAACTCGACGACTTCATGTTTTTACGCCATGCGTCGAATGTTTTCCAGCCAGTTTCAATCTCAAATTAGGCCCAAGAAACATTTTTCCCGCATTTGTCACGACCCATGCTGCTTCCCGCTGGATTTACTCAAGTTTATTACTTTTATCGACTTTACAGTCCTCTCATACTTGACAACCATATTCTATCAAGGGGTGGATGAAAGAAAATAGGTAGTATGGTGAGCACTACGATTCAATTGATATTTATACTTTTAAAGGATATTTATATGCCTTATTGGCGACCATGTCAATGTGTTCATCCCAAGTTGCACGTTTGTTAAAAATCAATCCAAGGTGTGCGTGATTTAGTATTTCCTGTATGGTCTGGTTAAAAATTTCAATGATGGTTGTATCTGTAAATTTATTATCCTTGTAATTGCCATCGTTTCTGTTTTTTACAACCCATTGATTGCCGAGACCATGATTCAATTTTGGAAATATATCGTCTGGAAGTAGTAGTCTGGCTTTTCAATGACAATAAGGAGTAAAGACAAAACCATCGGCAAACAGCCCGATGTCAGACGTGATGTCTTTCACAATGTCGTTGATATATATTAGCAACAGGAGGGAACTAAGAATCGAACCTTGTGCAACTCCACTTGTGATATTTTTGCAGCTTGATACGTAAGACCCGATGCCTACTTGTTTATGTCTAACGCTGAGATAATTTATGAACCACGCCATTAGAGGTCAGTTGTGCAGATTTTCTTTAATTTATGAAAAAAACCTTTGTGCCAAACTTTATCAAAGATTTTGCTAATATCACAAAAGAGTAATCAGGAAAGCAAACGTTTTCTTACAAACACACTTTTCAAAAGATTTGCTGAGTGACCCGAATAAGGTCATCCTTGCGGTGATCCGTGGTATTAGTGCGCATGTGTCCAGGTTTTGGTGAAATATATTAAAAAAAAACAAAAGAAATAATATTTAAAATAATACATTTTGATATCGTGTGCATTGGGTAAAGGGTGAAGTTAGACCTAGCCTGTTTGAACATAAATCAATGTCCCGATACCAACCGCAATACCTTGCAGTGATTGGTCAATACCTCGTTGATTTTATTTTATGTCGCCGGGCACGCGCATATGTCTACTGTCAGCGATTCTTATGTCCACTGTCAAGGAAAGCGTCTCGTTGCCATGAGCAATGGTTCATCGCATTGTCTATTTTCACTTGAAATCAACTGAGACAAATACATTTAACTGAAGTAAAATACACACAAAAGTACCGTTATTACGTACAAAAAGATTAGTTATGTAAACATGGGTAATTATTTATGAAACCGATTAGATTATAAGGTCTCTTTTCATTAATTTACTGTAACATAAACTGAAGCGAATTAACACCTTACCGAAAGAGCGTCTGCTTTCTAATATTCGCTGTTCACAGACGAAGAGGCTCACGGCGGTGTTTTTTTGTTATTTAAGATTACAATAAAATAAAAGATTTTTTTTCCAATTCAATTTTACTTGTGTAAGAACGGGACATATACGTTATTCTGTTTGTTGACAGGAGACATGGTCTCACGTTCCCTGCATGAAACATATATTAAACCTCGGCTGACGCCTCGGTTGAATATAAATTTCATGCAGGGAACGTGAGACCATGTCCCCTGTCAACAAACAGAATAACTTATAAAGTCTATGTCAGAGGCTGATACCGAGATAGATGTTGTCTTTGCAAGTGTCTGTCATTCGTGTTTGGTAAATGGGTAAGTGGATTCCTGTAACTGGAAACAAAAAGTTGAAATATTATTATTTCCTAGATTTGTTCCTAACACGGCTGTGTATGGCTGCCTGATTGTCTCTGGGTAGTAGAGTCGTCATCCGAAATGTACGACAACTAGCGAATCTATTAATATTCTATTTATGTATTTGTTTGACGTAATAGTCCTTCGGTCTTGGTATACGTTGTTAGAATCACCTGTGTGTATAGTACAGTTGTCGTGGAATGGTCGTATTCCCACGTATGCGCTTACTAGGTAACAAAAAATATACTCGGTGCTTCATTAATTAAATTTTGATTTATTCGTATAATTAGTGTTTGGAATCTACTTTTATTGCGTCCGTAGAAATATTGCCCACCCGCGGAAAGTTACCAGTCCACGACAGATGTACTGTAAGTTTGTATACTTATGTAGGCATATTTCTTGTATTTATCTGCAGGATGAGGCCACGGGTACCTTGGCAGCGGGGCTGAAATTGTACATCTTTAATAATTACAACAGTAAGGACATATATACAGTAGAATACAGAGATGTATGGGTACTTGTTGCATATCAGAGAGGTAACAATATTTTTTAATTAAACAATTCTCAAATTCTCAGTTGGTAACATGTTGTAGGTATGGTAAACATCAGAAAACAGCAGTCAGGTCTGTTTTTCCTAGCAGTATACATTTCATCGGGGGACATTCTTAAAAAAACAATATTAATTGGTCTAACCCAAATAACGAATATGGAATCTTCCAATTGCAACCATTGAACTGACATTGAAGATACCACCGGGAATCAAAGGGTTAAAGTAACAAAGAAACATTATCGACCCGAGAATCAATAACCTTTATTCTTTCAACTAATTTGGTGCGGGACCACTGATCTTTCTACACAGCTATATAGCTATATTGTTGGAAGGTCAGGGAAACCCATTGTAGCTCAGTGTGGTCCTCCTCAATAAGATGGCGTGAAGACAATCAATGCGGCAACTCCTTCCATCGATGACTTTTGATGTCGTGAAAGTTATCACCAGGCATGCCAACCGGTATCTGTACCGGTACCGGTACCGGTACTGCCGGTTCCCTCATGTTCCAACCGGTACAGGTACCGAAGCTTTTGTCCCGCCGGTACCGGGACAAAATTCTTTTATGCGGAAATTCTTAATTGAACGAGGGTAAACAGACTGATAATCCTGTATGGCACACTTGCGCGACATACTTATTTGTGAATAAACATATCAAGACACTCAAAAGGTCCATGTTCTGTCTGCACAACGACCTTGATAAGGTCGACCATATAGACTTTTCAAATGTGGTATCAAAGACAATGAAAGCGCCGTCATTGGTTACTTCAAAGAAATTATTCTGTGACGACATCAAAGTAATCATAAAGCACGATGTTCATGCGTTATGATTAGTTTGAAGTCGCCAAAGAATAATTGTACGATGCCATGTTTGTGTTTGAGATCTTGGGAACTTGGTCGGTTTAAATATGAATTTCTCCCATCTGATTATGATATGACACCCAAGAGTTGATTTGTCCCGGTACCGGTGCCGGTTTCGGTGGGATAGGCTCTGTCCCTGCCCGGTACCGGTCATGTTGGTACCGGCGGTACGTTGACATGCCTGGTTATCACGTTGTAACACGGATCACAGCGAAACAGCTTTCATTTTATCAAACGCCGTGGCGTTTAACAACTGCTAAAACTAGTTAACGGTATCATCTAATCCTTGCATCTTTTCTGTCAATTTCATCTAAAACATTTTAGAAATATTTAATTTGTATTGCCGCGAAAAATGGGCACATCATCAACACATTCATTTTTCACAGACATCAAAGCATACCCCTTAAAAAACCATTGGCGATTGCGAGGCGCTGGGAAATATAAAACCTACGAGAATTATTTATTTTTGTTGAGCATTGTTTACTTATAGCAAGCTACCCCCTTCCAAAGATGGCGGAAGTGAAGAGACTGATCTATATGTGACCAATAAATATTCCAGCGATCCAGCTGCAAGGAGATCAGTGGGTGGTACAGATCCAAACTATGTACCAAGTGGGTAATGTATTGTTTCCATCTCTACCTTCAACACCAGTGTCTACTGTGAGCGTATACGAAAACGTGAACTTGGTAGCTGTATATTCCATTCTGTAGTTTAAACCAACCACTGGATTAGACGTTCTTAAAATAATATCATCGGCAAATGTGCAGTGTGTGTGTGTGTGTGTGTGTATGTGTGTGTGTGTGTGTGTGTATATACTGATTGACACGATCATTTTTTTCGGAGAATCTGGAATGTTGAGTTCTGATCCCCGACCGGAAATCGAACCGTCCGCAACCCCGCCTGGCATTCAGGAGTCCAACACCTACACCACAGGACCACTGCACACCGTCAAAAAACGAGGGCTGGATTCCAGCTTTTTAGATAATGTTCCCATTAATACTTGGTTCACTTTCCTTGCATCAGCTACATGAAAGTGTGAAATGCGCTGGCTACAGTACGACGAAAGTGTTGTGGTTAACCATTGTGTGTATATGGAAGGGCAAAATCATGTTTTCGGAAAATTTGGAAAGTTGATTTCTTATCCCCGGCCGGGAATCGAACCGTCGGCAACCCAAGATAACAGCGTTGTGTCCTTGGGCAAGACACTTAATCCCGATTGCTCACGTGGGGCACAGTGGCGCTGTGTATTAAGACGTAATGCATGTCGATGGTGCGCCTGTCTTTAACCGATGCTAACCCTGCATGTGTGGAGGTAGTACGTCGGGGAGTCTGACAGTTGTTCGCCGTTGTTAGGCGGTTCTGTCCGGGTATCCTGGCTTCCTCCATCCGTAAAACTCTCCGACGTGAGGCGACCCTGTCTGTCGAAAGTGTCGTTAAACCCCAATAAATAATAAGTGCCGTGTCCTCAAGAGTGTACACTATTGATACACAAGACAGATATTGTCTATCTGAAAGGTAAAGTAAACGCCAGTAGTGATACATTTTAAACTCTATCCATGTAGTGTCATATGCACTCCTACCTGCGAATAGTAGCCTGCAATGCACTGGGAGGTAGCACCACAGCCAGGACAAGAACTAAATCATTGCAGTTTAACGCCAGTTTTCCAATTAGAGTGGAACATAGAAAATCTGGATTACAACTGAGAAGGGGAATAGGAAAGTGGATGAGCTTATGAAAGTGTTCATTTTGGGGTAATTGTATCTACAATTCCCTACGAGACCATCGGACCTCAATGAGACCCAATGTGTGGAATAAGCAGCAGGACAGTGGGTGGGTTTGTGAAAGCAAAGTGGCCCTGGGAGCAGAGATGGAGGCTGTTTGATTTCGGTTTATATATCCCTTTCAACAAATCAGTATACGAACACTACCACAACAAATACAAGAGCAGAACAAAGATCCCGCCACTTTGTTATCACGAGGAGACAGCATCACAATTAAGTTGGATGAGCAATGTTGTGAGTAACCTAATTATACATGTTTATTACACGCCAGTTCTATGAACCCTTCATCTACAGAAACACTGAACGATGCGGAAAATGAAAATCTGTTCCGCACATATGTGTGGAACGAAAATCGTTGACGGGCAACTTTTAAATAGAAGCGAAATTGCACTGGCATTTTCTACAAATCGTGCATCGCAATTACAATTAGAATCCCTAGCGACGGCTAAAAATCGTCCCCAGAGCTACAAAGTATTTTAATGTGCCAGTAGGCACACAGAACACATTGGAACTCAGAGGACGAAAGAGTGACACGGGTTCCCCTCGCAAATTTGGTTGGCGATAAAATGTGTTCTTTGTGTTGATAGTTGTCAAATGAATTGCTGAGTGTCCTTCTAATAATTGTTTTTTTTAGAAACGTGAAGGCGTTTAATAAACACAGAACGACACGCGCGTGTGAATGGGTTAATCGATATGGCCTGTCACTCGCGCAATATCGATTAACCCATTCACACGCGTGTGTCGTTCTGTGTAGATACACGTCCACTTGGATGAGTGTTTGAAAGCCACTTAACTCTCAGTCTATAGTATTCATCATACCCAGTCCAGATATCATAGATCTGGGAAAGAGGTCCGGTGAGTTTTAACTCCAGGGGTTGGGCAGTCTATTAGAACTGAGGGGCGTTCTTTTCAACTCCGGGGACGCCCTCCCCCCCCCCCCCCCCAACCCCTAGTCACCACTAAGTTTTTATATCTTTGGATAGTAACATAAGTCAAAAGCACTGGAGCAGTTCAGACTGATTTAAGTTATACAGTGATAAAACTTGAACTGATCAGTGAACTTGGCAAATGGTGGTGATAATTAACCATTGATGTAGCTATTATGGACACGTGTCTTCTCCACTGCGTAGGATCTGCCCTTATTATTTTATACACCTTGGTCTTTGTTCATGGAATCAAGTAACTGTTGATGTAGATGTTATGAGTATTTGTGCTTTCGATTGAATATGTACCGCCCTTATAACCTGGTAGTCATGTTTGTTGAATCAGTCTTTTGCATGTGTAATGGCGTTAGGCCATGGTGGGAGGGCTTGGCTGTTCATTTCATTCGTCATCCTACCGCCTCCAATAATATGCTCATCCATATGTGCATTTTGTTAATGCAGATATGTTGTTGGAAACAATAGGTTCAGCCGACCATCTACTGGCAATTACCGTATTGCCCCTGTCAACTATACACCTGGAACTTAATTGAAAAGCCCCTGAAATGTTTCATGGCAGTGACGTTGCTGTTACTGATTATAATGTTTTAATGATTGCTATGTCTGCAGTACGTTTCATTTCGTGAAACATGATGTTTCTGGTTGATAGTGCCTCCCAAACACATCTCCTCGTCCACGTGAAGCATGCTACCAACGAATGGCACAAAAACACTATTATCCACATGCAATATTTGGGTATAAAAAAAAATTGTCACTTCTTTTATCAGTAAATGTTGACATGGCAAGGTGGAGACTGCCAGAGGCACTAAGATGGCAAATCGTTGGCATGCGTGCAACAGGCATGTCGTTCAAAGCTATTGGAAGGCAACGTGGCTATAGTCATTCTGTCATCAGCAGACTTGTCCGAAAAAACGAAAAAGTCAACAAACCAACGATGTTAAGGACCGACCTAGGCATGCACAACCCGGAAATACCTTTCCTCTGGAAGATCGGAGTCCGGCACGCCTCGTTATGTGTGAACTCTTTTCTTCAAGTGGGGTTTTGAAACGCCTTTGACTCCCAGCAGGCGTTTGTGCAACAGAACTGTCCGAAACCGTCTCAAAGCACTGGGTATGAGGTCCATAAGGGTCATCAAGCGTCCAGCTCTGTCCGATTAGTATCAAAGACGACTTTTGGAGTGGTGTATGACAATATTGAAATTTCAGGCCATGAAGGAGGGTCCATTGGTCAGACAATAGTAGGTTCCTGCTTCACGTCACAGATGGCCGCGTGAGAGTGTGGAGGCATAGAAATACTGCTTACATGCCCAGGAATAACAGACCTACTGTTCCTTATGGTGGAGGATCAGAAATGATCTGCGGTTGCCTCCCTAATGATTGTAAACTTGATACGGTGACTGTACATGGGAATCTCAATGGTCATCAGTTCATCCGGGACATCCTCAGTCCGGTTGTCGTGCCTCATTTTAACAACCACCCGTTGGCTACTCGACCTGTATTCATAGACGACAATACAAGTTCACATCGTCCCCATGCTGTGAGAGCATTCCATCAGAATAACGCTATTACAAACCTAACTAGGCCTGCAATGAGGCCCGATTTGAATCCCTTAGAACACATCTGGGACTGTCTTGGACGTCATGAGCAAGCAAGGGATCGGCATGTACAGCATTTGGCCGATTTGGAAGCTGCATTGCATGAGGAGTGACAACAATTGCCTCTGGGCCGTATGAGAAGGCTCACGGTAGCATTAGGAGGAGGGTTCAGGCTGTCATTCGGGCACGTGGTGGTTACACTCGCTACTGACGTCAGACACTGCTATTGTCTTCAGGAGATCACAAGTTACATTTTTTTGTCAGTAATTGCCGGCATCGTTTCATCATGGAGAGTTCCAGCGCCATACTTGTCGAGAGAATATTTTTCCATCAAAAACATTAGTGAGAGATATGTGTAATTAGCGCCATTAAAATACTTCATATTTTCATCATCGTGTTGTCTTTCATTTGTCAATAGACAATTCTTTCCGCAAACAGTCACCGTTGGCCATCTTAAAGATAGCATGAAAGTAACGACAGTTTCTATTAACACCACTGCGAAGAAAAACAGGCGGTGCTTAATTAAGTTCCATGTGTATAGTTACCAGTCTGTCACTTCTTTAAGAAGCTACTCGGGGGGTTGATCCATATTCTAGTTCTCTGTGAATAGAGGATATTACCATAGTTGTTTCTGAATAGTGGCTATCAGCATACTTGTATTATGGCATTGGCAGTTTACACACTAAGCGAAAATAATGGCGTTGGCGATGTATATTACACAAGTAATTGCATTTTAACATCTTTCATTTACAAAATACGCCCGAATTATTAAATCATGTAAAAAAATGTGACAAAAAACACGAACAATGTGTGTAAAGTATTTCTAAGAACTAACACACGATAAAAAAATAAGTGGTTCCTTCAAACATTTGCTATCAACGTTTCATACTAAGTACTATTTTTAGTCCCCTACCGGCATCGCCGGAGGGGACTATTGGTTTGCACTCTGTCCATCCGTCAGTCTGTCAGTCCGTCAGTCTGCCAGTCTGTCAGTCACACTTTAGTTTTCCGGACTTTTTTTGGAAATGCTTCAACCGAATGATTTCATTTTTGGTAACCTACTATAGAACGATGACTTACAGATCAAGTTTGAGTTTCATGCTGATTGCGTTATTCTTTTGTGAGTTATGGCCCTTGGAAATATGGAAAAGCGTCAAAATATTAGTTTTCCGGACTTTTTTTTGGAAACGCTTCAACGGAATGATTTCATTTTTGGTAACCTACTATAGAACGATGACTTAAGATCAAGTTTGAGTTTCATGCTGATCGCATTATTCTTGTGTGAGTTATGGACCTTGGAAATATAGAAATGCGCCAAAATATCATATTTTTGGAAACGCTTCAGCGGAATGATTTCATTTTTGGTAACCTACTATAGAACGATGACTTACAGATCAAGGTTCATTTGCACTCTGTCCATCCGTCAGTCTGTCAGCCAGTCTGTCAGTCACACTTAGTTTTCCGGACTTTTTTGAAAATGCTTCAACCGAATGATTTCATTCTTGGTAACCTACTATAGAACGATGACTTAAAGATCAAGTTTGAATTTTATGCTGATTGCATTATTCTTGTGTGAGTTATGGCCCTTGGAAATATGGAAAAGCGTCAAAATATCAGTTTTCCGGACTTCTTTCGGAAACGCTTCAACGGAATTCATGCTGATCACATCTAGGTTATAACATTTGTATAATTATTAATGCTCATTAGTCCGGTAGGGGATATTGTATTGCTTCAGCGATACGTGAGCTCTTGTCTAATTAAATAACCTTGTTGAATTCATATAACTATAAACACCAAACTATTTATGATAACTTTAGTACACATTTGACCTGTTAATTGCCGCCTGGATAATAAGTAGAGGTGGGCAAAATCCGAACCGATATCGATATCATGGTGACACTGAAAAACCGAACGGAGACAATCGGTGAATACAGAAACAGTCTGAAGTTTCAAATATTCCTACGTTTGCTATTTATAAGTCCACCGCGTGCATTGTGACCAGTCCACGGCGACGGTACTGTATGTCCAAATTTCAGGAAGTAAATGGTTGGTCACTAAATTTGCGTTGCACATCAATCAATTCTTTAACGTCCAGCCTTGAGGCTGCACATTGAAAATATTAATTGGTCTATCCTCAAATAATGAATATGGACTCTTTCAAGTGATGGAGTTGAAGTGGCATGTAGTATACTATTTGGATTCAAAGGGTTAAAATTGTGGCGCCTTCTTGTTGTGTACTCACTTGGATTTCAATGAAATTGTCGGCAGTTTTAACATGATCCCGAAATAGACTTATTCATTTTAGAAAAATGAAAAATAAAATAATGGTCCGATAACGAATGCCGTCCGTACACTTTTCAATTACTTCAAAATTAAATAGAGCTCTCAGCGTATATATTTGCTCACCCCTTTATCCAAAGTGCAAGGCCTTGACATATGACGCCGTTATGCTTAAATTTCCAAGAAAGGGAATGTTTTTAAAATATTCAACGGGCTCATTCAGGATGTTGAAAGGAGACAAAGCGTAATGATGTGGTGGATGGTGCTTAATTAATTACTAGAACCTCAACTATCGCTTTGCATATGGAAATATTGCAACATCAAACCTTTCATATTGTCCGTCACTTGGTCACCATATTTCAATACAAGGGTGACAGACGCATTTCCAGGCCTGGCATTCTTTAGGAGTGCAGGAGTACTGCACGCCTACTGCACGCCTAGAAAAAATTGAGGAGGGCAATTTTTTGCACCTCTTGATTTTCTGGAATGCCAGACCGGGTTGGAACTGCCTTTAAAATCTATTATCATTTCATCCCCTGAGTTCCAACGTGTTCTATGTGCCAACTGGCACATATAACACATTGGAACCCAGGTGACGATTTGTCAATGTTGCATTGATTCGCAATAATTCATGACCCATTCCGTGTCGCAGTTCGATACATTTTGAGTGTTGAAGACAGTCGCATAAGAATTGAATGCAACATTTTGAATAATGAGAAGATGTGTGTGCCAACAATTTTTCCACTATGTAGCTGAATGTAGTACAATTTTTCAGTCACAATATTAATACCTTGAAATGAATATAACCAAAATAGCATACAGGTTTTTGCACTGAAAATTTCAGGTGCAACTGCACTCTCAAGCAATCTGAGAAGGGCAATTGTTTTGCTCTCCTTGATTTTCTAGATTGCCAGGCCTGCATTTCAACGGAAGTGTCGTAAATGACAAGCCGAAATATTCGTTGAATCTCCCACTTAAAGTTATAAAATTGTGCCTAGACTTTCTGACTACTAGGTATGTGTTCCTGCTTCAGAAATGTTTCTTTTCGGGAGGATCTCGAAGAAAGATACTAAATGATTTAAAGCATCCGAAACTTCGGATTCAGTTTAGTTTGAACATATTTTTCCTTGTCATTAATGGTGGAAACGAGAATTGGAGGACAAGTGTTTTCCACTTAGAATTCCCCCCGCGCCCCTTTACAACAAATAATAAACATAGTATTCAAGGAGTGGCAACAAGCTTTTTGAAAATATATACAATATGTAGTTTGTGGGAAAAATATATAATCAAAAAAGAAATGGTGTACATAGGTACAAAAAATGATACGACAGAAAGGAATGAATTTTTCACGGATCTTCTGCCGCGATACGTGTCGGAGACCTCACGATACCCTCTTCGTCGCTCAGCTAATTTCAGTATTGTTCAAACGAGAACGGAACTTTTCAAACGGTCGCTCTTCCCATTTTGCATGGACACGTGAAATTCACTGAATGAGTTTAAGAAATCAATTTCTGGCCAAAATTGTAAACCTCCCGAGTATTTTAATATAGGTAAGAGAAAACATAACATTATTTTGATTAGTAACATTGTTGAATGTTTTCATCAACACTTGACACCATCATTATTAACTTTAAACTTATGAATACCAATAAGCTGTTCTTTGCGGGGCAATGGAGATTTGAATATGGGCACCAAAATCCCTGGCAGTTTTGATACTCTTTTTAAAAAAAAACGAGAACTAACGCTCTCAAAATAAACTCTATATTTTTTATTTCTTCTATTATATTAAGAGATATTATATATGTAGTTAATAATTAGTTCACAAACATAATTCACACCTTCACCCACTAATACTATAATATATGTGTCTCACAAGCAGATTGGGATTGCAGGAACTGAAACTGTTATGAAGATTTTGAAGATTGTTTTTTAATCAGTATCAGCAGATTCGAACACGAGACTATTGAATCGTTAGAACAAGCATTAATAAAAACAAAAGCAAGTAAACCACTACATAGGAATATCGAGTAACACTTAAAAACACAACAGCTCGAAGGCCGAAACGTCTCAAGAACGAAAAGGTCTGGGTCCGAAAGACAGAAACGTTCCATTCCAAAATATGGAATTTTTTATTTTTTATTTTTTTATTTTATTTTATTTCACTTTTTTTTTCTTTTTTCTTTTGAAGTGTGCTGCGTGAAACGTCCCAGGCCAAAATATTGAAACGGCCTGTATGTTTTGCCCATACTCCACAGTATTAATATTCATGAACAGGTGAATGTAAAAACGGAGGTGACAAAATAGCGATATTGTTTTCAATCAAAGGATCGGTCATGGCACTCCATCGTATGCGATCTGTCCATATCTTGTGTTGTTAATAAAATAATACAATGACACTGTACAAAAAGTGAACATGACTAAATTTTATTCTATTGTTAATCACCAAAATACAACTTCTTGATTGTCGACGGGTTACGAAGGAACATCCTAGTACATCGCTAACATTTTTCAGCAATGCAATTCACAGCAAAGTGGGCGAATCTATACTTATTCATATAGCGGTTCGGTGATATTTTATTCCTGTAACACATTTCTCCTTGCCGGCTTGATGGTACACTGTACTCTAATGCTCATATTGTCTCTAAATTTAGAACCTTTGCATGACATGAGTTGAGACTAAGGCATTCCGATATAGCTGGAGAATTTTATTCCTTATTTTTGTTTTGCAGGTGCAACCATATATGAAAGAATCAGCAGGAGACGTTCAAATGATTCATTTCCATATCCATTAATCGCTGGTTTCAAATTATTCACAGATGGTGGTTTCACAAGAGTGAGCGTGTTGTATGGATAGATTAGATGGGGAGAAGAAAAAAAAACAGTGGGAAAAGGTCAAACAGAGAGTACAGCAGTCAGAACCTGGTTCATTTTCACTATCGAGGAAGCGGAGTAGAATTCCATGCGGCAACGTCACTTATCTCGCCATACACAACTCTGGATTCCTGAAACATCAGCGAAAAACATCGCGACACAATCTGCTCCCCGCCACCCCCGATGGTCAAGTCAATCAACGCGATAACTTATAATCTGTAACGTTTGATGACCTGAAAGCTGTAACGCTGTGACTGTAGTCAGGGATGTGGCTAGAGGGGTTTCAGCTGGGGGTGGGGGGGGGGGGGGGGGTGGGGGGGGGGGGGGGGGGGGGGGGAGGGGGTGCCACCGATGTAAATTCCAACTGTGAGTGGTGAGTGGTTTCGATAGGTGGTTGCACTGCAGCGCTGGGTGATATCTTTTAACCCTTTACCCAACGAATCGCCCACTTGTGCCCGCGTAATATGCAAATACAGCTGCTGATAAAATATTATGTTTCGAAAAATTTCAACAAAACCATATCATGTGACCCCTCTTTGGAACGAGCTCGGCGAGCTCGTTCCAAAGAGGGGTCACATGAAATGATTTTGTTGAAATTTTTTAAAAACATTTTAAAAAATGATATTTAAAATAATGAATTTTGAAATCGTCTGCGTTGGGTAAAGGGTTATGAACCCTTCTGAAAATTTTCACTAGTCCTGAAACGGAAAAAGCATCATTTATAATGTGTCTGAGTCAGAAAAGTTACCGGATTGATGTCAGAGTCGAAATTTTGAGGCCATGTCAATTTTAGAGTAGGAAATTTGAAACTCAAGTTTCCAGTTGGAAATAAAAGATCAAAATTTCTTATCATTAGTTGGAATTCTAATATTTTTCATGAACAATGTTAATTTATTGAATTTCCAACCATTTGATTTTTGACCTCGGATTTTCCAACTAATGAAAAAAAATACCCCTCCCCCCCCCCCCCCCCCCCCCCCCCCCCCCCCGTTGCCACATCCCTGACTGTAGTCACAGCGTAACAGTTTTGCCTTCATCAAACGTTATGACGTTTACCTGGCATGACAACTAGTAAGACTGGAACAACTTTCCTATCACGTCACTTGGTGTTTTATCAATAACTAAAGTATGTTATCAATATCAATTGGTATTTCCTGCGAAAAATATGCACATCGTCAGCATATTCAGTCTTTTTTTTAACCCTTTACCTAACATGAAAAGCAGACGACACTTGCAAAAAAAAAATTCTTGAACAACTAATTTTTTTTCATTTTTGTCTCAAAAACATAGGTTATGACGCCCTCATTGGAACGAGCTCGACGAGCTCGTTCCAATGAGGGATCATAACCTATGTTTTCGAGACAAAAAATGAAAAATATAATGAAAATTAACTGACGATTTTTGAGAATAGCGCTGGCCGGTTGTGGCCGTTACGTTGGGTAAAGGGTTAAAGTACATATTCTTTAGAAAGAGATCGGCGATTGCGAAGCAACTGAAAACGGAAAACTCTTCATTGTGTTAATTTATAGCAACCAACTGCCCTTACCCTCCTCCCCCTAACCCACCCTATAAGAGGGCGGTCTGTGAGACACTTTTCTATATGTGGCCAATGAGAGTTCCAGCAAACTGGTTGTATAAAGATCGATGGACACCATAGCACATGTCAGTCTAACTGCGTGTGACTGATGTTTAACACTTACTCTACCTAACGCGTCTTCATTTTATATTTGACAGGGGTGCTTGTATTTTTTATGTTGATGCCTAGTTGTTTGGACTCTTTTAGACTTCATATTTCAAAGTTAATATTGAAACTCACATTTGTTGCGCACAATATAGTTATATGAACTTCTATTTCAGCTCATCAATCACGTCAATAATAGACACATTAAATATTGAGTAAAGGGTCCACAATCGATTCACATACAGCGAAGTCAACACCAAGGTGATAAAGACGACCATCTAAAATTTAATAATTCATCTCTGAAGGGCATTAGTTTTAAAGTCCTACCACTGGGGCCTGCTAAATTTCGAAATTCGATTCGATTCCAAAATGTCTCGACGATTCGATTCGATTCGAGTTGCGCTGATTCGGAAAATTCGAATCGTGGAGAAGTTCTTAAAATCATACCAAGAGTCTCCTCTTGAACTCTTCTTCTATCGTCGTGTCTCCTGTACAGGAGACCCGATGACAGAAGAAGTGTCTAAAGAGGCTCCGCGTCGGAAGCTCTTCGATCCTGCCCTGGGCTATTCCTTATTTTTGAATGATTTGCCAAATACAGACGAGTTGCAGTTAAATACAATACTTGAGTGGCAATAATTACGTTTGTAAGAAGGTGTTTAACATCTTCAATTTGAAGACTGATGAGATTCGATTCGAGATTCGGTTCGATTCGAACAACTTATCTCTTCAAATACAAACCCGAATCGCTCATTTTCGTTACAATATCCATTATGACAATATTGTTTATGGACACAAGACTGAATGGGCTGCCTTCCACTGTCTTACCCCCAGTATTATCGACTCATAGTTTGGAATGCGATCTCTGCCTCGCACTGCCTATCCTACGGAACTTGGCATACGGCAATTTCCAGACTACAATTGGGTTCACATTCATTCACGCAGTTGATTTGGGTTGATAAGTAACCTAACTGATTTTAGAGAGTAATATCACTGTAGTTACAGACTTTTCATTTTCAAAATGGAATGGGGAGCTGTAATGATTTGCCGTAAATTGCTTCAGGGCAGCCTTTTGGTCCACTTTAATTCATCAGAGGAGAGCAACTGAGAACCATTTGCAAGAGTTTTGAGCCTAGATGATATTTCAATGTACAAATGTTCAGATGGAGTGTCTGTGATGTAGGTCTGAATTTCGAACATAAGAGATCCCAACAGTTACTCTCAGGGTTATTCATGTCCCAATGTCAAACATACAGCAGAGGCATCTCATTTAAATATTAAGAATTTCTGCCAGTAGTTCTGCGTCTCTTATAACCCCCATTCAGACCTATTGGCAGAAAATGTCATAATTTCAAACCAATCACTCTCTGTCTCTCTCTGTCTGTCCTCTCTCTGTCTGTCTGTCTGTCTCTCTCTCTCTCCCTCTCTCTCTCTCTCTCTAGAGAAAGAGAGAGAGAGAGAGACAGACAGAGAGAGAGAGAGGGATTATCCACTGAGTTAGATCGCTTACCGGAAGTCGGTTTTCTAGCGTGACGAGGCCTGTCTGCTTGGAGGAAAATAAATCTACTTTATGACACAAATAAGCTTCAGCAAGCATATATTATCTCTGTGATAATATCAAACATTCATTTCATAACTTTTTTAGTTCTGG